>OX422212.1:376382728-377768353 GCA_949130495.1 Sambucus nigra
TTTTTGGAAGAGAAACTGCCCAAAATATACCCAGGTCGTTCGAACGAGATATGTCGTCCGAACGATTTATTTCAAACGATGTTCCAGAAACATATAGTGAAGGTCGTTAGAAGTTCGTTCGAACGAACTGTTCGTTCGAACGACAATACGAACAAAGTTCCAGAAAGGAATGGAGAAAAGTCGTTCAAAAACTCGTTCGAACGAGTTTTACTGACAAAAATCAACCAGTTTAAAAAGGAAGAAAAATAAAATATACTTCAAAATAACATATAAGGAAGAATTGGGAAGGCCAGAAAGTTGCCAAAATGAAGTTTTTAGTTGTCGTAACTTGTGGAGACATATCCAAACCGTGGGAGTGAAAATGTAGGGGTGTGAACAATGCGAGTGAGAGTTATTACCCAAGACAAAGCACAAGTGCGGAATGCCGAACAATATATAAACGTAATATGCACTCACATCATCCTTATGTCAATAAAGAAATACCATTGGACACTCAAACACTAAAGCAACACGCATACAAGATAGATGATTCTCTCGCCAATGTTGTCACAATTAGAAAGCAATGATAGAATAAATGTGCATCCCCATTGATCTTCAACTTATCTCTCCCATTAGCAACTTTAGATTAAGACTTTTCTTTTGAAGAAACAATCGAGCTAAATATTTTTGGCCTTGGCATTATATCATTTTTCAATGCTTCAATTTAAGGCACTTATATTATTAAGCAAATGGAGGCTATTCACGCAAAACCTTTTTGTTTTTCGCAGCCCGAGTCCATTGCTACAAACAACCGGATGAATATAATTACTTTTTGTTTCAATCCGGGCAATGGATGATCATCCAAAATTTCGATTTCTTATAAGAGATGTGATTAATATTGAGAAGACAACACCAAATCTCACTTTACGAGTTCAATGTGAAAAAAATATCGACAAGATTTCATGAAAAGTGTGTGCAAGAAGGCAAATATATGAGGTAATCACAGAAATACATATCATAAAAGATCATTTTTGTGCACAAGAGAAACGAAGTCCGACTTTACTACTCATCGAAAGCCACGTGGACATTAAATAGGATAGTGATTCGAACACATCGAACACAAAGCCATATGGACAAAAAGTCGTGAAAGCTTTTCTAACCTTTCCCGTTTTCCTTGAAAATAAAAAAAATATTTTTGAAATTTTGAATAAAATATTTACAAAAATAATCTAGTTCATAGGTATAAAAGATATACATGAGAAATAACCAAAACTAGATAGACGACTTCGATCTCAATCAATGGAGCAAACCCCAATTGATTTCCTAAAGTTTTCAAAGTTAAGGTCATCTAGAGGCTTGGTAAAGATATCAGCCAATTGTTGATCGGAACAAACGAAGCTTAGAGAAACAATTTTCTCTTCAACCAAGTCACGAATAAAATGTTCTCGGATCCGAATATGCTTGGTTCTAGAATGTTGAACGGGATTACAGGAAATATGAATTGCACTAGTATTGTCACAATAGATAGTCATAGTGCCATGAGAAATACCATAATCTTCCAATATTTGTTTCACCCAAATGAGTTGAGTGCAACAACTCCTGGCGGCTATGTATTCGGCCTCCGTCATGGATAAAGAAATATAATTTTATTTCTTGCTCATCCATGAGACAAGTGCACTTCCAAAGTAAAAACAATCGCCAGATGTACTTTTGCATCCATCAACATCTCCTACCCAATTGGTGTCCGAATATGCCGATAGACAATCATTTGTGTCGAAGGAATACCAAATCCCAAAATATAGGGTCCCACTAACATATTTGATAATACGTTTAATGGCAAGTGAATGGGACTCTTTTGGGGCGGCTTGATAGAGGGCACAAACTCCTACACTAAAGGAAATGTCCGGACGACTAGCAGTTAGGTAAAGTAAACTACCTATCATACTCCTAAAGAGTGTGTGCTCTACATCCTTTCCTTCGATGTCCTTACTAAGTTTAATCAAAGAACTCATAGGAGTACGTGCATGCTTAGAGGATTCGAGTTTAAATTTCTTAACAAGGTCTTTAGCATACTTGGTTTGGGACAAAAATATCCCACTTTCGAGTTGACGAACTTGAAGACTTAGGAAGAAAGTAAGTTCACCGGCCATACTCATCTCAAATTTATCTTGCATTTCTTTTGAAAAGAATTGAATATGATTATCACATGTTGAACCAAACACTATGTCGCCGGCAAACACTTGTGCAACTAGAATAGCTTTCTCATCACGACGAACAAATAGTGTCATATCTACTCCCCCTCTAAAAAAGCCACGAGAAATGAGATAAGAAGTGAGTCTTTCATACCAAGCACGGGGTGATTATTTCAAGCCATATAGCACTTTCTTTAGGAAGAAGACATGATTAGGATGCTTTGGGTCCTCAAACCCTTTAGGTTGTTCAACATAGACTTCTTCTTGAATAATACCATTTAAAAGGCACTTTTTACATCCATTTGATATAATTTAAATTTAAGGTAACACGTTATGGCTAGTAAAAGGAAAATCAATTCTAACCTAGCAACTGGAGTAAAAGTCTCTTCAAAGTCAACACCTTCTATTTGGGTGTATCCTTGAGCAACCAACCTAGCTTTGTTACTAACAATGACACCATTTTCATTCATTTTATTTCTGAAAATCCATTTGGTGCCAATGATATTTATATTAGAAGGCCTAGGGACTAATTCCCAAACATCATTTTTCTCAAATTGAAACAATTCTTCTTGCATGGCATTAATCCAATGTTCATCTTTTAATGTTTATTTAAAGTTTTTAGGTTCAATTTTAGAAGTATAGCACAAATAGGTAACTTCATTTTCTAATTGAGCTCTAGTCCTGACACCTACCTCAGGATCTACTATAATTTTTGAAGGGTCATGACTTTTACGAACCCAAGGAGAAAGATCCCTTTTCTCAGTAGTGGAAATAACCAAATCATTACGAGACTCAATATTTCAACACCGAAAACAACATCACACTCACATGACAAATCTTCCTCATTTTCAATAGATGTGGCCGGAGCATCGTCTTTTATTACAACATTTATTGATTCCATGACTTTAGAGCTACTTAAGTTGAAAACTGTAAAAGCTCTATTGTTCTGAGAATATCCTAGAAAAATACCTTCATCACCCCTTGAGTCAAATTTACCTAGAAGTTCTCTATCTCTAAGTATATAACAAGGACTCCTAAAAACTTTAAAATAGGCCAAATTAAGCTTTTTGCCCATCCATAATTTATATGGCGTTTTGTTAGTATTAGGACGCAAATAAACCCTATTTACGGTGTGACATACGGTGTTAATTGATTCGGCCCAAAACCTACGAGGCACATTTCTTCCTAGGAGCATAGATCTTGCCATTTCTTGGATCGTTCGATTTTTTCTTTCAACTATACCATTTTGTTGTGGAGTTAGAACGGTCGAGAATTCATGTTTAATTCCTATTTCATCACAAAAGGCATTTACACCGGATTCCTTGAATTCGGTTCCATTATCACTCCTAAAGAGGTTTATGGTAATATCGTGATGATTTTGAAGAAATCTACACTTAACAGTGAGAAAATCAATTGTCTCAGATTTTCCTCTTAGAAAGCCTACTATGGAGTATCTAAAAAAGTCGTCCACTATTACTAAGATATATCTCTTTCCTCCTATTCTCTCGGTATGAGTGGGACCCATAAGGTCCATGTGTATCAATTCTAAGACACGAGAGGTATTTATTGAGTTTAACTTTTTATGTGGATTCTTAATTTTCTTTCCTAATTGACAAGGCCCGCAAATAGTGGAGGTTGGTTTTCCTAGAGTTGGTAGACCTCGAACTAGCTCTTTTCTCATTAATCAATCAAGATCTCTAAAGTTAACATGACCTAACCTTTGATGCCAAAGGTCGACAGACGAGTCTTTTGTACTATTGCAAACCAAAGAGGATTTGGGAACTATTCCGTAGCAATTGTCACTAGTTCTCACACCTTGTAAAATAGATTCACCCGATTGATCATATACGGTGCACTCCGATTGACTAAACTGAACATCAAGATTATCATCACATAATTGGCTAATACTTATGAAATTAGGCTTGAGACGATCAACATAAAGGAAATTTTTAAGTTTATGACATACCGCACAATATTAAGCCAAGCGAGAGAGCCTATGACCTCCCTGAAGTGGGATAAATTACCATTTTCCATTAATTCCTTAAGGTCAATTTTGACCTCATCTTTCACCTTGTGATCTGAGTCATCCTTAGGGGCTTCAACATAGCCCTCCATTATATTATCCCAAACATTTGGCGAGTGAGCTTTGATGCAATGATGGTCTGGTGTGAAATGGACGAAAAAAATACATGTGGTGCTTTGCTCCAAAGGACTTCTAATCCAAAGTCTTGTAGACAAGAAGAAAAATAAGAGTGTGAGCACCCAGACCTGAGGTGACGTGCCTCTATCCCTCCTCGCGTGTGTGGAGACCTGGGTCATTGACCGTGACACGTGGTCATCACCTTATTCTCTTTGAAAAGAATGGAGTACCCAATCTCTTTTACACAAAACAGAAAGGAGGAGTACACCTCCGTAGAGACCTGTTGAAGGCAATTGATCTATGTGTTTAACCAGAGAGTCAAAGACTCGGGGATCGGGTTACAGATTGGGAAGGTGTTAGGCACCTTCTCCACCCTTTCGATTTCAAATGTAGATACAAAGTATTTATATTAGCATGTTGTAGTATAAAAAGAAGTAATAAAATGAAAGTAGTTAGTATGTAAATACACTGTGCAGTGAAGTGTGAGATGTGCGTGTGAGTTATATAGACAATGGATAAATATCTACAAAGTCGGACATGTTCACTCAAAACAGTCTGAGTGGGCCTTCATACTCGCAGAGTGTTTCACAATCCACTCTTGTTCTTTTCAAGCTTCTTTAAATGTGTGGGGCACACGGTCATATGATGACCAAGACCATCACAACCAAAGCCTTTGTTCTTATCCTTGGACTTTCCTTTCTTGAAATCTCCTTTCTCACCAATTGAAATGTGATTAGTAGATTTGTACGATCTAGCTTTAAACTTTCAATTATTTTTGAATTATTTTTGTTGTTTTTATTTACTAAACCTTTTCAAAAATAAAGCCATGTATACTTTTATGTTCTCTTTTGGTTTCTCACTATCTTTTACAAAATTATTCTCACTGGACTCAACAAAAAAAGCTAAGTCCTTTTTCGATTTTTTTGTAACAATATTCTCTTCTTGATCATAAATTTGAAGTGATCCAACCAACTTTTTAAGACTACATATGTTTGTGTCCTTGATTTCACTTAAGATGGCAATCTTAATAGCAAACCTAGATGCTAAGGTTCTAAGGAGCTTTTTCACAACTTTATTTTCCAGAATCTTGTCTCCTAAGTTGAACGATGCATTCACAACCTCCGTTAACCTCGTGTAATAGTCATTAAATGACTCACTCTCAACCATTCGCATAGTTTTAAATTTACTTGCGATGCTTTGCAACTTCGCTCTCTTCACACTTGAAGTACCCTCACGAGTGACTCTAAATATAGCTCATGCTTCCTTAGCTTGTTCTCAATTCAAAATATGATTATACTCTTACGTACTAAACGGATTAAATGACTCATTCAAGGCAACCGAGTTGAAGTTAAAATCAACAAATTCTATTTTCATCCACAACGCTCTTCAATTGTGTTTTTTTTTCCTATCTTAATCTGAAGTTTAAAATTTGAAATTTGAAATTTGAAGATTGAATCTAAAGTTTGAAGTCTGAATTTGAAAAATATATTTATTTTTATGTCTGAATATACCTCTGAACGAATGTATTTAGATTGATTCAGATTTCAGATTCAGACATCAGATGTAACTTTACCTCTTAATTATCCAGAGACAAATATAGCAGTTAGCCTCTTAATCGTTTAAAAAAACAAACACTATTTGTTCCCTTTTAAGTCTGAATGGTTAAGATTCAGAGTTAAGAGGTAAAATCAAACAGCACCGTAGGTTTTTTTTAACTCTTACTCGATTTCCTTGAATGGTAGGGTATATCCAACTTTCTTCAACACTCATCACGCTCGTGTTTAAATCTAGGATGTGAACGCATTTTAACCTTCCAATGCCTATAGTTAGCGACATCAAAATAAGGAGGACGATTCGTGGAAATTGAATCTCTAAATTGATCCATTTCAATAACAAGAAAAAATGAGAGCATTTCGAAAAACAATCATATATATGACCAATAATTAAATAACACACACACAACAATATCTACTCTAGCACGTTAAACCTATCAAAGTGAAAAGCTCTGATACCAATTGAGGGGAAGGTGATGTTCTACTTACTCAATTAAACATGAACTAACTTAGAGGAGGGGTGAATAGGTTAGAGGGCATCTTTGATCAATTTTCTTTATTCGACAAAAATCTATTAACTTAAGTTTATGGTTCTTTAAGTCTCACAAAATATTTTTTAAGATATTTGGAAGAAAAATTGAACTCACGTACTAAGGTTATATAAAAATATTTGTTCTAAAAAGTTGAGTTACAAATTTTTTCTAAAGTTTTTAATAAAGGGAAAACATAGGAGAAAGAACTTTGAGATCACAAAAAAAGAAGGGTAAAAATATGCTTTCAAATCTCATTAGTGTGATTTGAAAAATGATTCCCTTTTTCTCTTTCTTCCAAAAACCTTAAGTCAAAAGGGTGCTGGGAACATGAGTTATATATCCAAAGCGGGGGACACTAAAGTGGCTTATAGCTCATGTGTCAAACACACAATCTCAAAGGGTCAAGTCTATAACTTATAAACCAGAGTTTTTTCCTTGACAAGCTTTCCAAAGAGATGTTATAGAAAGATCTCCTAAAAAGTGCAATATTGAAAAAATTACTAGTTCGTCGTTGCGGCAAACCTATGCTTCGTTGTAGTGAACCCGAGGAGAAGAAGATCGTGGTATGTGCTAAACATTTTGAACATGGATAAAACTTTGGCAAAGACGAGGCTTCACGACAACTAGCGGTGGAAATTCGTGTGCGTCGTGTAGTGTTCGGGTCGTGTCAAGTCGGATTCGTGTTAAATATTAGTCAACCATTACCCAAGATGAGAAAACACTAACCTGACCTGTTTATTATCGTTTCGTGTTCGGGTTGACCCTCATAACCTATTAAGTAAAACATAAAACAAAATTTTTCTTCTCCCTCAACCAATCATACCACTCACAGTCCTACGATGACTTAAAATTTAATTAATTTCAACTTCTTGCGATATGTAAATAATTTATCATTCAATTCTCCATGAATCGTCTATCAAGATATATGAATTGTCTGATATATTCTCCATAAAATATGAGTTAAATGGGTCTATTCGTGTCATTTTTGAGTTATACGTGTTTGACACTAACCCAACCCGTTTATTACTCGTGTTGGCAGGTCATGTCATATTCGGGCTCGTGCCAAGAAATCATCAACCCTAACCCGCTAACTTCGTGTCGAGTTTTTATCGCGTTATCGTGTAAAAAAATTCCACCCCTAACTGCAGCGAAGCACAACTTTGTTATAACTAACTTGTAGTGAACATGTCGCGCCATAAACCATAAGGAAAATGCCCAGTTTTTCTTTTAAAAGTTTTGGAAAAGTATTATATAGAAAACTCAAAAGTATGTTGCAACTCAGCCAAATGACACATATTTTACAATAAACTAACGCTGCATTTTCTAAAAAATAGATTTATATATAAATGACATATTTCATCATGTATTTGACATTTTACAAAAACATCCACAAAGTTAATTTTAAAAATGTATTTTTCTTTTTATGAAAACTATTTAACCGTGGGTAAACTAAGCCCACTAAGGATTTTTACCTCCAATACTAAGTGGCATTCTCATGGATATGAAAATGAATGATTCCAGGATGAAGATGATGAAATCCACTAAATAAAACTTGACTTGAACCTTTGTCGAAATGACCTATTGGACTAAGACTCAACGTGGATTTTGGAAACAAAATAAAACAATATGAAAGCCGAGGGCACTTGAGCATATATATGCTCTTTCAGTCAGTCTCTAATATTTCCCCCATAATAAAAAAATCATAAATGGTGTTTTTATTCTCACCTAATTTTTCATGGTACACACCCCTTAATTAGTATTTTAACTTTAAAACATTTGAGTGTTTATAAAGATATACTATTATAATATCATTTATGCCATCATGTTAAAATCCTTCCTAAAATAATATTTGAACATAAAAAGTTCAGGTAAATTAAAGAGTAATTTTACCCTAGCACAGGACTCAGACACATTTGTGTTGACACACTAATGTATCGTGTCTCTATTAGTTGGTATTTGGGGTCCACTCATTATCATTCAATCACCAGCGAATGCAGACACGACATATCAATGTATCTATAAAAATGTATTTGAATCCTGTGTTGTGTAGAGTTACTCTAAATTAAGAAAAACAAGTAAGGTTATCGCCCGTATGGAATATGAATTCCAAAAGCATTAATCGTAATTATCATGTTTTGTCTCAAGGTTATTGTAACGCCCCGACTCGAATTTATGGCTTACCCATGGTCAACCCGGTCCGCCCCAAGCTTAGGTGTGAAGTGAAATGGAACATCCTACATAATGTTGCTAGAAAGTTTTATTTAGTTAACATTTTACTTATTGAACATGCGATTTCCGTTTAAATCAAGCTACGTTGAGGACCCCTGGGAAGAATTCTCAGAGTCCAAGCATACAGAGCTATTAACATAAAATAAAAGAATACTTACTTGTGCAACGCTCTTAAAATACGGAAACACACTCAACTTGCCATAATAAAGATGAGGGAATGAGCCGAATGCCCAATGGAAAATTGTATATATATATATATTCACACACACTTATATACACTTAAATGCATGAAACTGTTTATATTCCAAAAATATTATTGATCCAGATTAATTCACCTTAATCTTGTAAAATAATTTCCCTTTTACTTGACTTGACATCATTTATGGATTTAACATCATTTATTACAAATTAAATGAGATATTTAATTTGTAATATTACTAATTAAATGAGATATTTACTTAATTCGTATTTACTTAATACAAATTAAGTAAATACAAAAACAAGGTTAAATGAGAGATAACTCCTTTAGTAACACTACAAGAAAAGAATTGAGAGATTCAATCAAAAAATCTGATTTGCCACCACAAAACATCATATACTTGTGGAAAGAGATTGCTTCGATCTTGACATGGTTGCAAAATCAAGGCTCAATTGAGTGAGTTAGAATTTGAGATAGAGATATCGATTGTTAGGGATTTATACCATCTCGGTCGATATATCAATGATATGCGGCGATTCCATCACGATATCACCAATATGAGCTGATACTACCGAGAAATCACCGATATAGGGTCGATTCATAATAATAAGCTAAAACTCAACTCGTAACTAGGAATCGGATTGGTGGTTATCGATACCTAATCAACTCAGTCGTATTGTCGCGGTCTCGGCTTAAACTTTAAACCATGGTCTAGCATGATAAAGATGCTGAAAAATGACATTCATAAAAACAAATGGAGATACTAGCATGACATTTTTTTAGTAATTCTCTTGGATAGAGTTATAAAGCTGAAGTTTTAGCAGCAAGCTGATAAAATAATGCTTACAATTATTATTTTTCTTTTTTATGGTATTTGGGCCTTGCAGGTCGCCTCGTGTTCTGGGAAAAGGAAGTGATAACTAGCAACCCACCCAAACAGAACTGAGAGGGGTTGGCTAATACTGAAATTGTATTTTGTAGTGAATGCAACTGATGATTCGGTTTCTATTTTTTTGGTCATCTTTCATTACATTACGGGAGGGTAGTTAGGATTTGTATTTTTGTTTGGGGTGGGGGATAGAACTCATACTTGGAAGGTCAAATCTTATAATTATGCGCCTCTTGTTTTTGGCTCCTTGTAATTTTACATATTATCTCCTGTAATATGGAAGAAATATCAAAAATATATTGGGAAATCATTTGCAGTAGTCTGTTGAATTTTCACCATAAGCTTCCAATGGAAGAGGACCAGTCTTGGTAGATTTACTCATCTTTAACTTTGTTTTGATCTTTAATGTCAGAATCTTGTTTGTCCTTAGAACTTAAAGCATTACCCTTTTTGTTTTTTGGGTTTTTTCATGTTTTTTATAAACTCATGTATCTTTTTCAAACTATCTCGATGGTGGGCTGTACTATATATATGGAAATAAGAAACTGGGTTCAAAATATTGTTAGTAATATTTATTGATTCCGGCTCAATATTCTTTCTCTTTTCATAAGTTGCAATTTGACCTGACAATGAATCGTGTCGAGTCGTGTTCGTAATGGTTTTTTATTGTATTAGGATCTTATCGGGTTCGTGTCTAAACGTGCAACTTTTTTATTGTGGGGAAAAAACCATATTCAAATTCGACTTCTTTCCTTTAAATGTTGTGTCATGTTCACCCGTTCTTACCCATTAAGAGAAATACTTATTTTGAATCGTATACATGTCTTATACATTAACTCATTATTAAACACAATTAGAGTTGTTAATTCATTGACGATACTAAATCTCTCATCTAGTAATTTTTTTTGTTATATTAACATTACGCTACATAAAATTTTAGGAGTCACAATAATATTTTTTATTTACTAAAATGAATGGGTTTTAACTGATATTAACGGGTGAAGTAGGTCGATATTAACCTGATCCATGATCTGTAAGCTATCGAATTTTATTGGGTTGACACTGATATGATTCGAAATCACTAAAGTTTGTCGATTAGCTTATAATTCGGTGTCGTGTTATAGTGTTTCATTTTTCTCGATGTAGTTGCAATCCCTCCATGAATTGCTGGTTCAATTGAATTTCTAATACAAGTGTCGTTCTCTGCAAAAAGAAATATGAGTAGTTACAGAGAAGTTATAGGGGGATTATGGTGATTATAAATAAGATTTTTTATAATTTTAAAAACACATAAGAGTGAAGTTTAACAAATCTTTATAGATGAGACTAATGTGAAAAAAGTTATATTTTTTTCATAGTGGAGTTAGCCGTCCATAAAGCAAATGAAGATGTACACCGTATATTTCATATATAACCAATCTCTCTTATTTTGTTTTGCCTTTTTATCTCTTCCTTCATTTTATTAAGCTATATTATCTTAAATTTGCCTAGACTATCAAAAATTTCAATTTTGTTTGTAGCTGCTACAAGTTCATCTTCATCTGTGTTGTAGATGATAAATCAAATTTCTGTAATATACTTTTTTATTTTTTTTTGTAATTATCAATTTAGTTTGTGCAATATTACTCGGTTTCTTGTAATCCACTTTTTTTAATGCATTTTCATTCTTTTTTACTCTTCATTGTAATAGAACACAAATAACTCGTCTATGGATTTCATACTCATTATAATCTTCCAAGGACTGTTTAGAATTTATTATGATCTTTTTTGGACATGGTAAACAGGTAGAAACATAGTAAATATTGTATGATCCATTCATCCGTATCAATTTGGAAATGTTGTATGACTTCGTTCAGATAGTACATATAACTATTCTCGTTGCTATTATTATTCATTAGCAATATTTAGTATACATGCATTGAACTCTTCTAATAGTCATTTAAGAATTAGCTAAAATTTAATAAAAACACCTTTGACATAATGTTTAAAGTAAGATAAAGGTATTTACTATAGTCGGTGGGAATTGAACTGTAGGTTGCGTGAAAATTAGGAATCACCTTTAATGCACTTCATGCTTCAATTTTATATAGAGACAATGTGAGATAGTCATACTTCTCGTGGGAGTTAAATTTGTACCGATTTGTAACAAATTAAGACATAACCCTAGATCCCTAATCTCTATGTGAGATAGTCAAAGGATGATGGGGGTAATTTTCACATGCAACGCTTGATGCCACGAACTACCCTAGCCAAATTTACAACTAATAGTTCTGCCAATTATAAGATTTTTATGACATACCGCACAATATTAAGCCAAGTGAAAGGGGCCATGACCTCCCTGAAGTGGGATAAATTGCCATTTTCCATTCATTCCTTAAGGTCAATTCTGACCTCATCTTTCACCTCGTGATCTGAGGCATCCTTAGGGGCTTCAACATAGCCCTCCATTATATCATCCCAAACATTTGGCGAGTGAGCTTTGATGCAATGATGGTCTGGTGTGAAATGGACGAAAAAATACATGTGGTGCTTTGATCCAAAGGACTTCTAATCCGAAGTCCTGTAGACAAGAAGAAAAATAAGAGTGTGAGCACCCGGACCCGAGGTGACGTGCCTCTCTCCCTCCCCGCGTGCGTGGAGACTTGGGTCATTGACCGTGACACGTGGTCATCATCTTATTCTTTTTGAAAAGACAGGAGTCCCCAATCTATTTTACACAAAACAGAAAGGAGGAGTACAGCTTCGTAGAGACCTGTTGAAGGCAATTGATCTATGTGTTTAACCAAAGAGTCAAAGACTCGGGGATCGGGTTACGGATTGGAAAGGTGTTGCTGCACCCTTTCAATTTCAAATGTAGATATAAAGTATTTGTATTAGCATATTGCAGTATAAAAAGAAGTAATAAAATGAAAGTAGTTAGTATGTAAATAGACTGTGCAGTGAAGTGTGAGATGTGTGTGTAAGTTATATAGACAATGGATAAATATCTACAAAGTCGGACTTGTTCACTCAAAACAGTCTGAGTGGGCCTTCATACTCGCCGAGCGATTCACAATCCACTCTTTTTTTTCAAGCTTCTTTAAATGTGTGGGGCACACAGTCATATGATGACTAAGGCAATCACAACCAAAGCATTTGTTCTTATCCTTGGACTTTCCTTTCTCTAAATCTCCTTTCTCACCAATCGAAATGTGATTAGTAGATTTGTACGGTCTAGCTTCAAACTTTCAGTTATTTTTGAATTATTTTTGTTGTTTTTATTTACTAAACCTTTTCAGAAATAAATCCATATATACTTTTATGTTCTCTTTTGGTTTCTCACTATCTTTTACAAAATTATTCTCACTAGACTCAACAAAAAAAGCTAAGTCCTTTTTCAATTTTTTTGTAACAATATTCTCTTCTTGATCACATATTTAAAGTGATCCAACCAACTTTTTAAGACTACATATGTCTGTGTCCTTGATTTCACTTAAGATGGCAATCTTAATAGCAAACCTAGATGTTAAGGTTCTAAGGAGCTTTTTCACAACTTTATTTTCCAGAATCTTGTCTCCTAAGTTGAACGATGCATTCACAACCTCCGTTAACCTCGTGTAATAGTCATTAAATGACTCACTCTCAACCATTCGCATAGTTTTAAATTTACTTGCGATGCTTTGCAACTTCGCTCTCTTCAAACTTGAAGTACCGTCACGAGTGACTCTAAATATATCTCATGCTTCCTTAGCTTGTTCTCAATTCAAAATACGATTATACTCTTACATACTAAATGAATTAAATGACTCATTCAAGGCAACCGAGTTGAAGTTAAAATCAATAAATTCTATTTCCGTCCACAACGCTCTTCAATTGTGTTTTTTTCCCATCTGAATTTGAAGTTTAAATTTGAAATCTGAAGACTGGATCTGAAGTTTGAAGTCTGAATTTGAAAAATATATTTGTTTTTATGTATGAATATACCTCTGAAAGAATGTATTTAGATTGATTCAGATTTCATATTCAGACTTCAGATGTAACTCTACCTTTTAATCATTCGGAGATAAATATAGCAGTTAGCATCTTAAACGTTTAAAAAAAACAATATTTATTCCCTCTTAAGTCTGAATGGTTAAGATTCAACGTTAAGAGGTAAAATCAAACAACACCTTAGTTTTTTTTTTAATTCTTACCCCATTTTCTTGAATGGTAGTGTATATCCAACTTTCATCAACACTTGTCACACTTGTGTTTAAATCTAGGATGTGAACGCAATTTAACCTTCCAATGCCTATAGTTAGTGACATCAAAATAAGGAGGACGATTCATGGAAATTGAATCTCTAAATTGATCCATTTCAATAACAAGAAAAAATGAGAGCATTTCGGAAAACAATCATATATATGACCAACAATTAAATAGCACACATAACACGATCTACTCTAGCATGTTAAACCTATCAAACTTGAAAGCGTACTGTTTTAGCACTGTTTTGCATCTGTCACGCCCTTCCTGGAATTTTTTTTGTGATATTTTTTTCACTGGGAAATTTTGGCAGATCGCGCGAAGTCGTTCTAACGACATCTCTTCTCGCGCGAACGACTTCTGTACTTCGTTCGAGCAACTTCCTCATCTCGTTTGAGAGAAGTCCCTGGCTCGTTCGAATGACAGAGTCAAAAATGGCTTATGATTGGTTTGCAGTCTTCAGGTTCAAATTGGTATATTTTTGGTACTGCCGGAAGCATTTCTGGACTGTTTGGTTTATATGCAAGTTCTTTTATTTCAAAATTGGTATTTTGCATATAGTCCGTTTATCACACTTGATTTGATTGGTATACACTTTGTGTGATTCCTTGGTTTACGAGCTACAGATTTGTCATTGCTTGATCATATTAAGCTGGTTGTTTCATGATTATCTTGTGTTTTTTTTTAATTCTCAAATTGGTAGCAATTTGATTCAAATTGGTTTCATATTCTCATGCTAGATATTTCATATTGGTTTATCTTTTCACCGAATTGTCTATTCGAGACAAAAAGGGGGAGAGATGTCTGTGATGTAGGGGGAGATTTGTTGAGCGCTTCTATTGATATTTGGATTTACATATTGTTTGATTGTATCTGTTTCAAATTGGTATCAAATAATTGCTCACATACTTTAAATGATTTGTTCTTATTAAAAATATAAATTGGTATCATTTGTTCCTCCATACTTCACTGGGTATTTGTTTCTCTGTTTCATGTGTGTAGGTATGCTTCAGCGATTCGAGATTTCAAGTCTATATCACATTCAGACAGTTCCTTCTTGTCGGTGCTACATATTCTAGTCCGTGTTTTGTATTTTAGATTTTTGGTTTATGGGATGGGATTTAGGCGTCATACGGCTTGACGACCCGGTTAGGCATTTCACTGATTTAGTTTTGTCCCGAAATAGTCAAAGGGGGGGATTTTTAAGGACATAAATTTCCAATTGAGTCCCTGTTTTATTTTGACTTAATTCCGTGAACAAAACTGTGTTTGTAATATGTCATAGGGAGAATTTTATTTTGTCTCGATCCCACTCGGTCTATGACGTATTGAAGAAATTGAAGACGTTGCGGCAAAGCTTCAAAGAATTAATCATGCCGATATTTAATTGGTGCAAGTTTAATCGTCTTCAAAGTTAATTGCATTCTGAGATCATTCAGGTATGAACACGTATAATTAATGGTGCTCGGAATTATTTTATAAAAGATAAGGATGTAATTTTTATAAAGAAAAATGTTTTTAAATGTTTTAAAAGTGTTTTTAATGTTTAAACTACGTTTTTATTCTGATAAGTTCGAATAGGAGTTTGACTTATTTAAATCTCTCTTTGAAGAGACGTTTTGAACAAAAAGTCAAAAAGTCAACTCTGTCGCTCGAATGACATCAGATCTCGTTCAAACGAGATGCTGATGTCGCTCGAACGACATGCTTAAGTTGCTCGAATAACTCGTTTTTCGAGGTGGCATTTAAATACTATTTAAACAGTGGTTGCATCAGAATTTCGTAGGTGTGCTTTCTGGAAAAGAGTTTTACAAACCAGAACATTGTTTGCACATATTTTCTAAGGTTTACAAAGCATAAACACATCCTTAGAGTTTGCAAAGATCCGAGTTATCATTCTTATATAATTAAGTGATCTTGCGGCACCAAAGTTGTTTGTTCTACACATTGAACACAAAGGGTTTTGCGGTGAAGAAGCGACGGACATCGTGTTCGACATCGTAGACGTATTAAAGCCATATCGGTGGACACCGAGACATACGTGGACGCGTGTGTTGTGGACAGAGATCGTGGAAGACGGAATTTCTGCGTGGGCACTATTGAATAACGGTTAAAGATCAGAAGGAGCGTCAAGACCCGTGGGGATAGAGTCTTAGTGTAAGGCTAATCTGTCTTTGTAAAACCATTATTCATAGTTATTGTCTGGCTTGGTCCGTCCGAGATTATTTTCCCGTTTTGGGTTTTTTTCTCCTACATCCGGCGTTGTGAGTATTCTTTACTTTACTTTACTTGCTGTAATCACTAGATGCATGTTTAGGATTAATCAAGATAAAACTGGTTTAAAGTAAGAATTGAGTTTTTCACAACTTGGTTTGGTGCATAATTAAAAGTTAGATTTTTTTCCGGAGAAAAATTGGTTTTGTTTGAAACACACATATCGAGTCGCATAACGTACCTCAAATTGGTATCAGAGCTAGAAAACATTTTTATTTATTTTGTGATCCCGTGTGTTTTCAAAGATGAATTCTGGATATAATGAATTTTCTCGAACTCCTATTTTTTATGACACTAATTACACCTATTGGAAGATGAGAATGAGATGTGCTTTAAAATCTATTGATGAGTGTGTGTGGCTTACAGTTGAGAAATATTGGACACCCCCTGTCACTATTGTAGGTGAGGTCACTAGTTTAAATCCTGTTGAGTCATTGACCGAAACTGAACAAAGACTTGCACAATATAATTCTAAGGGTTTGCATGTTATTTTTTCACATGTTGTAGGTGAGGTCACTAGTTTAAAGAATGTTGAGTCATGGATCGAAACTGAACAAAGTCTTGCAAAATATAATTCTAAAGGTCTGTACGTTATTTCTTCACATGTCACACAGGAAGAATATAAGAGAATTATAACTTGTGAAACATCAAAAGAGGCTTGGAATGTTTTGGCACTCACTCACGAGGGCACTAGCACGGTTAGGGCTTCAAAACTTCAAAATCTCACTACACAATTTGAGACCATCCCATTAGGATGTTAGAGAGTGAGACCTTTGATGAGTTTTATGCTAGGTTGTCCAATATTGTCAACTCGTCATTTAACCTAGGTGAGAAATTCCCGACAACTGTGTCATTAAGAAAATCCTTAGGTCGTTGCCTAGTAGGTTTGATGCGAAAGTGACCATATTAAACTCCTTGGGTAGGTTAGAGTCAACAAAACTAGAAGAGATTGTAGGTGACCTACAAACTTATGAAATCGACATGATTACCTCTAAGCAAGTGGCTAAGAAAGAAAAAGGGTATTGCTTTGAAACCCGGAAGGAGGAAATTAAAGTTTCGGATTCCGATTTTGAGGATGTTGATTTGTTGGCAAAGAAATTAAAAAAATTTATTAAGTTTCAAAAGGAATTGAAAGATGCCAAGAAATTTGAAAAATTCAAGAACAACAAAGTAGATCCCACCTCTAAGGATAAGTTAGAGAAGCCTAAGAGAGATGCGTCGGATAAGTGTTTTGGGTGTGAGGGGTACGGTCACAAGGTTAAGCAGTGTCCCACTAGACTTAAGAAAGATGGCAAGCAACCCGTTGTCTATAATACCACCTTAAGTGATTGTGAACCAGAAGAGGGAGAGAGTTCCCCCATTGAGCGTAACTTTGTTGCGTTTGTGGCATGTCATGTGAGCAACGATGATACAACTCATGTGAATGACACTTCCAAGGAGGTTTTGAGTGAATCCCATATTAGTGAGGGTGAAGAGAGTGATGAGGAGGAGGTTGATGTGAAAGAATTGCAAAATGCGTTTATTGAGTTGTATGCCGAAACGGTGAAGGTGAAAAAGGCTAAATCAAAATTACAATCTAAGTTGAATGAGCGTGCCATAGAAAATAATGATAGTTTGATTGAGGATCTTATGGCATGAGAGAAGAAGTTTAGGGAGAAATTAGAGTTTGTGGAGAAAGAGAGAGATAATCTCCGTGGTTTGATGAAGTCCTTGAAAAAGGAGATTTTAGAGTTTGAGGAGTCTAGGCGTTTGCTCGTGTTTAGGATTCACGAGTTGGAGGAGAGATTGATAGACTCGTCTAGAGTCAAGTTTGATTTGGAGGCTAGGTCGGAGAAGTTAGATAAGATCCTAGGCACCGTCCAAATTAAGGGAGATAGGGGAGGTATAGGTTTTGATGAGAGAGTTGTTCCCATTCCACCCGCACGTATGAAAAACACTAGGATGGTTAGAAAAGGTTCACATAAAGGTAATCAATCCCACCACCACTACACTTGCTCGTTTTATGGTAGGAAAGGTCACCTTAGACGTTGTTGTTATGACCTTAGACAAGATCCTAGGAAGTTTAAGAATAAAGTTGCCCCAGTTACCCAAACCCCCATGCGTCGTGTTACACCCACTTGGGTTAGGAAATCGGATTTAGTGGCTTTAGGAATTAAACTTCATGATTCTCGTTTGGGTGCACTTGATTCTTCCCATGCTAAATCTAAAGGATGATAGTATTGCCATGTTTGTCATATGCTAGTTTGCTTAATGATTTATTCATTGCTAGTATTATGACATGTGTATCATTTTGTATTATAGTTTTCATTTGTTTGAGTCTTATTTGAAAAATACAAAAAGATTTTGTTTTTTGAGAAAACTTTTGAAATTCCAAAAAGATTTTGCTTTTCTTTGAGTCCAAATATGTTTGAAAAGCCAAAAATATTTTCGATTTTTTATTTTTGAGTTTACATGTTTGATGTGGCATATTGGTGTGGTTGGAGTCCCCCATCGTTTCATTATCTATGTGGCTAGGACATTTGGTCATTATTATCGATGCTTAGAATGATCTTAACCATTGTTTATATGGGGTTGTTTCAAAGTTGATAAGCATTTTGATTCGGCTTTGTATATATGCCAACATTGCACACATGCACGAGTTTATATGGATGTTTGACTTCTCTTGCATAGTTGAATTTGGTGAGGCGTTATTATCTCAATCTTGTCATCTATGCGTAAGTAGACTTAAGGAGAAGTGTGCATGTAATAACTGTTTACCGTGAGGATTTAAAATTGGCAAAAATGATGAGTGATTCACGGGAAAGAGCTGCGAGAGTTCAAAATTGACTCGTCGTGAAAGCCACCGTTTAAAAGAGCCCAAAAGAAAAGGCAATATGCTAAGAAAAGGCAATATGCTAAGAAAAGGGCCAATAAGATTTTCTCTAAGTTGAGAATTCTAGAATCCTCAAAAGAACTTGAAAGAGTATATATATATGAGAGAGTTTGGTTGGAGAAAATTAAACGGGTTTGCACATCTATTCCTAATGTTGAAACATTGCAATTTGACGCTAATTTTTTTTAAATGGTCAAAATTCTTGATTTGTGTGCATGTAGTATGTTTAGTTCATTAAGCTCACACTTTAATTGTCATATGACTATGATAAAGTTTGATGATTTATAGCTATTAATTAGAGCTTCTTGATTGTTTCGATGTGTTGGAATTGTGACTCATTTGTTGTAGTTTCACGCCCATTCATTCCATATCCATGTTTGAGCACATCGGTACCATGTTTGCATGAAACTCACATTTTTAGTTTTTATGAGTTTTTACGTTTTGTGCGAAAAGCCTACTGTTTTAGCACTATTTATCATCTGTTAGGCCCTTCCTGGAATTTTTTTTGTGAAATTTTTTCACTGGGCAATACTTTATAATATTTCTGGGAAACTGGGAAATTTTGGCAAATCGCGCGAAGTCGTTCTAACGACATATCTTCTAGCGCGAATGACTTTTGTACTTCGTTCGAGCGACTTCCTCATCTCGTTTGAGCGAAGTCCCTGGCTCGTTCGAACAATAGAGTCAAAAATGGCTTCTGATTGGTTTGTAGTGCTCAGGTTCAAATTGGTATATTTTTGGTACTGGGAGGAAGCATTTCTGGACTGTTTGGTTTATATGCAGGTTCTTTTATTTCGAAATTGGTATTTTGCATATAGTCCGTTTATCACACTTGATTTGATTTGTATACTATTTGTGTGATACCTTGGTTTATGAGCTACTGATTTGTCATTTCTTGATCATATTAAGCTGGTTGTTTCATGATTATCTAGCGTTTTTCTTTAAATTCTCGAATTGGTATCAACTTGATTCAAATTGGTTTCATATTCTCATGCTAGATATTTCATATTAGTTTATCTTTTCACCGGATTGTCTATTCGAGACAAAAAGGGGGAGAGATGTCTGTGATGTAGGGGGAGATTTGTTGAGCGCTTCTATTGATATCTGGATTTACATATTGTTTGATTATATCTATTTCAAATTGGTATATTGGTCACACGATTCAAATGATTTGTTATTATTAGAAATATAAATTGGTATCATTTGTTCCTCCATACTTCACTGGGTATTTGTTTGTCTATTTCATGTATGTAGGTATGCTTCAGCGATTCGAGATTTCAAGTCTACATCACATTCAGACAGTTTATGCTTGTCGGTGCTACATATTCTAGTCCGTGTTCTGTATTTTTTATTTTTGGTTTATGGGATGGGATTTAGGCGTCATACGGCTTGACGACCCGGATAGGCATTTCACTAGTTTAGTTTTGTCCCGGAATAGTCAAAGGGGGAGATTTGTAAGGACATAAATTTCCATTTGAGTCCCTGTTTTGTTTTGACTTAATTCCGTGAACAAAACTGTGTTTGTAATATGTCATAGGGAGAATTTTATTTTGTCTCGATCCCACTCGGTCTATGACGTATTGAAGAAATTGAAGACGTTGCGTCAAAGCTTCAAAGAATTAATCATGCCGATATTTAATTGGTGCAAGTTTAATCGTCTTCAAAGTTAATTGCATTCCGAGATTACTCAGGTATGAATACGTATAATTAATGGTGCTCGAAATTATTTTATAAAAGATAAGGATGTAATTCTTATAAAGAAAAATGTTTTTAAATGTTTTAGAGTGTTTTAAATGTTTAAACTACGTTTTTATTCTGATAAGTTCGAATAGGAGTTTGACTTATTTAAATCTCTCTTTAAAGAGACGTTTTGAACAAAAAGTCAAAAAGTCATCTCTGTCGCTCGAACGACATCAGATCTCGTTCGAACAAGATGTTGATGTCGCTCGAAAGACATGCTTAAGTCGTTCGAACGACACGTTTTTCGAGGCGGCGTATAAATCGTATTTAAACTGTGTTTGCATCAGAATTTCGGAGGTGTGCTTTCTGGAAAAGAGTTTTACAAACCAGAACATTGTTTGCACATATTTTCTAAGGTTTACAAAGCATAAACACATCCTTAGAGTTTGCAAATATCCGAGTTATCATTCTTATATGTTTAAGTGATCTTGAGGTACCAAAGTTATTTGTTCTACACATTGAACACAAAGGGTTTTGCGGTGAAGAAGCGACGGACATCATGTTCGACATCGTAGACGTATCAAAGCCATATCGGTGGACACCGAGACATACGTGGACGCGTGTGTTGTGGACAGAGATCGTGGAAGACAGAATTTCTGCGTGGGCACTATTGAAGAACGGTTGAAGATCAGAAGGAGCATCAAGACCCGTGGTGATCGAGTCTTAGTGTAAGGTTAATCTGTCTTTGTAAAACCATTATTCATAGTGATTGTATGGCTTGGGCCGTCCGAGGTTATTTTCCCGTTTTTGGTTTTTTCCTCGTACATCTGGCGTTGTGAGTATTCTTTACTTTACTTTACTTGCTTTAATCACTAGATGCATGTTTAGGATTAATCAAGATAAAACTGGTTTAAATTAAGACTTGAGTTTTTCACTACTTGGTTTGGTGAATAATTAAAAGTTGGATTTTTTTCGAAGAAAAATTGGTTTTGTTTGAAACACACATATCGGGTTGCATCACGTTCCTTAGAAAGTAATTGAAAAATTTAAGAAGTATGATATCAGTTCTCCCAAGACACCTGTAGATGTAAATATACATCCAGCAAGAAATAATGGTGAAATCATATCTCAACTAGAGTACTCTCATATATTGGCAGTTTAATGTATATCATGAACTGTACACGACCGGATATAGCATTCTCAATAAGTAAGCTAAGTCGATTTACGAGTAATCCATGGAGAGATCACTGGAAGGTAATATTGAGAGTTTTGGGTTATTTGAAAGATACTCAAAACTATGGATTGCACTACTCAAAATATCCAGTTGTTCTTGAAGGATTGCGATGTAAATTGGATATCCGATACAACAGACTCCAAGTCTACGAGTGGGTATGTGTTTACCCTTGGAAGTGCAGCCATATCTTGGAAACCCTCAAAATAGACGTGCATTGCTAGATCGATAATGGAATCCGAATTCATTGCACTAGACAAAGCTGGAGAAGAAGTTGAATGACTCCGAAATTTCTTAGAGGATGTTCCAAATTGGTCGAAACTTGTGCTCGTAATATGTATACATTGCGCTAGTCAATCGACAATTGGAAGGGCACAGAATCACATGTATAACGAAAAGTCACAACATATTCGTCGTCGACACAATACTGTTAAACAACTTCTCTAAAATGGAATTATCTCAATTGTGACCGGGCGAAAAAAGTGTGTTCGTGTGAGGACACAATCGTTGTGTGTTTCGCCGCCGCGATACAAAAAAAACCTAAGCTACTACTACACTTGACAAGCAAGCACAGCGGTAAGTCGGGTATCGTAAGAAATCCACAGGGAGTGATTGAATTTTAGATTTTAATTGTTTAATTACTTATGGAATAAAAGTGTAAAAATAAATAAATGAAAAGGTGATGGTTGGGAATGGTGACAAAAGAAAAAGAATAAGTTACACTACGCAAAAGTAAAGGGAGGATCGGGATCGCATACACACATTCACGGGCTAAACAACTACTAATTAGAATTTCGATTCGAAAACATTTAATCGATCATTTTCAATTAAGCATAAACGTCACGCAATAAGGAATTTAAGCCAAAGTTGCGAGATTAAACATTTAATTAAAAATAGTCACACGCGGATTAAATTCGGATTATCGCTATAAACACTAAAGTTGCGTGACAAATAAAGTTAAACGCATAACAATCCAACTTTAATACACGCGGTTTCAATTAAATGCAATTTTACACGAAACCTAGTTTTCGGAGCTCGGGGCCCGAAAATGGCGGAAATGAAATCCCGACCCTATTTATCTAAGGGTGCATAATGAATTAAACTAAATTATGCTAATTAAACTAGGAAAGAAAGAATTAAAGCATGTAAACTAGTTAGAAAGCATGGAAACTAAATTGCAAAGCAAGGAAATAATGAAGAACAAACTATATTAATGGAAATGGAAGTGAATAGTTCAATCTTACAAAACCACATGGGTTGTCAATCCAAGAAGAAGAGAAAATGAACTCTCCAAACCAAACCCTAACTAAAAACTATCTAAAATCGTGTATCTATTGCTATCTCTCCTTATTACAACAAAAAATCTTTATATAGTAAGTTGAATTAAAAGAAAAGAAGAAAGAAAAGAAATGAAAATATCTGCTGAAAAACAGGGGATCGATCGATCGACCCCTTTGGTCGATCGATCGATCAAGGCCAAAAATCGACAATTTAGAATGGTCGATCGATCGACCAGAAGTGTCGATCGATCAATCAAACAGGGCAGATTGCAGCAGCAGCACTGCATTCCTTTCTTCCTATTTTCCTTATCCTCTTTTGCTTCCTTGTTTTTCCTCCGCTGAAATCGCCGTAACTTCTTCGTTATGAATCGGAATCGCGCACCATTCGCGGCCGCGCAAAGCTAGCGAGGAGGGATACAACTTCCGTGAGATGTCAGGCCAGGTACCCAAGCTGTGAAAAGACTAAAATGCCCTTGCGCGTGCGATTGTGTACGGAACTTCGCCGAAATGCATCCAAACTTCATACTAAGCATCCAAATACCTACAAAAGCTCAATTAACCCCTGCAAAACATGTTAATATAGAAATCCGAGGTTGTCTGGTTAACGAGCATAAATATAGGGATTAAGATACCCGAGGGGGCTAATAACGCGTAGGTTAACAGGTGAAATACGCAATATTTACGCCGTATCAAACCCCCTAACTTACACATTGCTAGTCCCTAGCAATGAAATAGGAAACAAAAAGAAATACAAGAAAACCAAAAGCAGGAGATAGTACAAAAGTATGGTATAAAAGCATAAGGCCACTTTCGCGGGCGATTCGATTGCATTTAACATATGCAATAAGTCGTTAAATCCCTAGGTTACCCTAGTGGACGAGTGTCGTCTCGTGAGGGTTTTCAGGGATGATACCCACAAACATCACATGGTTTCCTCAAAATATGCCCAACCCAACATGCGACAAACTCAACAACAACGAAAAAGATTTCAAACATGTTATTAGCATATTGAACGAATTCAAGCTAAAGTCCGTTGTTATTAATAAGTTGAATGCACCTCATAGAACTGAAACTTTAAAAGTGGGAGGGGGGAAAGCACATGCATAGTGTGATTTGGTGAAAAACTTATATAAACCGGATACTAATCAAAGCAAGCATACATTCAATCCTCACGGGCATTACGCTCAACAAATGAATTCACTATGAAAAGGGAGGTAATACACGGGACATGCGGGCATAAAGAGTAAATGTAAATGGAAACTAGGCCGCGCACATGTCACAAATGAAGAACGCTATATAGGAAATGAAAAACTTGCAATCTCAATGAAAGATACCACTCATCAAAAGAGGCGAAATGCATTTTCACAGATTATCAAAACTATTATGACTTTTAAATTAAATGCACCCTAAGATCACATAGGACTTTATAGGGTTGTAATGTAGGTTTGGGGTTAAGGTACGAAATGAAAGGTATATGTACGGATTCAAAGTGTTCGGAGATGAAAACTTGGAATAATGGGAAGGATGCGGGCAATATCAAAAATGGAAAGTAACTTCCAAACAAGCATTAGATATAACAACTGGAGAGTAATCAAAGCTTATTGAACTATACACAACATATACAACTTTCTCTTTCTTTTCTTTTCTTCTTTTTCTTTTGTTTTCTTTTGCTTTCTGCTTTCTCTTTTTCTTCACTTTTTTCACTACTTTCTTTTCTTTGCTTATCAAACTCTCATATGCCTAAAATGCAACCGACATCATAACAACATCATTCTATCCCAAGTAACATTCCAAACAAAGGTATGGAAAGCGTATGTATGGCTTAAAACTCCAATTTGGAGTTGGTTATGGGAATGGGGTTATGAAACGAAAGGCTATATTTTGGCTCTAAGGGGTTGACTAGGGAAACATATAAGGTGAGGTCAAGGCTAATATGGGTGATATAACAAAGATTGCCTATGATCATTTCACAAAGTTTACGCAATTCTCAAGTCAAAACAATATATGAAAATCATGATCAAGTAACACATTTCAAGCATGAACTCAATTAATGAACGGTCAAATGAAAGATTAGTGAGATTACCAACGAATTCAACGTTTTCAAAGAGGAAAGAATAGTGTATAACACTCACAAACGACGAAAGGTACGAAGCTTACTCGGTGTAAGTATATACAATGCAACAAAAGATTACCGAGTTATAAAAATCTTAAACCAAATCAATATAACAAGGAAAGTGCATATGCTCATGGGATAAAGTTTAATTCATGAAGTTATTCACAAAATCAATGATTTGAGGACTAAAGTCTAATAACTTCTAAAATCGAGAACATGCATCATTGAGTTGTCAATCGGATCGGGCAATTATTAAAATTTATCATTGGAAACAAGGCAAAATGCCCAACAAAGGAGAAAAAAGAAAGAAAATATTTTTGAAATTTTTCAATTTTTTCACAAAAAGGCATACTTAGTAACTAACAAGTAAGCAAATCCATGGACAAAACAAAGGAATGGATAGAATATCCTACACCCCCTAACTTAAATGTTGCATTGTCCTCAATGCGCATTAAGAACACAACACAAAGAGAGGAAAAGAACGATATTATCCAAAATTGGAGAGATCTCCATAAGCACTAGTCCAAAGGAATCTACAAAATAAGTTAGTACCGAGCATAGAAAAAACAAAGAACAAAAAGTTAACTAATTACACTAGACTAAATTAAAAGGAAAGAAAAATAGGAAAGAAAGAAAATTAAAAAGCTAACTATTTACAACCTACTATTTAGGCTTCACACTAACTATACACTAGAAGTCCAAATAGTTGAGGGTCCACCCAAAAAGGGATTTGACTTTGAAAGATCAACGGTGGACCCTCCAAAGTGAACATGCCTCCCGAAAGATATGAATTCCGTTTGAACAACGGAAGGCATGTGGGTGGTGAAAAAAGTGAACCATCGCCAATTTGAAATTTTGGGCGGACGATGGGGGATTTGGATAATAAGGGGGAAAGGTACACTTGAGGTCCAAGAAAAATCGACTCATCTCCCAAAGATTTTTCAAATGGAATGGGAGATGGTGCACACATCGGGATAACATCCATCGAAAACAAGTTCGGTAAGGAGTCCTCATTGGCAAAAAGTGTAGAAGTTTTAAAAGTTTCTACCGACTCATAGGAATCAACCGGTAATTCTAATGGTTCAATGACGAAAAACGTATATGGTAATGAAATAAATTCAATCTCCGTCAACATATCGTCGGAAGGAGATTGAATTTCGGTGGAGAGAGATTCACATTCGATGAGAAATTCTTCAAAAAATTTAGGTGAAACACAAGTTTCCACCGCCTCGTTGTTTTGTGCATAAGAATTCATCTCATCGCAAAGTGCTCCAAGTCTCATTCCATCATCATTTAGGCTTTCCAAACCTTGGGAGTAAAGAAGAAAAGTTTCTTCCAAAGTAGGCTTCCTCGGCTCAAGAGCTTCGGACTCCTCATTTGGTAAAATCTCATCTTCTAAATCATCGGAATAAAAATCGTCATTGGTTTCAAAATATGAATCCAACTCAAACTCCCAATAATGATTTTCATTACGATAAATGTTTTCAAGTCTTTCATTTTCAAGAAAATCTTGAAAATGAAAAACTTGAAAACTATCCCCAAAGTAAGAATCATTAGAATGACCGCAATAACTATAATAATAGGACATGATTACCTCGTTGTTTGTAGATGGAGAATCCGAGCAAGAAAGTGAGCAACCGCGAATCAAAGTTTCTTAGCGCTCAAATATGCTATCCTGCAAAAAAGGTTAAAACAAAGAATACAAATACAAAAGGAAAAATACTACGAAATAATAAAACAATTACTATCTAAAACACACTCCCCGGCAACGGCGCCATTTTGTGACCGGGCGAAAAAAGTGTGTTCGTGTGAGGACACAATCGTTGTGTGTTTCGCCGTCGCGATACAAAAAAAACCTAAGCTATTACTACACTTGACAAGCAAGCACAGCGATAAGTCGGGTATCGTAAGAAATCCACAGGGAGTGATTGAATTTTAGATTTTAATTGTTTAATTACTTCTGGAATAAAAGTGTA
Organism: Sambucus nigra; assembly: GCA_949130495.1. Lineage (NCBI taxonomy): Eukaryota > Viridiplantae > Streptophyta > Magnoliopsida > Dipsacales > Adoxaceae > Sambucus > Sambucus nigra. Next base: position 376,410,093 of record OX422212.1, read on the forward strand.
AAAATAAATAAATGAAAAGGTGATGGTTGGGAATGGTGACAAAAGAAAAAGAATAAGTTACGCTACGCAAAAGTAAAGCGAGGACCGGGATCGCATACACACATTCACGGGCTAAATAACTACTAATTAGAATTTCGATTCGAAAACATTTAATCGATCATTTTCAATTAAGCATAAACATCACGCAATAAGGAATTTAAGCCAAAGTTGCGAGATTAAACATTTAATTAAAAATAGTCACACGCAGATTAAATTCGGATTATCGCTATAAACACTAAAGTTGCGTGACAAATAAAGTTAAACGCATAACAATCCAACTTTAATACACGCGGTTTCAATTAAATGCAATTTTACACGAAACCTAGTTTTCGGAGCTCGGGGCCCGAAAATGGCGGAAATGAAATCCCGACCCTATTTATCTAAGGGTGCATAATGAATTAAACTAAATTGTGCTAATTAAACTAGGAAAGCAAGAATTAAAGCATGTAAACTAGTTAGAAAGCATGGAAACTAAATTGCAAAGCAAGGAAAGAATGAAGAACAAACTATATTAATGGAAATAGAAGTGAATAGTTCAATCTTACAAAACCACATGGGTTGTCAATCCAAGAAGAAGAGAAAATGAACTCTCCAAACCAAACCCTAACTAAAAACTATCTAAAATCGTGTATCTACTGCTATCTCTCCTTATTACAACAAAAAACCTTTATATAGTAAGTTGGATTAAAAGAAAAGAAGAAAGAAAAGAAATGAAAATATCTGCTGAAAAACAGGGGATCGATCGATCGACCCCTTTGGTCGATCTATAGATCAAGGCCAAAAATCGACAATTTAGAATGGTCGATCGATCGATCAAACAGGGCAGATTGCAGCAGCAGCACTGCATTCCTTTCTTCCTCTTTTCCTTCTTCTCTTTTGCTTCCTTATTATTCCTCCGCTGAAATCGCCGTAACTTCTTCGTTATAAATAGGAATCGCGCACCGTTCATGGTCACGCGAAGCTAGCGAGGAGGGCTACAACTTCCGTGAGATGTCAGGCCAGGTACCCAAGCTGTGAAAAGACTAAAATGCCCTTGCGCGTGCGATTGTGTACGGAACTTCGCCGGAATTCATCCAAACTTCATACTAAGCATCCAAATACCTACAAAAGCTCAATTAACCCCTGCAAAACATGTTAACATAGAAATCTGAGGTTGTCTGGTTAACGAGCATAAATATAGGGATTAAGATACCCGAGGGGGCTAATAACGCGTAGGTTAACGGGTGAAATACGCAATATTTACGCTGTATCAAATTGACTATGTAAAGTCAAAAGATAATATAACGGATCCACTAACTAAAGGTTTAAACCGAGAGCAAGTTGAAAGATCATCGAGAGTAATAGGTCTAAAGCCTATAAATAAATAAGATTCAATATAGTGGCAACCCAACCTTGCTGACTGGAGATCCTAAGATCTAGGTTCAATGGACAAACCGAACTACATTGTATTCAGTAAGCACTCGAGGATATTTAATCATATCCATTCCAAAAATGAGACAACACACATTTGCCGCGAAATTGTGATAAGTTATGCTTTTAATGACATCCATATCTTAGCACGTCTAAGTGGGGTATAGTACGATACTCTTTATGGAAGTCACCTACGTGAGTAAGAAGGGGAGGGGTCACTTCTATGAGAATAATGAAAGACATATTCTCTAAAATACTCACGAAACCAAGTGGTGTTCATGGACAAAATGAACAAAAACGTGAGAACCAACTGTGTTGAAGAATTATTGTGTGAATACTGTTGTCTAGGTTTACAGAAACGGTTGATGGTATAAAACGTGAAGTCTACTGATTAACCAAGTAAATCTGATAGTATATCACTAAGGAAAGTTCAAGGCCATTAGGCTACTTCTTCCGATGTAATAAATCTTCTGTTTTACTCAACCTGTGTCTGCATCTCCATCAGCATCTGTTTTGTTTCTGTTTATAACGATATATCATTCATGTGGGGGATTGTTGGAAAATTGGACCTAAAGTTAGACTTAAAATTGATGAGTTAATAAAACCTAAATGATGGACTGAGGTTTGGATGCCTTTGGGGTATCCCAACTCTTTGAAGGGGAGATGACCTACACTATGCATGTGTTGGGTTTGGACCAAAAGCCCACACGCGCATCCCGTCTGTCCGGCTCGGCTCGATTCGGTTCGGGCTCGAAATAAATTCCTTTCATTTTGGGTCGAATTAATTAATTTCGTAATTAATTAATTAATATGTTTAAACACCTTATTAATTAATTCTGTAAATTAATTAAAATTGTTTAAACAATTAATTGCCAAGAGTCAACTATTCGAAATTAACTGTCTGGCAGTTAATTTGAACAGCCAACACAGATGCTATAAATACAACATATTCCCTCTAGTTTTAATTGTTGAAATTTTTTTCCCTCTAGAAAATTCCGAAAATGCTACTGCAATATTTCCTTCATCCAGAAAATTATTTTCTTCATTTCTGCATATCATATTACTATCCCGGTTGAGTATATTAACACAACCTTGTGTTCGTTAGAATTGATTATTATTGTGCTACATAATTAATTCGAAAAATTTGTTCTATCTTGGGAGACAATTATTCAACAACCTTGAAGCACATTGGAGGGAATAAATTTGCATTAAGGAAACTGTTCTACTGGGTTCGAATTTATCTTGTCTATTTCTATTATTAATTTCTGCAAAACCCAAGTAAGTCTTACTTTTCTGTAATTTATAATTTACTTATGTAATTATTATTTTTCTTAATTCTGTATAATTATTTAATTAGATAGTAGACATAACAAAAATAACTCCATATATTGTATTTTTCATAGAAAATTAATTTTATCAAATACACCCTTAATGACTCAATTTGTAAATTGACCGATTTATGAATGACTCAATTTATAATTTTGAAACAATCAAACGGTCTTAATAATATTAAAAATAAATTATGCATTTTCAGGACTTAAAATTATTTTTCTACCTAGTACAAACACGACACAATTATTTTTCTTTTTCTTTAACATGGCACAAACATGATCAAATTAAAATACGAAACGAAATATATTTGTCTCGTGTTGATTTTATTTGGGTCGTGTTTGTACTTGGTAAAAGAATAAGATTGTGTGTCGAGTTTTATTTGGTTCGTGTAGTTTTAATTGGATCGTATTTTTTGTTAGTAAACATGATCAAATTATATTAATGTAAATATTAATATACATTCGTGTAGTTTTAATTTCGTGTCGTGTTGCTTTTATTTTGTATCGTGTTCGTATTTATGTGTATTATATATATATATATATATATATATATATATATATAAAGTATTAAGAAATAAATAAAAAGATTAAGTGTACACTTGTCCACAAAAAGAGAAGACATAGTTTTATCCATATAAAAATGAACACAAAGTTGACGAGGGATGGGAGATGATGATATGTGATGCCAACCAAAGGGTTTTATGATGAATTTTCTTATGGCTCTGAGAGCCCTTGCGCCAAAATCTGTTTTAATTGTACGAATTTGATTATAAAAATAAGATTTTGCATTTTGTTGCGTCGCTCCACCCATTTTATTTTGGAAAAATAGTTTTTTTTTTCATTTTACTTGAAAACTCATATGCTAGATAAATGGGATTGTTTGTTGAGTTTTTATTTTTTATTTTTTTTATTTGTTGGGAATATTTGTTGATGCTCTTTTTTACTTTTACTGCTTTTTTTATTTGTTTAGATTTTTTTTTACTTCTGCTGTTTTTATATGCTTTACAGAAATATTTAGTTTCATAAATTTTTGCTAGAATATTTTTGTTGAAATGCTGATATTTATGCAGATGTTTAGTAATGTTTGTAGGGAAAAAAAATTTTTTAAATGAGAAGGAGATGAATGTTTAATTATATTTGAAAAAGCATAAAAGGAATAAGGGTAAATTTATAAATATAAAAAGTTTTGGAATGCTAAAAGAATTGAGTAGAGTGTCAAAGTTGAGAGTCAAAACTTAAAAATCCCTTCCCAAAATTGGGTGAAAAAAACGCGGAGCCTAGCATAACACTAGGGTTTAAGCGTTCCAAAGCGACGAAAGCCAACATATGATTTCAATGGCGTCTTCAGTGTCAAGAAGATTGTGTCGTTCCGTCGTGTGGAACCATATAAAAGCCTCTAACCTCTATACCCCTTTTTGTACCAACAGTAACACATCCGACTCAGACGATGACCCGGAGTCCGACCCATTCTCTCCTTCATCAGCATCAACAAGAAGCCACCCGGAGCGGCAGCATAATGCCAGCGATCGTCCCCTTGAAAACGGGTTAGACATAGGCATTTACAAGGCAATATTGGTGGGGCAAGTTGGGCAGAGCCCGATACAGAAGAGGTTGAAGAGCGGTAGGATGGTGACTTTGCTCTCAGTTGGTACCGGAGGGATTCGCAACAATCGGAGGCCCTTGGATAATGAGGAACCAACAGACTACGCTAATAGATGTTCGGTTCAATGGCACCGGGTTTCTATTTACCCGGAGAGGTTGGGCGATGTTGCCATCAAACATGTTACTCCAGGGTTACTCCTCCTTTCCTTTCCTTCTTTTTCATTTGCTTTTCTTCTTTTAACTTAATGCATTTTCTAATCATATTTTAATGCTTCATTTGCTATAGATCAATCTTGTACTTGGAGGGAAATCTCGAGACTAAAATTTTCTCTGATCCAATTACTGGTCTCGTCCGCCGGATAAGAGAGATTGCCATACGTCGAAATGGTAATTCTATCACTCTCTTCCACTTGTTCTTTTGTCTAATTTCTTGATGTCTTTCTATTCAATGGTTTATAGAAAGTATGGAAAATGGAAAAAACAAATCAAGTTAAATTTTCTAATGAAATTTATTGAGGCTAAATGAATCAAAAGTTGTGGTTTTTTCCCTTGTGGGGAGTGAGAAAATGCAGGTTTTCATGATTTAGCAAGTTGTACTTCAAGGCTAGGTGGAAATTTCAAACACAAATATATGCAGACAAATAGGGTCAATCAAACACTCCTTTAGCCACCTAAAAGAAGAGCAGAGGATTTTAAAATTGCCTGCCTACCACATCTCTCACAATTGATATTCTAGATTTTGCGTACTGTGTGAGAAGAATTTTTGACAACAGTTTAGATTTTTTTTTGTGTTCAATTGAAAATAACTGAGGCACATCGTGGTAAATGAGCTAATCCACTAAGAGCGACGGGAGACTCTGATAAGTTTTTCCATCCCAAATCAAGCTCTCTTTTGCTGATCAAGCTCCTTTTCTCTGCTATTTTGGCAGGTCAAAGTCCAATTCGTCTAGATCGGATGCCTTGTCGCCCTCTTTGAAGGCTTTGATTTAATCGTTGCTACTTTGATTTTGACGCTCCGTGGTTGCCGAGGAACTTCAACTTTTGGTGAAGTGATGATGGAAAAACCCTCATGATGTGGAGCCAACCTCTCTCGAAAATACTGGAGTCTCAGTGCTAACGACGTGAAATTCTCTCCTTATCAATGGGCCCAACTCTGAAAGAAGGTTTTTTCTTGTCTAGTGGAGATTTAACGTGTTCATTAAAGCTGATTAGGTGCCAAACTTTCGTATTCACTCAATCTCCGTGTCCACCACCAAGTACCTCAACTTATGCAAAAGGTCGATGCAAATAATGAATGGAGCAATCTATGAAAAGCTTCCTTGATTCACAACGATACTCTTCGCATCATGTTTTGAAACCCGTGGTTAACACGAGCGTCTTTGTGAGGTAGGCTATGCTGATCAGATCTTTGGCCGAGAAACTTATTTTCTTTTGGTGGTCAACATCCTCACTCGCGTTTTCAAAATAGGTTTGGAAGGGTTGACCTGGATGCCGTATGCGATTATGATTTTTTTTTTCTCCATTTTATCAATTAACTTGGGAAGAATTACCGAACCCGTGGATCAAGTTCACTCAACCGACTCGTGGGTTGTCATTATTGTTGCTTTATATGTTGTTATTTGATTTACTTGTGTTCCTTGTTTTCCGAATCAACATAGTCCATGGTCTATTGTGATAAGTGAATCAGAGCTTGTTTTGTCCTTCTTCTCAGGCTCTCCGCCCATATTGGGTGACAATTTGGAGAATTATTAATCCTTAATATTGGACAAACTTTTGTAAATAGGTTATTTGAAGACCGTCTGGACTCCTAAATAGGAGTCTTCCTTGGAGGACCTTTTCCTTGTTCATTCCTTTGTCAGACATGCCGACCTTTTCTCCTTTGCCATTGGAGCCGCTGTTGCCATTAGCATTCTTGCCATTCTTTTTAGATTCCCATTCTTAGTGACTCATATATAAATGAATGAGTCGACATCCTCTGCAGAAACTGTCGATAAATCTTTGCTCGCTCAGCGATTTCGGTGAATGGGGAGATCGACCTTAAAGTAGATGGGTAAACACGACACATGAGAGCATTGTGGAACAAAGTCATTGACTGCTTATAATGACGTATTTGATTAGTATGATAAGATTTCTCGTCATATATGTTTATCCTGGGCACCAGGTAGCTTTGTGGAACAAAGCCATTGACTGTCAGATGTGCTCAGTAGGATAAGATTTCCCATCATATGTGTTCATCTTGGACATCAGATTCCACATAATTTCTTAATATCTCCTGTACGAAGGTTGAGGGCATGATCCTGCCCCATATCTTTGATCTAGCTTGATTCCGCTTGTCTCAATGTGTTCGGTTGAAATATTCGTAGTCCCTTCAATAACAATGTAAAACCTTTTTATGCTGCGAGATAACGTGGATTAGATGTCAGCTTGTATAACACATGGTTCAAAGTCGCGCTATCGGTCTATGACTCCGATGCTCAATTTTTGCATCTGGTCAGTCTCGGTATCGGGCGATACGCAATTATACGCTATTTAGAGAACTAAAAAAAATTGAAAAAAATACAGAAAAGTTTAGAAAAATAAGAATAATAATATGGCTCAATTAGACAAATACAAAATCATTTAGTATATATAACATTGTCTAGTTGTTTATACCGAATCATCATTCAGTATGCATAACATTATCTAAATCAATATATTTTTAGTAATATATTCTTTGTGAATGTTATAATATTACTAATTAAATGAGATATTTACTTAATTCGTATTTTACTTAATACAAATTAAGTAAATACAAAAATAAGGTTAAATGAGAGATAACTCCTTTAGTAACACTATAAGAAAAGAGTTGAGAGATTCAATCAAAAAATTTGATTTGCCACCACAAAACATCATATACTTGTTGAAAGAGATTGCTTCGATCTTTACATGGTTGCAAAATCTAGGCTCAATTGAGTGAGTTAGAATTTGAGATAGAGATATCGATTGTTAGTGATTTATACCATCTCGGTCGATATATCATTGATATGGGCCGATTCCACCGCGATATCACTGATATGAGCCGATACTACCGAGCAATCACCGATTTTGGGTCGATTCACATCAATAAGCTAAAACTCAACTCGTAACTCGAAATCGGATTGGTGGTTATCGATACCTAATGAATTCAGCCGTATTGTCGGGGTATCAACTTAAACTTTAAACCATGGTCTAGCATGATAAAGATGCTGAAAAATGACATTCATAAAAACAAATGGAGATACTAGCATGGCATTTTTTTAGTAATTCTCTTGGATAGAATTATAATAGTTGAAGTTTTAGCAGCAAGCTGATAAAATAATGCTTACAATTATTATTTTTCTAGTTTATGGTATTTGCACCTTGCAGGTCGCCTCGTGTTTCTGGGAAAAGGAAGTGATAACCAGCAACCCACCCAAACAGAACTGAGAGGGGTTGGCTATTACTGAAATTGTATTTTGTAACGAAGGCAACTGAAGATTTCATTTATGTTTTTTTGGTCATCTTTTCATTACATTACGGGAGGGTAGTTGGGATTTGTATTTTTGTTTGGGGTGGGGGATAGAACTCATACTTGGAAGGTTAAATCTTATAATTATGCGCCTCTTGTTTTTGGCTCTGAGTAATTTTACATATTATCTCCTATAATATGGAAGAAATATCAAAAATATATTGGGAAATCATTTGCAGTGGTCTGTTGAATTTTCACCATAAGCTTCCAATGGAAGAGGACCAGTCTTAGTAGATTTACTCATCTTTAACTTTGTTTTGATCTTTAATGTCAGAATCTTGTTTGTGCTTAGAACTTGAAGCATTACCCTTTTTGTTTTTTTGTTTTTTTGTTTTTTTCATGGTTTGTATAAACTCATGAATCTCTTTCAAACTATCTGGATTGTGGGTTGTACTATATCTATGGAAATAAGAAACTGGGTTGAAAATATTGTTAGTAATATTTTCTGATTCAGGCTCAATATTCTTTTTCTTTTCGTAAGTTGCAATTTGACCTGGCAATGAATCGTGTCGAGTCGTGTTTGTAATGGTTTTTTATTGTGTTCGGATCTTATCGGATTCGTGTCTAAACGCGCAACTTTTTTATCGTGTGGAAAAAACCATATTCAAATTCGTCTTCTTACCTTTAAGTGTTGTGTTGTGTTCACCCGTTATTACCCATTAAGAGAAATACTTATTTTGAATCATATACGTGTCTTATACATTAACTCATTATTAAACACAATTAGAGTTATTAATTCATTGACGATATTAAATCTATCATTTAGTAAAATTCTTTTTGGTTATATTAACATTAAGCTATATAAAATTTTAGGAGTCACAATAATTTTTCTTATTTACTAAAATGAATGGGTTTTAACTGATATTAACGGGTGAAGGAAGTCGACATTAACTTGATTCGTAAATTATCGAGTTTTATTGGGTTGATACTGATATGATTCGAAATCACTAAAGTTTGTTGATTAACTTATAATTTCGTGTCGTGTTGTTGTGTTTTATTTTGTCGGATTTAGTTGCAATCTCTACATGAATTGCTGGTTCAATTGAATTTATGATACAAGTGTCATTCTATGCAAAAAGAAATATGAGTGGTTACAGAGAAATTATAGGTGGATTATGGTGATTATAAATAAGATTTTTTATAATTTTAAAAATACATGAGAGTGAAAAAAAGTTATATATTTTTATAGATGAGACTAAAGTGAAAAAAGTTATATTTTTTTCATAGTAGAGTTAGCTGTCCATAAAGCAAACGAAGATGTACATCGTATATTTCATATATGACCAAACTCTCTTATTTTGTTTTGCCTTTTTATCCTTTCCTTCATTTTATTAAGCTATATTATCTTAGATTTGCCTAGGCCGTCAAAAAATTCAATTTTGCTTGTCGCTGCTGCAAGTTCATCTTCATTTGTGTTGTAGACGATAAATCAAATTTCTTTATTATACTTTTTAATTTATTTTTTTGTAATTATCAATTTAGTTTGTGCAATATTACTCGTTTTCTGGTAATCCACTTTTTTTAATGCATTTTTCGTTCTTTTTTACTCTTCATTGTAATAGAACTAAGTAACTCGTTTATGGATTTCATACTCATTATAATCTTCCAAGGACTGTTTAGAATTTATTATGATCTTTTTTGGACGTGGTAAACAGGTAGAAAAATAGTAAATATTATATTATCCATTTAATAATGCTCTTGTGCGGACTAGTTCGCATTTTAAGAATGCGGACCGGACATGTGTCACCTAACGGTGCGCCTCGAAATCATTGCCTAAATTGTAGGCACACTCTCTCTCTTTTCTGGGCTCACTACCTGGTGACACATGTCCGGTCCGCACTTTTAAAATACGGACTAATCCACACAAGAGTAGGACTATATATATATGACCAAACTCTCTTATTTTGTTTTGCCTTTTTATCTTTTCCTTCATTTTATTAAGCTATATTATCTTAGATTTGCCTAGACCGTCAAAAATTTCAATTTTGTTTGTAGCTACTGCAAGTTCATCTTCATTTATGTTGCAGACGATAAATCAAATTTCTTTAATATACTTTTTAATTTTTCTTTGTAATTATCAATTTAGTTTGTGCAATATTACTCGTTTTCTGGTAATCCACTTTTTTTAATGCATTTTTCGTTCTTTTTTACTCTTCATTGTAATAGAACACAAATAACTCGTTTATGGATTTCATACTCATTATAATCTTCCAAGGACTGTTTAGAATTTATTATGATCTTTTTTGGACGTGGTAAACAGGTAGAAACATAATAAATATTATATGATCCATTTATCCGTATCAATTTGGAAATGTTGTATGAATTCGTTCAGATCGTACATATAACTATTCTCATTGCTATTGTTATTCATTAGCAATATTTAATATACATGCATTGAACTCTTCTAATAGTAATTTAAGAATTTGCTAAAATTTAATAAAAACACCTATAGTCGGTGGGAATTGAATTCTAGGTTGCGTGAAAATTAGGAATCACCTTTAATGCACTTCATGCTTCAATTTTATGTAGAGACGATGTGAGATAGTCATACTTCTCGTGGGAGTTAAATTTGTAGCGATTTGTAACAAACGAAGACATAACCCTAGATCCCTAATCTCTATGTGAGATAGTCAAAGGATGATGGGGGACATTTTAACATTCAACCATTGATGCCGCGAACTACCCTAGGCAAATTTACAACGCGTAGTTCCGCCAATTGTAAGCTTTTTATGACACACCGCACAATATTAAGCCAAGTGAGAGAGCCTATGACCTCCCTGAAGTGGGATAAATTGCCATTTTCCATTAATTCCTTTAGGTCAATTTTGACCTCATCTTTCACCTTGTGATCTAAGGCATCCTAAGGGGCTTCAACATAGCCCTCCATTATATCATCCCAAACATTTGGCGAGTGAGCTTTGATGCAATGATGGTCTGGTGTGAAATCGACGAAAAAAATACATGTGGTGCTTTACTCCAAAGGACTTCTAATCCGAAGTCCTGTAGACAAGAAGAAAAATAAGAGTGTGAGCACCCGAACCCGAGGTGACGTGCCTTTCTCCCTCCCCGCGTGCGTGGAGACCTGGGTCATTGACCGTGACACGTGGTCATCACCTTATTCTCTTTGAAAAGAATGGAGTCCCCAATCTATTTTACACAAAACAGAAAGGAGGAGTACACCTCCGTAGAGACCTATTGAAGGCAATTGATCTGTGTGTTTAACCAGAGAGTCAAAGACTCGGGGACCGGGTTACAGATTGGGAAGGTGTTAGGCACTTGCTCCACTCTTTCGGTTTCAAATGTAGATACAAAGTATTTATATTAGCATGTTGCAGTATAAAAAGAAGTAATATAATAAAAGTAGTTCGTATGTAAATACACTGTGCAATGAAGTGTGAGATGTGTGTGTAAGTTATATAGACAATGAATAAATATCTACAAAGTCGGACTTGTTCACACAAAACAGTCCGAGTGGGCCTTCTTACTCCCAAAACGATTCACAATCCACTCTTGTTCTTTTCAAGCTTCTTTAAATGTGCGGGGCACACGGTCATATGATGACCAAGGCCCTCACAACCAAAGCCTTTGTTCTCATCCTTGGACTTTCCTTTATTGAAATCTCCTTTCTCACCAATCGAAATGTGATTAGTAGATTTGTACGGTCTAGCTTCAAACTTTCAATTATTTTTGAATTATTTTTGTTTTTTTTATTTACTAAACCTTTTTAGAAATAAAGCCATATATACTTTTATGATCTCTTTTGGTTTCTCACTATCTTTTACAAAATTACTCTCACTGGACTCAACAAAAAAAAGCTAAGTCCTTTTTCGTTTTTGTTGTAACAACATTCTCTTTTTGATCACATATTTGAAGTGATCCAACCAACTTTTTAAGACTACATATGTCCGTTTCCTTGATTTCACTTAAGATGGCAATCTTAATAGCAAACCTAGATGCTAAGGTTCTAAGGAGCTTTGAGAGTGCGCTTTTGTTCAAACAAAGAAATTATTTAATTAAACTTAGTTTTTTGAATTAAATCCTAAAACATGTATCGAGGTTTGATTGACGACAATATGATCATGGAAGAATATTCAATCACAAACAAACACACAAATGAGGAAAAATCCTCCAAAGGGGCAAAACCTTTTTATTTTCACTATAATTTGTAAAGAACGGTTTACACGAATTATACTGAAAACATGAGTGACATACGAAATACACTCAGGTGTCGGTTCCGATGTCGTCGACTGGAATCTCCTGCAAGAACTCCAGATGGGCAGCAATGGAAAAGAGTCGACTTCTCCACAAGTTACTCCAGATGAGTAAAAACAATCCTTTGAAGGTTTAAAGATTCACACACATATTTAGGAATAGTTTTGTGAATCAAAAGGCAAAAAATCTTAAAAACTTGAAGTCTGTTTTCTAGGCTGTAAATCCCATAAACGCGTACGAAAAAGACTTGAAAAAATGTGCAGAATGTGTACAGATATTTATACGAAAATCGAGGCGGTGCCGTCGCTCAAACGATATAGGCATGCCGCTTGAATGAGACCACGTGTCGCTCGAACGAGATCGCGCGACATCCTTATGTTGTTTGAACGACAGAGCGATGTCGTTCGAAGAGCTCGACGACCAAGAAAAGTCCGCTTCTACACTTTGAAAAATTTCTTCTTTTGTGTTAAAAATAAATCAGACTTCGAAAAATATTTTTTAAAACATTCCCAAATATTTATGCAAATATTAACAACTCCAATAAACCATTTTACCAATAACGTTTCGTGGAGTAGTGGGAACGGTTGAGCAGCACGTCGCATGTAGGATGATGCACGTGTGAAGATGGTGGATGCTTGGTTACGGATCAAAGCCGTCGTGGATGATCGTGTTGACGTGCCGAATGTAGCGGTATGAGACATACAAACTGTGATCTAGGACAAATAGACAATTCCTAGATTCTACCCCGGACATTTATAAATTATGTCCTTACAAATCTCCCCCTATGTCTATGCCGGTACATACATAAAAAATCCGAATTATGCAATCTCCATAAAGCAAATGACATATAAAATAATATACCCATTAAACCCTCAAACTGAGAATACTAACTGTCATGTCATCAATCAAATTTCAACATCTTTAAATCTTCAGCTTTTCTCATCAGGGTGTGCAATAATTTTATACTTACACACATGAGATAAAGCAGATACCTGTGACACGCAACAATTTGAAATATAATAATATGCAAAAATCAAAGATCAATTAATCTTAAGCAAATCATTGATAAATCAACCAAACAATTCTCCCCTATAATTCATTCTCCCCCTTTTTATGATGTCCCCAAATAGACAGATATGAGAAGCACAAATAAATGCAAATGGAGAATGCGACAAGGTAATAAACGTACTATTTTTGAATTTTTCAAAAATTTTCACACAAAATATACAACAAAGAATTACACCATGAAAGAACACAAAAACAACCAAGTTGATGATAGCGAAAATGAAGAGGTGTGAGCAAATTCAATAGAAAAATCAATGCATACAAACATAACATATGTGCACGATGAATATCGGATATTTCTAACGAATGAACTCAACATCTTCCTTAGGTGTAAAAAGATGGAATTATAAGAAATTGACTCAATCAAATCAGCAAATCAAAGCTCAAAGTGATTTCCACACCAATAACGTCCAAAACTATTTAATGCTTTTTCAGGACTGTCAAGGAAGTGCTAGCCTGTTTAAATTCTCCAACCAAACTCCCTCAGATTTATATGTTGTTTAGAGGTGATATAAATTCTTAAACATTGGAGAATTGATGGTGAAACCGAATGGCCCATATTCGGCATGAATTGCTTTTTATTTACTTTAAATTTTTTTGGGCTCTTTTAACCTCTTTGGACCCTGGATAATGAAAATACCTCAAACTTTAGGTCCAATTTAAATGGCGGCTTAATCGCAAAGGATAGATGAGTACCTTTCGTATCCCTTCACCATTGATAAAATACCACAGAATCTTACCAAATGGTTTTTACAAGCATTCCAATCTTGTCAAGTTTTATCGCATATGGTTTGTTGTATAGACAAAATTGAGATGGAAACACTCAAGGCAATATGAGATAAACAAGTACAATAATCAAATAAAGCCGTGCATATGTGCAATAAAGGAGATACGGAGACAAACATGTTGAACGATATCACTAATCACATCTCAAAGACTCCAAACAATGTAAAGCACATAGATGAAATGATATAGCGTCTCAAATCACTATCAAACAGTCATGTGAAAAATGGAAATGGAAGTTGTGACTCGGCTATCTTAAATGCTCATTCATAGGAGGTGTAAACAAAATACAAAAATCTTTTTGTGCTTTTCAAAAATTTTTATAAAAAGAAAATCTTTTTGTATTTTTCGAAAAAAAATATAAAAAGAAAAAATAAGAATAAAAATGATACAAACTAGCAATATGAATCATATGATATGAACATGACAATGCATATTATCCTAGACAAGGACCATCCTCTCAGTCAACTGTGCAAATTCCCAAAGACTTCCTAAGGCTCTCGAATCTAAGGGCATCTAAAGGTTTCGTGAAAATATCGGCTAACTGAAGGTCAGTGGGTACGAAACTCAAGGATACGAATTTCTCCTCAACTAACGGATGTATAAAGTGCTCGCGTATCTTGATGTGCTTTCTGCGCGAATGCTGGACTAGATTGCCGGATATGTGTATCGCGCTCGTGTTATCACATGAGATAGTCATGGTGTCCTGTGAAATCCCATAATCCTACAACATTTGCTTCATCCACAAGAGTTGCGTGCAACAACTCCCGGCGGCGATGTACTCAGACTCCGCAGTGGACAAATAGATGGAGTTTTGCTTCTTGCTCAACTAGGAGACAAGAGCAGAACCAAAGTAGAAACACCCACTAGAAGTGCTCCTACAATCATCTACATCCCCGGCCCAATTGGCATCCGAATAGACGAACAAACAGTCATCGGTATCAAAGGAGTACCAAATACCGTAGGAGAGAGTCCCACTCACGTATTTGATAATACGTTTTAGAGCGAGTAAGTGTGACTCTTTCAGGGACACCTGATATCGCGCACATACTCCAACACTAAAGGCTATGTCGGGGCGACTAGCTGTCAAGTAGAGAAGATTACCTATCATACTCCGATACAAGGTTTGCTCTACGTCCTTGCCAGAAGTGTCCTTACTAATCTTGATAGAAGTACTCATAGGTGTACGTGCATGCTTAGCGGAGTCTAAACCAAGTTTCTTCACTAGGTCTCTATCATACTTGAATTTGGAGATGAACATCCCATCCTCTAGCTGATGAACCTGGAGACCAAGGAAGAAAGTAAGCTAACCTACCATGCTCATCTCAAACTCACTTTTCATCTCCTCCTCTAAGTGGTGAGCATGCTGGGAGCACGTGGATCCAAAGACTATGTCGTCCATATAGACATGGGCAACCAAAATAGCACCGTCATATCTCCTCACGAATAACGTCATATCAACTCTCCCTCTATTGAAGCCACATGCTAAGAGATAGGAAGTAAGCCTCTCGTACCAAGCACGAGGTGCTCGCTTCAAACCATACAAGGCTTTCCTCAGATAGTAGACGTGCTTCGGGTGCTTAGGGTCTTCAAACCCTTTTGGTTGTTCCACGTAAACCTCCTCCTGTAGAATGCCATTTAGAAAGTCACTCTTGACATCCATCTGATATAGCTTGAAGCGCAGATGACATGCGATGGCGAGTAGTAAGCGAACGGACTCAAGCCTCGCAACATGAGTAAATGTCTCCCCAAAATTTATGGTACCATTTTCATCCATTTTATTCTTAAAAATCCACCTGGTACCTATCACATTCGTCTCACTAGGTCGGGGGAAAAGTTCCCAGACATTGTTCTTTTTAAACTGAAGCAACTCTTCCTGCATAGCAGATATCCAGTGTTCATCCTTGAGTGCTTCTTTGTGATTCTTGGGCTCGACTTTAGATGTGTAGCAGACATAGCTAACGACATTTTCTAGCTGAGCACGAGTCTTGACCCTTAAAGTGGGATCGCCAACAATGGAGGAAGGATCATGACTCTTGCGAACCCAAGCAGGTGTGTCCCCTAGAACAGGAGTAGGGTCCACCTTGGATGTGGGAGACACAATGGGATCATAAAAAAAGAGTGTGCCATCCTCACTCAAATGGGTGGAGTCAACAAACGTCGATGGTTCGTCATCTTGTACAGTAACGTTTATCGACTCCATCACTTTAAAGCTCTTCAGGTTAAAAACCCGGTACGCTCTTCTATTTGATGAATATCCTAGTAATATTCCCTCGTCGCTTCGAGAGTCGAACTTTCCTAATTTCTCTCTATCCCGTAGGATGTAGCATTTACTCCCAAAAATACGAAAATATGTAAGGTTGGGCTTCTTTCCGATCCACAATTCATAGGGCATTTTAAGTGTGTGTGGATGAAGGTAAACCCTATTCACCGTATGGCATGCAGTAGAAACTGCCTCTGCCCAAAATCTCCTAGCAACTTTACGACCTAGAAGCATAAATCTAGCCATTTCCTGAATCGTCGTGTTATTTCTCTCAACAATCCCATTTTGCTGAGGAGTCTTGACAGCAGAAAACTCATGTTTGATTCCTAGGCTATTATAGTAAACATCTACTTTCTTCTCTGTAAATTCAATGCCGTTGTCACTATGCATTCTATTAATAGTGACTCCGTGTTGGTTTTGCAGGACACGACACTTGGTCGTTAAAAACTCTACAGCATCGAATTTCTCTCTCAGAAAACCTGCAATCGAATATCTGGAGAAATCATCTACCATCACTAGTACATACCTTTTACCACCCAGACTCTTAGTACGAGTAGGACCTAAAAGATCCATGTGTATCAACTCAAGTACTCGTGAAGTGGTAATGGAATTCAACTTCTTGTGGCAAGTGAGGACTTGGGCATAGTCCCATAGCAATTATCCTCTGTCCTCACCTTATCGGCTTGATTATAGACATTACATGCGTCCCGGTCAAACTTTATGGCAAAGTCAGCATCGCATAGCTGGATAATGCTAAGAAGGTTTGCTTTCAAACCTTTGACGTACAAAACATTCTCTAGCTTAGGAAATCCTGGTAACTCTACTGTACCTCGTCCTACGATGCTAAACTTGCTCCCATCTCCAAAGGTAACTCTACCTTCCTTATAATCCTCTAGGTAGATAAAAAATGAGACATCAGCGGTCATGTGTCTGGAGTACCCACTATCGAAATACCACTGTGAGGTATTATGTGCTTTGAGAGCGACATGAACAAAAAGGGCCTTTTCATCTTTCTTAGGTACCCAAGAAGTGGTAACCTTTTGTTTACCCTTGTTGTTGTTGGTTTTAGCCGGGATGCGGGAAACATTCACTGACGACAAAGATATCCGTCGAAATTCCTCCATCAAACTCTGTGATGTGGCGGCTAAAAACTCAACAGGCTCTCTCAGATTGGTAAAATCATCAGTACGATGTGGTGGAGCATATGTACGTGAAGTCCGACCCAAACTATAACAATACTCTCTCAGGTGTACTTTTCTTTTACAGTACGTACAAAAGAACACAGTCTTAGGCGGATCTTAGTTTGCTTTTCTTGGTCGAACTCTCCTTCGCGGTTTTTGACGATGGCCATATGGAGTTGTAGTAAACTCAGGAACCGGTCCAAGTGTTATTTGGGACGTGGAGGCACCATCAAAACCTATTCCCTGCCTATCACCAAAACCCAAAGCGGGATCGAGGAGCATCTTTCCCATCTTTCGAGATCTATCCTCGATTTGAATCTTGACTTCCCGTGCTCTCTCAAGATCATGAGTAAGCTGGGCTACAAGGGCTTCAAGTTTCTTTCGAGTCTCCAGGGAGGAATGGAGCTCACTCGTAAGACTAGCCACCTGATTAGTCAAGTCCCCTTTCTCTTTCTCAAAACAGCTCTCTCTCTTTACAAAGAGTCTCTCTCTTTCTCTAAACTGACTTTCTCTCTCAAGACAAGAAGATTCTCTCTCTCTCTAAAGGTAGTGAATGTGGAGGACTCTCTCTCGCTTCTTCTAAATCTTCCTCTAAAGCGGCGATCCTAAGAACTAACGCTTTGTTACGCTTTTTGGTTTTAAATGACTCAGTATATAACTCAGCGTAGGCGCATTGAAGATTACTCTTGCTCTCACTTGCAACATCCTCCCCCCCACTCACTTCGTTCTCACTGTCGAGGTGTCCCTGTGAAGTAACATCCTCATCATCGTGACGAGCACTAGAGGTACTCACATGACTAGCCATGAATGAGGTGAAGTTGCACTCATGCGATGACTCGTCTCTAGAGTTCACCTACTCGACCTCACTGTCGTCACTAAGGGTATCATTAAGGATAACTTTTCCCTTTTCTTTAGCAAGTCTGTTCAGCCTAGTAGCACTCTCAAAAGCTCTATGACCCTTACCGTCACACTCATAACATCTCTCACCGTCTTTCTTAGAGGGTCTTTAAAATATTTTTCATTTTTCTTTTCAAACTTATTTTTCTCAAAATTCTTTTTATCTTTGAAATTTCCATTTTTCTTGAATTTGAGAATTTTCTTGAAATTTTTTGCAAACAGGGACAAATCATCTAAATTAAGGCCACACTCGGAATCATACGTATCTATCTCCCTTTTTCTAGATGACTCTACTCTCTTTCTTGCCGACCCGTCACTTTTCCTATCCTGGGCATTAAGTGCAATTCCCTTATCTTTAGCCTTGACAGATTTAGGAAACATATTAATTTCATACGTTTGTAAGTCTCCTATTAATTCCTCTAATTTAAGCGTGTTTAAATTACCCATAGAATTTAGCACAACGACTTTAGGGATAAAACGCTTAGGTAAAGATCTTATAATATTTTTAACAACTCTAGCATTAGGAATGTGTTCACCAAGATTAAAGCTAGCATTTACAATATCAGATAATCTAGCATATAATTCATCAAAACATTCAGATTCAAGCATGGTGATAGTTTCTAATTGAGTTGTTAAGTTTTGCAATTTTGATTCTTTCACGGCATTAGGTCCTTCATGGGTAAGCTGTATAACATCCCATGCCTCTTTTGACGTGGTACACGTCATTATCCTCCGGAACTCGTGAGGAGTGACGGATCCAGAAATAGCACTAAGACCCTTAGAGTTAAAAGCTAACCATTTAAATTCTTCTTCAGTCCATGCTGTCATAGATTTTAAATTTGTCACGTTGTCAATAGTGATGGAGGGAGGTGTCCACACTCTTTCAACCAAAATCCAAACTCTTTCATCTATGGCTTTTAGAGCAAATTTCATACGGGCTTTCCAGTAAGTATAATTTGTCCCGTAAAAAACTGGCATTTTATTATATAATTTCTCCATTTTGAACACGCCCCTTTTTCAAAAATTAATTTTTCAAAAAATTGATATCTTTAGAAAATTTTTACGAAAAATTACATGGTATAATTGTGTAATTGGCTCTAATACCAATTTAAGAGTGCGCTTTTGTTCAAACAAAGAAATTATTTAATTAAACTCAGTGTTGATGTAAAAAATTAGATCACTCTAATAATTCAATCACAGATAAATAAATGAGACAAAAGATTTTTAAAGTGGTTCAGCCTTATATGAATGACCTACGTCCACTGTTGTTTTATTGCTGAGTGTTTGGGAATTCTCGATTACAAGAAATTGCGTTCTGGATCCCAAAGTTTGGATTCAGAATTCCCCCCCTTACAATGAGGATTGTACAACGTATTTATAGCCTTGAGGCTGTCATATGAAAGGGTGATACATTAAATGATAATCATATGAAAGGGTAATACATTTAATGCCTTTTAAGCGTGTGCGTCTAAATGATAAGCATTTAATGAACCAGTTGAACTGTTGGTTATTCATCAATTAATGCTTTGTTCGAGATGCAGCTCGGACCGCCTGAGTAGCTCGGATCGCCTAAGCTTTCTGATATTCAGGAGTTCCTTGGAGAGGTCTGTTCCTCGGAGGATATGAGTTCCTCGGAGTAACATAGTTCCTCGGAGAGTGTAATTATCTCGGAAGTGCATGTCGTCACCATGTAGAAAGCCATGTGTCTTCATATGATTGATCCAAGTCAGTAGATTAAATTTGGTATCAACAGAAGCCCCCAATGTTTCGTAGTTCGAAATTTGAGGAATATGGAACATTCTTTCTCGGAATACGGTAGCTTTAAATAGTTCTTCCTGATTCTTAGGATCATCTCCCTTGTATTTATTTCTCCATCTCAATTCGTAGAATCATGCTTTTTGGACTTTTCTGCTCGCTTCGTTTCCCGCGTCACTTTTTGCCTTTTTAGCCGCTGTTGTTCGCTTTGATTCCCGCGCCAATATTTAATGCCTTTTTAGCCGCCGGTAACGTAATCGTCCTTTTTATAATCATTACTTCGCCAGTTCCCAAGGCAAGGTATTTAAACTTCACATAGACTTCCATTGTCTTCTATCTCTTCAAATTTTCATCTTAGAGTTTTTCATCGTCTTCTACTCTCTTGTGTATTTATCTCTTCCATCGTCTGTCGTCATCAGCTCTACTCTTTTCCTGTAAGATCTTCTTCCTTCATCTTTATTTCTTTATTCACCATGGTTTATCCTGTTGAGTCTCTTGAGAAATTTCGTTCTGATTTTTCCATTCCCTCTTGGGTCGTCTTGGAAGAGCTTTCTGAGCCTTCCAACTATTTAAATTTGGCTGAGGGACATTGGTTCCCCAATCTTTTTTTTGCTGAGTGTGGATTTTCTTTTCCACCAAATCCTCTGTGTCTGGAATTTTGTCAGTACTTTGATGTTGTTCCTGCACGAATAGCCCCCAACACATGGAGAATAGTTAATGGGGTGCATAAATTAAATCAAGTGCATAGAACTCGTATAGGAATTCCAGAAATCATGTACTGCTATAGATGGGCAGTTAATGATAATATTTATTATTTGAAAACTAGGTTTATAAATAGGGCCTTAGTAGTCAATCTCCCTGATTCCAACAGGGATTATTTTGAACATGGAGTTGTTGTAAAAAATTGGCAATACCCTCCCTTAACCGAAGATGAGGTTTACCAGGGTCCCAGATGCCCTCCTTATGGCAATGGGATAGGTTATACTTATTTTATTTTATTTATCTTGAAATCATGTTTGTTTCATGTTTGATAAAATGTGTTACTGATAACAATATATGTTTATTTGCAATTGATAGCAAGAGAAAATGCCAAAAAGAAACAGATGTCAATCTAAGGCATTTGGGACTTATCTGGGGTCTACATCAAAAGGTTGCTGATGAGCACATTCGATCAGGCTCCTATCTGCTCCAATACAAGAGCTATATAACTTCTTTCACTGCTCGTCCAGTGATCAGTGAAGCAGAGCCAGTACCACCCTCTGCAAGTTCTTCGCCAGAATCTCACGTTCCGTTGAGCGAAAGGATGAAGAAGAGAAGACTCCTGCTCTGTTTGAGAAAACTGCCTCCGGCTCTGGGGAGGTAAAAAGGATTAAGATTGATGTCCCAAAGGAGGGGACAAAGAAGACTGGTGCAGATCCTCCAGCTGCTCCTGCTAAAGTCTCCGAGAAGGTTGTTGATAAGCCCGTAGTGGCTCCGAGTAGCTCTGCTACTCCTGGAAAGGTGATTGTGATATCATCGACCAAGGATTCTTCCTTGGTTGTACCTGTTCCCCCGAGGAGGCTGAAGAAGAGCTCCTCGGTCAATTTGGCTGACACCATCATTCAGCCCCCTGCTGCTGGGACTAAGGTTCCCATATCTTTTCCCCCGAGCTCTGACATGAGCTCGGTAAAGTCCTTGACCATTCTCGAGGTGCAAGGTAATGAAGATAACCTTACTCGGGATATGGTTACTTCTTTGGCTGCTCGTCATCTTGCTTCAGTAAGTATCTTTACATTGAACTTTTCATATTTTCCTTTGTTATTTCTCATTTTTGTTTCTGACTTTGCTTTCTCTTTCTGTTTACAGTTGACGAGCTGCCTCAACATAATCCTTAAGAAGGATGAAGCAATCAAAGCTTCTTGCTCCTCGTCCAGTGTGGAGGGAGCTCTGAAAGAAGCTACCAAGTCCTTGGAGGAATCTCGCCAGAGGTACGATACTGATAAAGCAGTCTGGGAGAAGAAACTTGCTCCCTCCGAGCAGGAGAAAACTCGGGTTGCTGAGGCTTCCAGGGATTTGGAGAGGAAAGTGAATGCCTTGGATAAGGCTAATAAAGAGCTCGATGTGAAGCTCCAGACTGCTGAGGAGTTTGAAAACAAACTTAAGGCTGCTGAGGAGAGGTTGGTCCAACTCCAGGAAATAACTCGGCAGAAGGAGGAAGCTGAACAAAAACTGAAGGCTGCTGATGTTTTGCTGTCCGATAAGCTTGCCTTGGAGAAGGCCAAAAGGAAAGCTGCCGTGAAGAAGTCCTTCAGCTCTGGCTGGGACAAAGGTTGGGATAAGGGATGTGCTGCCATGGTCTCTCAAGTGGATTATGGCAGTGTAAAGTATTTCAAGGACGGATGGGTTGCTGCCCTTCAGGAATTGAAGGTCGACGAGTCATACGAGCTCTTCCAGAGACACATCCCTGGTCCCCCTCCTACTCCAGAAGAATTAGAAGAGGACGAAGCTACCTCAGAGGAGTCTTCAATGGTAGTGGGAGAACATGCCCTAACCAGTTAGCATGCTGTCGAGCAAGGAGTTTCTTCTTCCGAACAACAGCTGGTGCTCTCCGAACAAGTCACAGTTCCCTCCGAGCAACCTGCCTCCTCTTCCCAACCTCCCGAGAAGGTTTTGGGAGATAAGGAAAAGGTGTAATGTTGTTCGGTTTTCTCTTTCTATTTTTCTTTTTTGTTTGTCAAATGTAACTCAAAACTTGTAACTTCAAATTTCATGATCTAATAAAACATGAGTTCTTTCTTCCATACGATTGTCTCTTTTCTATTTGTACTCTGTCCTGATCTTCTTGTTTATGATTGTATTTTCTTTGTCTGCTAGTTTCTGGCCAGGATGGATCTGCTATCTGCCAATGATACAAAGCTGATGCAACAATGTAATGAATATTATAAGGCTGGTCACACAGACCTGAGTGCATCAAAAGTTGCCGACCTCCTTGGTCATGATGCTTCAGAACAAGCAGTCGAAGCTTATCAGTAACTGAAGTGCTTACTTGACCGAGCTGTGGCCAATAATGTGGCTTACTATGAAATGATTGAGGATCTTCAATGTACCCTAGAAGACCTTCAGAATCAGTACAAGGAATCAACTGCCCTGTTGCATGAAGGGTATGAGAAGAGGTATCAGCAGCTTTCTGCCGAGAAGGGCTACGAGAAGCTCATCGCTGGGTACGATGTCAAGGAGAGAACCCTAAAGGGTGAAGTTGAAGCATGTAGACAGATTGCCGAGCTGTTGGAGCAAGAGAATAACAATTTGCAGAAAGAGCTAGCACAGTTGAAGTCTGCAGCCTCTTCTTCAACAGCTATAATCCCAGTGACTGACGAGGGATTTTCATTTTTAGAGGTTGAGAATGCCAAATTGAGGCAAGAGTTGGACACCTTGAAAAGGTCGGGCCCTTCCACATCTCCTCGGGGACGAGCAAGAGCTCCTCGGGGACGAGGAAGAGCAGCTCGGGTTCTTGCTTTAGAGGACAACATCTGCCTTAGAGAACCAGGCTTTCCAACTAATGGCGAAGAACCAAGCTTTGTCTGACATGTCGAAGAAGATAAGGGACTTGGAGAAACAGCTCTCTGCACAGAAATTAGTCTTGGGGAGTAAGGAGCTTTTCATCAAGAATCTGCACGAGAAGCTTGAAAGGTTAACATATTAATACCATAAACAGCCCAGGGAGTTTTGGATGGCTGGATACAACGAAGCACTATTCCACTTGGATGATCGTATCCAGAATGCCAACAATGAGGGCTACAAACAAGGCTGGCTGAATGCCTTAGGTGTGTTGAAGCTCGAACAAGGACACTATCTGTGGGACTACCATGATCCCGGGTTGCTCGACTTGCCTGTGCCACCGTACAATTTGGACATGGAATGGATCCCAGCTCGTGCCATTCCTCGGAGCTTAATTGCAAAATACCTCGGTGACTACAATTTACATTCTCAAATTGAGGTATCTCGTCCCGAGCATCTTTTAGATCGACCTTCTGTGATGAACGTCAGGATGCTGAAGGATTTGAACTTCATCAATTCTCCTCAGTCTTTCAATGATCCGCCTGCTGGCGAGGAACCTGTATCGAAAGCTGAGGGGAAAAGACCAATAGAATAGGAATTTTTGATGTAACAGTTAGTATACATGTAATTTTCATTTTATTATCAATGTAACTTGTAATTTATTTCGAATTTAATGAAAGACTTTCATTATTGCATGCAAATCTTAATTGCTATTGTTTTGTAAATATCAATAACTTTACATTTATGCATATCTTTAAAAAGATAACAAGTATTGTATTGTTTGTCGACCATTTCAATAATAATTGAAAAGCTACAAGTATTAGTAATGTTGCTTGATTTCTCAATAATCAAGTAATGAATATAACTATGTTTAAATTTTTTTTCAACCAACCAAGGTTATTAAATTATGCTCGTCGACCAATTATAGTTAGTGAGAGTTGATCCCCGACTAACCATACTTGGTAAATTTTTGTCTTTTTCATAAAATGTGTCCGACTAACCAAAGTCGATAAATTCTCCTCGTCGACCAACTACAGTTAGTGGGTTTTTATCCCCGACCAATCATATTTGGTACATTTTGGAATATTTTCTCCTCGTCGACCAACTATGTTGGTACAGTTTGGAATATTTCGTTTCCTAGCCAAACAGGTTGGCATTTTTAGGAATATTTCTCCTCGTCGACCAACTATGTTGGTACAGTTTGGAATATTTTCTCCTCGTCGACCAACTATGTTGGTACAGTTTGGAATATTTTCTCCTCGTCGACCAACTAATTAAAAATACACCTTTCAATTTCTATTTTCTATTTTCTTTATTCCTAGTTACAACTCATTAAAAACCCCATTAAACTTGTTTATGTGCTTATCATCAAAATACTACAAGTTTATATACATGGGAAGAAGAATTTTAAGTCTAAAAATCTAAGAAAATGAGCTTGACACATAATTTATTCAAGATATCCCTTAATACTTGAAAAAAATACACCTTTCAAGACTAAAGGACATATTTATTCTTGAAAACTTACAGAAATGTCCAACTTTATACTATCTTCATTTTTGCATGAAACTTTAAAGCATAGTTCACAAAATATCTTTAATAAGATAGACATTATTTTCAAAATATTTTATTCCATATAATGTTTAATATCAAACTTCTTAAAATACATCATTTATGAATATTCATAAAATTCCTTTTTAATCAATTTATATAAACTCATAAGAAATACCACTTTTTAAAACCTTATATATGCATCCTACTCTTACAAACTCAACTATAAGACCAATACATGGGAAAATAGAGTTCTAAGCTAAAAGTAGAGTTTTCTTACCTCAAATGGAGCCCCAAAAATGCTAGGATGAAGGTAGAAGAATATGGAAACTCCCTACCTCCAAAGGTTGCCTCAAGAAGGTTGCCACAAGCATTCTCTATGAAAACTTCCAAGTAAAACTCCCTTCAAACTCCATATTTTATTATTCTTCCTCAAAAATCCCTAACAATAACTCTAAAAATCATAGCTTTACTCAACAATGGAGGAAATGAGTGTATAAGACTCATATATGGTGGAATAATTGTAAAATGTGGTGGAACAAGGTGGCGGGATGTGGTGTAGGATGGTTTATGGTGGTTAGAGAAGGATAAGCTATCAAAAGCTAGAGAGGGGGGGGGGGATCTAATTTCGGTCTCCTAAATGAGCCAACCCATTATATATTTCCAAAACCCTTAGGGGTTATCCCCAAATTATTCAAGAAGCTATTTTCGAGTTTGATATGTTGCTCTGAGAGTGTGACACATGTTTTACTCAAACGGTCGAGATTGTGACAACATTTTCGAAATTTAAAATTTCAATTTTTGATCACCTTGTTTGAACGAGATTGGGACCTCATTAGAAGGAGATTAGGATATCATTCGATCACCCATCAAATGACCTTCGAACGAGGATGGGAACCTAATGCAATGGAGGTTCGTTGGATCGTCGTTAGAAGCCAACTTTAAATAAGATGGGCTTCTAGTTCAAATGAACATCATTCTCATTCGAATGAGACGAGGACCTCATTCGAATGATCTTCAAGTTTGTTTGATCCACATAATTTTACACAAACTCCATGTAATACCATACGCATTCTGAAAAGCGAGGTGACCAGTCGCTGCTGCGAAACTACGTTAGGCATCACTAAATAAATTATCATTCTTAGCATGTGATAAAAATATGAGGCATATAAATTTTTTTCACAAGGTAATAATCAAATTGATCTATTAATTATAACCATTCATGCAATATTAAAATCCATCACCATGATAATCTCCACAATAAATCCAACTCCAAATAAATATAAACTCAAATGAAATGATCCAACTGTATATATCTGATAGAAATCCTAAACAATTGTGGAACTGATTGGCCCACGAAATCCGTAAATAAAAGTCTCATAAGAAAAGCGACAGAGTAGAAAGCAATCTTAAACTAATAAAGTAGATAAAAATAAATCTTCAGCTGCATCTCCAAAAATATCTCCAATCACTCCTATGCAACTACTCCAGTGCTATAACTGAAATGTTTGTCAATGCAATGGGTCAGAGCCCACCGCATGAATACTAGCTACTCTTCCCAATTAGGGTCCGTGAACCCAGAAAGTAGCATTATACATGATAAAAACCATAGTAGAGTATTTTAATTTCAATGAGATATAAATTAAACATGCGAGTAAAATAAATTACTACCATATAATCCAGTAATTATGCCACCCCAAAAGTTTACGTCCAATTATGATATCACAATCAGATAATTAGGCTAAAGTCACCATCTTTATTAAAATCGATTAATAAAATTATTATTATTATAGTGGCGCCTTCATAGCTAGCCGACCCTTTCTATATGTCTTGCACTGCCTAAAGTTTTACACCACACACATTCCCCTCGCTATAGTCAACCGATCCAATTTCATTAGACCAGCACTTATTGATGAGGTTCCACGCACGAAACGCCATAATAGCTAGCCATCCCGTATTCTGTCAGCCCTGCACTTATTGATGACTCCAATACATACCCACGTTGCAATAGCAAACCAACATATATTCTGTCAGTCCTACACTTATTGTTGATGCCTACTCATTTTAATTCCCGTTTATTATCTTAGGCATTAATTCTCAATTTCTCATTATTTTATTTTATTCCCATCCTATCATAGAGCATAAATCCTCAAACCTACCCCTAGTTGTGATACCCCGTCTATTTTAATCACGATTGATCAATTCTTTATCAAAATAAAACATGATTCTCATATGGTTCATTCTTAGCATCACTGTAGAAAATCAATTTAATTACTAATAACCTATTAGGCCCGGTGTTAAAGTTTTAAACTTTCTAGTCTTTACTTAAGCGCACAATTAATCCAACCACACAATTAATATAAACATTTAATCGAATTGAACAGTAACCGATAACTCTCGGTAAAACATTAATACAACTATATCGAATATGCGCAAACAGAAATGCGGAAAATAAAATAAATGACAACTGTTGGGCAACATTCCCGAATATAATTCACGATACCTCCGATTTAGATCACAAGGATAAAGGTGTCTAAATAATCCCTGCTAGCATCCACAGCTATTGCAACATTGTCTGACTTGAAGGAATAATATCATCCAGGCATACCTATGTCTGGACACCTAAAAGATTTTTTTAAAATATTTGCAAGCAGGCCAGAGACCAAAACGTTTTGAAAATATTTAGCAAGTGTTTAAAATAATTTAACATTTAAAATATGATATTTTCCATATTTAAACCCAGTTTAGTAGTTAGAGTGCGAGGGGAATATTTTAAACTGGTGTCGCACTCTAACTGCTAAACTGGGTTTAAATATGAAAAATATCATATTTTAAATGTTAAAGTATTTTAAACACTTGCTAAATATTTTCAAAACATTTTGCATCTCTTCCCCAGACGCTAAAAGTGCCCCACACCTAACGCATGTATTTCCCTAGATGTAACAAGAAATCATTATGCATCTCTTCTTTATTTTGTCCGTGCATATATATATACACATCAAGTATATCAATACTTATATATCACACACTATAAAAGTATAATAACCATCCCTCAGAGCTATAACTCAATGGTTGCAGTCTCTAGAAGGCTATCATCTTCCAGGGAACACACACATCATCCTGGGTACCATCGGTCGGGATCTCTCATGAACCTGATTAAAACAAAACACAAACGTAGGGGAAGTGGTCATAGTACCTCACCTGAAAGTGAGACGGAATCATACCTAAGACGTCGCACCCATTAATCCATTGTACACGCATAAATGTATATATCCCCGCTAAAATGATTTTCTTCAGTGTCGTTCGTCCCAAACACTCCTAAAATTTATAACCCGGATCTTATTCCCCCTAACCCGAGATTTATATATCACTCATTTAATCTTTTAGAGATACTCACTCTCTATTTAGGATCCCTTAATATTTATCTCCTAAAAATAATTCTTCTCCAATCCTTTAAGTCCAAGAAAATTTCCTAAAATTTATCGTCATAAACGAACCAAACCGATGGCAAAAAAATCGAACCGATCCAGTGGTCAATACACGAACCTAATCGATGGCCCTAAAAACGAATCGGTCTGGCGACCCAAACCAAATTGCAATTCACTGGTTCGACGTGTTCAGTTCGGGAGTTCATCATCTTCTCCAACTCCAAAATTTATTATTTCTAACATC
Source organism: Sambucus nigra (assembly GCA_949130495.1). Taxonomy (NCBI): domain Eukaryota; kingdom Viridiplantae; phylum Streptophyta; class Magnoliopsida; order Dipsacales; family Adoxaceae; genus Sambucus; species Sambucus nigra. The sequence continues at coordinate 376,438,914 of OX422212.1, forward strand.
ACCAACCATCACTATAAACATCTAAAGACTTATTTTTAACCAACACATCAATTTATTCATGGGATTCCTCAATTTAACTAAGATTAAAATCCTAACTTAGTTAGTCCCCAAATTTTATTCATCTCTTCCAATTTCTCACCAAGAATACACCATAAACATGGATTTAAACTCAAATTTGATATGGAGTTGTTATCACCTTAATTTATATGAAATGAGTTCCAAAAACCTATTTTGATTCAAGAATCCCAACCAAAAATCATATAATTTTCACCACTATAATATGGATTATAAACACACATAAATAAGTAAAGAAAGTTAAACACTTACCTCGTTGGATAAATTCGACGACCTCGTGCCGGGATTCGCCGGAGCTTGGCCTGAATCTCCTCCTCTTCTTCTTCTTCTTCTTCTTCTTCTTCTTCTTCTTCTTCTTCTTCTTCTTCTTCTTCTTCTTCTTCTTCTTCTTCTTCTTCTTCTTCTTCTTCTTCTTCTTCTTCTTCTTCTTCTTCTTCTTTGTTTTCTTTCTTTATTTTTCTTCTTTTCTCTTTCTCTCGTGGCCTTACAGGAGATAAATAAGGCTTATCCCCTTATTAAACCCAAAATTGACTAGTGTACACAAATGCGAGTCCCTATTGATCCAAAAAGTCCCTGAAACCCAAACACTACCCCCCGAGTACTCTATTTTGACTATTTCGGCCCATTCGAGACCAACCGTGCACTCGAAATTCCCATCTGAGTCACTTATAACAAAATTCACCTTTTTAAATCCAATACAACCCCGCACGTAATTTTGAGTAAAATATTATTACTTGTCGCTTTTTCCAACCGCGACATGATATAAAATAATCCAAAACTCACCAATTAATATTTTATCCATTTAATTAATTTCTCAAATCATTTCTCCAAGCATTAAATACCCATAAAAGTACGAGGTGCTACATACTTCCCCCCTTACAGAGGAATTTTGTCCTCGAAATTCGGATACAATCGATACTAAGACTAAGGATCTTTAATAAGACAACATGCTCTAGTACTCGAGATCAATCTCAAAATAACATACGGGTACTCTACTATACACTTGCTAGAGGTACCCACTTTTCTAAAGGCTTAATCACTATAGCTCCAGCTTTACGACAAGCTTGCTCAATTCTCTTCATATTGATATACTCCATCAGTCATAAAGTCTCACCTAAATAACGGCACATCACACATTTTGCTTCTACCAATGACATCCGAATAAGACGAGCCTATACATCACTGGATCTATCACCTCAATATTATTGGAAGGCCGCACATCATTAAGTTCCAGCTTCCCGCATCCACCCCAACAGTTTGTGGTTACTCAACTTTTGTCAACGAACTCTAATTCTCATCTGGTCCAAAAATTTTAATATTCCAATCACCTCTAATCAATCAGAGGAAGAATGGCCAGGCTTTTCCATACAAAACCTTAATAAGCACCTTGTCTACGACAAACAGGTACGAGTGTCCCTATTAATTGGTAATTTCTTCTCTCAATTACTGTACTATGTTTTACTTCACTTACAAGCTATGTTAGTTGTGGAAGTAAAATAATTGCAGTGACTCCAGACTCGCATTCATACTACTTTACTAGTGGTCAATCACCTCCCGTCTAGTCATCGGGCCATAGGTGAAATAACTTTCCCATAACAAAATGTCATTGCCACTGCTTCTTGAAAATCCCTATTGGAGGTGGGGTTTAAGGATCTCACCCTGATTCACAACAATTTTGGGCGGCACCTTGCACCGGTGCAATCCTTCTTTTCAAAAAAAGGTTTGGGCACACCAACTTATTTCTATCTATGAGTTGTGCACTCGAAGATAATCTCACTATGTCTCTCCTAACACCAATTTCCACTTATATTATCTCACATGAAGTGGTACTTTATACTCCCATTCTTTCCTCGGGATATACCAAAAATCACGGCTCGTGCACTTTTTGCCACAATGCGCACTTCTGGCCCTTTTTACCTTATAAACATCAACATTCTATTTACGTTCAAGCTGCCCTCAGCATTCGACTGAGTAGGACTCTGCTTCACTTTTCCACAATATTTGGATTTTCCTCTTATCAAGAGATATCCTTTTAAATGGCTTCCCACAACCTTTCAACTCATCTCCGGTGTGCTACTCTCATTGCACACATATACTAGTATCATCGTCCTTATCACACGATGTTTAATCCATCCTACCATTCCAGCTCTATTTATAACTGCCCCACATGCATATATTTCACACATTTATTCCCACGTTTCTTTAACTCGGACGATTTTGAAATCAACTAACTAGGGCTCCCATACACCCTATTATCTGTGCAATAGTGACATAACATAATAAACGTCTCACACGCAACATGCATTACCCTATTGCTCTCGCATTCTAAGCGTGGCTATAGCATTTGGGTATTCACAATCACCCCATAAATCGTAATTAAATCCTGCTCGACATTATCTCTCTCTTCAACTCGTGGTGAGAATTTTTTTAGTGATTTGTCATAGCACTAACGGATCCTCATGCCTTAGAGCGTATAAGAGTTCTCAGCTCAAAGTGTTTTCTCCACACATTCATTGATTAACATTCAGAACTAATGCCCTAGCATCCATCAACGTCACTCTACTCACGACGATTATCAAGGTTCATGCGTATCTTATCCCGTAATAACATTCAAACAAGGAACTTTCCTAAATGCACTATCACTCAGCATTGGCGGTAATCAAATTCCATAAACTTGAAACACATACCCGGGACTCTTAAAATTCTGTCCCTAGGCCTATAAATATAAATCTCAACTCCCACATCTCTAGAAGAGCGATATAACAATACGCCCTCCCTATCACCAAGTCCTGAGCGCTAAACATAGTAACGAGCTCAATCTCTCCGCTCAACAGTAAACCCAATATACCCTGAATCATATCAGTAAAGTCCCTACACATCGGGATCAGATATCTCAAGACAACTATACTCTTTGAAGTCTCCATCATAATATAATATAAATGCGAGCTCGACCCTTTTGTAGGTGAGGCATCGCCAAAACAACATATATTTCCTTAGAACAGTGAACCCGATAGCCTTTCAATAACGACCCACTATCATTCTAATCATTTCTATACAGTCTATACTCATGATAGTATCGTACTCGAATGAGTAATCATTTCTATAGAGTCTAATAATTTCTATACACATCACTAGAATGATTAATTCTAATAAAGTATATTCCCATTGTGACTACACCCGCTTACCCGCGGATGAAACCAATTATAACCCCGTTATACCACAAAAAATACATAAACATAATAATGTTATCTATATAACCACTAAACTCGTTTCACACGTGAATCTAGTGCTAAGAAAAATACCGTGACTCGCTGGTGTCACATAAAGTATACCTCATTCTCCCGAGGATAAAATTCATATTTCTACCTTGCCAATCGCCCTGGCTGCTTAAATAGTTCCCATACATGACACACTTGTCCGGATAGAATCAAAACTATCTTAATCCTTGCCCATGCTAGGCGCCATACTCTTGTCCCTTTTACTCACTTTGGGAAAAATCAACGCATGTGGTCCGACTTTTCACATAAAAATATCTCTTTATATACAATTACCTATTCCTGGACATATTGACCGTATTAGGGTTGTCCTTCTCTCGGACCTTGGTAGCCTCGACCCTGATGGATATCCCCATTTTCCATTAGCTCCGTTGGTCCTAAGGAACACTCTACTGGATTTAACAACCCTAACTGAATCCACCATCATTCGGTAGTAATTCAACTATCTGAATCATTTAAATGGGTCCCCTGATGGGTCTCCCCCCCTGCGGTGTTTCTCTAGCACCGTTTCATCCAGTTTTACTCTCTAACTAAATCCTTCAACTCTTTTATCTCCCTTCACAAAGAAGTATTAATATTCTCACTGTCAAAAGCACGATATTGTCACCCTCTTCATCGATCATCTAAGAAGAATTTCCTTTAAGTGCTGGCGACTCTTCTTGTGAGTCCATCATCCACTTAAGGACTCTTTTCTCCATTGTACCTACCTCATCGGGTACAAAGTTTGCTAGATAATTAAATTCTTTTTCACAAATAGGCCTCTATCCGACCCTCCTGTGATAAGTTCAGAACATCATTCACATCTCTTTCTAAACAATAGACGAAGGAACTTGCAGTCAAATTGTACCTAAGATCCTTCCATTGGCATAATATTTCACCTTCCAATTGTGGTGATTGACTCCCACCATTACAACACTGCTCCCACGAGCTAAGAAAATTTTTACCCCAAATTTTCACTTCTGGGTATACTACACTCTGCTATATGCCAATGCCTATGGATATCTTATATCCATTGGCTAGCACACACAATCTCTGTATTTTCTAAAATTCCAACAGGTGGTCCTCATTAAAGACCCTTCCGACTCTCTCCCATTCTAACCACGCTGGGTGAGTCTGATTTGGCACCACTTTCTTCTATAGCGGTAGTTGAAAAAATATATGCTGCACCCTAGCAGTCCTTACAACCCCAACTTCCTGTGAAATAATAGGGGTGACCTCGACTACGGTCATCGTCCCCAAAATATTTTACAACTCCAACTGAGCCCTGCCTCTTTCTGTTCTTACAACGACCCTAACTGGTCGTCTTTCGCGTGTCGACATACGAAGCGCTCTCGAACGCATATAAGATTCACTATAATTATACGTTATAGCAGGAGAATGAAATATCACCATAGGAATCAACAATCCTAGGCATAGGTTTATATATCGAATAGAAAGCAACACTAAAAATGTAGTAAGTCCGCATAGATTCCTAAGGACACTAGAACCTGATGTTCTGATACCATATGTGACACCCCGCCTATTTTAATCATGGTTGATCAATCCTTTATCAAAATAAAATATGATTCTCATATGGTTCATTCTCAGCATCACTGTCGAAAACCAATTTAATTACTAATAACCTATTAGGCCCGGTGTCAAAATTTTAAACTCTCTAGTCTTTAATTAAGCGGACAATTAACCCAACCACACAATTAATATAAACATTAATGGAATTGAACAATAACCGATAATTATCGGTAAAACATTAATACAACCATATCGAATATGCGCAAACGAAAATGTGGAAAATAAAATAAATGACAACAGTTGGGCAACATGACCAAATATAACTCACGATAACTCCTATCTAGATCATAAGGATAGAGGCATCTAAACAATTCCTGTTAGCATCCACAGTTGCTGCAGCATCGTCTGACTCGAAGGAATAGTATCATCCAGGCGTCCATGTGTCTGTCCACCGAAAAGGTTATTTTAAAATATCTGCAAGCGAGTCAGATTCCAAAACATTTTTAAAATATTTAGCAAGTGTATATATTCTTTAACATTTAAAATATGATATCTTCCATATTTAAACTGGTGTCGTACTCACATGAGATACCCATCATCTATCATCTAACAGTGTACACCTAACGAATGTATTTTAAACACCCTAGTTATGCCACCCTGCCTAACTAGCATCTCACCAAACTTCTAAACACCCATACACCATCTCATGCCTCGTGTATTATATATTCTAATCTTTTCCCCGAGCTTATGCATTATAAACTCTCACTTATAATTTTATCCATTCATTATGAAAAACTTTCACTAGTTGTAATACACTATTCATATTTTAGTGTTATCAATCTCGTATATAATATTCTCATCTTTATATACATATATCCCATTTTTATTTCGAATTTTATTCTCTCAAATTTAACAAGAAATCATTATGCATCTCTTCTTTATTTTGTCCATGTATATATATACAGAAAGTCTCCTGTAAGGACTCCTTATGGTGCAGACCCTGGTACATACCATTTTTTTAAAATAGTAAAAAAATGAATTTTTTGATGAAACTTAATGGATATGATCTCCATGGTGAGAAGATTATCTCCAATTTTTTTCGTCAAAAAATTCAATAAAAAATTGTTAAGATGAGGTGATATGTAAAAAAATTGTATAAATATGCATTTTCAATCGTTGAAATGTTAGGTCGGTGCCAGACGCATTATTGATTGAATTTTTTGATGAAACTTTATGGATATGATTTTCTCACTATCGCGATCATATCCATGAAGTTTCATACAAAAGTTCAATAAAGAAGTGGGTGAGATGGTCACTAACATTTCAATGGTCGAAAATGCATATTTATACCATTTTTTTACATATCACTTCATCTCAACGATTTTTTTATTGAATTTTTTGATGAAAAAATTTGGAGACGATCTTCCCACCATGGAGATCATATGCTTGAAGTTTCATCAAAAAATTCACTTTTTATTTTATTTTAAAAAAATGGTACAGATCGGAGTCTGCACCATAAGGAGTCCTTGCGGAGAGGGTCTTCACTTAAGATACAAATGTATATATAGAGAGAGTCTTCACTTATGATATACTTATATATTTGTATAATATATGCGTATAGTATATATACTTATGATACAAATATATATATATATATATATAGTCCTTACAGGAGAGGGTCTTCACTTATGATACAAATATCACATTAATTCCTTCAGAATATTAGCTTATCACGTCTAGCTAGTATTCTAATTTCATCCTATCCGAATATTAGCTTATCACATCTAGCTGGTATTCTAATTTCATCCTACTCGCACATTCGGATTTCACTCATATACTATTGGAACATACATTCTACACGCATAAATGTATATATACCCGCTGAAATGATTTTCCAGAGTGTCGTTCATCCCAAACACTCCCCGGATCTTATTACCGCTAACTAGAGATTTATATATCAATCATTTAATCTTTTAGAGGTCCTCACACTCTATTTAGGATCCCCTAATATTTATCTCCAAAAAATAATTCTTCTTTAATCCTTTAAGTCAAAGAAAATTTCCTAAAATTTACTATCATAAACGAATCGAACCGATGTGAAAATGTGAGTGGCCCGATATGTGTGTTTCAAACAAAACTAATTTTTCTCCGAAAAAGATTCAACTTTTAAATGTGCACCAAACCAAGTTGTGAAAAACCCAATTCTTACTTTAAACCAGTTTTATCTTGATTAATCCTAAACATGCATCTAGTGATTAAAACAAGTAAAGTAAAGTAAAGAATACTCACAACGCCGGATGTATAAGGAAAAAACCCAAAATGGGAAAACAACCTCGGACGACCCAAGCCAGACAATCACTATGAATATGGTTTTACAAAGATAGATTAGCCTTACACTAAGACTCGATGCCCACGGGTCTTAATGCTCCTTCTGATCTTCAACCGTTCTTCAATGGTGCCCACACAAAAATTCCGTCTTTCATGATACCTGTCCACAACACACGCGTCCACGTATGTCTCGGTGTCCACCTATATGGTTTTGATTCGTCTACGATGTCGAACAAGAAGTCCTTCTCTTTTCTTCACCGCAAAACCCTTTGTGTTCAATGTGTAGAACAAACTACTTTGGTGCAGCAAGATCACTTAAACATATAAGAATCATAACTCAGATCTTTCCAAACTCTAAGGATGTGTTTAAGACTTTTAAACTTTAGAAAACATGTGCAAATAAGGTTCTGGTTCGTAAAACTATTTTCCAGAAAGCACACTTACGAAATTATGATGCAAACACTGTTTAAATAGGATTTAAACGCCGCCTCGAAAAATGTTTCGTTCGAATGACTTGAGGAACTCATTCGAGCGACATCCCATCTCGTTCGAACGAGATTGGATGTTGTTTGAACGACAATGGGAAGTTGGACTTTTTGACTTTTTGTTTAAAACGTCTCTTCCAATGAGAGATCCAAAAATGTCAAACTCTTTTACGAGCTTATCATCATAAAACGTAGTGTAAACCTTTTAAAACACTATAAACCATTTTAAAAAAATTTTCTTTATAAAAATTACATCCTTATCTTTTATAAAAATAATTTCGAGTACCATTAATTATACGCATTCATACCTGAGTGATCTCGGAATGCAATTAACTTCGAAGACGATTAAACTTGCTCCATTTAAACATCGACATGATTATTTCTTTGAAGCTTTACCGCAACGTCCTTTAATACGTCATAGACCGAGTGGGAACGTGACAAAATAAATTTCTCCCTATCACATATTACAAACATGGTTTTGTTCACGGAATTAAGTCAAAACAATACAGGGACTCAATTGGAAATTTATGTCCTTACACAATGGAAAAAAAATGAACCGGTCCAGTGACTGATACACGAACTGAACCGATGGCCTCCCAAACGAACTGGTCCGGTGACCCAAATCGAACCGCAATTCACCGGTTCGATGTGTTCAGTTCGGGAGTTCATCATCTTCTACAACTCCAAAATTTATGGTTTCTAACGTCACCAACCATCACTATAAACGTCTACACACTTATTTTTAACCAGCACATCAATTTATTCATAGGATTCCTCAATTTAACTAAGATTGAAACCCTAACTTAGTTAATCCCAAAATTTTATTTAACTTTTCCAATTTCTCACCAAAAATTCACCACAAACCTGGATTTAAACCCAGGTTTCATATGGAGTTGTTATCACCTCAATTTATATGAAATCATTTCCAAAAACCCATTTTGATTCAAGAATCCCAACCCAAAATCATATCGTTTTCATCAACTATAATATGAATTATAAACACACATAAATAATTAAAGCAAGTTAAAAACTTGCCTTGTTGGATAAATTCGACGACCTCGTGTCGGGATCTGCCAAAGCTTGGCCAAATCTCCTCTTCTTCGCCCCTTTCTTCCTTTCTCTCCTCCTTTCTTTCTTTTTCTTCCTTTATCTTTCTCTCGTGGCCTTATAAGAGAGAAATAAGGCTTATCCCCTTATTAAACCCAAAATTGATGCATATACACAAATGCGAGTCCCTACTGCTCCAAAAAGTTTTGGAACGATACTATCCCCGGGTACTATATTTTGACTATTTCAGCCCATCCGAGACCAACCGTGCACTCAAAATCCCCATCCGAGTCACTTATCAAATATTTACCTTCTCAAATCCAATAAAACTCCACACGTAACTTCCGTGTAAAGTATTATTACTTATCGCTTTTCCCAACCGCCATATGTTTAAAATAATCCAAAACTTGTCAATTAATATTTTATCCATTTAATTAATTTCTCAAATAATTTCTCCAATTATTAAATTACACCCACCTAAGTAATTTAAATAACCATAAATGTACAGGGTATTAGCCCATACCTAGAGGTCTCCAAAATACAAGTTCGTCCTACCCTATCATATAGGATGAATCTCTACCATTAATTTCCTCTTAGTCTCGAACCTAGATTATTGAATCAATGGAACGACACAAAAATCAGCCCCACCCCAGAACGTCTCATCCGTAAAACTCCATACTAACTAGTCTCATACCTAGAAAGTGTTATTAATTACTAAGAAATACTCACTAGTCCCATACCTAGCAAGGACTCCTAACATTAAGGTGAGAGCATAACTACCCAAAATTCCATCGTCCCCGTGGTGACAAATATAATTAAATCAACAAGTCCCATGGGATATTTTATCAATAATTCTATCAATTTCGCATAAGGTCACAAATAAATCTAATTTCATCCACACAATCAATTTCTTAATTAAACAACTAATTTTATGCTACTAATATAATTTTGACATCATGTAATTTTATGGTGCACATAACAAAATTTCTCTTTTTATCACCCTTACATAATTTATATGATTTCACAAGTCCCTTTCAATTTAATAAAGCTACTATGATTTTTTACATGTAAATCTATATCCATATTAACAATAAAGTCAACCTCTGCCCTAAGCATATAAGGGTTATAAGTTTTAAATCGTATTAAGATTTTTCATAAAATAGTTACAATATAGATTTTGCTTTCCCTAGTTAAGGTTTCTATTTTATATTAAGAAAAACTTGTAATTTAATGTTTAGGTGATATTTAAAATGTATAATGCTAAAGAGAAAGAATAAAAGTATTCATGCCTAAAGAAAAGTCGGTTGAAAATTCTGATTGGATGGTTGCGTTCCCCTCGAAAAATTTATAAAGACTCGTTCTTGAACGATCTTGAGAAAACACGATTTGAGCCTTAAAAAATTGGGTTGAGTCTCGATTTAATTTGGGGCTCAGGTTTGTAGATGAAAGGAGGTCAAGATGTGGGAGAATTCTGATTTAAAAGTTGGTGAAAAAGTGTTTTGAAAAGTCTAACCCCGAGTTATTTTTATAAGGAAAAAGATTATAAGAGTTTTAATTGACTTAAACTCTAACAAAACTAGAGTTCCTGTCGACACTGTCTCGACCGAATTGATTCGTCCTCTAGGTCAAATCGATTCGGACCTGTTCAGGTCACCAGTTCGCCCTCAAAGTTGTATATATATAAATAAAAACCCAATTTCTACCCCAGTTTCAATTCTATTTAAAATTATACTTTCTATAAATTAAATCCAACATATTAAATAGCTAAAAATAGTTAAATTCATTTTTTTTGAATTTTGAATTAAATCAAATTATTATTAGGTAAAGATTACAGGGTGTTACATACTTCCCCCCTAGCACATGTATTTTGTCCTCAAAATTCGACGAAGCGTAAACGTAAAATCGTGTAATTACAATAAGGCTTACATATGCCTACCCGTAGAATGCTACGATTGGGTTCCCATCACTACACCAAAACTGTCGACTAGTCTCATTGGTCGTGACAAGTCTGGGGGTGACAACTTTTTTTGTCACGGACTTGTCACGGTCGTGTCACGATCTTTGACCTTGACAAGTTTTGTCACGGTCAAATATTGTGATAATCCCGTGACAAAACCTAAAAAATTACCCCGGTCGAAGACCGTGACAAGTCCATAACAAGTTTATTTGTCACGGACTTGCCACGGTCTTTAACCGTGATAATTCTGAACAAAATTTAAAAACAAATTGTTGGGCAGTATGGCCACTGCCACTGCCCAACAGTATATTTGTACCTATTATAGCAAAATTGTACCTATTCAAACTACATATATCCAAATAAAATAGAAAGAATGCACCAAATCATTGCTCATATAATTCCATATCCAAATAAAATAGAAATAAAATTCATATCCAAACCAATATGTAACAAATCAAAGAAATAAAAATATAATCCAAGTGTCCAAATAAAATATATACAAATAATATCAATGCATAGAGTCATCAGTAGGTCTGAGGAAGGAAGGCCAAACGATATACGCATTAAGACACCCCTCAATATTCGTCACGCCGCATTGTTCGCACAACCACAATGTGGAGTTCTTCTTTTAGGGCATCACATGCATGAAGAGCACCCTAGCCTCAATGTCTTAAAGGTAACGTCCATGAAACGGCATACCCAAGAGGAATCTCGGGTCCCTCAACCCACTTGCTATCAACTGTTCATCATATACGTCGAGTAAAAGCACGCTCGGCCAACCGATTATTGACATAGACCGCTCGATGGGAGTCAAGGTGGGAACTGGATCATATAGCGAAGATTTCGCGCATATCGGTGATGAAGTAGCGATGTCCACGTCCTCGTCCTTATACACCTCCACCGTATTCTTCTTCACCTTGGCCTTGCCCAACTGACGTTTCATTAAGGCATACATATCTAGGACCGTCGCCTCCAACCTTGATAGCTTCTTGTCATGTGTGTCCACCTGACGAGCCAACCCGGTGTTTCTTGTCTCCATTCCGATGATCCTAGACTTCCCCACCCGTGATCTCACCCCATAGTCCTCCCCTTACTATCAGCACTAAGCACTCGGCTGAGTGTGTCCGTAAACAAAGATGCCTTGTCGGCATCAGACTATGACTCATGCACTTCCTTAAGTTTTGCCTGAAATGATAAAAAGCACACGATTAGTTAATTAATTAAGTAAAAAGCACACGATTATAACGTAATTAACAAAAATTAAACATTTATAACTTACAATCGTGTCCGTGACGCTCAAGGACACTTCCTTTTCCTTACCCTTCTTCGTCAGAATTGCCACATAGGCATCAAGCCTATGTGGTATACCCCCAGGGTCACTCCCCGTCTCCTGAAATAAAATAATGAAAAATTAGTAAGTAACACAAAATAAAATAATACAAAATAACATAAAACTATAATTATAGAAAAATAAAAACTTACCATCCTGTGCTCCACCTCGACGTAAGACATCCGTCCGGAGTAGTGCACGTTCGACTTTGTTTCCCGATTTTCTCTCCCCGATTGGCGAGATGAAAATTGTCACTCCTCGATCTCATTGTCGATAAACTTTTCTCATTGTGCCAATGCGATCGGATCCTTCGTCGGGACGATCTCATGAAGTTTGAGAATGGAGTCCCGGGTCTTCCCAAAGTGCCATGCTGGAAAATTCTTCTTCCATGTCTCATGTTGTTCCCTCAATTAATCCAACATGGGATCACGGAGTTGTGGGGGAAGGCCGAATTATTCATGTCAAACAAATACAAAATAAAAAGAAAGTAAGTGTTAGTTGCTGATAAATATAAATATAAATTGAAATTGAAATAGAAATACATTACCTGTAGTGCCGCCCAAATAGCCAACTCGAGCTCATTTGGCACCTCCCTCACACTAGTGTACCCCGAGCCGATAATCGTCTTTACCAACTCGAGGGATCTAGCCAATAATATCATGTTCTCAATGACTGATCCCATTTTGCCCCATTTTGGGAGCCTAGGGGCCGAGGAGCCTTCGTAGCCTCCGCTGCCGCCAAGCCTTGAAGAAGACATTTTCTACAAAAATTGTTGTTATTAGTACAAATCCAAATGAATTAGAAGAATACAAAGAACTAACCATATTATAATAAAACACCGATAACTTTGAATTAATGCACTAAACTGATCAAGTACAAATGAATTAAAAGCATTAAATTGATGTCCGATAATAATAAAACACTAGAATAATACACCCACTAGACATGGAATTTAAATTAATGCTTAAGAATTAAATCTAAATATTACATCCAGTAAACTGATCAGGTACAAATGAATTAAAAGCATTAAACTAATGTCCGATAATTGGAATACTCATTACGAATCTAAAAATTATTTTAAATTCGGGTTACCATAAAAAATGAATTGATATTTGGTAGGAGCAGCCAAGTCATCCACACTACTCTTTAGACGTTTTGGCGCATTTAGGAAGAGTAACCACAGATCGTTGTTGATATACTCCGAGTAAAAAACTTACTTGACCATTAGAAAAGCACAAACAAATGGCTCATCGCTCACGTGTTCGTTACTCTTCAACTTGGACAAGTCAACCATGATCAAATTGGTGCCGAGATCAACTTTACAAGAATTTTTATCCTCAATTCTTACCCATTCACAGTAATATACAATATCTTTGAAGCTTACATAGTCCAATTCAAATATATTTCAAATTATACCATAGTAAGTCATTTTAGCTTCAACGTGGTTTTTATCTTTTATGGTTGCTCGAAAGAAAGTAAGATCCGTGTATGAAATGCCCGAGGTCTGTACATTTGTACTTTTCTCGTACACCTTTGCACCGAATACGTAACCGTTTAATCGATACGTTTTGTACTCTTGTGCCATGAACAAGGGTCCAGTGGCTGGACGAGCAAGCCTTGATATCGCATCACCCGTCTTTAAGAGCTGAGAATATTGATAATAATTAGGTTAGTTGTAAAGTTTTATTGTAATGTAAAATTTAATAACAACCATTTTCATTATAATTACCTCGTGTGATAACCACAACCTCAATTCACTGTTTGATTGTGCCATTGTTTTTCGTCTTTTATTGTTCTCACAGGTTTAATATTTTCTGCATAAAATTAATGCGATGAGCGTATTACAAAATTAATCATGTATAAAATAATCTAAAATAATGTAAAATATAAAATAATTTAAACTTACTTTTTTCATTCTTCGACATCTTCATGTGTGTCAAATAGATAACGAGCTGCTTGTTCATATTGCAAACTCGTTAATTTCACTCGTTTGCCGATCACATGGCCACCCACATCGACGAACTCATCAATGTCATCAACGCTAGTCGAGTCAGGCATATATTCCCGAGTATAGATTGATGACTCCACGGTGATGTATTCCTCTACAATTGATCATGCAATACATCGTGTATTATTGACATAATTTTTGAAACTTTCATCACGGATGCATCCACCGATATCTAACTGGACCGCAAAGATGTGCCTTATCGCATAGGTTTACCAACAAGTGCACACTTATGTCAAAGAATGATGGGCGAAAGTACTTCTCCATCACACAAATCACTTCGGTAACTAATTAGGCATAAATTCTTCCCAATTTAACCCTTTAATTTAGTTACTTTTAGCACCTCGAACAAGGTAGTCGATTTGATTTTATCTCATAATATTGCTACTGACTTATTCTAATGAGTACATCGAGTTTCTGGTATATCTACTAATTTTACAGGTATTCTACGTCAATAAAGAAAGAAGGAAATCGAAAGAATCGAGAAAGAAAAGAAAGAAAAATCAAAAGGGCAAAGTTGTAATTTTTACCCAGAATTCGAATGAGGCATCTGAAGAAAACTTGAAGATATCAAGTTCACGAGCACGTAGGAAGAAACGGCACCTCAATCGGAGTGCCGGTGTGAAAGTTATGAGCAGTCAAAGTTTGAAGAAAAAGTAAAAGGAAACCCGAACCGATCCGCAATGCCAATTTCCAGAGAACCCCAGACCGAAGATAGATCGAAGCCGAAAGAAAACAAATGAACCAATTGTTCCAGATCGATCCGCCCAAGAAATAAACGAACCGATCCGGATTCTAGCCAGACTGAATCTAAGGAGGATCGGACCGGTCCGACTGTCGAATTTTAATTTTCTAATCTTCCTTTAATGGAGATTCCTAGTTCAGCTAAAACTCCTGAAGTTTTGTAGGGTATTTAAACCCGAGTTATTATCATTTTTAAGCATGGAGAATTTACCTAATTTTCCATTCTTTCTGTAAAAACCCTAGTTTGAAGATTGATTACAATTTTAGTTCCAAGATTGAAGATTGCTCAGTTTTCTGTGATTACAAGTATTTTTAATTGTTACTTTTAGTGCTTTGGTAAGATTAATTGTTAATTTATTCTGTCCAATCTCCTGTCTACATCATTCTACAATTCTTCCTTAGTTTAATCATGGTTTTCTGCAGTTCAAAAATCGTTGTCATTAATTTCATCATGGTAGGCTAGACTTTTAAGGGCCGGGATGCATGAACTCAACCTGATGTGGTAGTTGTATGTGCACAAAATTAATCCTCTAAATTTAATGGTTTTATTACGACCTTATTGCGTAGGAACGCAAAAATTATAGATCTTTGGATCTCGTTTGCTTCCGAGTAACCAGGATGCTTTAGAATACAATTCAAGTGTAACTATTGCAATACCGATTTACTCGTCCTCTAATTAGGTATGGTGCGGGCTTGAACCTCATATACGTAATGATTGGGAGTAATAAATTCTGGGTCTAATTAATCATTTAAATTTAGGATTAGTTTTATACCATCAGTACACTAGGGTTGAGGGATTGTATTCCTGACCTGTTTTTCTCATCATATAATTCAAGTTTTAGTTTAATCATCTTCAGTCTTTTAAGTAATTTAGAGTTTGCATTTAGTCAATTAGTTATTTCCCATCTCAATCATCTTTTTATTTCTTTTTAGAGTCAAGTTAGGGTTAACAGTCTTACCTTTGTCGTCACATTCACTCGTCCTAGTTCCCTGAGGATTCGATACCCAGACTAGCCACTATATTCCGTAAGAGTGTAGTTATAGTTTAGGTTTTTGTATTGTGGTTGGAACCCCGATAATAACGACTAGCGTATTACATGGATGCTCGGTTTTCACCTCGATCAAAATGGCTCCGTTGTCGGGAAATTAGGTAAACTTAGGATTAGATCGAGTCAATCTAAAACTTTGACCAAGAATATCCAAAAATCCAAAAACATATAAAAAATTGAAAAAAACACAAAAAGATTCATCATCATTTCTCATAAGCTATTAATGCAAAATTCTGAACTCACTCCAACTCCCCAGAATACTCCAACCCACATTCACGAAAAGCCAATAGTTGAGGACGACCCTAATAGCCCCCACACTCCTAACGCTCCACAGTTCTGGGTTCCACCTCCCACACCATCACACTCAATCTCAAATAACATGCCATTTTCCCTCTTAGGACACACTTCAGAGCGCGCTCCGAGTATACCAAGTAAGGATATCGAATCTTTGAGAGAGAGAGACATGTCACAACATAGTAGTGTAGCTGTCGATGAGGGAGAGGTCCCGTATCTCCCTTTGAGAGACGTCTTATATCCCGAGCGCACTGTCACTCCGGGATGCATTTTATTCCCGTATAATGAAAGGAAATTTCGCTTTAGGAATGGTATGATCCAGATACTTACCACATACCATGGAATGGATTCAGAAAAGCCATATGCGCACATCATGGAATTTGAAGAGGCGTGCGAGACTCTCAGTGATCAAACTTGCACAAAAGATGTGCTCCGCCTTAAACTCTTCCCATTCTCCCTAAAGGATAAGGCTAAGACCTGGCTATGGTCTTTACCTCCGAATTCGATTTCATCATGGAACGAGCTACAATCAAAATTTCTCAAGAAATTCTTTCCTCCACATCGAACGAACTCCATCAAGGCTCAAATTCAAAATTTCTGACAATTAGAAAATGAGTCGTTCGATCAATGCTTCGAGCGTTTCAATGAGTTAATTACTTCGTGTCTCCATCATGGTTTTGATAAAACACAAATCATTTCCTTTATCCATAATGGCCTGAACATTAATTCCAAGAAACTCGTTGAAACCATGTGCGATGGTCCATTTGTCGACTTAGATGCCAAAGATGTTGAGATTCACCTGAGGTATGTCGCCGAGACTACCCAATCCTAGGATACATCTAACCCTAATGCTCAAAATCAAAATAACCAAGTGACTACCACTCCATCGGCATCAGTCCTATTTCACTTAGAAAAGAATTCTATAACGGACTATTGACTCGATGTAATTGAGAAAGGAATGCGAGACCTACTTGAAGTATATGGAAGAGGATTAACTGAATCCATCCCAAACCCTGTTGATAAGGTGTGTGTGATTTGTGAGGCGGGTCATTCAACTGAGGAATGCCCGACTATACCCGCCTAAAAATTAATGCTTCAAGAACAAGTAAGTGGCATAGGAGGATTTAAGGGTAATTTCGATGCACCGCACGGGAATTCATACAACCCTTCATGGAAAAACCACCCTGGTTTTAGCTATGGGAAACAACATGTTGCGATGAATCCTAATTCACATGTTGCCCCTCCTCCACCAACACACTTTTAACAAGCCCCACAAATACAAGGACATGTGCAGGCACCACCACCTCAAGGAGCATACATCCCTACACCGCGAAAAAATCTCGAGGATATGATCAACCACTTTATCAATAACCAGAATGCAACTAATGCTAATCATGAGCGCATGATCAACGACATGAATTCGAACATTTCAAAGTTGTAATCATTTTTGAGTATCCAAGAGAATTACAAGTTTCTTGCCCCGAGCCAAAGACCTCTCCAAGGTCAAACTAGTGTTAGCTCGACACCCCATGACCATCCTAAGCAATGCAGTGCAATTACCACTCTACGTAGTGGGAGAGTAGTTGACTTGTCACCTCCCCCACAAGACGTACCTAAAGACAAGGAGATTTTGCCAGGCACGAAAGAGGCCGAAGATGTCCCCTTAAAAGAGAGTGATAAAGAAGACACTAGTGAGACTGAGGTAGTAGTGAAACCACCCTCCGTGGCACCATTTCCTCAAAGGCTACTTCTTTCCCATAAAGGAATTGCCCGTGATGATGTGCTAGACGTGCTAAAGCAAGTAAAATTAAATTTACCTTTCCTCGATTCCATTAAGAAAATTCCATCTTATGCAAAAATCATCAAGGACTTGTTAATAATTAAGAGGAAGATGAAGGTAAAGAAAAATGTCTTACTAGCACAGAACGTGAGTTCCATCCTACTCAATGATCTCCCGCCCAAATTCAAAGATCCCGGTGCACCCACCATTTCCTGCATCATTGGAGAAAATAGAATTGAAAAAGCCTTACTTGACTTGGGAGCAAGTGTCAATATCCTCCCTTACGCCATCTATATGCAACTTGATCTGGGTGAACTTAAGCCCACAAAGATCACTCTCTAGTTAGCGAATCGAACCGTGAAGATCCCAAGAGGTATAGTGGAGGACATGATCGTCCAAGTTGACACTTTCTACTTCCCGGTAGACTTTGTCATTTGGGACACGGAGCCCTCCTTCGCCTCGAGCAATCATGTTCCCATCATTCTTGGGCGCCCATTCTTAGCTACGACTAACGCTATTATCAACACTCAAAATGGGCAGATGCAACTCACCTTTGGGAACATGACCTTAGAGACTAACATCTTCCATATAGCCCAACATACGGTGGAAGAAGATGATCTTCAAGCGGTGAGCCTAATTGATGAGATCGTGGAGGAGCACTTTGAGGAAAACCATTGTGGAGATGCCCTAGGGTCCTGCTTAGTGTCGATCCACGAGAATGAGGGGTACCATAAGAGAGAGACGTTTGGGGCATGCCTTATTTCATCAAGTAATAGCGGTAGTGGTGATGATGAGAGAAAAGCAGGGGAGGGGGGGATGTGTGTAGTGACCGCGATTGAGAGAGAGATGGGGGTTAGAAAAGAGAAAAATAGTGGAGTTAGAGATTGAGCAAGTAAGGGAGGACATAGGCACTATTAGAGAGAAAGAGCTAGGGGACATGAGCATGGAAGAATTTGAAAAAGAATTCGGTCTCGTGGATGAGAGCCTTACTATTGAAGTCCAATCCCTATTAGGCTCTTGTAGTCACTTAGAAGAAAGCGAATGGAAAGATAAAATCGAGGAATTCTTTCTTTGTGACCATACACCCATCCCACTAGAAGTCCCGAAGGCTATTGAGGAGAAAAATTGTGTTTCTTCCGACTTAGATCCCGACCCATGCGTTCCAAAAATTAAAAGAAACTTAGTTGTTCCCTCCGAATCGGTGCACGCAGGCCATGCTTTGAGTAAGCATCACAGGGATCCCTTTCCAAGTAGTCACGATGCGTCTCTCGGTCTTTCCCTTATCTATGGGCGAGGTCCCAACATGTTTCGATTATTGGTTTATGATATGAAGACGGGAAAGATGAGGAGAGCATTGAACCCCGTTCACGGGGTCGAGTGAGTTTGTGGAGAGATGAGAGGTCGTCGCACCCCCGACGCGTATGGGGTGATTTTTATTGTATTATTGAGTCATCTGTTTGGGTCATTTAGTGTCTTTATGCATTTTAAATATTTGTTTGTTTTAATTTTTCCTCACTTTTCATTCGCTTTGAGTTAGATTTTAGCCCTTTTTGCTTGAGGACAATGCAAAAGTCTAAGTTAGGGGGGGGGGGGGGGGGTCACAAGTGCGTATTTCTAAAACTTCACAAATTTTCAAAAATTCTCAAAAAATCTCAAAATAAAATAAATTTTGATAAATCCAAAAATATTTTTCTTCAAAATAAATAAAAATTGGAATTCAAATTTTTTCAAAAATATCATTAAACGTCGGTTTAAAGTCTCAAGTTGTAAAATTCAAAATGCACAAAGCCGAAATTGACCGAAGATGGAAATTGTGCGAAAATTGACGACTTAACGAATAAGTGTGGAGATTAACAAAACCCAGTGAGATTTCGATGCTATCGATCTTTTTGAGTGTTTAAATCAATCCGAGTTAATGGTTAACTCATAGTTCTAATTCAACGTTTTAAATAAGTAATTGATGATCTCAATTATTTGTTTTGATTGGTTATGGAAAATGGAATGTTGTCTCGAAATGCGCGATACAAATCTCTAAATTAAATTAATCTCGAGACGCATATGGTAAATTAATAAGTAATTCGGACAATGAAGTAGGCCATCGTTTGTTACCCAAAAAGATTAGCCATAAAAAGTCATGAAAAAATCATCCATTTTGTAACCCAAATTGTGACGAATTATTTTTCCTTTCGTTTGACAACCCGAAAAACCCAAATAGCCCGGAATTGCGAAAAATGAAAAAATTCAGAATTTAAGTCCGAAAAGTGCATAAGAAGGGGCAAGAAAAAGAATAGAATTGCTCAACAAAAATAGTAAGAAAAGAAAAGAAGTGAAAAATAGAAAAAAAAAGAAGAAGAAAATGAGCAAAGGCCCGGAAAAGCACTAACGGACATCATAAAAAAAAAAATTCAATTTCGAATTTCCCTACCATTTTCATTTTACCAAATATACCTTAAAACTCGAAAAAGTCCTAACCGAGTCCAAATTGCGAAATTGGTTACCGCGTGGAGAGTTAAGACACCAAAAGATAATAAAAGAGATTAAATGCGTGAATAAGAGGCAATGTCCCCCTTTTTAAAATCGTATTCCGTTGATGAGATCCTATCACTATAAAATTTCCGTCTTTCTACTTGTGTGCGTGACATTGCGTCCAATATATTTACTCTTTATGTCACGCATACCGAAAGAATAGCCATAATCCGAGAGATTCGTTTGTGAGAGTATCCCATGAGAATTTGAAATCAAAATGAATTTTCGGATAAGTAACGTAATGATCAATCGGTGGAAATTCGCAGTTAGATTTTCGGCTTCGCACACACGCACTATGATTTGAGACTATTGAGCATGACTTGATGATGACTATTTTCTGGGAAAGTTTGAATTATACTATTTTTGCATATTTTGAAATTTCTTGATTCTAATTTTGTGGGTATATTATCTGCAAACCCTCACGAGACACAACTCATCCAACTAGGGTAACCTAAGGGGTTAAAGGCTTGTTGCATACGCTAAATGCAATCGCTTGCCCGTGAAAAAGGTATTCTATCCCAATAACATGATTTTCAAGAGTTGAGCCTGGCTAGGATTATTTTACATTACTCGGGACGCGCAAAGTTCTAAGTTAGGGGGATTTGATTAGGCATAAATTCTTCCCAATTTATCCCTTTAATTTAGTTACTTTTAGCACCTCGAACAACGTAATTGATTTGATTTTATCTCATAATCTTGCTAATGACTTATTCTAGCGAGTAAACCAAGTTTTTGGTATTTTGTACTGATTTTACAGGTATTCTATGTCAATAAAGAAAGAAGGAAACCGGAAGAATCGAGAAAGAAAAGAAAGGAAAGTCAAAAGGGAAAAGTCATAATTTTTACCCAGAATTCGGATGAGGCATCTAAAGAAAAGTTGAAGATATCAAGTTCACGAGCATGTAGGAAGAAACGGTACCTCAATCGGAGTCCCGGTGCGAAAGTTATGAGCAGTCAAAGTTTGAAGAAAAAATTAAAGAAAACTCGGACCGATCCAGATCGGACCGATCCGGATCGAACCGATCCGTAATGACAATTTTGAGAGAACCCCGGACCAAAGACAGATCGAAGGTGAAAGAAAACAAATGAACCAATCATGCCAGATCGATCCGCCCAAGAAATAAATGAACCGATCTGAATTCTAGCCAGACTGAATCGAAGGAGGATCGGACTGGTCTGACTGTCGAATTTTAATTTTCTAATCTTCCTCTAATGGAGATTCCTAGTTCAACTAAAACTCCTAAAGTTTTGTAGGGTATTTAAACCCGAGTTATTATCATATTTAAGCACGGAGAATTTATCTAATTTTCCATTCTTTTTGTAAAAACCCTAGTTTGAAGGTTGATTATAATTTTAGTTCCAAGATTGAAGATTGTTCAGTTTTCTGTGATTACAAGTATTTTTAATTGCTGCTTTTAGTTCTTTGGTAATATTAGTTTTTAATTTCTTCTGTCCAATCTCCTTTCTACATCATTCTATAATTCTTCCTTAGTTTAATCATGGTTTTCTGCAATTCAAAAATCGTTGTCATTAATTTCATCATGGTAGGCTAGACTTTTAAGGTTCGGGATGCATGAACTCAACCTGATGTGGTAGTTGTATATGCATAAAATTAATCCTCTAAATTTAATGGTTTGATTACGATCGTATTGCGTAGGAACGCGATAATTATAGATCTTTGGATCTCGTTTGCTTCCGGGTAACCGAGATGCTTTAGAATACAATTCGAGTGTAACTATTGCAATACCGATTTACTCATCCTCTGATTAGGTATGGTGCGGGCTTGAACCTCATATACGTAATGCTTGGGTGTACTAAATTATGGGTCTAATTAATCATTTAAATTTACGATTAGTTTTATACCATCAGTACACTAGGGTTGAGGGATTGTATTCCCGACCTATTTTTCTCACCATATAATTCAAGTTTTAGTTTACTCATCTTCAGTCTTTTAAGTAATTTAGAGTTTGCATTTAGTCAATTAGTTTTTTCCCATCTCAATCATCTTTTTATTTCTTTTTAGAGTCAAGTTAGGGTTAACAGTCTTACCTTTGTCGTCACGTTCACTCGTCCTAGTTCCATGAGGATTCGATACCCAGACTAGCCACAATACTCTGCAAGAGTGTAGTTATAGTTTAGGTTTTTGTTTTATGGGTGGAATCCGATAACAACGACTAGCGTATTACATGTACGCTCGGTTTTCATCTCGATCAGTAACTGCCAATTTTGCAGCCACTATGTGCTCTCGACTGACTACATTCTCACATAAAAGTGAGAAGCAGACACTAATTTGCATAATAGCCCTTCGCAAATCCTTGTGCTTGGAGAAACAGTGCTTAAAAAATAGAGGAACCAATTGCATGATCACATGCCAATTGCGGGACTTACACTTATGTAAATCATGGGTAAATAATTCACAATCCTTTGCATGTTGGATGAAAAATTACATGGAACCTTAAAATTATATAGTGTATCTAAAAGCACCTTCCTTTCCTCACTCGTTAAAGTAAACGCACTAGGGGGAATTATTATCATTCCCGTACTATCTTCTTTTAACCATAGTTGTGGCTTAAGTTTAAACGATTTAAGGTCTTTTCGTGCATTTTCTCCATCCTTCGAATGACTCCCCCTATGGCATGTGCCCAAAATATGTTCAGTGATGTTCTTCTTTGCGTGCGTCACATCCAATACATGGCGCAGCGGGTTATTCTTCCAATAAGGCAAGTTAAACAAAATTGACCTCCTAGACCATGCCTTTCTTATCTCAGTTCATTCCCAGTTGGGGTCTTCTTATGATTGACATTCTTAAATTTAGGATTCTTACTTGTCATATTAGGGACACAATCAAAAAATTTACTTTCAATTTCTGAACCTAAAATTTTTCTCGGTGGTAGCCTATGTTTATCCCCGCCCAATAAAAAATTAGAATCTTTCTCGAATTTGAAACTATGAGCGGGGTTGGGGGTTGGGGGGGGGGGGTAAAAACTTCTTATGGAAATGGTATATATTTTTTGATCTAGTGGGGAGATGGAGAGATTCAGTCGCCTCTCCAAAAATAGGACACCCCAAATAACCATGTACTTCACGACCGGATAATGTCCCATAAGCTGGAAAATTATGAATTGCCCACATCAACATAACTTTCAGCTTAAACTCTTCTTTTCTAAAATAGTCAAATGCTTGCACAACCTCTTCCCACACCTCACTTAATTCTTCTACCAAAGGATCCAGGTAGACATCGATGCCATCACTTAGTGCCTTTGGCCCAGATATAAAAAAGACAACATCAAAAATTCAGGTCTCATACACTGTGAAGGAGGGAGGTTGAGTGGGGCTTGGATCACTGTCCATACACTCTGATTGGTGCTTAGATTTTCAAATGGATTAAATCCACCTGTTGATACTATCAAACGAATGTTACGCTGTTCTCGAGCAAAATTGGGATACTCATAACTCATCCTCCTCCAAGCTGTAGAATCAATAGGATGGCGCATGAGATTATCCCCTATTTCTTCCCTAGAATTCCAAGTCATTGCCTCTACTATCCATGGTACTGTGAAAAATTGCTTCAATCTAGGCTCAATGGGAAAATATTTCAACACTTTTTGAGGCACTTTTGAGCTTGTGCCTTCCTTGCCAGTAGATTGGACATATCTAGGTTCATCACATACCGAACACCGATCGATATTTTCATACTCCTTTCAGTATAGTATGCAGTCATACACACAAGCATGAATCTAGTTATACTTCATTCCCAAACCTTTCAAACTATTCTTCATAACATGATAGCTATTCGCAAGCGTATTCTCCTTAGGTAGCAAGCCCTTCACCCAATTCAGAATTCCTGTCATGCTATTGCTAGACAAACCGTATTGGGTCTTTAAACTATGCCAACCAACCATGGCATGTAAATTTGTTTGATCTTTCTCACAGCTAGAGTATAACGGTTGGGTCGTCTAAAATTTTAAACTTTGGTAGTCATCGTTAAGGTTTCTCCTGATATCTTCATGAGCACCTGAACCTTGTATATCGTCAGTGACCTCATTCTCTTCCACTTTATGAACTCTGTATGCATCATCAACTAAATCCTTTAACACATCATGTTCTATGTTGTCCCCTTGTGCATCTATCCTACTTGTTGAAGGTCGTTGTTGCTTGGGAATAAAATGAACTTTCGATTCCCCGTGAAAACTCTAAAATCGATAACTATCTTGCATACCCCATCTTAACAAATGTAGTTCAACTGTTTTCCACTCAAACACCTTACCATTCTTACACCTAGCACACAGACATGAACTCTCTTCATCATTATGACATCTCTTTGTGTATTTTACAAATTCATTAGAACCTTTATGAAACACACCCCCTAATCTATTTGCCTCACCCATCCACTCTTTGTATTTAGGATATCCCATCACAACTACTACAAATAATCACCTATTATAGGTAAGAGGCATATATTCGTGGACTAGTATAAACAAAAGTGTGAACATTTTGTTCCCCTTATTATAAACAATCACCTATTACTTATTGTATAAAATTTATAGTATGCTTTATTTGATTATATTTTATTTATATTCGATTTATAAATTTCAAATTCAAATTCAATTTATAATATTAATTCATATTTCCTCTATCCCCTCTAAAGGGTGAGTGGTCCTATCCCATTCAAGACCACATAATTCTGTAATATACTTAACATCTCATGCACATTGTTCCAATTTGAGGAAAGTTCAGCAGTATATCCCCATAGTTCTCAAGTACACGACGTAGATTCCCCAGTGTAAGTGTTATTTCAATTGATAATTGAAATAACACTTAACATCATATCATCTAGTATGTACCCAGTGAACATTAAGATACAACTCCAGAACTTCCTCCAAAAGTAACAAGTTTAAACCACTAAGAATATTATTATACAGAAACTATGCAGTCCTAAACTGTCTAAACAGGACAATTCGAGAGATCTCATTAAAGGGGTAATGAATCTCGATCGAGTCTAATGGCTATTGAATGTGTCCATATAAGAACTAGAAGGCTAGTATCTATGCCCACTATATGTAATTTCAAGTATGTTTCATTTAATTATTATAAGTCCGTGGTCGTGCCACTCTCAAACGGGTCGTGACACAAAGTAATTTTAGAAAAAAGTTGAAAACTCCCCTCCCCCCATTTGGACAATAATCCAGTGGCCGTGCCACTTCCAAAATTAACCAACCCAACAAATTAAGACAATATAATTACTTAAGGATTTACTAGTGTGAATAAAATTAAGGATTTACAAAAAATTAAACAACCAACTTCCATAACTAACCACATTCGTCCAATATAATCCAACAGCAAAAACAAACCAACGGATGTGTATCCCATACTCCTTCTAATTCATCAACTCAATTAATTCGTTTCCAACAACATAAGAAATTAAATACATATGACTAATTAGCTTCAAGCCCTAAATAATAACACCCAAACAATATTAACAAATTCTAACTAATTTCAAACCTAAACAAGAATACACAATTAATATTTATAATGTCAAATTAATTTTATTCTCTAAACAATAAGATTCAGTCAATATTAACAATACCTATTAATTTCAATATTAACAATACCTATTAGGTTTGTGTGGTCAAATCAATAGAACCAAAAAGTTTTGTGCACTTAAGGAGCATATATTTTTCTTTAATTTAGGTCAATAATTTAATAAATTTATAATTATAACATACACCCCCCACCCCCACACACCTATACACACACACCCCCTAACCCCCTGCCCCCCACACATACACACACAAACACATACTGCCCCCCCCGCCCAACACCCCCCACTGCCCCCCCTCTGCCACCCCCACCCCCACCTGCACACTCACCCACCCACATGCACACCCACCCACCCACATATACATATACACATACACATAGGAGAGAGAGAGAGAGAATTTGGGGGGAAACAAATCGATGGGAAAAAAAGAGAAGCAAGGTTTTTTTTACTGAGAAAGTTATCACAGACCTGTCATCGTCTTTGACCGTGATAACTTTCTAATGTTGTTACGATTAATGACCGAGACAAGTCCGTGACAAGTACAGTTGTCACGGACTTATTACGGTCAATGACCGTGACAAAACAAGGGTATTTTTTTTGTCATGGCCAATGACCGTGACAAGTCTGGACGGTTGAAAGGTGACAATTTAGCCTTTTTGGTGTAGTGCATACATCCAATCGTACATGCACATACCCCACGAACAATGATACACTATATATCCTAACTATATATATATATATATATATATATATATATATATATATATATATATATACACACACACACACATACGCATAACTCTGAAAAATAATGGCGTACCATGCTCTCTCACGAATAACCACTCGTTTCTATCTCTAAAAAACATCGCAAGCTTATATCCTCAAATAAAGTCACTTCACTTCATCAATATTAGATACACCCAATATTTATACTAACGATCTGTGAAATGAATATTGCCTCCAAAATCAAATCTAAGGATCCTCTCATCACGATTACCGTTTCTAAACACAATACCTACAACATTCTTAACATAAAACTTCCTATCTCCAAAAAACACAGCTAACACGTATACTAAACCCAATACCTTAAGAGTATGAATCAACGACGGGAATCAAGGATCGATAGCGTAAAACCTAAATAGGATCACGAGCTGCAAGACCTAAGACCATGATCTGATACCATCTATAACACTCCGCGCATTCTGGTAAGCGAGGTGGTCAGCCGTCGCCACCAAACTACGTCGGGCATCATTAAATAAATTATCATTCTTAGCATGTGACATATATATAAGGCATATAAAGATTTTCCACAAGTTAGCAATCAAATTGATCCAATAATTATAACCATTCATGCAATATTAAAACCCATCACCATGATAATGTCCAAAATAAATTAAACTCCAAATAAATATAAACTCAAATGAAATGATCGAACTGTATCTATTTGACAGAAATCGTAAACAACTATGGAATCGATTGGCCCACCAAATCCATAAATAAAAGTCTCATAATAAAAGAGACGGAATAGAAAGCAATCTTAAAATAATAAAGCATCTAAAAATACATCTCCAGTTGCATCTCCAAAAACATCTCCAATCACTCCCATGCAACTACTTCAGCACTACACCTGAAATGTTAGTCAATACAATGGGTTAGAGCCCGCCGCATGAATACTATTTACTCTTCTCAATTAGAGTCCGTGAACCCAAATAATATCATTGTACATGATAAACACCACAATAGATTATTTTAATTTAAACGAGATACAAATTAAACATGCGAGTAAGATAAATTGCTACTATCTAATCACGTAATTATTCCACCCCACAAATTTACGTCCAATTATGATATAACAATCAAATAATTGTGCTAAAGTCACCATATTTATTTAAATAGATTAATCAAATTATTATTATTATTATAACGGCGCCTTCATAGCCAGCTGACCCTTCTGTATGTCCTGCACTTATTCAGACCTGTCTAAAGTTTTACACCACATATTCTCCTCGTTATAGCCAACTGGCCCAATTTTGTTAGTTCTGAACTTATTGCCGAGGTTCCACACACGACACATCATAAAAACCATCCAACATGTACTCTCTCAGCCCTTCACTTATTGATGATGCCAACCTATATTCTATCAGTTTTGCACTTATTGACGATGCCTACTCATTTTAATACCCATTTATTATCTAGGCATTAATTCATAATTTCTCAATTTCTCATTGTTTTATTTTATCCCCACTCTATTATAGAGCATAAATACTCAAACCTACCCATAGTCCCACACATAGAGGTCTCCAAAACACAAGTATGTCCTACCCTATCATATAGCATGAATCTCTACCATTAATTTCCTCTTAATCCCTCGCCTAGACTATCGAATCAACGGAATGACACAAAAATTAGCCCCATCCCAAAACATCTCATCCGTAAAAATCTACACTAACTAGTCCCATGCCTAGAAAGTGTTATCTACTACTAAGTCATACTCACTAGTACCCCATAGCTAGCAAGCACTCCCAACATTAAGGTGAGAGCATAACTACCCAAAATTTTGTCATCCCCGTGGTGACAAATATAATTAAATCAAAAAGTCACATGAGATATTTTATCAACAATTGCACTGATTTTACATAAGGTCATAAATAAATCTAATTTCACCCATACAATCAATTTTCGTAATCAAACAACTTATTTTATGCAACTTATATAATTTCAACATCATGCAAGTTTATGGTGCACACAACAAAATTTCCCTATCTAGTACCTTTACATAATTTATATGATTTCACAAGTCCCTTTAAAGTTAATAAAGCTATTATGATTTTCTACATACAAATTTACATCCATATTAACCAAAAATCCAACCTCTACTATAAGCACACAAGGGTTATAAGTCTTAAATCGTATTAATATTTTTCATAAAAATAGTACCAATATAGATTTCACTTTCCCTAATTAAGATTTCTAGTCTATTTTAAGAAAAACATGTAACTTAATATTTAGGCGATATTTAAAATGCATAAGACTAAAGAGATAGACTAGAAGTATTCATGCCTGAAGAAAAGTCGGTTGAAAATTCTGATTGGATGGTTGTGTTTCCTTCAAAAAATCAATAAAGACTCGTTCTTGAACGATCTTGAGAAAATAAGATTTGAGCCTTCTAAAATTGGGTTGAATCTTGATTAAATTCCAGGCTAGGGTTTGTAGATGAAATGAGGTAAAGATGTGGGAGATTTTTGGTTTAAATGTTGGTGAAAAAGTGTTTAAAAAAGTTTAACCCCGAGTTATTTTTATATGAAAAAAGATTAAGAGCTTTAATTAACTCAAACTCTAAGAAACCTAGAGTTCCTGTCGACACTGTCTCGACCGAATCGATTCGCCCTCCACGCCGAATCGATTCAAACCTTTTCAGGTCGCCAGTTCGCCCCTAAAAATGTATATATATAAATAAAAATCCAATTTTCCCATGATTTCAATTCCGATTAAAATCCTACTTTTCGTAAATAAAATTCAACATATTAAATGGTTAAAAATAATTAAAGCCATTTTTAATTTTTTTTAATTAAATTAAATTATTACCGAGTCAAAATTACGAGGTGTTACACTCCAATTTCCTCCCAATAACTTCCAACAATGACCACCAAGGCCAAAGAATAATTGAATAGAGATAAAAGTCCATATTTTATTGATCCAAATGTCAGGGGTTTCATATGTTCACAATCTACACGGGGGAAAATAATAAAATATTAGGCGCCAGTATTACAGTTATAGTTAAGATCTTGTAAGTTGTTTGCTTTCAAATTGAAAACAAGAACTTTATTATTTGGGAAAATATACAAATACTTATTTAATAAAGATGTATGCACATTGATTTTATCTTTGAAATCATTTTATATATAATTTTTATCTACAATCTTGATGTAGTGGTACTTAGCAAAAGATGTGAGTATTATGAATTCGTAAAGCGTGGCATTTTTCTCGAGGCTGAAAAGATACGAAATATGGGATTTTTTTACATATCGATCTGTAGCATCAATGGGTTCTTCCTTTAAAATTCGAGACAACAAAGAAGAACCAAAATAGATGATAATTAGGAAGCCTCAAATCCACAATTCCATTATGTGATTTAATTAGGATTGAGTATACATGCAGTATATATACGATACATATACAGATGGTCATTTAATCTCTCTAAAAAAAGGCTCCTCATAGTTTTTCTATACACCCCATCTCACAGGTGTGTTAAATGTAGGAGCTTTTACATATAGGTCCTGTTTGAAAAGATTTTTCATAAATTAGTCACATTGACTATTCAACCATTCCCATTATTAATTTTTGGAGTTTTTTTAGATAATAAATATACCCTTTTAACCACTCATTCGTCATTATTGGAAGGAAATTTCAAATGGTTAATTTTTTCTTCTTCTTTCTTTTTCAACTTTAAAATGATATAACCTTTTATTTACAAATTTATTTTCTAAAAAATAATATTTTTTAAACCTACTCAGTGATATATTTCAAACAAGATCCATGAACACTATATAATTCTAAAGAAAAAATTATGAATAGGGTAAATATTTATTATGTTATCAAATATATTCTGAATAACATATTTACATATAGTAAATATTTATTATAGTAAAGAACAAAAATGAAAAAATAGAGAAGAATGGGAATTAAATTACAAAGTAAATATTTACTATTAGAACAATACACAAACAAAAACAAGATCTACATTTTTGGTAAATATTTACTATCGAAAATGCAAAACATGAAGAAGAAGATTAAACTTATTTACTTTTAGATCAGTAGATACAATATATATTTATTGTTTGAGAAAAAATATAGTGATACAAAGGTTTTTAAAGACAATAAATATTTATAGTTTGAACAAAACTTAAGTGAGATATTTGTAGTTATTAAAAATTTACTTTAAAATAAAAATTAGAAAAGGAGATGAAAAGAATACGAATTGATCTCTGATATTAAATATTTAACGTGACAATAAATATTTACGCTATTACTAATCTACCTATCAAAATATATAATTACTCTACTATTAATGAATCGAGGAGAAAAAAATTTCAAATTGAAAGATAATATTTATTGTAATTATCCTTAACAAATTAAAAAACATTTACTGTGATAGTGGTTTATCATGTGTAGTAATTTCTATCACGACTAAAAAATACACAACCATTAAATGTTAATTGTCAGTGACAATAAATATTTACTATTTGAATAACATAGCAAAATACCAAGACGAATACACTATATTGGCCACTCTACACCATCAACCCCTGAAACGATAGTGAACTCGCGATCCAAAATCATAAACCTTACCTTCGTCTTCGTCATCAAACCACCAATGCACACCCATCAATCAACTCACCCTGCTACCTCGTAATCAAATAAAATAGTCGAAATAATCACAAAGAAAACTCAAAAACAGATGGAGATAAAGTCATAGAGAAAGAGTGTGAGAAAAATCACACCACAACCCCGAAAGTCTCAGTT
The DNA here is from genome assembly GCA_949130495.1 of Sambucus nigra. Classification (NCBI taxonomy): domain Eukaryota; kingdom Viridiplantae; phylum Streptophyta; class Magnoliopsida; order Dipsacales; family Adoxaceae; genus Sambucus; species Sambucus nigra. The sequence continues at coordinate 376,470,383 of OX422212.1, forward strand.
GTGGGCCGATGTGGGTGAGAGAGAGAAGAAGACGCGATTCGATTCATGTGGTTTTGGGAGATCGAGAGGAAAAGAGAGAAATAGTGAAATTTATTCAAATGAATTAGGGTTGGGGGTATTTTGGTACATTTAGGAGGAGTATATATTTTAAAAGTGAGGCCTAATTAATGGTTAACTGGTAAGTGAGACTTAAATAAGGACAATATCTTCAAAAATGACCCATTTATAATAAACACTTAAATGTATTTCAGCTATTACTTTGAATTTAATAAAAATAGGGGTTATAGAAAAAAAACATAGGATTTGAATAGATAGATAAGTAGAGATAACCCCTTGGCTAATAGTCTTCAAATAAAGACAAAACTATCTTAGAAAAGGAAAAAAATGAGAAAACTGCTCCAATCATTATTTTTATAATAAAGAGGACATGTTGTGGATGATGATTAGGGTTGAAAATTTATATCACCATTTCTAGATGTGAAAATATAAAGATACTTAGCTAATGTGATGCGGACCATCCACTACTATCGTGAGAGTATATTTTCGTGGGTAGAAACTGCCATCTAATTTGAGATAGTTAGATCATTTTAAATTTAATGGACTTTTTTAATTGAGACTATATAAGATCCATGTTGAAGTAAAATACATGAAGTATCTCATCAATATAGGTGATGATCCAGCTAGATAAGAAAATAATTTAAACCTCCACTTAGAAATAGTTTTGGAAACAAAGTATTGGAGATGGCCTAAACATCTCTCCCACATATATTTCCCGACGTGATATTTTAGCAAATGGAGGGAATTATTATTCAAGGGTTAAAAAAGGCTATGTGGTCCTTTATTTGTTTAACTACACTTTGATGCATCTATTTACATCATTTAACTTTTAACAAATTTTGAAGACTAGTTTCAAATATTGATTTCTATGATCTTTGGTTAATTTTATAAGTAGTTTGAGTATCTCCATAGTATCCATGTAACACAATCATTTGGTTATATCCATGGTATCTTCCCCATACAATTACATGGGTTAATGCCCATGGTATCTTTTTAGTAAAATCATTTGGGTTTGATCAGCAACTACGTTTGGGTAAGGGTTTACTACAGAACTATGTTTGGGTAAATTTGCAATTAAAATATTAAAATATGATTGCATTGACTTATAATAGAAAAATCATCTGCTTATACACTACATATCTCCATTGCCGCCGATGTACAAAGTTATATGAAGTTTTCTCTCAAGGAGATAGTAGATAATCAAAACAAGATATGCGAAAATACTCACTATTAGATTTCCTTATCATATGGGTTGAAGGGTATAGATGTCAACTTTAGTTGACTTGGTAGGTTGACAACTGTTCAAAGGGACGCTTTGCTTAAATTTGTTGAATCTGGACCTAAATTTATATTTCTATTATAATAAGTGATGATACCAGAAATGGTATCACCAAATCAATGTGATAAGTAAGCTCCAACCAGTGTGACAATCGAGTATGACAGATATATGTGAATACATAAAGAAATGAGGCAAAGAGAAAGATAATACCAAATGTAAGTGGTTCAGCCTTTATAGGGCCTACGTCTAATATGTGAGTGTGTGAAATTCACTAAACAAGGGCTCTAATGGCCTTAGGATACAAACCCTCAGGCTTTCTCTCTCTCTCTCTCTCTCTCTCTCTCTCTCTCTCTCTCTCTCTCTCTCTCCCTCTCTCTCTCTCCCTCTCTCTGTAATGGTTTTAGCAGAGTTTTAGTAGGATAGTGAATTTGTGATCCTTTACAATGATGTAGATGACAAGTGTTTATATGGATGGGGTGGTGTCATATACACCCTAGGCATGTAGGAGGCTTGTACAATATCAAGTGTCCAATGCTATGTTGCCATCTGTCCTTTGTGCATGTTTATAATGATTAAGAGATATTCTTCACATGTGGGGATGATGTTGTTGTAACAATTTTATCCACATGGGGCTCGTAGCCCACGCGTGCTCCATTCCATATGCCCCATCAGATGTCAAACGTCTTCGATTGTATTGAGGTGTCGGCCTGGTTGAGTATGACACCACCGATGTACCGCTGAATTGAATGTTGGTAAATGCCAATTATAGTCTTGGCTGACTTGCGTTAGGTTGAGATGAGAGTATAAGACAACTGATGAGGTCTCAACTTCTTGAGGTAGATGAGATGAGACATTAGGCACGTCAAGGTGGCACGTGGTCTAGGCTTGAGAATGAGACGAGACGTACTGGACAAGATGGGATGAGTCAGTTGTACAAGATGGATCATAAGAGCATGCTTTGTAAAGTCGACTTGATCCAAGCCTGGCCTGAACGGGGACGAGGTCTCATATTCGAATATATCAATCACCCGCTACCCTTTAGTATTTTATGTAGATAGAAGACTAAGGGGTAAAAAATTCAAGTTGCACCTGATGAATGGACGTCTCTGGCTTGTCAGATGCTGAGTTATTGAGGTGTACAAGAGAGAGACACTTGTCATCTATTTTTTGGCCTTGAATATTCCCCAAGTAATGACGGAAACATGTGTGCACTTTATGAGTTTTACCTTATTGATGGGCACATCGAAAGTTGAACCCCATCATTATTGGGGTTTAAAATTATAAAACTCAAAAACTCTAAATTCTCTCTCCTCATTTGCACGCGTTTCTCACTCTCTCTAAGTTTCCATTTTTAGAAATCCTCTCTCTCTTCACTACTCAAGCACTTTTCAGTGACTTTTTAGAGGATCTAGTGGTTATCAACTCGGGTAATCCTTCTAAGTACTCCATTTATTCCTTCTTTGTTAGCTTTTAATCAATTTTACACCATATCAGTTTGTGTTTTATTTATATGGCAATTTCCTTGATTTTTTGACGATTGTATTGGCTAGTTGTGAGGTTATTTTCGAGCTAAGAGAGGTTCTTTAAGGTTTTTAGGTGGTTTGAGGGTTTCCTCGTCTTTGTTTACCCCCATTTGGTTATTCTGGTGAATCACCGATCACCTTCTTCGGTGAAACCTTCAAACTGTTCTTGAGTTTATTCTTAGTGAGAACTGTTTATATTCTAAGTTTTAATCTTTTGGTCAAACTCCAGTCAATACTTTAACTGTTTAGCCTTTTTATTGTTTTCACTATCCAAGTTGAAGTTCGTCCCTTGAATATTGAGGAAGTTGTATGAGCTAGCTGAGGAGTTACCTAATCTCTGAGAGAGGTGCTTTAGGGAGATCAGACAATACACGGTAGAGTATGCTGCCAAGCATAAGGCCGAGGATTTTCCTCTTAGTCTTATTTATCCCATCCCTCTCGCAACCATTCATCCTCCTATCGTAGAGCTCAATGACTCCATGTCTGAGTCGGCTGCTGAGAGTGTGGATTCTTTTAAAGCGTCCATGGAGTTCCCTAATGATGGTTCTGATGAGGGTGAAGGTTCTTCAAGAGCCTCATCCTCAAACCAAGCTGGGCCATCAAATTAGGCCGAGTCATCAGACCCGGCCGAGTCATCATTAAATCAATTTGAGTCTTCTCAGGGGTCGAATTCTTCGATATAAATACTTTCATCTCACAATGAGAAGAGAGTGGATATTACAATACTACCCCATATATATGGTATTCCTATCTCCACTATTCTTGGGAAACTCTTTGCTGAAGCTGCTCATGCCCAAGGTATCATCCCCCTAGTGTCATCCCAACTTCAGACCAACACGACCATGAATATGCAACCGAGGGCACACTTGACACTTCCTGTGCTGAATCCTATGTCAGTACAGTTACTGAAGTTTATCTCTTGTTGTGGAGACATATTTATGGCATTGGGCCCTCCATTACTATGAGATCACCCTCAACGGACGAGAGGGCATTCTAAGGTCAAGAGGGTGAGGTTTGCGTATATGAACATATGTTTAAGGACATCTTTAGGCTACCTATACATCTGACTGTATGATCAATTCTGGCTAGTCTAGGCCTTGCCCCTACCCAACTTTCACCTAACGCTTGGAGAGTTATCCTCAGCTTTGTCACCCTGTGGAAGAGTCCACCATACAGACCTTCTAATTAGCATCTTTAGAAGATGTTATACTATCTCTTCCCTGAAAACTCAGCCTGTCTACTACCATCTTGTAGACAGGAAATCCGAAAAGAGATCTCTAATAATTACCCAAACTTTCAATCACAATTGAACACCTCGTTACTTCCTCATCTCGGGAATTCAACCCTGAAGTCTCTTGTAGTGCTCCTGAGCCTCGAGTTCCCTAATGATGGGTAAAATCCCCAATGTCGTCTAAACTAGATTCGTGATTAAGAATTGAAGCCACCAAAAACCTTTCAAAAGTTAGGAAATAAGGTTAGTGAGGGGGTCCTGTACAATTCAATTAGTTGATGACCCCATACTTCTTAGATCATACGGGTATGGGGGTGGACCCCCTATCCGAGTTATGTAAGTGCTAACACTATTTCTTTTAAATGTTATGTTGTATTTCGTCTATCTATCCTTATGATCGCATTCTCTTCATTGCAAAACAACTACCCAACACTTCAAAGGTTGTGTGGAATATAACAACTCCAAGTTTGGCCAATTTACTTAAGCAAGTAGGCAAGAAGACGACCCCTGCACCTCAGACCAATAAATCCACAACTACCAACCCCAGCCAGGCCGAAGGATCCAAGAAATGAAAGGAGGTCCAGCAAAGTATCCCCACATCCCACCAAAATAAAAGAGCAAAGACGTCCCGGCCAAAATCGGGACGAGTTAGGCCACCCCCATATCCTATAAGGATGCACTTGCTGCGCGTGTGGAGAATTTGAAAATCATCCCCGACTCAGTCTTAGAAAGAAAAGACAAATCCATTGAGTTCCTTGCCTCTAATACCTTAGAGTCTGATAGTAGGTTTTTGGAGGCCACAAACATCTCCCTGATGAATGACTTCGCCCTTCATAGAGCTATCCAATTAAGACACCGTGTTCTTTTCATATTTTTATCACATCTGTAATGTCGTCTCGTACTGACATATTTTATCTTATGTAGACAACTATATGCCTTAAAAAACTCCACCAATGGATCAGGAAGAAGGTCCCCAAGATTCGCCAATCTCGTCTAGCTATCCAAAATGATGAGACTGAGAGAAGTCGTACCACGGATCTAGAGACTGAGGTTACAAACATGAAAAAACAACACTCTGAAGTTATCAACAATCTGAATACTAGCCATACTGAAGCTATCAAGTCCCTGAATAACCATCATACAACTGAGATTGCTAGGAAGGTAAAAGAAGCTGTTGACAGTAAGATCTCAGAGGCCCAAAAGAAGGTTGTGAAGGTTTTCAAATCCTCACAGGAGTTCTTTGTGACACCCCGACTAATTAAATACCGGATAAATACTCCTTTATGAAATTAATACAGAATATCAAGTTGGTTCAGTCGTAGCATCACTGTCAAAAACATTTAATTTATAACTAGCCATCTAATATTTAAACAGAGAGATGCCAAATTTTATTAATTAAATTAACAACAACCAAGTAATTAAATCAACAACCTTCAATCGCATAAATAATCTCATGTGAATAACCAACGAAATGAAATAAACTGAGTCTAGAGTAAACACTCCAATGATAATAATACCAGAGTAAATAAAATCCCGATACAAGAGTCTGAATAAGCCAACATCTGAAATAGTGAAAGTCTGTATCTACAATCTATAGATAAGAATGGGAACCATGCCCTAACTGATATGAATGACCCTGAAGAAACCAAGGATAAATGTGGAGGCATCTAATACCAATATCCTGTAGCTTCCATAGCAGCTACAGCACATCATCAGAATGGAACTCCTATGCTTGGCGTCCCTGTGGCTGGGCACCTAAAAATGTTTTTACAAAACAAAATAGATTTGGAAGAAAACGGGTCAGAGCCCGAGGTGAAAATATTTTAAAAGTTTAGTAGGTGTTTAAATTACAATTAAACAACACGTATTATAAACATGTTAGTTGCTTACTCTCGCATGAGTTTCTCACCTCTCAACTAATGTGCACGCCTAACGTATGCCCTTAACCCATCTTAATTATGACGCTAACTAACTAGTCTGTACCACTCCTACTTTCGCATTCTAACATAGGGTATCTACTCGTAACACCCAAACAAGTCATATTCATAACCCATATTCACATTCATTAAATTACTTATCTCAAATGTTAATTAAATTATCACATTCTTAGCCCATTCAAATATCTTAGTTATTCACATCTACTAAGAAACAGTGAACCAGTCACAAGTATTTATATAAATCATTCTCATTACATATATACATATAAGGCACCCCTAGGCTAAGCTGCGATGCACGCATACTCAACTATCAAATCCATGTACATAACGTACGTAAGGATCACGTGTTTCGAATCACTCAGGAATCGTCTCAATACAAATCACACATATTGGAGGCGAACATAGTTCACATACCTATGGGTCACTCACATGCCCACGCTCCCATGGTCATCTGACTTATCAACTCACAAATAAGTCATTCACAGTCCTATGTCCTTAAGGTACCAATCTAAATCCCCCCCGAAGGCACACAAATATATGATGGCCCTTTTCTGAAAACCAACCTCCCATGATAGCAAGTATGGTAGGTATGTCATACACATAAGAAATTAATACACTAGACATTCACACAACCTAAGTAATCATATTTTAATATAGTTATTCAAACATACCATCTAGTAAGTCTCGTACGTAGCAAGTTTATCCCGAAGATCATACGGAATATATATAGCTTGATAACTCTAGTCGTATCAATTTGAGTACTTAAACCTATCCCAAAAGGTTACTAGGTCTCCTATTAGTTTCTAATGTTATCTCAGTAACTTAAAGTCCCTTCGTTACTATTCTTATCCTTACATCATCATTCATTCCCATTATAGTTTCAATTCGAACGATTTCTAACCGTACCTCACTCGGTAAACCCTTGTAAGCAATAGCATTCTACTGCATAAGGTAAACCATTTTTTCGGGCATTAACTAAGACACTACTTACCTTAACTAAGTCCCACAATATCTAATTAATCACCTTAAGAATCATCATCGGCCTTGGGATTTTCATTAAACCTTAAGGGAAAACAATTGCCAAAAATCAGGAGAAGTCGATCGATTGACGAAAAGGATCGATTGATCGATCATCGATCGGTCGACATTCTTGGATCGATCTATCGATCAAGCAGGTATTTGCCCAAATTTCTCTTAAAAAGTTGCGAGTTTCTTCCTTTTTACACCTCAAATTATTCATTACAACGTCCCAAACTCCCATGAAAGTTCACTAATCATCCTATTAACATAGTAACATATTCTTTAACGTATTAGAATCATTAAATCATCATGGATCAATAATTTCTTGGATCAAAACACCCAATTTTCATAAAAACCTAATATTTCTTCTATTTCCTTCAAGATATTCATATAACTCAACATAAATTTACAATTCCCTACACATGGATCATGGTTTCAATACTAGTATATGCCCAGAAGTGTATCTACATGAAGCCTACCCATATACAATGCTTAATTCTCCACTTTCACAATTAATTCACTTATTTACGATAAATCATCAAAACTAAACTATCATGTAAAATATATTCATTGAATCTTTGCAAGATAAATCACTTGCCTCTAATTAGAAGTTCTGATCCGTTGATGACGGTAATGATTGGTTCTCCCTCTCTTTTCGGTCACAAATCCGGCGATGGTGGTGGTTGTTTTGCCTTGGAAACCCTTGGAATTCTCCTAAAACCCTTTCTTTCTTCTCACGTTACTCTCTCTTGTGTTTAACAAATAATGGCCCTAATAACCGTAAGTGTTGTCTGATAAATATCACCTAATTTTCGTAGGTCACTATTCACCAAAAATAGGAATGACTAAAATACCCTCCTGGGTTGCCGATTAGGCCTAAAAATGCCCTGGGACCTAAACTAACCCCCGACTAGTGTTTTCTGACTATATCGGCCCTTCCAGACATGTTGGAGCACTCAAAATGATCATACGGATGACATAAAAATAAAATACTTTTAAATCCATTAAATTGGGTCCTGACACGGCTGACACGCGTATCCCACTTAATTATCGAAATTGCCGTATTTTTGAACTCACGACAATTTTAATAAATTCAATAATCACATATTACCATAATTACTCAGTAATATTCAACATTATCATCATATTTAAATACTAACTCTCGTCTCGCTAGTTATTTAAATCAGAATTAATTTCCAATTAATTATCCCAAATTAATTTAATTAATCCCACAATCAAAAGCAATTTCATTTAATTAATCTCATAATTAAAAGCCATAAAATTACGGGGTATTACATTCTTGGGCTACCGTGTGTAATACCTTGAAAGAGGAGCTCAAACTGGCTGCCTCTGGGCAACAATAAAGTTCCATGAGATCGCCCATCCATCGGAGCAGTTGAAGACCTTCAGTTTGGACGACTTGTTGGCAATGATAGCTCTGAGTTAGATTGAGGGGTTGGAAGAACAAGAGCCTATAACCCATACTAAAAATCTGGTAGATGAAATAGAGCTTATCAGTGATGCTGAAGTCGATAGCACTACTGCTGGGGATGGGTCGGCTCTTGAAGAGACCGAGAATTTGAATGGTGAAGAGACGATCCCTAACACATAGCTCTTTTAATATTTTTATTTTCTGGGTGGCCGCCTGTAGCCCAATGCCCCTTAAATGAATTCAAACACCTATGATATGGTTTTGTTATCTTATGGAAACATCATAACTGATGATGCTGGGAACAACACCACCCTTCGAGGTGTTCGTAAGCTCAAATTAGTGATAACAATGGCAGCTCAAGCATACACAAGTATAAGAGATAGAGATGAGGAGAAGAGGATGGACACAAATGTTTAAGTGGTTCAACTAATTAGGCCTACGTCCACTGTGCAAGTGAGTGAGTAAGGTCACTAGAATAAGGCACTAATGGCCATGGATACAATCTCTTAAGCTTTCTTTCTCTACTGTGTAAAATGACAGAGTTTCAACTAGGGTTGCTAATTTTGGATCCCTCTCAAGGTAAGAGAAGACAAGTATATATAGTATGTGGGGGGGGTGTAATGTACCCCCCATGCATGCAATGAGCATGTACATATTGATCTAGCCAATCTAATGAAGACATCTATCACTGTCACATGTAGAGAATGATGATGAAATATGCCCCCACGTGAGGGGATTGATTCGGTTGCAACTGATTTTGTTCACATGTTCCTATCCTTGCATATGCTTGTCAATACTCGATTGTCTTACATTAATACCAACCTTGGCTTGGGTGACTACGAGGTTGGTGAAGTACGATCCTCGACTTGTTAGAGATCAGTGTTCCATGAAGACCTCGGTCAGGATGTCCGACCGAGGTTGGGCATGAGGTGAAACGTTGGCCAGGGCCGATGATGACATGATGCTTGCTGATTGAACCCATGAGGCTTTTGAGGGTCTCAGATGATACTTCTAACGCCGGCCAAGGCCGATACCATGCGCTTGTGTTCATATGCAGGGCTTATCTGAGGTGATGTTGGCCATGTTGCCTGTGGCCGACCCGATACAAGTTGAGCCCAAGTCCCTAGTTGATCTCGATTGATACAATGTAATGTCGGCCTGGGCCGATGTTGTGGATGGGTGCCTGATCCCAGGTTTAAGCCTTGATGATGAGGTTGACATAACGTCTGTCGGAGCTGACCTTGTGAGGGATGATATTACTGTCGGTCATTATGGGCCACTACCACCTTGGTTGTAAATCAGGCCGAGGTTAGTGTCTTTGAGTGGGAAGATGCACTTTGGGGCATATCAATCACCCCTATCCCTTAGTTACCTGTGTGAATAGGTGATTGAGGGGTATTTTCAAGGCCGAGGCCAAGTTTTCTTTTGTGCCAATACTATCTTGACACATGTCTCTTGCTTAAGTGATTAGCATGCATTTATGGTTTGAATCTTTGGGTTCCCAAGGTAATGATGAGCCTTGGGAAACACGCCAAAATGATTATGGGTTTAATAACCCACCATTTCCTCTTTCTTATTCATTTCTCCAGCCAGAGTTTTCTCTTTCTGCCATTTCTCTTCTAAGAGCTTTGCTGATCGATTTGGGATTCCTTTGTTTCAGATCCACTTCTTGTTCGTTTCATACTTAAGTAGGTATTATCTTCTCTTTATATCTTCATCTCCAGCTTTTAATAGACATTTTTTTCTTTTTTCGGTGAATATTTAGGTCTCCAGTTAGGGTTTTATTGGTTTTCCGGTGATATCGCCTTTTTTCGATGATATTGTTCTTGCTCTGGAATTCCTCAAAATTTAGGTTTGATCCTTTAGTTAAGTCATGCCCAGTTGTTTATTTTTGGCTTTGAGTATCAAGTGTAATCTCGTCCCTATATGCTCAGACCTTTACACCAGCTTTTAGAAGATTTCCCCACTCTTAGGGAGAAGACCTTAGAAAAGATTAAGCAGATAGAGCGAGCTCAAGAGGAAGCTCGTAGGGCTGAGACCTTCCCCCTCAGACCTATATTTCCACCCCCTTTGAAAGTGATATATCCTGAGCCATCTATGCTAGCAGAGGTCCCAGTAGAACCCTTTCTGATGTCTGAGTTTGAGTCATCAACCTCATACCCTATGTCTGTGGATTCTTTCCAAGAAGACATGGATTATTCCATCAGGATGGATTAAGCCCCTGACCAAGCCGAGGTTTCCAGTCGTGCCTCATCTAATAAGAGTTCTAGCACTTTACACTCTTCCTCCGATGTCAAAATTGTAGGACCTAGTGTGTCCATTCCCCCAATATTTGATTCTATTCCCTTATCGACCGCCATAGGGGCTGAGTTCGCTCAGAGGTTCCCTGATGGTGCTCCCACCCCTGCCCAAGAAGACATTGCCCGGGATGAGGATGATGGTAGTGAAAGTGATGTTGACACCTCGAAGGCAATCGAGATAGAGAGTACGGTCAGTAAACTCGACCTCTAGCTTTCAGGCATCTTTATTCCATAGGTCCCTCCATAAAACTTAGGAAGCCTCTGAGGGATGAGAGGGCCTTTAGCGGCTGAGATGGTGAGATCTGCTTATATGAGCAGATGTTTAAGTTAGGATTTCGTCTTCCCATTCATCCAATAATTAGGGCCATATTGTCATATATTAACTTGGCTCCCTCCCAACTCTCCCCCATTTCCTGAAGGGTGATGATTGGGGCTATCGTCTTATGGAGGGCAATCCATCATTCAGACCTTCTAGTACAAGTCTTCATAGGGTGATACTTGCCCTCCTCTGCTAGGAATCATCCGAGTTACTACCACTTTCTAGCTCGGAAGTCTACTAAGAAGATGTTGCTGGTTACCCAGACTTTGAACCATAACTGGAAACCACGATACTTCTTCGCCTCAAGGGCATGGGAATTTGGTGCCTGTGCCCCCTCTTCATCTTTAGAGCTGAGAATACCTCTGAGGTGGGAAAAAGTATCAATGGCTGCTAGGGCTGACCCTGAATTAATCCAGAATACCTTTCAGAAGGTCAAAGACCTTCAAGATTAAGGGGAACATGGTCTGCTGGTCGAGTATGAGCATTTGATGACCCCTACTACCTCTTTGAGACTAGGGTTGGGGGTAGTCCCCTAATCGAGCTTCGTAAGTTTATTTTTTCAATAAGTTGAACCTCTGATTTTACTACGTCTCTGATCTTTTAACTCAGACCTTTCTTTTTATAGAGCGCCCCGAAGGAATATCAGATAATATTTAGGAAATGGTAGCCCCCAGCCTTACAAAACTAGTTAAGAAATCATGCCTGAATGCGCCTCCTCCTCCCCCTACCACTTCAAGGGCCGATGCCTCAAAGAAAAGGAAGTCTAATAACCCTGCCCCTGAGGATCAGAAGCAGAAGAAAACCTCCAAGGGGGATCGCGCGATCCCCATCTCCTCTGAGGACACGTTAGTTGCTCATCTGGAGCAGTTGAAGATCAGCGAAAGCCTTATTGGCCAGAGTTTGAAGGCCTTGGACGCCATTGGATCCATAATGATCGACGCTGACAAGTAATTTTATCGTTCTCTAGACACTACTCTCCTGGCCGATTCGCTCTCCACCGATTTATCCAGGTAAGACTTTTGCTATTTATGTTGAAGTGTAATATTGTCTTTGAATTATATAAAATCTTCAACTGATACTCCTGAACATGTTTTGCAAGGTCTCCTCACCATGCACCAGTTCGTTGACTGGACCCTGAGGAAGCTCCCTCTGATTGAGAAGGGTAGAGATGCCTAGAAGACAGAGGCCGCTCTGAGTGCTGAAGTGGAGCGTCTGAAGGCTTCCTTAGAGAAGTGTGAAGCTAATGTTAAGAAACTGGAGAAGGACATGGGTAAGCTTAAGAAGGATCAAAGCTCTGCTCTGAATACCTAGGCTTACTCTCTCCAACACAAGGCCGATGTCGCTATGAAGGCTGCTCTGGATGATGCCTTAGAGAATATCTTGGAGGACTACGAGGTCTCTGATAAATTCATCAACTTTGGATTTTAGTACCTCAAAAGGGGTGTTAAGTCCACTAGAAAATGGGCTGCAATAAAAGAGAAGGAGTCAGGGAGCTTGACAGCCTCGAACTTCATTGGTCTGGGCTATGCTGATCCTCAGTTTACTCAGGCCTTACAAGAGGTCGAGGAGGAAGGAGGTGCTGCACCTGTGGAGGTTGTTCAACCAGAAAATACAAGGACTGAAGACGTTAATCCTCAGGACGAAGGGGTAGAAGTGACCAACATCGGCCAAGGAAGTGGGGGCATTTCCACTAACCCCGACATTGCAGACATTTAGGCTGTATTTTATTAAGCTCTTATCTGTAATTTTATTATTTCTGATTTATATCGGTCTGTAACCTCGGATAACATTTTTAATTAGCTTTTGACTTGTAATTCTAACTTCTTTGTGCTATACCATTCTCTGAGGAGAACTTTTCTTCTCTTGCCTTCGAATGTTTTTATGTGTCGTGCATCAGTGTCTTCATCACTAAACTGTGATGTTGACTGTTGATACCAAATTTAATCTACTGACGTGGACCAATCCTATGAAGACACGTGGCTATCTACATGGCAACTACAAACACTTCTGAGGAACCCACACGCTTCGAGGAACAAGACTACAACAAGGAAGACTAGTTCCTCGAGGAACACTGCTTATCCAAGGAACTCACATGCTCCGAGGAACTCATATGCTCCGAGGAACAAACCTCTCCGAGGAACTCTTGAATACCAAGAAGCTTAGGCAGTCCGAGCAACTCAGGCGGTCCGAGCTGCATCTCGAACAAAGCATTAATAGCTGGATAACCAACAGTTCAACTGATTCATTAAATGCTTATCATTCAGACGCACACGCAAAGAGGGCATTAAATGTATTACCCTTTCATATGTATATCATTTAATGCATTACCCTTTCACATTCAGCCTCATGGCTATAAATACATTGTACAACCCTCATTGTGAGGGGACCGGATCTAGAACGGAATTTCTTGTAATCGAGAATTCCCAAACACTCAGCAATAAAACAACAGTGGATGTAGGCCATTCTTATAAGGCTGAACCACTTTAAAATCTTTTATCTCATTTATTTATCTGTGATTGAATTATTAGAGTGATCTAATTTTTTACATCAACAGATTGGCGCCGTCTGTGGGAAACGACTGGTAAAATCGTTTTCTCATAAAAAATAATCCATTACCAATGGCTGACATTCCTGAATTCAGCAATCGAAACGCTGGAACCCCTCCAAATCCATCTGCTCCACCAATTGTTCCAGATCTGACTGGAATAATGGCAAATCTGGCTCAGGGCCAGACCGTCATGCAAGAAACAATGCGACAACTTATCCAAACCCTCCATGGCGGTGCATCAGCCCATTCCGGACCACGAAGCATTCAAAGAAATACCCGTGCGCCTTCTTCGCGTACTAGGTGTGCTGATTCATATCGCAATGATGAATCTGAAGATTTTTCTTATCAACCTGGATGAACTTCGTCAGTACGAGCCACAGATACTGAACAACATGTCACCCTCTCCCCAGAAAGGACCAGCGCATTGGAAAGGTTAAGTAGGGATTCTCCTTTCAACCGTTTAGGCCCTAGGAGGAACAAAAGTCCTCTTAATGCAGCATCGAGGAGCTTTCGACGACCATTAGATTTAAGGGAAGGATCTGCCCAGTCGCGACCAGCTGCTCGTCAAGATGGGTCTTATGACCGACCAGCTGCTCGTCGAGATAAATCCCAGGAAGCCACTTCAACGCGATCAGTTGCTCGAACCAATAGGCCCAAGGAAGGAAATTATGCATGGAAAGGATCTATTCAGAGGCTGGAGGATAGATTAGGGGAAATAGCTAAGGCCAAGAACCCTCTACAACGAACTTTTGTTCGAGGAACACCTTTTGTCCAGGACATTGTTGATTTTCCAACACCATCAAAGTTCAGAGCACCTGTTGTGACTCCCAAGTATGATGGGAAGACTGACCCTGTCCTTCATATAGAACCATATCAAGCTGTTGCTGACATCTATGCTGTCCCAGACGAGATGAGATGCAGGGCATTCTCGGGAACTCTTACCGGATCTGCTCAGATATGGTATAATAATCTTCCTCGGGGTAAGATTTCGACTTTTCTTCAACTGGCCGAGTTATTCATTAGGAAATTCTGCTTTGGAGCAAAGCCAGTTAAGCGAGTAGCACATTTGTTAAGTGTTAGACAAAAAGCTGGGGAGAGTATCAGAGATTATATAACTCGTTTTAATAACGAGAAACTCGAAGTCATTGATTATGAGGAGAAGACAGCGATTACCGCTTTGATGAGTGGACTGCTGCCAAACAAGTTGTACTATACTTTGTCCAAAGATCCACCTCGAACCATGTCGAACCTGATGGGAAAAGCGTCCAAGATTATGAATGCCGAGGAGGGTATGTATGCAAAGAAGAATATGGACGCCAAAGAAACCAAGGTGGAAGGTGATAAAGCTAAGAAGAAAGAACATAAGAACAATGGTGGTGACAAACAATCCAAAAATAGGTCGTCATGGGAGGTCTTGAAGAAATTTGATAATTACACACCTTTGAAGGTAAATATCAACCACGTCCTGGAAGAAATTAAGAACACCGAAGAGTTAAACTGGCCAAAGAAAATGAAGGCAGACCCTGACATGAGGAATAGGGAAAAATATTGCGAGTTCCACAAGGATCATGTCCATATGACTAAAAATTGCATAGCTCTTCAGAATGAGATTGAAATACTCATCCGACGAGGAAAGCTAGCGAAGTATGTTGATCGGGGAGGCGAAAGAAGAAACAACGACCGAACTAGAGAGAGATCTGGATCTCCTCGTCGAGCAGAGGAGAACAAGAAGAGAAACCATGAAGTTGATCCAGAGGATGACCCCGATCTTCCCAAGAAACCAAGGCAGCCAGAACGAGAGGTATTTTCAATACGCTTTGGGTCATTTGATTGTAATATTATTACAGGGGGAGATGCAGGAGGAGGAGACCTTACTGCAGAAAGAAAAGCTTACCTAAGTGAGGCTCAAGCTTGCTCGTACATTCAGCGAATAAATTTAGCTGAGGAAGATCGCCCGAGAAAAGTGAACAAGGAGAAGTTGGTCATTGGGTTCTCAAAGAACGACCTTGCAGGTGTTTTATATCCTCATGATGACCCGCTGGTGATCAAAATGAGGATGAAGGAGGTTATGATTTCAAGAGTACTGATCGACAATGGTAGTTCGGCAGACATCATGTTCTACTCGTGTTTCGATAGTTTAAATCTAAAGCTATCTCAACTGGAGCCTTACCACAGACCCCTCATCGGTTTTGCTGGCGAGAAAGTATTTCCACTTGGGACGGTCAAGTTGGATATATTCATTGGTACGTGGCCTGCTTGTCGAACAGAAATAATACGTTTCTTCGTGATGGATAAGAATGTCCAATCATCGTACAATATCATCATGGGAAGAGTAGGATTGAAGAAGTTCAAGGCTGTACCGTCTACAGTGCATCAATGCCTAAAATTTCCAACAAACTTTGGAGTAGGAGTTGTGAAAGGTGATCAGAAAGTAGCTCGGGAATGCTATTATTCATCCACCGAGCAAGAAGAACTGGAAGAATCAAAGAAAAAGACCACTACCTATCAAGTGGATGAATGTGCAGAAATTGAAACATTGGATCCTCAAGATGAGTCGCAACTCGTGAAGGTTCAAGTGGTGGAAGCTACTGAAAACATCATTCTGGACGACGAGCACCCTGAACGAACTACTCAAATAGGTTCATCGTTGGAAGCCTCATTAAAATAAGAATTGATAACTTTCCTTAAAAGCAGAAGACAAACTTTTGCGTGGAGTCGTGAAGATATGCCCGGGATAGACCCAACCTTCTTATGTCACGAGCTCAATGTGAATAAGGAGATCAAGCCTGTGAAGCAGAGAAGAAGAGTATTTAGTACCGAGAAGAATCAAGCTATACAGGAGGAAGTCGAGAAGATCCAGAAAGCTTGCTTTATGGAAGACGTTAAATATCCAGACTGGTTAGCAAATGTGGTGATGGTAAAAAAGAAGAATAACAAGTGGAGGATGTGTGTAGACTTCACCGACCTCAATAATGCATTGCCAAAGGATCACTTTCGACTGCCCCGAATTGATCAACTAGTGGATGCTACCTCGGGACACCAGTTGCTGAGCTTCATGGATGCTCACTCTGGTTATAATCAAATTAAAATGAAACCTGAAGACAGGGAAAGTACTTCTTTCATTACCCCTAGGGGAACTTATTGTTATAATGTTATGCCTTTTGGTTTGAAAAATGCAGGTGCGACAAATCAGAGGCTGATGAACAAGGTATTTACTGAACAAATCAGTGACAATATGGAAGTCTATGTTGACGACATGCTGACAAAAAGAAAGAAAGCTGCCGATCATCTAATTGACTTAAGTTAGACTTTTGATCAACTAGATAAATATCAAATGAAGCTGAACCCGACGAAGTGCATATTTGGAGTACGAGAAGGCATGTTCCTCTGGTACATTGTCAATCAACGAGGCATTGAAGCAAATACTGAAAAGATCAAAGCTCTATTAGGTCTGCGATATCCAACGACGAAGAAGGAAGTACAGAGTCTCACAAGACGAGTAGCGGAACTCAACAGATTTGTGTCGCGAGCAACTGATAGATGTCTCCCATTCTTCAAGACACTCAGAAAGACTTTTGAGTGGAATGATGAATGTGAGAAGGCTTTTTAAGACTTAAATAAATACTTGGGAGCACCTCCATTGTTGTCCAGGCCGGTGATGGGAGAAAAATTGTACCTGTACCTGTCCGAAAATGCAGTTAGCTCGGCGTTGATCAGAGTGGAGAATGGAGTACAAAAGCCAATTTACTACACAAGTAAGGCTTTCCGAGGAGCAGAGATCAGATATCCAAGGCTGGAGAAATTGGCACTGGCGCTGATTGAGGCGAGTAGGAGAATGAGGCCATACTTCCAGGCTCATACTATAGTAGTATATACTGATGTGCCATTGAGACAAGCCCTTCATAAGCCATAAAAATCAGGAAGATTGATGTACTGGGCAATAGATCTCGGTGAATATGATATAATTTATGAACCCAGATCATCACTAAAAGGGCAGGCTGTAGCAGATTTCATAGCGGAGTTCACCTATCCTGATACCCCCGAGGAGCAAAAGTTGCTCGCTGATCAACCTGTGGATGTTACAGGATCAACAAACACATGCTCAGACCAATTCCGATTAGTAAAAGGGCGTGTGGATGTTACAGGATGTGATGCAGAGATAGTTATGAGAACTCCAGACGAGGAACAAGAGTTGCTCGCTGATCAACCTGTGGATGTTACAGGATCAACAAACACTAGCTCAGACCAACTCCGGTTGGTAAAAGGGAAAGTGGATGTTACAAAATCATTAAATTCGAGCCCAGACCAACTCCGGTTGGTAAAAGGGCAAGAAAAAATGATCGACGAGGAGCGAGAAAAATACGAGGAAGATGAAAAGAAGCAGCAAATATTTCACCGAGGAACTCTGACTGATTCAAAATTTGAAGACGAGTTACCTATATGGAGGCTATATGTAGATGGCTCATCTTGCAATGCAAGATGTGGCGCGGGGATAGTTTTGAGCACTCCGGACGAGGTCGACATGGAATACGCCTTGTGTTTCCAATTCAAAGCTTCCAACAATGAGGCTGAATATGAGGCCATGATTGCAGGGCTTAATTTGGCAAAAGTTATGGAGGCGCAACAAGTTATGATCTTCAGTGACTCTCAACTGATTGTAAACCAAATGATGGGAGTATATGCAGTTAGAGGAGAATTAATGATCAGATATCATGGAAAGGCAAAGGAGCTGGTGTCAGAATTTTCCGCTATTCAGCTGGTCAGAATACCAAGAATGGAGAATGCGAGAGCAGACGCCCTAGCTCGACTAGCATCAGCAACTCGCACCGAGCTACGACGAACAATCCCAATTGAAGTGTTAGCTGGTCGGAGTATAGATGAAGACCTGACGAGGAACTTTATCACCCTTGATTTAGGTCCATCTTGGATGGATCCCATCAGGGCGTATATCGAGGAGGGAGAATTGCCAATTGACAAGGTCGCAGCCAAGAAATTGAATTTTAAAGCTGCTCGGTATGTATTAACTAATGGTGTTTTATATAGACGAGGAATTATGGCAGGTTTGCAGAGATGCGTACATCCCTCCGAGGTAAAAGAATTAATTGAAGAGATCCATGAAGGGTCTTGTGGAGCACATATAGCAGGTCAGACGCTTTTGCAAATGATGATGACAGAGGGATACTACTGGCCGACGATGAGGGCTAATTGTATTGCCTATGCCAAGTGTGACAAATGCCAGCGCTTTTCCTCCATCCGAAGAACTCCACAAGCATTTTTGACACCCATAACTTCCCCTTGGCCATTTTCCATGTGGGGAATTGATTTGGTTGGACCACTGCCAACGATCGGAGGAAGGTTCAAGTACCTCATCATCGCAGTGGATTATTTTACTAAGTGGGTAGAAGCTGAGCCACTCATTGATATGACATACGAGAAGGTGTACCAATTTGTTTGGAAGAACATCATTTGTCGATATGGTCTCCCTCATGCCTTCATCACAGACCATGGGACACAATTTGATAACGAGGAGTTTGTCGCCTATTGTCATCAATCAAATATTTTGAAGGTCCACTCAGCACCAGGCCATCCTCAAAGCAATGGACAAATTGAAGTGACAAACAGAACGCTGCTGAACGGTTTGAAGAAAAGATTGGATGATGCGAAAGCAAACTGGATCAACGAGTTACAATCAGTACTCTAGGCTTACCGAACTACTCCCCGAGTAGCAACTGGAGAATCACCATACTTACTGGCGTTTGGAAGTGAAGCTGTCATACCTGCCGAGTTGGGTCTCCCAACACACAGGGTGCTAAATTTTAATTCCCCTATCAGCGATTTAATGAGAAGGCTGGATTTAAACATGCTCGAGGAAGTTAGAGAAGAAGCAGCCATTAGAAATGCTGCTTACCAGCAGCGAACAACTTTGTTCTACAACAAGAGGGTGAAGAAGTGCGACCTGAAAGAAGGAGACAATGTGCTGAAGAAAGTAATTCAAAAGCATAACAAACTGGAGGCAAACTGACATGGACCATACCGAGTTACAGAAATTGTTCGACCAGGAACTTATCGAATAGCCACTTTAGAAGGCGAGGAGTTTAAGAATGCATGGAACGCAGAGCATCTGCGCAAGTATTATCAGTGATGTATATGTAACACAGTTCCATCAGTATGAATAAAATGAAGATATTCTGCCAAAGTCTCTCCTTTTATTGAAAATTTTTCGTGGAATACTAGTGCTACGCACTAGTCGGCAAGGCTCGGCAGACTACTCAACGAAATATTCCAAACTGTACCAAGTATGGTTGGTCGGGGATAAAAACCCACTAACTGTAGTTGGTCGACGAGGAGAAATATTCCTAAAAATTCCAACCTGTTTGGCTAGGAAACGAAATATTCCAAACTGTACCAAGTATGGTTGGTCGGACACATTTTATCGACCTTGGTTGGTCGGATACATCTTATGAAAAAGACAAAAATCTACCAAGTATGATTAGTCGGGGATAAACTCTCACTAACCGTAGTTGGTCGACAAGCATAATTTAACAACCTTGATTGATACTCGTGACTTTATTATTAAGTGATCGAGCAATATTATTGAAACTTGGAACTTTTTAATTATTACTGAATTAGTCGACGAACATCACAATATTGTTATTTTTAACAAATATGCATAAATGTAAAGTATTGATATTCACAAGATAATAGCAATTGAGATTTGCAAACAAAAATGAAAGTCTTTCATTGAATTCAAAATAAATTACATTGATAATGAAATTACAGTTACATTGACATGTATACTAATTGTTACATAAAAAATTCCTATTCTACTGGTCTCTTCCCCTCAGCTTTTGACACAGGTTCCTCGCCAGCAGGAGGATCATTTAAAGACTGAGGAGAATTGATAAAGTTCAAATCCTTCAGCATCCCGACGTTCATCACAGAAGGTCGATCTAAAAGATGCTCGGGACGAGATACTTCGATCTGAGAATGTAAATTGTAGTCACCGAGATACTTTGAAATTAAGCTCCGAGGAATGGCCTGAGAAGGAATCCACTCCATCTCCAAATTATATGGTGGCACAGGCAAGTCGAGCAACCCGGGATCATGGTAGTCCCACAGATAATGGCCTTGTTCGAGCTTCAACACACCTAAGGCATTCAGCCAGCCTTGTTTGTAGCCCTCATTGTTGGCATTCTGGATACGATCATCCAAGTGGAATAATGCTTCGTTATATCCAGCCATCCAGAACTCCCTGGGTTATTTGTGGAATTGATATGTTAGCCTTTTTAGCTGGTAGTGGAGATTCTTGATGAAAAGATCCTTATTCTCCAAGACTGATTTCTGCGCAGAGAGCTGTTTTTCCAAGTCCCTAATTTTCTTTGACATATCAGACAAAGCCTAGTTCTTCGCCATTAATTGGAAAGCTTTGTTCTCTAACGCAGACTGAGTTCTTTGTTCCTCGACAAGGACCCGAGCTGCTCTTCCTCGTCTCCGAGGAGGTCTTGCTCGACCACGAGAAGAAGTAGAAGTGTCAGAACTCTTCAAAGTCTCCAATTCATCCCTCAACTTGGCATTCTCAACCTCTAAGAATGAAAATCCCTCGTCAGTCACTGGGATTAGGGCTGTTGAAGAAGAAGCTGCAGACTTCAATTGTGATAGCTCTTTTTGCAAGTTGTTGTTCTCTTGCTCCAGCAACTTGGCAATCTGCCTGCACTCCTCGACCTCACCCTTCAAAGTTCTCTCCCTTACATCATACCCGACAAAAAGCTTCTCGTAGCCCTTGTCAACAACGATCAACTTGTACTTTTTCTCATAACTCTCATGAAACAAGGCAGTGGATTATTTATATTGAAGCTGAAGGTATTCAAGGGTGCCTTGGAGATCCTCAATCATTTCGTAGTAATCCACATTATTGGCCACCGCTCGATCAAGAAGACACTTCAGGTACTGATATGCTTCCACTGCCTGTTCTGAAGCATCCTGGCCAAGGATGTCGGCAACTTGTGCAGCACTCAAGTCTGTGTGACCAGCCTTAAAGTACTCATTGCACTGTTGCAACAACTTTGTATCATGGGCAGATAGCAGATTTATCCTGGTCAGAAACTAGCAGAGAAAGAAAAGCAATCATTAATAAGAAGAACAAGCAGAGTATGAGTAGAAGTTGAACAACAGTATGCAAGAAAATTCAAGTTTTATTAGATCATAAAATTCAGAATTACAAGTTCTGGATTACATTGACAAAAAATGAAAAATATAAAGGTAAGCCCGAACAACACTACACCTTTTCCTTATCTCCCAAAACCTTCTCGGGAGGTTGGGAAGAGGAAGCAGGTTGCTCGAAGGGAACTGTGGGTTGTTCGAAAAGCACCAGCTGTTGCTCGGAGGAAGAAACAACTTGCTCGGCAGCAGACTGGATGGCTGGGGGATGATCTCCCATCACCATTGAAGACTCATCAGAGGTAGCTTCGTCCTCTTCTAATTCTTCTGGAGTAGGAGGGGGACCAAGGATATGTCTCTGGAAGAGCTCGGATGACTCGTCGACCTTTATTTCCTGAAGGGCAGCAACCCATCCATCCCTAAAATACTTTAGACTTCCATAGTCCACTTGAGATACCATGGCAGCACACCCCTTGTTCCACCTCTTGTCCC
The DNA here is from genome assembly GCA_949130495.1 of Sambucus nigra. NCBI lineage: Eukaryota > Viridiplantae > Streptophyta > Magnoliopsida > Dipsacales > Adoxaceae > Sambucus > Sambucus nigra. The sequence goes on from OX422212.1 coordinate 376,492,678, forward strand.
AGCCAGAGCAGAAGGACTTCTTTACAGCATCTTTCCTCTTGGTCTTCTCCAAGGCAAGCTTCTTGGACAGAAGGTTCTCAGCATCCTTCAATTTATTTTCTGCCTCCTCCTTCTGCCGACCTACTTCCTGAAGTTTGGCCAAATCCTCCTCGGCATCCTTGAGTTTATTTTCCAGCTCTCCAGCTGCTTTGAGCTTCTCTTCGAGCTCTTTATTTTCCTTCTCCAAGGCATTATTTTTCTTCTCCAACTATTTGGAGGCTTCAACAGCTCGAGCTTTATCCTGCTCGGTGGAGGCAAGCTTCTTCTCCCAGACAGCCTTATCAGTGGCATATGTATGGTGAGAATCTGCCAGAGATTTTTTAGCTTCCTTCAAAGCTCCCTCCCCGCTGGACGAGGAGCATGAAGCTTTAATTTCCTCATCCTTCTTCAAGATTATGTTAAAGCAGCTCGTCAACTAAGAACAGAAACAGAAAGCAAGTTAGAAACAGAAATGACAAAGGAAATATGAAAAATTGAAAGTAAAGAGACTTACTGAAGCAAGATGACGAGCAGCCAAAGAAGTAACCATGTCCCGAGTAAGATTATCTTCATTACCTTGGACCTCAGGAATGGTCCGAGACTTCACCGAGCTCATGGCAGAGCTCGAAGGAACAAAAGTGGGAACTACAGTCCCAGCAGCTGGGGGCTGAGTAGTGGTGTCAGCCAAATTGACCGAGGAGCTTTTCTTTAGCCTCCTCGGGGGAACAGGTACAGATTCAACCAAGGAAGAATCCTTGGTCGGTGATATCACAATCACCTCTCCAGGAGCAGCAGACCTGCTCGGAGCCACTGCGGGCTTCTCGGCGACTTTAGCAGGAGCAGCTGGAGGAGCTGCATCAGTCTTCTTTGTCCCCTCCCTTGGGACATCAATCTTAATCCTTTTTACCTCCCCAGAACCAGAGGCGGTTTTCTCAAACAGAGCAGGAGTTCTTCTTTTCTTCATCCTTTCTCTTAAAGGAATATGGGACTCAGGCGATGAGCTTGTTGAAGTTGGAACTGGCTCTGCCTCACTGATCCCAGGACGAGCAGTGAAGGAGGTGGTGTAGCTCTTGTACTGGAGCAGATATGAAGCCGACCTAATGTGCTCGTCTGTAACACTTTGATGAAGACTCCAGATAAGTTTCAAATGCCTTATGTTGACATCTGCCTCTTTGGGGCACTTTCTCTTGCTATCAACTGCAAATAAATAAACATTGTTATCAGTGGCACATTTTATCAAACACAAAAGAAGCATAATTTCAAAATAAAATGAAATAAAAATAACCTATCCCATTGCCATAAGGAGGGCATCTGGGACCCTGGTAGACCTCATCTCCAGTCAATGGAGGGTGTTGCGAATTTTTTATGACAACCCCATGTTCAAAATAATCCCTATTGGCATCAGGGAGATTGACTACTAAGGCTCTGTTTAAAAATCTAGTTTTTAAATATTAAATATTTTCATTGACTGCCCATCTATAGCAGTTAATGATTTCTGGGATTCCTATACGCATTCCATGCACTTGATTTAATCTATGCACCCCATTAACTATTCTCCATGTGTTGGGGGCTATTCATGCAGGAACAACGTCGAAGTACTGACAGAATTCCAGACACAAGGAATTGGGTGGAAAAAAAAATCCACATTCAGCAAAAAAGAGGCTGGGGAACCAATGTCCCTCAGCCAAATTCAAATAATCAGAAGGCTCAGAAAGTTTTTCCAAGACAACCCAAGAGGGGATGGAGAAATCAGAACGAAGTTTCTCAAGAGACTCAACAAGGTAAACCATGGTGAATAAAGAAATGAAGAAGAAGGAAGAAGATCTTACAGAAAAAAGACTGAAGCTGTTGACAACGAGCGACGGAAGAGATGAACGCACAAGAGAGTAGAAGACAATCAAAAACTCGAAGACAAAAATTTGAAAAGGTAGAAGACGATGGGAGTATCTGTGAAGTTTAAATACCTTGCCTTGGGAAATGGTGAAGTAATGATTACAAAAAAAGGGATGATTACGTTACCGACGGCTAAAAAGATGAAAAGGGGCGTGGGAATCAAAGCGGGCAACAACAGATAAAAAGACGAAAAGTAACGCGGGAATCGAAGCACGCAAAAAAGTCAAAAAAGCATGATTCTACGAATTTGGAAGGAGAAATAAATACAATGGAAATGCTCCTAAAAATCAGGAAGACTATTTAAAGCTACCATATTCCGAGAAAGAATGTTCCATACTCCTCAAATTTCGAACTATGAACCATTGGGGCTTCTGTTGATACCAAATTTAATCTACTGACGTGGACCAATCCTATGAAGACACGTGGCTATCTACATGGAAACTACAAACACTTCTGAGGAACCCACACACTCCGAGGAATAAGACTACAACAAGGAAGACTAGTTCCTCGAGGAACACTGCTTATCCGAGGAACTCACATGCTCCGAGGAACTCATACGCTCCGAGGAACAAACCTCTCCGAGTAACTCTTGAATACCAAGAAGCTTAGGCGGTCCGAGCAACTCAGGTAGTCCGAGCTGCATCTCGAACAAAGCATTAATAGTTGAATAACCAACAGTTCAACTGATTCGTTAAATGCTTATCATTCAGACGCACACGCAAAGAGGGCATTAAATGTATTACCCTTTCATATGCATATCATTTAATGCATTACCCTTTCACATTCAGCCTCATGGCTATAAATACATTATACAACCCTCATTGTGAGGGGACCGGATTTAGAACGGAATTTCTTATAATCGAGAATTTCCAAACACTCAGCAATAAAACAACAGTGGATGTAGGACATTCTTATAAGGCTGAACCACTTTAAAATCTTTTGTCTCATTTATTTATCTGTGATTGAATTATTAGAGTGATCTAATTTTTTACATCAACATTGACCTTGTAATATTTCACCAAATTAATGATTTTAAAGGTCTAAAGTCACCCAAGCATGATGTTCACCTGAGACCTTGTCACCAAATTATGATATTTTAAGGTCTGAGGTCATCAACTAAGATGTTACCCCCATGAATTTTTCACCAAATTAATGACGTTAAAGGTCTGAGGTCATCCAAATATGATGTTCACCTCAGACCTTGCCACCAAATTATGATGTTTTAAGGTCTGAGGTCATCAATTAAGATGTTATTCCCATGAATTTTTCACAAAATTAATGATGTTAAAGGTCTGAGGTCATCCAAATATGATGTTCACCTCAGACCTTATCACCAAATTATGATGTTTTAAGGTCCGAGGTCATCAACTAAGATGTTACCCCTATGAATTTCACCATTAAAGTATAATGAACCAAGAATTGACACAGGAACTGATCTTCTCATTAATAATATCTTCATAAGAAGATACATTTACATAGGAATCATTGCAACATCATATGTAATACTTTTTCAGGTAATCAAAATTCCATGGATTGGAGAAAGGTTCCCCTTCAAGGTTTTCCAGCCTGTAGGTCTCGGGTACAACCTCCTCGACCACTTTGTAAGGGCCATTCCAATTTGGGTGAAGTTTGTTTGCCTTCTACAACGTCTTCTTTAGCACTAGGTCTCCTACGACTATGGGTCTTGATTTCACCCTTTGATTGTAGAACTTTGTTGTTCTCTGTTGGTAAGCTGCCTGTCTAATCTCGCCGTCTTCCCTCCTTTCCTCAATCAAATCTAAGTCAAGTATTCTCTCCTCCCCATTCTTCTCAGGGTCATAGGTCTGAACAATGTGAGTGGGGAGTCCTACCTTTGTTGGTATGGCGACTTCTGAGCCATGTGGTAACATAAATGGGGTCTCCCCCGTTAGTGTCCTAACCATTGTTCTGTAGGCCCATAACACAGCATAAACCTCTTCAGTCCATCTCCCCTTAGCTTCTTCTAACCTCCTCTTGATCCCGTTAAGGATTGTTTTATTCGTGACTTCAGTCTGACCATTTGCCTGAGGTCGGCCAGGAGAAGAGAAAAATTGCTTGATTCTAACTCTCTTGCAATACTTCTCTAAGGAAGAATTTTTAAAATGAGTTATGTAATCTGAGATGAGGGTGTTAGGGAGGCCATGTCTGTATAGGATAATCTTCCAGATAAACTGGAAGGTCTTTTATTCTGTGATTGTGATTATCGGCTCAGCCTCCATACTTGGAGAAGTAGTCAATCGCTATCATTAGAAATCAGTAATTATTCGCAGCCCTTGGCAAAGGACCCACCAAGTTAATCCCCCATACTGCGAATGGCCAAGGGGAACTGATTGATGTCATAGGTTGATGAGGTTGATGGGGGATAGTGGATAATCCTTGTCATTTGTCACACTTCTTTACGTAGGCTATAGAGTCCTTGGCCAAGGTCGGCAACCAGTATCCCTGCATGATAATCCTCTTGGCCAAAGGTCTTCCTCCTATGTAACTGGAGCAAGAAACCTCATGCACCTCCTGTAGGACGCGGGGAACCTCTGTGGGATGAATGCATCTGAGGAGAGGCAACATAAATCATTTCTTATATAGGACATCTCCTACTATTGAGAACATTGTAGCTCTGTACCTCAGTTTCCTCCTCTCTAGCTTTGATTCAGGCAGCTCTCCCTCTCTGATATATCTGATGAGGGGGTCCATCCATGAGTTCCCTAGGTTCAAGTTGAGGCAAGGGCTGGTAAGATCTTTTTCTTCAATGGTCGGCTTGAGCTGGATTTTGACTGCTACTTTCCTTCTAATGTCTGTCCTTGTTGCTGAAGCCAACCTTGCTAGTGCATCTGTGTGGCAGTTGTCTTGTCGAGGTACCCTCTTTATCTTTACCTCTTCAAAACTTTTAGCATTATTCTTACCCTCGTCAGGTATTTTTCCATCCTTTCATCCTTGGCCTCATAAACTCCAAACACTTGGTTGATAACTAACCTTGAGTCACTATGAAGTAGGAGTCATCCAACGCTAAGGGTCTTTACCAATGAGAGGCTTGCTATCATAGCCTCATATTCTGACTCATTATTTGATGCTTTGAAGTTGAACCTTAGTGCATACTCAACATTGGTTCCATTCAGGACTGATAGTATCAGCCCTGCACCACTTCCACTTTCATAAGAAGACCCATCAACAAAGAGGTTGTCTTCATTTGAAGAGAAGCTCCCCTCCGATAAGGCTCCTTGCTTGAAGAGGTACCTATCCTCCTCATTCTCGGCTATTCAGTTTCTAGCTCTGTTGGACGCAACCTCTTTCGGGTTTTGAAAGACGTTACTATTTGAGCCTTATGCGATTACTGGATTGTTCTCCACTTTAGTCTCTTCCCACGTGAACTCAGTAACAAAATCTACAAGTGCGTGCCCTTTAATGGACACTCTGAGTTGATAAGTAAGGTCATACTCTCCCAGCTCAATGGCCCAGGTCATCAATCTGCCCGACTTCTCAGGCTTGCGGAGGACTTGCCTAAGTGGGGAGTCAGTGAGGATGACCATAGAGTGCACTTAAAAATAGGGTTTCATCTTCCTCAAAGTGCGTATCAAAGCATAGGCCAATTTCTTTGTTCGTGGATAGTTCTGTTCAGAACCTTGAAGGGCCTTACCGTTGAAGTATACAGGCCTTTTCACCCCAATGTCCTCGCGAACTATGGCTACACTTATAGCTAACTTAGAGACTGCTAAGTAAACATACAACTTTTCTCCCACTATGGGCCGAGATAAGAGCAGGGGGGATCCGAGGTAAGACTTGAGCTGCTTAAAAGACTTATCACACTCTTTATCCTATTCGAAGGCCTTTCTAAGCACCTTAAAGAATGGAAGACACTTGTTCGTCGCTCTGGAAATAAATTTGTTGAGTGCAGCTACTCTTCCAGTGAGCCTCTAAACGTCCTTGATACTTCTTGGTGTCTTCATGTCAAGCAAAGCCTTGATCTTCTCAGGGTTCGCCTCTATTCCCCTCTGATTGACAATGAATCCAAGAAATTTCCCAGCTCCTACCCCAAAGACACACTTCATGGGATTGAGTTTCATTCTGTACAAGTCCATGGTATCGAAGGTCTTTTCTAGGTCTGCCACGTGAGTGCAGGCCTTTAAGATCTTCGTTAACATATCGTCTACTTACACCTCCAGAGTCTTGCCGATTTAATTTTCAAACATCTTATTCACAAGACATTGATACGTTGCCCCTTCATTTTTTAAGCCGAAGGGCATAACCTTATAGCAATATGTCCCCTTGTCGGTGATGAAGACTGTCTTCTTCGAGTCTTCGTCATTCATAAAGATCTGGTTATAGCCTGAATACGCGTCCGTGAAGCTCATGAGCTCATGCCCTGTCATGGCATCTACTATTTGATCGATTCGAGGTAAGGGATAACTGTCTTTAGGGCAAGACTTGTTCAGGTCAGTGAAATCTACTCACATCCTCCATTTTCCATTTGCTTTGGGCATAATGACGGCGTTTGATAACCACTCTGGGTATATAACCTCCCTGATGAATTCTACCTCTTCCAATTTCCCAACCTCTTCTCTTATGATGTCATACTTCTCCCTAGAGTAAACTCTTAGTCTTTATTTGATTGGCTTAGCATCTTCTGCTACGTTGAGTTTGTAGTACATAACCTCCGGGTTGATGCCAGGCATGTCCGTGTGGCTCCAAGCGAAGACACTCTGCCTCTTCCTCAAGAAATTTATCATCTCTTCCTTGATCTCCACTTTTAAGGCCTTGCCGACCTGGATGGTTTTTTTAGTTCGTCCTCACTGAGGACAATAGATTCTACCTCTTCTGCGGCCTCTCCTTTCTCCAACTTCATTTTATCTCTAGGGTCAAGTGTATCAATGCTATATGTGGTTGTGTCCTTCTTATGGGCTTCTCTCTCTTTAGCTGAGTTGAAGTAGCACTCCCGCATCGAGGTCTGGTCCCCTGCACTTACCCTACCCCATAGGGGGTCAGGAATTTTAGCATTTGGTGGACCGTTGATGTCACAACTTCAAACTCTTTAAGGGATACTCTTCCTATGATGATTTTATAGGCCGAGAAGATGTTTTTATCCATAATAAAAAAATTAATCTTTCGGGTCAACCTCTTAGGCCACTCGTCTCCCATTCGCACTTCCATCTCATACTTGCCCAATGGATGGACCTTTTCACCGCTGAAGCCCATTAACAGATGATGATAGGGTACCAGTCTAGCTTTGCTAAGGCCTGGGCTTTTGAAACAAGTCCAAAACATCACTTCTACTGTACTTACACCATCTACGAGAATTCTCTGTACCTCGTATCCATGCACTGTTGTTGTAATTACCAAAGGGTTCTCATGCGAAACTAAGATACCTTTGAAGTCGAGTCGGGAGAACCGGACTATAAGAGTGTCCGTATCCACTTTCTTTATCTTCTTTTTAGGGTCATCTCTTCCTCTCTTAGGAGCCTTTCCATCAACATACTTCCTCAACTTTACAGATTTCAACATCTTCTCGATCTCATCCTTTAAGGCGGAGCACTTGTCTGTCACATGACCATGGTCTTGGTGGAATTTTCACCATAAGTTCTTATTCCTCTTATGCGGAGGAGCCTTCAGATTCTCCGGCCATCTTAAAGATCGGTCATTCTTGATCTCGTTGAGGATGTGTTCGCAGCTCACAGTTAAAGGAGTATAGCGTGCAAACTTATCGTCGGTTGACCTCTTCTTTCCATCCTTCTTTCTTTGGAATTTCTCGCTGCCACTGCCGCTCTCATCCTTATATTTTGTGACCATGGCCTCTTCAGCGTTCATGACCTTCCCTACAGTTGCCAATAACTCTGCCATGGACTTGGGAGGGTCTTTTGCAAGTTTCCACAATAACTTCCCTTTCTGGAGACCTCCTATGAGGGCGGTCATAGCTATATTCTCTTCGTAATCTTCAACCTCTAGTTTTTCTTTGTTTAATCTTATGATGTAGTCTCTTAGGCTCTCATTCTTCCCTTGTTTGACATATAGCAGATGAGTGGTCTTCTTTTGAGGTCTTACCCCAAAATAGAAATTGTGGATGAATCGTTCAGCCAAGCCCTTAAAGTTCTCTATTGAGTTCTTCGAAAGATAGATGAACCAGATGTGTGAAGCTCCCGTTAAAGTCCCGGAGAAGGACCGACACTTCATCTCATCTAGTATTGAGTAAATTTATTCCACAGACTGGTACATCTCAATATGATGTACAGGGTTGGTGCTACCATCATACTTGGGAGACAACGTAGGTGGATTGAACTTGGCAGGGGTTGGGAAGCTCATTATCTTTGCCACAAATGGAGAACCCTCTGAGAACCCTTTTTGCAATGGGTCCCGACTTTTGACGAGGTCTCCTATCTTCTCTTTAAGGCATTGGATGGAGTCATTCCATGGTCTCGTAACGTCGTCCTGGACGAGGTTGTCCCCAGCCACCTCTAAGGGGTGAACTTAGGGTTCCTCAGTCACAACACAACGTCCGCTATTGACCTCCTCTTGATCCCTTACCCGACCTTACTGAGGTCGTCCATGATGAGGCCGATGTTCCCCATCTCCCCTTTGAGAGCCAGCGGCGCTTCGTGACCTGGATAACCTCTGCCTCAGGTCATTTACTGTGCTGAGCCTTTCAAAGGCCGACCCCCTTCTCAATCGATCAAAAGCTGATCCTCTTTATTGGGCACCTTCACCTCTTCTGCCTTCACAGCCTCGACTCTACTGGATAGGACGCACTGTGTTATTTGAAACCTCATGCGGCTCCCAACAATCTTCTGAAGCGTCTTCTGCCTCCATATCGTCATACCTATCCTCAGGGAAAGGTTGTCCTTCCCTCCCTAAATGCAAACGCCCGGGGTCAACAACATCCCTCCTCTGCTGAGGCGTAAGTTGGTCTTTTCGTGGTGCCTGGGGTGGTCCCCTGGCTTCAGGATGGGGCTGAGCAATCGTCGGAGTAATTATCTCCAGTGAGACCCCAGGTAGCCTTATCATGTTTTGATTGAGATATGCGAGTTGCTCCTTCATTGCTTGCTGCGTTGTAGCCAAGGACCTCAAGGTTGTAGCCACCTCAGCTATTTCAGACTGGGGTGGTGCCTGGATGGAACTAGGTCCTCCAGCACCAGGTGGTGGAGGAGGTGGTAGCAACTCCGCTGCCATGTGTCAAAACTGAAGAGCTTATGAAGAAAATGAGCTTAGTACCTTAAATTACCTCTTTCAATGGTGAAATAACTCCACACAAGGGGTGAGGCCTGGTTCACCACCAGAGTCTCCGGTGAGGTTAAGCAGAAAAAGAGGAAGAGACAACTTCTCATTCCCATAGACGGCGCCAAAATGATGATGTTGGGAACAACACCACCCTTCGAGGTGGTCGTAAGCTCAAATTAGTGATAACAATGGCAGCTCAAGCATACACACATATAAGAGATAGAGATGAGGAGAAGAGGATGAACACAAATGTTTGAGTGGTTCAGCCAATTATGCCTACGTCCACTGTGCAAGTGAGTGAGTAAGGTCACTAGAATAAGTCACTAATGGCCATGGATACAATCTCTCAAGCTTTTTTTCTCTACTGTGTAAAATAACAGAGTTTCAACTAGGGTTGCTAATTTCAGATCCCTCTCAAGGTAAGAGAAGACAAGTATATATAGTGTGTGTGAGGTGTAATGTACCCCCCATGCATGTAATGAGCATGTACATGTTGATCTAGCCAATCTAATTAAGAAATCTGTCACTGCCACATGTAGATAATGATGATGAAATATTCCCCTACGTGAGGGGATTGATTCAGTTGCAACTGATTTTGTTCACGTGTTCCTATCCTTGCATATGCTTATCAATGCTCGGTTGTCTTAGCTTGATACCAACCTCAGTTTGGGTGAGTACGAGGTTGGTGGAGTACAACCCTTGACTTGTCAGAGATCAGTGTTCCATGAAGACCTCGGTCAGGATATCCGGGCGAGGTTGGGCATGAGGTGCAATGTCGGCCAGGGCCGATGATGACATGATGCTTGCTGATTGAACCCATGAAGCTTTTGAGGGTCTCAGATGATACTTCTAACGTCGGACGAGGTCGACACCATGCGTTTGTGGTCATATACAGGGCTTGTCTGAGGTGATGCTAACCACGTTGCATGTGGCTGACCCGATACAAGTTGAGCCCAAGTCCCTAATTGATCTCGATTGACACAATGTAACGTCGATAAGGGCCGATGTTGTGGATGGGTTCCTGATCCCAGGTATAAAACTTGATGATGAGGTTGACGTAACATCTGCCGGATCTGACCTTATGAGGGACGATATTACTATCGATCATTATGGGCCTCTACCGCCTCGGTTGTGAATCAGGCCGAGGTTAGTGTCTCTGAGTGGGAAGATGCACTTTGGGTCATATCAATAACTCTTCTGTCTAAACACTTATGATGTGGTCTTTGAATGAGAATGCTCTTGTTATTTTTTGTCATATTCTGAATGGTATTTCTTCCCATATTTATGAGTTATCCTTATTTACTTAAATATGTGCCTTCTTCTGATGTTCAATCAAGTAACAACAATTACAATGGCTTATAATCTTGAGATTATAAGCTAATCAATTAATGCACACATCGTCCCGTCCTTAGATAAGTATAAATGGAAGGTTTCATTATTTAAAAATCATCTCGTTCTAAGACGATATAAATATAAATGGCTAATTTTGAATTCTCCCCAGCCCTCTCTTGTCGTTTTGAGAATGTATGGATGAGAGTTATATCGTTCATGCACTGTCGTCTAGGCCGATAGAGTTTTTTCGCCAAATTAATGATGTTTAACATGAACCACAATAAAGCGATTTTTCAATTTTAATTCACCAATTATGGTGTTTGCATCATAAGTCCCTTTTCGTCGTTTTGAGAGGCCATGGACGAGATCAATCTCGTCCATGCACTGTCATATCGGCCGAGAGAATTCTTCCACCAAATTAATGATGTTTAACATAAACCATAATAAAGTGATTTTTTAATTTGAATTCACCAAATTATGGTGTTTGCATCATAATTCCCCTCTCGTCAAAATTGAGAGTGTATGGACAAGAGCAATCTCATCCATACACTGTCGTTTCGATCGAGAGAGTTCTTATACCAAATTAATGATGTTTAACATGTTGTTCCCCCCTCTCGGTGTTATCAAGAGTCCATAAATGAGGTCGAACTCATCTGGACTGTAATGCCACTGAGAGTAAGTTAAAGCTACTTCACCACGAATGGTGTTCTAAAGATTAGGATGAACTAATACATTCAACTTAAAGCTACCTATAAAATAAAATAGGAGAGAACACTCATAAAGTTTTTCATTCACAATCTTCTTCTCATATACATAGACAAATGAAATTAATACAAAACTCCCATTGATAGAATTTTTTGAGATGGTCGACATTACATAGGTTGGAGAATGGCTCTCCTTATAAGTTCTCCAGTTGATACATTCCTGGAACCCCCTCTTCAAGCACTCGGTAGGGACCATGCCAGTTAGGATAAAGTTTATTGGGCTTCTGCTAAGTTTTCTGTAAAACTAGGTCTCCTACTGCTAATGGTCGTACCTTCACTCTTTTATTATATAATTTCACTGTTCTTTACTGATAGGCAGCTTGCCTAACCTTATTATCCTCCCTTCTCTCTTCTACGAGGTCCAGATCCAGTCTGTGATTTGCCATATTCCCCTACGAGTCATGTGTCTGAACCATGTGAGTTAGGAGACCAGTCTTTGTCAACACCATAGCCTCTGAGCCATAGGCTAGCATGAATGGGATCTCCTCTGTTGGTGTCCTTTCCGTTGTCCTATAGCCCCATTAGACGGCGTGTACCTCTTCGATCCATCTTCTCTTGGCATCTTAAATCTTTTTTTTATTCCATTAATAATTGTTCTGTTCGTCACCTCTTTCTACCCATTAGCTTGGGGTCGGTTGGGAGCTAAAAAAACTGTTTGATGCCGACCCTCTCATAGTACCTCTCGAGGGACATGTTATTAAACTTCTTCCCCTTATTTGAAATCAAAGTGTTTGGCAGGTCGTATTTACAGAGGATATTTTTCTAAATAAATTGGAAGGCTTTCTTCTCTGTTATCGTGATCATCACCTCAGCATCCACCCACTTCAAAAAATAATTGATGTCTACAATCAGATATCAATAATTGTTCATAGCCTTTGGCAATGGTCCTACCAAGTCAATCCCCCAGACTATAAATGGCCAGTGGGAAGTGATAGAAGTTAGCAGTTGGTGACGTTGATAGGGAATGGTGGCAAACCTTTGACATTTGTCACATTTTTTCATGTACGTAGCTGCATCCTTGGCCAATGTTGGCCACTAATATCCTTGAGTGATGATTCTCTTAGATAATGATCTTCTTCCTATATGACTGGAGCAAAATCTCACGTGCACATCCTTCAAAATATATTATACTTTAGACGGATTGACACATATGAGTAGAGGGAGTAGGAATCCTTTCTTGTAAAGGATATCACCTATGATGGAGAACTTTGCCTTTTTGTACCTCAACTTCTTCTTCTCGACTCTTGAATTGAGAAATTCCCCATCTATGATGTATCGAATGATAGGGTCTATCCAAGAAGCTACCATATTTAAGTTCAAGAAAAATTCCATACTATTATCTTACTCTTCAATGGTTAGTTGATGTAGGATCTCTATCGACACCGACCTTCTGATTTCTATTCTTGTGATAGAAGATAATATTGCCAAAGCATCGACTCGACTGTTGTCTAGTCGAGAAATTCTTTTCAGTTTCACCTTTATGAAATGCTTCAGCGTTGCTTTTACCTTTCCAAGATACTTGGCCATTCTATTATCCTTAGCCTAATATACTCCCAAAATTTGATTCACCACTAACCTAGAGTCAGTATGAACCAAAAGCTAGCCAAAATTTAATGCTCTGGAGAGGGAGAGTCCTTTCAGAAGGGCCTCATACTCCGACTCATTGTTGGAGGCTTTAAAATTGAACCTCGAAAATATTCAATGGCAGTCCTATCTGGGACCGACACAATCAAACCTTCTCCACTTTAGAAAAATTACCCTCTTTCAGAGTCCCACTGTTGAAAAGGTATCTCTCTTCCTCATTCTCAAGCACCTTACACCTTGCTGTACTGGTCTTGGCCTCAATCGGGAGGAGGAAAATTTTTGTTTCTGGCTCACAAGTTAGAGCCTCAATCTCTTTTACATTAGCCTCATCCCATGTGAACTCAGCTATAAAATCATCTAGGTCCTGCCCCTTGATGGCCATTCTTGGCTGGTAAATGATATCAAATTCTCCCAACTCTATTGACCAGGCCATCAACCTACCCAATTTCTTGAGTTTATGGATGACATGTCTAAGAGGTGAATCGATGAGGATGACCATAGTATGTTCTTGGAAGTACAGTTCGTCTTCCTTGAGGCATAAATTAAAGCATAAGCTAACTTATCCATTTTAGGATATCTCTTCTCGCCCCCCTGAGGGACTTAGTGTTGAAGTACACTGGATTCTGCACACCATCAACATCTATGACAATGGCAGCACTGATGGCCGACTCTGAAACGATTATAAATAGATATAAATTTTCTCTCTGAAGTATTTTTGACAGTAGGAGTAGAGAGTCGAGGTAGGTCTTCAACTCTTAAAAGGCCTTATCACACTCCTCATTCCACTTAAAATCTTTTCTAAGCACCTTGAAGAAGGGAAGACACTTATCGATAGCTCTGGACACAAACCTATTCAATGTTGCCACCCATCTAGTTAACCTCTACACATCTTTTATCATCGTTAGAGTCTTCATCTCCATCAAGGCTTTGATCTTCTCGGGATTGGACTCAATCCCCCTTTGATTCACAATAAAGACCAAGAACTTACCTGCCCCTATGCCTTAGACACACTTGGAAGGGTTGAGTTTCATCATATACTCGTCCATAGTATGAAAAATTCTCTCAAGGTCGCCCATATGAGTGTCGAACTTGAGACTCTTATCAATATGTCATCGACATACACCTCCATTATCATCCTGATCTTCTCTTCGAATATCTTATTTACTAATCTTTGATATGTTGCCCCGACATTCTTCAGGACGAAAGGCATTACCTTGTAATAATAGGTCCCCTTGTCATTTATAATAAATGCCTTCTTAGCATCAGCAGGGTCCATGAATATCTGATTATAGCCTGAGAAAACATCCATAAAACTCATTAATTCATGGCCGATCATGGCATCAACCATATGGTCTCTCCTTGGCAGGGGAAAGCTGTCCTTGGGGCATGTTTTGTTCAAGTCCGTAAAATTAACACATATCCTCCACTTGTCATTGGCTTTGGGGACGATGACATCATTTGCTAACCACTCGTGGTAAATGACTTCCCTGATAAATTTGGCTTTCTTCAACTTCTTCATCTCTTCTCTGATGACATCATATTTCTCTCTGAAGTACACTCTCCTTCTCTGTCTGATCGACTTTGCATCCTCAGCCATATTGAGCTTAGGGAAGAGGACCTTCGAATCAATGCTAGGCATATCCTCATGGCTCTAAGCAAAAATACTTTGCCTTTTCTTTAATAATTTGACCAGCTCCTCTTTAATCTCCTTTTTCAGGGCCTTACCGATTTGGACGATTTTTTCTAGGCTCATTCTTATTTAGGCCAATGGATTCTATCTCCTCGTCGGCTTCTCCCTTCTTTATCTTGGTTTTATCTCTAGGGTCAAGAGTATCATAGTTATAAGTTGTAGTGGCCCTTTTGTGTACCTTCTTCTCCTCCTCAGCCGAGTTGAAGTAGCATTCGCGTGCCTCAAATTGGTTAGCCTGAACTTCCCCTACTCCATATGGAGTCGGGAATTTAATGATCTAGTGAACTATTGAGGGTACAACCTTAAACTTCTTGAGGGCTACTCGCCCTAAAATTATATTGTAGGCTGAGTTGAAATCCTCATCCATAACAAAGAAATTGATCTTCTTTATGAGGCATTTTGGCCAACTGTTCCCCATTCTAACTTCATCTCATAGATTACTAAAGGTTTCACTTTTTCTCCACTGAAACCAATGAGAGATTGGTGATACGGGACTAGCCTCTTCTTGATCAACTCCAGAACCTTATAATAGTCCAAAAACATCACATTGGTCGATCTACCACCATTGACCAATATCCTGGGAACCTCATACCCGTTCACCAAGGTGGTGATCACCAATGGGTCATCATGTGGGGTTAAGATCCCCTTAAAGTCCAACGTCGAAAAACCAACAGTCAAAGTATTCATATAAACTTTTGTTCTTTTTACCTTCTTCGGCTCAATCGCTGTCGAGTGTATTTATTTTGGATTTGGTGGAAGAGCTTTGGCCTCTGCCACATGCGCCTTTTTATCAGTGATTTCCTTTCCCCTACAGCAAATCCTCCACAAATCATTTTGACTCTGAGAGAAATCATGTTCAGCCGACCCTTCGGATCGGTGATTAGAGTTGGTAGGTTAGGATCTGCTCCATCATCATCATCCGAGTCATCGCCGTCTCGATTAGCTGGAGTATCAGGATTGAACTTATCATTCCTCCTCTTTTGAGTGTCGTCTCGGCCACCCTTTGAACTGTTCTTGTCCACATACTTTCTTAACTTTCTAACTTTTAGCATTTTCTCAATCTTGTCTTTGAGAGCGAACATCTGTCGGTCGTATGGCTATGATCTTGGTAAAATTCACACAAAATATTCTTATTCCTCCTGTGAGGAGGATCTCTCAACTTCTCAGGCCATCTCAGAGATCGGTCATTCTTTATCTCATTTAGTATGTGCTCACAACTGAATGTTAGAGGGGTATAGTCAGCGAAGTTATCATCCGTCGACCTCTTCTGGCCATATTTATTCTTTTTTTAGAACTTACTTCCACTGCTTGCTCCTTTTCATTATCGCCTTTGGCATCCATTGCCTCCTCCGCATTTATAACCTTGCCGTCCATAGCTAGGAGTTCGGCTATAGATTTAAGAGGGTCTAGCTAGCTTCCAGAGGAGATTTCCTTTCTACAACCTTCCCATCAGGGCGGTCATAGCAATCTCTTCTCATAGTCTTCAAACTCTAACTTTTCTTTATTGAATCTAGATATGTACTCCCTTAGACTTTCATTCTTTCTCTACATCACGTACAATATGTGTGTCTTCTTCTTTTGGGGCTTCACACCGAAGAAAAAATTGTGTATAAACCTCTATGCTAACTTCTTAAAATTATCTATTAAGTTTTTAGAGAGAGAGGTGAACCACACATGAGCAGCACCGATAAGTGTGCCAGAGAAGGCCCGACACATCATCTCATCCAAAATTGAATAGATATTAGCAGTTGATTGATACATCTCCACATGGTGGATGGGATTAGTGCTCCCGTCATATTTAGGTGTGACTACCGATGGCTTAAACTTTGTCGGGGTTAGATAACTCACGATCTTTTCCACAAGGGGAGCCTTCAGTGTATCCCCTTTACAAGGTGTGTTAACTCTTCAGTGTATCCCCTCGCTGTATAGAATCATTCCAGGGCCTCTCGATCACATGTACAACCTCGGTCAGAGCCATATTGTCTCCAACCCCCTCTCTGTCGACTGGACGAACTGAATGCTCTCTGGAAACTATACTCTATCAGCTATTCACCTCTCCCTGTTCCTCGTCTCGGTATCGAGGAGGTCGACAGTTATTATATCTATTATTCTTTCTGGAACCAGCGATACTTCAAGATCTGAAGAGGCAATTTCTCAAATCATATGCTGCTGGGTCGAGCCTATCAAACGCCAACCCTATGCTTACTCTATCTAAAGCCGATGCCCTTGGCCTACACTCTCGGTTTGGCCTGCCGCTATGCCCTCAACTGGGCTAAATTGGTCATACAATGCCTCTAAAAAGTTGATAAAGCTCCCAACATTCTCTATCGTCCTCATTATCATACTGTTCATCATCATCACCAGGGAATTCTTGTCCCGGCCTCCCCAGGCGTGAATGCCTAGGGTTAGCCACGTCTCTGCTCCTTTACTAAGGAGGAAGATCTTTGTGTGGGGCCTAGGGTGGTCCCCTTACCGCTGGATCTGGAACACCTTCCCTAGCGACCGGAGTTGTCATCCCATCTCCGACACCGGCATGTCTAACCACCATGTTTTGGCTAAATGCAGCGAGAGTTGCTTGAATATGTCGTTGGCTATCCATTTAGGAGCGCACCGCCGCCGCCACCTCAGTTATTTCTGACTGAGGTGGGGCTTGACTGGAACTTGGGCCAACACCCATAGGCAAATTGGAGGCCATATCTCCGGTGAACTGGATGAGCTAAAAATCTGAAGAAAAGCTTGAGAGGCTCAATAGGGGCTCTTTCAATAGTGATACAGGCCAACCTGAGAAGAGCTGGATCACCATCAGAGAATTCGATGAGTTCAAGCTACATAAAGATGAGGAATAAGATTTACTTCATTCCCACAGAAGGCGCCACATTGATGATACTAGAAATGGTATCACCAAATCAATGTGTTAGGTAAGCTCAAACCAGTGCACAATGGAAATACAAAAAAAGATGAGGCAAAGAGGAACATAATACCAAATGTAAGTGGTTCAGCCTTTATAGGCCCTACGTCCACTGTGTGAGTGTGTGAAATCCACTAAATAATGGCTCTAATGACCTTGCCAACTTTCTCTCTTTATGTAATGGTTTTAGCAGAGTTTCAGGAGGACTGTGAATTTGTGATCCTTTACAATGATGTAGAAGACAAGTATTTATATGGCTGAGGTGGTGTCATATGCACCCTAAGCATGCAGGAAGCATGTACAATATCAAGTGTCCAATTCTATGTTGCCGTATGTCCTTTGTGTATGTATATAATGATTAAGAAATATTCTTCACATGTAGGGATGATGTTGTTGTGACGATTTTGTCCACTTGGGGCTCATAGTCCACGTGCATTCTCCCACGCGTGCTCCATTCCACGTGCCCTGTTAGATGTCAAACGTCTCCGGTTATATTGAGGTGTCAGCCTGACCGAGTATGAGACCACTGATGTACCACTGGATTGCATGTTGGTAAATGCGAAGTGTAGTCTCGGCTGACTTGCGTTAGTCCGAGACGAGAGTATAAGCAAACTGATGAGGTCTCGTCTTTTTGAGGTAGACGAGGCGTGACTTTAGGCACATCAGGGTCGCATGTGGCCTTAACATGAGACTGAGACGAGACATACTGGATGAGACGGGACGAGTAAGTTGTACAAGATGGTTCATGAGAGCGTGCTTTGTAAAGTCAGCTTGAGCCAGGACGAGGTATCATATTGGCATATCAACAAGGGGTGGTATCTAAATGGCCAACATAAAAGATAAAACAAAAAATATTGTGGATTAAATGTAAAGTAAACCTTTTACTCATGATTGAAACATTTTTGACCATAAAATTGAATATTGCAAGTTAGGAGGAAAGATATATTTTCATCCTTTCATCTTTTTTGTGAGAAGGACGAAAATTTATACATACATGTTTTATTAATTATATCGTAAAGCTAATCCGGACACCACGTGGTATGCTACCAAAAAAAATTATATCGTTAAGTTGGAACACTATATTTTGACACTTTATTCATCTCTTTTGTTTTGGATCTGCTCAAGAGTTATATTTCTAAATTTTGACTACAAATAATATAGTGTTTCAAATTTGTACATTGAAAACTACTTGCCCAAATTGAATTTCTTTATTGTTTTAGGTGGAGGTTGAATTTGAAAGTTAAAATATTTTACTTTCACGTTATGACTTTAATCTTGTATTGAGAGTGTAGGAGAGTAATACGTTAGTAAAAAATATATAATATTGAAATAAATAATAGTCTGCTCCAGTTAGGATGTAAATTAGTACCATCGAGTCAAGGTTAAGGTTGCTCAGGTTGGTTTGTAAATGAAAATGAGCTTAAAAATATGTTCAAGCATGACTCGTTGATCTTACAAGCTGAGCTCAAACGAGCTTCTAAACAAACGAACATGAGCCGAACTCAATTAGCTTGGTTATTTTACAATAGTTTATTATGATTATTAGAGATTGAGTCGAATTCGAGCTGAGTTCAATATGATACGAGCTTATACATATGTTCAGCTTGGCTCATTTATTTTACGAGTCTGTCTCAAATGAGTTTTTTTTTAACGAACATGAACCGAAGTCGAGTAACTTGGTTCATTTTACGGCTCAAGTTTCGATCATCCTCTTCCTACTTATTACTTGGTACGATTTGGTAGAGTAGAAAGAGATTTCATTCTTCCCCATTTTCCCTTATAAGAAACGATAATTTGATTTGGTAGATAGAAAGAGATTTCATCCTTCCCCGTGTTTCCTTTGTAACAAAAGATAACTTATCCTTCATCCCATTATTTTTTCTTTCTTAAAAAATACTGGCCGTGTATGTATGTGGTTTGTGGAGTATAAATGACTTTTCTCAGCTGTTCCCTCTCTTGTACTTCTACAACCCCTTCATTAATTTGGGGTGAAATTTTAGGACTTGAATCACAGGATGGCCCACTAATTGTTTGATAATCATGGATAAGGGCCAATTTTAAAGCACTACGGATCGGCTTTCTTTCTTCCTCATCCACAAAATTCTACTGTATGGACCATAGAGTAGAAGAGAGGGAAAGGAAACTGCTTTCGTTCAACAAGAAAACAGTTTCAAGTAGTGAGAGACTGAGACTCAAAGACACACAACTCTTCACCACCAAAAACAAAGATGTGGCAAACCCCAAAAGTTTTACAGTCCTCCACTCAATTTCTCCATCCCCCAACACCAACCCTACCTCCCCCACAATTTCAAACCACACCCACTTCAACATGCTGCAGAATATCACGTCGAGATCTCACAATCTGCACCAATTCATCCTTGTTTTTACTTTTGGGATCTCAGTTTCACCTGTCCAAGGCCAGAGCAGAAGAAGACCCTCTGACCACTGATGAAAATAATGCTAAAGAAGAAGAGATTTCGGACAAAAATAGCAGCCCCATTGATGAAACTCCAACAAAGAGAGCATTTTTGGATGTGTCCATCAATGGAGAACCCATTGGCAGGATTGTAATTGGGCTGTATAAAAACAATACCCCAGCTGCCACTGCTAGATTCAGTGACCTCGTTAGTGGAGCGGCTGGTGTTAGTTATAGAAGGAAAGAGTTTGTTAAGATCATGCCCAAGTATGTTCAACATGGTGGGGTAAGATCATTCGGCGTGGATGCTGAGCTGGCAAAGAAAACAGGGAGCAATTTGGCAGTTGAGAGACTCGTTACTGAATTGGAGAGAGAAAACGCGAGGGTTCCAGGGACGAAGAATGTAGCTGGAAGTGTTGGACTTGTGGTGAGGGATCCGTTGAAGCCGCCACCCAAGGTGAAGCTGGTGGCAAGGGAAGGGAAGCTTGAGATTGATGAAGAGGAAGTTGGGACAGCTCCAAATGGAACTGAGTTTGTGATTGCAATGAAGGATTCACCCGAGTTGGATGCGTCCACTTTGGTGGTGGGGAGAGTATTGGAGGGGATGGAGGTGCTGGACAGGATTAGCCAGGTCAAGACTGTGCAAGAGAATACCACTTCTCCTTATTTCAGGTACATGTTGTTCAAAGTTTAAGGTCATCTTTAACAACATCATGCATTTTGTCTAACTAAATTAATGTAAGTATCCTTCTCAAATTAAGAATCTCTATTTAAAATTAATAAACTTCGAGATATTTTTCATTTTCCAAACATCAGTAACACATTATTTTAGCATCGCGATGTTGAACTTCTATACACAAGTGACGGTGGAACATCATGCTATTATATATACTATTTACAAAAACATGACTCAATTCCTAAAAACTTAGAAATTAAAGTAGCTCCAAATTTGGGACAAATCAAGTATAAAATATGTGAAAACAACAATCTAACGCCCATTAAAATGACAAACATGAGAAAAAAAAGACTATACCCCTGAAACATTTGTTGACCCGTAGACATGCCTCACACACCCTTCTTTGTATATAAGTTTGATAACCAAAAAATAAACGTCTAACAATAGTCGCCATCATACACATTGATTTAAAAAATACATTTCAAACATTTTGCACATAACTTGTAGGAATTTGTGTTTTTTTTAAAGACCACACAAAGTATGTGTTGTAAAATTAAATTTGCCTACAGTGTTAAAGATGGCCCAAGTTATTCATTTGACTCAAATCATCCATTCATGTTTCCCCTGCTTGTAACAGTCATTATGTACTTTATTTTGCACGCGATTTTAAAGTAAGAAATGCTATTCATATCTATACTTCTTACTAGGGGTGGCAATAGGCCCGAGGCCCGTCAAGCCCGCCCAACCCGCCCAATAAAAAAATAGGGCTTGGGTAAGGTGAATAGGCCCGGAGAGCGGGCCTGGCAAAATTTTATAGGCCCGATTTTTTTTCGGGCGGGCTTGGGCATGAGTTCTTAAGCCCGATGAGGCCCGGCCCGGCCCGAGGCCCGAAAATATATATATATATATATATATATATATATATATATATATATGGGGGGGGAAACTTTTATAAATATAAAAACGTATATCAAGTCTTTTCATGTAGAGTGGAAAACTTTATACATGGACTTTGTAATACATGGAGTTTAAAACAGATTTTTAATTAAAAAAATTGGTCTTTAAATAAAAAAATAGGTATTTTAATTTTTAAAAAAATCTTTTAATTAACATAACAAGGCCCGATTGGGCGGGCCTGGGTAAAGAGCTTTCAAATCTGGGCGGGCTTGGGATTACATAATAAGGCCCGATCTGGGCCCGAGTGGGCTTGGGATAGCACTTAATTTTTCAAGCCCGGCCCGAGCCCGACCGGGCCTGCCCAGGCCCGGCCCACGGCCACCCCTACTTCTTACCTATAGTTTTTACCGGATTACTTTAATATGTTTGTACATTTGACTAAAAAGTCAAAAGTACAAACATGTTAAAGCAATCTGATAAGAAATGTAAGTAAGTGTAGCACTCCTAGTTTAAAATAAGAAAGTTAAAAGGCATGATTTCATACTTTCACTTGAACTTCTTCAATGCTAAGCTCTTCCCATTATTGTTTTTTAAGACTTGCACTCATCTTGCTCGACAAACAGGGTGGCTAAGTTAATTGGGGACAAAAGGGCAGTTGTTGCAGAGAGAGGCTTCAATCGTCCTTACTCGAAAGTGGTGGTTACAAATTGTGGGCTACTGGATTGAGACAACACTATTCAAATCATAATCTCTTAATTTAATTTTTGTTATAGAGAAACGAATTTATGAAGAGTATTCGATTGATGTATACTCAACAAAATTTCATCACCATGTTTCATTATGCAAAACCTTAAAATTATAACTCATCTCAAGCAGCACTCCACTAGTATGGAGTGAACTCCCATTACCATATAGTCAAAAACACTGAGCTCAATACCTTCTTTTATGGATTGTCACTTCAAATGGTGATGCAAATAGATTATTCTAACAAAAAAAATCCTCTTGCTAGTATTTCTTGTGTAAGTTGATTTGGATCCATGTGCAAGTTTTGTTCTTTTTGCAGATGGAGACATGAAAAGCTTTTTTACGGAGGCAACAATGTCATTCACCCGCACACTAGTATTACACAACCAAATGATAATTCCTTTTCATATCACATACTGGGAAACAAAGACTATATATCAAAATTCTCTGCCCATTTTGTCTCAAGTGTTTTCCTTTTTTTTTAAGAATTTCTCTCAAGTCTAACACATTATTTATTAATAATTGATTTTACTAAGGGTACATCGTGTGTGTCTGATATGAGTCCCCACATAACACGTCTACATGTTCGAATTCTCTAGGAATGTATCCAAGGAGACAAATATCAATACAATAATTGCCCACTTATCGAAAACCATGGGAAGTATCGAAATGTTATAAAATAGATCGTATTTGAACAGTAACGAATTCGTTAATTTGTAAACCAACTTGGTTTGATTGCCAAATCACCCACATTTATAATCATCATCTGCTATTGCTCAACTACTTTTGAGAGTGCTTGTGTTGTAATCTGACTCCATTGTCATTTAAATCTTAACAGCCCATAATAATTGGATAGAAAAATCCTTCACCAAACTAGAGGGGTGTGTATAAGTACTTATTTGACTATGTTGAGGGTAATGTTTAGATGATCGAAGACACTTGTTTTAGTTTTTCAAAAGACATTCCCGACTATAAATATGTGTTGGGAAAGGCTCAAGACAATCACCCCATCCATGGTCACCACCTCCATGGGCAGCCTGAATATGTGCTAAGTGCACGATCGCAAAGGGCTCCGACTAATCTATTTGTTATAATTTATATGTTTAGAGCCCATTTTTATATCAATTCACACAATAGGGCCTATTTTACTAAATATGCACGGGGCCTTATCAATTTTATCAATCTTAGGACCGACCTTGACCACCTCATTGCAAGTTCATTCATTCCATCACTGTCTCTTAGTTTAGATGTGAGCAAAGAAGACAAAGACATGGTTCTAATGTTGTACCGATTAAAGAAAGAAAGAACTAAACAAGTGGATAATACAATTAGTAATCAAGATCAATAACAAAAGTGAAAATTCCATTGATAGAAGGAGGACATCAGAATCTCAATCACCATTCACATTCTAATCACAAGAAGGATCAAACAAAAAAAGGAGGACATGCCATTGATTTATGGTATCCTAATAGTACGTCAATAATTCCTCGAAAAGGTTCGATTGGTCCAACACGTTCAACTCATTGTTACCACATGACATGCCAAAAAATCATGCCATAACCAGGTCATTATCATCCAGGACCCCCAATATTATCATTGTTTTCTTGTGATGACCTCGACGTGCCTTCTGCCAAGCCACTAGACTATTTTTTCCTTCCCAATTCATGTGGTATACATTACATAACATGCATGGGAAGCCACATTCCTCCCTTTTTGCGAGCAAGCGTCGTACATCCTGGGGCGTAGTTGTCCTCAGGTGTTGCATCGAATATGGGCCATATAGATTGTCGCAAAATCTCTATAGCATCTCTAAGGAAGTTTTATTTTCAACTCTTACATACACTTCAATTGAATCAGATGGGCACCAGTATAGGAACATTTGGAGAGCCGTGATCATTTTCTACTCACCGAAAAAACTCCATTTTCAATTTACAACTCTCTTCCTTACGAAATAATCATCGTAAGAACTTATTATGTCAAGTATACAAAGGAATAATGAGTGTCGCATATGGAGTTTTTATTTCGTCAAGGATACAGAGAAATTATAAGTGTCGCATATGGAATTGATGCTGAAATATATCGTCCTTGAATGTCGGGTCCATAACAAAATAATCCTTCATTAATGGTCGATACCTTGCTACCTTGTCTTTATACATGATCCTCCACCCCAGTCCGCATCTATATTTAAAAGGAATATAATTTCACTTTGCTTCAATCGTAACATTAGTTCATTTGAATCAGAAAAAAATGATGACTCGTTAATAAAATTGTCACGAGAATTGCCTGATGAATAAGACATTAAAACTTGAAATTATTCAGCAAAATTGATGAAGGTGATGGTGTAAAAACTAAAATTACATCATCTTTATTGATTTATGTAAAAAAATTAGCCATTTACAAATATTGATCTTGCGACAAGTTAACTTCCATGGGGATCATCTTTCTGCAGCAAGTGGACTACTGCAAGAAACCCACGCTTTTTAAATTTACTAAGAGCAAAATAGAAAATCGGGGAGGCAAAAATGTAATTTTGCATTTTAGGGTAGCATAATTGGGCCCATGCTCTAGATATGGTCTTAATATGATTATTCTAGTCGTCGATGAAAGCATTGGCATTGGGAGATAAAGGCATAGGTGTAGTTGAAGTTATAATCAGAGCATCTCCAATGCTTATGTATATTCATAGTGTGAATCATACCTATCGAGCATATTTTACGCTAAAATTATACATTACTTTATGTTTTATTAAAATTTTGTATTTCAACTTTTGATTCAAAAGTTTAAAAGACCAATAATATAAAAAGGCATTTAAAGTGGATCATTTTGATCGATTTTTAAATAATTAGATATCTAACATAAATATTAATTGATAGATCTCGAAGAATACTTTTCAAATATATAGATTCTATAATAAATTTTTAATATAGGTTTGAATGCATATTAGACAATCTTTAGATTATTTTGTAAAACATATTTTGTACAATTATTTTCTAAATATTGATTTGAGACAACAATGCATAACATATACTATACATTTTTATGTAAATAATTATGCAACGATTATGTATATATTGTCTTCCTGTGGAACTTAGATCACCACAGGCACATCTTGTGAGAAATTTCATGTTTATAGGAGGCAAAGCCAAAATTTTAGCAACTGGGTGCCCCCATTGAGTAAGACCCAATTTTTGTTTTTGCCAAGGATGTATATATAAGCTAAACTAAGATAACGATAGGTAAATAAAATTTTAATAAAAATAAATAAAGAACATTTTAAATTTTAATGGATATTATTGTATCTAAATTAGATTAATACATTAGTTAAAACCCATAATTGATAATAAATTCAATTAATCGAACAACAAATCCAGCTCAACACTAATGTTGGAGTAGAATTGTTCTGTCCGGTTGGTGTTTTCGACTTCCATCTCTTTCTACCACTTATCCAAAATGAATTGTCTTTTATGTTCTCAAAACACACCTGCCCATTTGTTCATGTTGGAGTAGTCTCACAATATTTCTTCTTCTTCATTTTGTTTTGAAAAAAATGAAAAATATATCCTTAAGTTAAAGGTTGATTTCAATTTTATAATCGATGTTTCAAAAGTTGCAATACTAAACCTAAATTTAAAAATTGGTACAATTAAATCCGTCTTGAGCCTACCGTTAAAAAAAATTAACGAAAATTATGAAACATTTTTCTGTGAAAATTTTTAATGCACTATCCAATAACTAATTTTCATGTGTCAAAAAGAAAATAATAAGTAAAATTATGAGATCTTAACAAATAAATCTTATTTACATAATATGCTTTCTAATAGGTTCTCTCAAAATAATTTTTTCTCAATATATCATATTTGTACATGTAGTGAATATTCACTTCATATTTACAAATGAAACTATTGCAGAAAAAAAAAATTCATAGGACCTATTGGACCAAAAAACATTCGTAAGACCTATTGAACTTAAACGAAACTAATCAGTAAAAAAAATCCTAAAATAATTATAATAACATAAAACATAAAATAAAAATAAATAAACTAATATAATTTAAGCGCGTTTCAAAGGGAGGGCACCACAAAAATTACTTCAAAATACCAGAAGAAAAATAAAAATAATTTTTACTAAGGGCCACTACACCATATATATATTTTTTACTCAATAATTTCAACACAAATTCCCACACATTTTCTCTCTCTATCCACTACACTTCAAATTCTTTCGTTCTCAATCTCACTTCAGCTAAACAATTTGTCTCCACGACTCTAACATCCACTAACAATCATAAACTTTTCACCTAAAACCTTTAATTTAATTTGGTCCCCATACTAATAATCATTAGGTTTGGTCCCCACACACCAACCACCTTCCTCAAGATTCATAAAGTTTGTTCCCACAATATATAAGGTTTGTTATTTAAATATTCAAATAACAAATGGATGGTGGTAGTAATGAGTTTGGGACCACAAAAGGCAATGAAAACACCCTAAATAACTTTTTTTAGATAAATTTTGGGTCCCATTGATATGAATATTTGTTTGTTCTTAGAGATTAAACAATTATAAATAGGTAGAAAATTAAACAGTGGTTCGCGATTGGGGCCCCGAGCTGAAGGCCAAAATTTGGGGTTAACCTCTTAAACCAATGTTATATATTTTTTGAAATGAAGATAGTTCGGTTTTGTTATGGCGAGATAGGGTGCTTATCTCGGCAGAATCATCCCGACCTGGTCATTTATTCTCGTCACTATTGTCCCAAGTCACCTATATAAAAAATGGGTTGCTTCTTTATCAACAATCCGAATCTTAGTGGTTTTCTTGGCATGTTCCCGTCGAGTTGCCTTATTTTATTCGCAACATTCTCGTCGAATGGATTTATTAATTTCAACCTTCCTGGTTCATTTGATTATTGTTATCATGCCTTAAGTATGATATGTTTCATCAACTGTATAACATAATTACGTTTTTATTTATGTAGGATGCCTTCATGGATTTCAACTCCGTATTATTTGACGAGGTGTTAGCCAATGTCGATATACCTAACAACGGGGTTGATGGCTTGTTAAAAGTCGATGCCTATACCACTTTCTTTATGGACCATGTATTTTTATCAATCATAATAGTTGTAGCTTTTAAAGTGGGTTATAATGTATTGATTTTTTGTATTATTTATTCTAAGTATTGCCCACCCGTAAAGTGTTGGTCACTTGGGATCAAGCGCATGCCCAATTTATTAAAATAGTAATTATTATCCCCAAGTTTGATGCACCTTCGACAATGCGTAAGGGATGTCTACATATGGGATTTGAGGGAGGAGAGGAGTATCTTGATCATCGCAGGAAGTATGTTGAGAAGGAAACGAGTACTCATGGTGAAAAAACAGGAAGAAGGACATGACAACTAGGAAGTGAAATTAACCATTTCTATTGAAGGGCATTCCACTTGACAACAGGCAGTGGATGTTATCGGTTGTAAGTGGAGTTCATAACCACCAATTGTCAGAATCATTAATTAGCCATTTATACGCCGACCATCTTATTTTGGGGGAGAGAACCATTGTCAAAGAGATGTCTTTGAGTGGGGTAAAGTCGGACGCCATTTTAATGATGATAAAATCTCGTAATGCTAGTAATGTTTCAACAATGAAAACCATACACAATGCAAAAGGGAAATTAAGGATTAGCGAAAGAGAGGATAGCATGGAGATCCAGCAGTTAATGAAGTTGCTCAGTGACAAACACTATGTATATTGGTATAGAACGAATGAATCTACGATGGATGTGGAAAACAAGTATGAATAATTACAAGGATGACAGTTTAAACGGGATGGCTGGCTATGAAGACGTGTCGTGCGTGGAACCTCGTACATAATTGCAGGGTTGACAGTTTAAATAGACTGCTTGACTATGACGAGGGGAATGTGTGTGGTGTAGAATAGCGAGAGTAGCGCAACCAAACAAATAAAGTGAGATTAAGATTTAAGTGGGAGTCCCACATATGATATTATGGAGGAAATTAATAATTGGATTAACTTGAATTAAGTGAAATGAATAGATAATTGGACTTAGAGGTTGAGATGGCATAAGTGAGTATTTCTAGCATATGTTGTTTATTTACTTGCATCGTTATTAATTATCCCGTTTAATTTAAAATAATCTATTGTGATGTTTCTCATGTATAATGATATTGTTCGGGTTCACGGACCCTAATTGAGGGGAGTAGTGTGTATTCATGCTCGGGGCTCTGACCCTGTGTGCTGACTAAACTTTTCAGTCATTAAGTACTGGAGTAACTGTATAGGATTATTTTAGGTTTACATCTTGGTGGTGCAGCTGGAGTTTATTTACTTTATGCTTAATAGTCTAATTTAGTTTCCTTTTCTTCGCATTTGGATTGAGAGTCAGTTTATGGATTTGGTAGGCCAATCGGTTCCACAGTTGTATAATTTTTGTTCAAATATTATAATTGGATTTCTTGTATTCAATTTAATCATTATTGGAGATTAGATTTATTTGGAGATTAGCATGGTGATGGATTTTATATTGCATGGATGGTTATTATTTATTGGGATTGATTTAATTATTATCTTTAAATTTTATATGTCTTATATCTATCACATACTGAGAATGATATTTTATTTAGTTCACGCCCGATATAGTTTTGGTGGCGACCAATGCTAGAATTAAGCGGGATGTGACAAGAAACTGACGTCAGTTGGCTAACTAATAGTGGTAAGACCAGTTATACAGGTCAACGTAGATTTCTGCCAACCAGTTACCCTTTTAGGAACAGAAAGTCTCACTTTTTACCTGTCGATCATAAGCATAAGATGAAACTTGCTCGACATTCTGGTCAGTAGATTGAGGAAGAGGGAAGGCTGTGACTACGTGGAATATATAGGTAGGAAAATACCCTAAGTTTGTAAACCTAAAACGTAAAGCTAGGGAGGATTCGAACGATCCTATAAAACGAAGGCATGTTCAAGACGATCAATATTTTTTGACTTGCCATATTGGAAAGATTATCGTGTAAGGCATGTAATTGATATGATGCACACAGAGAAAAAATGTTACGAAACAGCTAATAAGAACATGTCTGGGTGAATCTAATTCAAAATATGGAGAGAGATCACGCTATGATATACAAAATATGAAAATAAAGCAAAAATTGTGATTAAATATTGATCCTATAATAGGAAGAATTTCTATCCCCCCAACTGCTTTCACTTTGACTATCAATGAGAAAAGATCCTCTTAAACACATTATTCAACTTGAAGACTCCAACTGGTTATTCCAGTAATTTTTTGCAGTGTAGTAAGCTATCAAACAAATGACCTAAATATAATACCCCGTATTTTTATGGCTTTTAAATTTGGGCATTTATTAAATTTAATTGAGAATTAATTTAATATTAATCCGAAATTTTATTTTAAATATTTACTAGCATGACGAGAGTTAGTTTTTTTTTTGGATTTGTTGAATATTACTAGATGAGTAAAGTAATATATAATATTGATTTTATTATAATTGTCATGAGTGAATAAAATGGCAATTATGAAAATTTAAGTCGGGACGCGCTTGTATCATGTCGAGACTAAATTATTATTATAAAAGTGAATAAATTATAAGTCACCCGTATGGTTGTTTTGACTGCGCCAACGTGTCCGAAAGGGTTGAGATAATTAGAAAAGTGTACCCGAGGGTTTAGTTTGGGTCTCGGGACGTTTTTAGGCCTAATTGACACCCTGGGAGGGTATTATAGACATTTTGTATTTTTGGGTAATTAAACCTACGAATTTCCCTAAGATATATCAGCTATTAGAAGTTATCTTTTAGGGTTAACAAACATAGAACATAAGAACGACCATTAGAGAAGAAGGTAGGAAGCTTTCTAAGCAATCCAAGGCCAAGAACCCATCCGATTGCACCACCACCACAGCCAAAACATAGATCGTAAGACGAGGAACGCATCCATATCCTCATCATCATCAAATCAGACATTAGAATCCCAGGCAAGTATCTATCTATCTATCTTTATTTTCTTTTAGTTAATGTTTCACGCATGTTAGAATAGGATTTGTTAAACATATGTTTCATGGAAGAATTCAATGATTTAGAGAATTAAATCACATATTTTACATGAAATAGATATATTCTGGAAATATAAATCATATGTAGAGGATTACCCACGAAATTGTATGAATTTAGAAGCAAGAAATCTAGAAAAGGATTAGAAGAATGGAGATTTTATGAAAAATTAGGGTTATTGATAATTATGATGTTTTACCCCATTAATTCAATACCTTTGATGAATTTGTACATGTTTCACGTAGGGAATCATGTATATAGGCATATGTGACCAGTAGTAATGTTGTTTAGGAGTTTGGGAATCGTTAATGGAGTTTTGGTTGAGTTTGGAGAAGAAAACCCGTAGTTAACAATGGCAGAGTTCAGAATAACTGCTTGATCGATAGATCGACCCCCTTTCCTCGATCGATCGACCCCTCCTGGAAAACTGCATATTTTTTCCCTTTTTATTTAATCCGTGTAAAATACGTAGGAACCATTGAATATCATTTAAATAGTATAATGGGTCATGAAGAGGACCAATAAGTTCTAAGTAGACTCCGTTGAGTGAAATTTAATATGGGATAGAATTTTGGGTTAACGGGGAATTTAGTCACGTTGGAAATTGTGCGTACGTTCACTGAAAGATTTAGAGACTCGTGAAAGACTTTGACTAGAAGGTTAGAGAGGGCGTACCTACTTAAATTATATTTTAGTAAGAAGGAGCACTTCGAGAGATGAGAAGTAAGTATGAAATAAATTATAAGTGAGAATAAAAGAGATGAATCCGTTATGCGAGATAATTGAGTAAAATTATGTTAAGAACGGATAAAAATAATTATGGGTCGTGGGCGACCATAATTTGGAAAAAGGTGAATATCTATATATATGACCGTGTGACTGTTTACATATATTAAGTATTATGTTGTGAACAATCATACCCGCGCTACTTGCTATCACGGAGGTTGTCGCGCCGGGACAGTATTATCTCGATAGGACCTTTATGGGGGATATTGACTTGTACCCTAGAACATAGGATTCCTTGGTACAGGATATCTGAGAATGATAGTCAGACGGTCCTAAGAGACGTGAGGGGTTTGTGCCGACCTCTTAGTGACTTGGAACTATGCTTCGCCTCCATTTTGTGTGTATTGTGTTAATACAGTTCGAGAGTGATTTCAGATTAGTATTTTCCTTAGTATGAGTGATACGGGGACTTGATAGCAGAGTATGCCAGCACCATAGATTTTATGTGGGGTGCCGATAGTATATATATATTATATGAGTGACTAAAATATATATACTTATATATATGGAAACTTTCTACTGTGCGTATAAGTAGTTAAGAAATGAATAAATGCTCTAGCTTTATAATAAGTGTTCGGGAACTTTGTAACGGTACTGAGTTGTTCTAAGTAACGTAAGAAATATAGAAGAGATTGAATTTCTAAAACTAATTATCATAGATTTAGTACTTCTCGGGATAAAACTTTATGGAAAATAAGTTAGATAGACTTATGAGTTTAGTAGACGGTAGGCGTGCACACTAGATGAGAGATGAGAATTCTCAAGAGAGTGTCGCATACTAACATGGTTGTCACATTAGCCAGTAAACATTTTAAATACTTGCTAAACTATTTTAAAATTGTTTTACACTCGGGCTCTGACCCTCTTATGTCATTTCTCTCTTGTACATATATGTATGTATTATAGGTGCCCAGCCACAGAGGCGTCATGCATAGATTCTTTGGACTGAACGTGCTGCAGCTTATATGGGAGTTGCAGGCCCTTGCTTTAGACGACCTATTCATTGATTCAATCCCTATTTTAGTTCTTCATAGTTAGGGCATGTGTCTCCCGATTTCCTATTCTGTTTGGATTTGTCAGAGATTTATGTTTATTTACATTTCTAGTATTCAGTACTCTTTGAGAGTTAACTATTATCAGGATGATTTCATTACAGTTCTTAAACTTAGTTTGGTTTATCTCGATGGTTTAATTCTTGTGTGTTAATTGTCATCCTTAGCATTTACGTGATTCTTAAACTGTTGTTTATTAAAAAGGTTTTTATTGGAATTGAATTAAAATAAAAATGAGACTTTAAATTGTTTTGACACTTAGCTTAATTATTTAGGGTGTTTAAATTGGAAAGTATTATCTTGCGACAATGATGCTAAGAATGAACCAACCGTTCACCTTGATTTTAATTTAATAAATGACTGATCACCCGATATTTAATTAGGCGGGGTGTCACACTAAAACAGTCCAATTCTCCCGACTAGCACGTCATCGTTCAATTAGTCCCTCTGTTATTTAAGCATTTCTTCTCTGAACACAAAGATCTCCGTCGGGAAATTATGTAAATCATGTGGAAAAGTGGTAAACATAAAGCACATTAAAGCTGTGAAATCAACTTTAGCTGAGGTAATTTGTGTATTAGAGAAATATTTTCTTTCGTTATTCTTCGATATCAACATCCACCTACTTTTGCATTTATGCGATAAATCTTTATTGTGTGGTCCTATTAGGTATCTGTAATATCAAACCCTAGAACAATCAAACTACGATATGTTATTCGTATATATTACCTTATATCCCCCTTATAACTTAGTCAAATTATAAAACAATCTAAACAAAGTCGAAATGATTCATGAAACCATACAACTTTGCTTAATTACATAAGTACCCCTAAAGTTATAAAATGATCAAAATAAGCTTACAAACTTTTGAAGAAGTATAACTTGACCTATATTCACCCCAAGATCCAAACCTTATATCAAATTGAATCTTTAGACCTGAAATAATATAGTTTTTAACCCTAACCCCTGAACTTTCTTAAAATTACATAAATGCCCCATAATTATGGAAATTTATCAAATTAAATAATAAATAAATATTAACATCATCTTTAAGGACCAAACTTAAAAGAAACATATTTACAATTTCCCCCTTCCAACAAAGCATCCAAATCAACAGAAAATGCCAAATTTCACATGGAGAGCACCCTCCACACATGTGAAAACCTTGTGTTTAAATTCAATCTTCTTAAAACAAGGAAGAATCCACCTCCTTTGTACACCAATTAATTTCCCTCAGTCTATACTACAAATACCACGTGAATTCCAGCCCTGAAACTCACCAGTTAGGCAGAACCAAACTTGTCTTTTTTTCACTCTACATTGTTAACCAATGATTTTATGCGCCATTCTTTGTTTTTAGTATCCAAATATTTTTTGCACTGTCACAATGCACAACCCAATCAAAGAACCCAAGCTTTTACGTGTAGAATGGATTGTATATGCGGAAATAGGGGTGGAAGCGGTATGAGTTTTTATTGTACCGTGCCGTTTTGGTCCGAAAAAATGGTTTTGGTTTCATATATTAAAATACCAGAAACTGGTCTTACCGAAACCGAAATTACCGAAAAAAATTTGGTTGGTTTTAGTTTTAATATTTAAAAAACCGATTCACCAAAATTACCATACCAAATTTACAGAAACTATAAAAGGCCGTATAGAAATTACCATACCGTACCAAATTTATCGAAACTAGAAAAAATCGTACCGAAATTACCGTACCGTATCGAATTTACCAAAATTATCGTACCAAATTTATCGAAACCAGAAAAATGTTGGTTTTGGTTTTGGCTTTAATATTTAAAAAACTTAGTTGGTTTTGTTTTTGGTTTTTTGGGGCTTTTAGTGCTGTTTGCTGAAACCAGAAAAAATCGAAACCAGAAACCAGAAAAAACCAGAAGAAACCAAAACCGGAAAAAATCAAAATTGCCGAAAAACTCGAAATACCGGCCGATTTGGGTTTGGTATTGATTTTGGTGCACCGGGTGGTAAACTGGTACGGTTTGGTTTTACCATCCAGAGTTTGGTGTTGGTATTGGTATCTACTATTTACCAACCAAACCGTACCGCTTACACCCCGAGTTGAAAACACTCAAAACCTCCATTAAAGCTTGAGCTTTGATGGTGAAACAACATTTCTTGACTTTGAACTAGTTTCAAAGTGAGGAATGAGATCCTTGTGATCCCGACAGCTTGAGTTCAATACCTATTTTAAAAATAAATAAGTTTTGAACCCCAATATCTCAATGGTGTTTTCGAAGTTCAAAAATTTTAAATTCAAAATTTTCTTCAACCAGTATACCTCAATCCTTCAAACCAAAGACAAAACCTTCCCTAAGATAGTAGTAAACCAGTTATAAACTTAAAAGCCATTGCTATATTCTGTAAATCCACAAATGTTTGGACGAAATTTCTAAAAAAAAACACAGTAGTTAAAACTTGATCATTTCTGAACCTCAATCCATGAAACCTATATATCTGAATTCCTCATGAAAAAATAGGTAGGATTGGTTTAGGAATCATCATAAATGGTTTAGTAAATCAGGAGATACTTACGGTCAAAGTTGTGTGAAAACCTAAGTCAACTATCGAGAGAGGTTGAAGATGAAATTTTCAACCAGAAACCTTGATCAAGCGCGTGGCCAATCAATTTTGTTTGATATTTTTCCTAACATTCTAATTAAATTTTTCTGTTCAATTGGTATAAGGTAAGACATTATTTGGTCAAACCTAACTCAAATCACAGATTGCCAAGGTTTTGCTTTAAAAGTATTTTCATAAAATTACAAATTAACCCCTTTAATTTTTTACATTTTGAATTTTTACCCTAACTTTTTCCCACCAATTCCTTGATTTATTTTAAACAAAAAAGTCGTACTATACCATTTTCCAAATAGTACCTTAAACCTTACATTTCAAAATCTCTTTTAAACATGTTATCCACAACTAATAATTAGGTTTTTCCCTTTTAATAGTAGTTTCAGAGTATTTTATATAACTGCTATTGATATCACACTATGATAGCCACAAATTACTCTTAGTATGTGCATGTTATGATACTATCATGCTACATATGTTGTTAAATGCCATTGATATGTGAATATGGATCGTTTGGATAAATTTAAACCATTCTCTCTAATAACCGATTTGATGAGGTTACTGCAAGTGATTGAATCAGTTCACCCAAGCATTCATGTACTAAATGTCTATGTTACAAGCATTCGTATAACTTAGGGAGTAGACTGTTGTTGTATCCCACAAAACTTTTCTACTTTTCCCATAGGTCTCAAGATATTTTGAGAGCCTAGTTGTGCTACATATATATGAATGATGTTCTTGCAAAACGTGTGTAGACTGGTTATTTAAAATCCAAAGCTTTTAAATTATTATTTGGTTATACTAATATACTTGATTCTTCTATACCTCCTAGTAAACTGATAATTATGGGATTATCCATTTAAAAATCCTTGACCTTTTTCTCTATCTATAAGAATTACTGCTTATGCTAAATTCTTAATGTTTCTTCATTAAAAAGTTGAATCAATACATGACTCAAACCTCTATATAGATATATTTGTTATAGAACTGGCTAAAATATATTCATCATACTTATGTTAATTCCCTTTTACCTCTATATGTTCCAGGATAAGAAAGTCATACCCCCTCCCTTATTATAATATGCAAGGATCACTTGTATTTTATATAATTATATGGAAAGATATTAAGGAAGATCGAAGGAAAGAATGACATTTCTCCATGACTTACGTCATCTTTCATTTTTGGGATAAAATGTAACACGTATAATTCACCCCTGTATTGGTGGTGCAATATATGTAATACGATGTTAGTTATCGCTATACTAAATAAAGTTATGTTTTCAGTCTTAACTTTAGTTTCATTTCTTTGTTACTATGTTGTACATTCATACTATAAGCAGTATGTGACAAGTTGGTATCAAAGGTCGATTCTAAAATTCTTCGGGTTAGACTCCTCTAGGGGAATAATATATTTTTCATAACTTATTTACTCTTGTCATGTACTAAATCTGTTTTACAGCATGTATATTTGGGATTCTTAGATTTTTAATTTTGACATAACTTCGATACATAGATGGGAAGATACTATGAAGCAACAAGCATGTCTTAAACTCAAAGCCATGGCTCGAGAAGTAGATGGTGATTAGAGAAACTCTAGTTTTGTCTTAAAATATATTGTATTAACCAACTGAATATCTAGTGTTGAACAAGTTATGAGAAATATATGTGAATATGTTGATGGCTTGATTATCCTCCAAGAAGTTATTAATTTTTCTTGGAATGATATTTATTCTCTGCCCCACCTCTAAACTAAAGCCACCTACAATGGAGAACTTTTCATCGAAGCTTCCTCTAACTCCTCCAGTAACTCAACCGAAGATGATCCACCCGAACCATAGGATTTTAACATTTTCCTCGACTCTAATCCATCCGAAACCGATGTTGTTGTTACCAAGTCAAGAAAAAATTATATGCCTCCTCCTATTAGTATTATAAATATTAAGTAGCCTATAGATATTATGGCAATGCTACAAACATAGATGGAGTTTTAAGCTAATAGTATGTTGTATAAAGTGAGTGTACCTAGTCTGTATACATGTTTAGGTTGATAGTATGATGAATACGCCGACTTAATGCTCGATTCAGGACGAAGTTATAGATGAAACATGTCAAATGAATATTCTTAAAGAAATATGAGGCAATGACCCCCTTCCTTTATTGGAAAGCCTGGAGTAAATGAGGCTGAGAAATAAATACGCCAAATTATAAAGATATTCAACGGGGTAGTAATTATGTCCAATATCCAAGTAATTTTAGAATCCAATATGTTTGAAGGTGAAGCCAATTTTTGGTGGAAATAAGTAGCTTGAGGTCTTAATGTATCCGCCCTAACCTGGGAATAGTTTGAAGTAATCTTTTTCAAAAAGTATTTTTTTGAGACCGAAAGAGACCAGTTAACCATGGACTTTATGAGATTACAACAGGCTAACATGTCCATAGCCTAGTCTGAAGCCAAGTTTATCGAGTTATCCCGTTATACAGTCGGGTATGTGGGCACCAAATCCAATAAATGTAAGAATTTTGAGATAGGATTACATACAAGGATTAAGATCTCCATTATAACTATGTAAATTTGAGATTTTTCCCAACTTCTTGAAGTTACCTCCATTGTTAAACGTGATCCTGCATCAGGTGGATATGTAAGCCCATCCAATCCTATAAATATGAATAACTATGTTACTAGAACTTTACTTAGACACCAAGTCCAACCTATCACAACCCTAGTGAACAAATATCTTCCCAAATTCACTATAGCACAACCAATCAAGTGATTCGATGCCATGAGTGTCAAGAGCTAGGACACATCCTTCTGCGATGTTCTATGTTGTACCCAAAAATAATAAGAAATAGACATGGCACTTACTTGAGACCCATAGGAATAGCTCCTTCCTACAATCAGCACATGCCCTACAACGCTGGTAAAAAGCCTGAGCCAGTGCCTAACCATGGGAAGAATTGTGCTATATTGCTTGTATAAAATTTGTACAATGCGATAGAAGGTATGATACTCTTTATAACTATCCTGATGATATATTATTTGATTCGGATTCAACTTATTCATTCATTGGTCTTAAACTAGATGAAATTTTGCAAATTTTATCGAAATCATTAGATACTCCCTTAGAAATAAAATTACCTACCGGTGAAGTTAGCAAACTTACTCCAAAGTGTGACAACTGTAAAATTCAGCTAGGTATATGTACACTCTTTGTGAATTTAATAATTCCATATATACATAGGTTCGATATTATTAGTGGAATGGATGTGTTATCAACACACCACACTTATGTTGATTGTTATCTATAAATAGTGTACTTTTAAGACCTAGAGAACCACTCTTTTATATTCCAAGGAACATATCATTCTGAACTTTTGACATCCCAAATCCAAAGTACCAATTCCCTTTGCTTTTTAGGATCTTAGAACAATTTGATGATGTTTTTACAAAAGATTTTCCTAGAATACCACCCTCCCGAGAAATTGAGTTTACCATCAATCTTTACCCAAATACTTCCCCAATATCAATACCTCCGTATCGAATGGCCCCTCTAGAACTTCGTGAACTTCGTACCCATCTAGATGATCTACTTGAAAAGGGTTTTATTCTCCTTAGTTCATCTCCTTGGGGATCACCCATTTTATTTGTGAAAAAGAGGGATGGAAGTTTTAGATTGTGTGTGGACTACCGTAGATTGAATTCTGTAACAATTGAAAATAAGTATCCCTTATTTGGAATTTGAGATTTATTCGATTAACATAGGGGTGCAAGGATCTTTTAAAAGATAAACTTGAGATTTGGTTACTGTCAATTACGAGTGAGAGAAG
The DNA here is from genome assembly GCA_949130495.1 of Sambucus nigra. Taxonomy (NCBI): domain Eukaryota; kingdom Viridiplantae; phylum Streptophyta; class Magnoliopsida; order Dipsacales; family Adoxaceae; genus Sambucus; species Sambucus nigra. The sequence continues at coordinate 376,531,162 of OX422212.1, forward strand.
AGAATATTCCAAAAATCTCATTTCGAACTCACTATGGACATTTCGAATTTACGGTGATGTCTTTTGGATTAACCCATGCCCCTACAGCCTTTATGGACCTAATGGATCTAATATTCTGACCTTTCCTCAATTATTTTGTAATCATATTCATTGATGATATTCTTACTTACTCCCATAATCCTGAGGGATATTCCCAAGATTTAGTGATAGTATTAGGTACCCTAAGGAGCGACTAGTTGTATGCTAAAAAGAGAAAATGTGACTTCTCAATGAAGGAAGTAAAATTTTTAGGACATGTAATTTCTGAAAATGAAATCCAAGTCTACCCAGCAAAGTTTGCAGCCATTTTGGGATGGAAAAATCCAACCAGTGTCACGGAGATTAAAAGTTTTCTTAGACTAGCTGGTTATTACCACTATTTTGTGGATGTACTTTCTAGAATTTATTTTCCATTGATGAAGTTAACTAGGAAGGAAATACCATTTATATAAACTTTAGAATGTGAGCAGTAATTCCAAACTTTAAAAGAGAAGTTGACCACTGCTCTCGTTCTGGTCATTTCTTCTATTAATGTACGCTATGACATATACACCGATGCCTCATTACAATATTTAGGTTATGTATTGATGCAACAAGGTCATGTAGTTGAGTGTGGATATCTATAACTCAAGACTCATAAGTGTAATTATCCCATGCATAATCTTGAGTTAACAATTGTTGTTTTTGCCTTAAAAATATGGCATTATTATCTGTATGGTGAAAAATTTCAAATGTTTTCGAACCACAAAAGCTTGAATACATCTTCACCCAAAGAGACTTGAATATGAGCCAAAGACATTAAATGGAATTTTTGAAATATTACATATTCAGGTTAGACTACCATCCAGGAAAAGGAAATGTTATAGCCAATTCCCTAAGCCAAAATCCCATTGGAAGACTTAATTACCTGATATCTTATGATGCTTTGTTACCATAGAGCAATATAATCTTCAGCCAACCCATCCTTTGTTAAAATTCCCCAACATCATTGCCTAGTCAAGCCTGCGGAAAATGATTATAGAACAACAACTTCAAGACCCCATTGTTATTATATAGCAAATTTGAAACCAGACCAAAGAATTATCATATGAGAAGGATAGATGTATATGATTTAGAAAAAGATAGTATGTCCCTCATAAGTCGTCCTTAGGAGAAAAAGTATGACAAGAAGCTCATCATTCTAAATTTATGATACATCCCAGAAGCTCGATAATAATTCATGAACTGAAGAAATAATTTTGGTGTCTGAATATGAGGAATGATATTGAAAACCTTATTAAAACATGTCTAACCTACTAGTAAGTGAAGATAAAATACCAATGTCATGGTGAACTCCTCTAACCTCTTCCAATCCCTAAGTGAAAATGGGATCACATCACAGTGGACTTTGTCAATAGATTGCCTCTTACATATGAAGCACACTATATATATGACGTACTCGAATCTAATATATAGGAGCATGTTTAGTTTGGAAATATAGACAAAATTTGTGTCATCCTTATTTTTTCCCTAAGCCTCATTGCCTCTTCAAGATTCCAAAATCTCTACATCAACAAGAACATGGTCCTACAGGTAGAAAGCCAACTCACAACACTCTAGGATTGTATAATTTGAGTTACATATTACATATTACATATTACATATTTTAGGCGTGTGTGTTAAAATTAGATTAAAATGAATTTTCTGTATTTAATTGGATTTTTAGGAATTTTTAAAACATTTAAAATCCACATTTAAGCAATTAAAATTAGGGTTTTAAAATGTTTGGGGTTAATGTTGAATTTCCTAAACTGCCTAAAAATTGAGTTGGGTAGAATCCAAAAGTGCTAGAGACTATTGTGGGTGTAAATTGGATTTTTAAATCTTCAAAAACACGCGCGCGAGGAGAGATCTAAGACATACACGGGTTGATCATTTACCCATTGAGATTGTGTTTTCTCTCAGTCACATAAACCAGACTTAATCTTGAACGTTCGATTACATTTATCAATGGCCTGCATGTTTCTTTGTTCGATCCTTGTGATAACAAAATGAACCAATGAGAGTTGTTTTAACTGCGGTCCATTGTGAACCTTTGGATTAAATCTTTGAACAGACAAGTTGATCACAACCATTGATTTGATTAGGGTTTCCAGATCCTTCCAAGATCACTATAAATAAAATTTTCGTCCCCTCATTTCTAACTTTTGAAGACCTTATGATTTGAGGAAAAGTGTGTGTGTGTGAGAGAGAGAGAGAGAGAGAGAGAGAAATCGAGAGAAAATTGTGAAATCCAAACAAAAATCTTGCAAAATATTTTTTCAGAAATTAATTTTGAGAGTTTGAGAGTTTTAGGGGTTTCTAATATTCGAAGTTCAAACCCTATTTGTTTTTAATCTCTCTTCTTAATACCATCACTCAAATCAGAACTCGTTTCTGTATATATAAACTTGTAGGTCCGATTCAAAGTGGTAGAGTCACTATGTTGAGTTGTTATTTTTATTTCTTTTACTAGAAAACAACCTTTTCTTGTTTGATACTAGTTTAAAATCTTTCTTATCCAATTTTATCCAACAAATCTCTTTTCTGTTTTACAAAACTGAAAAAGGATTTGCAGGTTTTCAGATCTAAGTCTTTCACTTTGAAAAACTTGTTTATAAATAATATCCTTAGGGTATTTATTTTTAAAAGAATCTCAAGAAGATAAAATTAAAAGTTTAAAAGAGTTAAAGATCAAATCTATTTTTAGTAGTGTTAAAAATAGCATTTCATACTTAGAAACCTTTTTAATTTGTAGGAATCCTTTATATAAGTGTCTGTGAGTACATGCTTGTGTTGGGAACCTCAATCACAACACTTCTCACACAACATCACATAAACGAATGTGTTGGTTGAGAGATTTCAACTTCAATTGGAGTTACCTAACGAAGCTGCAGAACGACAAGGAACCAAATCATAGACTCAACAGTTCGAGTTACCTAACGAAGCTGGTATAACTTCTTAATCTAGATTTAGGTATGTATTGTGTGTTTAAGTTTCGTTGCTTGCTTGTAACCTGAAGTCATTCTAGTGGATTTTTCATTTTGAGGTGTACAGACCTCCATGGATGTTTTCCCGTTTGGGTGGAGTTTTATCACGTTAAAATCTTTGTCTCCCGTGCTTGTTTGTTAATCTCTCATATTTACTGCTCTCTTGTTGCATTGACTAAAATTAGTTTTATTTAAAAACTTATTCACTAATATCTAAAATAACCCGTTCAAAGTTTTTTAAACAAATCTTGTGTTCATTACTATTTTGTTTTCTAAAAGAGTTTCTTGAATAAACAACTTCGGAACCCACTAGACTGTTTTAATTATTATTAAATGACTTCGTGAGGTATTTTCAATTGGTATCAGAGTCTGGATTTTAGTTTTCATAAAATCTTTTAGATCCTATGTTTTTTAAACTATTTTTCAAAACAAATATATAGATGAGAAGTTTGAGAGATTAGGGAATCTGTCTAGACCTCCCCTCTTTGATGGGACTAAATTTCCTTAGTGGAAAGTAAGGATGATAGCCTTCATCCAAGGGACCTTGGGAGATGAAACCTGGGATGCTATTGAAAATGGATATGTACATCCTACTAAACCTATAGCAAAAGGTAGTCATGAAAGAGTTAAGAAACTACTCAGTGAGTTCACAAAGGAACAAAAATTTGCCTCCTATAATAATAATAAAGGAAATAATGCTATTTTTATGTCAATAAATGAGCATGAATTTAAGAGAATATCTATTTGTTCAACCTCTAAGGAATCCTAGGACACATTGGTCACTACCCATGAAGGTGACACATGTGTTAAGGATGCAAAGACCCAAATGTGTATACAACACTATAACACACTCATCATGACTGAGACCGAGACTTTCGATGACTTTTACATCAGGTTGACTGATACAATTACCAAAGTGCATGATAATGGCATTGTGTATGAAATGAAAGAGATTATATCTAAAATTCTAAGATCACTTCCACCAAAATTTGATAATAAAATATATGCAATTGAGGAGATGGGTGACCAAAATCTCACTCCATAACTCCCAGTAGTAAACTCAGAACAATGGAAATGGAATTTGAGTTTAAGAAACAACTTTCCAATGGTCAAAAGAAATATTCTAGTCCCAATCTTGTTTTCTAGTCTAAAGTGACCAAACCTGAGTTTACTGTTCCCAACATTGAGTTAGACTCTGATGAGGAGTGTGATTTGGACAATTTGTATAATCAGATTGCCTTAATGTCTAAACATTTTAAAAATATTTTGAAATTTAGAAATAATGTTGCTTCTAAACAAGGCAAGCTTGCTTATTCAAATTTATCTAATAATATACCTCATGAGATAAAACATGACAAACACCAGACTGAAAACAACAATAGATTTGATAAAGATCTTAAAAATGCTGAATGCTTTAGATGTTGAAAATTACGTCACGTGGCCAACAAGTGTAAAGTTAATCTGAATAAGAACAACAAAAATAATAAGGCCAATATTTGTAGGACTTGGTATGATTCAAGCGACTTTGATAATGATAAGCCTGAATCACCCAAAGTGTTTGATCATTGCATGTCAATCTTTGTTAAGATTGTATATACTGATGATAAGCCTACACTTCATGCTGAACCTGCTGATAGGATGTCTAATCCTACTATATCGCATGATATTTTGCCTACTGGTTTGTCTGCTTTTTTCCTAGAGACTGCTAATGCTATTGATACTGTTAATAGTTCATTTACGGGGTGTGTGAGTCAAAGGGAACGTTTGAATGACGAAATGAATGTGTACATGAGTCCTAAAAATAAAGCATTAGGGGACAATCCACACACTACACTTAATGACTCCAACCTCCCAGACATTTACATAATTTATACCAAAACTCTTAGGAAAAGCACTAAACTTGAAAAAACAGTCAAGGACCCTTCCGAGAAAAAAGTAGCCCCAAGTCTTATGGTAAAACAGAGTGCTAAGGACTACACCACTCAATGTCTGGATCATGAAAATAAAACTATGTCCTTTCTTGAAAAATTAAAGAACATTCAGAGTTAAATGATATTTTAGAAAAGAAATACAAAGCTACTTTACTAGAATTGGAACAATTTAAAGAGAAAGTTTCAATAATCTTAAAAAAAAATTCTAAAATTGAAAATAATACTAACTATTTTGAAGATTTTGTAGCATCAAGTAAAATCGATTCCGAAGATAAAACTGGTATATGATTTGAACAAAAACCCAAGGCACCAAACAAACCTTTTCCAAATGTGAAATTTGTGCCTAGAGGAATAAGACCTAATGACCTATTTCCATATTTTCAAGCATTGAAAAATGACTTCGATAATAAACAGAAAGTACCAGACATTATTATGGGAAATAGTTCTAAGTCTAATGTTGAGCCTAAGGCTAAGTATGTCTGCCCCCTATAAGGCAAGGAGACCCTTTGTTTCAACCAGTAGTAGTTAGACATAAGGTCAAGGTCCAACAAATGGACAAGCCAATTTTTAATGATTTTAAAAAATTAAAAAACCATCCAGCTGTCTATACTGTTCTTTCAGCGACTTTTATAGACAGTTCCTTGAAGAATGTTTTCAAAAATGTCTGTATAATCCCACCTTCAATTTACATGTCTATAAAAAAAATTAACTACTCTAGAGAGAACAGAAATAACTATGTCCTTCCTAGGCAACTTGATAAGAACTCTAACTATGGTAATAGGAATAAACGATCTAATACTAAAATAAAGTTTAAGAGGATGAGTCCTAGATACATGACTAGACCAAATGCTCAAAGATTTGACAAAATTCAAGTAAAGGTGCACAAATCTTTTGAAGAAAAATCTAATGCTTGTAAATTTTATAATATTCGAGCAATATTTTTAAACCAGAGCAATTTGGGTTAGGAAAGATGATCTAATACCCCAAATGAAGTGTAACATTGTGATTAGCGCTTTAAAAGTTGAACACACTTCTTCTGGATGGTATTTAGACTCAGGTTGTTCCAAACATATGATCGGGAATGATACTAAACAAACCAACATAACTGATTTCTTAGGAGGAAATTTTTTGTTTCGAGATGGAGTATCAGCTCAGATCATAGATAAAGGGACACTCCAAGAAAAGGGACTACTTATTCTCAAAGACGTCCTTTTAGTAAAAGGTTTTAAAGCTAACTTGTTAAGTATATTGCAATTTTGTGACTCCAACCACACAATCACATTCTCAAAAACAAACTATAAAATTTTAAACGAGAATGGAGACTGTGTCATTAGAGGTCTTAGAACTTTGGATAATCGTTACACAGTAAATAGAGTAACTGAGATTTGTAATATAGCCAGGTTGGAAGATAACGAAATCTGGCACAATAGGTTGGGTCACATAAAGAAGGAAAGATAGTTAAAGTTGATCACAACATTATTGCTCACAAGAAATCATAACAACAAAACCTCTAGATCTTATCCACATGGATATTATGGGTCCCTCTAGAACTGTAAACCTTTGTGGTAACAGTTATATTCTAGTTATGGGGATGATTTCACTCATTTTACTTGGGTTTCTTTCTTAAACAAAAAATTGATACATTTTGTGAATTTTCGAAAATCCTTTTACGCATTGAAAATGAAAAGGATACTAAAGTAAATCGAATTCGTAACGATAGAGGAGGTGAATTTAAATATATGGGTGTAACAGAATATTGTGTCTATAATGTTTACAAACATGAATTCAGTGCTCCTGAAACGCCACAACAAAACGGTATAGCCATGCAAAAGAATTGAAAAATCCAAGAGATGGCGAGGGTAATGACACATGGAAAGAGCTTGCCAACATACTTTTGGATTGAGGCAGTTCAGATAGCATGTCACATAATCAATAGGGTTTATGTTAGGAAAAATACCAAACAGACTCCATATGAACTTTGGTATGTCAAAAAGCCCAACTTAAAATATTTTCGGACATTTGGGAGTATATGATATGTTTTCAAAGATAGAGAACACCTGTCTAAATTTGAAACCCGTGGCGATAAATCTATTTTTTTGGATTACTCCCTTAATAGCAGGGCTTATCGTGTTTATAATATGCATACTAAAAGTCTAATGGAATCTATAAACATGATTGTTAGTGACACTAATGTTGTGAGCAATAAACAAGATCCAACTATAGTGGATGAGTATGAAAATGTTTTAAATTATGACTCTCTAGAGATAGATGATTATTTACCAACTGAGACCTATGATGTACCTAACTGGGTTTCTAAAGATCATCCCTTAGATAAAATAGTTGGTAACCTTAATGAGCTTATTCGTATAAGATCCCAATAACGAAATATTGTTCATTCTGCATGCTTTGTATCCCTAGTGGAACTAAAGAATATGAAAGAAGAACTAAGTGCATCTTTTGGATTGATGCTATGCAAGAGGAGCTCACTCATTTCAAGAGTCATGCCGTATGGTATCTATTACTTTGACCAAAAAATAAAAACGTTATCAGCACTAGATGGATTTTTAATAATAAATCAGATGAAGCTGGGATGACACTTAGAAATAAATCAAGATTAGTGGCTCAAGGTTACTCTCAGATTGAAGGAATAGACTTCGAGGAAACATTTTCCCCTGTAACTTGACTCAAGTCTGTTCGATTACTCTTAGCAATGGCATGTCATTTACATTTCATACATTTTCAAATGGATGTGAAATTTGCATTTTCTTAATAGTATTTTGACAGAGGAAACTTATGTTGAATAGTCGAAAGGATTCATTAATCCTCATTACCCAGACCACGTCTATAGATTGAAAAAGGCATTATATGGTTTAAAGCAAGCCCCCATGGCCTGGTACGAATGCCTCTCGATCAGTCTTATCAATAAAGGTTTTCGATGGGGTGGTAATGACCAGATATTAAACGTTTAAAGTTTTAACAAACATGTCTTAATCGCCTAGGTTTATGTCGATGAAATCATTTTTGGATCAACATTCCCTACCGAAGTTAAAAACTTTTTAAATATTATTCATGGGGAGTCCAAATGTCATTAATGATGGAGCTAAAATATTTCTTAGGACTCTAAGTTAAATAACTATCTGATGGGTTATTTATATCACAATCAAAATACGCTTTAGAGTTAGTAACAAAATTTGGATTAGAAAATGCCAAAGACACTGGGACACCCATGAGTACCTCAGACAAATTATCGAAAGATGAACATGGGAAATCTATTGATCCTACCTTATATAAAAGCATGATAGGTAGCTTACTATACCTCACTCCCTCACGTCCTGATATAATGTATGCGTTAGTGTGTGTGCCCGCTATCAAATGCTTCTAAGGAGAGTTATTTACTGGGCGTCAAAAGGATTATAAAATATGTAAAAGGGACTATAAATCTAGGAATTTGGTACACAAATGACATATCTAGCACCATAATAGGATACACAAACGCTGATTGGGCTGGCAGCTCCGATGACAGCAAAATCATTTCAGGTGCATGCTATTATATTGGTAATAATTTGGTAGGATAGAATAGTAAGAAGTAAAATTGAACTTCGCTTTCCACAACTGAGTCAGAATATATAGGCGCATGTAGTTGCTGTGCTCAATTGATGTGGATAAAGAAGATCTTAAGTGACTACGTCATTAATGAAGAGGAGTTGCATCTCTATTACGATAACCAAAGTGCGATTAATATTTCCAAAAATTTCGTTCAACACTCACGCACAAAACACATAAAGATTTGACATCACTTTATACACGAATTATTAGAATCTAAGGAATTGGAAATTAAATATTTGCCCACAGAACTTCAATTGGAATATTTTTTTCACTAAGCCTTTAGATAATTTATGATTTGTATCTCTAAGGAAATCTATTGGCATGATACATCTTGATTAGTATCTATCTTTAGTAAATATATGCTTATTTGTGATTTTTCATCCTTCGTGCATTTGAGACAAAATGAGGGAGAGATATTTGAGTCCATCTTGGATATCGTTGTACAATTCAACTAAAACTAAAATCCTTGATCTTAGCTGTTTAATTTTCAGGATCCAGTAGCATTGTCTTCATTGGATATATTTAGGGTATTGGTTTGTATTTAGTTGAGTTATGAACTTTTGTATAGGATTAAAGTTTTCTTATTTTTATTATATCCATACAAGTCCTAGATGACTCAAAAGAGATTATGTCTCATATTTCCAAAGGGGGAGATTGAAGCACACACTATATAGAGATATTTGAGTCCATCTTAGACATCGTTGTATAATTCAATTAAAACTAAAATCCTTGATCCTAGCTATTTAATTTTCAGGATCTAGTACCATTGTCTTCATTGGATATATTTAGGTTATTGGTCTAAATTTAGTTGAGTTATGTACTTTTTCATTTCTAGGATGTGGGGTAGATAGAACTTTTGTATATGATTAATGTTTTCTTATTTTTATCATATCCCCACGAGTCCTATATAACTCAAAGGAGATTTTACCTCATATTTCCTAAGGGGGAGATTGAAGCACACAATATATATGACTTACTTGAGTCTAATATATAGGATCCTATCTAGTTTGGAAATAGAGACAAAACTTGTGTCATACTTATTTTTTCACTAAGCCTCATTACCTCTTCGAGACTCTAAAATCTCTACATCAACAAGAAGATGGTCCTACTGGTAGAAAGCCAACACACAACTTTAGGATTTCATAATTTGAGTTTCATATTACATATTTTAGGTGTGTGTGTGTTAAAATTGGATTAAAATGAATTTTCTGCATTTAATTGGATTTTTTAGGAATTTTTAAAACATTTAAAATACATGTTTAAGAAATTAAAATTAGGGTTTTAAAATGTTTGGGGTTAATGTTGAATATGCTAAACTATATAAAAATTGAGTTGGGTAGAATCCGAAAGCGCTAGAGACTATTGTGGGTGCAAATTCAATTTTTAAATCTTAAAAAAAGAGAGATCTGAGACATACACGTGTTGATCATTTACCCACTGAGATTGTGTTTTCTCTCACTCACATAAACCATACTTAATCTTGAACGTTCGATTACATTTATCAATGGTCTGCATGTTTCTTTGTTCAATCCTTGTGATAACAAAATTAACCAATCAAAGTTTTTTTAAATGTGGTCCATTGTGAACCTTTGGATTAAATCTTCGAACAATCAAGTTCATCACAACTGTTGATTTGATTAGGGCTTCCTGATCCTTCCAAGAGTACTATAAATAAGGTTATTCATCCCCTCATTTTTAACTTTTGAAGACCTTAGGGTTTGAGGCAAAAAGAGATAGAGATAGAGAGAGGAGAGAGAGAAAAGTCAAGAGAAAATTGTGAAATCTAAACAAAACTCTTGCAAAATATTTTTAGAAATCAGTTTTGAGAATTTATGTGTTTTAGGGGGTTCTGATATTCGAAGTTCAAACCCTGTTTGGTTTAATTTCTCTTCTTAACACCATCACTCAAATCAGAACCCTTTTCTTTATATAGAAACTTGTAGGTCTGATTCAAAGTGACACAATCACTGTGTTGAGTTATTGTTTTGATTTCTTTTACTATAAACTAACCTCTCTTGTTTGATACTAGTTTAAAATCTTTCTTATCAAATTTTATCCGACTAATCTCTTCTCTGTTTTAGAAAACTGAAAGAGGATTTGCAAGTTTTCAGATCTAAGTTTTTCTCTTTGAAAAACTTGTATATAAATAATATTCATAGGGAATTTCTTTTTGAAAGACTCTCAAGAAGACAGATCTGAGAGTTTAAAAGAGTTAAAGATGAAAAATATTTTCAATAGGGTGAAAAATATCATTTCATACTTAGAAGCCTTTGTAATCTGTAGGATTACTTTTATAAGTGTGTGTGAGTACATGCATGGGTTAAGCAACTCACTCACAACATTTCTCACACAACATCACATAAATGAGTGTGTTGGTTAAGAGATTTCAACTTCAGAGTTGACATAAAGAAGGAGCTTAAGGATACAAGCTACAGAACGACAAAGAACCAAATTAGAGTCTCAACAGTTGGAATTATCTACCGGAACTAGTATAAATTCTTAACTTAGATTTAGGTTTGTATTGTATGTGTAAGTTTTGTTGCTTGCTTTTAACCGAGACTCATTCTAGTGGATTTTTCATTTTGAGGTGTAGAGACCTCCATGGATGTTTCTCCACTTGGGTGGGGTTTTACCACGTTAGAATCTTTGTCTCCTATGCTTGTTTGTTAATCTCTCATATCTACTGCTCTACTGTTGCATTAACTAAAATTAGTTTTGTTTTCCAAAACGTATTCACTAATATCTGAAATAACTCGTTCAAAGTTTTTTAAACACATCTTATGTTAATTATTGTTTTGTTTTCTAAAAGAGTTTCTTTAATAAACAACTCCAGAACCCACTAGACTGTTTCAATTTGTATTAAACGACTTAGTGAGGTATTTTCAACATCCAAAGGATACAATTTTGTTTAATAGCAGACCGATCACCAAGTTTGCCAATTTTTTCTGAGTAATGACTATTGATTATTTCCAAATTTTTTGCAAACTCTACTTCCTAGAAATTGTTCGATTATATGAAATTCCTTTATCCATAGTGTTAGATCAATAATATCGTTTCGTACGTAGACTTTGGTAAGCACTCCAAACTGTAATGGGTACTAAACTTCATTTCAGTACCGCGTTTCACCCAGACCGATAGATAATTTGAACGCACTATCTAAACATTCGAACATATGTTGAGAGCTAATGCTTTAGATACGCTCGATGATTGGAGTGAGCACTTATCATTAATCAAGTTTTCATATAACAATACTTATTAATCAAGTATCAAAGATGCCCCATTTGAAGCATTGTATGGAAGAGCATGACGATCACCACTATGTTGGACTGAATCAGAAAATAACAAGAAATTTGGTTCTGAAATAATTCAAGAAACCACCAAAAAGATACAACAAATTCGATAAAGACTAAAATGGCCCAGGATCTACAAAAGAGTTACGCTGACAATTGCAGGAAGCTCTTAGAGTTCCAAGTTTTTAATCAAGTATTTAAAAAAGTTTCACCTTGAGAAGGAATTTTACGATTAGAAAAGAAAGGTAAGTTAGAGGCAAGATACATTAGATTCTTTAGCCTCATTAAACGTGTTAACCCTGTGGCCTATCAATTAGAATTATCTCCGAAATTATCTAGTATTCATAATATATTTCATGTGTCCCAGTTACGTCAATATATTTCATGTCCGACACATGTCATTACATGGTACGAAATATTTGTTTAACGCAATTATGAATTTGAAGAGCGTCCAATTCAAATTATGGACTATTAGGAAAAGATTCTTAGAAAAAAAGATTTTCTTTTAGTAAAGGTTCCCTGGGAACACCAAATTTAGCAAGAACCTACATAGGAATTAGAGTAGACCATGAAGAAACAATATCCCGAGCTTTTTGCAGGAAAATTCAAGGATGAATTTTTTATTAGGTAGGTAGACTGTAATACCCATGTAGTATCAAACCCTAGAATGATCAAACAAATATCCGCTAACCATATATATTGACTTATATCCCCCTTATAACTTAGTCAAATTTAAAAACCCTCTAACAAAGTCAAAACTATTTATCAAACCCTATAATTTTATTTATTACATAAGTACCCTCTTAAAGTTACAAAATGACCAAAATACCCCTACAAACTTTTAAAGAAGTATTACTTGACCTAGGTTTCACCCTAAGATCCAAGCCTTATATCAAATTATACCTTTAGACCTCAAATAATTTAATTTTTAACCCTAACCCCTGAAATTTCATAAAATTACACAAATGCTCCTTAAATATGAAAATTTATCAAATAAAATAACTAAATAAATATTAAACATCATCTTTAGGGACAAAACTTAAAACTAGCATATTTGCACTTTCACCCTTCCAACAAAGCATCCAAATCAGCAAAAAATGTCAAATTTCACATGGATAGTACCCTCCACACATGTGAAAACCTTGTGTTTAAAATATATCTTCTCAAAACTTGGAAGTATCCACCTCCCTTATACACCAATCAACTGCCGTTAGTCTGTACTATAAATACCCTACGAATTCCAGCCTTGAAAGTCACTAGTTCAACGGAACCAAACTTGTCTTTTTTTCACTCGAAACTGGTAACCTATGATTTTATTCACCATTATTTATTTGTATTATTCAGAATATTTACTGCACTATCACAAAGCACAACCCAATTAAAAGACCTAATCTTTTATGTGCGGAATGGCCTGTATAGGTATAAACACTCAAAACCTCCATCAAAGCTTGAACATTATTGGTGAAACTCTCTTTTTTGACATCAAACTCTTTTTAAATTGAGTAATAAGTTCCTTATGATCCCAGGTGCTTGAGTGTAATGGCAATTTTGAAAAATAAATAAGTTTTGAACCCCAATATCGTAAAGGTGTTTTCGAAGTTTAGAAATTTCAAATTCAAAATTCTCTTCAAACAGGATACCTTAACCCTTCAAATCAAAGCGAAATGCCTCCCTATGATAGAAGAAACCTAGATATAAACTTAAAATCCATTGCCATATTCTATAACTCCATGAATGTTTGGTCAAAATTTTTGGAAAAACTCAGTAGTTGAAACTTGATCATTTATGAACCCCAATCCATGAAACCTATATATTTGAATCCCTCATGAAAAAAATAGGTTGGATTATTTTAGGAATTATCTTAAATGGTTTTGTAAATTAGGAGATATTTGAGGTCAAAGTCTTTTCAGAACCTAAGTCAACTATTGAGAGGAGAAAGATGAAGTTTTCAACCACAAACCTTGACCAAGCATTCGAGAATGCGTGGCGAATAAAAATTTTTTGATTTTTTTTCATGATTATTAGTAATTTTTTTGGTCAAAATAATATAAGGTAAGGTAGTGTTTGGTCAAACCTAACTCGAATTACAGAAAACCAAGGTCTTGGTTTAAAAGTATTTTCACAAAATTATAAATTGACCCCTCCTTTTTTATGTTTTGAATATTTACCCCAACTTTTTTCCACGTATTCTTTGATAAATTATAAGGAAAAAGGTCCTCCACACCATTTCCCAAATAGGACTTAAACCTTACATTTTAAAATTTAAAAACTAATTATAAAATAATCCCTAAATTTTAAAGAATACAATTTTTCATTTTTTTCTTTCTAATTAAATCTTATGCTAATAGTATACGCTTATAATCATGCTAATTGACAGACAATCAAGCATCTGACCATCCCGACTCCGACTCCGACTCCGACTCCATCTAGTTTTAAATATGTTCTCTACAACTAACAATTAGGTTTTTCCCTTCCAATAGTAATTTCAACGTATTTGAGATAAATGATGTTGATATCCCATTGTGATAACCATATATTACTCTTAGTATGTGCATGTTATGATACTACCATGCTACATATGTTGTTAAATATCACCGATAACTGAATATGGATCATTTGGATAAATTTAAACCCTTATCTCTAATAACTAATTTCATGAGGTTACTGCAAATGACTGAATTAGTTCACCCAAAAATTCATATGCTAAATGTCTTTGTCACAAGCATTCGTATAACTTAGGGATTAAACTGTCATGTTATCCCATGAAACTTTTCTACTTTGCCTATAGGTCTCAAGATATTTTGAGAGCCTAGTTATGCTACATATATATGACTGCCATTGCTACAAAACGTTCATAGACTTTTTTGGAATATTATTTGGTCATATTGATGTGATTGATTTTTCTATACCTGCTAGTAAACTATTAATTATGGGATTATTTGTTTCAAGATCCTTGACTTTCTTCTCGATCTATAAGATTTATTGCTTATGCTTAGTTCTTGATTTTTTTCATTAAACAGATAAATCCATGCATGCCTTGAACCTCGATATAATTATATTTATTATAGAATTGGTTAAAATATACTTATCATACTTATGATGATTCATTTTTACCTTCAGATGTTATAGAATAAGGAAGTTGTACCCCCTCCCTTTTGTAATATGCACATATCACTTGTATGCTTATATAACAATATGGAAGGACATTAAGGAATATGGAAGAAAAGAATGCTCTTTCTCCATAACTTAAGTCGTTGTTCATTTTTTGAATAAAATGTAACACGTATAATTCACCCATGTGTTGGTGTTACAATATATATAAGATGATGTTAGTTATCTATATAATAATAAAGTTATGTTTTTTGTCTTAGCTTTAGTTTAATTGCTTTGTTACTATCTTGTACATTCATACCAAAATAAGGTGTGACGATATCGATGGGTGTCTACTTTAGATGGATGGATGACAACATTTAAATATTATATAAAGAATACTCGGTATATTGGAGGGTCAAGTGTTGAAGAATACGTAACTGTGGAATCATCTCTATACGCTCTGGAACATATGCCAAAATAAAAGGTGAGGAGGTTCAAAACTCATGGAGAATGAGTGATCCAGGAACCGGATGAGTTTGAGGATGAATGGCCTTTTGGGAACCCTAAAGAGGTAAAACTCACAAATCTACAATATGAGCAAGAAAATCATTATGTCCTCAAATCGAAGATGAAGTTGAAGATTGGAGAGTGTAGGTATCTACTGAATTGTTATTATTTTTTATTATACACATTCTATATATAATGATCTAAACACTATAATTTTCTCGTAGGAAGTAAGAGAACAAAATTGCCCAAAATTAGAGGAGAAATTACACAATGAATGATTTTAGGGCATAGGTGTCAAAAGAGGTAATTTCCACCTCTTATGTGTGGTTATTTATTGATGTGTTTTAATAACATGCCCTAATACAAATCCATTAATAAATGCCCAATCCTATTATGACATTGACATTATATTGGCGCTCTAGTTTGATTTACTAATGTTTAATTTGATCTATGAATGTTATTTTGAATTATGAATGTTTAGGGGCACGAACACCTTTCACGGGAAGCCCGGTTTGAGAATAGAGTCTCCTAAGTTTGTGGTTGGACCACATTGGCCCTAGAACCCACCATATTTATCATCTCTAACTCTGAGCTGGTCAATGTATCAACATCTCATTCCAAGCATAAAACACGAGGTTATAACCCTTCGAATTTGTTCATCCAGGCTTTAGCCTCATACTTAGCTCAAGTTTTGGCATGCTTCAACTGCACAACGTTGTCTTTATATAGTAGCCTATTGTAACTCTCTTCAGGCCTATTTTCTCATACGAGTTTAGTTTGTTGTACTTATTAACAAGGTGAGTTTCTCTCTCAGGTGTTTAACTTCTAACTTCTAACTTTTTAGATTAACTTTTATCTCGAGGTTCCTTTTTCCTTTTCCATGGCGTCGTATTTAGTTTTCATGATTGATTCTCAATTCATTAGAATATTTTTGACATTTTTAGTCTCAAACATGTGAAAGGATACTTGGATAGACACCTCAATGAGCATTATCTAGGACATTATTTCTCTAGTCCGATCAGCCTTTCGCATGCTAGATTTTAACCATGTAAAAAAATTGAGATGAATCGATAAAAAAATGTGGAAACCAAATACGATGCCATGGAAAAGGAACACGTGGAAATTATACCAGAAAAGTTCGAGATGGAAGTTTATTTAAAACGATGCAAGTTAAAGGTCGAACACCTGAGGGAGAAATTCACCCACGTTAACGAGGATAACAAACAGTACCTCGTGCGAGAAAATAGGGCTTAACAAAAATACAATAGGCTATTGGATAAACATAATGTTGTGTCGTCAAAGTGTATTAAAATTAGAGTTGAGAATAAGGATGAAGCATAGAAGAACAAATTCAAAGATCCGGTGCCTCACATTTAATGCTTATAATGAGACGTGGATACATTGAGTAGTGCACAATCAAAGAAGGTAAACATGAGGGGTGCCAGGACCAATTTGGATGAACCAAAAACTTAGGAGACTTTATATCATTGCCTTCTTTCACTACACCATATATCACCAATGGTTATGATTTTGGCCCGTGACCACCCCTATAGGTCACAATCCAAAGTTGTGACAATATTAAGCGTGATAAAATTAAGGGTAACAGTCTAAACAAGTAACCCATAGGGGAGAACGTGGGTCAATATACAAACCCGTGATCACCATACTGTGGGGGTCACGGTCCAAGCCGTTATCCATAGGGGAGAATGTGTGTCACGATTCAAAGTTGTGACGACGATATAACGAGGGATCCCAGTCCAAAACTATGACTCAGAGGGAAGAATGTGGGTCACGATCCAAAATCGTGACCACTATACCACGAGGGTCACGTTCCTAAATCGTGACCCCTAATTTACTTTAATTTAATGAAAATATATTTGGTCATGGTTTTGGCCCTTGGCCAAATAAAAATTTTTAAAAAAATCATCCTAAAAAACTTAAACATATTTACATTTCCAGATATAAATATTTAGACAATATGTATTAAAAGTTAACTCACGCATGCTTGCGTGAATATGTAATAATGCACCACAAGTTAACTAATGCATGTTTGCATGAATATGCAATAAAATACAATGCATTCTTGCGTGAATATGTATAACACAAAAATAGAATGCATGCTTGCATAAATATGTACAACACAAATAAAAATACAATGAACTCTTGTGTGAATATGTTCCAAATCTTCCTTCTCCAATAAGGTCTACAAACAAAACGTCAAAATGTTTGAAGTGGTAATAAAGGATTTGATTCCCAAAAATAACTCTGGAATGCCTACGTATCCAAAATTGGCATCAAAGTCCACGTAGTATGTAAGATGAACAAGGTTGGAGTCTAACCCATAATTCGAATCTAGGGTGTCTCTTTTGATTTATGAGAATAAATTTTAAATGTGTTGAAAGAGTAGAAAATTGTGAGAACACTTTGAACTGGGAATTGTGGTATTGGCCCCTTTTTTTTTATTTTTTATTGATGAAAATATATGTGAATGCATATATGATTATATAAAGCGTGGTGCCTCATGACTACGCGGTCATATTTTCAAGCATGAGTCTAATTATTTATAATTTTGGTCATATTCACAAACCGAGAGTCCTGTGACTATGCGGTCAGTTGCTACTAGTTACATTGATCCCTTGCGAGGTGTCCATGTCTCTTGCGGGGCCATTTGGGAGTTATTTTGCATTTTCTCCCTTCAACAGCATGTTTTCAAGTCAAAGTATAATTATTTGCAAGTTTTGATCATATTTAAAAATCGAGAGTCTAGTGACAAAATGATCATTTGCTACATGTTAATTAGCCCCATGCGAGGTGTTTGTGCCTCGTGTGGGGCCATTTGGGGACTATTTTGTTGCTTTTCCCTTTAATGACATGATTGCAAGCCTATGTCTAACTATTTAAAATTTTTGGTCATATTATTGAATTAGGAATCTCGTGACTATGTGTTCAGTTGCTACATGTTACGTTGGTCTCGTGCAAGGTGTTCATATCTCTTGTGGGGTCTTTTGGGTACTATTTTGCATTTTCACCCTTTAATGGCATGTTTTCGAGCTTAAGTCTAACTATTTGAAATTTTTGGTCACATTATCAAACCAGGATTCTCATGACTATTCGGTCAGTTGCTACATATTAAGTTGGTCTCGTGAGAGGTGTGTGTGCCTCTTGAGGTGCCGTTTACGGGTTATTTTACATTTTTGTGCTTAAAAGTCATGTTTTTAAGCCTAAATTTAACTATTTGAAAGTTTTGGTTATATTCTCGAACTGGGAGTCCCGTGACTATGCAGTCAGTTGCTATATTTTATGTTGGTCCCGTGCGAGGTGTTTGTTCCTCTTGCGACGCCGTTTGGGGGATGCTTTATGTTTTCACCCTTCAACAACATGTTTTCAAACCTAAGTCTAACTATTTATAAGTTTGATCATATTCTTGAACCGGGAGTCCCATGACTACTTAGTCCGTTACTAAGTGTTACATTGGTCCCATACGTGGTTTTAGTGCCTCTTACGGGGCCATTTAGGGATTGTTTTGCATTTTTCCCTTCAATGGGATGTTTTGAAGCCTACGTCTAACTATTTTCATATTTTGATTATATTTTAGGAACAAGAATCCTATGACTAGGTGATCAGTTTCTACGTATTACGGTGGTCCCATGAGAGGTATTCATGCCTCTTGTGAAGCCATTTCGTGGTTGTTTTGCATTTTTGCCCTTCAACGACATGTTTTTAAGTCTAAGTCTAACTATTTTTAGGTTGTGGTCATATTCTCGAAGGGAATCCCGTGACTAAATGGCCAGTTATTCCGTATTACATTGGTCCCGTGCGAGGTGTGTGTGCCTCTTACAGGGCCGTTTAGGGACTATTTTCCATTTTCGCCCTTTAACGACATATTTTCAAGCCTAAGTCTAACTAGTTGTAAGTTTTGGTCATATTATCAAACAGGGAGTCTCATGATAACACGACGAGTTGCTACATATTATGTTTGTCCCGTGCGAGATGTTCGCGCCTCTTGTGGGGCCATTTGGGGGTTATTTTGTATTTTCGCCCTTCAACAGCGTGTTTTTATGCCTAAGTCTAACTATTTGCAATTTTTAATCATATTCATGAACTGGGAGACCTATGACTATGTGATCAATTGTTGTATGTTACTTTGGTCATGTGCCAGATGTTTATGCCTTTTGTGGGGCTGTTTGGGGGTTGTTTTATGTTTTTGCCTTCAACGACATGTTTTCAAGCCTAAGTCTAACTATTTAAGTTTTGGTCATATTCTCGAATTGGGAGTTCCGTGACTACGCGTTTAGTTGTTACGTGTTACGTTGATCTCGTACGAGGTGTTCATCCTCTTGTGGGGATGTTTGGGGACTTTTTGCCTTTCCCCCTTCAACGACATGATTCCAATCCTTAGTCTAACTGCTTACAAGTTTTGGTCATACTCTCGAATAGGGAATCCTATAACTATGCGATCAGTTTTTACGTATTACTTTAGTCCTCTGTGATGTGTTCGTGTTTCTTGCACGGACATTTGGGGGTTGTTTAGTGTTTTCTCCCTTCAACGGCATATTTTCAAGCCTAAGTTAAACATTTTTCATATTTTGGTAAAATTCATGAACTGGGAGTCTCATGACTACATAGTCCGTGTTATGTTATTACCATGCATGGTATTCGTGCTCTTACGAGTCCGTTCGGGGGTTATTTTGCATTTTTCCCGTCAATAGCATGTTTTCAAGCCTAAGTATAACTATTTGCAAGTTTTGGTCATATCCTCTAATCGGGAATCTCGTGACTACCCGTTTAGTTTCTACATGTTACGTTGGTCCCATGCAAGGTGTTCGTGACTCTTGCTAGGCTATTTTGGGTGCTATTTTGCATTTCCTCCCTTCAACGACATGTTTTAAGCCTTAGTCTAACTATTTGCAAGTTTTGGTCATATTCTCAAATCGAGAGCCCCATGATTATGTGGTTATTTTCTATGTGTTGCGTTTGTCCCCTGCGAGGTGTCCATGCCTCTTGCAGGTCCGTTTGGGGGTTGTTTGACGTTTCGACCCTCAACAACATATTTTGAAGCCTAAGTCTAACTATTTGCAAGTTTTGGTCATATTATCGAATCGAGAGTCTCGTGAGTATACATTTAGATACTACGTGTTACATTGGTCCTGTGCAAGGTGTTCGTACCTCTTGCGAGGCCGTTTGGGGGCTATTTTTCATTTTCACACTTCAATGACTTGTTTTCATTCATAAGTCTAATTATTTTTAAGTTTTGGTCATATTATTGAACTAGAAGTCTCATGAATATGCGGCTAGTTATACATCATGTTGGTCCCGTGCGAGGTGTTTGTGCCTCTAGCGAGTCCGTTTAGAGGTTTGTTTTGCATTTTCACTCTTCAATGACATATTTTCAAGCCTAAGTCTAACTCTTTACAAGCTTTAATCATATTCTCAAATCGGGACTCCCTTGTCTATACAATATGTGTTTAGAAGTTACATTAGTCCCATGCGAGCTGTTCACGCCTCTTGTGATAACTGTTTTGCATTTTCGCCCTTTAATGTCTTATTTCCAAGCATATATCTAACTATTTACACATTTTGGTCATATTCTTAAACCAACAATCCGATGACTAAGTGATCGGTTGCTACGTGATACGTTAGTCCTATGCGTGGTGCCCGTGTCTCTTGTAGGGCCACTTGGGGGTTATTTTGCATTGTCCCCTTTCAATGGCATGTTTTAAATCCTAAGTCTAACTATTTGCAAGTTTTGGTGAGATTCTCAAATCGAAAGTCCTGTTCTTACGTAGTCGATTTCCAAAGTCTAACCTTTTTGATTTTACCCCCAAATAAGCACTTAATTAACCATTATATAGGAATAAAACATTTAAAAAATTATGCATATCAAGTATGTAAAAATATGAGTTAAAGTAAAAAATACCTAGTTCCTATGATAGTTTTGGCACGATTTAACTACACAATATTGTAGTTTTGGCACGTTTTAACTACACAATATTGTCTTTCTCTATTAGCCTATTATATTTCTCTTAAGCCCTATTTGGTCAAACGAGGTATAGTTTAAAGTCCTCTTTAACGTGAGCGAGTTTCTCTCTAACATGTTAAACCTCTAACTTGCACCTTTTCAAATCAACTTCCATCTCAAGCTTTTATAGCACAATTTCCATGTAATTCTTTTCCACGGCGTCGTATTCGACTTTCATGATTGATTCTCGATTCATCAGAATTTTTTGACATTGTCGAACTCAAACATGCAAAAGGATGATCGGACCAAATAAATAATCTCTGGGACAGTGCACATTGAGGTGTCTATCCGATCAGCATACCCTAGTTCAATAATGTAATTATGAATGAAAATTAAATATGACCCCATGGAAAAGAAATACGGGTAAATAGTGGATTTGAAATGGTGCAAGTTAGAGGTCGAACACCTGAGAGAGCAACTCACATGCATTAACATGGATAACTAACTATACCTTATACAAGAAAAATGGCTCAAGATAAATACATTCGTAAATCAAATTGGGCATCCTGTGCGAGGTGTCTGTTTCCCTAAACATTCATATTTCAAACTAAATAATCATAATTCAAAATAAAAATTGATAAATCAAACTAAACACTCATAAATCAAACTAATAGGATATAACTTGGATACAAATCGGATTGTCGAGGGCCGATATAATAATAGGATAAAAATAGGATTGCGAAGGGTAAAATATTTTTTTGATACTCAATCTTCATCTAAATTAACTAAAAGATCCTTCAAATTAGGGGTTTTCACCATGAGTAGGCTAGAACACTTCACCATCCTTTAATGCATTTGGTTCCTTAGTTATACCCTTCGGTGCATGCACAACAATAGACCAATTGCCATAGTTTATTCACTTCGAGTAGAATACCATCTTTACATTCTGAACAACATAAATAAAATGCCTGTCGACTGTACGATCTTTACTCTTCATCTTTGATAATCTATCATGATACGTTTCGAGTCGAGATCAACTTTACAAGCATTCGTAGTGTCCTCCACCTTCACCCAGTCGCAATAGAATATGAATTTTGTGAAATATAAATAATTTAGTTCCAAGATTTGTTGGACAATCCCATAATATGCAAGCATAGTACCTTTCAGATTTTTATCGCTTTTTCTAGTGACACAAATAATCAAGGCAGAAATTAAAATTTGCATGTTTTGCATGAAAAGCTTTTCCTCAAATAAATATGCTACAAAATCAAAATCGCTGGTGCAGAATTTTATAAACTCTTTCGCTCGAAATTTGGGACCTTTTGCTAGGCGTGTAAGACTTGAAGAGACATCATCTATTCTCAGAAGCTACTTATATTAATAAATTTATATTAGGATATGTTTTCATCACACATAATTAAATGATTACACATATATGAGGTAGAAATTACCTCTTTAGATATTTATGATATAAAATCATTCATCATGTAACTAATACTTTGATTTTGGGAAATTTCATTCTTGTAATTCCTAAAGGTAATTCGTAGAATTTAGACCATAATATATAGAATACATAAAGTCAAACAAGAGTAAGTCGAAGACATAATAATATGTTTTCTCGTATTGTAGATTAGTTAGTCTCACCTCTTTAGGGTTCCCTAAAGGTAATTCATCCCCAAGCTCTTTAGGTTCCACGATCACTCGTTCTCCACGAGGAGTGAACCTCTTCATCTCTTGTTCTGGCATTTGTTCTCAAGCATATAGGGGTGATTCCACTGTTACGTGTTCTTAAAAAAGTAACCCTCCAATATACCCTGTATTCTTTACATAATCTTTGAAGGTTTTCATCAAGCGCTTGAAAGGATACATCCAGAAATACCTAATGGGAACACACAATAAAGCCTCATGGCATAAATGCACTAGCAGATGGATGTTGATATCGAGGAATGAAGAAGTAAAATATTTCTATAATTCGCAAACTACCTTGGCTAAAGTTAATTTTGCGGCTCTAATGTTCTTTTTGTTTACCTCTTTTGCACAATGTAGGGTAAAGTATAAATTGATTTGCATAACTGCCTAATGAAGATCTTCATTTTTAGATACGTAATGCCTAAATTGCAGAGGGAATAATTGAGTGATAACGTGCCAATCATGAGACTTGAACTGTTTCAGGTCATTTGTTTGGTAGCTTACTACCCTGCATAAATTACCGGAATAACCAGTTGGAATTTTTAAGTTGAACAACATGTTTTAAAGGATATTTTTCTCACTAGTAGTCAAAATTAATGTTGTCGGGGGGGATAGAAATTGTTCCTGTTGTAGGATCATTTTTTAACCATAGTTTTATCTTTATTTTCATATACTATAGATCGCGGCGTGCCCGCTCTCCATATTTTGAATGATATCCTCCCAGGAATATTCGTAACAAATGTTCGATAACATTCTAATCTGTGTGCATCACATCAATTATACTCCTTACATGATGATCTTTCCAATATGACAAGTCAAAAAATACTGATCGTTTAGACCATGCGTTCGTTTTACTAGGTTTATTAGGATCCCCCTAGCTTTACACTTAAGGTTTGTAAACTGAGGGTGTTTGCCTATGTACGTATTCCCCACACTCGCCTCCATCGCCTTCTCCTAAAAATTTATTGAATAGGAAGTCGAGTTGGTTCCATCCTATGCTCATAACTGACAGGTAAGAAGTTAAATTTATCATTACTAAAGGGGTACTGGTCGATAGAAATGTATGATGACCCATATAACTCATTTTACCACTATGAGTTAACCAACTAGCTTTAGTTTCCTCCTCACATATGGGACATCCATAATAACCATGAACATTGCAACCAGATAAGGTCCCATAAGCAGGAAGGTCATGGATCGCCCATATAACCAATGCTTTAAGAGAACTTTTCACCCTTATGAGAGTTAAATTCCGTCACGAATTTATCCCATAACTCTTTAAGTTTTTCGATTAATGGGGCTAAGAATGTATCAATATCATCATCGGGAGCCTTTGTCCCTAGTATCAATAAAGATTATAATGTGAACTCCTTTCTCACACACAGTGTTGGGGAAGACTTAAAGGCACCGTGAGAAGTGGCCAATAACTCAAATTTGTACTTAAATTTTCGAAAGGGTTGAACCCATCAATTAATAATGCAAGATGAACATTGCACGGTTCCTTTTCAAATTCACGATGTCGTGCATTTAAAATTTTCTAGATGATTGAAACAACCGGATGATGCATTAGATTCGCACCCACCTCACATCGAGCATGCCATATCATGGTCTCTGCTATCAACTGTAATGCGAAAAATCGTTTAACCATGGCCCAAAGGGAAAATACTTCAAAACCTTTGGCGCAACTTGTGAGCACTTACGATATTTTATGGACTTGAATTTTTTATTCTCATAAGGCACATATCTAGGCTCAATGAATAAAAGGCACTTGTAACGTCCCAACCCGAATTTATGGATTTTTCGTGAGTCAACCCGATTCGAATTGTACGTTAGGTGCAAAGTGCAATGAAACAACCTAAATAATGTTGCTAGTCAAGATTTATTTTAATTAACATTTCACTTGTTAACATGCGATTTCAATTTCAAGATGAACTACCCGTGGGACCTGTGGGGAGCACACCGAAGTCCAAGTAAATAGAGCTACTAATGTACACATAAATAAAATACACTTACCTGTAAAACTCCCTCAAATTATGCAACCGCTGCCAAACTGCCATAAATAAAGTGGGATGTGAGCCTATGCCTAGTGGGATTTATATGAACAGAATATAAATGAACGGCAAAAAGGAATACTCACACGCTATAACCACATGGGTGCAAATTTACGTATATATCTACATATATATACCTTTGGAAAATACATATGCTAATGCATTAATCTTTTTACTTCAAAAAATCTTACTTATCCAGATTAATTTACCTTAATCTAGTAAAGACTTCCTTTATTCACACTTAGAATTTTCACCTTGTTTAACACACCCAGTTCAACACTTGAAACCATTACACTTGATTTGATTGGAACCCATTCCTTTAACGTTATTGAACCCCTTTCACTTATTTTATTGCACTTTGGTATTTTCATTAAAAATAACCATTTCAACAAACGCGTTTGCCGTGATAGAAAATACTTGTTTGTCATTCGAAAATAATTTCCCATATATACTTATGCCAATTATGGGTTTAACAACTTGGTTTCTTAATTACTTATTTCCATCTTACTTTATCGTTTAAAAGATTTACGCATTTACTTGTTCATTTTACTTTTATCGGAACATTTATTACATTCTTTCAAGTTAGGTTGTATTTACACATTTTACCACACAACCCATTTCTTGATATGTTCCATATTTCCTTTATCTTTTCTCGAAATCTTTCAATACCGCATACTTACACGGGCTCCACACCGACGGCTATGCACACCATATGCTCTGGCCAGTGATTTTGGGATTTTCAACCAAGGGCTCGAGGCCCTTCATGCATATTCCTGATTGCATCCGAGTCCTTATTAATGTGTTTAATATTTTACATATGTCCATATTATTCCATTTTGTTACTTTTACCCGGTCGAAGCCAAACCCGGACCTAACCGTTCGTTTTTCATTAACACTTGGAAAATTGTTTCTTTCTTCTTTAAGTCCCTTATCCACTCACACGTGATTTATACTAAAATCATTCATGCTATAGGACTGAGCTTATTTTAACACACGTTAGTGTAAACACATTCTTTAATATTTTTATCCCATAAAAATGTTTCATTTTAACTAAATTACCAAGTTACCCTTTATTTACCAAACTTGCAATTTAGTTCCTTAGCAGTGTTATTTCTTAAAAATGATTATTAAATTTACAACTTAAGATTTAAAACACTTAGCCATTTTAACACTTGTTAATACCACACTTTTTGCCAACTTTCACATTTGTTACTTTAATATCCTTAACGCATTAAATTTCACCCTTTATACCAATCTACTTTTTATGTTCTTAAAAATTAATATTTCTTCCATTTAGCATTAGTAGTCTCATACTATACCTTATTTAATATTTTGTTCCATAAAATATCCATTTTTATTCCAAAGTTGTTCATTATTAGTCTTACTAGAAACACACTAAACAATATTATCAACATTTTTGTTCCATAACATGCTTATTATTTCCGTCTCACTAGAAATATACTAAAATAACATTTGTCACATTTTTACTCTAAAAAGATGTTTATTATTCCTTTCTAATAAGAATACACACAAATGCTATTTCCTTACATTTTTATCTCATAAAAATATCCATTATTTCTTTTTACTAGAAATACACACAAATACCATTTTCTTACATTTTATTCCATATTCCATAATTCCTTTTTACTGGAAATACACCAAATGACACTTTCCTACATTTTTATTTCATAAAAAATTTCATGGATAGTATTCTAAATTTTATAACACTTTTAAAACTCATTTAGATATTCTTTTATGTCCATTTTCATTAAAACATCAATGGTGTATTAAATAAACTCATAATTACATTATAGCCATTTTTCTACACACTCCTACACTCAAATGGTGGAAAATAATAATCTGAATTTTTGTCTAATTCACAACCCACTTTAAAACCTTTATTTGAGACCCATTTGTTCATGAAATCAAAGAAATAAACCAATAAACTTCATGGACGCAAACTATCACAAATCTTACATATATTAAGCCTAATATATGCGAATAATAAATCTGAAATTTACACATGACATTAACCCTAAACCAAGGTTAGTAAAACCCACCTCAAAGAGCTCTAGAAATGATATAGATGTTGGAGAAGATGGAAGATCCCCCACCTCCAAAGGTGGCCCTAAGGGGATCTTTAAAATCTCTCTAAACATGACTCCATTGTTACTCCAAGATTTGCTCCACACAAAACTTAATGAAATTTTCTTCTTCATCCTCAAGGATACCCCCCTTTCAAACACCCAACAAACATACCCATAAACAAAAACTTCATCTTCCACCTCTAAAAACGTCACTTAGGGTTTACTAAGATAACATAAGGTGGTTAGAATCTTTCTAGAAGTGGTTTACATATTGTACATGTACTTGGTGTGGGCAGTGTATGCTTAGAATAGGTCTAGCTAAAAAGTCCATCCATGGAGGTTTCATCTTAGAGAGAGAAAGATGGACTACATGTAGATGACGTAATTTCCCCCTAACATCCCATACTTCGAGTTACATACTACAAAATAGCCTTATATTGAGTATGTCTTTGCTTGAGATTCACAAGATATCGACAGGTGTCCAAATCCAAGGGACCATAATCATACAACACTTTAATAAATTCCCGCCCGTGGCCATATTCGAGACCCCCGATTGACCGGCCAAGGGACACCGGTTATGCAAAAAACCTTCTTTTTTGAAGTTTCAACCCCATGATATATTGATACGTATTTTTATCACTTCAAATGTTTGGTCAAATTATTTTTTTATTTTCCACAAAGACTCCTATAAAAATTACGTAAGGCCCTCTTGTTGTGTCGTGTACCATCACAATGTTACCGTATATTTTCTATGTCCGTGCCACGTTCGTTTCTCGACCGATTCATGTCGTACTTCATTATCATATTTGTACCAGCTAATTTAACACGGATATTCATCCATGCGGACCATGCAACATAAAGTTTTCTTTTAATCCCCACGTGCGATGTGCACTTTTTTGTACAATTCTAGTTCATTCCTTTATATATTAGTTTCAACAATAATTTCTCCGAATAAACTATTCAAATTATATTAAAAATATTTATTTCCAGGTCATGGTTTTACAAACTTCCCTCCTTAGGGAATTTCGTCCTCGAAATTCTTGTCCCTTAACTTTAGGTTCTATAGTAATTTCATCCTCAACACCATGGTCTAAGCTCAAAAACTTCAATTTCATCAATCACCATTGCCAATCCAATCACAGTGACCCTTAAGGTCTTATCAAAATTCTCGAGCATGCCTCACATCCCTACTTAACAAAACCTCGAGATGTCTGATATTCTTCAAATATGGTACCATCACCCATGAACTCATTATCAAGGATCATCTCTATGTTAGGATTCATGGCCTATGTTTCCCAAACAAATCTTAGGTCACGCCTAGCCCAGGTTGAGAAAACCTCAAAATTTTCATCATGTTCATCATTGATCCCTAAGATAATCACATCACCACACAGGTATACCCGATCGATATCTCCTATGAGATCCTCATGCTAACCTTGAGTCATCCTAGGTATCACAATACAAACACATACGATCGATCACATTCTCAATTCGTATAATTTCGAACCAAGTGCAACACCATAATCTAATGTCTTATCAGTTTCCACTATTCATAATATTCTCGAGTCACAACCTCAGGACACACAACCCAGTCGCACTAGTTATACTAGCTAACTAACAAGCATGTTAAACTACATATGCAACTATGAGAGACCACGCATATACACAAACTGGTGTAGAATAAATATGCATCTAAAGAAGAGCACACTCATATAACGTGACACATCAGCCACAACGGGACTAACTTGCATCACTACTGAGCCTACACAACACCACATCTGCATCAGAACCGTTCAACAACTAACCATTACCAGGATAAAAAAGGACATAAGAAATGCAACGAATTTGGTGATGTCAACACCCAAAGAAAAATAATCAAATTCCGATAGTAAATTAAACCACCCGAAGTGCGAACCCATAACGTATTCTTGAATTCTGTAACTCTTTATCGATACCTACTAAGCACCATAGCCTTGCCAAGTACCCTGGCTTGGCCTAATGAGTCCTACTGACGAACCATCCATCCATGCCGGACAAACGGAACACAAATATGTTTCATTCGAGAAGCTAAACTGCAAGGCTTCCCTCCATAGGACTAACGCTACCTATCCATCACTGGTAAGTGTAAGGACATTGTCCGTCACATTTAGTATTTCGTATACCACTACAAGTTTGTCGAAGAATTGTAAAGCTTACATCCACAATCGACAATCCGAATTTTAAGATATCTTAAACAATCATGCCCAACAAGGACGAATTTGGTAAAATGTGTTTTTGTTCCATTTACATTTTACATAAAAAGTGTTGGGATATATTTTTGAAAAATAAAATATTTTTCCATTTATGAAAAATAATTTAAAAATATTTTAAATGATTTTAATCATAAAAAGTTTTGTCTAAAAGTTTTCATAATCGTAAGAGTTTTGGTTTTAAGATTTCTAAAGTTTTTAAAACTCTGTTGTCGAATCTCGAGATTTATACCTGGTCGTTCAAGCGAGATAATATCTCGTTCGAATGAGATCAGATATGGTTCGAACGATGTAGTTTTTTGTTCGAATGACATAGTTAAATTTTGACACGTCACCGCCTTAAATGTTTTTATATAAAGGGTGTCAGACTTCTGTATTTCGCGTGGAGAAAACACTAGTTTTAACAGAATACGATTTTAGTGTTTTTGGGTTTATTCTCCATCTTTTTGAAGGTTCAAAACTTTGTTTTTACAATTCACAAATATCAGAATTTTTGTGCGAGTTGTTTGTGGAACCCAATGCATATTTTTGCTTGGAGTTTTGCTGCTAAAACTAGGTGCCTTGGAAAGGTACTGGGCTGACCATAGGTTCCACTTGCGAGAGGTACTAGGCTGATCGACTGCATGTCATAGGGAGTGCTACGGTGTTCATGGGCTGACGACTACGAACCGACACCTGCGAGTATTTCGTAAGTCAATTGTATTTTCGATGTAATCCAATTGTAAACTGTTCCTTTACAAATTATAGTGGAAATAAAAGGTTTTTGACCTGCGGGGATTTTTTCCTGAAATCTATCGTTGTCATCTTATTCATCGCATGATTTAAATTGAGATTTGAATTGACATGTAGATGCATGTTTAGGGGCTGATTGAATTGGTATTTGGTTTTAGCAAATTTAGACATACAATCAAATAAGTTTGAGTTGAAAATTGCGAATCTATTTGAATCAATATTGCACACGCTTTTTCAGTAAGCATAACTATCCTAAAGCAGGAAGAAGTTACCTCTCTTGACACTTATCATTAGTTATCAACCTACCATATCTAGGCCACCAAAATTTCAATCCGCGGTAGCTAACCTCAGTTTTTTGAGATCACTCTCATCAAGTGCACATAGCGCTCACACAATTTCAAACATTAAATTCTTGAACCATTGCTACCACTATTAGCACTGTCTACATGATATTACCATAATCACCCTAATGGCATCTCATCTTTCAAACATTACTCATACCTAATGATTTCCTCCAACAAAGTTATTACTAATCGCACATGTAGCACACTTAGTTTCTATAATTATGCCTAACACTTCACCCCATGTGTTATTTCTAAAAGCCACCATGAACCTCATCATGTTTTAAGTCTCCCAGATGCACGACCTAGAATTGATCAACCTATTCTCGAAATTATCCTCAAAGGTCATATCATGATACATGTCTATAAATAAAAGTCGTAGCACTAACTCCAAAGCACCGCCACAAATTGATGTGATCTAATCGTACTACGACCACCAATGGTCTACCATTACTTATGTAAAATCCAATACAATAATGATTTTTACTGCCTCATGGGCAACGATATCAAACTCAGTTATTTCCCTAAACAGCTTACACGATAAACTTTAGTATACATATCTAAGGAATTTCAACACAAATTCCTCTGCTTATCCGTGTTACTAACCCTTAGTCCACCTCACAAGGCCACATTATTAAATTCATAATGAGTATCCAACCACAACAACTAAATTGCATCACTATGAAATCATCGCACTACGTGCTAATCTACTACCTAACACAACTATATATATATATATTTCTTAGTAGGATACGGGGTGTTGAGCATTGCCTATGAACACTAAGGCCCGTGTCTATGAATGCCACAAGGGATCCTATCTCTCAATGTCAAACTACAATCAATAAAATTTAAATTAAAATCATCCAGGTTCTGATAGGACACAGGACGTCGGGTATTGCTCCCGTGGATGCCCACCCTACTGACTCCGTAAGAGGTGATTTTCTAAAAAGTCACAACCTAATTACTTAATGCTATGTCACCACGATTATCTAGGTTCACTCCTAGGTTACCCCAATTATTCAGATCATATAAATCCTCACTATAGTCAAGGCACATGAATTGGGACATACTAAACTCAAGCCCGCAACCAAGGTACCTAATACTTCCTCTCCATGTAGCTAACACTTGTGAATACTTTCATCGATCAACGACCACTAAGGTGTCCACTCATAAGGATAACATAGTATATACTATGACCGACTTATCCTCTAGCGTTGGTCTACATCAATTTATGTTCTCATTGGACCATCAATGATGGTATTATCCCAAGGATTAAAATTGTCGAATTATCACATCGATATTGACCTCTCATATGTGTCACACCCAAGGCTAAATATAATTTAAGTCACTATTTCACGCTACATAATTATAACACTCTAACAATGAGTCTCCACTATTGATTATTCACAATTTGGTACCACTTGCCCATTAGGAGTCATCTCATTCTATCGACATCTCCAAAGACTCTACGTCAACGAGGTTAGAACACAAACACCTCACACTACGGACCGTGGTATCACTACTCTTAGCTTACATGGACACTCGTAAATTATTAACACACTTAATCAGAAATGCGATAGCGATTTATCAACTATCTTGAACATATGCTCCTTGGCACTAATTCACTCGTCGTGCTAACCTCTTTGACTTTATCGTCGAGGAAACGAATTAAATTGTCATGAAACTAGCATGACCGTCCCGAACCACACCGATGTCGAAAGATCCATTAACGATCTCACCATGTCACACCCGAAAGGAACCTTGAACCTAGAGTACTGATACCATTTGTAATGACCCGACCCAGATTTATGGATTTTTGTGAGTCAACCCTATCCGAATCGAACATTAGGTGTGAAGTGCAATGAAACAACCTAAATAATGTTGCTAGTTCATTTTTATTTTAATTCATATTTCACTTGTTAGCATGCGATTTCAATTTCAAGATGAACTACGTGTGAGACCCATGGGGAGCACCTCGAAGTTCAAGTAAATAAAGCTACAAAAGTACACAAAAATAAAATATACTTACTTGTAAAACACCCTCAAATTACGAAACCAATCCCAACTTGTTGTAAACAGAGTGGGGATGTGAGCCTATGCCTAGTGGGATTTATACGAACATAATAGAAAAGAACGGAAAAAAGGAATAACCAAACGCTACAACCATGTGCATGCGAAATTGCGTATATATCTACATACGTATACCTTTGGAAATTACACATGCCAATGTATTAACCGTTTTACCTCCAAAAATCTTACTTATTCGTATTAATTTACCTTAATCTAGTAAAGACTTCCTTTATTCATACTTAGCATTTTCACCTTGTTTAACACACCCGGTTCGACACTTGAAACCATTACACTTGATTTAATTGGAACCCATTCCTTAATCGGAATTTAACCTCTTTCACTTATTTCAATACACTTTGGTATTTTCATTGAAAATCACCATTTCAACACACGCGTTTGCCGTGATAGAAAATACTTGTTTGTCATTCGAAAATATTTTTCCATACATACTTATGCCAATGATGGGTTTAATAACTTGGTTGCTTAATTACCCATTTACCCGCTTAATTTATCCTTTTACCTTATCTTATGGACATTAATAGACTTACGCATTTACTTGTCCATTTTATTTTTATCACAATATTTATTACATTGATTCAAGTTAGGCTGTATCAACACATTTTACCACACAACCCATTTCTTGATATGTTCCATATTTCCTTTATCTTTTCCCAGAATCTCCTAATACCGCATACTTACACGGGCTCCACAATGATGACTATGCGCACCATATGCTCTGGCAGTGATTTAGGGCTTTTGACCCAAGGGCTCTGGTCCCTTCTTACATATTCCCAATTGCATCCGAGTCCTTATTAATGTGTTTACAAATGTCCATATTATTCCATTTCATTAGTTTTACCCAAGGTTCTAAAAAAACGCGGGGCGTGACTGAGGCGTGGAGGCCAAGCTTTAAGCCTTAGAAGCCTAGGCGGACCTTAGGCGTGAAAAGGCGTTTAAGCCTTTTTAATATATTTTAATATTTTTTAACTATAACAACGCTATTAAAAATATTAAAATGGTACGTACCTTAAATTATTTATGAATATTTGCGAATTAAAATACTATTTTTTAAAAATACTAAAAAAAAAACTCGCATTTTTCAAGCCTTACTCTAAAAAACTTGCGTTTTTTCATGCCTTACCAAAAAACTGCTCTTTTCGATGCCTTACCCCCAAAAATGTTGGCCATTATTGATCGCGCCTTAATACACGCCCTGGGCCAAAACTTGGCGTATGTAAAAAGCCTCACGCCTAGGCGCATTTTTTAGAACACTGCTTTTACCCAACCGAAGCCAAACCCGGACTTAACCGTCCGTTTTTCCATTAACACTTGGAAAATTGTTTCTTTCTTCTTTAAGTCCCTTATACACTCACACATGATTTATATTAAAATTGTTCATGCTTTAGGACTTAACTTATTTTTTGCAAAATGTTCCACTTTAACTAAATTACCGATTTACGCTTTATTTACCAAACTTACAATCTAGTTCCTTAACAAGTGTTATTTCTCACAAATGATTATTAAGTTTCTAACTTAAAATTTAAAACACTTAGCCATTTTAACACTTGTTTAATACCGAACTTTTTCCAACTTTCACATTTGTTACTTTAACACCTTTAACATATAAAATTGCACCCTTTGCACCAGACTGCTTTTTATATTCTTAGAAATTGGCATTTCTTTCATTTAGTATTAGTAGTGTCATACTATACCTTATTCAATATTTATTTTCACAAAATATCCATTTTTATTCCAAAGTTGTTCATTATTAGTCTCACTACAAAACACACTAAATAATATTATCAACATTTTTCTTCCATAACATGCTTTTTATTTCCCTTTCACTAGAAATATACTAAAATAATATTTTGCACATTTTTACTCTATAAATATGTTTATTATTCCTTTCTACTAAGAATACACACAGATGTTATTTTTTTACATTTTTATCTCATAAAAATGTCCATTATTTCTTTTTGCTAGAAATACGCACAAATGCCATTTTCTTATATTTTTATTCCATAAAAATATCCATTATTCCTTTTTACTAGAAATACACCAAATGACACTTTCCTACATTTTTATTTCATAAAAATGTCCATGGATAGTATTCTGAATTTTATAACACTTTTAAAACTCATTTAAACCTTCTTTTGAATGCCCATTTTTCATTAAAATATTAAGGTTGTATTTAATAAACTCATAAATACATTATAGCCATTTTCCTACACACTTCTACACTCAAATGGTGGAAAATAGTAATCTGAATTTTTATCGAATTCAAAATCCACTTTGAAACCTTTATTTGAGACCCATTTGTTCATGAAATCAAATAAATCAACCAATAAACTCTATGGATGTAAATTATCACAAATCCTACATATATTAAGCCTAATATATGTGAATAATAAATATGAAATTTATACTTGACATTAACCCTAAACCAAGGTTTGCAAAATCCACCTCAAAGAGCTCTAGAAATGATGTAGATGCTACCGACGATGGAGGATCCCCCACCTCCAAAGTTGCCCCCAAGGGGATCTCTAAAATCCCTTTAAATTTGACTCCATTATTACTCCAAGATTTGGTCCACACAAAGCTTCATGAAATTTGGTTCTTCAACCTCAAGGAAACCCCCCTTTCAAACACCCAACAAATATACCCATAAATAAAAACATCATCTTATTCATCTAATAAGGTCACCTAGGGTTTACTAAGATAACATAAGGTGGTTATAAGCTTTTTAGAGGTGGTTTACATGGTGTACATGTGGTTGGTGTGGGTATGCCCAGAATAGGTCTGGCTAGAAAGTTCATCCATGGAGTTTTCATCTTAGAGAGAGAAGGAGACACTACATGTAGAGGACATAATTCCCCCCTAACATCCCATACTTCGAGTTACATACTACAAAGAAGCCTTATATAGAGAGTGTCTTTGCCTAGTATTCACAAGATATCAAGAGGTGTCCAAATCAAAGTTACCACAATCAAATAACACTTAAATAAATTCCCGCCCGTGGCTATATCTAAGACTCGCGGTCGACTGGCCAGGGGACCTCGATTGACCAATTCCTATGCAAAAAACCTCATTTTTTGAAGTTTCAACCCCATGATATTTTGATATGTATTTTTAGCACCTCAAATGTTGGTCACATTATTTTTTATTTCCCACCAAGACTCCTATAAAAATTGCACAGGGTCCCTCTTGTTGTGTCAGGTATCGTCACAATGTTATGTTATATAAACCGTGTCTGTGTCACGTCCGTTTCTTGACTGATTCATGTCGTACTTCATCATCGTATTCGTCCCAACTAATTTAACATGAATATTCATTCATGCGGACCATGCAACGTAAAGTTTTCTTTTAATCCCCGCGTGCGATGTGTCACTTTTTTGTACAATTCTAGTTCAATCTTTTGTGTATTTATTTCCTAAATAATTTCTTTGAATAAACTATTCAAATTATATTTAAAATATTTATTTCTAGGGTGGGGTATTACAACACTTTACCTTCTCTCCGTGCTCATTACGGTACAATGTGCAATCGTACATGCATATGATAGATTTCTGCTTCAAACCCAAACCCTTCAAGATCTTCTCCATTCTAGGGTAATTTCTTGGTAACATGTTCTCTTTTGTGAGAGTGTCTTTAACCCACTTAAGAATTTTGGTTACGTTGTTACCCAATAAACCAAATTAACTCTTTAAATTATGCAAACCGATCATTGCATACAATACCAAGTGACCTTCTTCATAATTTTTATACAAAGTCATAGCTGCATCAGCTTTCAACCCTATGTATTCCTGATCTTCTAACAAATAAGCATCAACATGTTCATTAACTTGTTCATAATTCACATTAGTCGTATCCATAGGCTGGAGGTTTTAATCGTCGTGGATTTCGTCAGCATCATCAATTAGGTCGGTCAAAGGACGATGTGTTGGAGAATCGTTCACCACTTCCACCCGGTGAGGTTTCGTAATGCAGTCATGTATTGATAATTCTTCCTAAATATATAGTACATTGTTTTCCCCATGAAACACCCATATCTTATAGTTTTGCATCATACCCCACATTAGTAAATGCAATTCAACGTCTTCCAAAGGATTAAATTTTTCGTTTATACAATGGTTGCACGGACTCAAAATCTTATCACTATTAAGATTTCTATTTGCATAATTAATAAATTCCCTACCACCCTTCACATGATTGTTCGATACTTTGTGACTCTATCACATCCACACTTTGTATTGTGGGTTAGCGTTCACTAGTGTTCAAAATTCAAAATAAATTCATTAAACACGATAAAAAAAATAATACAAGAAAATTCGTTCAAGCAAACTAGTATTACAAAAAAATTCATTAAAATATTATAAATTTGTTAAAAAAAAAAACAGTGTTCAATGCATAGTCTTGGCCGACAATTTAATTGGCCAAGTGATAAAATAATTTGCATAATTTAAGAACAATGGCCCATCCCCGTTGTTAATGTATGCAGTCTTATCTCCACAACAAGAATATATTTTATCGACCAAAATTTAAGCTTCACCCATCACGAAGGCCGATTGTGGACATGTGTTCCGATAATTATGGAAATGAGAGTGAACGTGTCAATAACCTTGGTATCAATCAAGTTGTGTATATAATATGCCTAGCGTATATCAATGTGCGTGGATGATAATGATGAATAGAATGTTCCAACTTTAGGTATTTATAAGAGGACTATTCCGAGAGGAGTCGTTTGGGAGGGAAATGTTCCCAGGGGAGGATAGGGGAATGTTTGAGGCATCTGAGGGGGGTAACACTTTTGTTTAATTAAGAGTCAAATCAAATTTTGGATTCCATTCGTCAAGAGTGCCATGTCCTTCCTAAGCTCCCTTCGAAGATCTAACACCTTTCCTTTTATCTTGGAACCTTCTTCTAACCACTACCCAACTCACCCCTCACTAAAGAGATCTCGTATAATAGGGGTGCATTGTGCTATAATTTGGTACTTGGCATACGTGAGCTTGCACCTCTTGTCCTCCCTTAATGGTCCCTCACAAATACTATGGTTAGGGCATCTTATTGAATGTCATAGGAGTTTTACTCAGAATGACTATTAAATATGCCCTCTATCATTTCGTGTAACATAATATTTTGTTTAGGACTATGATTCTAATAATAAAACTATTATAACATGTATATATACAATAACTAAATTTGAACTCACCAAAGTCGACAACGATTTGTCTGGGAGTTTATTGGTCCTGTTTTCTCGATTGAAATGCAAGTACAAGTTGACTCTATTATATTCTTTACCTTCTTCTGGAGTCCCCTTGGTCTATTACACCCATTTCCCATTAATATCACCATAAGATTTTGCCTTGAGTCCGTAGGCATCAACCTTTTTTTATCTATTCAGCTTATTTATTACCCTTTTATTCAGTTTTACCTCCATAACCTCATTCTCCAAGAAATCATTCCATTAGTTAGTGCGCATTTCAATATTTTGGGGAACTATGTCTTTCAGCCCCAAAATATCAGAACTTATTTCCTCCTTAGGGAAAAAATTCTTTCGAAGGTTCTTCCGATAGGTTTTCAAAGCATCAGCTACCTTGGAAAGAACCTTTGGTTTCAAACCGGTTGTGAATGAAAATGCCTTATTAAGTTTCTCCTAAATGTCAACCTTTAAGGCAGGATTAGACTTCTTCCAGTTGTCAGTGACCCCAACGCCCACAATCATCTTTACAAGAGACTGGCAATGGTTTTTAGAAAGTTGAACGTCCCATTTATCACCGGTTGGATTATCTCCGCCAATGAAGAAACCAATGCACTTCTTAGGGTTAGCTTGGGATCCCTCGACAACAACAGTTGAGGGTGTTGGATTATTAAGGATTTATTAACTTTTTAGGATGGGCTCAAATAAATGAATCGCAAAAAATTGATAAAATAAGTCTAAATGATTTATCAAGCTTTACTGATAGTCGGACACCACATTGACTACAATATTATTACAGTCACTAATATATCGCGTACACCTCTAGTTTAACTGGTCAATTTAGATGAAACTCTAGTAAATGATTTAAAATAATTATTTTAAATACCACCATAGATAGTATGACAAGTGGCACCATAAATATTTGACTCTTGGTTCCATAGAAATGACGATATGTGGAAATATCGCTTGGGATATTGTGGTTGTAAAAAGGGAGATCCTCCTCATTTGAAAGGATGATGGTTTGGGGGCAAGTTTTAGGAGATAGATTCTTACTCTTCTTCCCCACAAAATCTCAATGAGTTTCATCACAAGTTTCATAGAGATAAACATATGCTCGATTTGTATTACGAATTTTATATGATATATTCAAGTTTAGAGGCGATTGACTTGATTCGGCACACCTCGCACTATAAAATAACCAAAATCCAATTTTCGGCATATCGTACAGACTCACGAACTATGCAGACTTTGATTCCACAATGAGATGGATACGTAGGCACAACAATGTAGCTGGAGTAAAAAATACGCTAGATGTGGTGCTTTCCCAAATCTAGACTGCTCTCTTACATTTGGCGACTCCATTCGGGAGGTATTCGTGATTCGGATTGCCTAACCCCTCTTTCACATATGGAGAACTCGGTGGCGGCGAGGAACTTTTCTTCAACAAAGATAAGCATTATTACTTATATTCTTTCATTTCCTTTGTTGAATATTCCATATATCTTTTTTATGATTATCATAAATCATATATATTGAAATATAAGATATGTTGATATTTATCTGAATTCAAAATAGTTTGGATATTTATATAGACAGAATAAAAAATGTGTATAAATAATTCTATTATAGAAAAAAATATTATGGTTGTTTTTTATTATTTAAATTTGGGTTAATAAAGATAATTAACAAAAACGACTTGTGTTCTACACTTCGCTTCGAAATTATGCTCTATAATATTAATCATGAAAATTTCTAAGATTACTACCTATTTATTATTATAGATCAGATTTCAGTAGCATGTACTATTCATTTGCGTATGTCACTAAATTTAGTCCACCTTTTTTTCAAAATGTTGCGCCCTTTATTAGTGACAAAAGTAAAATAAGCGAGGGTTTTAATT
Source organism: Sambucus nigra (assembly GCA_949130495.1). Classification (NCBI taxonomy): domain Eukaryota; kingdom Viridiplantae; phylum Streptophyta; class Magnoliopsida; order Dipsacales; family Adoxaceae; genus Sambucus; species Sambucus nigra. Next base: position 376,570,914 of record OX422212.1, read on the forward strand.
TTATCATTATTAACCCTAAGATATAGTTCATGTTATGTGGCTTCAGATATTTATTAATAAGAGTCATTCTACGTAGCTCGCCTCTAAAATCGCCCACAAATCACATCTTCCCTTTTTTAATTAAGTTTCTTATTATTATGTTTTTACAATTGATATAAAACATTTTTATATAAAAAAAATAGTTTTCTATATATAAAAAAAGTTTTTCTATTAATATATTAAAAAAAAATTAATTAAAAGTAAACAGTTTTTTTTAAAATTAAAAGTAAACAATTTTTTATTAAAATTAAAGTTAAAAAAATACTATTTTCATAACTAAAAAAATTGTGTTTATTGACATGATATCGCGATTGATTAATGCCGCTGGCGCGGACCCACATTCAACAAATGATGTGGGTCCGGAATTATGGGTCCGCGCTAGCAACACTTATTAAGATATCACCTTTGAAAGAGTCCACGTGCCATAAATAGTTGCAGCAGCCCCACTATCTTAGTTATCTTTTGGTTGAGATATTCCTATATCTCTGGAGCTATTAGCCTTGTAGAACCATTCAACCTCTTTGGATACCTGCTGCAGTCAACAATGGCTTCCTACTATCATGTTTATTTTACTAGTTCCCTTTGGTATAAATGTAGCATAAACAATGCGTATGATTTTTATGGAAAAGAAATAAAAACATTTCTCTTTTCTTCAATATTTTCTCTTCTTCTCATTATTTAAAATTCTTCATGGTATCAGAGCAGTAAAGCTCTCACAAGCATTATTGATCTTGATAATCCACGCTAGTATATCGTTTCTTCAGCGGCGGTAGCCACCATTTATTGCTACCGTCCGCCGGGCACAAACTTTTGGCATCGTCATTTTGCCCACCTCTCCATTCAAACAAAATTACTGCTTCCCCACAAATACCCATAGAGATGCACAAATAGAAAAAGAGTTATATTTGGTTTGAGGATTTTCACAATTAAAGAAATCTCATACATAACAGTAAGGTTTATTTTTGCAGAAGCCTTTCCAAGAAGAGAAGGCATGGTTAGCAGTACTACTGGAGTTTTTGTGAAAAATATCAAAATATACTTGGTCTCTAACCTTCTAAAGAAGGTAACAACTCTGATTTTATGTATTCCTGGTTTGCAGCAGGCATAGTTTTGAATGCAGTTTAAACATTGTGTAATACCCCATATTTTTATGACTTTTAATTATGAGATTTATTAAATTAATTTGGGACAATTAATTGGAAAATTAATCCAGATTTAAATGCTTGCGAGACGAGACATAGTATTTGAATATTATAATGTTGTTAAATATTAATGAGTGATTATGGTAATATCTGATTATTGAATTTATTAAAATTGTCATGAGTTGAAAACACGGCAGTTTCGGTAATTAAGTTGGGACGCGCGTGTCATTCGTGTCAGGACCCAATTTAATGGCTTTAAAAGTATTTTATTTTTATGTCATTCGTGTAAGTATTTTGAGTGTGCCAACGTGTCCGGAAGGTTTGAGATAGTCAGAAAACACTAGTCGGGGGTTTAGTTTGGGTCCCGGGGCATTTTTAGGCATAACCGATAACCGGGGAGGGTATTTTAGTCATTCCTATTTTTGGGTGAATAATGACCCACGAATTTTAGACAATTAATAACTGCCAACACGTGAGTCCCATAGGTTTTCTCAACCGAAAATCATAAACGACCATTAGAGTGGAAGAGAAGGAAGTTTCCAATGGAGAACCACAACTTAGAGACTTTTGCACCACCGTCACCACCACCGGATAGATCAGAAAGCAAGTATCATCCCCAAACCGTCTACTTCATCGGATCCGAATCTTCATTACCAGTCAAGTGATTTAACTTGCAATAATTTATCGCATATATCATCCATATTAGGTTAGAATTGAAGAATAACCTTGAATAATGAAAATTGAATGGATTTGAAGAATTTAAATCGTAATCTGGGTAGGTTTTGCATGTAGTTTAACGTTGGAGATAATAGCAGACACGAAATTATGATTTATGGGTAGAGAATAATAAATTTGTATTGAATTATATAGTGTTTGAGGAAATTAGGAGAAATAGGGTTTTTATAAAAATTGGGTGTTTTAATCCAAGAAACTCGTGATCCATAAGGGTTTAATGATTCTAATTCGTTAGATATGATGTTGATATGTTAATAGGATGATTAGTGAACTTTCTTGGGAGTTTGTGACGTTTTAATGAAGAATTAGAGGTGTAAAAAGGAAGAAACCCATAACTATTTAATAGAAATCTAGGTTGATACCTACTTGATCGATCGATCGACTCAAGAATGTCGATCGATTGACGATCGATCGATCGACCCCTTCTGATTTTTGGAAATTATTTTCCCTTAAGGCTTAATGAAAATCCCAAGACCGGTGATGATTCTTAGGATGTTTAAATTAATATGTGGAACTTAGTTAAGGTCAGTAAGGTCTTAGTTAATGCCGGGAAAAATGATTTACCTTATGGAATTGCATGTTATTGCTTACGAGGGTCTACCGAGTGAGGTACGATTAGAAATCGTTCGAATTGAAGCTGTAATGGGAATTAATGATGATGTAAGGATATGAATAGTAACAGAGGGACTTTAAGTTACAGAGATAACATTAGAAACTAATAGGAGACCTAGTAACCTTTTGAGATAGGTTTAAGTACTCAAATTGATACGACGAGAGAGTTATCACACTAAATATATATTACATATGATGTTTGGGATAAACTTGCTACGTACGAGACTTACTAGATGGGATATGTGAATACCTATATTGAAATATGATTACTTAGGTTGTGTGAATGCCTAGTGTATGGATTTCTTATGTGTATAACATATCTACCATACTTGCTATCACGGGAGGGTAGTTTTCGGAAAAAAGGGCCATCTTATCTTTGTGTGCCTTCGGGGGGATTTAGATTGGTACCTTAAGGACATAGGACTGTGAATGACTTATTTGTGAGTTGATAAGTCAATTGACCACCCATGGGTATCTGAACTATTTTTGCCTCCAATATGTGTGATTTGTATTTAGACAGTTCCTGAGTGATTCGGAGCATGTGATCCTTACGTACGTGATGTACATGGATTTGATAGAAGAGTATGCGAGCATCGCAGCTTAGCCTAGGGGTGCCATATATGTATTTATGTACTGAGAGTGTTATACTTATGTACTTGTGACTAGTTCAATGTTTCTTATTAAATGTGTATAAATAAGATATTTGAATGGGTTAAGAATGAGAATTTAATTAACACTTGAGATAAGTAATTTAATGAATGCGAATATGGGTTATGAATATAACTTATCTGGATATTAAGAGTAGACATCCTATGGTAAAATGCGAAAGAGGAAGTGGTACAGACTAGTTAGTTAGCGACATAACTATGATGGGTTAAGGGCATACGTTAGGCGTGCACATTAGTTGAGAGGTGAGAAACTCATGTGAGAGTTCGCAACTAACATGTATATAATATGTGTTGTTTAATTGTAATTTAAACACTTGCTAAACTTTTAAACTGTTTTCACCTCGGGCTCTGACCCGTTTTCCTCCAAATCTATTTTGTTTTGTAAAAACATTTTTAGGTGCCCAACCACAGGGATGCCAAGCATAGGAGTTCCATTCTGATGACGTGTTGTAGCTGTTGTGGAAGCTACATGATCTTGGTATTAGACGCCTTCATATTTATCCTTGGTTCCTTCAGAGTCATTTGTATCAGTTAAGGCATGTCGCTCATTCTTATTTAGAGGTTGTAGTTACAGACTATCATTATTTCAGTTATTGGTTTATTTATTCAGACTCTTATATTAGGACTTTATTTACTTTGGCATTATTATTATTGGGGTGTTTACTCCAGACTCAGTTGACTTCATTTCTTCGGTTATTCATATGAGATTGTTTATGCGATTGATGGTTAATGATTTAATTCTTGGTTATTTGATAACTTAATTAATAAAATTTGTCATCTCTCTTTTTAAATATTAGGTGGCTAGAAATTAATTAAATGTTTTTCGACAGTGATGCTAAGACTGAACCAACTTGATATTTTGTACTAATTTAATAAAGGAGTAGCTACCCAGTATTTAATTAGACGGGGTGTTATAGGTGGTATCAAAGCATCAGGTTCTAGTGTCCTTTAGGATCTGTGCGACTTGTTATGCTTCCATCGTAGCTTTCTTTGATAAAGAGCCCTATGTTTAGGATTGTTGATTTCTTTGGTGAGATTTTGTTCTCCTAATATGATGCGTATGATAGTGAATCTTATTTGCATTCGTGTGTGTTCGTGTGCTGAACAATGCAGTATGTCAGACGAAGACTATTGGGTGGACAACAAGAGGCAAAGACTAGTTGAGGTTATTTGATTTATTAAAGAAGGATGACCGTAGTTGAAGTCACCCATATTATGGGATGGAAGTCCAGGATGGTAAGGATGGCTAAGGAGCGACTTGTGACTTCCAGGTATAGCTATAGTAGAAATTAGGGTCAAATTAGACTCACCCAGCAGGGTTGGATTGGGAGAGAATCAGACGAAACATTTAAAAGAACCAACAGTGGAAATACTAGAAATACGGAGATGGCATGTGATAGACAATGTACGTAAAATATCCAAAGGCTTGGGTGATTAGGCATAAATTATTCCTAATTTATCCCTTAATTTAGTTAGTTTTAGCACCTCGAACAACGTAATTGATTTGACTTTATCTCATAATCTTTCTACTGACTTCTCCTAACGAGTACACCAAATTTATGGTATTTCATAGTGATTTTACAGGTATTTGATGTCAAGAAATGGAAGAAGGAAACAGGAAGAATCAAGAAAGACAAGAAGGAAAGTCAAAAGGGCAAAAGTATAATTTCCACCTGAAATTCGGATGAGGTACCTAAAGAGAAGTTGAAGATATCACATTCATGAGCACATAGGAAGAAAAGGCACCTCAATCAGAGTCCCGGAACAAAAGATATGAGTAGTCAAAGTTGAGCAAAAAGTCAAACAGGTAGACCGGTCCGCCCCTGCCCCGGACCGGTCCACGTTGCAAAACTCCAGTAGACCTCGGATCGAAAGCAAACCGAAGAAGGGTGAAAAATAAAAGAGCCGGTCCGCCTGGAAATAAAAAGAACCGATCCGCTTGGGAGGCAGACCGATCCGCCTAAGGCCCGGACTGGTCCGACTATCGAGATTTCCAAATCTTATCTTCTCCGAAAAAGAATCCTTTTGCAGCTGAAACTCTTGAATTATTGTAGGGTATAAAAAACCATTTTTATTATTATTATAGGGAAGGAGAATTAGTGTAATTTCACTTACTTTTCCAAAAACCCTAGTTTAGATACAGTTTGTTCTTTTAATCCCAAGATTGAAGCTTTGATCAGATTTCAGTAATTACAAGTAATTCTAGTTAATACTTTGAGTGCTTTCGTAAGATTAGTAAGTAATTTCGTCTATTTAATTTTGTTTTACATCATTCCACCAATTTTCCATAGTTAATCATGTTTTTCTGCAAATCAAACACTGTTTTCATTACTTTCAGCATGCTAGGCTAGATTTTCTAAGGCCGGGATACATGAACCCAGCCTGATGTGTTAGTTGCGTGTGTATAAAATTAGTCCTCTGAATTTAGTGATTGATTACGACCGTATTGCGTAGGAACACAACAATTGTAGATCTTTATATCTCGTTTGCCCCTGGGTAACCGGGATGATTTAGAATGCAATTCGAGTGTCACTACCGTGATACCGATTTACCCTTCCTCAGATTAAGTATGACGCGGGCTTGAACCTCGTATACGTAATGATTGGGAGTACTAAATTCCGGGTCAAATTAATCAGTTAAATTTATGATTAATATTATAACTGCACTACACTAGGGTTGGAGGATTGTATTCCCGTCCTGTTTTTCGCATACATAGTTTAAAGTTTTAAACCAGTTTTCATTAGCATTCTAAGTAATTTAGTATAACTGCATCTTTTCATAATTTCATAATTGCACTTAGTTGTAGTCAATTCTCGAAATCAAATAATTTTTTCTTTCTTTTTAGAGTAAAAGTTAGGATTCCTTCATCTTTTCCCGTCGTCACAACCCTGTTGTCCTATTTCCCTGAGGATCGATACACGACTTATCAGATTATTACTTGAGCGACAGGCTTGCACTTGAGCCTAGAGAGTACGCATTTCTGAGACACATTTTCAGTCGCGTTAAGTTTTTGGCGCCGTTGCCGGGGACTTAGGTAGACTTAGGATTAGATCGAGTCAATACAAAGCATTGACCAAAAATTTCCAAAAATCCAAAAACATAAAAAAAATTCAAAAAGCACAAAAAGATTTAGCATCATCTCTCATAAGCCATTAATTCAAAATTCTGAACTCACTCCCACACCCCATAATACTCCAACCAGCATTCACGAAAATCCAATCATTGAGTATAACCCCGATAGCCCTCACACTCTAAACGCCCCACAGTTCTGGATCCCACCTCCCACACTATCACACTCAATCTCCAATAACACTCCGTTTTCCTTCCTAGGACACACCTCCGAACACACTTCGAACACACCAAGTGAGAGCACCGAGTCGTTAAGTGAGAGAGAGATGTCGCAGCACGGTAGTGCAGCTGCAGGTGAGGAAGAGCCCCCATACCGCCCGTTGAGAGAATTCTTATATCTCGAGCGCACTGTCACTTCGGGATGCATTATACTCCCGTATAATGCCGGGCAATTCCGTTTCAAAAATGGGATGATCCAGATGTTACCACATTACCATGGTATGGATTCTGAAAAGCCATACCTTCACATTAGGGAAATTGAGGATGTGTACGATACTCTCAATGATCAAACTTGCACCCAAGAGGTGATCCGCCTCAAACTCTTCCCTTTTCTCGCTCAAAGATAAAGCTAAGACCTGGCTATGGTCTTTACCGCCAAGATCGATTCCATCATGGAACGAGTTGCAATCGAGATTTCTCAAGAAATTCTTCCCAACACATCGAACAATCTCCATAAAGGCTCAAATTCAAGCATTCAGACAATCGAAAAATGAGCCATTTCATCGATGTTATGAGCGTTTCAATGAGTTAGTTACTTCATGCCCCCATCATGGATTTGATTCCGCGCAAATCATCTCTTTTATCTATAATGGGCTAAATCTTAACTCCAAGCAACTTGTTGAAACTATGGGAAGCGACCCTTTTGTCGACTTAGACGCCCACGATGCTGAGCTTCACCTGAGGTACGTCGCCGAGACTACCCAATCCTGGGATACATCTGATCCTAACGCTCAAAATCGAAATCGTCAAGTGACCACCACTCCGTCGCGTTCGGTCTATTTGACGTAGATAAGAATTCTATGACGGACAGTCGATTGGATACCCTTGAGAAAGGATTTCGAGACCTATGCGAGATATATGGGAAAGGACCGACTGGATCCATACCAAACCCCATCGAGAAGGTGTGTGCGATTTGTGAGGTGGGTCATTCAACTGAGGAATGCCTGGCCATACCCGCCTACAAAGTAATGGTTCAGGAGCAAGTTAGTGGTATAGGAGGATTTAAGGGTAATTTCGGTGCACCGCACGGGAATTCATACAACCCTTCGTGGAAAAACCATCCCGATTTTGGCTATGGGCAACAACATGCCGCAATGAACCCTCCTTCACATGTTGCCGCTCCTCCACCACAACACTTTGAACAAGCTCCACACATGTAAGGACATGTGCAAGCACCACCACCTCAAGGATCTTATATCCCGCCACCGCGGAGAACTCTCGAGGATACCATGAATCAATTCATCACAAGCTAGACCATAACCAATGCTAAATATGATCGTCTGATTGGCGACATAAATGCGAGTCTGTCAAAGATACAATCCTCATTGAGTGCTCAAGAGAAGGGCAAGTTTCCTGACCAAGGCCAAAGACCCCCCCAAGGTCAAACTAGTGTTAGCTCCACCTCCACTGAACATCAGGAGCAATGTCAAGTTGTGACCACTCTTAATAGTGGGAGAGTCGTTGATTTATCACCTCCCCCACACGACACAACGAAAGACAAGGATATTTCGCCCGACACGAAAGAGGTCAAAGATGTCCCCTTGAATGAGAGTGACAAAGAAGTCTCTAGTGAGCCAGAGGTAGTAGTGAAACCACCCTCCGCGGAACCATTTCCTCAAAGGTTGATTCCCTCCCATAAAGGAAACCCACGTGAAGACGTGCTAGAAGTGCTAAAGCAAGTAAAGCTAAAGTTACCTTTCCTCGATGCCATTAAGCAAATTCCAGCTTATGCTAAAGTCATCAAAGACTTGTTGACAGTAAAAAGAAAGATGAAGGTAAAGAAGAATGTCTTTCTAGCACAAAATGTGAGCTCCATTCTACTAAATGATCTCCCACCTAAATTCAAAGATCCCGGTGCACCCACCATTTCCTGCATCATTGGAGCAAAAAATTGAAAAAGCCTTACTTGACTTGGGAGTAAATGTCAATATCCTCCCTTACTCCATCTATAGTCAACTTGATTTGGGCGACCTCAAGCCCACAAAGGTCACTCTCCAATTAGCGGATCTAACCATGAAGATCCCAAGAGGCATAGTCTAGGACGTGATCGTCCAAGTTGACACTTTTTATTTCCCGGTGGACTTTGTCACACGGAGCCCTCCTTCAACTCGAGCAACCATGTTCCCATCATCCTTGGGCGCCCATTCTTAGCTACGGCTAACGCAATCATCAATACTCGGAATGGGAGAATGCAACTCACTTTTGGGAATATGACCTTAGAGACCAACATCTTCCACATAGCTCAACATACGGAGTAGGAAGATGATCTTCACGCGGTGAGCCTCATAGATGAGATAATAGAGGAGTACTTTAAGGAGAATTACTGTGGCGACGCCTTAGGGTCCTGTTTAGCGGCGAGACACGAGAGTGAGGGGACGTACAACGACTTCGAGAGGGAGGTTAGGGAGTTGAGAGAGTTACTCGATGAGAGTGCATCGGACGAGGACGCGAGAGATGTTAATTAGGTTTCTAGATTCAAGGAGTTACCTCCGAGGGATACACGCATGGTTCCCTCCAGTGACAAATTTCCAACCCTTGAATTAAAGAAACTCCCCTCCCATATTAAATATGCATACCTAGGAGAGGATGATACATTTCATATTGTTGTCTCCTCTAGCTTAGACGAAGAGCAGGAGGCTAAATTGTTGAAAATTCTGAGGAAGCATCAAAGTGATTTTGGTTGGTGCATTGCTGATTTGAAGGGGATAAGTCCTTTGATTTGCACTCACAAGATCCATCTCGAAGAGGATGTCAATCCCTCTAGAGAAATGCAAAGAATACTAAATCCCAATATGAAAGAAGTTATGAGAATCGAGATTATCAAGTTATTGGATGACGGGATTATCTACCCAATCTCGAATAGCAAATGAGTGAGCCCTATTCAAGTCATCCCGAAGAAGTCGAGAATGAAAGTGATTGAGAATGCTAAGGGAGAGCAAGTTCCCTAACGTACCACCACCGGGTGGCGCGTTTGCATTGATTACCGGAAACTCAATGCGGGAACTAGGAAAGACCATTTCCCCTTGCCATTTATCGATCAAATGCTTGAGAGAGTGGCGAGCCACCCTTACTATTGCTTCCTTGATGGTTATTTCGGATATAACCAAATTGAGGTGGATGTACTTGACCAGGAGAAGACAACCTTCACTTGCCCTTTTGGTACGTTTGCCTACAAACGTATGCCATTTGGCTTGTGTAATGCACCCGTAACCTTTCAAAGGTGCATGTTGAGCTTATTTAGCGACATGGTCGAGAGAGGACTCGAAGTGTTCATGGACGATTTCAGCGTTTTTGGCACCTCTTTCGATCATTGTCTAGAAAAACTAGAAAAAGTACTTGCCCGGTGTGTGAAAAAGAACTTAGTGCTGAATGGGGAGAAATGCCATTTCATGGTCACTGAGGGAATAGTTCTTGGCCACATAGTATCATCCAAGGGGATAGAAGTTGATAGGGCAAAGATAGATGTCATAGCTGACCTTCCCCCACCAAAATCGCTTAAGGACGTGCGCTCTTTCTTGGGCCACGCGGGGTTTTATCGAAGGTTCATTAAGGACTTTAGCGCCATCACTAGACCCTTAAGCAACCTACTCATGAAGGATACCCCATTCGAGTGGACGGAAGCATGCCAAAACTCTTTTGAAAAACTAAAAACCATGCTTGTGTCCGCTCACATCATGCAAGTTCCGGATTGGTCTTTACCATTCGAACTTATGTGTGATGCTAGCGATTATGCGATAGGGGCTGTTTTGGGACAAAGAAAGGATAAACAAGCTCATGTCATCTACTACGCTAGCCGGACTCTTACCGGACCACAACTCAACTACTCTACCACGGAGAAAGAGTTGCTAGCGGTAGTCTTTGCCCTCGATAAATTCCGATCATATCTTATCGATTCCCCCATTACTTGCTTTACCGACCACGCGGCATAGAAATACCTACTTGCAAAGAAAGATGCCAAGCCGCGCCTCATAAGGTGGATCCTACTCCTACAAGAGTTCAATCTCTCCATCAAAGATAAGAAAGGAGTAGAAAATGTCGTTGCGGACCACTTATCACGGCTTTCGTCAGATGTACCTAGTGATCTCATACCCATAGACGAATACTTTTCGGATGAGCAACTTTTTGCCACCTCTCCTTTACCCTGATTTGCGGATATAGTGAACTACCTTGTCACGGGAACCGTCCCTCCCGACTGGACACCGCAAGATAATAAGAGGTTTATTACTTGGTCACGCATGTTCTTCTATGACTATCCTTTCCTTTTCAAATATTGCGCCAACCAAATCATCCGACGATGTGTACCGGATGACGAAATCCCGAAAGTCATCCAGTTTTGTCATTCGGAAGCTTGTGGAGGCCACTTTTTGACGAAAAAGACGGTCGCTAAAATTCTGCAATGTGGCCTCTATTGGCCCATAATTTTTCGGGATGTCAGCGATGCTTGCAAATCTTACAATAGGTGCCAACGGATGGGAGCCATTACTCAACGAGACATGATGCCTCTTACCCCGATACTCATCATTGAGATCTTCGACTGTTAGGGTATTGACTTCATGGGTCCCTTCCCCTCATCCTTTGTTTTCCTATACATCCTTGTCGCGGTAGAATATGTTTCTAAATGTGTGGAAGCTATAGCTACCAAGACGAATGATAACAAAGTCGTGATAGAATTCCTGCAGGAACACATACTTTCCCGCTTCGGTGCATCGAAAGCGATAATCAGCGATAATGGCACACACTTTTGCAATAGGCCATTCGCGAAGATCATGAGAAAGTATGGTGTCGTTCACAAGGTTGGAACGACTTATCACCCGCAAACGAATGGGCAGGCCGAACTAGCGAATCGGGAAATCAAGAACATTCTTGAAAAGATCGTCAATCCTACCTAGAAAGATTGGTCACTAAGATTAAATGATTCTCTATGGGCCTATCGTACCGCATATAAGCATCAACTCGGCATGTCCCCTTTCCTCTTTGTGTATGGCAAACCTTGCCATCTTCCCTTTGAGCTAGAGCACAAGGCTTATTGGGCGATTAAGCAATTAAATTATGCCACGGATAAGGCCGGTGAATCCCGCAAGCTTCAATTGAATGAGTTAGAAGAACTACACAATGATGCGTATGAGAATGCCAAAATTTCCAAAGAAAGGATGAAACTCGCTCACGATAGCATCATTCGACGCAAAGAGTTTCTTCCCGGGCAAAAATTTCTTCTCTATAACTCTCGGCTTCATCTCTTTCCGGGAAAGTTGCGGTCACGATGTTCTGGCCGTTCGTAGTGAAGAATGTTTTTCCCCCATGGAGCTGTTGAATTAGACGATTTAAAAGGGGGAAATACATTCAAAGTGAATGGACAACGCCTAAAGCCATATCTAGAGGTGTGTGTGGAAGAAGTCGACACCGTTTGGTTATCGGACCCCGTTTACGGGGTAGAGTGAGCTGCTACAGCAAGGTCGTCGCACCCCCGACGCGTATGGGGTGAGAGTCGTGTGTGTAGTGAGCGTCGATAGGACTAGGTTTCATTCGGGAAAAACATTCGCGTGTTTTGGGAATATCAAGTCAAAGGGCATTGACCAGAGAAATCGAGAGGGTTTTAGTCCAGATTGATAGGGAGTATGTTGTGAAAGTGAATATTTTTGGAAAAGAGAGATCGAAATTAAGTTCGGGGAAAATCCAGCCCAAAAACCCTGGACCGGACCGGTTCCTTTAATTTAAGGCCGAACCGGTTCGCCACCGGACCGGTTCCTTTAATTTTAAGGCGGATCGGTCCTCCCCTACCCCGGACCGGTCCGCCTTCTGCAGATCTAATTTATTCCCTTCCCAAGATTCACCCCCTTTCTCCCCAATCCCATTCATTCCCTCCAATCCATTTTCCCTCCTCCCAACCCCAACCTTTCCCTCCCAAATTCCCCCCCTTTTCCCTCCAAACCCTTTCCATCCAATTCCAACCCCTACACTCACCCCTTCACCTATAAATACACCCCAATAACATCCCTTTATCTTCACACCTTCAACCCAAATCCTCTCTTCTCCCTCTCTAGTTCTCCAAGAAAAAATCCCTCTTGTTTCCATGGTCCAATGCGCTGCCCCCACCAAGTATGACTCCACCGACATCCACCCCTCCGGTCATGGCGAATTCCGCTCCCGCCAAGAGGAGCGATGGTGCCATCGGTTCTTTATTTTGGATCGCAAACTCCATATGGAGCGTGCTGTCCAATGGACCGGGATGCCCAACTCCGTCACCGCCCTATTAATGGATAGGGAGTGGTGCCGATTCCTCAATGAACCCTATGAAGCGGTTTGGGCAACCGAAGTCCGATCCTTTTATGGCACACTTATTCGGACGGGCCAATTCGAGGCCCAAGCTTACGTGGATGGGAATGTCATCCCATTTTCTTTGGCTCTTCTCACGGCCAAGTTGGCCGAGTACGACGTTCCGGACGTTTAATAATTCACCTATCCACGAAATGTTCCCCCGGTCAACTAGGATGTTATCATGGCCCGCATTGCACCGAATGTGGCTTGGACAGGGCAAACCGTCGCCGTTGGATGCCTTAACGAGAAGGCGTGCCTCACTTTCCAGATTGTGTGTGGCAACATATTGCAAACGTCCAACGATTCCTCCATGCGGCCCCGGCAATTCACTTTAACCTATCACCTCTTTGACCCCCACACTTCCATCCATTTGGCCCGCACTTTATATGCCAATATCATCAATGCGTCCTTGGATGAGAAGGGTACTGCCCCACTCCCTTATGCCCGTTTGATCACTTCTATCCTCATGGATGCTGGCATAGCGGCGCCGCTCGATCATACTAGCATTCTCGGTCCTTTTGGACAAGGGACCCGCACTAAGAGCGCCAAACAGCTAGATGTCCTACGGGCAAGGCGGGGTGGTGATAGTGAAGAAGAAGTTGCCTCGAGCGAGAGCAATGAGGAAGAAGAGGCAGCTGGTGAGGATGTCGAGATGGGGGATGTCGGTCCGGATGAAGAGTCGGCAGACGAGGAGGACTATCCAGATTTTGAGTGGGCGGGAAGCGACCTCTCAAACCGAATGGCGGCACTTGAAACGAACTTCGATAACTTTTTGACCGATTACCATCGCGATACGAGCTTAATACTCCGCTTTCAAGCGGACATCTATCGACGCCAAGGAGATCCCAATGAGCCACTGCCATCTTATTACTATGATCCCTATGGCCCCGACGCGTCTGGTTCTTCCCATCCCCCGCCCCAGTGAAGCTTGATGTGGTTCTGGCAGTTTTTTATTTGTTTTTCCTGTTCACATTTTGTATGCTTTTCCTTGTAATTGTACCACAGTCTTGTTTGTAATAAAAACTGCATTTTCTCCATTTGATTGTCTTATTTATCGCACTTATTATTTTGCCTTATTTAGATTTTAGTCCTTTTTGCTTAAGGACAATGTAAAAGTCTAAGTTAGGGGGGTCACAAGTGCGTATTTCTAAAACTTCACAAATTTTCAAAAATGCCCAAAATTTTCAAAAAAAAAAGAAAAAAGAAAAATCATAAAATTTTGAAAAACCCAAAAATATTTTTGTTCAAAATAAATAAAAATTGGAATTCAAAATTTTCAAAAATATCATTAAAAGTCGAATTGAAGTCTCAAGTTGTAAATTTCAACATACACAAAGCCGAAATTGACTAAAGATGGAAATTGAGCGAAAATTGACGACTTAACGAATAAGTGTGGAGATTAACAAACCCGGTGAGATTCGAGCCTATTATTTTTTGCAAGTTTTTAAATCAATCCGAGTTAATTGTTACTCAAAGTTCTTTTCAGCGCCTAAGAAGTCGTCGAGGATCTCAATCATTTCATTTTGATCGATTATGAAAAACGTGTGTGATATTGCTTTGAAAAATGTGCCAAAATTGATCTCTAAACTTAAATTTATCTTAAAACGCACATGGTAAGGCAATTGGTATTTTGGACAATGAAGTAGGTCCTCGTTTGTCACCCAAAAACATTGGCCAGAAAAAGATGCAAAAAATAACCCCTTTTGCAACCCAAATTGATCCGAATAAATTTTTGCTTTCGTTTGACAACCCGAAAAACCCAAAGCCCGGAATTGCGAAAAATGGAAAAATTTAGAATTTAGTCCAAAAAGTGCATAAAAAGGGGCAAGAAAAAAAATTAGATACGCTCAACAAAAATAGCAAGAAAAGAAGTGAAAAATAAAAAATAAAATAAAAAAAAATAGAGAAAAAGAAGAAAAAAAGAGCAATAGCCCAGAAAAAGCACAAATGGACATCACATATGACTTTTCCAATTCCAATCGTTCCTACCATTTTCATTTTACCCCATATACTTTAAAACCCGAAAAAGTCCTAACCGAGTCCAAATTGTGAGATTGGTTACCGCGTGGAGAGCTAATACACCAAAAGATAATAAAAGAGATTACATGGCGTGAAAAAGAGGCAATGTTCCCATTTTTAAAACCGTAATCTGTTGATGAGATTCTTTCACCATGAAATTTCTGTTTTTCTACTTGTATGTGTGACTTTGCGTCCAATACACTTACTCTTTACATCACGCATACCGAGAGAATAGCCACATTCCGAGTGATTCATTTGAGAGAGCATTCCGTGAGAAATTGAAATCAAAACGAATTTTTGGGTAAGTAACGTAATGATCAATCGATGGAAATTTGCAGTTATATTTCCGGCTTCACACACACGCACTACGGTTTGAGACTTGTAAATATGACTTGATGATGACTATTTTCTGGAAAAGTTTGAATTGTAAAATTTTTAGGTATTTTGAATTTTTCTTTGAGTCGAATTTTGTGGGTATATTCACTGTAAACCCTCACGAGACATAACTCGTCCTACTAGGGTGACCTAGGGGTTTAAAGCCTTGTTGCATACGCTAAATGCAATCTCTTGACTGCGAAAAAGGTATTCTATCCTAATAAAAAGTTTTTCAAGAGTTATGCCGTGCTAAGATTCTTTTACATTGTACGGTACGCGCAAAGTTCTAAGTTAGGGGGGTTTGATTAGGCATAAATTCTTTCTAATTTATCCCTTAATTTAGTTACTTTTAGCACCTCGAACAACGTAATCGATTTGACTTTATCTCATAATCTTGCTACTGACTTCTCCTAACGAGTACACCGAGTTTCTGGTATTTCGTAGTGATTTTACAGGTACTTGATGTCAAGAAACGGAAGAAGGAAGCCGGAAGAATCAAGAAAGACAAGAAGGAAAGTCAAAAGGGCAAAAGTGTAATTTCCACCTGAAATTCGGATGAGGTACCTAAAGAGAAGTTGAAGATATCATATTCATGAGCACATAAGAAGAAAAGGCACCTCAATCGGAGTCCCGGAACAAAAGATATGAGCAGTCAAAATTGAGCAAAAAGTCAAATAGGCAGACCGGTCTGCCCCTGCCCCGGACCGGTCCGCGTTGCAAAACTCCAGTAGACCTCGGATCGAAAGCAAACCGAAGAAAGGTGAAAAATAAAAGAACTGGTCCGCCTAGAAATAAAAAGAACCGATCCGCTTGGGAGGCAGACCGGTCCGCCTAAGGCCCGGACCGGTCCGGCTATCGAGATTTCCAAATCTTATCTTCTCCGAAAAAGAATCCTTGTGCAGCTGAAACTCTTGAATTATTATAGGGTATAAAAACCCATTTTTATTATTATTATAGGGACGGAGAATTAGTGTAATTTCACTTACTTTTCCATAAACCCTAGTTTAGATATAGTTTGTTCTTTTAATCCCAAGATTGAAGCTTTGATCAGATTTCAGTAATTCCAGTTAATACTTTGAGTGCTTTGGTAAGATTAGTAAGTAGTTTCATCTGTTTAATTTTGTTTTACATCATTCTACCAATTTTCCATAGTTAATCATGTTTTTCTGCAAATCAAACACTGTTTTCATTACTTTCAGCATGCTAGGCTAGATTTTCTAAGGCCGGTATACATGAACCCCGCCTGATGTGTTAGTTGCGTGTGTATAAAATTAGTCCTCTGAATTTAGTGATTGATTACGACCGTATTGCGTAGGAACACAACAATTGTAGATCTTTATATCTCGTTTGCCCCTGGGTAACCGGGATGATTTAGAATGCAATTCGAGTGTCACTATCGCGATACTGATTTACTCGTCCTCGGATTAAGTGTGACGCGGGCTTGAACCTCGTATACGTAATGCTTGGGAGTACTAAATTTCGGGTCAAATTAATCAGTTAAATTTATGATTAATATTATAACTGCACTACACTAGGGTTGGGGGATTGTATTCTCGTCCTATTTTTTGCATACATAGTTTAAAGTTTTAAACCAGTTTTCATTAGCATTCTAGGTAATTTAGTATAACTGCATCTTTTCATAATTTCATAATTGCACTTAGATGTAGTCAATTCTCGAAACCAAATCATTTTTTCTTTCTTTTTAGATTCAAAGTTAGGATTCCTTCGTCTTTTCCCGTCGTCATAACCCTGTTGTCCTATTTCCCTGAGGATCGATACCTGACTTATCGGATTATTACTTGAGCGACAGGCTTGCACTTGAGCCTAGAGAGTACGCATTTCTGAGACACATTTCCGGTCGCGTCATTGGCCATATGTCGGATTATGTCTAATCGAGAGTGAAAATTTGGGGTAAATTGTTTTTCCTTGGCTCTTAAGAGGGAAGTTTCAATGGTGAGAGGCAACCACCACACTTGGAAGTGGATGTTTTATCAAGAGAAGGTGCATACATATGGTTTGACCATAAGTTCTTTCATCAGATGTTCAAGGTGAGATGTGAATGTTGTTCTGAACTCACACAAGAGGGTCGGACAGAGGTCACTTTGTGAGAAGAAATTTAATTATTTAGAGAACCTTAAACCGGATGAAGTAGGTGAAATGGAGAAGAGGACATTAAAGGGAGAATTTACATACAGGAAGAATTGTTGGCACTTCTGGAAAATTCTTCTTGGACGGTCAATGCAGATAGAAATAACATCACGTTTTGTTAATATGGGGTAAACGATTCCTTGTGTGGGGAGATACAAGAATCAAAGAATTTATATTAAGTAAGACTGGGGGAAACGGTGTTGGAGAAGCAACACAAGGGGGAGACCCATCAGGGGACCCATTAAAATGATTCGAATAGTTGAATTGTTACCGAATGATGGTGATTTTAGTAAGAGATGTGGAAATTAGTAGCGTGTTCCTTAGGGCCATCAAAGCTAAGGGAATAACGGAGGTAGTCATCAAAGTCGAGACTACCAACGTCCGAGAGAAGGACCACCTTAACATGGTCAGTGTGACCGGAGATAAGTGGAGTATGTGTAGAGGTATTTTGTGGGGAGTAAAACCCATGTGTTATAAATGTTTCCCAAAGAAAGTATAGGGATAAGGGTATGGTGCCTAGCAAGGGCAATAGTTATTAAAATTTTCGGTTTGGTACGGACATGTGTGTTAAGTCCAGGAACCATTTGAGCATCCAGGGTATTTGACAAGATAAAAGTATGAGTTATATCATCCGATGATGTTGCGTGTTGTATGTGTCAGGAACGAGTTACTACATTTTTATTACTGCTATATTTACATGAGAGTCAAGTTTAGTGAGTATCTCGGCAATGTTATTATTTATGTGGATATTTTTCCCTGGTATAATAGGGTTACCTTTAGTGTTATCCGCGGAGGATGAATGGGTATATTGATAGTGGTATATACTTTATTGAAATCACTCGTTTTAGTGCTGTGTTATACGAGTGTGATATTATCCTAATTATGGTTTTATAATATGCTTATACCTATAGTGTGCGGATATTGCAAGTTTATCGGGGTTACTACCTTGGTGTAGAATGTTTTGTTCTGGCGAGACCCCATCTGCTAGAGGGTCGGGCTCGCGATTGTGTATATATATGTGTGTGTGTGTGTATATATATATATTATTGAGACTTTGAAAAGTACAATGGTCTTAGATATTTGTTCCCGGTATGTGTAGGGACTTTATTGATATAAATCGGAGTGTATTTAGTTTACCGTTCAGCGGAAAGATTTAGATGGTTATTATAATTAACGTTCAGGATGTAGTAATACGAAGAGTGAATTGTTATATCACCTTTAGAGACGTGGGAGTTAAAACTCATAGTTGTAAGTCTGGGGACGGGATTTTGAGAACCGCGATTATATTTGTATGATGTTTATGGAAGGTGATTTCCATCAATGTTAAAAGACAGTGTCTTTCGGAAGGAGTTCCTTGTTTAAGTGTAATTGCGTAAGGAGATGTAACTTCATTGTCAATAAAAGGGAATATAGGGGTACATGTTATGGACTGAGGGCCTAAAAAACTCCGATGATCGACAATGCTAGGAAGTAGTGTATCGGGGGGTTCCTTATTTGGATTTCTCTTTGCGAGACATCCCACGCATGAAACTTAGCGTAAGGTTGGTAGTAAGGAGATGTTTGTCGATTCGTCCATGATTTGGGTACCTTGATCATTATGGAAGTATGTAGTTAGAACTGGAAGTTAAAGGGTAAATTAAGATATAAGGCCAATAGAGTCAGTGGTGTGGTTAGGAAGTACTGAAAAATTTTGGTTTTATTACGACGGGTTGAAGGATGCGATGAGGTTAAGGAGGATTTAGGATTTCAAATTCGAGGGTGATTGAGAACGCGCAAGTGGTATAGCCACGTTGCAAATGCAGGGGCAATAAAGAGTTTGGAGTACATATGAAGCGTATATGATGGTTAAACATGTATGCACGGGTTATAAGGGGTGTAGACATCTTAGTTTGCTAATGTAGTAATCGCCAGAAGGAGAGACATAGATGGGTGGAATTATTACTTATGGGATTAATATGATGAAATGGAAGTGGTAGAATGGGTTAAGCGTCGTAAGAGAAGGTGATAATCAATATACTCATGTACAATCAGAGTAACACGTCCAAATTTGGTGAAAAGGCAGTGGAAAGCCATTTAATAAGGGGGTATCTCTTGAGAAGGCAAATATTAACTATTATGGACAATTTGGAGTGGAGTTCCACCCAATCAAATGTTGAGAGTGGCTTACCATAAATAGAGTGATGATGTCAATAAGGAAAAAAAAATTTAGAAGCGCACATCGTGGCGAAAAGTGCAGGGGTCGGAACTTTTAGTATACGCCGAGAGAAGAAGAGGGTTATTAAGTATCACTTAACGGGAAGAATTATACATGGAAGTCGGCATTGAAAGGGGTATAGTAAGTAGTAGATCGATTGGGGTAAGATGATCAACCCAATAATTTTTTATCAAACCGACTATTCCAGTGATAGAAGAGTCAAGTTGGTAAATTTCCTCGAGGGGTTTCCAACTTATAGATAAGTAACGAGTTCCTTAGAATATGTGGGACAAGTTGTCCAGAAGGAGAGAAATTGTTATATCCTTGGGTGATTTACACTATTAGATAGTGAACACACCAGTACGTGGTCCTACGCAGTATTATTCAGAACTAGGATGAGATCCCTGAAATCCACATTCAACATGGGGTATCATGAAGTAGTGGAGATAACGTTTCATTCTGAGAAGGTTGTATCATCGATAGCCCGAGGAGTAGGCGCAAGGTGATTGACGACTGGTGGAACTGTATGAAAGCAATTTTAGATTCATTGCCATCATTTCATTTTGAAAATGGGTATAGCTAGTAAGTGAGGTATATTGTGGTAATGGGGAGAAGATATTACCTAATGGTAGAGCTGGGTGAAAGCACCCGTATCCATTCATAGTGGACAAGGTTCTTACTAAGGTTTTATGTGGATAAACCTTATCATTCTTTATCTGGATGTTTAGAGGTGAGCGGATTATCAGAGTTTTAGATCAGTCAGGAGTTAGAATTCGATGACTAAAATGAGATAACCACCAACAGTCGTGAGTGGCTTTCCCTTGTGTAAAAGTCATAACGTCGGGAACAGAGATTCAAATAACGGATAAGAGTAGTCAGATGTTCTATGGTTTCTCCTAGGATGGGAGTTTTATGTCTAGATAAACGCGAGGGTTGATACGTAGTGAGGTGTTGACTCACAATAATATTGAGATAATGTGGCCAATGATATATAGGCTATTCTAATTCGAATGTTGTTTAGTAAGAGCACAACGTGAGGTGCATTTATTAAGGTGTAACCCTATAACTGATAAAGTATTGAGACTGTTCAACAAACTTGTTGTGAAGTGGGGGTTGTAGTGATTGAGCCATATTTCGAATTTTGTTTTCAATGTTGGAGGATACCTAATTTTTCCAGGTATGCCTTACTTTTTTGAATTTCGGGACAAAATTCCGTTATTAGGGGGGAAGTATGTAATACCCCGTATTTTTATGACTTTTAATTATGAGATTTATTAAATTAATTTGGGACAATTAATTGGAAAATTAATATGAATTTAAATGCTAGCGAGACGAGAGTTAGTATTTGATTATTATAATGTTGTTAAATATTACTGAGTGATTATGGTAATATGTGATTATTGAATTTATTAAAATTGTCGTGAGTTGAAAATATGACAGTTTCCATAATTAAGTTGGGAAGCGCGTGCCAGTCGTGTTAGGACCCAATTTGATGGATTTAAAAGTATTTTATTTTTATGTCATCCATATGAGCATTTTGAGTTCGCCAAGGTGTCCGGAAGGTTCGAGATAGTAATAAAACACTAGACGGGGGTTTAGTTTGGATCCCGGGGCATTTTTAGGCATAACTGGTAACCCGGGAGGGTATTTTAGTCATTCCTATTTTTGGGTGAATAGTGACCCACGAATTTTAGACAGTTAATATCAGCCAACACTTGAGTCCCTTAGGGTTTCTCAACTAAAAATCATAAACGACCATTAGAGTGGAAGAGAAGGAAGTTTCCAATGGAGAACCACCACTTAGAGACTTTTGCACAACCATCACCACCACCGGATAGATTGAAAAGCAAGGATCATCCCCATACCGTCTACTTCATCGGATCAGAATCTTCATTACCAGGCAAGTGATTTAACTTGCAATAATTTAGCGCATATATCATCCATGTTAGCTTAGAATTGGAGAATAACCTTGAAAAATGAAAATTGAATGGATTTGAAGAATTGAAATCGTAATCTGGGTAGGTCTTGCATGTAGTTTAACGTTGGAGATAATAGCAGCCACGAAATTATGATTTATGGGTAGAGAATAATAAATTTGTATTGTATTATATAGTGTTCTTGAGGAAATTAGGAGAAATAGGGTTTTTATGAAAATTGGGTGTTTTAATCCTAGAAACTCATGATCCATAAGGGTTTAATGATTCTAATTCATCAGAGATGATGTTGATATGTTAATAGGATGATTAGTGAACTTTCTTGGGAGTTTGGGATGTTTTAATGAAGAATTAGAGGTGTAAAAGGGAGGAAACCCGTAACTATTTAAGAGAAATTTGGGCTGATACCTACTTGATCGATCGATTGACTCAAGAATGTCGATCGATCGACGATCGATCAATCGACCTCTTTTCTTCGATCGATCGACCCCTTCTGATTTTTGGAAATTATTTTCTCTTAAGGATTAATGAAAATCCCAAGGCTGATGATGAATCTTAGGATGTTTAAATTAATATTGTGGGACTTAGTTAAGGTCATTAGGGTCTTAGTTGATGCCGGGAAAAATGGTTTACCTTATGGAATTGAATGTTATTGCTTACGAGGGTCTACCGAGTGAGGTACGATTAGAAATCATTTGAATTGAAACTATAATGGGAATTAATGATGATGTAAGGATATGAACAGTAACGGAGGGACTTTAAGTTACTGAGATAACGTTAGAAACTAATAGGTGACCTAGTAACCTTTTGAGATAGGTTTAAGTATTCAAATTGATATGACGAGAGAGTTATCAAGCTAAATATATATTCGTATGATGTTTGGGATAAACTTGCTACGTACGAGACTTACTAGATGGAATGTGTGAATACCTATATTGAAATATGATTACTGAGGTTGTGTGAATGCCTAGTGTATGGATTTCTTATGTGTATGACATACCTACCATACTTGATATCACGGGAGGTTAGTTTTTGGAAAAGGGCCATCTTATCTTTGTGTGCCTTTGGTGGGATTTAGATTGGTACCTTAAGGACATAAGAATGTGAATGACTTATTTGTGAGTTGATAAGTCAGCTGACCATGGGAGCGTAGGTATGTGTGTGACCCATGGGGATGTGAACTATGTTCGCCTCCAATATGTGTGATTTGTATTTAGACAGTTCCTGAGTGATTCAGAACACGTGATCCTTACGTACGTGATGTACATGGATTTGATAGCAGAGTATGTGAGCACTGCAGCTTAGCCTTATTTATGTACTGAGAGTGTTATACTTATGCACTTATGACAGGTTCATTGTTTCTTAGTAAATGTGAATAACTAAGATATTTGAATGGGTTAAGAATGATAATTTAATTAACACTTGAGATAAGTAATTTAATGAATGCAAATATGGGTTATGAGTATAACTTATCTGGATATTAAGAGTAGACATCCTATGGTAGAATGCGAGAGAGGAAGTGGTACAGACTAGTTAGTTAGCGGCATAACTAGGATGGGTTAAGGGCATACGTTAGGCGTGCACATTAATTGAGATGTGAGAAACTCATATGAGAGTACGCAACTAACGTGTTTATAATATGTGTTGTTTAATTGTAATTTAAACACTTGCTAAACTTTTAAACTATTTTCACCTCGGGCTCTAACCCGTTTTCCTCCAAATCTATTTTGTTTTGTAAAAACATTTTTAGGTGCCCAGCCACAAGGACACCAAGCATAGGAGTTCCATTCTGATGACGTGTTGTAGCTTTTGTGGAAGCTACAGGATCTTGGTATTAGATGCCTTCATATTTATCCTTGGTTCCTTCAGAGTCATTTATATCAGTTAGGGCATGTCGCCTATTATCTTTTAGAGGTTGTAGTTACAGACTATCATTATTTTGGTTATTGGTTTATTTATTCAGAGTCTTGTATTGGGACTTCATTTACTTTGGCATTATTATTATTGGGGTGTTTACTCCAGACTCAGTTGACTTCATTTCGTTGGTTATTCATATGATATTTTTTTATGCGATTGATGGTTAATGATTTAATTCTTAGTTATTTGATAACTTAATTAATAAAATTTGACATCTCTCTTTTTAAATATTAGGTGGCTAGAAATTAATTAAATGTTTTTCGACAGTGATGCTAAGACTGAACCAACTTGATATTTTGTATTAATTTAAAAAAAGGACTAGCTACCCGGTATTTAATTAGACGGGGTGTTACACATTGTTCTTCAAAAGTAATCCAGCTACTTGTCAAACCGATTTAGCCTCGACACGAGCGAGGATGAAAGCGAGGTAATTTAAAATCATGGAACTGAGAGTAATGTTGCAGTTGGTGTCAAATCTGAGTCTTAGCAGAAGAACGAGATATTTGTTGGTGAAGTAAATTGCAGATCTCTTTGAACCTTTCCTCTTGTGGCTGCAACAAAATAGATGCCTCCATGTTTTGAACAACTTTTAAACGTGATCGAGCTATCCCCCTGGTGAAAATTAGGAAAAGGTGTGTAATGAGAGTTTAAAAAAACATCTAGATTTTTTTGGGAATTTAGCCCACATTAAATGGCCCCTGAATCCATTGTGATCAAGCCCAAGAAGTATAAAGCCTATGAATCCATTGCGATCAAGCTCACTTTTGGCCCAAGAGGCCCCTTACTGGTGACGGTCCAGCCAAAATCGTTAATTTATCCTCTGAAGTGATTTCTGATCATGCTCATTTTTGGCCCAAGGGACCCATTACAGGTGACGGTCCAGCCAAAACCGATAATTGAGCCTCTGAATCAATTTTGATTAAGCTCATTATAGAGTAAGAGACCTTATTATTTTTTAAATGAAGCTGATGAAATGGACATCTTGTCACTCGATTCGATCGCACTCATAATCAAACCTGTCTACTCAGCATTGTCAATCTCTATGATCCAAGCTCGGTGTGTGCGTCGCATCCCACCTTCACTTGCGGGGGAATATTAAGATATCACCTTTGGAAGAGTCCACGTGCCATAACCAGTTGCAGCAGCCCTACTATCTCAGTTATCTCTTGGTTGAGATATTCCTATATCTCTGGAGCTATTAGCCGTGTAGAACCATTCAACCTCTTTGGATACCTGCTGCAGTCAACAACGGCTTCCCACTTTCATGTTTATTTTACTAGTACCCTTTTGCAAAAATGTAGCACCCACCGTGCGTATGGTTTTTATGGAAAAGAAATAAAAACATTTCTCTTTTCTTCAATATTTTCTCTTCTTCTCATTATTTAAAATTCTTCACTAATCAATCGCGATATCATGTCAATAAAATATCGCAATTGATTAGTGTCGCTGGCGCGGACCACATTCAACAAATGATGTGGGTCCGCGGCAACGACACTAATCAATCGCGATATCATGTCAATAAAATATCGCGATTGATTAGTGCCGCTGGCGTGGAGCCACATTCAACAAATAATTTGGGTCCGAAAATGTGGGTCCACCCCAGCGACACTAATCAATTACGATATCATGTCAATAAAATATCACGATTGATTAGTGTCACTGGCGCGGACCCACATTTAACAAATGATTTGGATTCGGGAATGTGGGTCCGCGCCAACGACTCTAGTCAATAGCGATATCATGTCAATAAACTAATTTTTTATTAAAACTAAAAAAAATGTCTTTTTCATAAATAAATAAAAAATTATGTTAACTAATATGCCTCGCTGACTCGGATCCATATTCAACAAATGATGTGGGTCCGGGAATGTGGATCCGTATCAGCGGCACTAATCATGTCAATAAACATAATTATTTTTATTTATGAAAAAAATATTTTTTTATTTTAATAAAAAACTTTTTGCTTTAAAAAAAACTATTTTTTTTATATTAATAGAAAAACTATTTTTTTAATTTAAGGAATTATTTTTATATTATTTGTTCAACACAAAAGAATAGGAAGCTTAGAAAAAAAAGGAAAAAAAGGGGGTAATGCGGTTCACAAGCGGTTCATCTATAATTACTCT
This sequence comes from Sambucus nigra, assembly GCA_949130495.1. Taxonomy (NCBI): domain Eukaryota; kingdom Viridiplantae; phylum Streptophyta; class Magnoliopsida; order Dipsacales; family Adoxaceae; genus Sambucus; species Sambucus nigra. The sequence goes on from OX422212.1 coordinate 376,596,486, forward strand.
TATACGTTTCCTCATTACACCGCCTTTTAGGAATGAAGTGGGTGTATAAAAGGCATTTATTAATATATTTCAAGAATATGGTTTCCTATACACGTAATTCATAAAAATATTTAAATGTTCATAAAATTGAAAGTATGAGTGGGTAATGTTAAGTGCTAAAATATCATGTCGTGTTTCACCATATTCTTAGATAAAAAATTTATGGAATCGCCAAAACGCTTACAAAATTTACAGCATAGACGTAGTATTGTTGAACAAAGAGTTTATTTTTGTTGTTCTTAATAAAATAAAAAGAATGAAAAAAATTATTTATCATTCAAAATTACATGAAAATTATACTCTGGCTCAAATAAAGACCATTCAAAGACTAAACTCAAAATTAGTACGAGAATGTATTTGAGTTATCTTATAAAAACATTTTTTTGCTCAAGTCGTACAATTTGTTTAGCCATCGTTGCTCGGAGTAACCTTTCATGCAACCTCGGTTATGGTTGCTCAATGCAACCTTCAACGTAACCTTATCAATGGTTGTTGGGAGAAACCTTTCGCGTAACCTCAATTATGGTTGCTCGAGGAAACCTTCAACACAACCTCATCCATGATCGCTCGGAGCAACCTTCCATGTAACCTCAGTCATGGTTGCTTGAGGCAACCTTCTGTGCAACATCAGTCATAGTTGCTCAGAGCAACTTCTGTGCAAACTCATCCATGGTCGCTCAGAGAAACCTTTAGCGCAACCTCAGTCATGGTTGCTCGAAGAAACCTTTCGCATAATCTTGTATTCGATTTATTCTGAAATTATTTATTCACACTGCGGTATTAGTTACATGAAAATTCAATTTTTATATTTATTATTCACCTCAAGGGGACTCAGTATGCTTAATGACTATATTATTGAACATACCCCAAAATTTCTGAGTTTTCTCAGCTTTTATAAAATAACGGGGACATGAGATCAATAGCTCACCCAATGATATGTTTGCACTTTATCATTTTATGCTATATGAACTAAATATTGTATCTTACCAAACTGACGTCATGAAACTGCACAAAATAATATGTTTTACGATTTCTCATTTAAGGAGTCATAATTTTGAGATTATTTTATTCTATTGACATAAAATAAAATAAAGGGGGCAATATATACCCCAGATGATTATATATAGCACCATAACACATATGTCTCAAAAGTTACTGATGGTTTTATTCCAGAATGAGAGATGATTTTTTTTATCCTTGCAGATATTGAACACGAGTGATTAAATCAAGCTTTAACAATTAAAATAGGCCTTAAAGATGTCAAAGATAAATGCTAAAGAGATTTTCATATATGTGATATCGCCTAGTGAAATGTATTCAATTATTTCCATATGGCATTGTAACTGATGTACACTACACCAAAACACGAATTTTGTGACTACCTACTTGTAACTGCTAATGGGGGTGACAAACTTTATAACTGTCGAGATCAGTTACAAAATTATTTGTAACTGCCATTAGGAGTGATGAAATTTTGGGGTAAGGAAAAATATGAATGAATTGGTTTGTCACTGCTAATGGCAGTGACAAATCTTGTCATATGAATAATTTATGACTGCTATGAGTAGTCACAAATTTATAACCGCCACGAAGAGTCACAAATTTTATCACTAGAATTAATTTATGACTGCTATGGGCAGTTACAAATTTGTAACTGCCATGAGCAGTTACAAATGTTGGCATTAGGGTTAATTTATGAGTGCTATGAGCAGTCACAAATTTGTAACTGCCATGAGGAGTTACAAATGTTGGTATTAGGGTTAATTTATGAGTGCTATGAGCATTCACAAATTTGTAACTGCCATGAGCACTCAACAAATTATGTATTAGTAAAAATTTGTGACTACTATTAGAAGTGACAAATTTGTAACCACAAATTTATTTCCCTCCTATCTTTCTTCATCGTTCTACATTCTCCCACAAAAAAGAGAAGTTTCCCTCCAATTCTCTTCTCTCTAGAATGAAAAACGAAAAAGATGATTTCCAATATTGATGTTGCTCTCGATTGTATGAGAATCTCTTTGCACCTTTATTTCTATTTCTATTTCTCATTTTGTACAATTGGTTGGTTTAATCTATGGATTTAGATCACAAATTTCAAATGATTGTGTATTAGTTTTTGAGTTTTTTAGGTTTTTTTTCTTCGAATTGGTGGGTTGGTTGCATTTTAGTTGATTGTTAAATGAGTTCTCACTTTTTAGTAGAAATAATATAGTGAAAACCAAGTTCGATGAATTGTTATTCCAGATTTAGGGGTTTATTTCATTTTAGTTGATTTTGATGAATTAGAGAATATATTCACGTGGGTTTTGTGTTTCTGATTTATATTGGATCACTGAGTACTTGAAATTTGTGGGTTTGTTGCATTTTATCTGATTGTTAAAATTTGGATGAATTAGAGAAAATCTCATTGTGAGATTTGGCCACTGTAGATTGATTGGATTGAATGTCAGACCAGGACTTCTACATGGCTACCAATGAAGAAAATGATTCTCACTTAGATGCAGATGGAAGCAGACCTCGGGAGGCGATTTTTTTCGTTTTCATTGTTCTGATGTTTTTCTTTTCTGACCCATATCTGTGCATTTTTTTTGTTTCTCACTTTGAAACTCGAAAAATAATTTATGTTCAGAAGGTGTTTTTCTTTGTTTTGATTACACATATTTTTGTTATGATGTTATTGTGTTGTTATGATGTTTTTGTTTTGATATTTTTGTGTTGTTCTGATATTTTTTTTCTTCTGATTACACATAATTGTTGTGTTGTTCTGATGTTTTTGTTTTTCTTTGTTCTGATTACACATAGTTCTGATTACACATTCCAAAGGTATTTTTGTTCCGAAGGTGTTACCCTTGTTTTGTTGTTTCAACAATGGTTCATTTGAGTTATCTAGGGTTGTGACTTTTTACTAGGTTTAATTTCTAGGGTTCTTTTCTTCTCGTATTAATATTCAGGTTTTTTTTCAATCTATGTTTAACATGCTTGAAATATGGGGTTTCATATAAAGTAGGTATAACGCATTTGCTAGATGTTGAAATAAATTTACATGGGACATAGTAAATGAGAAGTTAATAAATAATTTTTTATTTATAAATTACATAATATCATTTTATTATGTGCATTCTTTTGCATAACACGCATTTTGTGTCTATTTTACAGGAACCGTCTTCTCCTAATTATTCGTTTGAATCAGTTTGTTCCGGTTAGTTAATATTTTTTTTCCATTTATTAATTGCTTATTTGATAAAGATTATGATCATATCCATGTTTCGCTATTTTATACAATATATTTGAAATAATGAACTTGTGAATTAAATATTTGTAGGAGAAAATGCCTAAATATAATTCTAAGTTACAACGTAAACGAATTGGTGTCGTTTGGTCGATGGTGATACGGGCATTAGTAATTTATCAACATATAAGGTCTTTAACGGACATTCCTAGGGCACCTCATTATAATTGGGATGAGCATCGTAAGTAATCCTTGTTCTGAATGTATGGGATGAGTGATCGGTTATGCCACGACTCATTACGAATGAACATTATTTCATTTAATAGGTTATGTGACCGTCTCAGTGCCTTTGGACTAACCGACAGTCGTTCAGTTGATGTTGCAGAAGAAGTTGCAATTTTCTTGAATATTATTGGCCTTGATGAGCGTTGCCGCTTCGAGAGTAACATTTTTTATAGGTCAAGTCAAACCATTAGTTTCTACTTTCATAAAGTGCTTGGGACATGCTTAATGTTGTATAAGTAAATGACTTATGCAATGACGATAGTGATAGTGACGATGATGTGAACCCCACACCCCTTAATATACCTGATGACATGCTTAATGAGCATATTACGTTCGCAACACAGGCATCTTGGACGGAGAAGTGTGATGCAATGGCTACCCAAATGTGGGCAGAAAGAGGAACAACTCAGCTTGAGCCTTTTGATTTTGTTGAAAATTTGATAATTTGAACCATGTTGTATTTGTTAATGTGATAGGGATGATTTGATAATTTGAACCATTTTGTATTCACTTGATAATTGATTCAGTTGAATTTTGGATATTTATGATGTATTAACTTGGATATTTATGATATGCTTGATAGAGGAACCATTTTGTATTTCATATTGATTTGCTAATGTGAAGGGGACATTAGACAGTAGACTTCAATTTAGTTGGTCAGTAGACTTCAATTTTGCATAGCATACTTCACAACTTGTTGCAGACTATTCGATTTTGGTATAAGCGATTCCTCATGATTGAAGTTTTCAACGAAGCGCAAGGACGTGACATTGGTTCTTTTGAAAGTGCGAGTAACAATACAAGATTCATGGTGCGCTTAAAATATCCTTGACACAATGGTATCTCAAAGATAGGAAGGGCCTGAGTACAATTCGATTTTTCAAAGCTGATCCAAATTGAGCTGACCACAAATAAAGTTTCAAGAACACACCTACCTACACTAACTTTCCCATCAATCACCATCTGCTATAGACATTTAAGGCACTTGTCACTCAAAAATAACATTTTAGATTTACTAATAAGCTGACATCAAAAGGTTGATATTTCAGTAACTTAATAACAACCAGGTTTCACCCTCTATCTCAATTATCCTGTTCTGAAATGATTTGCTAATTACAAGTAAGTTCAATACGTCAACTTTATCTCATAACAAGTATAAATCTATTAAGACTAGGACTAGATACTTTAATACCAAATATACCCAAGTAATTTTACTTAACTTAGATAAATTCTAGCACCTGGTTTCCATTTGAAACAAATTTTTTTTTTTCTATTTTTCATCTTTAACATTTTTGGAGACTAATATTGTTATGTATTGTATGCAGTCCTTTTCTCGGTTTGCCGAAGTCTGAGGAATTCCAAGAGGGAAATGTTATTTCCTAAACTACATATTGACTTCTTCCAAAGTAAATGCAGCCTTAGATAGCTATAGAATCTGCTCTATAAAATGTACATTACATTAGAAGAATCAAATTCTGCTTTGGAAGTATAGCTATCTGAAATTCTTCCACCTAAGTCTCTAGAGAAGTGGAGATCAATATTCTAATAATCTATAATTATGGGAGATAAAAATTTATTTAATATTCATTAACCAGAAATCTACTCCAAATGTGAAAAATTGTATGCCTTGGCCCCCTAACATCTCAGGGCCAACACTAGATTTGGCATCAAATGTAGTTTCACACATACATACATGTCTCTTTAGTCATTCCATCCATATTAAACTTCATAATTTCACACTCCTCAAGATAATTATGCAACTCAGTCTCAAGATCCAACTGATCATCTTCAATAATCACGTCCTCCTCTTCATTACTAGTAGAACCCCTCCATATTTTAGGACTATGAACCACCTTATTACACCTGCTCTCATTCGATTTTTTTAAAGAGAAAGCCAAGTCTATTATAGATCATTTCAATTTACCGACCCTGCTAAAGGCATTTCTTAACCATAATTATTTTTAAAGACTACTGAACTTCTAAACAATTTGATAGATGGCACTGCCAATTGTATCTTCAACTGTATATAAATCCTGAAAGTTGCCTTAGATGAACGAACTCCTTTGGAAGCACACCACGAGTGTAAAACATGTACTCAAGTGTTTTTATGAAAGAAAAGCTAATAATTAATGAAAACAAAATCTTTCATTAATTTAAACTTTAGCTTGTCTTTGCCTGTAGGCAATTGCATATTCTTCTTAGGTGAAGAGGTTGGATACAACCTCTATTTTGATCATCACTCATACCTCATGGGTGCTTTCCCAACAATCTTACAATGTAAAATGTCAAAACATCACTGACCAGCGCCACACGATTGGAAGTAGGAGTTCCACTAGTAACGGATTCAGATAGATATATGCTGCTAACATGCACTTCATTCATCACAATTATGGAGGTCTTGTCCTAGTGCACTAGAAGCGACTTAAATAATGCATAAAAAATGCTATATGCCTCAGCAGTAATGCCAACACCAATCCTCTCAGCATCTATCTCCACTTGTCTAATAGTAGAGTGTTTGTTTTCGTAGAGTTCACTTTTCTATAATAAAAAATTATATGGACAATTTTTCTTGCATCATGTAATAAAAAAGAAGACGCAATCAAAAGATAATGTTCATGTACATCCCAAAGGTAATCAAGTTGTAGGCAGTTCAAGAACTGCGAGTTTCACCTTAATAATAACTTCAAGTGATCCCTTGAAAGTTATTGATGACGTGCCGTATCAGGCAAGTTTAATGGGAAGTGAGAGTAATATTGGGAGTCCTATTACTTACCCAAATCAGAAAACACCAACGTCGGAGTATGAATTTGATATAATATTGCCTAATAATGATTTAAGCTTCTGGGACCTAATTTTTTATTCTTTAAAGGTAATAAGATTAGTTTTTGCCTTAGTTGCTATATGTAGAGGTGGATTGGTTCTTAATCATGGAAGTTTCTTTTAGGGCGTGAATCAGGGATGCCAACAACCTGAGTTTGTGAACACATCGACTTCATCGCTGTCGTGTAATCAAATTGAAATATCGTCTACTTCATCATACTCTACTGTTAGAAAGGAGATTGACAGTGCTAACAATTTCAGTTTATTTGGCAGTGGTTTAGCTTCCATGGAGCAAGGAAACTATTAGTGACTCTATGGTAATTTCTTTTTTATGCAGTATGGGTTTCTATGATAATTATAATATTACTTTGGGATTACTCCTTTAAATGTTATTCTTGTGCAAACATAAGCCAACACCTTTCGCATATCTTCAGATTGGTGACTGTAGTGGAGAAGGTTCCTTTTTATTTGTTATTTGGTTGCTTCTTACTATTTATTTGCCTAGGTTTTTTAGTACAGATGATTGGTTCCTACTTTCGAGTTTTTTTTAATGTAGTTTTTGCGTATAAATAAACTAAATGGTAGTGAATAAAGGGGGAAGTATCTTTCAGTTCCACATCCTCCTGAAAAACAGAGGCTTTGGGTTTTTATTTTTCTCTGAGATTTTTAAAGGGCAAAACCTCATTTCATACCAAAGTGATAGCTCCTTCCTCAAAGGGGCAACCACTCCCACAGTCACATGTGCAGGAGTGATCCCTGTTTGAACCAATTATTATATTGATCAATTATTAAATGTTTGATTTTTCATTTTTTAAAAATGTTTTCAGGTTCATGGTGTGGCATTGTGTCACACAATTCATAGCATAGCTCAGTTGTAACTACGCTTTTATTTTTCTAACTGGTGTAGTGGTGGAACTTTATGATAGTTATGTGATTTTATTTTTTCTAGGCTCGGAGAATCGGCCATGCGTTACATATGTAGTGTGTACTATGAAAGTATAATGGGGGCATGTAATTTGACATGGGTTGCAACAACATGGGAAATTTTTTGATAATGCTTCATCATGAGTATACACTAGGAAACCATCTTAGGTGGTTTAGATAGACAAAGACTTAAGTCCATGAAACAGTGAAAGGAGAGCAAGGAAGTAAAGGAAAAGAGGTTGATGTCAAGTCAGAAAAAGTGTTTGAAAGTTAAAATGGAAGATCGCTACAGCAGTCATTCTTTGATTTCGTGTTGGGATGATGTTGTTGAGGAAGCTACGATGACTAGGAGACTTGACAACAGTCAACTTAGTCATCGAATTCAATTCCATCCTCCTGAAACCGGATCGGAGGTCTGTGATATGATCAAGATTCAGATTACCAATCATCTTCTTTATCCAAACTTAGTATCTGCATATATTCAATGTCGAAAGGTGATCATATCTTCTTACTACAACATAAACATTTCTTACTACAAACGTAAGCTTAAAAGTTAGTGTGATTACAATAGGTTGGAGCACCACCAGAAATGACTTGGGTACTTGATCAAATCAGCAAAGAAGGCCATACAATTGACAGTTCCAATCAGATAGGAGGCACCACCAGAAATGACTTGGGTACTTGATCAAATCAGCAAAGAAGACCATACAATTGATAGTTCCAGTGAGATAAGAGATGATCCAGAACTTTATGAGTTCATGGTATTATATTATATACATGTACTCCCTAGATGTAGATGTAGTTGGATTTGTTGTATAATTTTGTTGATGTTTCACTTTTTTTTTCACTTTTCTTTGGATGATGGATGGTGAAGGAATCGTATTGTGCGGTTCTATATAGATACAAGGAAGATATATCTAAGTCTTTTTAAGAAGCGACGAAGTTCTTGAGAGACATTTAATCACAGCTCATTAATCTCTGCAAAGAACTATTGACAGGTAAAGTTTCTCTCTCACCGGCGCATCTTATATTTTCTTCCTTGCAGCATTCAATTTTCTTGAGCTGGTGGATGTTTGACGCAGAAGAAAGACTGTAGCTTGATTAGTGTTATCCTTACTAGCACTGCATTCATGCCTTGTGATAACCATGCCCCACTAATAAGGAAACAGATATTGAGTAGCTTTTATTCAATTAGAACATGATTTCATTAGTTATATTACCAACATATATACCCTATGGGCTAACTTTTTTTAATCCAGTGTCCACCCCCAATTGTTGTGGTGATTGGAGCGCGCAATTGAGATTGTACTTTTTTCATTTGTTATCTAATTTCTATGTTCTTTTCCGTTACTCTTCAAACCATCTTGATCACACATTATATGGGAAATTTGCTAGTTTTTTTTTTTTTGAAGTTATATAAAATATGGTATGTTGGTACTTTTTTCTATAATATTGAAGTTATATTACCAACATATATATCCCATAGCAATGTTTGTATATGAAATTTTGTGTGTGCAATATTTGATCACACATAGAAATGTGGTATTTCACAAACATTGCATACACAAACATAGTGTGTGCTAGTTTAAATATTGAAGTTATTTTTTTATTTATGCTATAGCTACACATTTTGGATTATTCTTGATATGGCATGAATCAAATTCTATAAACATTGGATTAGAAGTTAATGTTTTAATAAAATATTAATCGATTTGATTTTTAGATTTAACATGAATAAATATTATTGGTTGTAGATAGAAGCATGTAGACTATAAATATTGTGGGACAATGTGAAGGGGTTGGAAGTTAGGAAGACCATTGAGGCTTTGGATCAATTGAAGGGGTTGTCTGCTGGTGGGGATGTGGAGAGTGAAGAGATTCCATCTTTGGTGGATTTGCGGCTTAACCCATCTGCAACAATGGGCCAGGTGTGGTTTTTGTTTTCTTAAATTCCAATTCTAGTTAGGCTATGTTTGGATGCTAAAATTGGAATTCAATTAAAATTATAATTCTGTGGAAATTCAAATCCGTTCTAAATTCATGTTTACGTGTTGTAGTGCATTGAACGTTGTGTAATATTATGCATGCTGCCACTAACACAGTTATGTGCTCATACTGTGTGTTAACAAAATTGTTTGCAGTATGTTTATGAAATTCTGTGTGTGCAATGCTTGTGAAACTCTGTGTGTGCAGTGTGTGTGTGTGTGTATGAAACTGTATGTGCAATGTGTGCGTATGAGTGAGTTTGTCTCTGTATTTTTAATTCCATACAAATGTGGTATTGAAATCATCTACTTTTACTTTGGAATACAATATATGGAATTGGAGTTTTTAGAATTAGAATTCTATGAAAAATAATGGAACTGGAACTGGAATATATGGGGGCTGCCAAACACACCCTTAGTTGGATGCTGTTATGGATTCTATAAATATGGTTATGCCGAGTGTGTTAATATGTTATGTTATCTAATTTACTGTTACTTAAGAAGGGATTTGGTAGAGAGGATTGTGGGATTCTGTGTTGTTAATTGGGTTTTAGTCACCAGAGTTATGGCTTTTAAAATAAAGAGTTACTTTTCTTTTCCTCCGTAACTTTTTAATCCATAAGAAATCAGAATAATAAGTGGCATTTTGCCATATTTTTCCACTCTTTACCAACGTTACATTAAAATGACCCTTTTCTAATCTTTTCCATCTTTGTGATCAAACTGGCTAATAGTGTTCTAAGACCATCTTTAACCATCAAGACAAAATGGATTTTAAATCAACTTGCAAACTAAGGGTAGTTTTTCACCTCTCCAAACAGGTGAAATACCATCCAGTAATTGGCATTTTTCTTTTCCCCTTGCATGTATTATAAAAATAACATTGTGCCCCACCTTCTCTGGTGTAATGAACATAGTTATATTGTATTGTTTGCAGGCATACACATGACATACGTAGTATTTAAAGCCCTAAATCCAGGTGTTTATACTTCGTGGCAAGCAACTCATGCACAAGTCAATGAATACCAAGGCACCACATATAAAAAATTTGAGTCCCTTAATGTTTCTCAACAGCCGTACTCAGAGTACATGAGGGAAGAAGTCACCACACCAATACCCCCCATGATTTATATACCTAGACTTCATGAAGCTTATCCAACGCGTGGTGAGCTCTGGACTAGGTTTAGAATGATTTCTTACATGTTCATGACATTTCATGTCATTGAAGTGTTATGTCGTTATTTTTTTAGTTTATTTTTTATTCCATGTTCATTTTGTACTTGGATCCCAAGAAGAGTTTGTTTGATGTTAAATTAACTTTAAACAAGTTTTATGTGTACCGGATATTTGGAATCTCAGAAATATAAATGTAATGTTGTCGATTTTTTAAGACTTGTAATCATGATATTTATTTTACTCATCATTTCATCATTTTGTAAAAATATAAATATATTTGTAACATCTTTTACCACATTTAACAAATTCAACTTTTGTAACTCTTAATAGCAATCACAAATTTGTCCCTATTGTTAATTTTGTAACCGCTAATAGCAGTTATAAATATAATGTTCATAACTACTAATAGCAGTTATAAATATAAAATTCATAACTGTTGACAGTAGTTACAAATATTATATTCGTAACCGCTGGCAGCAGTTACAAACAGCAGTTACAAATGGGGTCATTAGTCATAACCCCCACGGGTTATAAAGATTTGTAACTGCTGTTAGGAGTTACATTATTTCTTTTGTCACCCCCTAAATTATGACCGTAAATAGAGTTATAAAAGTCATTTGTGACTGCTAACAGCACTCACAAATCACCCTTTTTGGTGTAGTGGTATGAGTTTTTCTTTACTTTTCTTTATCTTGGGATAAAAGATAAAATAAAGACAAAGGGGGGAAATTACTGCATGATGTACCATTTATAGTTAGACATGAACCCAGGTGATAATAATGCTCAGATTTGGTCCCCGAATGACCATCATTGATAAAGCATCTCCAAAAAAGTACCAAAGTTATTCGGTGTATCCACCTATCAGTCCATATGTGGAAATAACCATATGGCATTACTACCAGCAAAACAATAGGGAGCAAACAATTTCTCGTAAAATCCAGAGAATTGATAAAAAGTTTTGAATAAACCTTACTGATATCGTGGTAAGTCTCCCAAAGAAGTGCATTAAAATGCATTAATGTTCTGATAAACCTTACTGATATCGTGGTAAGTCTCCCAAAGCGGTGCTTAAAAATTCTGATAAACCTTACCGATACCGTGGTAAGTCGCCAAATGCGATGTATTGCAGTTTTGAAAAACCTTACCAGTATCGTGGTAAGTTGCCCAAAGTGGGGAGTTATAGTTATGAGAAACCTTAATCTAAATGGTCAGAAAAGACCCTGATTTATGGGAGATTAAAGTCCTAGTTTACTAAGAAAACTTAACCCTAACTTATGGGAGATTAAAGTCCTAGTTTACTAGGCAAACTTGACCCTGATTTATAGGAGATTAAATTCCTATTATTAAGCATACTTAACCCTGATTTATGGGAGATTAAATTCCTAGTTTGCTAGGCACGCTTGACCCTAATTTATGGAAGATTAAAGTCCTAGTTTACTAGGCACGCTTGACTATGATATATGGAAGATTAAAGTCCCAGTTTACTAGGCATGCTTAAAAACCCTAGTTCATGGGATATTAAAGTCCTAGTTTACTAGGCACGCTTAAAAGTCCTAACTTACTAGGCATGCTTAAAGGTTTGATTGGGAATATATTTTAAACTATAAGTTGGTTTACAAAAATCCCAAGTTACTTGAAATTTTTGAAAAGTTGCTTGACTAAGTAAATTGGACATGCTTGAAGACCCTGATTTCTGGTCATGCTTAAAGTCCAATTTACTTAAAGGACCTTTATGGTTGATCGACTAAGTAAATTTGGCACACTTGCAAAATATATTGGTTTAAAAACCCCAATTCACTTGAAACCCAAATGATTGCTCGACCGAGTGCTCTAAAAAAGTTTTGATCTTATAATCGCAAAAGATCCACTATACTTTGATAACCAATATTTGGTTTCTCGAGCCCGTACATCTGGTAGGTTTATTGTTTAAAAATTTAAAAAATAAACCGCAATAAAAATGTGGATAAATGTTCATTAAAGATGAATGGGGGCAACCCCCAAAATACTCCTCCGAAACGAAAAAACAAAGGGAGAGAAGATAGCCCTCAAAACTATATGTAGACAAATAAATTATATATGCATATATATATATGCAAGCCATAGATCGAAGGTGATCACATGATGGCTTAAATAGTTGAAATATACCTAATGATATTTCGTACACATAGATGATATGTCTCAGCCAAAGCATAAACACACCAACTATGAATATGAGGGGCAAATGCAAGATGGGCTTAAATAAATGAGCCCCACAAAATTGATGAAATAAGGCTAAATGATTTATCAAGCTTTACTTATATCTGGGCATCACGTTGACACAAATATTATTATGCGTGACTAATATATAGCGTACACCCCGAGTTTAATGGCTTAAAGTAGATAAGACTCAAGTAAATAAATTAAATCAATTATTTTAAATACCACCATAGATATTATGACAAGTGGTACTGTAAATATTTTACACTTGGGTCCATAGAAAAGACAACATGTGGAAAGACCACTTAAGATATTTCAGTTATAAAAAGAGGGTTCCTCCTCATTTAGAAGGATGATGATTTTGGGTCATGTTTTAGGAGAGAGATTCTTACTCTTCTTCCCCATAAAATCCCAAAGAGTTTCATCATAATTCTCATAGTGATAAACATATTCTCGAGTTATATTACTAGTTTTATATGATATATTTAAGCTTAGAGGCGATTAGCTTGATTCGGCACCCCTCGCGCTACAAAACACCAAAACTGATTTTTTCGGCGTATCGTAAAGACCCAAGAACTACGCGGACTTTGATTTTGCAAAGAGATGGATATTTTGGTGCAACAATATTACTCAAGTCAAAAATACACTAGACACTGTGCTTCCTGAAATTTAGACTACTCACTTAAAGATTTTGATGACTCGGAGATGGATTAGAATGAATATCCAATGGAGTAGAGTATTGATATCCCAGAGGAGTTGAGAATCAAGCTTAGGGTGTAAGAGAGTTCTCATTTGGCGATGTTCCACTATATTATTGATTGTTCTCGTATTTATTTGACATTTTCTACAATTAAAAAATTAGCGACATATGTAAAAAATATGGTTTACGACTATATATATGTACATACTTTTTCGACAACTTTTAAAACATGATCGATGTATCTGATTTCCATCCAATCAGCATTACTTTTAAAAATCTATTAAATTTTACAAACGGCCAAGTAGGCGGAAGCGTGTCTATGATTGACGTATTAAGGTTCGTGACATGAATTTAGAATCCTTTTTTCTTTAAATTATATGCAAGCTCATTCTCAATATACATGTGTCATGAGACATCGTAATTTGAGTGAATGCTCTATTTACGGAATTATATCCACAATGGATAGATATTTTTTCATCCTTTTCTAATTGGGTCATCAACGTTAGTGCCCTGTCGAGATTATGCAAGTCAAACATATTCTCTGCTTCCTTATCCCATCATTCTGACAATGAAAATAGAGTACAATCGAACAGTTAGTACTGCGAGAGATCAACTCCACGATTTGTAAGGTAATTAAATTATTATTCCTCCTATTACCATACTTGTAAATAGGAGTTCCTTCCATATGGTAGGCACTAATGAAAGATGTTTTAGTGAGGTAAAATTGCACCCTCTCGTACTCTTATTTACAATAATTACTACTTTGACTCATTTTTCTCAAGAAAATATTTCTAAAAGGGGTGAATATAAGTCTTAAGGGTGGAGACACAACAAGTTATGACTCTAATTAATCCTAAACAAATTATAGTTTTCCATACGATCAATCAGACACAATAATTTAATTTCAAATTTAGTTTAATTAAACATAAAATTAGTATTTGTCCCCCAATTGTGCAAGCCCTTCGACCAATTTGTGTTCACCCGAACAACAACCCTTTAAGGAAGGGGTGGACACATTTACAACAAGTTAACCAAATGACTATATTCTAAACTTTTTGTCGTTAAGATATGATAATTGTTAAGGCAAATAATCAGTTAAAGGTTTACTGTGAAGAATTAATAGAGTAAGCGTTTTAAGTATCCATCAGCTGTATGAAACCAAGATCATTCAACCACAACAATAATCAACCCAACAATCCAACATAAGTATATCTCACACTCCTTCTAAATTACCCACTTGATTGATTTCCAACACAAGTTATTCTTGTTCAATATTACATACCTAACAATTTATATATCAACATTATTAACAATTTATATGCCAACATTACTAACATTATTAATAATTCTTGAACTTTGGAAAAATATGCACCCTAGTTTTGTATCCAAATTCTTCTTGAAGATACTTAGAGAAGTTATCTCTAGAACAAATAAAATACTTTCATACAATGAATGTAAGGTTAGTGTTTAAATATTGCACAATAAAGTAGGGTTCACATGCAAAGATTAGAGCAAAAATGGGCAATAAAGTTACAAGACGATGAATAGTTGAATACACACACTGTCACACACACACACACACATTCACACCAATGAATCACACACACAAAAAAATATCTCACACACACAATAAAAAAAACACATACGCAACAACTGGAGGTTGGAGATGAATGGAAATGGCGGTTGGAGAGAGAGAAAATGTCGTTGGTGGTTGGAGGGGAGAGAGATGATTTTTGGTATTAGGGTGAAAAAAAATCTTAGGTTATGATTTTTTTGCACCCAAATGTGGTCACGGTCCAAAACTATAACCCATTCTGTGACTTATTAATGACTTAAATATAATCACGATTCTAGACCGTAACCCGTACATGATCAAGTGGAAACTTGAGATATGGTCACAGTACACAACCATGACCCATGTATTGTGATCATTTTGAAATGGATTTGGGGCTCATGGTTATAAACTATGACCAATGTCAGACCATTGTGACCGAAAGAGAGGGAATTTTAGCGCTATAATGCGTCAGGGGGAGTCATGGTTTCAAATCGTGACCCCTTGGTCTTTGTTCCTGATCGTGACCCTCAATCCAAGTCACTATATATAGTCATGGGTGGGTCACGGTTGTAGACCATAACCACCAACATGACAAAACAAACAGGAAACTTAGTGCCCAAATGGGTCACAGGGTAGTCACATATTTAGATCATGACCCCATTGGTAAAGTCTCATGAATGTGACCATACCCTTAGTGAGGCCACCCTAAACTTTAGTAACATATTTAGTTACAGTAAATAACTACGAATAATAGTTTTGGACTGTGGCCAAGTGGTCACATTCCATAACCAAACCCATTTACAGTATTCTTTACTTTAACTTACATTTTTATATACTTGATATGCATAATTTTTTAAATATTTTAGTCTTATATAATGATTAATTAATTTCCCATTTATTATAATATAACCCACAACGTAACTCATAGAAATTGACCACGTAGTCACGAAACTCCCGGTTTGAGAGAAGGATTTAAATTTGCACATAAGTAGACTTAGGCTTGAAAATGTGCCCCTATGGAAAAAATCCAAAATAGCCCCCGAACTGTAATACCCCGCCCTTAAAATAAATATATTTCATATAAATTAGGTATTTTATTCGAGAAAAATTATTGGAGAAACAAATGCATAAGGTAATACGTCAAATTGTACAAAAGGGTGACACGTAGCACTTAGGGGTTAAAAAGGGAAAATTTATATTGCATAGCCCACATGGATGAACATTCGTGTTCAACTAGTTAGTGCAATTATATCGATAAAGTACGACGCATTATAATGAAGAAATGAGAAATCCACGACAATGAGAAAGGATAAATGATACTTCTGTCAGCACATGACACGGAAAATGGAACTTTGCACGATTTTTCTAGAGTTCCTCATTTGTGATAAGAGTATTATGATCACATTTATTAGGTACAAAAAATATATATAATAAGGTCATGGGGTCAAAAATAGAAAAATATGAGATTTTTTGCATAGGGCCCGATCTGTCGTGGTCCCCTAGCCGGTCCACCGTGGGTCTCAGATATGGAGACGAGATTGCCCTTATTTTTAAGCCCTGTAATGAGTTTTAACCATGGGATATTATATGTGTCGATTGTGGACTTGTTTACACTTGATATGGAAAGGTTTTAGTAATATGAGGTTTCCTTTTATGGTATCAACTCATTAGTTTGAGTTATAATAAGAGAAATCGTAGTGGGTTTTAGAGAGAGAAACCCATCAGATTTTTAAACACTTTCTCCCTCTCTCTCTTAGCCTCCATGGAAATGTTTCTGCCTGAAAGTGTTAAGGTGGAAACCACCCACATTAATGTCTACACACCATGTACACCATCACTAGTAAGCCTTCAAACACCTTGTGTAACCATATTAAATCTAGACAAAATTTTAGGTTAAAGAAGAGATGATGTTCTTAATATTATTGGGTATTTAAAGATGGAGTTTGAAGAAGGTTCCTTGGGTACTGAAAAGAGCTCACATGAGGATGGGGAATGGATTCATGGAGATAATTTTTAAAGTGATTTTAGAGATCCCCTTGAGGCTACCTTTGGAGGTGGGGGATCCTCCATCATCTACACCATTACCACCATTATTAAGCTTCATTTGAGGTGGGTATACTAACTTTGATTCAATTTTAATGGGTAGTATATTTTCAACATATTATTTACATATGCTAGATTAAATATATGTATGTAGGATATTGGCTTGAATCCTAGTATTGATTATTAATCATCTTGACACTTGTATGGAATGAATATCAAATAGATAATTTAAAATGGGTCTTGGAACAAATAAGTTTTAGAATAGAAATAATATATATTTTTGTGGAATAAAATTGTAAGAAAATATTAGTTTTGTGTGTTTTAAAGTAAAAGAGATAGTGGACATTTTTATGGAATAAAAATGTAATAAATATTAGTTTTGTGAATTTTTTAGTAAAAGAGACAATATACATTTTTATGGAATAAAAATATAAGAAAATATTAGTTTTGTGTGTTTTCTAGTAAAAGAGATAATGGGCATTTTTAGGGAATAAAAATGTAAGAAATGTCATTCTTGGTGTATTTCAAGTGAAAAGGAAATAATGAACAATTTGTGAAATAAAAATGTAGGATGATATTAATGTTCTCAACATATTTATGAAATAAATATTTCTAGGTTTCTTGTAAAATGGAGAACTTTATGAAAAAATGGGCATTTTGAGTTTAAGGAAATTAAGAATGTCTTACTTACTTAACAAGTACGTTTGTTGTGAACAATATATAATTCTAAAAAGAAATGCCTACTTAATCCATTTGATAGTATTTTAGCAAACATAATAGATTTTCTATGCATACAAACTCGTAGTATTTTGTAAATAAATACATGAGCGAGTTATAAGGAAGTCTTATTGGGTTTAAAAACAAAGTAAGACAAAAGGAAAATTTTAGTATAATGTAAGGGGTTCTATTTCATGTAATAAATGTTTTAAAATTAACAAGTGTGAAAGTTGGACAAACGTGCGATGCTAAATGAGTGTTATAATGGCTAAAGCATCAGGATGTTAGGTTGGAAACTTAATAACCATTTTTTAGAAATAACACTTGTTAAGGAACTAAATCACACATTTGGCAAACACAGGGTAAATTATGAAGTTACTTAAAGTGGAACATTTTTATGGAATAAAAATGTTAAAGAATGTGTTTCATTAATGTGTGTGAAAATAAGTTAAGTCCTAAAGTGTGAATGATTTTAGTATAAATCACGTGTGTGTGGATAAGGGACTTAAAGAAGAAAATAAATTCTTTTTCAAGTGTTAATGGAAAAACGGACGGTTAAGTCTGGGTTTTGGTTCGGCTGGGTAAAAGTAAGGAAATGGAATAATGTGGACATGTGTAAAATCTGGAACAGATTTATAAGGATTCAGATGCAACCGGGAATAAGCAGGAAGGGCTCGGAGCCCTTGAGTGAAAAGTCCTAAATCATTGGCCAAAGAATATGGTGCGCATAGCCGTCAGTGTGGAGCCCGTGTAAGTATGCGGTATTGGAAGATTCCGAGAAAAGATCAAGGAAATTTGGAACATATCAAGAAATGGATTGTGTGGTAAAACGTGTTAATATAACATAACTTGAATGAATATAATAAATGTTTCGGTAAAGATGAAATGGACAAGTAAATGCGTGAATCTATTAATGTCCATAAGATAAGGAAAAATGATAAAGTAAGCGGGTAAACGGGTAATTAAGCAACCAAGTTGTTAAAACCAAAATTTTTATAAGAATGTATGAAAAAAGATTTTTAAATGCCAAATGAGTATTTTCTATCATAGTGAATGCGTATGTTGAAATAGTGATTTCCAATGAGAATACTAAAGTGTAATGTAATAAATGAAAGGGGTTAAATTCCGATAAAATAATGAGTTTGAATCAAAGAAAGCGTAATGGTTTCAAATGTTGAACCGAATGTGTTAAGCAAGGTGAAGTACTAAGTATGATTAACAGAAGTCTTTACTAGATTAAGGTAAATTAATCTGGATAAGTAAGGTTTTTTCAAAAGTAAAATGGTTAATGCATTGGCATGTGTATTTACCAAAGGTATACGTATGTAGATATATACATATTTTTTGCATGCATGTGGTTATAGCGTGTGAGTGTTCCTTTCTGCCATTCGTTTCTATATTGTTTGTATGAATCCCACTGGGCATAGGCTCACATCCCCATTTTGTTACACCAGGTTGGGAGCAATTTCGTATTTTGAGGGCGCTACCCAGGTAAGTATATTTTTTTTATATTTACATTAGTAGCTTTGTTTACTTGGACTTCGGGGTGCTCCCCATGAGTCCCACATGTAGTTCATCTTGAAATTGAAATCACATTCTAATAAGTGAAATGTTAATTAAAATAAAACTGGACTTGCAACATTATTTAGGTTCTTTCATTGCACTTCACACCTAATGTCTGATTTGGATCGGGTTGGCTCACGAAAAATCCATAAATCCGGGTTGTGTTGTTACAAATGGTATCATAGATTTAGGTCCAAGGTTCCTTTAGGGAGTGACGTGGTGAGATCGGTAGTGTATCTTTCGATGTCCTTGTGGTTGGGTCGGTCATGCAGTTTGATGAAGATTTAGTTCGTGTCCTCGATGGTGAAATCTAGGAGGTTAGCACAACAAGTTAGACTAGTGTCAAGCGGCACACAATTAAATTGATGGTTATAAATATCTTTCGCATTTTTCATTAAGTGTGTTAATAATTTGCAGGTGTCCATGTGAACCAATAAGTGGTGACATTGAGGTTCATAGTGTGAGGGGTTTTGTCCTCTAGTCTTTGTGGACATAAAGTCTTTGGAGATGTTGATAGAATGAGATATCGCTCGTTCGACAAATGGCACCAAGTGTGAATAATCAATGATAGGGATTGACTATTAGAGTGTCATAATTATGTAAAGTTAAATTGTGATTTTGAACCATATACCGCCTTAGGTGTGGCACATATGAAATGAGTAGGCAAATTTAATCCTTGGGATAAGACTGTGATTGATGGTAAATTCAATAAGTATGTAAATTTGTGTGGGAAACACTTAGGGATAGGTACAGTCAGTCTTGATTAGATACGATGATATCATTGGGGGTGAGCACCTTAGTGGGTTACTGGTCGATGAATGAATTTATAAGTGTTTTTAGTGCATCTCGATTCATGTGCCTCGACTATAATGTGGTTTTCAATATTCCTGATGATTGAAGTGACTTAGGAGTGAACCTAGATAATCGTGGTGACTTGGTATTAAGTAAATTAAGTTGTGACATTTTAGAATAGGACCTCTTGCAGAGTTTTTAGGGTGGGACTCCTCTTGGGTGTTGCCCAATGTCCCTCGTCCTAACAAAATCCTGGATGGTATTAATTTATAGTCTGTCGATTATAGTGTGGAATTGAGAAATATAATCCCTTATGGCTCTTGTAAGCATGGGCCTTAGTGTTCGTAGGCATTGATCGACGTCCCGTATCCTACTTGTTAATATATAGTTAAGTTAAATTAGTAGATTAACACGTGGTATGAGGATTACATAGTAAGGCAATTTAGTTATGCTGGTTGAACACTCATTGGGAATCAAATGGTGTGGTCTAGTGAATTTAAATACGGGTCGACATTCTGGGTACGCACCTGAGTTGCTTTAAATGCCCTTTGGATATAAGTACTAATATGGTTGATGGAATTGACCTTGGATCAGTAACTCATATGGGCATGCAAAATAGGTATTGATAATTCCTTGAGAAAGTATACTAAGGTTTAGCTAGAAAGATATTAATGCGAGTGGTAGTCATTCCCTAGTTATAGTGAATATGAAGTTGTGTACCATGCATTAAAACGAGGATAATATCTCCTTCAAAACCTTGGGATTTATTGCTGTAGTGAGGTTTATGTAGTGGTGTCCATTTCATGGCAATAGACTCAAGGTTGTATAACATAGGTCATGGTATAACTAGATGTTCCCTGTAATAGATGTGTAAGTTATTTAGAAAGAAATAATTGAGTTCGAAATTGTTGCCCATGAGGCATTAAAAATAATTATCGTATTAAAGTTTACATGACTGACGGTAAACCATTGGTGACTGTAATAGGATTGGATCATGTTAATTTGTGGCGGTGCCTTGGAGTTAGTGCTATGGTTTTTGTTTATAGACATGTATCATGATATGAACTTCGAGGATAATTGGGAATATGTTGATCACTTCTAGATGGTGCACCTGGGAGACTTAGAACACGACGAGGTTCGTTGTTTCTTTTAGAAATAACACACAGGGTAAAGTGTTGAGCATAATTATAGCAACTAAGTGGGCTACATGTGCAGTTAGTAATGACCCTGTCGGAGGAAATCATTAGGTATAAGTGATGTTTGAAAAATGAGATGCCATTAGGACGACTTTGGTTCAATATCATGTAGAAAGTGCTAAGAGTGGTAGCAATGGTTCATTAATTGAGTGTTTGAAATTGTGTGAGCGCTATGTGTACTTGATGAGAGTAATCTCAAAAACTGAGGTTAGATATCACGTGTTGAAAATTTGGAGGCCTAGCCATGGTAGGTCGATAACTAATGATGAGTGTCAAGAGAGGTAACTTTATCCTGCTTTAGGATAATTATTCTTACCGGTGATGGATAGGTAGCGGTAATCCTAAAGAGGGAAGCCTAGTGTTTTAGATTCTAGAAGGAAACTTGTTTGTGTTCCTTTTGTCCGACATAGATGGATTATTATTGAACAGGACTCGTCAAGGTTGGCAGGCCAAGCCAAGATACACGACAAGGCTATGATGCTTAGAAGGTATCGGTAAAGAGCTATAGAATTTAAGAATACGTTGTGGGTTCGCACTTCAGGTGGTTCGATTCACTGTCAAAATTTGATTATTTTTCTTTGGGCGTAGAAGTCACCAAATTCATTACATTTCTTGTGTCCTATTTAATCCCGAAAATGGGAAGTTGTTGATCAGTTTTGATACGTGTGGAGTTGCGTAAGCTCAGTAGTGATGCAAGTTAGGCTAGTTGTGGCTGACGTGTCACAGTATATGAGTGCGCTCTTCTTCAGATTCTCTTTTATTCTACACCAATTTGTGTATACGTGTGATCTCCATTTGCTACATATAGTTTGCATTTATGATTTGATTGCTTTGGGTCAATATGTTCGGTTAGTTAACCGATAGGGATAGTTATGACTTGATCGTGTGTCCCGAGGTTATGACTTAAGAATATTGTGAGTATCATGACTTGATGAAACATTAGGTGCTAAGATCGTACTCTGTTATGAGTTTTATGGGTTGAGGACGTGATCGCTCATGCATACGTGTGTCGTTATACCCAGGATGACTTTAGGTCATCATGTGGATCTCTTAGGAGATATCATTTGGGTAGACCTATACGATAATGTGATTGTCTTAGGAATCATTGGTGAGTAAGAGGAAAAGTGTTGAGAGTATTGCAACCTAGTCTTGGTGTGATCCAAAGTTATTTAAGTAAACGTACATCGTGAAACCTAACGTAGAGAAGATCCCCGACAATGAGTTCATTGGTGATGGTACCATATTTATTGAATATCGAACATCTCGAGACTTTGTTAAGTAGGTATGCTAGGCATGCTCGAGAATTTTGATAAGACCTTAAGGTTCTTTATAAGTGGACTAGAAATGATGATTGATGAGATTGAAGCCTTTAGGTTTAGATCATAGAGTTGAGAAACCCTAGGATTAGAAACTAGTTGAAGATAATTGGATCCTAAAGTTGAGGGCTAAGAATTTCGTGGACGAAATTCCCAAAGGAGGGAAGTTTGTAATACCCTGCCCCAGAAAAAAAATATATTTTATATAAATTACGTATTTTATTGGGGAAAATTTATTGGAGAAACAAATGCATAAGGAAATAGGCCAAATTGTACAAAGGGTGACACGTCGCACGTAGCGGTTAAAAAAGGAAAATTTACGTTGCATGACCTGCATGGTAAACATTCGTGTTCAACTAGTTAGTGAAATTATATCGATAAGTTATGATGAATTATAACGAAGAAATTAGAAATCCACTACGACGAGAAAGGATAAATGATACTTTTGTCAGCACGCAACATAGGAAATGGAACTTTGATCGATTTCTCTAAAGTTTCTCGTTGGCGATAAAAATATTATGACCACATTTATTAGGTACTAAAAATATGAGGTTTTTTGGATAGGATCCGGTCGATCGGGGTCCCCTGGTCGGTTGGCCGCGACTCTCAGATATGGAGATTGGATTATCCTTCTTTTTAAGCGCTATCATGAGTTTTAATCGTGGGATCTTATATGTGTCGATTGTAGACTTGTTTACAATTGATATGGAAAGGTTTTAGTAATATGAGGTTTCCTTTTATGGTATCAACTCATTAGTTTGAGTTATAAGAAGAGAAATCATAGGGGGTTTAAGAGAGAGAAACCCATCATATTTTTAAACACTTCCTCCCTCTCTCTCTCTTAGCCTCCATGAAAATGATTCTGGCCAAAAGTGTTAAGGTGGAAACCACCCACACTAACCTCTACAGACCATGTAAACCATCACTACTAAGCCTCCAAACACCTTGTCTTACCTTATTAAACCTAGAAATAATTTTGGGTTAAAGAAGAGATGACGTTCTTAATATTATTAGGAATTTGAAGATGGAGTTTGAAGAAGGTTCCTTGGGTACTGAAGAGAGCTCACATAAGGATGGGGAATGGATTCATGAAGAGAAATTTTAGAGGGATTTTAAAGATCCCTTTGAGGCCACCTTTGGAGGTGGGGGATCCTCCATCTTATACACCATTTCCCATTGTTGAGCTTCATTTGAGGTGGGTAGACTAACTTTTATTCAAGTTTAATGGATAGTATATTTTTAGCATGTTATTTACATATACTAGACTAAATATATGTCTGTAGGATATTGGCTTGAATCCTAGTGTTGATTATTAATCATCTTGACATTTGTATGGAATGGTTATCAAAAAGATGATTTAAAATGGGTCTTGGAACACATAAATTTCAAAATAGAAATAATATACATTTTTATGAAATAGAAATGTAAGAAAATATTACTTTGATATATTTTCTAGTAAAAGAGATAATGGGCATTTTTATGCAATAAAAATGTAAGAAAATATTAGTTTTGTATATTTTCTAGTAAAAGAGATAATATATATTTTTATGGAATAACAATGTTAGAATATATTAGTTTTGTGTGTTTTCTAGGAAAAGAGATAATGTGAATATTTATGGAATAAAAATGTAAGAAAATATTAGTTTTGTATATTTTCTAGTAAAAGAGAGAATATACATTTTTAGGGAATAAAAATGTAAGAAAATATTAGTTTTGTGTGTTTACTAGTAAAAAAGATAATGGACAGTTTTATGGAATAAAAATGTAAGAAATATCGTTCTTGGTATATTTCTAATGAAAAAGAAATAATGAACATTTTTGTGAAATAAAAATGTGGAATGATGTCAATGTTGTCTGAATATGTATGTAATAAATATTTCTAAGTTTCTTGTAAAATGGAGAACTTTATGAATAAATGGACATTTTGAGTTTAAGGAAATTAAGAATATCTTACTTACTTAAAAAGTATGTTTGTTGTGAATAGTTTATAATTCTAGAAAGAAATGCATGCTTAATCCATTTGATAGGATTTTAGCAAATATAATACATTTTCTATCCATACAAACCCATAGTATTTTATAAATAAATATGTGAGAGAGTTTAACAAAGGTCTTATTGGATTTAAACAAAAAGTAAGTTAAAAGGAAAATTTTAGTCTAGTGTAAGGGGTGCTATTTCATGTAATAAAAATGTTAAATTAACAAGTGTGAAAGTTGGGCAAAACTGCGAGGTTAACCAAGTGTTAAAATGGCCAAAGAGTCAAAATGATAGGTTGGAAACTTTGTAACCATTTTTGAGAAATAACACTTGTTAAGGAACTAAATAGTATGTTTGGTAAACAAAGGGTAAATTGAAAATTTACTTAAAGTGGAACATTTTTATGGAATAAAAATGTTAAATAATGTGTTACACTAATGTGTGTGAAAATAAGTTAAGTCATAAATCGTGAATAATTTTAGTATAAATCACGTGTGTGTGGATAAGTGACTTAAAGAAGAAAAGAAATAATTTTACAGGTGTTAATGGAAAAACGGACGGTTAAGTAAGGAAATGGAATAATGTGAAAATGTGTAAAATGTTAGACACGTTAATAAGGGCTCGGATGCAACCTGGAATAAGATAAAAGGACCCGTAGCCCTTGGGTGAAAAGCCTTAAATCACTGTCTAGAGCATATGGTGTACATAACCGTCGGTATGGATCCCGTGTAAGTATGCGGTATGTGAAGATTCTGAGAAAAAATAAAGGAAATTTGAAACATATCAAGAAATGGGTTGTGTGGTAAAATGTGTTAATGCAACAAAAGTTGAATGAATGTAATAAATGTTCCGGTAAAGATGAAATGGACCAGTGAACATGTAAATATTATTGTCCATAAGATAAGAAAAAATGATAAAGTAAGATGGTAAATGGGTAATTAAGTAACCAAGTTGTTAAAACCAAAATTTGCATAAGAATGTATGGAAAAAATGTTTTCAAATTTCAAATAAGTATTTTCTATCAGAGTGAATGCGTGTGTTGAAATAGTGATTTCCAATGAGAATACTAAAGTGTAGTGTAATAAATGAAAGGTGTTAAATTCCAGTAAAGGAATGGGTTTGAATAAAAGAAAGCGTAATGGTTTCAAGTGTTTAACCGGGTGTGTTAAGCAAGGTGAAATGCTAAGTATGACTAACGAAAGTCTTTACTAGATTAAGGTAAATTAATCTAGATAAGTAAGATTTTTTCAAAAGTAAAACGGTTAATGGATTGGCATGGATATTTACCAAAGGTATACATATGTAGATGTATAAATATTTTTCGCATGCATGTGGTTGTAGCGTGTGAGTGTTCCTTTTTGCCTTTCGTTTCTATGTCGTTTGTATAAATTCCACTGGGCATAGGCTCACATCCCCACTTTGTTATGGCAGGTTGGGAGCAATTTCGTATTTTAAGGGTGCTATCTAAGTAAGTATATTTATATTTACATTAGTATCTCTATTTATTTGGACTTCAGAGTGCTCCCCATGGGTCCCACACGCAGCTCATCTTGAAATTGAAATCGCATGCTAACAAGTGAAATGTTAATTAAAATAAAACTGAACTAGCAACATTATTTAGGTTGTTTCATTGTACTCAACACCTAACGTCTGATTCAGATCGGGATGGGCTGGCTCACGAAAAATCCATAAATTTGGGTCAGGTCGTTACACGAACAACACTGCAAGGGGCATGAAGACCTCACATGGGTCCAACATAACTCATAGTAACTGACTACATATTCACAAGACTCTCGGTTTAAGAGTATGCCTAAAATTTCCAAATAAGCACACTTAGGCTTGAAAACGTGCCCCTAGGAGGAAACCCCAAATAGCCCCCAAATGGACTGACAAGTGGGATGAACACCTCGCACGGGACCAATGTAACTCATATGAACTGACTGTGTAGTTATGAGACTCCCAATTTGAGAGTAGAACTAAAATTTACAAATAAGCAGAATTAGGCTTCAAACCATGCCCCTAGGAGAAAGCTCAAATAACCCCTGAAAGGCCCCGCAAGGGGCATAGACACTCGCACAGGACCAACGTAACTCGTAAAAACTAACTGCGTAAGCACGGGACTCCTAGTTTGAGAGTAGGACTAAAATTTGTACATAATAAGACTTAAGCTTAAAAAACAATTCCCTAGGGAGAAATCTCAAAATGGCCCCCGTACGGGCCCTTAAGGAGTACAAACACCTCGCACGGGACCAACATAACTCGTAGGAATTGATTGCATAGTCATAGTACTTTCGGTTTGAAAATAGGAGTAAAATTTATAAACAATTCGACTTAGACATGAAAAATTACCCCTAGGGAAAAATCCAAAACAACCCTCAAACGACACCTTAATGGCCATTGACACCTTGCAAGGGACCAATGTAACTCGTAGGAATTGATTGCGTAGACACAGGACTCTTGATTTGAGGGTGTGACTAAAATTTGCAAATAAGCAAACTTAGTCTTCAAAACATTCCCCCCAAGAGAAACACAAAACAACTCACGAACGACCCCATTAGGGGAACGAACACCTCGCACGGGATCAACATAACTCGTAAAAACTGATCACGTAGTCAAAGGACTCCCGATTTGAGAGTAGGACTAAAATTTAGAAATAAGCAAACTTAGACTTAAAAAATACCCCAGGGGAACCTAAAATTTCCCCCGAAAGTCCCTCAAGGGGATGGACACCTCGCACGGGACCAACATAACTCGTAGGAGCTGACCGCATGATAACGGGGCTCCCAGTTTGAAAGTATGACTAAATTTTTTAGATAAGCATAATTATGCTTGAAAACGTGACCCTATGAGGAAACTCAAAAAAAACCCTGAACAGTCTTGTAAAGGCCATGGACACCTCGTACAGGACTAACATAACTCGTACGACCTGACTGCATAGTCACAGGACTCTTGATTTGAGAGTAGGACTAGTATTGACAATAACCAGACTTAGCCTTAAAAACATGGGGAAAACCCCAAATAGCACTCAAACCACCCCGTAAGGGGCACGGACACCTCGCACGGGACCAATATAACTCTTAGAAATTGACTGTGTAGTCACGAGACTCCTAGTTTGAGCGTAGGACTAAAATTTAGAAAAATCATACTTAGTCTTGAAAACATGCCCCTGGGGGAAAACTTAAAACAACCCCTGAATGTTCCACAAGGGGCACGAACACCTTGCACGGGTCCAACGTAACTCGTTGGAGCCGATCATATATTCATGGGACTCATGGTTTGAGAGTAGAACTAAAATTTGCAAACAAACTTAGACTTGAAAAAGTGAAATATCCTTCAAATGGCCCCAGAAGTGGAACGGACACCTCGCACGAGACCCACGTAACTCATAGGTACTGATCGCGTAGTCACAGGACTCCAATTTTAAGAGTAGGACTAAAATTTACAAATAAGCAGACGTAAGATTGAAAACGTGCCCTTAGGGGGAATACAAAATAGCCCTATAAAGATCACAAACACCTCGCATGGGACAAACATAACTCATAGGAACTATTCGTATTGTCACGAACTCTCATTTTGAGAGTAGGACTAAAATTTATAAATAAGAACAACTAGGCTTAAAACCAAAATGATCCCCAAAAGGCCCGACAAGGGGCACGAACATCTTACACGGGACCAACGTAACTCATAGGTATTGATCATGTAGTCATGGGACTTCCAGTTTAGGACTGAAATTTATAAATAAGCAAACATAGAATTGAAAACTTGCCCCTAAAGGATCATAATATAACCCCCGAATGATCCCGCAATGGACACGCACACATCGTACGGGTGCAACGTAACTCGTCAAAACTGACTGCGTAGTCACGGGACTCCCAATTTGAGAGTAGGACTAAAATTTATGAATAAGAAGACTTAGTCTTCAAAACTTACCCCTAGTGGGAACCCGACACAACCTCAAAATGGCCCCTAAAAGTGGCATGGACACCTCGCATGGAACCAACAAAACTCGTAAGAACTGACTGCATTGTAACTCCCCGACCCGAATTTATGCCCAAACAGAATGTTACGTGTGAAGTGCAATGAGACAACCTAAATAACGTTATTATTCCAGTTTTATTTAATTAATATTTCACTTGTTTAGAATTTGATTCCAATATATATCAAGCTATGTGTGGGATCCGTGGGAATCATCCCTGGAATCCTAGCATATAGAGTTGTTAACGTAAAATAAAATAATACTTACATGTATAGCTCTCAATGTATGAAATCACGTACAACCCACCATAACAAAAGAAGGGAACGAGACGAATGTCTAGTAGGAAATACAACAATGAAACATAGAATCGAACGACGGACAAGAGACTCTATAACGTTCCACGTATGTGCACATGCAAATACCATATATATACACATATACATATACTAGTGCATGAATTCATTTATTCGAAAATGTTACTTGAGTTAATTAAATCACACAAATATTATAAAAGACATTTATCCCACCTTTTACTTAACTTGACATTTCTTTCTCAATTTAACGTACCTGGTTAAATACTTAAACAAAATAGCATTCATTTAGGAAAAACACTTCGTTTACCAAAATTTTCCATTTACTAACACCAAATCAACTTTAGTATTTTCTTTAAAAATCACCTTTCAACACACGCACACTCCGTGTTAGAAAATACTTGTCTTCCTTTTTAAAATTATTCACAACACACACTATAATTAATTATGGTTTAAAACCATCGCAGGTTTGCTCGATTACCCATTAACCACCACTTGTGTCGTTAACCCATGCTTAACTCGGACTTAGCCATTTACATATTTCTTGTCCAAATTACACTTTCAAATAGGAACATCTGACAATCATTTCACAAAGGTTGCTTTTCTCATTTTCCTAGCACAACCAATTTCTTTATCATGTTCCACATTTTCTCATTTTCGTTTTCTCAAAATTTACCAAATAACCTCTTACTTTAACGGGCTCCACACTCTCGGCTACACCACCAATGCATTGGCCAGCGAATATGGGTCTTTCACCTTAGGGCTCCGGAACCTTCTTAATTTTTTCCTATTCCTCTGAGTTTCCTTTATCATATTTTTTTACACTTTTCCATGTCCACATTATTCCACCTTTACCCGCCAAAGTGAAAACCCCGAGGACTATAACCGACATTTATGTTACACTTTAGAAAATCACCATTTCATGTCCTTTACACATTTACGTTGATTTATTTCTAAAAATCATTCCCATTTAGGAACACCTTGCGTAACACCTTTTTTAACATTTTCATTTCTTAAAAATGTTCCACTCTATGTAAAATTACCATCTTGTCCATTTGTTTCCAAACTTATCATCTCCTCCATTTTTACAAGTGTCATTTCCTAGAAACATCATTATATTATACATACCAACTTCTTGAATATTATTAAATTATTAACACTTCTTTAATACTTTGGAGTAACACACTTCTGAAGTTGAAAATCTCCTTATTTCATTACTTTCTTTATCAAGGAAATCATTTGGCATTTTGAAGAATCTTTTAAAAGAAAAGCACCATTTTCCTTCATTAACACATTTAGTCTTATAAACATACGCTTATCACATTTTTCAGACTTATTTACACACTTTAAGGGATGCAATTTCTATTTTTGTGTTTCATGTTAAAACTCGTTTTAACCTTTACTAAACTTGTTCATATGCCCAATGTCAAGTTACTATAAATTTACATACATGAAAAGAGGGATTCTGATTCCAAATTTTCAAGAAAATGAGTTTAACACACGAGTTATTCAAAAAAATTCATAATGCTTACAAAAATATACTTTTCAAGACTAAGAGACATATTTCATTCTTTGAAACTTGAATAAATGCCTAACTTCATAGAAGTTCGATTTTTACAAGAAAACTTCAAGACTTTGTTCATAAAATATCTCAATAAGATAAATATTATTTCAACATATTTTATTTTATAAAATGGTTAACACTAAGTTTTCTTTAAAATATATCATTTTCTCAAAACTTTGAACCCATTTATAAAACCATTTTACATAAATTATGAAAAAGTAACTGTTTACAATATACATGCATTCTACTATTAAAACTCTCTATGTAACACCATATACTAATGAAATAAAGTTCTTAAACGTATATAGTAGAGTTTTTACCACCTCAAAGGAAGCTTCAATAATGGTTGATGAAATGTAGAAGAAGATGTCAACCTCTCACCTCCTAAGGTGGCCTTGAAGAGGTTTCCTAACACCACTAAGCTTGCCTCCTTAAATGCTTCATGAAATTTCCAAGAAACCCCCCGTTCAAGCTCCTTTATTTTTCTTATTTTCTTTTAAAAAAATCTCAGCAATATCTCCATAAATTTATAACTTTGCGCAAAAAATTATGTAGATGAGTTTTATAGGCATAAATGTGATAGAATATAAGATAAATATGGTGGTTTAGGGTCGAGTGGTGGTGCTAAGGAGGTGGAAGGTGGTTGGGTGTTGGTGAGTCTCTAAGAGCTAGAAAGAGAGAAAATCTGATTGGGTTGTCCAGAAATGAGCTAAAACCTCCTTATATACCCCCAAAACCTAAAGGGGCAAAATCTCTAAAATTCCCAAAGCTCTAACCCCGAGTTGATCTACTACTATGGAAGGTTGACACATTTTTAATCTAATGGTCAGGAGTTTGACAACATTTTTTGAATCTGCAAATAGTGATTTTTACAGTCTCAATGGAGGTAAGGTCATCAAAATCCTATAGGTTATTAATTCTTACTTTAGGTCATAGGGATCCTTGAAGGCTAGGACATTGAAATCCACTAGGAAGTCGCCACACTACCTTTCAAAAGGGGTTGTCATCAACGAGCTCGCTATTTAACATTTTCCAACACTCACCATTAGGCTAGCCATTAAAGGCACATAACAGTCCTCGAGTCCCCACTTACCCGATGATCACACTCAATCAAGTCCTCAGACACCCACGGCATACTGACACATCTACCAGGGCAACGCTCTCTAGTGATCGACGCTCAGCGGAGAGAAAAATGTCATACAACTAGCACCAAATCCATTGTTGTAAATTATTTTAATTCTTAAGACTACATATTCGAAGTCTCTTCAAATTCTCGGGTCATCTTGACCACATACAATCACTTAACCTTGTACCGCTAGTCACTTTCTACAGGAGTGACATACCCATTAAGTCACAAATTGCGCATCCGACTAAAACCGTCCACACAATCCTTCTATCAACCTAGGACCACTCTAGGCATTCAACTATGGAAAACTGACCCGAATATTACACCAATACACTCATTGTGGAAAAAAACACTACATGTTATGTTTTCTAGAGTTCTAGTACTTTACGATATCCTTATATCATACCCTGCACTTTACGATTAGAGACGATAACTGCCATACCGGCCAATCCATGAGATTATAAATCCAAAGGAAATTGGTAACTAAGAGTAAACCATGTGGTAGAATGCGCAGCCACACATACATAAAATTTATGCAAACAAACGGATACTTCAAACGAGGTCGCACCAAGTTACCGAGCTACATTGGCCATGCCAGGTCCAACTGCACTCTCACTTTTCCAAATCGTGTTGTAACCAAAAAAATAACAAGATATAATCCCAGGCTACTACAATAGAGGGGACACAATCCTTGACTATTAAAACTGAAGGAACACAACAAATCAGAATGATCGGACAACCATTATGAGAGAATCCCATCCACACACAATGAACTATAGTTTATGAAAAGTAAACCTATGCCATACGTTTGAAGCCTACTAGTCCTTCGGGGCATTTTCATCAGATCCTAGTCTAGACATACACCCGGGCTTGAGTTACCAGCCTTGACGAATCAGATCACGAACCATTCATCTCCACGAGACGAAAGTAACATACGAACTTAGTGCCCTTTGGGAAGTCGACGCTGGGTTCCCTCCATAGGAATAATGCTTCCTACTTTCATCCTCGACAAACATGCATTGTTCCAGTTAATGAATGCCAAACACCTTTGTCAATGACAACTTTGTCCATATCTCTAGTCAATGTGACATCGTGACCAACCTAACACGCAAAGATTATTATCTACTTTATCGTATAGTGATTATATCTAACATCTTCATAGGCAGTGACCAACTAGGTGAAACACTCACCTTATTACAACCACCAATGACATAAGCTCATCAATGCGCCTATTTTCAAATTCTACCCAACAGTATCTACATAATGGCCACACCGGTAGGCATTAGACTATAAGGGTTGAAAGTAATACACAGATCCACACCTTCTAATTCGTACCAATTTGTTAAGACGTACCAAGAGCTATTCCTTCCCTACTAAGGCTATTCTAACTTATAATGTCAACACATGTCGAGACCCAAATCATACTTCGATATCCCATCTGGGGTGATATTCTCAAGTCCTTAACATGACATTTTCAATTAAAGTTTCCAACTAATTTCCTAGTACTCATCAAAATCAAGTACGATACTTTTCTACACTAGTCGTCTTATGATAGACAAGTATTATATCCTGTCATTACACTGATCTCCAATTATCCTTAGAAGGTTACATCACCTGTTCGTACCAAATTTGATGATGTCACCAATTACTACACAATTCGACTCCTTTGAACTTGACCAATAACCTGTGATCATCATATGACTCACAATACATCCATTCACTTGCACTCCATAGGTACAAATTTAATTGATTCCTTAAGGACACCAAATGCATCCCAACATAATTATTACTAAAGACCTGATAAGATTTCATCACCTATGATCCTCTCGCATTAGGCACACTCTACCGATTTCCTAATATCCATCCCACGACTATTAGATACATTTAAGGATTCAAATCATGCATCTCTATTTATAAGGAAGTTGGTTGCAAAAGGATAAACACTAGAGACAATTTTTTACGCGCTTGTTCAAACGACCATGTACCTCATTTGAATGATTGTTCGTTCGAACCAACTTCTAATGACCAATCGAACAATATTTTAGAGAAGGATGAAAATCGACTAGTTCGATTATGAGAACCTTGTTCTAACAACCTCGTGTATCTCATTGGACCAACCTCGTGTATCTCTTTCGAATGACTATCCTACAAGTCTCTACACACGGCTAACTATAATCATTGAACACCTCAAGGCATTATAAGAAGTCAACTTTTATTCCCCAAGAACTTCACATGCAATAAGTTCTAATGGTACTCCAAGGACTTCACTTAAAACAACTAATGCCATATATTACATATTAAACCACAAGCTGATGCTACTAAGGATTTTGGCAGGATATAGGATGTCGTGTACAACCTATAAGCTCCTAAGTCCACATTATCGACGTCACAAAGTATCCTATTCCTTAAATGTTGCTTCATATTCTCTAAAACCACATCATAGAAGGCTACCTATGGTTTAATCCTATGTCACCTCAAATCATTGTCATTACTCACGTAACATACTTACCACTAATGGCTCGTAACTCACATCATAGCTTACTATATACATTTATCAATTAGCAATTACTAGGGCACTCACCTATAATGGTAGTATCATATCAACTAAGGCCTAAGCACACATCCTCAAGTAATGACCAACCAAGTCTACATGACTACCAAATTGTCAAATACCCACGATATTACAATACCCCAAGGATCAAGTTAACCTAATAACACAATAAGTATTACTTATCCATAGTTACCTAACTAGGGAACCTAATGCATCCTCATTATAGAATCAATACCGCTTAGTGATTCTACTCTAACCATATAGCCTCCATAATTGACTTTAAGAGCTTACACCTTTACATTAAGGGTCATTTTTCACCCTTATTAATATCTTAATAGACCCTCACATCATCAAGGGTTGATAAAAAAGCACCTCATACTAGGGAATGCGGTGTCGCTACCAATGGATTATGTAGACACTCGTAAAAAATTAGAAGCACCGAGAACTATTAATGGAAACTAACTTCGCCACCTTCTACTTGGTAATGAATTTCTCGTCATGCTAATCTCCTTGACTCTATTGTCGAGAACAAGAACCGAAAATGTCACCTATCACCAAAACCAACACCGACATCAAAGATCCACTACCGACCTCAAAACGTCACTCCCGAAAAGAACCTTGAACCTAGTGCTCTGATACCATTTGTAACACCTTGGCTTGGATTTATGGGTTATTCGTGGGTCAACTCGACTCAATCAGAATGTTAGGTATGAAGTGAAATGAGACAACCTAAATAATGTTGCTAGTCCAATTTTATTTAATTAACGTTTCACTTATTTAGCATGCGATTCCAATTTATATCAAACTACATGTGGGATCCGTGGGAGGCGTCCCCAAAATTAAAGCATACAGACCTACTAATTTAAAATAAAAGAATAATTACATGTATAATGCTCTCAAAGTACAGAATCACGTATAACCTTTCATAACAAAGAAATGGAATAAGCCGAATGCCTAGTGGGAAATACAACAATGCAACATAGAATCAAACTACAGTCAAGAGACACTGTAACATACAACCTACATGAACATGAAAATACCATATATATACACACATATACATATACTAATGCATGAAGTTGTTTATTTCAAAATGTTACTTGATTTGATAAAATCACACTAATCTTATAAAAGACCTTTATCCTACATTTTACTTAACTTGACATTTCTTTCCCAATCTAATGCACCCGATTAAATACTTAACCAAAATAGCATTCGCTTAAAAAAACACTTAGTTTATCGAAATTTCTCATTTACTCACACCAAATCTGTTTTAGTATTTTCTTTGAAAACCACCTTTCAACACACGCATGCTTCGTGTTAGAAACTATTTGTTTTCCTTTTTAAAACCATTGACAACACACACTTGAGTTAATTATAGGTTAAAACCATCGTAGGTTGATCGATTACCCAATAGCCACTCCACTTGTGTCATTAACCCACACTTTACTTGAACTTAACCATTTTCATATTTCTTATCCAAATTACCCTTTCAAATAGGAATATTTATCAATTTCATTTCTAAAAGGTTGTATTTTCTTATTTTCCTAGCATAACTAATTTCTTTATCATGTTCCACCTTTTCTTATAATTTTTTTTCTCGAAATTTACCAAATAACTATGGACTTTAATAGGCTCCACACAACCGGTTATGCCCCCATATGCTCTGACCAGTGATTTTGGGTCTTTCACCCTAGGGCTTCGGGCCCTTTCTTAAAAAATTTATAGTTCTTTCGAGTTTCCTTTATCATGTATTTTAACACTTTTTTCTCTTCCACATTATTCCACATTTACCGAACAAATCTAAAACCCCAGGGACTACACTCCACATTTGTGTTACACTTTAGAAAATCATCATTTCATGTACTTTATACATTTACGTTGATTTATTTCCAAAAATCATTCCCATTTAGGAACATCCTGCGTAACACCTTTTTCAACATTTTCATTTATTAAAAATGTTCCACTCTACGTAAAATTACCATCTTGTCCATTTGTTTCCAAACTTGTCATCTCCTCCATTTTTACAAGTGTCATTTCTCAGAAACATCATTATATTATACATACTAGCTTCTTGAATGTTATTAAATTATTAACACTTCTTTAATACTTTGGAGTAACACACCTCTCAAGGTGAAAATCGCCTTATTTTATTACTTTTTTTTATTAAGGAAATCATTTGGCATTTTTAAGACTACTTTACAAGAAAAATACCATTTTCCTTTATTAACACATGTAGTCTTAAAAACATACACTTATCACATTTTCACATTTATTAACACAATTTAAGGGATGAAAATTTTATTTTCTTTATTTCATGTTTAAACCCATTAAAACCTTTACTAAACTTGTTCATATGCCCATTACCAAATTATTACAAGTTTACATACATAGAAAGAGGGATTTTAAGTCCAAAAATTCAATAAAATGAGTCTAACACTTGAGTTATTCATAAAATTTCACAATACTTGTAAAAACATGATTCTCAAGACTAAGATACATTTTTGTTCTTCAGAACTTTAATAAATGTCTAACTTCATAAATGTCCCATTTTTACAAGAAAACTTCAATATTTTATTCATAAAAGATCTCAACAAGATAAATATTATTTCAAAACATTTTATTTCATAAAATGTTTAGCACTAAGTTTATTTGAAAATATATCATTTTCCCAAAACTTTGGACCCATTTGTAAAATCATTTTATATATCTCATGAGAAAATAATCTTCTACAATATACATGCATTCTACTCTTAAAACTCATTATACAAGACTATATATTAATGAAATAGAGTTCTTAAACTTAAAGAGTAAAGTTTTTCTCACCTTAAAGGAAGCTTAACAATTGTGGATGAAATATATAAGGATATGGTAACCTCCAACCTCCTAAGGTGACCTTAAAGAGGTTGTCTAGCTTCACTAAGCTTGTCTTCTTAAATGCTTTATGAAGTATCCAAGAAAACCCCCCTTCAAGCTCCTTTTTATTCTTCTTCTTTTCTTTTCCAAAAATCACCAACAATATCTCCATAAATTTATAACTTTTCCCAACAAATGGTGTACACTGATTTATAGGCTTAAATGTGATAGAATATAAGGTAAATATGGTGGATTAGAGTGGAGGATTAGCAGTGCTACAGTGGTGGAAATTGGTTGGCTAGTGGCGATGCTTTAACAACTATATATATATATATATATATATATATAGAGAGAGAGAGATAGAGAGAGAGAGAGAGAGAGAAAATATGATTGGATCACACAAAAATGAGCCAAAAACCTACTTATATACCCCAAAAACCTTAAGGGGAAAAATCCCTAAAATGACCAAAGCTCCCACCTTGAGTTGATCTACTTCTATGGGAGGTTAACACGTATTTTTTAATCTAATAGTCAGGACTTTGACAGTGTTTCCCAAATCTATAAAATTGAATTTTTCAATTATTTTCAAATGAGAATGGACCTCGTTCGAACGATAACACAATCTCATTCGAACGAGGTTCGAACGAGCTTCTAACGAGGGTGGAAATGCAATCAAGTGATTTTTGTTCGTTGATCATTCAAATCATTATTCTAACGAGATTAAAATCTAGTTCAAACGACCCTAACATGTCATAAAATTAAATATAAGACCATTATAATACAATTAATTACACCACTCACTATCCATATCACAAGGTCTAATGCTCAATTAGGTCAAATTACATGGGTACGGTCAAAATCACGGGGGTGAGAGTTACAACATAGTCATGTAACTCTCAGTTAGAGAGTAGGACTAAAATTTACAAATAATCACACTTAGGATTGAAACTAAAATAATCCCCAAAAGTCCCCGCAAGGGGCATGGACACCTCATATGGGACCAATGTTACCCGTAGGAACTGACCATGTGGTCATGGGACTCCTAGTTTGAGAGTAGGACTAAAATTTACAAATAATCAAATTTAGGTTTAAAAATGTGCCCCTATTGGGAAAACCCAAAAAAAGCCCTAAACGACCCCACAAGGACACGTACACATCTCATGGGACCAACATAACTCGTAGGAACTAATCGCATAGTCACGAGACTCCCAATTTGAGAGTAGGACTAGAATTTACAAATAAGAAGACTTAGGCTTGAAAAATTTCCTTTATGGGGAACCTAAAAAAACCCTTGAATGGCCCCATGAGGGTCAAGATCACCTCGCACGGGATTAACGTAACTCGTAGGAACTAATCACATAATCACGAGACTCCCGATTAGAGAGTAGAACTAAAATTTATAAATAAGAAGACTTAGACTTGAAAATGTGCCCCTAGGGGAAACACAAAACATCTCCCGAACGGACCCACTAGGGGCACAAACACCTCGTATGAGACTAATGTAACTCGTAGGAACTAACCGCATAGTCACGGGACTCCTAGTTTGGAAAACATAGCCCCCGAAAGGCCTCACAAGAGGCACGAACACCTCTCATGGGACCAATGTAACACGCCAGAACTGACTGTATAGTAACGGGACTCTCGATTTGAGAGTAGGACTAAAATTTGTAAATAAGCAGACTTAAGCTTGAAAACTTGCCCTTAAGGAAATCCAAAACAACTCCCGAACGGTCCCCTTAAGGGAACACCTTGCATAGGACAAAGTAACTCGTATAACCTAATTGCATAACCATGTGACTCTTAGTTTGAGAGTAGAAATAATATTTACAAATAAGAAGACTTAGGCTTGAAAGCATGCCCCAACGGGAAAAACCCAAAATAGTCCCCCAAATGGCCCGTAAGGGGAACGGACACCTCCCACGGGACCAACATAACTCGTGGAAACTGATTGCGTAGTCACATGATTCCTAATTTGAGAGTAGGACTAAAATTTTCAAATAAGTAGACTTAGTCTTGAAAACGTGCCCTTAGGGGGAACCCAAAACAACCCTCGAAAGGCTCCTCAAGGGGCACAGACACCTCGTACGGGACCAACATAACTCGTAAGAACTGACTTCGTAGTTAGGGGACTCTCAATTTGAGAATATGACTAAAATTTTCAAATAAGCAGACTTAGTCTTAAAAATGTGCCCCCCAGGGAAATACCCAAAATTTCCCCTTAACGACCACATAAGGGGCATGTACACCTCGTATGTGATTAATGTAACTCTTAGTAGCTGACCACATAATAACCAGACTCCCGATTTGAGAGTAAGACTAAATTTTTAAATAAGTGAACTTTATCTTGAAAATGTGCCCCTAGGGGTAACCCAAAATAACCACTGAACGACCTCGTAAGGGGCACAGAGACCTTACACGGGACCAAGGTAACTCGTAGGAACTAATCGCGTAATGATAGGACTCCCGATTTGAGAGTAGGACTAATATTGGCAAATAAGAAGACTTAGGATTAAAAACGTGCCCCTCGGTAGGAACCCAAAATAGCCCCTGAAAGGACCTGCAAGGGGCATGGACACCTAGCACCGGACCAAGTAACTAGTAGGAACTAATCGCATAATCACTCGACTTTTGGTTTGAGCATGAATTGATTTTTTCTTCGGAGCTCTGTAAAAATATATATATTATTTTCAAATGGATATAATCACGGCCTAAAGCCATGACTAATTTTTTTAATAATAATTAAATTTGGTCATGGCCCAAAGGCATGACCAGTTTTTTTTAATAATAATTAAACTAGGTCATGGCCCAAAGGCGTGACCCATTTTTTTATTTTTTTAAATATGGGTCGCGACTTTGGGCCTTGACAATTTCATTACCCCTATTGGTCACGGGCTTAGGTCGTAACCCTTAGACCACGCTTGGTCACGGACCTGTCCGGGAGCCCTTGTCCTCTACTGGTCACGACACAAAACTGTGACCATGCAATTATATACTACTCCATGTTCTAGGTCGTGACCCTCACTTTTAAGAGGGATAAATCTGTGACCATTAATTTTGATAACGTGAGATATAGTCACGGACTACATTCGTGACTCGGAGGCCTGGTTATGGACAAAATTCGTGACCATCTCCGGTTTATGGTGTAGTGATGGTATGTCCATATCTTATAGTTTTGCGAAATTTCACACTTGGGAAATGCAACTCAACGTCTCCTCAAGACTTATATGTTTCATTCATAAAACTGGTGCACGAACACAGAATCTTATCACTTTTAAAATTTCTATATGCATGTTTAACAAATTCTTAAACTCCCTTTACTTGATTATTAGATACCCAGTTACTCTCCCCCATTAAATCTTTGCATTTTGGGAAATATATTAAAAATTCAATTCACCTATATTAACAGGTTGAAACAAAGGTCATGTTGCATACAAGAACGAACAATTCATAATTCATTCAAATTATTCACCACAACTTAAACTTAAATTCATATTGCATACACTAAAATTGTCAACAAATGGCCCACAAACTTAAAATAACATAAATAAACAAAATATTACAACTTGTTCTTAAATTAAACAATGTTCATCGCCCAATCTTGACCAATAAATAAACTGGTCAAGTAATAAAACAATTCTGATAGTATTTCAACAAGGGACATTCTTCGCTATCAATATGTACGGGCTCTTCTCGATAAGTGACGTATTTATCATTAAACAGTATTTGAGCCTCACCCTTCTACAAAGGGAGATTGTGAACACGAGTTCCGAAATTTAAGGAAATGAGTGTGCATTGGGCTATAATAATCCTGGTATTGGACAAGTTCTTTATATAGTATCCAGGGACGGTTGCAGGAGGAGACATTTTGGAGGAGAATGTAGAAGGAGGATACTGGGGCGGGGAATGTTAAGGGAGGCATCATTAGGGAGGGGGAACCTTAAAACAAAGGATAGGCTAAACCTTGAGAAGGAGGGTATAGGTAATCTTGATGAGGAATCTAGGCCAAAACCCTTGAGTAATTAAGGATACAAGGTACCTGATTTCACCCGCCAACACTCCCGGGTTACTCTTAAACTCATGCACATCCCTATCTATCTTGGACTTATTTGACTCTTACCTCGAGATACGATTCCTCAACAAAAAGATCTCATCCATGAGAGGTAGAATGTGTTTTAATTTGGGTCCAAAATCCTTGAGTAAATAAGGACACAGAGCGCTTGATTTCACCCACCAATACTCCCATGTTACTCTTAATCTCATGCACATCCCCATTTATCTTGGACTGATTTGCCTTTTGCCTCGAGATGCGATTCCTCATCGAATAAAGCTCATCCACGAGAGGTGAAATTTGTTTTAATTTTATCTTTATCATATGTGATCTGACACCTCTCGTCCTCCCTCTTTTTTATTTCCAAAGGTCTGGGTCAGGGTATCATCTTCAATGTCATCATAAGGGCTAGAAGCAAACTAACTGCAAACTAACCGATTTTAACATTATTTTATAAAATGTGTATATATATAAATAAATAAATGGTTATACTAACAAGAGTAATAGCTAAGTGTGGTGGGAATTAATTTTCTTTGTCCCGTCGGGCATGCACATAGAAGTTGCCCCGATTAGGTTTTTTTACCATCATGTGGACCGCCTTTCTCATTTATGACCATTAATTCTTTAAATATTCATTTCATTTAGACCCAATCTATGGACATCAACTTTCTTCTCTTTATTTTGTTTATTTTTCTCCCTTTCGACTAGCTTTTTTCCATCGCCTTATTTTCTAAAAAGTCATTCCATTGATCGATCGAATGGGAGGGACTCTGTCTTTCATATCCAAAATGCAGAATATTCATGCCCCTTTGAGAAATGTCTATGCTAAAGGTTCCTCCGATATGTTCTTATTTGTTCATCAACTCGGGAAAGAACATTTTGCTTTGAACGGTCGAGGAATGATAAATTCTTATAAAGTTGTTCAAAAATATCATCCATGATGGCATGATTAATTGCATTCCAGTTATCTTTTTCCCTGACTCCCAAATTTATTTTTCGAAGAGACAAACACTAATAGTACTTAAAGATCTGGATGTCATTTTTATTGTTATTAGTATTATTCTCAAGAAGGTAGAACCCAATGGGTTTCTTCTCATTTTCTCGAGAGGTGTTAGTAGCGGGGGGCATGGGTGTTGGACTTACAATCATTTATTTCCTACTCGTAAATGAAGTGGTAGAGTGAACCATTAGAGGAGAAGAGTGTGTTCACCCACTAGTGATGAGAATCCAAGTTGGGTGTAGGAGATAATAATCTAGGAGGTGTCCCGTCATTATTTAGTATGTTATCTCGATTGCCGTTCTACATATCCTACAATAAAAAAATGACTAATTAATTATAATAACATGTTTATGAATGGCTAATCATGTTTATGACTATATATATGTATATACCTTTTCAAATATGAATTTAAAATATGTTCAATGTGTCTAATGTCCATCCATTCGGTGTTACTTTTTAAAACTCTATGGATTTTTCCAGGTGGACCACTAAGAGGAAGTGTATCTATGATTGATGTATAGATGTCCAATACATGAACTTGGAATCATTTCTTCTTGAACTTATCGACAAGATTCAATTTAACGTGCATATGATACGAGACATCAGTGTCTTGGTCAATAATCTCTTTACATAGTTGTATACATAATCCTTCTCTAACAGTGTAAGTAACGTCAGGGCTATGTCGGAACTATGTAGGCAAAATATATTTTCTACTGCTTGATCTTAGCTTTCTGGTAGGAAAACAGAATATGATAAAAAGGGTACTCTTGCGATAGATTAACTCCACAATTTTCAAGGTAGTTAAACTGTTTAATCTTCTTATTCACATACTTGTAAATAAGATTACCCTTTATATGGTAGGCACTAATAAAAGATGTATAAGTGCGATCCATTTGCAACCACTCGCACTCTTGTTTCCAGTGATTATCGCCGTGCCTCATTTTTCCTGAGAATAATATATGAGGGTGTGAATATGAGTCCTACAAATAATGACTCTAATTAACCATTAACTAGTTATTATTTTTCAACCGATTAAATTTAAGTTTATCTTATTTTATTTAATCTCAACATTGTTATGCGTTCTTTCGCCTATTTGTGTTCACCCTACTAATATCAGCAAGTCCAAATTAAGTTTCCTTTATGTAAATTAATCCTAAAATTACTATATATCCATAAAATCTGCAACCTATTCTACTCATTTCTGTTCACCCTAACAACAATCAATTAAGGAGGGGATGAACATGACCTCAACAGTCGACTAAACAATATTATCCATATTATTCACCCACACAATATCAGCAAGTCAAAATTAAGTTTATATTATTTACATGATTCCTAAAATTACTATATGTCCATCAAATGTGTCCGTTATAACGGCTAACTAAAGATATGTACAAGTTGAATTATATGCGTTATATGCGTATACGTAGTTATAAGAGTCAAACAAACAATTATAAGATTATGTTATATAAAAGAAAAGATAATTAAAGTTACCTGAATAAAGGAAGCATGTATAATCAGTTTAACTTCAGTTAGTGTTCTCCAATTACATGCGCACACGAAACGATGAGGAAGCACATGAAAGTATACATGTGTGTGTTTGTATGCCTATATGTTATACACGTGTGTGTGTTCGTATATGTTATTCATATGCGTGTGTTTGTCTGTATTATACAAGTGTAAGTATATATAAGGCTGAGGCACATCAAATTGTTTATTTGGTCGTTACAATCAATTCATTGTGTGTATGTGTCTCTCTCCCAAACACTTTATACCATGTCATTTTATCACACACATTAATTCATACTCACATAAATACACATACATACAATAATTCACATACACAAATACAAATACTATAATTCAAAAAATACAAAGTTTACCATGATTGAAATGGAGATATGGTATTTTAGTATAAAATATATGAAAACATAAATGGTGTGATTGAAAAACCTAATTCCAATACTGAAATTGTAGTTCAAAAACACACCCAAAAGGGTCATTTAACCATAACCCAAAAGGTATCAACCCCTGAACCCCCTATCAATCAATCCTAATCACCCAACACAAATTCAAAGTTATTTACAATTGAAAATTTCCCAGTCTTTAATTGGAATTGGTTTTTCCACTCACATCCAAAAAGGTTACAGGTTCATAAAATCTAGTATTGATAAAACTATGAATTGGTCCTAATTTGGGCGGGCCAAATATGAATTGGGTTAAATGTGGATTGGGTCAAATACAGGTTGAGTTAAATGTGAGTTGGGACAAATATGGTTTGGATCAACCTATTTTTTTACCCAAGTAAGTATTACAATTCCAAGTATACGTAAAAAAACTCATATTTTATTAATAATTTTTAAAAATGGACTTTATATTTTACTCGTATCTTTTGAAAATGGGCTTTATATTCGATT
Source organism: Sambucus nigra (assembly GCA_949130495.1). NCBI lineage: Eukaryota > Viridiplantae > Streptophyta > Magnoliopsida > Dipsacales > Adoxaceae > Sambucus > Sambucus nigra. The sequence continues at coordinate 376,640,851 of OX422212.1, forward strand.
CATAGTTTTTAAATATGAGCCCATATTTGACTCATAAATTTTAAATATGAGCCTCATATTTGGCTCATAGTTTTTAAAAATGGTCCCCATATTCAAATTACTGGGCTAAAATTGGGTTATTTTATTATTTGGAGCCCATTTTTCCATTACTAATAAAAGCCTCAAATCCTAACCCCACCTAACTCAAATTCATATAAACCCTTTGAATTCATAGAAACGGGTTTCTTTATAATTAGAATATTTTCATTCCAAAATTGGAATTGAGTTTCCTAATCATACATATTGGCTCTCATATAACCACAAAAATACTCAAAATAGAATAACATAATCCACCCTAATCCCCAAAATCCATCACATCCCCCAAAATCCAATCTAATTCAATAAAATAATTCATATAAATCCATTTCCTTCTTAAACATAATTATAAATACACAATTAATAAATCTTATTGTGTTTGTGATATTCCAACAGTGGAAAACCATGTACAGAGGGGAGAGGGGCATGGTACCTGAGAGAGAGGCGGTGGTGGTGGTCGAAGGAGAATAGAAGACAGAGGCAACAAGTCTTTAGAGATAGAGAGATCGTGAAATATTGTCAAAGCCTCACGATGTTTTGTATGTATTGACATCTAGTCACAATCCTCGACGGTGACAATTTAATTTTTCACATGTCACCAACTTGGTCACGATCTTAAACCATGAAAAATTTAGTGACGTGTAAAAAATTAAATGGTCACGGCTTGGAGTCATAGTCCACGACCGTGATAAGATGCCATGATTAATTCAAAATGCTCACGGTCTTGGATCATGACCACTCTTAACTAAACTCATTACATTTATCACGAATATGGTCACGGTTCGCGGTCGCGACCCACTTTGGCTGGAGATTTGGTGTCATTTGGTTACGGACCTAAGTCCCGAAACCTATAGTCACTGTTTACGATCGTGACCAAAGCCATTGGCTATCACCCTTTTACCTAGTCATGATCCCGATCACGTGTTTTTTACTTTGGTCACAGCCTAGGACCGTGACCCACATGCTCTGACGATTCTCAATTGTGGTGTAGTGATTGTTATCCATTCGAAGGAAAGAGAATGAGATTAAGAGAGAATTTCTTGTGAAAATTATTTATATTTTAAGGTATATATAAGGTCTTCAAAATTTTTGTCATTATTAGAAGAGGGAGAGTCGTTAATGTATAGTTATTGTTTCCTCGATATTCTGATTGTTAAGACAAGTTTAATATTGTCAATGAGACAACACATTATAGTATAGAACTAAAATTGATAGCAGAACCCAATGTCGACATTTTGTCGCTTTTCCACAGCGCCACGAGTACATTTTTAACTAAAGTTATTAATTAACAAATTAAGTTTCCTACAATTTTATATATCCTTTAGTTTCTCCCCGCCTCTTTATTTCTTGCAACCTTTCACCTTTTATAGGACCTCAATCTTTTCATCTCTTTCACCATTCAATTTATAACCTCTTCCTCTTTCTGATAATGAGATCTACCCCGTTATTCGCATATTTCAGTCCCACCCCTATCAACACATGTGAGCAAGTAGCAGCAAGTACTGTAAAAGATAAAGGGCAACGGTCGAAGACAAACAGTGTCGATCGAATCATCACCGACTTCCGTCGATAAGATTTCACGACTTTTTATTTCACTTTTGGTAATCAGGCCATTTTATTTTTAATTATATCGGTCTTATTGCAAATCATAAGTCTGTAAAAGTCTATCTTTGTTGTAGATTCATTGACTGATCTTAGATTTTAGTTGGTACTTTGTTAAAATGTCGTCGTTTATTTTTACACTAGGTCATAGCTATGATTTAATTTTGTGGTGGGTCTAATATTCACAGAAAGAGAAAATTTATTTCTTGATACTGGTGGCATATATATATATGTGTGTGTGTGTGTGTGTGTGTGTGTGTGTGTGTGTGTGTGTGTGTGTGCACGCGCGCGCGTATGTGTGCGTGTATTTCTCTATATCATACGCTAGCAAATGACTTATTTTGCTCCTTATTTTAACGGTGATAGATTTTAAATTTTACTGTTATGGTTTTCAACTTACTGTTTGTCCAGAAACTGTTTGATGAAATATCTCACCCAAATGTATACTATAAGTACTATTAGACAATCCACCATGTATTAATAGTTTTGGAGCGTCATCTTACTCTCTTTGAATCTTTTGCATAACTTCAATTGGTCTTTGAAATTTTAATTGAACACGGTCTTTGAGGTTTTAATTGAACACATATAGTCTACTTCCCAAATCATATATATATTCCTTAATCATCTTGCTTTTCTATTTGAGGTTGTTTTTTATTTTATTTTTATTATGCATTATTTGGTTAACCAATGCATTCCTAAAAAGCTTTTGTGTCCTGTCACAAATGCACATATGAACTACGCAAGGTGTTAATATTTCAGATTATATATTTTTCAATTTAGCATTTGTCACGCATACCTCACTCTCCATTAATGATCATGCAAAAAATTGACCACACATTATTGATATAAGTAATTTTTTATAATATATAATTTTTTAATCTTATTTTACTGATATGCACCCGTACATTGCCCGAATTGCATGCTAGTTTATCGTACAAAATCATTGGAATATCAATTTGTATTTCAATCACGTAAAATACAAATTTATTATCCATTTTTGTCATAATTGGTGATGCATTTTGCATTGACTATATGATATTTCCTCACAATATATATTCGAGTTTTAAAAAATTAACTTTACTCTTATATTATTCTATATCAAATTGAAGTTTATTAAATATACGATTAAAAATCTGTAATTGGATTGGAGATGGTCTTGCAACAATTAACACTGTTTGTGTCGATTTGTTTTCATTAAATAAGAAGTCTGTTGATATTTAAATATCTAAAGAAATACGTGAAAATCAAGCTCTAACGTCCATGTGAGCTGAGGTTTCGCCAAAAAGACGTGTGTTTTGAAAAGCACCCGTACCAAGTCAAAGGTAGCCGTTCCCAACCGTCACCGCAAAGCATCCCACATTCTCCACCTCTCTCTCCTCATAACTCTCTCCGCCTCTAACAAACTTCAGAACCATCTACTATTTAAGTCACCTTAGGTTACTACCCGAGCTTCTCCAAACCTAATACTTTATCCAACTTTGCTTTAATAAGTTTCACTTCTCACTTATTTCAGCTTCCCTCTAACTATATGCTCATGGAGTTTTGCAGAGTTTTAGTCCTCTTTACGTTGTTTTTCACATCCTTCCACATCTTGACAGTAAATTCTGTTGAGTTCCAAGTTGGTGGCACCAATGGATGGGTTATTCCTTCACCCAAGAATGACCAACTCTATAACGAGTGGGCATCCAAAAATAGGTTTAAACCCAACGACACTCTACGTAAGTATTCATTTCACATTGTCTACATTACGCATCTCTCTCACACACATAACTACTAGTAATAGTGCAATGTATAGTATTTAGTGAAATAACACATCATTTTAACATATTTGACACTCATATTATTGTTCATGTAAATATGACAATGGGGTCAGTTCACTTAAACATGATGATCACATGCACATGACTATTTGAGTACCTCTAAGGTTTTGTTTGTTTGTTTGTTTTTTTTTTTCTAATGTGTGGGTATATATGTAGGCTTTGTGTACCATAAGGACTCAATTTTGGTCGTGACCCAAGAGGAGTATAAAAAATGCAGATCAACTCATCCCTTATTCTTTTCCAACAATGGAAACAGCATCTACGCACTTGAGCAGCCTGGGCTTCACTATTTCATCAGTGGGATTTCTGGACACTGTGAGAGAGGTCTGAAGATGATCATTAAAGTTCTGGAGCCTGATAGCCCGCCTCAAATTGCAAACCAGACGGCCAATTCATCCCAAGCTACTACTAGTGGTAGCGGTGGTGCAGGGCTTGAAAGAGCTGTTGCTTCATCTTATCTCACTTTTAGTGTGATGCTTATCGTCTTGCTCTTTTCCGCACTTCTCATCTGATTCTGATTATGTAGCAATCATGTAGTGGCTAGATATCATTGAATTCCGTTTTTTCTTTAATTTTAGTAGATTACCTGAGTACTACGATAACAGCAAGGTTGAATTATTAGTATGTTTTGTTGAATGAACTGATATTTGGATTCCGAATTCAGATTGTATTTTTTAAGTTTCTATGTTTTGCTGTCACTAAGAATGATCACTGCATATGATTTGGTTATGGTTTTGATAACATTTATTCATCTGCACTGACCATAGATATCCCAATTAACTATTATAGAAAAAACGTTCCTTAAACAATTTTGTATTTACTTTTTTTTTTTAAATAATTAGGAGTTTTATGTAACGTTAGGAGGTATTCGATATCTGAGCAACATTGTCGATTTTCCTTATATAACCCGTTAGCATATAATTCATAGTTTGGTAAAAAAAATATCTCCAAAAACACTAGTATAATGATATGAGAATTACTATGATCTTAAACACATATGGTACTCATACTAGATATAACAATTATTTAAATCTCCAAAGTGATAGCTAGTGTTAGAAAAAAAAATATTAGATATAATATAGTACTCATATTTCAAGATATTCCTCAACTCTAACTTAAGAATTTTAAAAAATATGTTGGTTTTCTATCTTAACGAATAAGAGCTAATTTTATCTTAAAATCATTAAGAAACAAATATGGTCGTTGAATTTAACAATGAGATCATAATGGGTATTGGAAGATTACCGATGGGTAGGATAATTTAAGCTCACTAATTCCTATTATGCGTGGGTTAATACAAATAATATGCATTCAACCAAAATTGCCGCTTATACTCATGCAAGACTTCGTATCTCTCCCAACTGTTATTCTACTGGTGTTATAATATACGGTTGCTAACTCCCGCATATCATGCGTTGTCCCGAATCAAAATTTAAACTCGTGACACATGTAACCCATACTATGCACCAAAGTTTTTTAAAATTTCTCTCATAGTAAAATATGAAAAAGATTAAATAGTTGTGAAACATATATGTATCACCGTCCCCCATTGTATCACATATAAAGTATATAAACAATAATGGAGTAAGAAATTACATATTACCTCTCTTCACAACAAAGAAATTTTGATGAACATATTATTTGTTTTGGTTATATGCATAATTTACAAAGAGGCATTTATTCAATCTGTGGACAATTTATAATTATTATAACATAATATGCCATTTGTAGACATCCCATCCTAGGACCCCCTAAGCACCTCCTTAGGTCTCTAGCACTCACTCATTCACCACAAATCCTATATCATACTCCGAGTACCGACCTAGAAATCACGGGGCGCTTTCGGGACCCTTTGACTTTGGTCAACTTCCTCGCATGAGCAGAAGATCAATATGAAACTTCGAAAGGCTCTAAATCCCCTTTCCAATGTTTCGCCCCATGCACTAATCGTCCTTACGCTTTGGACAAACGATCTGTTTTACTATCGAAAACTATTTTAGAGGCCATCGAGCGCTCCCAGGCCTCGTTTGACTCCTGTTAACTTTATCGCTTGAGCGGAAGCTCAATGAATCTTAGAAGGGCTCTGAATCCCCTTTCCAACAATCCACCCCATGTGCGAATCGGCCATATAGTTCGGACGAATGATCCGTTATACCATGAAAACTGATCAAGAGGTCATCGAGCGCTCTCGGGCCCCGTTCGACCCGATCAACTCTTCATCTTGAATGAAGCTGAATGAATCTTCGAAGGGCTCTCAATACCCTTTATAACAGTGTGCACGAATCAGCCTTACGGTACGGACGAACAACCAATTTTGTTTCGAAAGGTCACTGGGTGCTTTTAGATCCCATTTGACCTTAGTAAACTCTCCAAACCGAACAAGGCTGAATTAAACCTTGACGTGATCTGAATACCCTTTCAAACAGTCCTTCTTTGTGAGCGAATTGGCCTTACGGTTCAGACGAATAATCCATTTTCTCCAAGAATTTCTATTCTAGTGACCAACGGGCGCTTTCGGGCCCCGTTTGACCTAGGTCAACTCTTGAACCCAGGAGTGGCTCAATGGATTCTGAAAGGGCTCTGAATACCTTTTCCAATGGTCCATCTCGTGTGCGATTCTGACTTACGGTTCACATTTTACAATCGTTTTTCGAAAAACCTACCTCAGACTGCCAAATGGTACCCCCAGGACCCGGCCTATCGACAGTGTGTTTGGGGTTCTAGGCCGATAGGCAGGTCAAGGACCCTGCAGATCGGCACCCCCTTGGCCCTATAAATAGAGGCCATGACCTCACTTTAAAAAGCACCCCTGAACATCCCTCTAAGCAATTCATAGAACATTTTCTCGAATTCAGAGTTGTTCCCCTCTTAAAATGCCCATTTTCACATTCTTTTCATCCTTTTTCATACTCTATTTAGTACATTCTCACCCCTCTCATCATACCACCATCATCTCTTCGTGAGATCAACGCATCTACAATCAAAATTCACTTCAAGTCTTCATAACGAGGTTCAATTCTCCACCCTTTGTCTTTAAATTATGTTATTTTAGCATTAGTCACTTTATTTTCACTTTAGTGTTTTTTTTCGTTACATCATATACTTAATTTCAAACCTTTATTATTAGTATTTGCACATACTTTATTTTTATAAAAAAAATCAAAAACAAGAAAATTAGGGTTTACTTGTAAATTCTAAAAGGGGAATTCTCATCACATTATCTCATATTAAAACACCTTTTTTTACACACATATAAGAAAAGTCCCCGGTTGGATTTATGGGTTAAATTCCACCTAGTGTTATCTTCAAACTACGAGGACTTTGATGCCTCTTGGGCTATATAGGCATCTTGGGTGAATCCATAGACTCGAGTCCTCCCCTATATACATTTATTACCTTATTTTTATGATATATTCTTAATATATTTTATATGATTGCTTGTGTCTTATCTGATGTACGCAGTTATTCTTCCATAACGACTTGTGAATCGACAAACACTTACATTATACCTTAAGTTACTATTTTGAGAACACTCCTAAAGATGAACTCATTCTGTCCTTTTTCATGACGCGAGTTGAATGATTACATTAATTCTCAATTTATATTATGCACATATGAACACACTTCACGTGGTTTTAGAAGATTAACACATGCCCATGAGAGACTAAAAGGGAGGGATGGGTGCCTCACACTCTGACACCCCGCCCAATTAAATATCGGGTGATAAGTCTTTTATAAAATTTAAAACAGAATGCTCGGTTGGTTCGTTCTTAGCACCACTGTCGAAAACGCAATAACTTATTTAATCACCTAATATAATTAAGCTAAGTGTCAAAACATTTTTTTTATAACCATTTAATTACCAAACCAAGTAATTTAATATGAAACATCCATGCATAATTAATTAATACAAATACTGCATCAGAATCACATGCTGAAATAAATAAGACTGGATAAACATCCCAGTTCAAAACTCTAAACCAAAACAACAGTAGCCAACAATCCAAATGAAAGTAAACGAGAAATAGAGTAAACATAATCTCTGAAACTGTCTAAGGAAGGGGCGACACATGCCCTAAAGAAATGTCATAATTAATAGGAATGAAATAGTCGAAACGTCTAAACAAAGTCCTGTAGCTCCCACATCAGCTACAGCATACAGCGCAATCCTAAACTCTAAGCCTGATGTCCCTGCGGCTGAGCACCTGATATAATACATAAATATAGCAAGAGAGAGAGAAGATGCAAGAAACGGGTCAGAGCCCGATGTGTAAAAATATTTGTTTAAGCAAGTATTTAAAATTTGCAGTAAAGCAAGTATCAAGTACATGTTAGTTTGAACTCTCTCTTGAGATTCTCACCTCTCTTCTAATTGCACGCCTAACATGCATATAAATTTTCTCCTTAGCTATACCTCCCAATATAACTAGTCTGTATCCATCCTAATAGTATTTACCCTTACTATGAGTACGCCCGTATCGCCCATACAATACGTTAACCAATTAGCCTATATCGAAAAGCTAATTAATTCATTTTTCATTTCCATAATAAGTCAAATATTCTATTAGAATTTTCTTAACAAATTTCCATGCCCACATTCATTAACATTCTCACTAGATTAATTTACCATTCTCATACATATATACATATAGTCACTTCTTCCCTATATATATATATATATATATATATATATATATATATATATATATATATATATATATATATATATATGTATATATATATATATAACATGATACTGCACCCCCGGGCTATATCCCATTAGTGCACCTAGTCAATATACTGTACCCCCGGGTTATCACCCTTTAGTACACTTATTTAGATAATTATGTACCCCCAGGTTATCACCCATTAGTAACAATATGCTTTTGTACCCCAGGGTTATCACCCATTAGTACACTTATAATAATAAGATTTTCACACCCCCGGGTTATAACCCATTAGTGTCTTCAATAATAACAATACATAATAGGTATACACACATTCTATTATAATAGATAGGTATTTCCCTTCACCTACGTATGCTTCTCTTACGCATTTTTATTCCAACATTTCATAATAGTTATTGGGTTATTCTCCCTCTCGAAATTTCTACGGTACATTCTCTTCATACCAAATTTATTAAAGTATTTAGCTTCTCATACTTCTTCCGAAATTCTGCCTTACTTAAGTTTATAATTAGACAATATATTTCTCATTTCTGAACTAATAAATTCAAAACTGGCCTTAAAAGAAATTATCAAAACTTCAATCTGTCGCTCGAACGAGGTGGCAAGTCATTTGAACGACTGCCACATGTCGCTCGAACGACTTCGCGCGAGATAGCAATCTCCCTCGAACGACTTCGAGTGACTTCGCGCGAGAATTCGCTGTTCGTTCCCTACCTTGGTTTTTCAACGTTTTCCACCATTTTTAACTTCAAACCTTCCCAATCAACACCCCAAACTCCAAACAAATAGTTCTACATTGAACCCTATCAATAACACATGATTTCTAACATCCTAGGATCATCAATTTATTACGAATCGTTCATAAAATGTGAAATCCCCAATTTAATTTTATCAAAACCCTAGTTCTTCCAATACATGTTCAAGAAGCCATTATTTCCAGATTTGTTCTCATATCAATTCTTTAAAACGTGATTTCCAGTCTTCATACATTAAGGGTTTCAATATAATATATCAAAGAACTTATTTCTACATTCAAGTTCATCAATTTCACCATTTTGATAACCTATAACATAATCCTAACAACCCTACACTAATATGAATCAAATTAATACCGAAATACAGCAGGTTATAAACACTTTCCTTGAGTGAGTAGTCTGATTTCTAGATGTTGTTGGTATAGGTGTGTTCCCCTCGTGCCGAGCTACACAGTGGTGGTGGTGGTTGTGCACGGTGATGCCGATTTAGCCCTCTTCTCTCGGCAAGGGTTTTCCCTCACACTTCCTATGGTCGTTCTTGCTTTCTCCAGCTTTCTAACCCTAATACAAATGTTTTGACTGATAAATTAAGTCTTAATTTTCGTCCATTAATTAGGCCTAAAAATCCAATTTACCATAATGCCCTTTTGGGGTGCCGGTTAGGTCTAAAATTGCCCGGGGACCCAAACTAAACACCCGAGTATACTATTTTGACTATCTTGACCCTTCCGGACTCAACGGTACACTCGAAATCATCATATGAGTTATTAAAAATAATTGATATATTTATTCCACCAATTTAGTCTCGACACGACTCACCCGCACGTCTGACTTAATTAACTAAACTGCCATATTATTATCTCTCGACAATTTATCAAAGTGTATAGTTCCATATTACATATCGCACAGTAATATTAAACTAATAACTATTAACCCTTAGCACACTAGTTAATATTTATTTTTATTGGATCCGAATTAATTAACAATTTAATTCTTCACATTTAAATTTAATTAATCCCGTTGTAATAAAAATCCCTTAATTATTTAAATCATAAAAAATGTGGGGTAATACATACTTCCCCCCTAATAAAGGAATTTTGTCCCGAAATTCGAAAAAATAAGGCATACCTGGTATGAATAAGTCTGGATATTTCTCATGCATATCTGTCTCACGCTCCCAAGTAGACTCTTCCACATTGTGATGCTGCCACTGCACCCGAACAAGTGGAACTACCTTTGACCTTAGCCTCCTCTCACTATAATCAGGAATAGCTACCGGTCTCTCCTCATATGAACTATCTGGTTGTAGTTCAATCTCCTCAATCTCAATGTGAGTGTGTGCCAACTCATCTCGAAGGTATCGCCTCAGTGACGAAATGTGGAACACATCATGGATACGATGCAAGTGCTCCGGTAACCCCAATCTGTATGCCACTGGTCCGACCCTTTCTATAACAGGAAATGGTCCCACATATCTCGGAGCCAACTTCCCTTCCTTCCCAAATCTTATTACCCCCTTCATCGGAGATACTCTCAACAAAACCTGGTCTCCCACTGCAAACTCACGGAAGAACCTTTTTGCATCGGCGTAGCTTTTCTTCCTGTCCTGGGCTACCCATATGCGATTTTGAATCATTTCGATCTTGTTCGACGTATCCTGAATTACTTCTGGCCCGAGTAGCTTGTTGTCTCCTACCTCTAGCCAACAAACTGGGGAACGACAAGGTCTACCATACAATGCTTCGAACGGGGCCATGCCAATCGTAAACTGATAGGAGTTGTTATAAGCAAACTCTACCAGTGGAAGATACTATTCCCAACCTCCCCTGAAATTAAGGATACACATGCGTAACATGTCCTCGAGCATCTGATTAGTGCGTTCAGTCTGCCCATCATTCTGCGGGTGATACGCTGTACTCAACCGCAACTTGATACCCATAGCTTCCTAGAAGCTTTCCCAAAAATGAGATACAAATGTCTTGTCTCTATCTGACACGATGTTAAGAGGTACACCATGCAGTCTCACTATCTCTGCAATAAATAACTGAGCATACTGTCCCGCTGTGTAGTCTGTCCTAACGGGCAAGAAGTGGGCTACCTTCGTCAACTGACCTACAATAACCCATATAGAATCATGCCCCTCTGCGAAGTGGGCAACCCGATGATAAAATCCATAGAAATTCCCTCCCATTTACAGGTAGGAATCTCCAATGGTTGGAGTAAACCTGGTGGTCTCTGATGGTCCACTTTCACTAGATGACAAGTGGTACACTTGGATACGAACTCTGTGATATCCTTTTTCATCCCGCTCCACCAATACTGCCGCCTCATATCCTGGTACATTTTGTCCCCATCGGGATGTACCGCAAATTGGGACCCATGCGACTCCGTCATTACTGCATATCGATGGTCCTCCCCCTATGGAACAATGAGCCTCCCATTGAAGTGCAAACCACCCTCAGAACTTACTGAATAAGACTCGGCTCCCCCGGCCAGAAGCTGCCTAACCCGATCTTGACAAAACGAATCCGCTGCCTGAGCCTGTACTATTTGCGTAATGATCTGAGGTGTAACTGTCATCGCCGACATGAATGACCGGGCCACAGCATCTTGATGTCCCAATTCCTTCAATTTAGCTTTCCACACCTCGGCCATCTCATCGACCGGCCTACGGATCAATGCATCAGCAATCACATTAGCCTTTCCCGGGTGATAGTGTATTTCGAACTGGTAATCCTTTACAAACTCAAGCCACCGGCGTTGACGCATATTCAACTCCTTCTGCGTGAACAAGTACTGTAGTGACTTGTGATCTGTAAATAAGCGAAACTGTTCCCCCAACAAGTAATGCCTCCAAATTCGAAGCGCAAACACAACTGCTGCCAGCTCTAAGTCGTGAGTGGGGTAATTCTTTTCATGAGGCTTAAGCTTTCGGGAAGCAAAATCTATGGCCTTCTCCTCTTGTTGGATTACTCCCCCAAGCCCCTGTAATGATGCGTCGGTATAAACCAGGTATTCTACTCCCGCTCTGGGAAGTGCTAGAACGGGTGCTGAAGTTAACTTGTCCTTCAGCTCATCAAATGCCAACTGGCATGCATCGTCCCAAACAAACGGTACGCCCTTTGGAGTCAAATTTGTCATCGGACCCGCAATCTTCGAGAATCCCCGAATAAACCGTCTGTAGTATTCGGCCAATCATAGAAAACTCCGCACCTCCGTCGGTGTCATGGACTGTCCCCACTCCCTCACCGCTGACACCTTACTAGGGTATACAGATACCCCTTTTTCTGATACAATATGTCCCAGAAACTGTACCTCCCGCTGCCAAAACTCGCACTTCTCATATTTGGCATACAACTCATGCTCTCGTAGGGTCTGTAAAACCATACGTAAATGCTCGGCATGTTCTTCTTCAGTGCGGGAATAAATCAGGATGTCATCTATGAAGACGATGACGAACTGATCTAGGAACTCTCTGAATACTCTGTTCATTAAGTCCATGAATACTGTTGGGGCATTGGTTAGCCCAAATGGCATAACCCTGAATTTGTACGATCCATACCTCGTCAGAAAGGCAGTCTTGGCTCCCTGATGCGTAGCTGATGGTACCCGAATCTCAAATCTATCTTCGAGAAGTGGGCCACTCCTCTCAGCTAATCAAACAGGTCATCGATCCGAGGCAATGGATACTTATTCCGTATCGTGACTTTGGTAATCTCCCGATAATTAATACAAAGCCGTAGGGACCCATCCCTTTTCTTTACAAACAGAACTAGGGCACCCCAAGGCGAGGTACTCCTACGGATGAAGCCCTATCCCAATAACTGTTCTATCTAATCTCGTAACTCCCTCATCTTAGCCGGAGCCATACGGTATGGTTCACGTGCTATCAGATGAGTGCCTGGTGCTAAGTCTATCGTAAACTCGATCTCCCTACTCGGAGGTAACGCTGGTGTATCCTGAAATACATCAGCAAACTTACAGATGATCGAAATCGAATCAAGTGGAACCACGACTGCAGAGGTCTCATCCTCTATATAAAACAAGTGGGTGGACGACCCTCCCTCCGAGCGAGGCATCGCCACTAAGAACATTTCCTGACCTGGAATGGCGAACACAATACTCCTACTGAAGCAATCAATCATATCCCTATACTCGACTAACCAATCCAAACCAATAATGGCGTCGTACTCGAACATATCTAATACTAGCATATCAGCCGGTAAGATTAAACTACCAATTTCTATGCCTACTCCCCGGCATATAAAGAAAATCAATGACCCATTACCAAGTGGTGAGTCTACACAAGTCACTGTACTCTCTGCCGTGCTTAACAACCCTGCGGCCTTTGCAAAGCTAGTGGCTATAAAAGAGTGTGATGCCCCCGTGTCAAATAAGATGCGACCCAAAGTGCCATGGATAGAAAACTTACCCTCCACTGTGGGCGGTGCCTGCGGAACTGGGGCCTGGTGGACGTTATAGACACGTCCATACTGCAACTGTCCCTGCTGCATCGGAACTGCGGGTAAAGCTGGAACTGGAGCCGGCGCTGGTAAGGTGGCGGGAAAAATGGGTCTCTGGGGCTCCTGGTGAGCACCCTTCTGTCGAGGAACTATGTCCCTATCCGGGCACTCCTGTTTCTTATGGCCAGTCTTGCCATAAGTATAACATTTCCTAATGAAGTTTCCTCCTCTCTGCCCCTGGTATCCTAGGCCCGGTTGGCCGTTACCACCTCTACCTTGGCCCTGCTGGCCCTGTTGTCCTCCCTACTGTTGACCCTGCTGTTAATTTTGTGGCTGGCCCTGTTGCTGGACCTGGTGGCCCTATCTTCAACCCCCATGACCATGCCTGAACCCTCAAGAACGGAACCTCTTAGTAGACTCCCCCTGTTGGGAACCCTGCCTCTGACTCTGCTCAACTGGTACTCCACTGGCATTACCTCCCCCTGTCTTTCCCAACTGATTGGGATCTCCCCCTAACTTGCTTCCTTTAGCATGGAAGCGATTGTCCTGACAATGCAATAAGGTTGCATTCAGAACGTCGGTATATGAGTGTAGAGAGAGGTTACCCAATAAATGCTGTCGTATCTTCCAAGTCAAACCATCCATGAACATCTGAATGCGCTTCTCCTTAGTAGAAACCTCCTCCGGTACCATGTTTGTCAAGCGTGTAAACTCTTCCTTGTATTCCGCAACGGTCTTCCCTTCCTGGGTGAGGTCTAAAAGTCTCCCTCTCATCTCAGTCTTGACGGCGGAAGGAAAATACTTGCGTCAAACCGCACCAAGAAATCGTTAATAGTCATCACATCTCGCTCCTCGGTAGTAGTAGTGGATTCCCACCACTGTAAGACTGCCCCTCTCAGCTTGAAGGTAGCCAAAACCTGCCTTGGAACCTCTGTGCACTCATACATGTGAAGATGCCGTTGTATGTCCTTCTTCCACTTACTCGCGGTAACCACATCTGAACTGCCCAAGAACTCTAGGGGACAAGACCTCTGAAAGGACTCTCTAACTCTCTCTCCCATGCAGTGGGAAATGGATGCACTGGAACTAGTGCTACTGCCTGAACCTGAGGTGGGGCCTGTTGCACCACCGCTAAGGCTGCATTTACCACTTGTGCAACTATCATAGCAACTTCTGTAGCATTCATTGTCCCCTCAGCCTGTATGGTCGGCTGTTCTTGCTGGGCCTGTCGGTCTCTTGGTGCACGTCGAGGAAGCATCTGAGATGAGAAAGAATATTATTAGTCCACAGTTATTTCAAAATCTCAAATAGCTGAAGACGTAACCGCAAAATATAAGATCACAACAGTCATAAAAAAAGGGCTCTATATCAAAGGACGCAAAGCTGAAGACATAGTAAGACGTACAGATCCTAATGGACACTAGAACCTGGCTCTGATACCACCTGTGACACCCCGCCCAATTAAATATCGGGTGATCAGTCCTTTATAAAATTTAAAACAGAATGTTCGGTTGATTCATTCTTAGAACCACTGTCGAAAACACAATAACTTATTTAATCACCTAATATAATTAAGCTAAGTGTCAAAACATTTTTTTTATATCCATTTAATTACAAAACCAAGTAATTTAATATGAAACATCCATGCATAATTAATTAATACAAATACTGCATCAGAATCACATGCTGAAATAAATAAGACTGGATAAACATCCCAGTTCAAAACTCTAAACCAAAACAACAGTATCCAAAAATCCAAATGAAAGTAAACGAGAAATAGAGTAAACATAATCTCTGAAACTGTCTAAGGAAGGGGCGACACATGCCCTAAAGAAGCGTCATAATGAATAGGAATGAAATAGTCGAAACGTCTAAACAAAGTCCTGTAGCTCCCACATCAGCTACAGCATACCACGCAATCTGAAACTCTAAGCCTGATGTCCCTGCGGCTGAGCACCTGATATAATACATATATATATCAAGAGAGAGAGAAGATGCAAGAAACGGGTCAGAGCCCGATGTGTAAAAATATTTGTTTAAGCAAGTATTTAAAATCTGCAGTAAAGCAAGTATCAAGTACATGTTAGTTCGAACTTTCTCTTGAGATTCTCACCCCTCTTCTAATGTGCACGCCTAACACGCATCTAAATTTTCTCCTTAGCTATACCTCCCAATATAACTAGTCTGTATCCATCCTAATAGTATTAACCCTTACTATGAGTACGCCCGTATCGCCCATACAATACGTTAACCAATTAGCCTATATCGAAAAGCTAATTAATTGATTTTCCGTTTCCATAATAAGTCAAATATTCGATTAGAATTTTCTTAACAAATTTCCATGCCCACTATTATTAACATTCTCACTAGATTAATTTACCATTCTCATACATATATACATATAGTCACTTCTTCCCCATATATATATATATATATATATAACATAATACTGCACCCCCGGGCTATATCCCATTAGTGCACCTAGTCAATATACTGTACCCCCGAGTTATCACCCTTTAGTACACTTATTTAGATAATCATGTACCCCCGGGTTATCACCCATTAGTACACTTACAATATGCTTTTGTACCCTCGGGTTATCACCCATTAGTACACTTATAATAATAAGATTTTCACACCCCCGGGTTATAACCCATTAGTGTCTTCAATAATAACAATACATAATAGGTATACACACATCCTATTATAATAGATAGGTATTTCCCTTCACCTACGTATGCTTCTCTTACGCATTTTATTCCAACATTTCATAATAGTTATTGGGTTATTCTCCCTCTCGAAATTTCTACGGTACATTCTCTTCATACCAAATTCATTAAAGTATTTAGCTTCTCATACTTCTTCCGAAATTCTGCCTTACTTAAGTTTATTATTAGACAATATATTACTCATTTCTGAACTAATAAATTCAAAACTGTCCTTAAAAGAAATTATCAAAACTTCACTCTGTCGCTCGAACGAGGTGGCAAGTCGTTTGAACGACTGCCACATGTCGCTCGAACGACTTCGAGCGACTTCGCGCGAGAATTCGCTGTTCATCCCCTACCTTGGTTTTTCAACGTTTTCCACCATTTTTAACTTCAAACCTTCCCAATCAACACCCCAAACTCCAAACAAATAGTTCTACATTGAACCCCATCAATAACACATGATTTCTAACATCCTAGGATCATTAATTTATTACGAATCGTTCATAAAATGTGAAATCCCCAATTTAATTTTATCAAAATCCTAGTTCTTCCAATACATGTTCAAGAAGCCATTATTTCCAGATTTGTTCTACATATCAATTCCTTAAAACGTGATTTCCAGTCTTCATACATTAAGGGTTTCAACCAAATATATCACAGAACTTATTTCTACATTCAAGTTCATCAATTTCACCATTTTGATAACCTATAACATAATCCTAACAACCCTACACTAACATGATTCAAATTAATACCGAAATACAACAAGTTATAAACACTTGCCTTGAGTGAGTAGTCTGATTTTTGGATGTTGTTGGTATAGGTGTGTTCCCCTCGTCCCGATCTACACGGTGGTGGTGGTGGTTGTGCACGGTGATGTCGATTTAGCCCTCTTCTCTTGGCAAAGGTTTTCCCTCACACTTCCAATGGCCATTCTTGCTTTCTCCAGCTTTCTAACCCTAATACAAATGTTTTGGCTGATAAATTAAGTCTTAATTTTCGTCCATTAATTAGGCCTAAAAATCTAATTTACCATAATGCCCTTTTGGGGTGCCGGTTAGGTCTAAAATTGTCCCGGGACCCAAACTAAACACCCGAGTATACTATTTTGACTATCTCGACCCTTCCGGACTCAACAGTACACTCGAAATCATCATACGAGTTACTAAAAATAATTGATATATTTATTCCACCAATTTAGTCCCGACACGACTCACACGCGCATCTGACTTAATTAACTAAACTGTCGTATTATTATCTCTCGACAATTTATCAAAGTGTATAGTTCCATATTACATATCGCACAGTAATATTAAACTAATAAGTATTAACCCTTAGCACGCTAGTTAATATTTATTTTTATTGGATTCGGATTAATTAACAATTTAATTCTTCACATTTAAATTTAATTAATCCCGTTGTAATAAAAATCCCTTAATTATTTAAATCATAAAAAATGTGGGGTATTACACACACCTTTCTATTTCGCAACTTAGTCCCCGAACCCTTGAAATTCTTTATTTTGCAAGCATCAGTATTGTCCTTGATGTCGTTCCCTTAATTATTTTTGGATGTCGTTCTCTCGGCGGTAACATTTCTTTATCCCGTTTTGTGCAAAATAGGTTGGCGACTATATATGTACATATCACCCCACATCGACAATGACCGAGTGCCTCTAGAAAGGGAACAATCCTGCTCGCACGCCAGAAGGGAAGGAAAGTACCCTCATCAAAGACCCCCGACCCCCTTGCACGATCATTCAACCGAAAAGTCAAGGACCATGGTGTCTAAGAAGGAGACCTTGCCCTCAATGAGATCATAGAACTCGTCTAGGACCCCAGAAGAAAATTCAAACTGAATTGGAGAAACCCCTACATCGTGAAGAAAATTCTCTCGGGAGGCGCGAATATGATCACAAACCTTGACGGAGAAGAGATGGAGCGTCGAGTCAACTTGGACCGTCTTAAGAAATTTTACCCTTAGTCTGAAATCTCGGTGCACTATGACTCTTCTCATCCCCCTTTTATTCTAAAAAAATATTCATTTCCCCTATCCAGGACTACGTGGGACCTAATCCTCTCAAAAAAATCTTTTCTTTTCATAATGAAACTCTTGAAATTTTTTTAAACCCCCAGTGGTACGAAGGCAGCCCATACGCCATACATGGGCCTCGTCCCCTTCTATTTCATAAAAAGCTATTATTTTCTAACCTCCGATAATGGCGGTCCATTTTATCATTTACATGAACAAAAAAATTATGTATGCCTTAACGATTGGGATAGATAATTCAAATGAAAATTCATTTAGAGGCACAACAAAATATGATTAAAATCAATTTTCATTTCTGAATAAGGAGTATAATAATGTTACATGAAATATCAGCGAATGGAGTAAAATAAACCACCCTCCCTTCCACTAAGTCATCTTTAAACAAACTTAACCCTTACAAGCTACACAAAAATTATTTCAAACCCCCAAAACACAAAATACTAAAATTATCCTAGCTTCACAAAAAAAATCACCTAAGCTTCATAAAATATTGCCTTCAATTGCCCGATGACCCCTCTTCGTCATCATTTTTGGGCCTCGGAGGTCCCCAATTCTCCCACTCCCGGTTAACACTCCGTATGCACTCCATGGAGTGGTACACCTTGATAAGCCTAGAAAAAACCAAAACACCTTCCTCTATGGTGTCGAAGGCAATAAACCACATTTGACCGATCTCTTTCGCCATAATTTTCTCTACTAACCGCTTCAACAACCACTTCAGGTAGTCCCCAGACATATGCCAGACCCCTCCCACGGATCGTGATAGACGGATAGACGGGTGAAGACGCTACCAAAGGAAGCCCAACATCATCCTCAGTGATTTAATCAAATCCTCCACCGAAAAGAAGTTCGTTATGTAAGGGGGCACAATTTGTTCCTACCCAACTTGGTACAGAAGCTGCCATGGTAAATAAAAGGAAGACTGTCAAAGGCCCACCAACCACACAGATTGGTACTCTCCAAGATGTAAAATAGGTTGAAAGTCTCCCCACCAGGGTACTAGCAAATGAAGACACCATGATTTGTGATCCATAGATCAATTGACCATGTCCTCTACCGATGGGTCGAAACTGAAGAAAGTTCGGATAAAAAAATTAGGCACGCCCACTAAAGGATACTAAGGAGAATCCCCCAGAAAAAACCTCTCTATAATCCACGTGAACAAGATCACCGGGATCTCTCTTAAAAAGTCAGAACCGCCCTCCTTCCAAGCATCCGGACTACTCAAGGTCTCAGCCAACACCACCACTGTAGGATTATGGCGGTAACACATATATGACATTATCGTAGCCACTTAGGGATCCACTTTCAAGTCTCTTATCACCAACAAAAGCCTCACAGTAAGGCCTAAGACAACGGATCCAGCAAATCCAGCATCCTCAAAACCTCTCAGGCGTATGGAATACATAACCACTTGAAGAGAAATAATCCCTCCAGTAACCAAAGATCGAGACACCGGAGGAGAAATATGGTGCAACTCCGCCAGAAATGACTAAGGAGAATGGGATAAATCGGGCATAGCCACTGCCACACTGGGGCTGACCCCTAATATGATCGAGAATTCTTCACAGCTGGGATAAACCTCGTCTAATCCAACACAAAGACACAATCCTCAGGGTACCAGACCTGTATTACCGCTCCTATAAAGTTCTAGTCTATGGTTCGATTATGCCATAAAGAAACCTTTCGTAGGTTGAAAGCATCATAATCCACATTATATAGGCACATGGCCTCCAGCCCATCATGGTAAGAAAAGATGAGAATTCTTCATACATGGGAAGAGCCATTTGGAGAATAAGAAATGAGAAGCAAGAAGAGAAATGTGGGTACTGGTGGAGAAAGCACATCCCCTACCCTTCCTTTTAAAATCAAAATCCTTGGCAAAAAATAAGAAGTCTGGAAACCCGATTAATTATCATTCGGACAGGAGTACACTTATATGCAGGAAAGTGCAATCAAAACCTAGGGATGATTTGACTTGACCTCTGTGCCGATAGGCATGTCAAAGGGTATGCTGATCGTCACCCCCTTATTCTAAAAAATTCCATCTTTTCTCTTTTACCAAAACCAATTTCCAAAAAAAAAATCCCTATTGATGGTGCTGGAAACAGCACCACCCTTCAAGGTGATTGTAAGCTTAATTCAGTGTTAACAATGGCAGTATAAAGGAATCACACCGGAATATAAGTGGTTCAGCCAATCAAGCCTACGTCCACTGTGCAAGTGTGGGATTAGTATTACTGTATGAGGGCTCTAATGGCCATAGATTCAAACTCTAAAGCTTTTTCTCTCTACTGTGTATTTAGATAGAGTTTCAGATAGGGTTGCTGATTTCGGATCCTTTTCAAGGTAGAGGATAACCTCTCTATATAGTTCCTGGGAGGGTGTAGTGTACCCCCAAGCATGCAATGAGTATGTGCATGAGGATCAAACCAGTATGAAAATGACACCTGGATGATCTCACATAGATAATAATGACCTCAATATTCCCTCACGTGGGGGGAATGATTCGGTTATAACTGATTTGTGTACACGTGTTCCTAGCCCCACATATGCGCAGAAGAGCTCAGCCATCTGTGATTGGTCAAAACCTCGACTTGGGAGAGGACGAGGTGGTGACCTTGGTTCAGTGGAAGAGCCAAAGTATGACATGTTGAGCTATGACGTCGGCCTGGGCCGAGGTAGTGGTGGCAAAGTAGCAAGGTCGGCTGATCCCTAGCCGAGATTGATGCTGATGACTGGTAACCTCTTCATCTTCTGAGCTGAGGTTGCAATCCTTGGAAGACCAAGTGGATAACCTCCCCTGGATCATGGATGATCTCACTTGCCGAGGTAGCAGGAACGTCGGTTGGTCCATAGCCGACCTTTCTTGGGACGAGACCACTGGTTGATGAGCTGGGATCCCTCCAACCTCGACCATCCTCATGGGCCGAGGTTGATGTCTCTGAGCCGAGGGGGTATATTCAGGGCATATCAATCACCCCTAGCCCTTAGTTACCTATGTGATCAAGTGCCTAAGGGGTATGTTGGTTCGAGGTTGAATTTCTATAGGTGTTGATACTTTTTTACCAGTGTCAACAACTGAAGTGGTTAGCGTGCCTGACAAGGGTAATTATGTTGGTTGTCTTTTGGGCTCCCAAGGCAATGATGGGCTTTGGGATGCGTGCATTGAGGGTCGAGGGTTATACCCCCTTTCTTCTCTTTCTTCTTCATTTATGTATTCCTCGCCTGTAATTTTTCTTCCTCTCTCTCTCTCTAGAAGAACTCCGGTTTGAAGCTCATTGGGTGGTCGTTCCTTACAATCCCTTCTTTTCTTCTCACCACTTTCCTTCAGGTATCATTTATCATCCCTTCTTCTTCATTTTTGCTGCCTTGTTCTTATTTTTGCATTTTCGGTGAGCTTTAAGAGGTTTCCCGTGAGATTATTAATTTTTTGGCGACACTGTTCTTATTGTTCTTGGTAGTTTTTGTTCAAAGTTTGACAGTTTGATCTTTAATCCCATTTGCCAATCCTGTTTGTTATTTAGTAGAGATGTAAGTGTAGGGTCTACCTCATATGCTCAGACCCCTTTACCAACTCTTAGAGGAATTCCCCTCTCTTAGAGAGAAGACCTTAGAGAAAATTAGGCAAATAGAAAGAGTGCAAGAGGAAGCTCGTAGGGCAGAGGAATTCCCCCTTAGACCTATCTTCCCACCACCTCTGAAGGTCGAACCCTCTCCAATGTTGGAGTCTGAGTCATCCACCTCAGACCCTATGTCTGTGGACTCCTTCCAAGAGGCCATGGACTTCTCAAATCAATAAGATCAGGTCCCTGATCAGACAGAGGTTTACAGTCGGGCCTCGTCTCATAAAAGTTTAAGCACATCAACCTCTTCCTCAGAGGTTGAAATTATTGGACCAAGTGTGGCTATTCCACCGATTCTTGAAGCCATTCCTCTATCGGCAGTCACAGGGGCTGAGTTCTCTCAGAGGTTTCCAGGTGGTGCCCCATTGTCTGCTCGAGTCGACGTTGAGCTAGATGATAATGATGGTGTGGAGAGTGATGTTGATACCTTTGAGGCGGCTGAGATTGAGAGTATAGTCAGTGCGGTCGACCTTCTGGACTTCAGACATCTATATTCCATAAGTCCCTCTATAAAACTCAGGAGACCTCTGAGGGAAGAGAGGGCTTATGACGGCCGAGATGGGGAGATCTGCCTATATGAGCAGATGTTCAAGTTAGGATTTCGTCTTCCCATCCATCCCATCATTGGCTCCTTCCCAGTTATCACCCAATGCTTGGATGGTGATAATTGGAACCATTGTCCTATAGAGGGTTGTCCATCACTCAGACCTTCCTGTCCAAGTTTTTACAGGGTGTTATGTCCCTTCATCTGCCAGAAACCATCCGAGCTATTATCATTTCTTAGCTCGAAAGTCAAATAAAAATATACTTCAGATTACCCAAACCTCAAACCATAACTGGAAGACACATTACTTCTTTGTAATTGGGCCATGGGAATTTTGTCCATGTGCCCCCTCTTCCTCATTAGAGCCGAGAATACCCCTGAGATGGGGAAAGGTTACAATGGTTGCTAGGGCCGACCCTGGGCTAAGCTAAAATAATCTTCAGAAGGTCAAAGACCTTCAAGACCAGGGGAGCATGGTCTGCTTGTCAAATTCGAGTACCTGATGACCCCCTATTACCTCTCTGAGATAAGGCTTGGGGGGGTCCTCTGACAGAGCTTCGTAAGTGTCTTTTTATTACAACAAGTTATACCTCAGAATTTATGTATATCTGATTCTCTAACTTAGACCTTTCCATCCTGCAGAGTGCCCAAAAGGAATTGACGAGTTGTTGGAGATGGCTGCTCCAAGTCTAACGAAGCTCATAAAAAATGTAAGTTTGAATGATCCTCCTCCCCCTCCTTCTACCTCGAGGGCTGAGGCCACCAAAAAGAGGAAGGTTACCGACCCTCACCCTGAGGATCAGAGGCAGAAGAAGAAAGGGGGATCGCGCCATCCCTATTTCTGTGAGGATGCCTTGATTTCTCATCTTGAGCAATTAAATATTGGTGATAGTGTCATTGGCCAAAGTATGAAGTCCTTGGATGCTGTTGACGGTGTCATGACCGAGTTTGACAAGAGTTTTTATCGGTCCCTGGATAAGCCCATGTTGGTTGAATTCTCTCTTCACCGTACCATCCAGGTGAGGCCTTTAATTATTTGCTTCTGAATGTGTGACATTATCATTTAGACTATATCAGACCTTAGACTAACATCTATGCATATGTTCTGCAGGGTCTTCTCACCATGCATCATTATGTTAACTGGACCTTGGGAAAACTTCCATTGATTGAGAAGGGCCAAGAGGCTGAGAAGACTGAAGCCACCTTGAACGCCGAAGTGGAACGTCTGAAGGTTGCTCTAAAGAAGGTGGAGAACAAGGTGAAGGGATTGCAAAAAGATATGGATAAGTAAAGGGAAGATCATAATACTATCATGAAGACTCAGGCTAACTCTCTTCAGCATAAAGTTGATGTGGCTGTCAAGGCTGCTTTGGATGATACCTCCGAGAAGATCTTGGAGGAGTATAAGGTCTCTGACGAGTTTGTCAGCTTCGGATTTGAATATCTGGAGAGAGGGGTCAAGGCCACTGGTAAATGGGCCGCCATGAAGGAAAAGGAGTCAGGAAGCCTTGCAGCCGCTGACTTCGTCGGCCTGGGTTATGCCGACCCCAAGTTTGCTCAGGACCTATAGGAGGTTGAAGAGGATGGAGGTGCTTCACCCACCGAGACTGCCCCTCAAGGAGACACCATGACTGAAGATGTTAGTGCTCAAGACGATAGGGTGGAAGTAGACACCCCTGACCAAGGAAATACAGACGTGACCACTAACCCTAAGGCTGCAAACACTTAAATTTTTGGGAAGCTTTATGCAAACTTTGGTAACTCTTTATTGTAACCTCTGATAAACACTGTTACTTTATATCTTTGCATTTTGTAACTTAATCTGTCAACCTCTGAGGAGGGATTTTGTTTCTTCTCTTGCTGAATTATTTATTAGATGATTTTCTTTTCCATGCAATGTATGTTCAGTTCTTAGGTCTCGATACAATGATATCTTTGTTGAGCCAAATGAATGATTTTTAAGGTCTGAGGTCACCCAAGTATGATGTCTTACCTCAGGCCTTGTCACCAAATTATGATGTTATAAGATCTGAGGTCATCACCCAAGATGTTATCCTCATAAATAATTTTCACCAAATAAATGATGTTAAGGGTCTGAGGTCATCCAAGTAAGATGTTTTACCTTAGACCTTGTCATCAAATCATGATGTTATAAGGTCTAAGGTCATCACCTAAGATGTTATCCTCATAAATAATTTTCACCAAATAAATGATGTTAATGGTCTGAGGTCATCCAAGTATGATGTCTGACCTCAGACCTTGTCACCAAATCATGATGTTATAAGGTCTGAGGTCATCACCTAAAATGTTATCCCCATAAAATTTTCACCAAATTAATGATGCTAAGGGTCTGAGGTCATCCAAGTATGATGTCTGACCTCAGACCTTATAAAAAATTATGATGTTATAAGTCTGAGGTCATCACCGAAGATGTTATCCTCATAAAATTTTCACCAAATAAATGATGTTAATGGTCTGAGGTCATCCAAGTATGATGTCTGACCTCAGAACTTGTCACCAAATATATGATGTTAATGGTCTGAGGTCATCACCTAAGATGTTATCCTCATAAAACTTTTGCCAAATATATGATGTTAATGGTCTGAGATCATCCAAGTATGATGTCTGACCTCAGACCTTGTCACCAAATCATGATGTTATAAGGTCTGAGGTCATCACCTAAGATGTTATCCTCATAAAATTTTCACCCAAATAAATGATGTTAATGATCTGAGGTCATCCAAGTATGATGTCTGACCTCAAACCTTGTCATCAAATCATGATGTTATGAGGTCTGAGGTCATCACCTAAGATGTTATCCTCATAAAATTTTTCCCACTAGAGCACAATGAACCAAGAATTGACATGGAAACGGATCTTCTCATTAATAATCTCTTCCTAAGATGATACATTTACACACTCTCTTACAACATCATATGTAATACTTCTTTAGATGATCAGCATTCTAGGGATTGGAAAAAGGTTCCCCCTCAAGGTTTTCTAGCCTGTAGGTTCCAAGTACAACCTACTCAATTACTCTGTAAGGACCATGACAATTTGGGTGGAGCTTGTTCGCCTTCTGTAATGTCTTCTTCAGCACCAGGTCCCCTACAGCTACGGGCCTTGATTTTACCCTTTGATTGTAGAACTTTGTTGTTCTGTACTGGTAAGCTACTTGCCTGACTTCTGCGTATTCCCTTTTCTCTTCAATCAAGTCTAGGTCGAGTCTTATTTCCTCTCCATTCTTCTCAGGGTCATAGGTTTGAACTCTATGAGTAGGGAGACCTACCTCTATGGGTATGATGGCCTCTGAGCCATGTGATAAAATAAATGGGGTCTCCCCCATAGGTGTCCTTATCATCATTCTATAGGCCCACAGAATAGCATAAACCTCTTCAGTCCATCTTCCCTTAGCCTCTTCCAACCTCTTCTTGATCCCATCGAGGATTATTCTGTTGGTGACTTCGGTCTGATCATTTGCCTGAGGTTGGCCAGGAGAAGAGAAAAATTGCTTTATCCCAACTCTTTCGCAGTATTTTTCTAGGGAAGAATTCTTGAACTGGGTTTCGTTGTCCGAAATGAGGGTATTTGGGAGGCCATGTCTGCATATGATGTTCTTCCAGATAAATTGGAAGGTCTTATGCTCTGTAATCGTGATCATCGGCTTTGCCTCTACCTACTTAGAGAAGTAATCAATGGCAACTATCAGAAATTGGTCATTATTTGCGGCCCTTGGCAGGGGTCCTACTAATTCAATCCCCCATACTGGGAATGGCCAAGGGGAAGTGATAGACGTCATAGGCTGATGAGGTTGATGGGGGATTGTGGACAATCTTTGACATTTGTCGCACCTCTTCACGTAAGCTGTAGCATCTTTGGACAAGGTCGGCCACCAATATCCTTGAGTGAGAATCCTCTTGGCCAAAGGTCTCCCTCTGATGTGGCTGGAGCAAGAACCCTCATATACCTCCTGTAGGACGTGGGGAACTTCGGTGTGATGAACGCATCTGAGAAGAGGTAATAGGAATTCCTTCCTATACATGACATCTCTTACTATTGAAAACTTTGCAGCTCTGTACCTCAATTTCCTCCTCTTTAACTTTGACTCTGGTAGCACCCCTTCTCTGATGTATCTGAAAAGGGGGTCCATCCATGAGTCCCCTAAGTTCAAATTGAGGCAAGGGTTACTGACCACTTCTTCTTCGATGGTTCCTCTGGGCAAGATCTCAACAGGGACCGTCCTTCTGATATATGTCTTCGTTACCGAAGCTAGTCTTGCTAATGCGTCTGCATAACTGTTGTTTTGCCTAGGTATTCTCTTTATCTTTACCTCTTCGAAGCCTTGAAGTATCGTTCTCACCCTCTTCAGGTATGTGTCCATCCTTTCGTCCTTGGCCTCATAAACTCCCAATACTTGATTAACAACCAACCTTGAGTCACTGTGAAGGAGGAGTCATCTTATACCAATGGTCCTTGCCAAAGAGAGGCCTGCTATCATGGCCTCGTATTCTGATTTGTTGTTTGACGCCTTAAAGTTAAACCTTAGGGCATATTCTATGTTAGTACCATCTGGGGCCGAGAGTATCAACCCCGCACCTCTCCCACTTTCACAAGAGGACCCTTCGAAAAAGAGGTTATAAATGTCTCTATCTGATGAGAAGCCACATTCTAATATTATTCCTTATCTAAAGAGGTACCGGTCTTCCTCATTCTCGGCCATTCTATTCCTGGTCCCCCTAGATACAACCTCTTTTGGATCTCGAAATACGTTCACGTTTGACCCTTCTGCAGTTTCTTGATTATTCTCAACTTCGACCTCTTCCCATGTGAACTCTACGACGAAGTCTGTAAGCGCCTGTCCTTTAATGGCCATCCTAGGTTGATAGGTAAGGTTATACTCCCCTAGTTCAATGTCCCACGCCATCAATCTTCCCGACTTTTCAGGTTTATGTAGGGCTTGTCTTAGTGGGGAGTCCGTGAGGACGACCATAGAATGGGCTTAAAAGTAGGGCTTCATCTTCCTAGAATCATGTATCAAAGCGTAGGCTAACTTTTCTATGCTAGGGTAATTCTGTTCAGATCCCTGAAGGGACTTACTGTTGAAGTATACGGGCCTTTGAACCCCAATATCCTCTCGTATAATGGCTGCACTTATAGCCAATTCAAAGATCACTAGATAAACAAACAGCCTCTCTCCCGCTATTGGCCGACATAAGAGCAAGGGAGACCGAAGGTATGACTTGAGTTGATCAAAAGCCTCATCACACTCCCACTCGAAGACCTTTCTAAGCACCTTGAAGAACGGGAGACACTTGTCGATCGCCCTAGAAACAAATCTATTGAGCGTAGCCACTCTTCTAGTGAGCCTCTGAACGTCCTTGATACTCTTAGGTGTCTTCATGTCGAGCAAAGCCTTAATTTTCTCAGGGTTTGCCTCTATTCCTCTTTGATTGATGATGAATCTAAGAAACTTCCCAGCTCTTACCCCGAAGACACACTTTGTCGGGTTGAGTTTCATCCTGTACAGGTCCATAGTATTGAAGGTCTTTTCTAGGTCTGCCACATGAGTGCAGGGCTTTAAGCTCTTCGTCAGCATATCGTCTACATACACCTCCATGGTCTTGCCTATTTGGTCTTCAAACATCTTATTCACCAGACGTTGATATATTTCCCCTGCATTTTTCAATTCGAAGGGCATCACCTTGTAGCAATACGTCCCTTTTGTCAGTAATGAAGGTTGTCTTTTCTGAGTCTTCAGCATCCATGAAGATCTGATTGTAGCCTGAATACGCGTCCATGAAGCTCATGA
Organism: Sambucus nigra; assembly: GCA_949130495.1. Taxonomy (NCBI): domain Eukaryota; kingdom Viridiplantae; phylum Streptophyta; class Magnoliopsida; order Dipsacales; family Adoxaceae; genus Sambucus; species Sambucus nigra. The sequence continues at coordinate 376,668,993 of OX422212.1, forward strand.
GATCATGTCCTGCAGTTGCATCTACCATCTGGTCGATCCGGGGTAGGGATAACTATCTTTTAGGCAATACTTATTCAGGTCAGTAAAATCTATGCACATTATCCACTTTCCATTGGCCTTGGGCATAGTGACTGCATTTGATAGCCACTCTGGATATATCACTTCCCTAATGAATTCAGCCTCTTCCAACTTTCGGACCTCTTCATGGATGATGTCATACTTCTCCTAGGAGGATACTCTTCGTCCCTATTTGATTGGCTTAGCATCCTTAGTCACATTCAGCTTGTGGCACATAACTTCAGGGTTGATGCCTGGCATGTTCGCATAACTCCATGCGAAGACACTCTACCTCTTACTCAGGAAGTCTACCAGCTCTTCCTTAATTTCTGCCTTTAAGGATTTGCCGACCTGGATGGTTTTTCCCGACTCGTCCTCATTGAGGACGATCGATTCTACCTCTTCTGCGGTCTCTCCTTTCTTCCACTTCGTTTTATCTCTAGGGTCAAGCGTATCGATGTTATAAGTGGTAGTTGCTCTCTTATGAGCCTCTCTCTCTTCAGCTCAGTTGAAGTAGCATTCATGTGTTATGGTTTGGTCACCCTGCACTTCCCCTACCCCATAGGGGGTCGAGAATTTTAGCATCTGGTGGACCGTTGACGGCACAACTTCAAACTCCTTAAGGGCTACTCTTCCTATGATGAGGTTATAGGCCGAGAAGACATTTTCGTCCATAATGAAAAAATTGATCTTTCGAGTGAACCTCATAGGCCACTTATTGCCCATTCGTATGTCCATCTCATACATGCCCAGCGGATGGACCTTTTCACCGCTAAGCCCCATTAATGGATGATGATAGGGTACCAACCTAGCTCTACTCAGACCTAGGCTTTTGAAGCAGGGCCAGAACATCACATCTGCTGAACTTCCTCCGTCTACAAGAATTCTTTTCACCTCATATCCATGAACTCTCGTCGTGATCACCAAAGGGTCATCATGTGGAGCTAGGATGCCTTTGAAGTCGAGTCAGGAGAACCCAACTATGAGAGTTTCCATGTCTACCTTCTTTCTCTTCTACGTAGTCTCGAAAGACGTCAGGTTTAGCACTTCAAGTTTGGACACTGATTTGGCCTCTGCCACATGAGCTTTTTAGTCAGCAACCTCAGATCCACCCCCCGCAAGTCCTCCGCATATGGTGCTAATGCCAAAGGAGATCATACCAACCTTCTTCATCAGGGTGTTTTCGTCTTTTGGTGGGAGGTCCGGATCGTCCTCATCATCGTCATCCATGCCATTATCTCTTCTAGCTGTAGCGTCCTCACGACATTTATCGTGTCTCTTCTTTTTGGGGTCTTCCCTTCCCTTTTTGGGAGCTTTACCATTAACATATTTCCTCAACTTTCCTGACTTCAACATCTTCTCGATCTCATCCTTCAAGGAGAAGCACTTGTCTGTTCTATAGCCATGGTCTTGGTGGAATTCACACCATAAGTTTTGGTTCCTCTTATATGGAGGAGCCTTCAATTTCTCTAGCCATCTTAGGGATCGGTCATTATTGATCTCATTGAGGATGTGTTCGCAGCTAACCGTAAGAGGGGTATAATGCGCAAACTTATAATCAGTTGACCTCTTCTTTTCATGCTTCTTTCTTTGGAACTTTTCGCTGCCACCTCCATTCTCATCCTCATACTTAGTGGCCATAGCCTCTTCAGCGTTCATGACCTTCCCCACGGTTGCCAATAGCTCCGCCATGGACTTTGGAGGGTCTTTCGCAAGTTTCCACAATAACTTTCCCTTCTGAAGACCTCCTATGAGGGCGGTCATGGAAATATTCTCTTCGTAGTCTTCATCTTCGGAGCCGAGGTTGTAATCCTTGGAAGACCAGGTGGATAACCTACCCTGGATCATGGATGATTTCACTTGTCGAGGTAGCAGGAACGTCGGTTGGTCCATAGCCGACCTTTCTTGGGATGAGACCGCTGGTTGATGAACTGGGATCCCTCCAACCTCGGCCATCCTGATGGGCCGAGGTTGATGTCTCTGAGCCGAGGGGGTATATTCAGGGCATATCAATCACCCCCTAGCCCATAAATTTCTCAATTGAATTCTTTGGAAGAGAAGTAAACCAGATGTGCGCTGCTCCTATCAAAGTCCCAGAGAAGCCAAGCACTTCATCTCATCTGGTATCGAATAGATGTCCGCCGCCGATTGATACATCTCAATGTGATGTACATGGTTGGTGCTACCATCATACTTGGGAGTTACTGTAGGTGGCTTAAACTTAGCTGGGGTAGGGAAGCTTACTATCTAAGTCACGAATGGGGATCCCTCTGAGAAACCTCTTTGCAGTGGATCCCGACTTTTGATGAGGTCTCCTATCTTGTCCTCAAGGTCTTGTAACGTCGTCTTGGCTGAGGTTATCCCCTGCCACCTCCAAGGGGTGGACCGAGGGTTCCCCAGCCATGGTACAACGACTGATGTTGACCTCTTCTTGGTCTCTTCCTCGTCTCGCTTGGGGCCGATGTTGCCTCTCTTCCCTTTGTGATCCTGCTGCACTTCTCGACCTTGACAACCTTTGTCTTGGGTCGTTTACTGGGACCAGCCTTTCAAAGGCTGACCCTCTGCTCAGTCGATCAAAAGATGATCCTCGTTGTTGGGCTTCGTCACCCCTTCGGCCTCCATAATCTTGGCTCCGGTTGCCAGGATGAACTGTGTTGTTCGAAACTTCATATGGCTCCCAACAGTCTTCTGGGACGTCTTCCGCCTCTAGATCATCATACCTGTCCAGAGGGCAAGGGTTTCCTTGCCTCCCTAGGCATAAGCACCTAGGGTCAGCAACCTCCCTCCTCCACTAGGGTGTAGGTTAGTCTTTCCGCGGTTCCTGGGGTGGTCCACTGGCATCAAGATGGGGCTGAGCAGCCACCTGGGTGATCATCTCTGGTGAGACTCCAGGTGGCCTCATTATATTTTGGCTGAGCTGTGCAAATTGCTCCTATATTGCTTGTTGCGTCGCAGCCAAATATCTCAAGGCTGCGGCCACCTCCGCCATTTCGGATTGGGGCGGTGCCTGGCTAGAGCTGGGTCCTCCCGCACTAGGAGGAGAAAAAGGTGGTGGTAATTTCGGTGCCATGTGTTAACACAAAAGAGTTGGTTTAGTAAATGAGCTTAATACCTTACATGACCTCTTTCAATGGTGAAACAGCTCTGCGCAAAGGGGGGAGGCCTATTTCACCACCAGAGTCTCCAGTGAGGTTAAGCGAATAAAGAGGAAGAGACAGCATCTCGTTCCCACAGACGGTGCCAAAATGATGATGCTGAAAATAGCACCACCCTTAAAGGTGATTGTAAGCTCAATTCAGTGTTAACAATGGCAGTATAAAGGTATATAGTAGAAGGAGGTGAGGAGAAGAGGAATAACACCAGAATATAAGTGGTTCAGCCAATCAGGCCTACGTCCACTGTGTAAGTGTGGGATTAGTATTACTGTATGAGGGCTCTAATGACCATAGATACAAACTCTCAAGCTTTCTCTGTCTACTGTGTATTTAGATAGAGTTTCATCTAGGGTTACTGATTTCGGATCCTTTTCAAGGTAGAGGATGACCTCTATATATAGTGCCTGGGGGGTGTAGTGTACCCCCAAGCATGCAATGAGTATGTGCATGAGGATCGAACCAGTATGAGAATGACACCTGGCTGATCTCACATAGATAATGATGACCTCAATATTCCCTCACGACATTTATCCTTCACGATCCTACCCATATTTCCTAAAGCTGCATACACCGCATCTGGTGTCTCCCTTAATGTGCAGTCCATTACTATCTAAAACCCCTCATAATCAACCCCCATCAGCTACCGAACATCTATGGGAGTGACAATCCTCTCCCCGAAGCCAAGATGAAAAGTGTGGGTAGTGTCCCACCACCTCTCCCCCATAGCACACAAAATCACAACAGGATGTGGTGTCTTATCCAAAGTCGCGCCAACGACCAAAACTGGCATAGAAAACCATCCAGCACACCACAGCGGGGAGTTTTTCCCAAACCTCCTTCAGCCCCATCGTCCCCTAAGACCTAATTCTCAAAGGAGCAACATTAGTCGGCAAAAGAAGAAGAACCCTTCTTTAGAACAAATAAGAAAGAGAAAAATTAAATGGAATACCAAAGGTCACCAAATTACGTAGCCACTCGGGTTCTTCACCCTAGACGAATGGTGGTATGCAAGCTCGCATAGTAGGATATTCTCATTAGATATAAGCTCAAACAAATCAAAGTCATTCTCATTGCCCAATGCAAGGGGCACCCCAACTTCCACTCCAGCCCAGCCCAGTCATCAACGACCATCCACTCAGTGTTGTATCACTCGCTTGAAGAATTAACCATTTGAAGTCCTAAAGAAAAAAGAATTAGGAATGATTTTTAGAGAGATAAAGCAGAAGATTCAAACTCTTGAAGATGTAAAATATAAGGATGGATTGCCCCCTTTTTATAGGAGGTTAAGGGGCCCATCGATCGATAATCCCCTGATCATATCGATCGAAAGTTGCCTTTTTCTCTTCCCAAGGAAGCCCAAGAGTCCATGCCATTGCTGATTGACACCCCCCACGCACAATCCTGCCTATCGGTAGCCTATTTTAAATTTTGTACAAAAAATTCTAAAAACTTCTAGAAATTTCTCGAAAGATTTCCAAAAATCCCTGAAAATATGGAACATCATTTTCCTTAAGAAAATTATTTTTGGAGCACTAAGCCTCTTCAAAACTCTCAAAATCCCCAGAATGATTAATCTTACACCCTTATTCTCAAAATATTTCACAAGTATAACCAACGATGTGCCTGCATCCAAGTCTACTATGATTCCCAGCCAGAATCCTAAAACTAAACATCCCCCAATGGAGTTTCAAGGCAACAGAATCACCACCAGAACCAAAAGTCCACCTGCACCCCCAAGAGAATTTAAAATTTCCTATGAGAACAATTCTCCATGCTATAACTTTAGGTCCTCAAAATTGACCTTGACCCTCAGAATTAGTCATTATAATTTAAGGTCCTCAGAATTGATCTCGATCCTCAGAACTAATCATCACAAATTTAGATCCTCATAATTGACCTCATCTCTCATAAATGGTCGTTATAATTTAAGGTTCGTATAATTGACCTCGTCCTTCAGAATTGGTCGTCACAACTTAAGGTCCACAAAATTTACCTCGACCCTCAAAATTGGTCGTCACAACTTTAGGTCCTCAAAATTGACCTCAACTATCAGAATTTGTTGTTACAACTTAAGGTCATCATAATTGAACTCTACCCTCAGAATTGATCATCATAACTTTAGGTCCTCAGAATTGACCTCGGCCCACAGAATTGGTCATCATAACTTAATGTCCTCAAAATTGACTTTGGCCCACAGAATTGGTCATCATAACTTAAGGTCCTCAGAATTGACTTCGACCATTAGAATTGGTCGATACAACTTAGGGTCTTCAGAATTGACCTTGACCATCATAATTGATCGTCATAACTTAAGGTCCTCAGAATTGACCTCGACCCTCAAAATTGGTCATCATAACTTTGGGTCTATATAATTGACCTCGACCCTCAAAATTAGTCATTACAACTAAAAGTCCTTAGAATTGAACTCGACCCACTATTCATCCCTAATATCACTCTAGGTTCACAGAATTGACCTCAACCTATTGAATTGCTCACCCCATCCCCTTAGAACCGATCTTAACACAACCTTGATCTGCTAAATCATTTATCCTCATCTCCTTAGGTCCTCAAAACTGACCTCAACCCACTGAATCGGTCACCCTCATCTCCTTATGTCCACAGAATTGACCTCGACCCGTCGAATCGATTAACCTCATACTCTAGGTCCACAGAATTGACCTAAAAATTCTCTTCCAACGTCGATGTGGTATCTATATTTCGAAGGCCTTCACTTTTTCCAAGCTCACCTGTCGAGGGGCTCTCTGTAAAAACCCCACCCTAGGACCCCCCAAGCACTTCCTTAGGTCCCTAGCACTCACTCATTCACCACAAACCTTAGGTCATACTCCGAGTACCGATCTAGAGACCACCGGGCTCTCGAGTCCAGTTTGACTCTGATCAACTTCCTTGATTGGACAAAAGCTCAATGGAACTTCAAATGTCTCTGAATATCCTTTCCAACGGTCCATCCTGTGCACGAATCGACCTTACAATTTGGATGAGCAATTCATTTTACTATCAAAAATTAATCCAAAGGCCATCGGGTGCTTTTAGGCCCCGTTTCTCTCTGATCAACTTTCTTTCCTAAGAGTAATCTCAATGAATCTTTGAAGGATGAATCCCCTTTCCAACAGTTTCCCCCGTGCATGAATCGGCCTTACGATTCTAACGAACGATCCAATTTATCCTAAAAATTGATGTCGAGGCTGCGAGCACTCTTGATCCCCATTTGACCCTGCTCAACTCTTTATCTTGAAAAAAGATGAATGAATCTTCTAAAGGCTATAAATACCCTTTACAATGTGTGACAACCCGCATTTCGAAATAAGGGGTGGCCAGCCCGATTACCTCGACGTAACGGAATCATGGATGGATATCATCCTCAGCATCATAACAATAAAATAGGTATACGGGAAAAAACCCACTCAATAAATCAGAAAGCAGGTTGTCAAAAAAAGAAATTTTGGTTTGATAACGAGTTAAGAAATAAATTAAACAACCCAAATCTAATGAAAGTGGAATTTCAAAGGAACATATAGATAAATACCAAAACAACATACAATAAAAGGACCGAATAATCTGTCGGTCCATAGTTACATTCAAAATGTTTCAGCAATTCAATATTTTACATACTACATTCATTAACAAGTACAAAAGATGGGCCACTAGCTCGAATGAAAGACCCGATCATATCTAGAGTCCAAAAATGAAGGCGTCTAACGAACATCCTGTAATAATCCGCAAGATCATACAGCTCGTCAAAAGCATAGGTGTAAGAAAATCATAATGGGCGCCCTTGCGGAGGAGCACCTGAGCGGATACAATAACATGCACAACATGGAAAATGAACGGGTCAGGGCCCGATTTATATATGATTCCCAAAAGAGTAAGAAGCATGATAGATATGGACAATAAATCATGAATAATGTGAATGAGAATCTAACAACCTAATCATCAAATGTGATAATGCTTTTATATAGGTTTCTAACAGTTATTAAATTAAGCAATAGAAATAAAATTAAATCTCATTTCTTCTCGTATCTTATCATTTTCCATTCCTTAGTAGGAATATAATTTCCATCATATCTTTCCGTTTTCCATTCCTTAGCAGGAATATAATTACCATCTCATTTCTTATGGCAATTCGCATATCTCAAGTCCCACTTGAGTTAGAAAGGTTATATTCCTATACATATAACGTTTCTAAGACCGCCCCTCCGAATTTCACCACTGGGCGCGCCCCTAAATGACTACCATCTTCCAGGGCCTATCTATACAAGACAACCTGGGCACCTAACGCACGTCGGGAAGTTGCCATATGCCTGCGAGTGAGTCATAACCACACCCGGAATTACCTCACTAGTGCAGAAAAACATTTACAAACCCCGCATATGGCCGAGGACTATAGTCATCCTGCATTCAATAGTCAGGGGACATTACCTCATGCGCGAGCTTCCCTTATGATAGCATTTAGAGAGGTGTGTTTAAGTAACTTAACGATTACCAATTTAAATCTCATTTCTTACCATTAATCACATGTGTTTCATTTTACTTGAAACCATTATCTTTGAATTTTTTTTTAATTCAATTTCATCATATGTTTAGGACCCGAAGTATTCTCTAAACAATTTCCCAAAATCTTATAGGTCCCAAGGTTTTATATACCTCAAAAAGGCCTCAAAAATCTCCACGTATGGGCTTAGAATTCTATTTTCCAATTTATTTTCCAAACATCACTGTAAGTACCCCTGAATTAACCCCAAGTGATCCCATTCAACTATAGGGTAACGACCAAACTCGACTAAAACTCTAGGATCCTATGTTTACTTCATTCAAGAAGGTTCGTAGGTTCTAATCCTAAGGGAAAGGGTCAAAATTTGAAAAGAAAAACAAAAGGAAAAATGAAGGATTTCCGAATCGATTCGGATTTGACGAATCGATTCGGCCAGACAAGCGAATCGATTCGGTCAGGAAAACCAACATTTTGCATAACAGCCGAATCGATTCGGGGATAACCGAATCGATCCGGTTCACCCAGACCTGGACACTGCCTCTATGCTAATCGATTCGGCCAGGCCGAATCGATTCGCTCCTGCGAATTTTGCCAATTTTGGTTATGGAGTCTTGGACTCCTAATTTCTTCCAAACTCAACCAACCCAAACCCTTATCATTTATTTCTACTAATTGAGTATAAATGCATCCAACAACCAAAATTTCATCATCAATAACCATTCGAATCAATCTCCAAACATTCCAAGGCCATAAATCAATTAAAAGCCCTAAGTTTCTTAAACCATACATAACCACAACTATCAATACTAATTACTCTCCTTAAATCATAAAATAGCAAGTAGATAACTTGCCTCAAGTTTGCAAGTTCAGATTTTGATGAAGTTTGTATGCAAGAACAATCACCAAAGCTTCAATCTCTCACTTTCTCCACAAGTTCTCTTCCTCTCTTTCTTTCTCTAGGTTTACCAATTCAATTAGGGGAATAGTGACTTAAATAAGACATAAATCGTGGCTTAGGTCCAAATTCCAGCTTTAAGTGATTAATACGCGGTAAAATAATACGCAACTACTCATATAAGCTACAACCAGTCAAAAGTGCCCGAAACCTCAAAATACAATATGGCACATAATTTGATTATCTCGAACCTCCTGGAACTATCTGCACCCTCCAAATTATCATTTGGAAATTTTATAATTCATTTTAGGTTCCGGTTTCATTTTAAGCCAAATGTTATTTTAAATCATATGACATTACAAAACATAACATAGCAAAATTCACCTATACTTACAGTAAATATGCAACATCATAGTAGATATTAACTTTCCTTTCTTAAATTAATACCTACTCCACATACCAACATCTTTATATCTAATCACTATATCTAGCAAATTAAATATAAAATAGGACCTCAAAAGCGAGGGTTGTTACACAATGCTCCATCATGTACATGAACCAGCCTTACGGTACAGACAAATGACCAATTTTACTCCAAAGGGTCATCGGGAACTTTCGATCCCCGTTTGACCTTAGTGAACTCTTTGAACTGAACAAGGATGAATGAAATCTCGAATGTCTCTGAATATCCTTTCCAACGATCTAGCCCTGCATGATTCTGACTTACGATTCTCATTTTATGATCGTTTTTTCAAAAACCCTAACCCGGACTGCCGAATGGCCCCCAGGACCATGCCTATCGGTATTGTGTTTGGGGTTCTTTATCGATAGGCAGGTCAAGAACCCTGCCAATTAGCACCCCCTTGTCCCTATAAATATAGGTAAGACCTAACTTTGAAAAGCACCCCTGAACATCTCTCTCAGCAATTCAGAGAACATTCTCTCGAATTCAGAGTTATTCCCCGCTTGAAAAGCCTATTTCCCACATTCCTTCCATTATTTTCATACTCATTTTGGTAAATTATCACCCCTCTCCTCATACCACCATTATATCTTCATGAGCTATGTTCATCTACAATCAAGATCCACTTCAAATCTTAGTAAGGAGGTCTAATTCTCCACCCTTATCTTTAAATTCTCTTATTTTAGCATTAGTCACTTTATTTTCACTTTACATTATACACCTTGATTTCAAATCTTTATTATTAGTATTAGCACATACTTTATTTTCATAAAAAATAATAAAAACAAAAAAGAGGGTTTACTTGTAAATTCTAAATGGGGAATTCTCATCACCGTTTCTCACACTAAACACATTTATTTACACACACATATAAAAAAAAGTCCACAGTTGGATTTATGGATTAAACTGCATCTCATGTTATCTTAAAACTACATGGACTTTGATGCCCCATGGGCTACGGAGGCACCTTGGGTAAATCCCTAGACTCGAGTCCTCCCCTATGCACATTTGTTACCTTATTTTTATCATATATTCTTAATATATTTTATATGCATTCTTGCTTGTATCTTATCCGATGTATGCATTCATTCTTCCATAACCACTTATGAATCGACAAACACTTACATTATACTTTAAATTACTATTCTGGGAACACTCTTAAGTATGAACTTACTCTGTCCTTTTCCATGACCTGAGTTGAGTGATTCCATTCTTTCATTATATTAGGCACATACGCACACACTTCACAGAGTTTAACGTGAGAAAATTAACACATGCGCATGAGAGACCAAAGTGGCGAGATGGGTGCCTATCACCTTCCCATTCCATACTTAGTCGTCGAACCCTTGAATTACTTGGTTTCGTAAGTATCAGTATTGTCCTTGATGTCATTCTCTCACGGAGACAACATTTTGTTTGCCTATTTTGTGAAAAATAGGTTGGCGACTCTATCTCGACATATGACCCCACATTGATGATGATCGAGGGTCCCGAGAAAGGGTACAATCCTATGTGAACGCCTGAAGGGAAGGAAAGGGGAGGAATGGACCCACCTCAGAGACCCCCGACCCACCTCGGGATGGCCACACCATTATATAATCATTGTTATCCACACGTCAAAATTTAATCTTAAAAAGAAAAAGAAAATTATGTGATAAATATGGACAATTCTATGGAAAAATCAATTTCCCTTTGTTACTTTCTTTCTTCTTCTTCTCTAGTTCTCTTCTATGATCATTGTCACCAATCAAATCTTCAGAAGCTATAGCATTTTAATAGTGAATGCATCAAAGTATTTTTATCTAAAGAAATATATTAAACTAATAACCTCCCAACCATTATGCATTATGTAAAAATGATTCAAAAAATACTAACCATCGAACTTGTATACGTGGAACCAAAGTATCACCTGACAAATATATACAAATTCATGATCAACAAATAGTGGCATGGTGAGGCCCGAACAATGTTACATGGTTATGTGAATCACATTTTCCATTGCAAAGATGTAACAAAAATAAATAAGAACTATAAATAATGTATACCAACTAAATGAGGAATGACTTAATGAGAATATATTATAAGAATGAATTGGAAAGAAAGACATATATATCTAGTCTTTGGTTTCCATACATATATAATGGCAATTATTTATACTTAAAAAACAAAGCTAAGAGGAACATAATACCTTCAATTTCGAAAATATACTAATGGGACAAATTGATGCTAAGTGAACATAGATTCCTTTGAAATAATTTATCATACATAGATTCCTTTGAAATAATTTATCATACACCGTAAATGTAGTGATATCTTGAACCTAGTTCAGTTCGAAGATAACCTAAACCTCCACACCTAGAATGACATCCTTACCCCAATGTATGAATATAGGTAATATTGATGATTTCTAACTTCTGCTATGTCGCCAATGCATGCTCCTTCACCATAAAATCTGTAATTACGGAACTCCTATTATGAGACTTCATTTTCTCCTTGTGAACTGAATTAACCCACAAAGGTGAAAAAATGGAAGTCGTAGAAAGAGCTTTGTAGAGGGAGTAATTTTTCTTTGAGGCTTTAATCGCAAGGGTTGTTCATAAATATGTCATTAAATAGTTGGAATGAAAGGGTTGTTGGACTTATAAGATATATGGATAGTAGTTTATATATGGACAAATGAAGATTTTTGGGACAGATAAACATGTGCATTAGAAACTAATGAATTTAATTAAGGAGGGAGTGGGGGAAGCTGTTTGAGGAAAATCAAAAGGGGATAGGTGTCTATGAATAAAAAGGTGAAAAATGAGACGGTGGAGAGACACGGAGAAAGATAGATAAAGAGGTTGATTTTAAAGAGAAATCAAAAAGGTCGAATGGAAGTAAAGAAAGAGACTAGAAAGGTGGGGGAGAATGCACTTTTGGAGAAATCACCTGTCACTAGAAGCTTTAACTATTCAGCGTCAAATGGGTAGCACATTAAGGAAAGAAAAAATGTATAATAAAAATACATATTAAGAATTTTTGGAGCATGGTGACAAATTCAAAACTTGATGTGAATAATTTAATTTATCACAGAAAAATCAATCATACAGTTTGTCAAAAAAAAGCTTTTAAGTTACCTGAAATCCATCTAATTGATTGCCTGTATATATATATATATATAAGAAAATGATCCAAATATGTGACGAATTTTAAAAAAAAAATTGTTTTAAGTTACTTAACAGATATCAATTAACGAATCGACATAACATAACGATTATGAAATTCATACCGTGACAAAACCGAAATAATTTATCAAATTTAACTACAAACAAATGCACAAAAAAGATTTAAATTGCTGAAATTATTCAGACCCAAAGCTCTAATCAACTAAGCCACCATCTCACATTTAGAGCCACTATCTCACATTTAGACACCAAGTGAAGTATAATTTGTTATGAAAATAAAGGGTGAAAGTGATATAATATCTCAGTTTTTATCTTGTAATACAAAATCAACAATAATTTACTATGATACCTAGAACTCAATTCAAACTTTCAATATCTATAGAAAAAAGTAATCTCATAGAAGAATTTACTGTGATTTCCCAATTAGGTGGATAAATAAGATAATTAATATTTATAAATGAAATAATAAAAGATGGAAAGTTACCTGAGTAAATATGGCAAAAAAATACTTCAGATATAAAAGCTTCATTAAACACTTCATATATGTGGCTTAAAATTTGCTAGGACGAAAAAATAAAATCCAAAAGGGAAGTGCTCATGAGTAGACACAGTCAGAATGAAAGCATCCAATCTTATTCACTTTGTATGAACCTAACCCAGTACAAATTCCTACCCCAAAATAATTATATAGATTTCTTGAAAATGAAGATTTTCCCCCGTATATATGATATCTTGCCCTTTAGGCTTTAATAAGTAAGCAAGATATGGAAGTGAAGAGGCAACTAAAGATGTGAAGAATAATAGGAAATAAAAAATTAAGGTTATGCCATGTGGCCTGCTTAATTGCTTAGTAACCATAACTACATGAGTCCTTCGTTTTATATTAGTGAAACTCTTCAGTATATAACATATTATATCCATTCTCCCATATTGTAGTGTTAGTAGCTGAAGGTACCTATATAGATAACTCCTAGGATTTATTTTTTATGCTTTATCTATATAGACCTTCATTTAGTTGGACTTAAATTTTGACAAGATTTTTTCTGTAATTATGTTGAGTCTAGTTAACTATACCAGCTCCCTACAGAAGTCTACATCAACTTAGAATATCATTTCGATAAAGGTTGTCTCTCACACCTCACAGCTATGGCTCATAGGATTTATTTCTACACCACATAAGACATATATTACATTTCACTGCATATCATGACATTAGTTATGAGTTTTGTTTTTGTGTTTAAAAAGGATTCTTAAATAATTTAAATTTTTTTAAGATAAGTAAATCAATTAAATTCATAATTTAAATTGGTCGGAGCAATAAATTTAAATTACAAAGATAGGGTGTAAATTCGAAAAATGTGGCGCGTGATACCGATTTAAAATAATTCGCAAATTTCTATTTTGGCACACTTATTTAATTAGAATCTATTTAAACCAAATCAAATCAGCCCCTAACAATGCAATTATGTGTGTGCGTGTGTCATCCCATAAATAAATAAAGCATGTGACACAAATATTCAGGAAAAATCCCCGAAGGGCAAAACCTTTTATTTTCACTATAATTTGTAAAGAACGATTACACGGATTGCAATGAAAACATGAGTGACATACGAAATACCTGCAGGTTTCGGTTCCGATGTCGTCGACTGGAATCTTCCGCAATAACTCTAGGTGGGCAGAAATGAAGAAGAAACGGCTTCACAGGTGTGGACTTTGTAAGGACTCCCTCCACAATAGCACACAGCTGTCGGTTGTAGAGTTTTCCCCACAAAGAATGAACAAAAGAAAAATATGTTCTTGGGTTCCACAAAATAATTCACATAAAAGTAATTGGGATTTTGTGAATTAAAAACAAAATATTTGAACCCTTAAAATATTGTTCTTGGAGAAGAAAACATTCTGCCAAAAGATATTTTTCTAATTGATTCTGGGCGGATAAATAAAGCAAAGAAAACACTCTAAAGTTTAAAACTCTTCCTCCACGTCAAAAGCAAAGCTTCCAGACCCTTTTTATAAGAAATTTAAGTCGGTCAAAGGATAAGCATGAGGTCAGCATGTCAGCCAAAAAGTAACGACGCTCGAACGAAAAACCCATCTCGCTCGAACGAGATATGCGTGTCGCTCGAACGACTACGCGCGACATCTCAATGTCGTTCGAACGAGATGGTGATCTCGTTTGAACGACCTTGGCATCGAAACCGAGGTTCGCTTACTGCCTTAGAAAATTTCCTAAAAATTTTCAAAACACATTTTTTTTTCTAAAACAGTTAACAAACTTTTTGAACAAAAATATTTATAAAAGCATTTTTATATAAAAGGTTTTTAAAACTCTTTAAAAAAAATATCCCCACACTCTTAATATGAAATGTACATGAAACTTTAAACATTATCTTACCAAATGTCATATTGTTGGGCTGGAATGTTGAAGACAACTTGTAATCCGGATCGGTCCTTTGTAGATACAATCTTCTCAATTCTTCGATGACTTGTAGCGGTATACGACATAATTAAGTGTCACAGACATTTATAAAAATATGTCCTTACAAATCTCCCCCTATGTCTATGCCTGTATATACATAAAAACATCCGAATTATCAAATACCAAATTACCTATACAAATCTACCCTCCCATGAATCCCAAACTGAAAAGGTAAAATTTGCAAGTTCTCAATTTTTTTCTTCAACATCAAAACTCTCAAAGCTTTTCTCATCAGGGTGTGTAACATATTAATCTTCAATTTTGTACCTACACACATGAGATAAAGAAAAAACCTCCGTGACGCATCGAGTTTGAAATGATAAGAATAAATTATTAATAAATCAAATCTCCTCCATAATGCAAAAACTCCTCCATAACATGATAATGCTTTCTCCCTCTTTTTATGATGTCCCCAAATAGATAGATAAGAAGAAACAATCAAAACAAGGAGTGTCACGATAAAATTGCATAGCAAATATGAATCAATCAACGCGCATGCAAAGGTATGTCCCAAAAACTTTCACAAACTATTTTTGATTTTTCAAATTTTTCATACAAAAATAAGATACCAAAAATCACACCATGGATTCATACTCAAACAACCAAGTCACGCAAATGGAATGAATTGGTGTGATCAAATTCGATAGGAAAATCAATGCATACAAATATGGCATATGTGCACGATGAATATCGGATACTCCTAACGAATGAACTCAACATCTTCCTTAGGTGTAAAAAGATGGAAATATGAGACATTGACTCAATCAAATTAGTAAATCAAAGCTCAAAGTGATTTCTACACCAATAATGTCCAAAACGATTTAATGCTTTTTCAGGACTTTCAAGGAAGTGAAACCCGTTTAAATTCCACAACCAAACTCCCTCATACATATATTTTCTTTTAAAGGTGTACAAACTAAATTCTCAAACTTTGGAGAATTGGTGCAAAAACTTAAGTGGCCCATAATTGGCATGAATTTATTTTTATTGCGTTTAAATTTTTTCTGCCTCTTTTAAACCTCTTTGGACTCCGGATAATAAAATTCCTCAATTTTATAGGTCCAAATAAACGGTGGTTTAATCGCAAGGGATAAATGATAACCTTTCGTAGTTTTAAAATAAAGCACACAAACTCACAAACGGCTCTTACATGCATAACTTTCTTATCAAGTTTTATCGCGCTTGGTTCATTTTAAGGACAAGATTGAAGTGAAAATACCCAATCAACATGTGATAAGACAAGCACAATAATCAAATAAATTTGTGCACGTGTGCAATAAAGGAAATCAAAAGTCAAACATGTAGGAAGTAACACTTAATTACATCTTAATGACTTCAAACATTATAAAGCACATGTATGAATTGACATATTGTCTCAAAACACTATCAAATAGTCACATGAAAAAAATGGAATGATATTGTGACTCGATCATCCTAAGTGTCTATCCATAAACGGTGTAAACAAAATACAAAACTCTTTTTGGATTTTCTCACAAATTTTATCAAAAATAAAGTATTTTTCAAAAGGAAAAATTTATACAAAAAGTACATGTCATTATACTAGCAAATATATATCATGAAACCACAACTATTGTATGAAAAACATGCTAACACAATCATCTATATGATATGGTAAGTGAAAAATCAGATGCAAGCAAACGGAAATCAACTTGTCTAAAATCTAGTGCCTCTAAAAGTGATTTCCTAACCCTAATAGATGTGGAACGTCGTGTGGGGGATTTAGGAACCAAGGGAACACTTGACATAAACTTACTAGGACTTTTTGCAAGATCAAAACAAAAACACCTAAGGTGACCTTTCCTACCACAATATGAACATGTGTAAACGAGTGGAACGAGACCTCTGGGTTGACATTTTCTAATGTCCATAGGAACGGTTGACCCTCTAAAAAAATAATGGTTTTAGCTTTATCACTAGAAGTATGAGAATAAGATGAGCCATTACCATCACTATCAAACCTACTCGAGTCTGTCAAATCATTTTTTAACTTCAAATTTTTTTACTCAAGCAAAGAATTAGACTCTTCCAATTTAAGGGACGCCTTTTTTAAATTTTCAACAATTCCTAAAAGTATATCTCGCTCCCCCTCAATTAAAGAAAACTTTTTCCTAAGATTCTCTTCATGTGCCACAAAATCATTGATTAAAATATTTTTCTCCTCTTTGGCACAAACACAAACCATCGAATTTTTAAGTTCCTTTAATTCTTTTTCTAAAAATAGGACCCTATCATCACTTTCCTTCTTGGATAATTTTAAAGAAACAAAGTCATGGTCCAAGGAAACAAGTTTTTCACGATAAAAATCTCTTTGATTTTGAACCGTTTGCAAAAGATCCATCGCAGATTTAAAATGAGAATTTTCTTTTTTCAAAACTTCATTTTTTTTTGCAAATAACAAATTCAAACTATTTAAATCATCAAAACTCTGACTTGTGTCAATACATGGGGGCATGAAACTAAACAAGTGCTCCATAGAAAATTGTAATTTTTCACAAAACTGATTTTTCAAAAAAAATCAATATCACATAATTTTGCGAAAAATAGAAATACACAATAAAACAGTGTAACCTGCTCTGATACCAATTTGACGACATGAGAAGTCAAATCGTATCAAAATAAATCCTTGAAAAATCAGGATCACGCGATAAATTAGCGTAACCCTCTCTAATACCAATTTGTAAAACCGAATAAATGTGGTGTGTGATACCGATTTAAAATAATTAACAAATTTCTATTTTGGCATACTTATTTAATTAGAATCTATTTAAACCAAATCAAATCAACCCCTAACCATGCAACTATATGTGTGCGTGTGTCAACCCATAAATAAATAAAGCATGTGACACAAATATTCAGGAAAAATCTCCGAAGGGCAAAACCTTTTATTTTCACTATAATTTGTAAAGAACGGTTACACGGATTACAATGAAAACATGAGTGACATACGAAATACCCGCAGGTGTCGGTTCTAATGTCGTCAGCTGGAATCTCCCGCAAGAACTCCAGGTAGGCAGCAATGAAGAAGAAACAGCTTCTCCACAAGTGTGAACTTTATAAGGACTCCCTCCACAATAGCACGCAGCTGTCGGTTATAGATTTTTCCCCACAAAGAATGAACAAAAGCAAAATATGTTCTTGGGTTTGACAAAATAATTCACATAAAAGTAATTGGGATTTTGTGAATTAAAAATAAAATATTTGAACCCTTAAAATATTGTTGTTGGAGAAGAAAACATTCTGCCAAAAGATGTTTTCTAAATTGATTCTGGGCAGATAAACAAACCAAAGAAAACACTCTAAAGTTTAAAACTCTTTCTCCACGTCAAAAGCAAAAATGCCAGACCCTTTTTATAAGAAAGTTAAGTCGATCAAAGGATAAATATGAGGTCAGCGTGTTCAGCCAAAAAGTAACGTCGCTCGAACGAGAAGCCCATCTCGCTCGAACGAGATACGCGTGTCGCTCGAACGACTATGCGCGACATCTCAATATCGTTCGAACGAGATGGTGATCTCGTTTGAACGACCTTGGCGTCAAAACCGAGGTTCACTTACTGCCTTAGAAAATTTCCTAAAACTTTTCAAAACACATTTTTTTTTCGAAAACAGTTAACAAACTTTTTGAACAAAAACATTTATAAAAACATTTTTATATAAAAGATTTTTAAAACTCTTTAAAAAAAAATATCCCCACACTCTTAATATGAAATGTAGATGAAACTTTAAATATTATCTTACCAAATGCCATATTGTTGGGCTTGAATGTTGAAGACAAGTTGTAATTCGGATCCTTCTTTTGTAGATACAATCTTCTCAATTCTTCGACGACTACGACATAATTAATTGTGACAAATATTTATAAAAATATGTCCTTATATACGGGTAAAATTGTAAGAATAAATTTTTTGTGTGTAAAAATATTGATAATATTATTCCTATTTTTTCTCTTATTTTTTGGATTTTTTTTTTATTTTTTTTAATTAAAAATGTCTTGAGATCAATTTAAAAATCTGATTTTAACAATTGTTTTATATTTGTTTGGTACTTATTTGTTTTCCATACATGTTTTATACCTTTTTTTGGATTCGAGTATTGCCTCATATATATTGTATAGGTACCGTATATATACTGTGTTACTCTAACGGTAATAATAGAAACCGATTTTTAGCATGCATTTTTGGGAGCATGGTTTAGCTAAGGATCTACATTTGGCTTACACTGATTTAAAATGGCATCGTTGAATGGAAATTCTCACACACGATTTTATTTAAATGGGTTACAGTTGGTATACACGTGTCGACCACTTAGGTCGTCCTTTTGTGTTTCCTTCTCAGCGTTACGATTACTATTTACCCACGGCTTGTATTAAATTGTTGAAATCCTTGTGAATATTAGTTACACCAATCACAACACACATTATTTACATATAAATATGGGACATTGGTTCTCCATTTTTTTCGTGAGAAAATAAAATTTGCACTCAAACTTCTCATGTTGTTAAAGAAAAATTTAAATCAGTTTCCTTACAATAAGAGTCTGAAAATGAGTCTGATGGGGAGGTTAATGTGTTGGAAAAGATTGATAGTAAGATTGCACTCATGTCAAGTCAGTTGAAAAGGCTTTTGATACAGAAAAATAATTTTGCTAAAAGTTGTGTACAATCTAACTTCCAATCCAGCCTGTCATCGAGGCCTCACATAGAAACACAAATCAGACTGGCTATTCTAGTAATAATAACAGCAAACTAGATAAATCTAAAATGGCTTGTCATAATTTTTGTACATTAGGCCATTTTATTGTTGATTGTCAAGTTAAATCACAAACTTAACACAATAGAAATTATAAGGCCCATTTAACAAAAACTAGGGATGAATCTTCTTATTTGGAAAAAGACCAGGTTAATTCTAAGTCGTAATGCCTTGCGTTTGTTGGTAGTGTCTATGACTGTTGTGGTGATAAATATATTACTGGCCTAAATGACTCTGATGAAGAAGAATCTGATGAGATTTTAGATTTAATTGAATGTGCGAAATCATTGTTATCTACTCAACCATCTATGCATGAATTAACTAATTCTTTAGATGCTTAACATGCTTCTTTCTATGATGATTATGTTTCTGGTTTAAAGGGAACTAATGGAACTTTACACACTAGCACTGAAGTAATTTGGGATGATGATTTTGTAAGCTATGCTGATTATGCTGAAAGTTATGTTAGAACACAAAGAAATAGGAATTATTTATCTAATTTGGTGAAATCACTTAGTGAGACCTTATAAAGTCAATATGGGATAGTTAAGGTAACTAAACAAGAGATAACTGATATCAAATCAAATTTTGAAAAAGAAAGAAGTGATTTTGAAAAGAAAAAATCTGATTTTGAAAATGAAATCTCTGATTTTAACCAAAAGGTTACTATTTTTGAACAAAAATATAAGGCCACATTGGTTGATGTGGAAAAATGTAAAGAAATGTGCGTCGATTCTTTTAAAAGGATAAGAGAAACAGACTTAGAAAGATCCAAAGAAGATTTTGATTTGAATAAAATTTTGGACTCTCGTAAATATGATGATAATACAAATGCCTTGGTTACGAAGAAAATTTTTTAAAAAATCCATGTATTAGACCTACTATATTTGTTAGGGATAGTACTCAAGTCAAACCAAATCTGAGTAGTTCCACAGTTGATAAAGGAAAATAGATTTTGAATAAAAATACTTCTAAAACTGAATTTGATCTCAATTGTCCTCCGGTAATGTCTGCTGACTCTCCTAAGTACATTCCACCCCTAAAAGGGAAGACTTGACTACAAAACATGACTTAGGTGGCTATAAGTCTTGAAAGTCCACTCCTTATGTTAAGCATCCTGCTGTTAATTGCTATTATAGTTTTTGTGATGTGTTTGGTCACCAAAATTGGGAATGCCTTAGTATTCATAAGGAAGCTACTCATTTTAAAGGCCTTAACTGGAAAGTGAAGAGATTTACAAATTTTCCTTGGCAGCGCACTAATAATAATTGGAATCATTTTCTCAATAAGTCTAGACCTCAGACTAATAAGAAAAGTTTCGTAAAATAAAAATCCCATCCTAGATTCCAAAAGGCATAAAAACCTTTGAAAACATTGTCTATTTGGATCAGGATTTCTGATCTGATACCTTAACTAGATTTTTTTTAAACCAAGGAACTTCCAACTGATATTTTTGGCCCTTGCCAAGTTGAGGGAATTACTAAGTCTCCGCATGAAAATGACAAGGAATTAAGCACGACTACACCCTTAGATTCATTCAATGATGGGGGAGGTGAGTTTAATGAAATTGGAGTTATCAAGCATTGTGAGGCTAATGGCTCGAGAGTGATCTCGATCGTGCCAGGGAGGTCAAAGTCAATTTTGAGAATGCACCTAAGAAGGTTGAAAAGGTGGTTCTTAAGGGTAAAGGTGAGAAGTTAGGAATAAGTCATGACGGTGCTTCTACTTTCCAATTAGCACCCGAGCCGGTTCTCACTTTAGTGTTAGATTCACGTGAGTCTCACTCTAACTCACCTAGGCGTCCCATTCCTTTTAGGAGAGTGCGTCCTAGAGTTTTTGAGAGAGGTGTTCCCAAGCCTATTTATGTTTTTTTACATTGCAAGAGGAGAGGTCACCTTAAGGAATTTTGTTTTAAGCTGGGTTATGTGTCACGTTTTGCTTCTACACGTGTTTCTGACACACATGCACCCACACATGATACTTTACATGATCCCGGAGACTACATGAGAGAGTTTGCACATTTAGGTGAGCAAGTTAAGTTTTTGGTCAAAACTTCACAAGATTTGATGGAGGTTTTTCATAAGTTGGCACCACCTTTGGAAAACCCCTCCACACTTCACGATTGAGGTTTGACTTGTTTACTAGCATAGTATGATTTTCATGATGTCATTATTTGCCTATTGCTAGTATGTATCATTTTTGTATAAATTTTTTTTTGAAAAATACAAAAAGATTTTATTTTGATAAAATTTTGAAAAAATCCAAAAAGATTTTTGTATTTTGTTTGCACCGTTTATGGATGAACACTTAGGATGACCAAGTCACAACATCATTCCATTTTTTCATGTGACTATTTGATAGTGTTTTGAGATAATAGGTCAATTCATCCTTGTTCTTTATAATGTTTGGAGTCATTAATATGTAATTAAGTGTTACTTCCTACATGTTTGACTCATGTTTTCCTTTATTGCACACATGCACGGATTTATTTGATTATTGTGCTTGTCTTATCACATGTTGGTTTTGTGTTTTCACTTCAATCCTGTCCTTAAAACGAACCAAGCGCGATAAAACTTGATAAGAAAGTTGTGAATATAAAAACCGTTTGGTGAGGTTTTGCGTGCTTTTGTTTGAAAACGGTGAAGGGCTATGAAAGGTTTTCATTTATCCTTTGAGATTAAGCTGCCGTTTAATTGGACCTAAAAAATTGAGGAATTTTATTATCCGGGGTCCAAAGAGGTTTAGAAGAACCCGAAAAAATCTAAAGGCAATAAAAAGAAATTCATGCCAAATATGGGCCATTTAGGTTTTTGCACCAATTCTCCAAAGTTTGAGAATTTAGTTTATACACCTCTATTCAAAATATAAATCCGAGGGAGTTTGGTTGGAGAATTTAAATGGGTTTGCACGTCCTTGAAAATCTTGAAAAAACGTTAAATAGTTTTGGACGTTATGGGATACACGTGTCGTCAGACTAGACAACGTGTTGGTGAAATCACACTTCTCCTTTCTTAAAACCTCCTTCTCTGTCTCCAAATCTAAAATTCGACGACCTAAATCTCTATTATACTTATTTGTTTTCAAGGTCTCGGTGTACAAATCTCTAAAAGCTTTTTGGAGCTCACTTTCATCTCCACTCTCCTCCTCGCTTTATTCCTCACTCTAAGAACACAAATCACTATCATCGCTCTCGTGTGCACTCTCGTGAGACAAAGTGGGTGTGCTCACACGACTAGAAAAAGCGACAACCATCCCATGTGCTAAACCTTTATCGGACTCATCTCCCTCATCACCCTCACTATCACTAAGAGTGGCGGGCATAGCAGTCTCTTTGCACTTTCTCCTTATCCTAGTAGGACACTCCTTATCTATGTGCCCTTTTTCCTCACACTCAAAGCACCTGATCTCATCCTCTTTATCACTATCTTTGGCCTCCACTTTCTTTTTATTTGATTAAAAAGATCTCTTTTTGTTGAAAGAATTTTCTTTATTCATTTTGAGAAACTTTTAATTTTTTTTACAAACAAGGCCATATCAAAATCTTCCTCAAATCAGACTCATAAAATTTTTCTTAAAATGAGTCTTTAAAGCAACTTCCATTATCCTTAGCCTTAATGGTTTTGGGAAACATGTCAATCTCATAGGTTTAAAGATCTCTTACAAGTTATTCCAATTTAAGTGATTTCAAATTTCCCAAAGAGTTCTAAACAGTGACGTTAGGAATAAAACGTTTTGGAAGAGATCTAAAAATCTTTTTAACGACACGTGTGTTATCAATAACCTCACCCAAATTAAAACTGGTGTTAATAATGTCCGATAAATGTGCATAAAAATCATCAAATTATATAGACTCAGACATGGGGATAGTCTCAAATTTGGTGGACAAATTTTGTAACTTAGATTCTTTAACCGCGTTCGTACCCTCATGTGTCAATTTCAAAACATCCCAAGCCTCTTTAGACATGGTACATGTCATAATTCGGCGAACTCATCAGGAGTGATAGCTCCAGAAATAGCACTCAAACCACGTGAATTAAATTTAGATAATTTATGATCATCCTCAGTTCACGCTTACACGGGTTTTAAAGAGGAGATATTATCAATGGTGATCGTGGGAGGAGTCCACCCATTTTCGCAAAGGTACCAAACACGCTCGTCAATGTCTTTTAAACTAGATTTCATGCAAGCTTTCCAATAGGCATAATTAGACCCGTCAAAAATAGGCATCTGATTATAGAAGTGCTCCATACAAAATGCGATTTTTCACAAAATTGATTTTTTTTTCAAAAAAATCAATATCACACAATTTTGCAGAAAATAGGAATACGCAATAAATTAGGGTAACTTGCTCTGATACCAATTTGTAAAAATGTGACTGTGTGATAATGATTAAATTCACAAATTTCTAAACTGGCACACTTATTTAATTAGAGTCTATTTTTAAACAAACTTAATTCAGCCCCTACACATGCATCAAAACATCATAAATAATTCGACCCACGCACGAAAAATAAATGCGACCGTTTCAGGAAAAAAACCTTTCGAGTAAAACCTTTTATAATCACTTTAAAGAATTAACAAGACCTTTGACCTACATACAACCTGATAATCTCCCATAAGTGTTGTGACACCCCGCCTAATTAATCCTGGGTAATCAGTCATAAATCAAGTTAGAAAAGGTTTCTCAGTTGGTCCATTCTTAGCATCACTGTCGTCTTTTTAATTACTAACCACTTAAGTGAAAAAAATAGGTTGGTGCCAATTTTTATCTTTCAATTAATTAAATAAAAACTCATGCGGAACATAAAAATATAAACAATCACAGTTAACTAAAATAACCAACCACAATTAAAATACCTAACCGCATAAACCATCGGTCCAATCATCTAATACAAGCAAAGATAAGAATAAAATTTCAACAAGTCTAATACTGATAAATGAACTGTGAGCAACAAGCTCAGATAACTGCTAGAGAGTTTCTACACGAATGAAAGAAGGAGGCGTCTATCAAAAACCCCGCAACATCCACATGTGCTGCAGCAAAGGATACCTGGAATAGAATCAAGCCTGGCGCCCCTGTGGTTGGACACCTAAAAGGTTTTTAAAAAAATTTATAGCAAGGTTTAGTACCCAAAAACATTTGAAAATATTTAACAAATGATTAACTTGCAGTAATAAATAAATATTCATGCTCTTCATATTTTAGTTAGTGTCGTACTCTCTTGAGGATTTCCTCACCCCCTCCTCTAATGTGCACTATTAACGCTTTCATTTGATTCACTAGGTTCTACGCTCCTAACCCAGTACTTACTTTAACCCTTGTAATTTACCTACTCTAACCGAGTATGCCTTAATTCATGATTTTTAAGTTATTATAAACGTCAAACTTAATTAAATCATTACCCTTTTCAATTTCATATAACATTCACACCTGTTATGCACATAATACATTTTACACTATGTATTAATGATCCCACATATAATTATTTGTCTAATTATATATTTAATCATATTACGGTATTCACAAACATAATGAAATAACATTTAATACAAACTTTCGACCGAGTAAATATACTCCCAAAATATAAAATTTTCCCAAGTGCTATCCAACTAAGTGTATTCACATAACCTAGTTATCTAAGTTAGATTCGCTCACTAACTTAGTTTAACATACGCATTGGAGGCGGTCATATTCCTTTCCTGAAAGTGAGATACTCCTCACCCATATAACGGACGCTATGACCTGGGATTATACTCGCCCTACTCCTCAAGCTAGGGGATTCATCCACTATGCGCAACCTCCTCCTTATAGCACTAGAGTATATACTAATAATATTCAATCACTGATATTAATGCACACACACTATATATATATACTGTCACACTCCGTATATGTATATAAATATAAAATGTCCCGGCTACACCATGTATACAATCCGTAACACAAGCCTATTTAATTCATTAAGAGTTTATGGTCCAACTCTAATCATTAATTAATTCGCACATTAATTAATTAAGCCACTTTTGGTGTCGCCCCCACCATAAAATTGGACTTACCCTCATAGTCCGAATTAACCTCACCCGAGTCTAAATTCCCGACTCCCGAATTATTTAGCCTTTACCTAAATAAGATTTATTCTCTCGGTATTCCCCAACCGTTATCCCCGGAATTGTTCTCTACGTCTATATTTAATCCTTTCGAACACCTTCCCAAAAATTTAACCTTAGTGTGTCACACCTAATTTCTCCAAAACTCAACAAATTTAAATTATGATGTCACACTAAGTCGTCTCCCAATTCTAATTAACTTTATTCACCCTTAATCAGATTTAAAACCCATGTATAAATTTCTCACCAAATTAATTCATGGAAAAAGATTAAATTAAATTTTCTTCATATAAAAGAAAACTGGGTGAACTGTCAAAATCTGTCGACTCTCGATCGATCGACCCCAGATCTTAGATCGATCGATCGAGCAGGTCTTCGTCTTCTTCGCGAAGATAGATTCTGCCATGGATGAGTTTCATAAAACCCTAACTCCTTCTATCATCAATCTCAAGCTTTCTTAGTAATAATACAAGTTAGGAACCTTATTAGGGACCTCCAGAATGTCCTCCAACGTTATTAATTCTTCCATTAACTACAATTTCTGAATTTGGGAAAATATTCATCATTAGTTCCTTACCCATTTACACCCCAAATCCCTTCACCAAATTCATTTTTAATTATCCAGATATCATCCTACCGGATATGTACCAATTTATAATATCAAATTTCTACAAGAATCCTCATTCAAATTCGTAAATCAGATTATTAATTTCAAAACCTCATGTTTATGCCATGAACACCCAAAACGATTTTTGATCAAACACATCACATGAATATGAATTGAAAAACAGATTCAATACTATTGCAAGTTATCCACTTGCCTTAGGTTTCGTAGTGTCTGATTCGAAGATGAATTCCAAGGTTGAAGATGATCCTTGTTGGCTCTCTAGTGATCCCAAAACTGCTTTTAACTGCTATTAGGGTTCCTTAATACACTTAGCCTTTTTCTAAAACTCTATTAGCCGTTTTCTTATTCCATCTCATTCCTTAATTTACCTAAATCCCATTTTTTGCCTAATGGGCCAAGCCCAAGTGACCCAAATGCCCCCCGTGTGGGCCCGACTATGTCTAAAAATGCCTCGTGACCCGTTTACTACCCCCGGGTACACTTTTCCGACTATCTCGACCCATTCGGACTCAACCATACACTCAGAATTCACATCCGAATTAATTTATAAAAATATAATTTTCCCCCACCCGTTTAGTTTATACCGACTCCCGGTTGAGATAAGTGCATACCTTGTCATTAATACTCGAAATGACATAATTACAATATTACTATTCACTTAGTAAATAAGTTTTTCTTAAATATTAATCATTCACTTCCCGATTAATGTTTAAATAACCTTTTCCTAATTATTTCAATTAAAAATTACGACTCACAAGTAATTTTTAATTCCCGAATTAATTAAATATTTAATGCATGAAAGTCATAAAAGTACGGGGTGTTACATACTCCCCCCCCCCCCCCCTTACAAAGGAATTTCGTACCCGAAATTAGGTTATACCTGTGATGAAAAGCTCCGGATATTGTTCCCGCATATCCTCCTCCCGCTCCCAGGTAGACTTGATGACCCCACTGTACTCTAACTAGTGGAACAACTTTGGATCGTAACTTCCGCTCGCTCCGGTCTAGAATAGCCACTGGTCTCTCCTCATATGAGATGTATAGCTATAAATCAATTTCCTCAAGTGGAATGTGCCAGAAGGCCCTCTCGCTCCTGCGATATTTCTTCAGCGATGCCACATGGAACACGTCGTGTATCCGCTGAAGGTGCTCTGGTAATCCCAGTCTGTAGGCTACAGGCCCCACCCTCTCGATAATAGGGAAAGGTCCCACGTACCTCGGTGCTAACTTAGCCTTCTTGCCGAACCTCATCACCCCTTACATAGGGGACACCCGGACCAATATCTGATCCCCAACCTCTAACTCCACATGTCTCCTTGAAGCATCTGCGTAACTTTTCTGCCTATCCTGAGCTATCCGAATCCTCCCTCGGATTAGCTCTATCTTGGAAGATGTCTCCTGAACAATTTTCGGCCCCAATAGTTCGTTATCCTCCACCTCTAACCAACAAGCGGGTGAACGACAAGGTCTCCCGTATAGTGCTTCGATTGGTGCCATGCCGATCGTGAATTGGTAAGAGTTGTTATACGCAAACTCTACCAGAGGAAGATACTTCTCCCAACCTCCCCCAAAGTCTAATATGCACATTCTGAGCATATCTTCCAGCATCTGATTGACTCTCTCAGTCTGTCCGTCAGTTTGTGGGTAATAAGCTGTACTCAATCGCAACTCCATGCCCATGGCCTCCTGAAAACTCTGACAAACATGGGCCACAAAGATCTTGTCCCTATTCGGCACAATATTTATCGTTACTCCGTGCAGCTTAACAATCTCTGCTATGAATAGCTGCGCATAATGCATTGTCTCAAAGTCTGTGAGAACCGGTAGGAAGTGAGCCAATTTGGTCAACCGATCCACAATGACCCATATGGAATCGTGACCCTTCTGCGAATTCGGTAACCCTGTAATGAAGTCCATGGAGATGCTCTCCCACTTCCACACGGGAATTTCCAGTGGCTGTAGCATTCTTGATGGTCTCTGATGGTCAACTTTCACGAGCTGACACGTGGCACATTTCGAAACAAACTCTGCTATGTCCCGTTTCATTCCTGCCCACCAATACTGTCTCCTCATATCCTGATACATCTTATCCCCACCGGGATGTACCGCGAATCTCGACCCATGAAACTCTGTGATAACAGCGTGCCTGAACTCCTCATCCTCTGGCACAATCAACCTCCCATTAAGGCGTAAGCCTCCCTCCGAGCTGATCGTGTAACCCTCTGCTCCCTCAGCTAGCAACTGGTTCACCCTATCTCGACAGGTCTGACCCTTTGCCTGAGCCCTCACAACCCACATAATTATCTCAGGTGTGATGGAAAATGCTGACATACATGCCCTGCCTACATCATCCTTATATCGAAGTTCTCTCCACTTCGCTTTCCAGACTTCTGATATTTCCCCCGTCGGTCTCCGACTTAATGCATCTGCTACCACATTAGCCTTACCAGGATGATACTGAATATCAAACTGGTAGTCCTTTACAAATTTTATCCATCGCCTCTGTCTCATATCCTCAAAGCAAAAACGACCGCTGCTAACTCCAGGTCATGAGTGGGGTAATTTCTCTCGTGGGGCTTTAGCTTCCTGGACGCATAAGCTATAACCCTTTCCTCCTGCTGAAGCACACCCCCAAGTCCCTGTAAGGATGCGTCAGTGTAAACCCGATACTCTAATCCCCCTTTAGGTAATGCAAGTACGGGTGCAGATGTCAACTTTTCTTTTAACTCGTCGAAAGCTAATTGACAGTGATCATTCCAAGTGAAAGGTACCCCTTTTCGGGTCAGATTCGTCAAAGGGCCCATAATCTTTGAGAATCCTTTAATGAACCGCCTGTAATAATTGACCAATCCCAAAAAACTGCGCACTTCAGTCGGTGTCGTGGGTTGTCCCCACTCCCTCACCGCCGATACTTTACTCGAATCCACCGCAATACCCCCGTCTGACACCACGTGACCAAGAAACTGAACCTCCCGTAGCCAAAATCCACACTTACCGAATTTGGCATAGAGCTGGTGATCTCGTAATGTCTTTAACACTCTACACAAGTGCTCTGCATGCTCTTCCTCGGTGCGTGAGTAGATCAGGATGTCATCAATGAACATGATAACAAATTGATCGAGAAATTCCCTGAAAACTCTATTCATGAGGTCCATGAACACTATTGGCGCATTGGTGAGACCTAATGGCATCACCCTGAACTCGTAAGATCCATACCGCGACAGGAAGGCGGTCTTAGGAACATCCTCCTCTCGGATACGTAGTTGATGATACCCTGACGTCAAGTCGACCTTAGAGAAGTAGGACGCCCCTCTTAACTGGTCAAATAGGTTATCAATCCTAGGCAATGGATACTTATTCCGTATCGTGGACTTATTCATCTCTCTATAGTCCATGCATAACCGTAGTGAGCCATTTCGCTTTTTCACAAACAACACCGGTACACCCCACGACGATGTACTTCGTCGGATGAAACCCGGCCTCAGAAGCTGCTGAATCTGCTCCCTCAACTCACGCATCTCTGAGGGGGCCATACAGTATGGGGACCGAGCAATTGGCCTCGTCCCTGGGGCTAAATCGATTACAAATTCGATTTCCCTTCTAGGTGGAAACCGTGGTATCTCCTGAAACACATCCTCAAAGTCTCTCACCACTGGGATTGAGTCCAACGGAATAGCCACCTCCTGTGAAGTTTCCTCCTCAATGTAATACAAGTGTGTACGTGACCCTCCCTCGGGTAGTGGCATTGCTATCAAGAACATCTCATGCCCTGGAATGGAGAACACGATGGTCCTTTCGTAGAAATCCACCGTCGCCCGATAACCTGCCAACCAATACATACCCAAGATGACATCGTATCTCTCCATATCTAACACCAAGAGGTCCGCTGCTAAACTAAGTCTTCCAATACAAATTTCCACACCCCGACAAATTGAGTGGATCGTAGCCCCGCTGCCTACCAGTGAATCTACACATATCCGAAGACTACCCGCGGTCTCTAGTAGTCCGACCCGTTTAGCAAAATTATTTTTAATGAATGAATGTGATTCTCCCGTATCGAAAAGAATACTACCCTCATAACCATGAATGATAAACATACCCTCAACTGCTGGCGGTGCTTGCTGCGCTAGAGGATTGGGAACATCCCGGACGTTATACACGCATCCGTAGTGCATCTGTCCCTGCTGCGGTGGAGCGGGTGCTGCTGCTGCTACTGGCGGCATCTGCTCCCGTTGCCCCTGTTGGGCCTCCTGCTGTTGACCTCTGCCCCTCTGTGGGCACTCCCTCTTGAAATGTCCTAGCTAGCCAAAAAAAAAATGTCTCTGACCATCTGCCTGTCGTTGGCCCTGTTGGCCCTGGCGTGGCTGGCCTTGGCCCTGTTGGCCTCCCCCATTGTTCCCTTGGCCCTGACGGCCCTGCGTAACCTGCTGCTGCTGATTTGGGCCCGGCTGTCCCTGCCTAAACCCTTGTCCTCCCGGTCAGAACCCACCAGGCTTAAACTCCTTATCCTGATTCCCTTGCTAACTGCCCGTCTGCTGCTGAGCACCACTTGTGTCAGCACTAGTAACTGCTTTGCCCTGTTGGCTCGGCTCCCCTGTTCTCTTGCTTCCCTTCGTATGGAAGAGATGATCCTGGCAGTGTACAAGTGCAGCGTTAACGACATCTGTATACGTTACTAACGTCGGATTCCCAATCAAATGTTGCCTGATCCGCCAGGCTAAACCGTCCATAAACCTCGATTTCTTCCGTTCCTCATCGCTCACCTCATTTGGCACAAAGTTTTCCAAACAGGTGAACTCTTTCTCGTAGTCTGCCACTGATCAGTCACCCTGAACTAAATCACTGAATTTATTTCTCATCTCAGTCTCTACTACTGGTGGAAAGTATTTGCGGTCGAACCGCACCCAGAACTCTGCTATCGACATCAAGTCTCTCTCCTCGGCGGTGGTAACTAACTCCCACCACTGTAAGGCTGCCCCTGACAGACGAAAGGTAGCAAGCATCTGCTTTTGTACCTCGGTACACTCCAGCATGCGCAAATGGTGCTGAATGTTCTTCTTCCAGTCACAAGCTTCTACTACATCTGTGCTACCCCGAAACTCAGGTGGGTGACCCTTCTGGAAGGTCTCCCTAACTCTCTGCCAAGATGGTGGCCCCACTGGAGCCTGAACTGCTGGTTCCACTGGAGGCGGTGCCTGGGGCTGTGGAAAGTGAGCTGCCATAGCTCGCATTGCTGTCTCGATCACCTGGGCCACTATCACTGCCACCTGAGTAGTGGAAATCAACTAGGGTGGGGGTGGGGGTGGGGGTACCTGTGGCTCCTGGTGATCTTCCCTGACCTCATCCCTAGCCTCAGCCCTCTCCGCTCTTAGTCTCCTCGGTGGCATCTGAAATAGATTAAATCTCATAAGTACACAGTTTACACAAAAAAATATTCACAGCAGAAGTATGATATCTCACAAGAGGAAAATGAATCAACAGTCATAATAATAGGGCTCTATAATAACCGAGTGCTACGCTGAAACGTAGAAAGCTGCACAGATCCTAAGGACAGTAGAACCTGATGCTCTGATACCATCTGTGACACCCCGCCTAATTAATCCCGGGTGATCAGTCCAAAATCAAGTTAGAAAAGGTTTCTCAGTTGGTCCATTCTTAGCATCACTGTCGTCTTTTTAATTACTAACCACCTAAGTGAAAAAAAATAGGTTGGTACCAATTCAATTAATTAAATAGAAACTCATGCAGAACATAAAATAATAAACAATCACAGTTAACTAAAATAACCAACCACAATTAAAATACCTAACCGAATAAACCATCGGTCCAATCATCTAATACAAGCAAAGATAAGAAGAAAATTTCAACAAGTCTAATACTGATAAATGAACTGTGAGCAACAAGCTCAGATAACTGCTAGAGAGTTTCTACACGAATGAAAGAAGGAGGCGTCTATAAAAAACCCCGCGACATCCACATGTGCTGCAACAAAGGATACCTGGAATAGAATCAAGCCTGGCGCCCCTGTGGTTGGACACCTAAAAGGTTTTTAAAAAAATTTATAGCAAGGGTTAGTACCCAAAAACATTTGAAAATATTTAACAAATGATTAACTTGCAGTAATAAATAAATATGCATGCTCTTCATATTTTAGTTACTGTCGCACTCTCTTGAGGATTTCCTCACCCCCTTCTCTAATGTGCACTATTAACGCTTTCATTTAATTTACTAGGTTCTACGCTCCTAACCCAGTACTTACTTTAACCCTTGGAATTTACCTACTCTAACCGAGTATGCCTTAATTCATGATTTTTAAGTTATTATAAACGTCAAACTTAATTAAATCATTACCCTTTTCAATTTCATATAACATTCACACCTGTTATGCACATAATACATTTTACATTATGTATTAATTTTCCCATATATAATTATTTGTCTAATTATATATTTAATCATATTAAAGTATTCACAAACATACTGAAATAACATTTAATACAAACTTTCGACCGAGTAAATATACTCCCAAAATATAAATTTTTCCCAAGTGCTATCCCACTAGGTGTATTCACATAACCTATTTATCTAAGTTATATTCGCTCACTAACTTAGTTTAACATACGCATTGGAGGCGGTCATATTCCTTCCCTGAAAGTGAGATACCCCTCACCCATATAACGGACGCTATGACCTGGGATTATACTTGCCCTACTCCTCAAGCAAGGGGATTCATCCACTACGCGCAACCTCCCCCTTTAGCACTAGAGTGTATACTAATAATATTCAATAACTGATATTAATGCACACACACACACTATATATATATATATATATATATATATATATATATATATATATATATATATATATACTGTCACACTCCGTATATATATATAAATATAAAATGTCCCGGCTACACCATGTACACAATCCATAACATAAGCCTATTTAATTTATTAAGAGTTTATGGTCCAACTCTAATCAGTAATTAATTCGCACATTAATTAATTAAGTCACCTTTGGTGTCGCCCCCACCATAAAATTGGCATTACCCTCGTAGTCCGAATTAACCTCACCCGAGTCTAAATTCCCTACTCCCGAATTATTTAGCCTTTACCTAAATAAGATTTATTCTCTCGGTATTCCCCAACCGTTATCCCCAGACTTATCCTCTACGTCTATATTTAATCCTTTCGAACACCTTCCCAAAAATTTAACCTTAGTGTGTCACACCTAATTTCTCCAAAACTCAACAAATTTAAATTATGATGTCACACTAAGTCGTATCCCAATTCTAATTCACTTTATTCACCATTAATCAGATTTAAAACCCATAAATAAATTTCTCACCAAATTAATTCATGGAAAAAGATTAAATTAAATTTTCTTCATATAAAAGAAAACTGGGCGAACTGTCAAAATCTGCCAACCCTCGATCGATCGACCCCAGACCTTCGATCGATCGATCGAGCAGGTCTTCATCTTCTTCGTGAAGACAGATTCTGCCATGGACGAGTTTCATAAAACCCTAACTCCTTCTATCAGCAATCTCAAGCCTTCTTAGCAATAATACAAGTTAGGAACCTTATTAGGGACCTCCAGAATGTCCTCCAGCGTTATTAATTCGTCCATTAACTACAATTTCTGAATTTGGGAAAATATTCATCTTTAGTTCCTTACCCATTTACACACCAAATACCTTCACGAAATTCATTTCTAATTATCCAGATATCATCCTACCAGATATGTACCAAGTTATAATATCAGATTTCTACAAGAATTCTCATTCAAATTCGTAAATCAGATTATTAATTTCAAAACCTCATGTTTATGCCATGAACGCCCAAAACGAATTTTGATCAAACACACCAAATGAATATGAATTGAAAAATAGATTCAATACTATTGCAAGTTATCCACTTGTCTTAGGTTTCGTAGCGTCTGATTCGGAGATGAATTCTAAGGTTGAAGATGATCCTTGTTGGCTCTCTAGTGATCCTAAAACTGCCTTTAACAGCTATTAGGGTTCCTTAATACACTTAGCCTTTTTCTAAAACTCTATTAGTCGTTTTCTTATTCCATCTAATTCCTTAATTTACCTAAATCCCGTTTTTTGCCTAATGGGCCCAGCCCAAGTGACCCAAATACCCCCGTGTGCGCCCGGCTATGTCTAAAAATGCCCCGTGACCCGTTTACTACCCCCGGGTACACTTTTCCGACTATCTCAGCCCATCCGGACTCAACCGTACACTCAGAAGTGACATCCGAATTAATTTATAAAAATATACTTTTCCCCCACCCGTTTAGTCTATACCGACTCCTAGTTGAGATAAGTGCATACCCTGTCATTAATACTCGAAATGACGTAATTAGAATATTACTATTCACTTAGTAAATAAGTTTTTCTTAAATATTAATCATTCACTTCCCGATTAATGTTTAAATAACCTTTTCCTAATTATTTCAATTAAAAATTACGACTCACAAGTAATTTTCAATTCCCGAATTAATTAAATATTTAATGCATGAAAGTCATGAAAGTACGGGGTGTTACAAGTGTGTAATGCACGGTGCCTTCAACAAATCTTCAAAGATACGAGATACTGCGAAATACCCTCGAGGCATCGATTTGTCGTCTTCGGCTCGTCCACACGCAGAATGAGTACACTCGGTATCCATTGATCAAATATGGAGATCCCTTCTCCAAAAAGGTTGAACAAAGTCAAAATTGTGTTCTTGAAATACCAAAATAATTCACTAAAGCAAATGGGAGTTCAAAACTCTAGACATTATATTTTTTTTGATAAAATATAATTAAATGGATTTATAATAAGTAAAAAATATTACAACCGCCTTGTTGTGGGTTATATTTATGTATAGATTTATGTCAAAAAAATATTAGAATTTAAGTAAATCCTAGATTATATGTGTGTCTATGTATAGATTATGTCAATAAACCCTAGATTGTATGTGTGTAATTTTTTTGACAAAATATGCTTGTCTTCTTTTTTTTTTTGCAAAATATAATTAAATGATTTTTTTTACATACGAGTCGCAAACACGTGTGCACATTACTATAGTGAGATATTGTTGGCTTGGTTGTTGGATACTATGTTGAATTTATTGAATTGATACTAGTGTCGATAAATGTACATGTTATTAAATTTGTTGGGTGTGCTCTTGATTTGCCTATGAAAAAGTATATCATATATCTTGCGATTAATGTGCATTTTTTTATATTTACGTCAAGATATTAGGGGGCTACAAATTGACATGGAACAAATACAACTTGATTCCGTTCATTCATATTTTAACTTGACATTTATGCCATAATTCTATTGATTTCATACAATTCTGTTTTAGTTTGAGATTTGTTGTGATCAACTTGATTGGATATGTATTTTAAAATGTTAAAATGGTGACATAACAATCACAACTACATTGATATTATAGGCACCGGGTTGATATTATAGATTTTTGTTCTCCTTTGCCTTTGTGTACTTTTCTTTACATTTTTATTCTCCTTTGCCTTTGTGTACTTTTCATTTTTCATAGTTGTTAGTTGGGTTAGGTGCGGCATGCCTCAGGCAGTGGGTGAGGTAATAGTGGCATGAAAGAGTCCTAAGAGTTGGAAGGGTTACATGAAAGCTTAGAGATTGTCTCCTCATTGTATTAATAATAGGTATTTTGAGGGAAAGGAATTAGCACCGTCAAGACTGGGCCATGTCTTTTTTAATATGCTTGTACTAGGTATTTGTTTTCGAGGTGGAGGGAATCTTTGGTGTGTCTTATATAGTTCTTTTATTATGTATACTTCATGTATATGGTATTCTGCCTCCTTAGGCAGGTTGTTTATTTATGAGTCTTTTAGTTTTCAATAAAAGGTTTAGGGTTTTAGGGTTTAGAGGTTAGAATAGGTGTTTATAAGTGTTCTATATGGTGGGGCACTACTATGCCAAATTAATTCTCATAATAGTAAAAAACGTACCATGAAATGTTAGCATCACTTGGGGGGAACCTTTTAGGTTACCTTGGTCTTATATGAGAGAGGCTAACAAACTCTGAATTTTAAATGAATCTAGTATTTGTTAAATTGTGACATTGTCATTGTTATTAGGTTCAATATTGTGTTCGATGTTAAACGTAGCGAAGAAAAATAATATGGCTCCAATTATCTCAAAAATCATCACTCAAGTCCAAGTGATGTGACTTAGCAATTATAGGCTCGAAAAATTACTCGAGATGGATGGTGAATTGCGTTTATATAAATTAATGGTAAATTAAAACATTTATATTCTCTTACTTGGAATTGATAATGTAAATATATATAATAACAATAATATATATATATATATATATATATATATATATATATATATATATAGAGAGAGAGAGAGAGAGAGAGAGAGAGTGTGTGTGTGAGAGAGAGAGAGAGAGAGAGAGAGAGAGAGAAAGCGTTAATAGACATGGAAACTAAATTTTTACGTGGTTCGACCTTACCAACATCCATGCGTAGACGACACTCAAAAAATTCTCTATCTCACACTCACTACAGTAGAGAAAATACATTACAAAGATTTCAAACACCTCTTGCAACTGCTACTGATAAGACGCCCTACTTTTTCTCAAGCGGACACCACCAAAATCAAGGATCCATTAATAGTCTGGTTTAAGAAATTCCTTACCGGCATTGAAGATATAATAAAGTTCAAAAATAGAAAGATATATCATAATAAATTTATAGTACTAAGGTAATATTTGGAATCAATAATAACTTCACTCTCTAGAAGTGTAATATTTTTTTGTCGAAATGAAATGCTCAAGGTGTAGTATGAGAATTTTTCCTTTATTTCTTAATGAATATTTAGCATAAGTAATTTGATAGAGCTTTGATGTCTTCATACTGTTTTATAATTTTTTGTGTGGTAAAAATGATGTTTAGGAAGTATTTATAGAGGGGATAAAAAAACTAGTTGTTATAACTTGTTAGGGGAAAATTACTTTTTTATCTTTAAAAAACTAGCCATTATAGTTTCATTTTTCCATAATAAGTCTATTTGTAAAAATGTTGAGTTGTATTGAACTTGTTAAGTCTACTTCATAAATTTTCAAGTTAACTTAAATTCCTAGTATATTAGAAATATCCTTCCCAATTCAATTTTAATTGTTTCGGTCGCTTGGACAAGTTAAGTCGACTTAATTAGTTCATTCAGATGATTTTTTTTTAAACTTTTGTTTAGAATGTGTAAGGATTATTGTGAGTGTTTGTGTATAATTAAACAAATAGAATAAACATTTCAAGATAAAAATACACTTTCACAATAATTCATAAATCACTCAAATCATTCGTCGAATTCTTTAAAAGCTTGTTAATGTTTATGAATTATTTTGATGTTGATGAAGATTGTTGTGTAATTTTTGGGACTTGCATGATGAGAAATAAGATTTGTCGTGATTTTTGATTGACATATTCTTTGAGCATGAATTTTGTTGGAGTCAAAGCTTGAGTGATGATAACTTCCTCGGTTATATGATATCATGAACTTCCTTGACTAGCTTTGGTTGAGAGAGTGAAGTCGACGTTCCTTATAATGAAACTCACCATGTTTTGAGAATGGTATTTTCAAAGATATTAAGGTGAATGTAGTGAAGTTTATACTTTATCAGTTGAATTATTGTCATAAAATGATATTTATTTACTTTTTAAAATCTCTTTGATTCACAATGGAAGTTTTACACACTATACTATAATAATTATAGTGTGTAATTAATACTACGTCGCCAAAATAATTATTACACGTTACACTAAATGTTTTCTCTATTAGCCCTCTGGTTAATCTAGAGTGTAAATAAATAGATAGTTATATTATTCTTATTTTTAAACATTAGATACAAGTGCCTATGACATGCATTAATCCATATAGCAATGCTACATAGACAAACTAAACTAACCAACTTATTAAATGAAGTAATGTGTCAATAAATGCATTGGTCATTATTTTATGTGTAACATATATACTAACTAATATTGATGATGTTGGATACCATCCTAAGGATTCAACCTGGTTTTTAAGCTTACACAACAATGGTGAAAATAATAAATAGAAGAAAAAGTTATAGAAAAGATGAGAGGTAGAGAAAATATGACACAAAATATAAGTGGTTCGACCGTTAGCCTACATCCACTGTGCAAAGTGAAGAGTGATTTCACTATAATAGGGCATAAACTGCCATGGGTGATATACAAGCTCCCCTCTCTTTACAATTTAGCAGCATAAAAAAAGGAGTTTACAATTACTAGATGATGAAGAATAAGACATGAGGTCTCTTTAATAGGCTAGGGGATGTGCAATGTCACCCCCTAAACATGCACTTAATGATTGGGTAAAAGTTAGACTAATGAGCGTATGATAGCTGTAGAGATGAGTATAGAAGATGTGATGAAGAATATTCTCTCAATGTGGTTGTTTGATCTTTTATAACAGTTAGTTGAATATGGTTGCAATTCCCATGTTATGATTTTCATATGTGCATGAGATGTCTGAGGCTGAATGTCTTAAATAGTTGAGACTGATGTAGTCTAACATCATTCTGATGAGCCAAGATTATATTGGAAAGCCATCTGAGACGGGTCTAATAAGATGGCCGAAGAGACATTCTAATTTTGTCTGAGGCTGACTCTGGTAGAGGGAAAGACTAGAGCCTCTCCTTACTGAGATTACTATCTGGATTGCTCATCTGGAGTAATCTTTAAGGTCGATACCATTTAGGATGAGTTTGACAGTGAAGGTTTCTATTAGATAGTATAACTCTTCAAATATATCTATGAGGAAGGATTTTTCTCAATGGGTCCTCTAGACGAGACCACACTTATGTATTTGAATCACTCCTAGACCTTAGCCTTTAATGCCAGTTCGATGTTGAGGTTTAAACAATATCTATTATCTCATCTCGTCTTAGAATTGTGATTCTTAGCTTGCATCCGAGGGTGTGGAGTAACACACTTGTCTTCTGGTGATGGGCTTGGTTAGTATAGGCACAGTTTTCTAGGAAACTTGGGGGCACGCGCATAATAAAACTTCACGTGTAGGTTATTGGGAAGCATGCCCTAATCATTACAACTTTGGGGAACAGTGCGTGTGGTTTTAAGCTATAAAAGACTCCCTAACCTTTCATTTTTGCCTAAATTGATTTTAGACCAAAATAAGCATCCTTTATCTTTCTAGAAACCTCTTCTTCTCCAATCTGATTCTGCTCCTTTTTTGGTTCGTTCTTACATTTTTAGTCTTTTTCTGATTTCTTGATATTCCTTTCATCTCCTCTCTTCGTTTCCTTTAGTTTGATCCACTTTATTGCATTTTTTTATTTTTCGATGAACTTTTGGTTACTCTGGTGATCTGTTTGTGGTAATTTGTGCTTTTTTCATGGTGGTTTAAGTGGGTAGGAGTTAGGTAGTGGAAAATTCTAGGTAAAATTAGCAAGAAAGTTGTCTTCGGTCATTTTTAGGCTAACTGCTGTGTTTTTTCAGTGATCTTATCTGATACCTAAATTAGGAACTGGTGTTCTTGAGAGAAACCATTCAAATCATCTGATTGACTTATTTTGATCTTTAGAATCTCCACTTTGGTTTCCTAGTGTTTGTTATGTACCGTGATCTATATGCGTTTAGTGAAGAATTTCCCCATCGGCGCGAATGCATGAGATGAGATAAAGGAAAAGTGAGTGTGAGGTCGAGTACCATCGATATAGGCATCCAATACCATTGGCTCCCACTCCTCTAGTTGTTGAGAAACCTATTCTGCTCTTTACTTATCCTTCTCCAGTCGAGACCACAGTTAGGACCCCTATAATAATTACCATCAACAGTGATTCCATGTCTTCTTCTAAGGGTTATATCCCTTTTAAATGCTTAGGTCTTCATGATGGTCGAGTGAACTCAGGGAAAGATTATTGTGATGAGGTTATAAGAATTCTATAGCTCATCCTGATGAGGGTGAGATAGAAAATTATATCGATTTAAGTAACAGGGAACATCCCAGTACTTCTTCTCGTCAACGGGGAGACCCTAGGGCCTAAATTTATGACATTTTAGATGATGAGTCTGAGAATAGAGATGTGACAATGTACACCCACCCCCTCATATGCCTACACATGTCTCGACTGTGACTTGGACCGAGTTCATAGAATGTGATCCTCGTGGTAAGGCACCTGCCACTAAGGAGGAGGAGGAGGAGGAGGAGGAGGAGGAGGAGGAAGAAGAAGAAGAAGAAGAAGAAGAAGAAGAAGAAGAAGAAGAAGAAGAAGAAGAAGAAGAAGAAGAAGAAGAAGAAGAAGAAGAAGAAGATCCTTACACTTTAGACATAAGTGTAGTTTTGTCCATTCCCAGTGATGTCCACTAAACTGTTCTCGTGGGTTGGAGGCACATTTACGGGATCATACCTTCATAAACATGAGACTGCCTACTGAGGATGAGCATGCCTTTGACCTTAGAAAGAAGGGAGAGGTTTTTGTTTATGAATAGATGTTCAGAGTCAGCTTTCTCCTTCCTTTCCACCCGTCCATCAGGAAAATTCTTTCTTCGATTGGTGTTTCTCCTTCACAACTGACTCTGAATGCTTGGATGATCCTTTATAGAATGGCTCATCTCTAGAGAATCTCTTATGATGAAGATCATTCGGTCGATATCGTTCGAGTTTATTACACAGATGTTACTACAAA
This sequence comes from Sambucus nigra, assembly GCA_949130495.1. Taxonomy (NCBI): domain Eukaryota; kingdom Viridiplantae; phylum Streptophyta; class Magnoliopsida; order Dipsacales; family Adoxaceae; genus Sambucus; species Sambucus nigra. Next base: position 376,709,942 of record OX422212.1, read on the forward strand.
ATCCAACCCATGTTATTACCACTTTATGGGCTGTCGTCCTGATCAAAAACTTCTTCAAATTAATCAGACCTCCAGTCGTGATTGGATGTCTACCTACTTCTTATTTTTTATGACTGGGAATTTTTTTAGGGTGAGTCATCTGATCTTGATGAGACGAGATTTACCTTCTAATGGGATCGTATCTCGATCTCGACCAAAGTTGATCCTTACCTTAGTTTTGAGATGAAGAACGGATTAATAATCTTGAGAGGGATGGCCTATTTTCCTTTGAAGCCTTAATAACCCATGAACTCCTTCTATACTCTAGCATGGGGGTGGACCCCTTGGAGACACTTCGTAAGCAAATCTTTTCAATCTTTTTGAAATTTCATACTTTACTATCGTCTTTAGGTTTTTATGATTCAAATATAGGCCGATAATGATTTTGTGTATTATGCTCTTTGAAGATTTCCAACAGACATTTCAAATAAAGTTTGGGCAATGGTATCACTAGTCTCAATAAATTTTCTTTCTCATTTTCAGGGAAAAGCTACAAAATCGAATCAAACTTAGAAAAAATATACAACTACGGGCCCCCATGCTGAAGGGTCAAAGAAAAGGAAAGAAGTTGCTGGTGGAATTTTGGACCCCCTCTCTAACAATAAAAGAATAGGGGAAAAAGATCACCCAAGAGATACCGATGATCCTTTCCTCCCTATAACATATAATACAGTGCCAGTTTCACGTCTGGCCCAACTTGGGGTTAATATTGGTTCTCTTCTGGGGAGTTAGTTGAAGGCCGGTGAGTCCATAAGTTTGGTTGTTCCCAACTGTGATAATCGATACTTCGATTCCTAAGACCCTTCAAGGTTTTTTAACTTTTCCCTTCACTGTGCGACTCAGGTGAAGACCAAATCTAGAACCTAATTATTTTTCTAGAGTGTTGTTTCATGTCATATTTACTACACTTACTTTTTTCAGTGATGTAATTCTGTTATCGCACTTCAAAATATTCAGCAATAGGCGGTGAAGGCTAAGTATAAGTCGAAGGTGGTCGACAAGGCCATGTCTCAAATGTCTGAACATAGACATAAACTGGAGGATCAGAAGGCTAACTATGATAAACTAACCCAGGAGCTCCATGACCAGCATAAAAAAATAGTTATCCACTAGTAAGAAAAACTATAAAACCAAAGTTGAAAATCTTAAGGCCAACCTTAAGCAGCAAAATGATATTTATAATGAGCGGGTCAATGTAGCTACTAGAAAGGTTATTATAGACTTTAAAAGAGTCCAAGGAGTTTTTTGGCTACATTATCCAGTGGATGGAAAAGAGAGCTACGGGTTACGAGTCAGTGTGATGATCTCGTCAGTAATAATTCTTTGTTGAATGAGATCATCAAGTCTTTTAGTTTCACCAATCCTGGGAGTATCACCACTCTTCACAAAGTATAGGCCGAGGCCGATGCTTTTGGGTCGATGAGAGCTGAGTATGAGACAATCTTAATTACTGAAGAATATATAACTAAGGTGGCTGGTGATTAATAAGGGCCACTATAAATCTCAATGAGAGCCCGATTGTCTCTGAGCCAACCGTTAATGAGTCCTCGGCAGCCGATGCTTAACTTCTATCTTTTTTGGGTGATCGTTTGTGGTCTCTGATGTCCAAATTTTTTAATCTATTTTTATTTCTGAACATTTGGTCTTTGTAACATCTTAAAATGATATATTCAATATAATTTGAATGCTTAATTTTGCAACTATCTTCTTCATTATTTTTTGCCAAGTGTAGTGTCTGCTTTGTTTCTTTCATAATAGCGTGTGATATATGTTCTGGGATATTGGGATGAGACATCTTTCCCATTAGGCCTAAGCCCTATTTTCACCATATATTTAATAATGATGCACAAATTACTTATCTCATGGGAATTTTTTAAGAGAGTGGTTTTAAGACGATTTCAGATCATTCTCGTACCATCAAAGGGAAGTTTTAATCATATGTATTTTTGAACAAATGATGTCTTGGAGCCGAGACATCAAAAGAATTATCATAACACCGAGAGAGAGATTTAGTTATTCACTATAAAATGATGTTAAAGAATTTCATCATACTCAAATGATGTTGAATGCTTCCTACCTCTCAGGATTTAAGACGATTTCATATCATTCTCATACCATCAAGAGGAATTTTTAATCATACGTATTTTTGAACAAATGATGTCTTGGAGCCTAGACATCAAAAGAATTATCATAACACCGAGAGAGAGATTTAGTTATTCACTGTAAAATGATGTTTAAGAATTTCATCATACTCAAAAGATGTTGAATTCTTCCTACCTCTCGGGATTTATGTAGAGTGATGTGTTAGAGACGAGACTCCAATGGCATTCTCATACCGCCAAGAGAGATTTAGTTATTCATCATAAAATGATGTTTAAGAATTTCACCATACTCAAATGATGTTAAATACTTGTCTTTAATCATTCTCGACACATTCATATCAATTAGTTCCTTTATCTTGGCAGATTTAGTTTAATGCCCCTCTGATTGAAGATAAATCCCAAGAATTTTCCTTCTCTGATGTCGAACACACACTTCGTCGAATTTAACTTCATTCTATACTGATCCATGGGGCAAACATTATTTATAAATCGGCTACATGACGCTTGTCCTTCAGGATTTTTGTTAGAATATGATCTATAAAGACCTTCATTATTTTCTCAATATGATCCTTAAACATTTTGTTAACTAACCTCTAATAGGTAGCCTTTGCATTTTCAAGCCGAATTGCATCACATTGTAATAATACATCCCTTTTTTTATAATGAAGGATGTCTTCTCGGCATGCCCTTCGTACGTGAAGATCTGATTGTACTCAGAATAAGCATCCATAAAACTCATGAGTTCATGGCCAGCTATAGCATCAACCATTTGATCGATTCTCGATAAAGGAAAACTATAATTTGGACAAGCTTTGTGAAGGTCAGTTAAGTCTACACATATCCTTCACTTTTCTTTTCTTTTTGGGGTAATATTACAACATTGGATAGCCATTATGAGTATTTCACTTCTTTGATAAATTATGTAGCTTACAGCTTCTTCACTTCCTCTTGTATAACTTCATATTTATCTCTAGGAAAGACTCATCTAATTTGTTTCATCGGTTTCACTGTCTCGTCTAAGTTAGGCCAATGGCTAGATAACTTCGCGATTAATCCCCGACATATCATTGTGACTCCACATGAACACACTTTGTCTTCTTCTTTATAATTCAATCAAAAAAAAATTGTCTTGAGGGATGAGCCTATTTGGCCGGGTTTTTTTAGTTCGTCCTCATTGAGGATGATGGATTTTACCTCTTTTACAGTCTCACCCTTATTAATATTTTGCCCCTCTCTAGGGTCAAGAGTGTCAATATTGTACAAGGTCGTCTTTCTCTTGTGCGCCTCCCTCTCTACCACCTGGGTGAAATAGCACTCACCTGCTTCCACCCGGTCACCATTAACTTCCCATAATCCATAAGGAGTTGTTAATTTCATCATTTTTTGTATAGTGAAGGAATGCCTTCAAACTCCTTCAATTTTAACCTCCCCAGAATGATGTTATAGATTGATAAGATGTTCTCTTCCATTATAAAAAAGTTAATCTTCCTGGTCAAGCACCTTGGTCAGGTTCTCATGAAAACATCCTTTTCAAAGACTGTCGGTGGGTGGATTTTATCTCCACTAAACCCAGTCAATGATTGGTGATATGGTATGAGTCTGTTCTTTTTTAGCTTTAGCCCACCCTTTGAAATAATCCCAAAATATGACATCGATTGAGCTTCCCCTAGGGATGGAAACGGGTTAGTTCGGGATCGAGGAAATCATCCCCATCCCCGTCCCTATTATAAATATCATTCCATATCCCTACCCCGTTCCCTGTTATAACGGAATTGTGGATCCCCGTCCCTATTTAAAAGGGGATCGATTTTAGTGCGGGGAACCCGTTTCTTTTTTTTTAAATAATTTTATTTGTTAACTGTAATTTTATCTATTAAATCTTAAAAAGAAAAAAATAAAAAAAATTAGTATATATGTCGCATAAACCCAAATGCACAAACCTACAGATCATAGAGCAGATTATATGTTAAAGCTTTTGTTGAACATCTATATATCTGTTAAACCTGCAACACAAACCTACATTATTTGTTAAAGCTATAACAAATCTTAAAGAGGGGCGGAGAGAGAGATTTACAAATCTTAAACATAAACCCAAACAAAACTTAAAGAAAGCTTAAACATAAACCCAAATAAATCATAGAGCAGCTGAGAGAAAGATTTACAGAGGGACGACATCACGGGTCGTCCTCGTCGCAGGTTCAAGAGAGGCCAGAGGAAGGAAGTTACTGAATTAAGTCATGGGATATGAAGCAGTCGCCAGTACAGCAGGTCGTGGGAGATGAGAAAGGGAGGGAGAGATTTTGAGATAAGGGGTGCAACAGGTCGTGGGAGTGGGAGATTAAGGAGGGAGGGTTAGGGTTAAACTAAAGAAAGTTATGTTATGTCCTTTCTCATTTATTATATATTACATGTATTATATATACATACTTATTTTATTATATATTAATACATCGGGTATCCCTATGGAGACCAGAGGCTATACCAGAAACCGACCCGAAAATTTTGGATGATTTTTTTAAATCCCTGAACCCGCTCCGATACTCATATTTTCAAGTATTTTTGGGGTATTGTTTTTTTGGTATCCGCAGGGATTCAAATTTTCAGGGAAAATTTCCATCCTTAGCTTCCCCCATCCACCACAAGACCAGAAACATTATAGTCGTGTACTCGTGTTCTAATGATAAGAAGATCATTTTGTGGGGTTAAAATCCCCTTTAAATCCTTCCTATAAAATCCTACTACGAGATTTTTCATATAGACTTTCTTCAGCTTTCTCAGTTTAATCTCAGCCTTAACCAAATTAACTTAAGCTCTCTTAGGCCTTGCATTGTCCTCAATCACATGATCCTTCCTATCGATCGGCTCAGTTCTTCCACCTTCTATTCCTCCATATATTATCTATATATCAAAGGATATCATATGAAGGTTATCTTTAACTGCAGGAGGTTTGGCGGGAAGGTCTGGGTCATCTTTGTAATAATCATCTGATTCTAGACGGTTTTTATTTGTTTGCATCTCCTTCTTTTTAGGCATATTGCCCTTTCGTAAGGAGTATCTCTTCTTGTTATCTTCTCACTCCCCTCTTATCAATGTACTTTTGTAGCTTCCCATGTTTTAACAATTTCTCAATCTTATCCTTTAGAGCAAAGCATTGGTATGTCGTATGATCATGATCCTACTAGAACTCGCATCATTTACTCTGGTCCCTCTTGTGAAAGAGAGCTCCTAATTTTTCTAGCCATTTAAACTCTTTGTCATCCTTTATCTCATTTAGAATCATATATGGAATAACTTTTAGGGGAGTGTACTTAGCAAATTTATCACCATTTGTCCTTTTTCTTCCCTTCTTTGTCTTATTTATCACGGCTTTGACCAGACTTCTTATCGCCGACCTATTTTTGATCTCCTCTCGTGGTCGCCATGGTCTCTTCCACATTCATGATCCTCCCAGCCTTACTCAGAAGGGTAGTCATGGAGTTTGGAAGATTCTTAAAGTGATTCCAATAAAGTCTTCCTAACTGAAACCCACTAATAAGAGATGTCGTGGCAATGTTCTCTTCATAATCTTTAACCTCTAACTTTTCTCTATTGGACCAAAAAATATAATCCCTCAGAGACTCATTTCCCCCCTGCCTGACATTCAACAAATGATTCACATGCTCGGCTGGCCTCATGTCGAAACAGAAGTTGTGAATGAATTTTTTGGCCAACTGTTTGAATTTTTGTGTAGATCCTCTTGGCAGGCCAGTGTACCATACATGAGTAGCACCAGTAACAGTAATAGAGAAACTCGGTACCTTATCTATTTCGGGGTGCACATATCTATATAATGAATAGGATTTATACTCCCACCATATCTAAGAGTCATGATTGGAGGATTGAACTTATCGAGAATTAGATAACAGACTATTGTTGGCACAAAAAGGGAAACTTCCATGTACCCTTGGCTGCTTGGGTCTTATCTCTTAATGAGCAAGATGATCTTATTTTCTAACCTTTGGATTGAGTTATTCTAAGGTTTTTCCTCTAGGAGTGTGTTACCACTTATTCCTTTCACTTCAGCAGAGGCTTCGTTGGCCAACCTTGTTTTTGGGTTTCCCTAGTCACTATTAACTTCTCTATTCTCCCCTTTTTCTAGTCTTGTCTCGATCGAGCTTCACTGTGACGACCAGTGGCATGCGTACCTCTAAAATTTTGGGGGATATTGTCACTGTTGCCACCCCACTTGGGAGGAGACGATTAAAAGACGACCCCCTGCTTAGCCTGTCAAATGAACTACCTTTCTAATGACTTTGAAGGGTCTGCTAAACATTTTTCCCTTGGTAAGTTCGAAGTGATGTGGCCCCTAGCCGATATGAGGTATCTGATGTCTCATATCTCTCCCAACATTCCTCCTCTTTGTATGCTAAGTCCTCTGGGTACCATTGGACCTCCTTGCTGAGATGGAGACGATGTTGGTAGGCGATATCTCTACGTTTGAATTTGTGTTAGAATTCTTTAGTAAGAGCTGGGGTTGGTCCCCCGGCTACCAATTACGTGGCCTCTCTAGTGATCGCATAAATGAGATTGATGGTAGGATCATCTGGAATCCGACTCAATATATTTTGACTAAAGACCAAGAACTGGTGCTTCATTTATTGTTGGTTGGAAACAAGTGACCTTATCATTGCCACCACATCAGTCATTTTAGATTGCTGGGGTGGATGGGTGGAATTATGTAATACCCTAAATATTTATTTTAATTAAAATTAAATTCTGATGTGTCAATATGAATTTTTTTATTTTAGTCGACAAACAAAATAATAATTTTTAATTATCAAGTAGATATTTTCTCTACACGTGTCGAATAGCATATTTAAAGTAAATTTTGTGTCACATTTAATTCAAATATAAGATGATCGAAATGTAGTTTTGTTATCTAAATTAAAAATGAAATTTATAGGGTATAAAGTATAAATTTTAAAAAAAATAAGTTTTAGGGACAAAAGTTGAAAAAAAAATATTCAAAACATCTAAAACCAATTTTTTCGTATATGAGTTTAAGGAAAAAAAATATTATTATAAACAAAATATCTTTAGATATTTTATCAATGAGCTATAAAATAAAAGGAAAAAACCCTCAAACCGCCAAAAGAAAAGTAAAAGAAGGTTGCTGACTAAAACCCCCTCATATAAACAAACTATGAACCCGCTAAAGTTGATTTTTTCAAAGGATAGAAAGGCCCCTCTCTTCCATTTTTTCCCGGCAGGTATTTTTCTAGTTCTCTTCTTCTTCCATTAGTAACCTATATATCTATTTATCTACGATATATTTATATGTATAAAAGGGTATGGAAGCTCTATAGAGAGATATTAGTGTAGGTGATATTCGTGTGTGTGTGTGTATTTTCAGTTTGTGTGGGTATGTAAATAGTGCTCATTTGTGTGTGTAAGGGCGTTGTGTTTGTGTGTGTGTTTCCAGCTCGATTGTGTGTGCAACTATGTATGTGGGTGTATTTTTGGGCATCCACAGAACACACACACACGCACACACACACACACACACACATATATATATATATATGAGGAAGGCTCACCTACATCACTCTATACATTGCACCTAGTTCTAGGTCCTAAGAAAACTTTTCTCCAATTTTTTTATTTTTCGCTTGAAAGTCTTCTAATCAACCCATATTCAAAAAATGAGGTCAAAATACATTTTGTAGCTATTTTTAAAAAATCCACAAAAAATTGCTAGCGCAGACCCTTATAAATAAGGTATTTTGAGCAGTTTTTTGTGGATTTTTTAAAAATATCTACAAAATGTATTTTCACCTAATTTTTTAAACATGGATTTATTAGAAGGTTAATTTCAAGAGAAAATAAAAAATTTGGAAAAAAAGTTTCTTAAGGGCCTACAACTAGGTGTGATGTATGGATGATGTATAGAGTGTGATGTAGGTGAGCCTTATCCTCTCTCTCTCTCTCTCTATATATATATATATATATATATATATATATATACACACACACATGTGTGTGTGTGTGTACATAATATCTCTCTATATATATATATGTGTGTGTGTGTGTGGTAATATACATATAATATATGTGTGTGTTTAAGAAAATACGTATATATGTTTTTTTTAAATAGTGTGTTATTTATTATATATGGGTATGTATATATGTTTATGGGTACGTGAGTGTCACGACGAAATAAAATACCTGACACCAAAATAACGCATTATTTATCAAAACAATACTAGAAATACATATATGTCGTAAGAAAATTCAAACTAGTTTTCTTTTAAACTCAACGGTGATTGTAAGTCAACAGGTCAAAATACCATATTTTTAAACTTTGAAAATTCATATCTTTTAAACCGTTGATCATAAAAATACATAAAATGTACTTTTGGAATCATGTTATCAAGAAGAATTTTTTAATGTAAAAATATTTTTATTTCGGCATTATTTTTTACAATGTCATACTTGGGCCCTCGTGTCAATTAAAAATCATGAATAACCGTCAAAGTATTATTTTTAGATTTTGAATATGACAAACCAATTAAGAATCAATCTAGATAAACCCGCTCTACTAAATGCACCGGTAAATTTTCTACCTTTTCAAAAGTAAACTTTAGCGTTTGTTATATGTTATTGATATCACTTTGTGATATCAAGAAATTACCATAATCCTATTTATTATATTCTCACGAATTGTGTTGATTGTGATCATTTAAATTGAATTTAAACCCTTCTCATCTAAAAACTGATATCATGAAGAATCTATTTTAATGATTGATCCATTCTACCCGCACTTTTGTGAAAATATTTATATTATGAGCATCAGTGTTAACTAGGGAGTAGACTGTAGTGTTGTCCCACAGAACTTTTTTTCTTAGCCTAATTATCTCAGATGTTTGAGATCCTGGATTATTTCTACATACGCATGAGTGTCACTTTGATAGTGTGCCTAGCCGGTTACTTTTCCCCAAAGGATTTGGGTTGATTATTATTTGGTTTTACGAATGGCTTACTTATTTCTCTACCCACTCAGTGAGTTGGTAAATATGGGATTATTAGTTCAATAATCCTTGACTTTCTTTATATGACCCCTAGTGAGCTGGTAAGCATGGGATTATTAGTTCAAATATCCTTGATTTTCTTTATGTGTCCCTTAATGAGTTGGTAAGTATGGGATTATCAGTTGAGACTCCTTAATTTTATTTAATGCTATTATGAAATACATTTCCTTCTTCTTCATGTGAATAACATTGAATTCCATATACATTTAAAACTCTCTTTATATTTATACTTGTTGTAGAACTGGTAGAACCTATTCAGCAAGTTTTCTAATTTGTTTCCTTCCAAGTATTTTTCACACGTACCAATAAGCAATGACAAATACTCTAGGAATTATAGTGCATCAGTGTGAGATGTGCAGAGAAATCATAAAAGAATAAGCTTTCAAATTACAGGGTAAGACATTTTAGCTTTTATAAACCCTTATTTATCTTAGTGTTCATGGCTCAATTATGATTTAGCATTATTTTAAGATAACACTCGCTCCTGAAAAATCACGGAGTGACAAGATGGTATCAAATCCAAGCTTAAGTTAGCCAACACGGGACATAAGTTAATATTGTGATTAGGAATGTTCTCGGGTTATAAGGATAGTAAGGATGCGATACTTAGACATGCATTAGGAATATTGATCTTCAAATTACAAGATGAATATATGGGATAATAGGTTAGTTCCTAGGGAAATATTTGAAGGATAAAAGTATAATTGTGAGGTTGAGATGATTATATGGTTACGGGAAATATTCTTAAAATTAAAATTTTTGAGAAATATGATAAGTTCAGATACTTGGATTTTATAGAGTGGAAGAAAATCATTATGAATTTTAAGGATTATGAATATGTGATTGAGGACTTAGAGGCATACTAAGAATATTATGTTAAGAAGGGATTGTATACAATATACTCCTCAAGCCTTTATGTAAAGCACAAATCTTTGTCTGAACTATTCGATTGACCTCCTGTTGAGAATGAATTACTTCATTTGGAATTTTAAAACTTTCATCCTTGAGAGTTGTCTCATTTTTCTGTTGACCTTTAATTTCATCTTTCGCGTTGTAATTGTTATATTCCCACTAAATTTTGAGACAAGATTACCAATGTTAGAATGGTACCTGAATAGGATTGGATTAGAGAAATTATAAATCAATTCCTTGATGAGAATTAGGAATGTCCTTAAATAAAGGTAGAAATATCATAAATGTTAAGTTGAATCGTTCTACTCTTTCAAACGTAACGACATTATTTACTAAATCATATCCCACAACTATAATTTTCACAAATTTTACATAACTTTATCCTTGAATTATGATTAATAAATCACTAGCATGTACCTTATAACCATTGTAAATTATTTTTTGAAGTTACAGTGATTCATAATATCATTGAAAACATTTAATATCCCAAAAAATAGTATTGCATCCGTAGTGAAACATTCTTATCTATAAACAACTAAAATATTTGTGATTAGATGAAACATTATCTAAAACCTCTTCATGATTTTGACACCACAAGTGTATTGGTTTTATAAACCATTTTTCCAAGGAAACTTCAATTTGAAATCCAGATAATCTTTTTAATGACAAATATAATTTTTCACTCCTGGTAGTTGAAATCTGATTATGAATCATTTCACAAAATGTTCGTATCATTATATGAAAACCCCGGATACTTTATGAACTCTTTTGTGTAGTTCAGAATATATTATACTTGATGCAATTTTAAAACTCTATATTGATCTTGAAATAATAAGTTGAAATTAACTTGATTCCATTGAATCCATTCTTACATAGCATACAATATAATGAGGGAATAAACTACCGTTATACCCACGATAGTATTATTTTCCTATAGGACTTGGATTATTCAGCGCCTAGTTGTATTTACTATATAAATGCCCCTCTTCGGAGTTTGGCTTGACCATGTTACTGTAATAACCCTCTCTTCTGATAGCCCATTTTATATTTATTTACACTGGGTAGAAATTTATTATAAAATGGTAGATGTTGAGTAAATATTAATTTGTTATGTCAAGGTCAATATTTACCAAAGTGTTGTATAGTTACCTCGTGAGTAGAAAATGTTCATGTGGTAATTTATAATGTCATAAGAATTTATAAATGACATTTTGGTTTAGAAGGAAACCGGAAGTAAAAATGAGTTATAAAATTTCCAAATGATAATTTGGATAGTGTATTTAGTCCCGGTAGGTGTGAGACAGTCAAAATAAGTGCCATATTGTATTTTGGCATTTTGGGCACCTTTGACTGGTTTTGGCTTAAATAGTGATATCGCGTATTATTTTATCGCGCATTAGTTATTAGAGTTGGGAATTTTAGACTTATGGCCCGATTTAGTCTTGCTAAGACTTACTATTCCTTTTATGCCCCAAATTGTTACCTTAGAGAGGAAGAGAGAGAGGAAGAAAGCTTTGGAGAAAGAGAGAGATTGAAGATTTGGAGTTTGTTCTTGCTTTCATCTTCATCAAATCTGATCTTCCTACCTTGAGGCAAGTAACTTACTTGCTCTTATATGATTTAAGTGGATTAAATTGCATGATTTGTTGTGGATTGTTATGAATAAATTTTAGTTAGGGTTTTGGTAGAGTAATTGGGTATTAAACCTTAGGAGCTGATATGGATGATATATTGCATTGAAGATGATAGCTATATACATTTAGGATGTATAAGTGGAGGTTGGTTTGGTTGGTTTTGGGTTTGGTAGAAATTTGGAGTTTAGAACTCCATAGCCAAACTTGGCTATTCCGCAGGGGCGAATCGATTCGGCCCCTTGGGCGAATCGATTCGCATAGATGCAGAATCCCAGGTCTTGATATCCGAATCGATTCGGATTAAGACCGAATTGATTCGGCATTTGCAGAAACTTAAGTTTGTTGTCCGAACCGATTCTCTTTGAGAGCGAATCGATTCGCTGGGGAGAATCGATTCGGCCCTTAGGGCGAATCGATTCGGTTCCAGCAGTTTTGGGGGTCTTTTCCTTTTAATTTTCCTCCTTATCCTTTAGGATTAGGACCTAGGAAACTTCTTTAAAGAAGTAAACTTAGAGTTTTAGAGTAGTTATGGAGTTTGGTCATTACCCTGGACTAGAAATGGGTTCATCTGGGGTTTATTTCAGGGAGGTTTAAAGTAATGTTAAGGCATTACTTCTTTTATTCAAACTTTTAGAAATTTGAAAGTTAAATGCCCAAACTTGGAGACTTATGGGCTTATCAAAATTTATATGAACTTGGGAAATTTCTAGGATCATTTGGAGACCTAGCCTAGAATTGTAATTTGAGGAAAAATAAATGATAATCTTCGATGGGAATTAGGTTCGCATAAATGAACCCATAGTTGTTAAAGATGATAGGTTCAACTAGAATGAATCCCGTTGTTTAATGATGTTAGGTTTAAATGAAAAGAACAAATCTCAAGATTAATGGAAATGGAATTGGTAATGAATATGATGATAAAATGTAAATGTTAATTTACTGTTACACACCTCTCTAAATGACATCATAAGGGAAGTTCGCTCGTGAGGTGAAGCCCCCTGGCTAATGAATGCAGGGTGGATATAGTCCTAGGCCATGGGAGCGCTTATTATTGTATATATTTCTACGATGGGTAGGAGATTCCGGGTGTGGTCTTGACTACCCCGCAGGCTCATGGCCGCTTCCCGACGCATATCGATAGGTGCCCAGGTTGTCTTATATAGGCCCTGGAAGATGATGGTCATTTAGGGGCGCGCACAGTGGGGAAACCCGGACGGGCGGTCTTAGATATCGTTATATGTATACGAATATAACTATATTTTCATCAAGTTGGACTTGATGGTTGATAAACGCCACAAAGAGCATATGATAAATGCCATAAAGAGCATAGATATGTGCCATGAAGAGCATTGAAATAATATATGTGCCATATAGAGCACTTGATGTAAATGATATTTCTAATAAGGAATGGAAAGATGATATGGGAAGTTTTAATTAATGCATAGAAGTTATAACTCCTTGATTAAACTGAAAATGGTTTTATTCCTAATAAGGAATGTCAGAAGGAAATGGAAATTGTATTATTAAAGAAGGGTTTTAAATTAAAGTGCTTTACTTTCAATTCTCGTTTGTATTTGTAGATAGCATGTCATACTATCATCCTTATCATTCATGTATAACTATTCACATCTATCATGCTTTTTATTCTTCTGGTAATCATATAGAACCCGACCCTGACCGGTTTACTTTCTTTGTTGTATATATATTATTGTATCCACTCAGGTGCTCCACCGCAAGGACGCCCGACTTGACTTCCCAAGTTCCCTTCATTTTCGACGAGCTGTAAGGTTTTGCGGGTTATTACAGGACGTTGTATTAGACGCTTTCATTCTTGTTATTCTAGATATGATCGGGTCTTGTCACTCGGGCGTGTGGCCCAAACATTTGTATTTGATTAATGAATGTACTATGTAAGATATTTATATTGTTGTACGTCGTTATATGTAGCTGTGGACCGACAACTTATTCGGTCCATTGGTGTACATTCGTCTTAGTTGTATTATATATTATCTTTTGAAATTCCACTTGCTCGTCAGATTGGGTTGTTAGTTAAATTTTCATAACCGCATTTTAAAATTTTTACACTTTTTGGCAACCCGTTTTCTGATTTATTGGGTGGTTTTCCCGTATACTCAGTTTATATTTGTGATGCTGAGAATGATATCCATCCATGATTCCTGTTATGTTTGAGAATCGGGCTGGCCACCCCTTATCTCGGATTGCGGGTTGTCACAGATGGTATCAGAGCATCAGGTTCTAGAGTACTAGGATCTGTGTGGACTTGTCTCGTTCTACCGTAGCGTTCTTTGATGTAGGGCCTTATGTTAGGACTTCTTGTTGTTGATGTTTGCGATCTTCTGCAAGATAGATTGTTTTAACTAGCATTCTAATACTATTGTTCTTCCATCTCAGATGCCGCCTAAGAGAGGTCGCCTAGAGAGACGTATTAAGGTCGTAGAGAAGGAAGTAGGTCCTCCACCGCCACTACAAGGGACTGTTAATGTTGCGGATGTAGCAAACATAGTGGCTCAAGCGGTTAATGCCGCCATGACCGCAGTGGTCCGACAATTTCCATGGGCCCCAGGTGTTCAAGCTCCTACGGGACTTACTCCGTAGGAAAGGGTTAGGGAGTCCTTTCTAAAGGGCAATCCCCCAGAATTCGAGGGAGGCACGGATGCGGTTAAAGCCAATCAATGGAAGAGAAACATGCAACGCCACCTTCGAATGATAGAATGCAGTGAGGATAAGAAACAAATCCTTACCACCTTTAAGCTTGTCGGATCTGTGTTACACTGGTGGGAGACGATGACCACCCCAGAGCAAAGAGACACCATGTCAATCACTGAGTTCTGGGCTTTGTTTGATCTTAAGTATTTTCCTCCCGCGGTTCAGAGGGAGATGTAGAGGAAGTTGCAAGATGTAGAGCAAAGGGAGAGGTCTGTAGCGGAGTATGAAGAGGATTTCACCCGGTTAGCAAGTTTTGTACCAGATGACGTGACTCCGGAAGAGAGGAAGATCTCGAAGTTTATGGGAGGTCTAAACTGGAGAATCCGAAAACACTTATTGGGTAACCCAGCTTTCCAGACTTATGGCGAGGTTATAAATGCAGCCTTACTCCATTGCCAGGAGCATCGATTATATATGCAGGGTAGCAAGAAAGCTACTGAAATGAGGCAAGTAGGGAAGCTTGGAGAGTTTATTGCGAGGGGCAATAATAGGCACGAACAAGGTGCTTTACATCAGGAAGATGGGGGTGGCCCTGGAGGTAGAGGTCGTCCGGGCCGAGGCTTTTCCCAGTTTAGGAATATCGGAGGTCGTGGTCGGGAGGACATGAAGGGACGGTGCTTCCAATGTGGGGAGGCAGGTCATTACAAGAAAGAGTGTCCTCAGATGATTGGGGGTCAGTTTCCTAGGGCTCCGCAATAGCCATATGTTCAGTTTCCACCTCCGGTACCTATTATGGTTGTTCCTCCGCAGCAGGGGCAACTACAGTATGGACGTGTTTGTCATAATCGGGAGGCTATGTTTCCTCCAGCCCTGCCGGCACCACCCGTTATTGAGGGTAAGTTTTTACTCAGAGATACGTGAGTTATATGTTATTCGATGTGGGTGTTACGCGCTCAATTGTTTTACGAGCTTTTCTCAGATTACAGATTTCATAATATCTGCTGAGAGTATTTTCATTAGTATAGAGTCCTATGGGAAATGGTTCGCTCATTTCTTTTTGTTTATATGTATGTAGAAATTCTCTTACTAAATGGTGTTTGAGGCCGATTTACTCGTCCTTAACATGGTCGAGTATGATGTGATATTGGTATGTGGTTGCTATGCCTTATCTCCACGACCAACAAGTTGAGTGGTAGCGTATAGTAGGGGTTCCTTGTCTGGATTCCGTTTCTGCGGGACGCTCCACGCGCGAACCTTAACGACGTTGGGAGTGGGGATATACCACCTTTCCTTTCTCTTATTTATGTGTATTACGCTCTATCTCCATGATCAACTAGTTAAGTAGGCATGTGACGGAGGGGTTCCTTGTTTGGATTTCGCTTTGCGAGACACTCCGCCGCATGAACACTTAACGATGTTGTGAGTGAAGATATGATATTCTTCCCTTTTATTTTATTTTGTTTTATTAAATTATTGTCGGAAGTGGGATTGGAAGGTTTAGCCGAGAATCACGTACAAGAGTGATGGATGGCTATTAAAGTGCGACATAGGAGCACTGCATATAGTTCTCTCCTCTGATCGATATGAGGGAGACCGAGGTACGAAGTCGAATTGAGACTTCGGGTTATGCCTTGATATAGAAGGCTATTTATGGAGATGCATATGATACAGGGTATATAACCCTAGGGTTTCACGAAGGGTCAGCTTTGGATTGTTAATATATTTTTTATTTATTTAAATTGTTAGTGTGTGGCTGTAGAATCTTTTGGTCCCGAACATGTGTCTTAGACCTGTACCCCTCGATGACTGACAACGCGAGGTAGTAGTGTAACGGGAGGGTTCCTTGTTTGGATTTCGCTTCGGCGAGACGTCCCACGCACGAAATTGAGCAAATGTCGGAAGTTGAGAAAGGTCTTGGGCACTAGGGATATACTTAGCATTAGGTGTATACGACTTAGATAGGGTATAGGTGGATAGACTTTAGGTTTGTTTAGACGTAGGGCCTTTTAGTATGGGACGTAAGATTAGGAGGGTTGTTGGGAGTTGACCATGACTAAGTCATGCGTAAACTCATATCAAGGGATTGGTTCCATGTTATGTGAAGTGGGAGGATTTCGAAAACTTGGTAGTTAAGGCCGAAGGACATGAGGCCTCACGTAGTGGAGTGTTACGGAGGTAAAGAAAGGGTGAATTGACTCGTACCCCTGAGCCACGTGATTAAGCTCGAAGGTAGATTCCATTAGCAAGTCTCTGCCATGATGGGGAGTGATAATACTGGAGTATCGATCTATTGTTAATGCGCCTCACAAGTTTAAACTTGTAAGGAGTATTATCCCCTATTTAAATTGAAGTCCATCTTGAGGGTGGGGTGCGTTCCCTTAAGAGAATTTTGTCCTGAATGGAAGGGACTTAAGTTAAGTAGATATGGAGAAATCACGCGGTTCTAACATTTCGGTGCATCAAGGTAATGACGAAATGTGCTAAGTTATAGTTCGCTAGTACTATTGGCTGGGCATGGGAAGGTTGATGTACTGAATCAAGACTTCCGTTTCTCATTCTTGGCAAGTTTCCAAGAAGCCATGGGAATCGAATTATGGTTAATCACTTCTTATCATTTTCCACAGATGACCAAACCAATAGAATAAACCATATGCTGAGGCATATACCCCTTATATGCGTGCCTAACTTTAAGAGTAGTTGGGAACAATGTTTTCCACTCGTTGAATTCGCCTATATAGAATTTGTGTCGATTCACTATTAGGACGGCGCTTTAGAAGAAGCCTTGTATGGTAGGCCTTATTAATTCCCCACTTGTTGGTTAGAAGTGCGAGATGATGAGTCTCTCGTATAACCAAGACCGACGAAAGAGCTCAGTCGATGCGAGAAGAAGGCATCTGGAGTTTGAGGTCATTAGACCAAATGTTGTGGTGAGTATCGCCTGTGAAGGGCGTTATGCGTTTCGAGGAGAAAGGGAAAAACTTGCACCGCATGATGTTGTACCTTTCCTAGAAATGTCGCGACGGGTCCGATAAACTATTCGCTCGCTTTATCGAAACATTTTGCGGCAACTTCATAATTTGTTCCTTGTCTCTCATGCAAGGGAGTACGAAGGATACGATGGTGCCTTTAGGCACATTCCTTTCGAAGTAGATGCAACGTGACGGTTCTTATTAGATGTAGTCGATTGCTATCTTAGAGCGTAGAGTTACGTTGGTATTGCCGGTAGTACCTTGGGGGATGAGTTCTATATAGTCAGCTTAGTGTAGATAAATCGACATAGGGTCGCGAGGATGACTTGCGGAAATAGTATCCGCACTTCTTCTTGCGAGGTGTATCCGAATTTTGGGGGCAAAATTCCCTCTTAAGGGGGAGAGTATGTAATAACCCTCTCTTCTGATAGCCCATTTTATATTTATTTACACTGGGTAGAAATTTATTATAAAATGGTAGATGTTGAGTAAATATTAATTTGTTATGTCAAGGTCAATATTTACCAAAGTGTTGTATAGTTACCTCGTGAGTAGAAAATGTTCATGTGGTAATTTATAATGTCATAAGAATTTATAAATGACATTTTGGTTTAGAAGGAAACCGGAAGTAAAAATGAGTTATAAAATTTCCAAATGATAATTTGGACAGTGTAGTTAGTCCCGGTAGGTGTGAGACAGTCAAAATAAGTGCCATATTGTATTTTGGCATTTCGGGCACCTTTGACTGGTTTTGGCTTAAATAGTGATATCGCGTATTATTTTATCGCGCATTAGTTATTAGAGTTGGGCATTTTAGACATCTGACCCGATTTAGTCTTGCTAAGACTTACTATTCCTTTTATGCCCCAAATTGTTACCTTAGAGAGGAAGAGGGAGAGGAAGAAAGCTTTGGAGAAAGAGAGAGATTGAAGATTTGGAGTTTGTTCTTGCTTTCATCTTCATCAAATCTGATCTTCCTACCTTGAGGCAAGTAACTTACTTGCTCTTATATGATTTAAGTGGATTAAATTGCATGATTTGTTGTAGATTGTTATGAATAAATTTTAGTTAGGGTTTTGGTAGAGTAATTGGGTATTAACCCTTAGGAGCTGATTTGGATGATATATTGCATTGAAGATGATAGCTATATACATTTAGGATGTATAAGTGGAGGTTGGTTTGGTTGGTTTTGGGTTTGGTAGAAATTTGGAGTTTAGAACTCCATAGCCAAACTTGGCTATTCCGCAGGGGCGAATCGATTCGGCCCCTTGGGCGAATCGATTCGCATAGATGCAGAATCCCAGGTCTTGATATCCGAATCGATTCGGATTAAGACCGAATCGATTCGGCATTTGCAGAAACTTAAGTTTGTTGTCCGAACCGATTCGCTTTGAGAGCGAATCGATTCGCTGGGGCGAATCGATTCGGTTCCAGCAGTTTTGGGGGTCTTTTCCTTTTAATTTTCCTCCTTATCCTTTAGGATTAGGACCTAGGAAACTTCTTTAAAGAAGTAAACTTAGAGTTTTAGAGTAGTTATGGAGTTTGGTCGTTACCCTGGACTAGAAATGGGTTCATCTAGGGTTTATTTCGGGGAGGTTTAAAGTAATGTTAAGGCATTACTTCTTTTATTTAAACTTTTAGAAGTTTGAAAGTTAAATGCCCAAACTTGGAGACTTATGGGCTTATCAAAATTTATATGAACTTGGGAAATTTCTAGGATCATAAGGATCATTTGGAGACCTAGCCTAGAATTGTAATTTGAGGAAAAATAAATGATAATCTTCGATGGGAATTAGGTTCGCATAAATGAACCCATAGTTGTTAAAGATGATAGGTTCAACTAGAATGAATCCCGTTGTTTAATGATGTTAGGTTTAAATGAAAAGAACAAATCTCATGATTAATGGAAATGGAATTGGTAATGAATATGATGATAAAATGTAAATGTTAATTTACTGTTATACACCTCTCTAAATGACATCATAAGGAAAGTTCGCTCGTGAGGTGAAGCCCCCTGGCTAATGAATGCAGGGTGGATATAGTCCTAGGCCATGGGAGCGCTTATTATTGTATATATTTCTGCGATGGGTAGGAGATTCCGGGTGTGGTCTTGACTACCTCGTAGGCTCATGGCCGCTTCCCGACGCATATCGATAGGTGCCCAGGTTGTCTTATGTAGGCCCTGGAAGATGATGGTCGTTTAGGGACGCGCACAGTGGGGAAACCCGGACGGGCGGTCTTAGATATCGTTATATGTATACAAATATAACTATATTTTCATCAAGTTGGACTTGATGGTTGATAAACGCCACAAAGAGCGTATGATAAATGCCATAAAGAGCATAGATATGTGCCATGAAGAGCACGAAAATAATATATGTGCCATATAGAGCACTTGATGTAAATGATATTTCTAATAAGGAATGGAAAGATGATATGGGAAGTTTTAATTAATGCATAGAAGTTATAACTCCTTGATTAAACTGAAAATGGTTTTATTCCTAATAAGGAATGTCAGAAGGAAATGGAAATTGTATTATTAAAGAAGGGTTTTAAATTGAAGTGCTTTACTTTCAATTCTCGTTTGTATTTGTAGATAGCATGTCATACTATCATCCTTATCATTCATGTATAACTATTCACATCTATCATGCTTTTTATTCTTCTGGTAATCATATAGAACCCGACCCTGACCGGTTTACTTTCTTTGTTGTATATATATTATTGTATCCACTCAGGTGCTCCACCGCAAGGACGCCCGACTTGACTTCCCAAGTTCCCTTCATTTTCGACGAGCTGTAAGGTTTTGCGGGTTATTACAGGACGTTGTATTAGACGCTTTCATTCTTGTTATTCTAGATATGATCGGGTCTTGTCACTCGGGCGTGTGGCCCAAACATTTGTATTTGATTAATGAATGTACTATGTAAGATATTTATATTGTTGTACGTCGTTATATGTAGCTGTGGACCGACAACTTATTCGGTCCATTGGTGTACATTCGTCTTAGTTGTATTATATATTATCTTTTGAAATTCCACTTGCTCGTCAGATTGGGTTGTTAGTTAAATTTTCATAACCGCATTTTAAAATTTTTTCACTTTTTGGCAACCCGTTTTCTGATTTATTGGGTGGTTTTCCCGTATACTCAGTTTATATTTGTGATGCTGAGAATGATATCCATCCATGATTCCTGTTATGTTTGAGAATCGGGCTGGCCACCCCTTATCTCGGATTGCGGGTTGTCACAGATGGTATCAGAGCATCAGGTTCTAGAGTACTAGGATCTGTGTGGACTTGTCTCGTTCTACCGTAGTGTTCTTTGATGTAGGGCCTTATGTTAGGACTTCTTGTTGTTGATGTTTGCGATCTTCTGCAAGATAGATTGTTTTAACTAGCATTCTAATACTATTGTTCTTCCATCTCAGATGCCGCCTAAGAGAGGTCGCCTAGAGAGACGTATTAAGGTCGTAGAGAAGGAAGTAGGTCCTCCACCGCCACTACAAGGGACTGTTAATGTTGCGGATGTAGCAAACATAGTGGCTCAAGTGGTTAATGCCGCCATGACCGCAGTGGTCCGACAATTTCCATGGGCCCCAGGTGTTCAAGCTCCTACGGGACTTACTCCGTGGGAAAGGGTTAGGGAGTCCTTTCTAAAGGGCAATCCCCCAGAATTCGAGGGAGGCACGGATGCGGTTAAAGCCAATCAATGGAAGAGAAACATGCAATGCCACCTTCGAATGATAGAATGCAGTGAGGATAAGAAACAAATCCTTACCACCTTTAAGCTTGTCGGATCTGTGTTACACTGGTGGGAGACGATGACCACCCCAGAGCAAAGAGACACCATGTCAATCACTGAGTTCTGGGCTTTGTTTGATCTTAAGTATTTTCCTCCCGCAGTTCAGAGGGAGATGTAGAGGAAGTTGCAAGATGTAGAGCAAAGGGAGAGGTCTGTAGCGGAGTATGAAGAGGAGTTCACCCGGTTAGCAAGTTTTGTACCAGATGAGGTGACTCCGGAAGAGAGGAAGATCTCGAAGTTTATGGGAGGTCTAAACTGGAGAATCCTAAAACACTTATTGGGTAACCCAGCTTTCCAGACTTATGGCGAGGTTATAAATGCAGCCTTACTCCATTGCCAGGAGCATCGATTATATATGCAGGGTAGCAAGAAAGCTACTGAAATGAGGCAAGTAGGGAAGCTTGGAGAGTTTATTGCGAGGTGAAATAATAGGCACGAACAAGGTGCTTTACATCAGGAAGATCGGGGTGGCCCTGGAGGTAGAGGTCGTCCGGGCCGAGGCTTTTCCCAGTTTAGGAATATCGGAGGTCGTGGTCGGGAGGACATGAAGGGACGGTGCTTCCAATGTGGGGAGGCAGGTCATTACAAGAAAGAGTGTCCTCAGATGATTGGGGGTCAGTTTCCTAGGGCTCCGCAACAGCCATATGTTCAGTTTCCACCTCCGGTACCTATTATGGTTGTTCCTCCGCAGCAGGGGCAACTACAGTATGGACGTGTTTGTCATAATCGGGAGGCTATGTTTCCTCCAGCCCTGCCGGCACCACCCGTTATTGAGGGTAAGTTTTTACTCAGAGATACGTGAGTTATATGTTATTCGATGTGGGTGTTACGCGCTCAATTGTTTTACGAGCTTTTCTCAGATTACAGATTTCATAATATCTGCTGAGAGTATTTTCATTAGTATAGAGTCCTATGGGAAATGGTTCGCTCATTTCTTTTTGTTTATATGTATGTAGAAATTCTCTTACTAAATGGTGTTTGAGGCCGATTTACTCGTCCTTAACATGGTCGAGTATGATGTGATATTGGTATGTGGTTGCTATGCCTTATCTCCACGACCAACAAGTTGAGTGGTAGCGTATAGTAGGGGTTCCTTGTCTGGATTCCGTTTCTGCGGGACGCTCCACGCGCAAACCTTAACGACGTTGGGAGTGGGGATATACCACCTTTCTTTTCTCTTATTTATGTGTATTACGCTCTATCTCCATGATCAACTAGTTAAGTAGGCATGTGACGGAGGGGTTCCTTGTTTGGATTTCGCTTTGCGAGACACTCCGCCGCATGAACACTTAACGATGTTGTGAGTGAAGATATGATATTCTTCCCTTTTATTTTATTTTGTTTTATTAAATTATTGTCGGAAGTGGGATTGGAAGGTTTAGCCGAGAATCACGTACAAGAGTGATGGATGGCTATTAAAGTGCGACATAGGAGCACTGCATATAGTTCTCTCCTCTGATCGATATGAGGGAGACCGAGGTACGAAGTCGAATTGAGACTTCGGGTTATGCCTTGATATAGAAGGCTATTTATGGAGATGCATATGATACAGGGTATATAACCCTAGGGTTTCACGAAGGGTCAGCTTTGGATTGTTAATATATTTTTTATTTATTTAAATTGTTAGTGTGTGGCTGTAGAATCTTTTGGTCCCGAACATGTGTCTTAGACCTGTACCCCTCGATGACTGACAACGCGAGGTAGTAGTGTAACGGGAGGGTTCCTTGTTTGGATTTCGCTTCGGCGAGACGTCCCACGCACGAAACTGAGCAAATGTCGGAAGTTGAGAAAGGTCTTGGGCACTAGGGATATACTTAGCATTAGGTGTATACGACTTAGATAGGGTATAGGTGGATAGACTTTAGGTTTGTTTAGACGTAGGGCCTTTTAGTATGGGACGTAAGATTAGGAGGGTTGTTGGGAGTTGACCATGACTAAGTCATGCGTAAACTCATATCAAGGGATTGGTTCCATGTTATGTGAAGTGGGAGGATTTCGAAAAGTTGGTAGTTAAGGCCGAAGGACATGAGGCCTCACGTAGTGGAGTGTTACGGAGGTAAAGAAAGGGTGAATTGACTCGTACCCCTGAGCCACGTGATTAAGCTCGAAGGTAGATTCCATTAGCAAGTCTCTGCCATGATGGGGAGTGATAATACTGGAGTATCGATCTATTGTTAATGCGCCTCACAAGTTTAAACTTGTAAGGAGTATTATCCCCTATTTAAATTGAAGTCCATCTTGAGGGTGGGGTGCGTTCCCTTAAGAGAATTTTGTCCTGAATGGAAGGGACTTAAGTTAAGTAGATATGGAGAAATCACGCGGTTCTAACATTTCGGTGCATCAAGGTAATGACGAAATGTGCTAAGTTATAGTTCGCTAGTACTATTGGCTGGGCATGGGAAGGTTGTTGTACTGAATCAAGACTTCCGTTTCTCATTCTTGGCAAGTTTCCAAGAAGCCATGGGAATCGAATTATGGTTAATCACTTCTTATCATTTTCCACAGATGACCAAACCAATAGAATAAACCATATGCTGAGGCATATACCCCTTATATGCGTGCCTAACTTTAAGAGTAGTTGGGAACAATGTTTTCCACTCGTTGAATTCGCCTATATAGAATTTGTGTCGATTCACTATTAGGACGGCGCTTTAGAAGAAGCCTTGTATGGTAGGCCTTATTAATTCCCCACTTGTTGGTTAGAAGTGCGAGATGATGAGTCTCTCGTATAACCAAGACCGACGAAAGAGCTCAGTCGATGCGAGAAGAAGGCATCTGGAGTTTGAGGTCATTAGACCAAATGTTGTGGTGAGTATCGCCTGTGAAGGGCGTTATGCGTTTCGAGGAGAAAGGGAAAAACTTGCACCGCATGATGTTGTACCTTTCCTAGAAATGTCGTGGCGGGTCCGATAAACTATTCGCTCGCTTTATCGAAACATTTTGCGGCAACTTCATAATTTGTTCCTTGTCTCTCATGCAAGGGAGTACGAAGGATACGATGGTGCCTTTAGGCACATTCCTTTCGAAGTAGATGCAACGTGACGGTTCTTATTAGATGTAGTCGATTGCTATCTTAGAGCGTAGAGTTACGTTGGTATCGCCGGTAGTACCTTGGGGGATGAGTTCTATATAGTCAGCTTAGTGTAGATAAATCGACATAGGGTCGCGAGGATGACTTGCGGAAATAGTATCCGCACTTCTTCTTGCGAGGTGTATCCTAATTTTGGGGGCAAAATTCCCTCTTAAGGGGGAGAGTATGTAATAACCCTCTCTTCTGATAGCCCATTTTATATTTATTTTCACTGGGTAGAAATTTATTATAAAATGGTAGATGTTGAGTAAATATTAATTTGTTATGTCAAGGTCAATATTTACCAAAGTGTTGTATAGTTACCTCGTGAGTAGAAAATGTTCATGTGGTAATTTATAATGTCATAAGAATTTATAAATGACATTTTGTTTTAGAAGGAAACCGGAAGTAAAAATGAGTTATAAAATTTCCAAATGATAATTTGGATAATGTAGCTAGTCCCGGTAGGTGTGAGACAGTCAAAATAAGTGCCATATTGTATTTTGGCATTTCGGGCACCTTTGACTGGTTTTGGCTTAAATAGTGATATCGCGTATTATTTTATCGCGCATTAGTTATTAGAGTTGGGCATTTTAGACATCTGACCCGATTTAGTCTTGCTAAGACTTACTATTCCTTTTATGCCCCAAATTGTTACCTTAGAGAGGAAGAGAGAGAGGAAGAAAGCTTTGGAGAAAGAGAGAGATTGAAGATTTGGAGTTTGTTCTTGCTTTCATCTTCATCAAATCTGATCTTCCTACCTTTAGGCAAGTAACTTACTTGCTCTTATATGATTTAAGTGGATTAAATTGCATGATTTGTTGTAGATTGTTATGAATAAATTTTAGTTAGGGTTTTGGTAGAGTAATTGGGTATTAACCCTTAGGAGCTGATTTGGATGATATATTGCATTGAAGATGATAGCTATATACATTTAGGATGTATAAGTGGAGGTTGGTTTGGTTGGTTTTGGGTTTGGTAGAAATTTGGAGTTTAGAACTCCATAGCCAAACTTGGCTATTCCGCAGGGGCGAATCGATTCGGCCCCTTGGGCGAATCGATTCGCATAGATGCAGAATCCCAGGTCTTGATATCCGAATCGATTCGGATTAAGACCGAATCGATTCGGAATTTGCAGAAACTTAAGTTTGTTGTCCGAACCGATTCGCTTTGAGAGCGAATCGATTCGCTGGGGCGAATCGATTCGGCCCTTAGGGCGAATCGATTCGGTTCCAGCAGTTTTGGGGGTCTTTTCCTTTTAATTTTCCTCCTTATCCTTTAGGATTAGGACCTAGGAAACTTCTTTAAAGAAGTAAACTTAGAGTTTTAGAGTAGTTATGGACTTTGGTCGTTACCCTGGACTAGAAATGGGTTCATCTAGGGTTTATTTCGGGGAGGTTTAAAGTAATGTTAAGGCATTACTTCTTTTATTTAAACTTTTAGAAGTTTGAAAGTTAAATGCCCAAACTTGGAGACTTATGGGCTTATCAAAATTTATATGAACTTGGGAAATTTCTAGGATCATAAGGATCATTTGGAGACCTAGCCTAGAATTGTAATTTGAGGAAAAATAAATGATAATCTTCGATGGGAATTAGGTTCGCATAAATGAACCCATAGTTGTTAAAGATGATAGGTTCAACTAGAATGAATCCCGTTGTTTAATGATGTTAGGTTTAAATGAAAAGAACAAATCTCATGATTAATGGAAATGGAATTGGTAATGAATAACATGATAAAATGTAAATGTTAATTTACTGTTATACACCTCTCTAAATGACATCATAAGGGAAGTTCGCTCGTGAGGTGAAGCCCCCTGGCTAATGAATGCAGGGTGGATATAGTCCTAGGCCATGGGAGCGCTTATTATTGTATATATTTCTGCGATGGGTAGGAGATTCCGGGTGTGGTCTTGACTACCTCGCAGGCTCATGGCCGCTTCCCGACGCATATCGATAGGTGCCCAGGTTGTCTTATGTAGGCCCTGGAAGATGATGGTCGTTTAGGGACGCGCACAGTGGGGAAACCCGGACGGGCGGTCTTAGATATCGTTATATGTATACGAATATAACTATATTTTCATCAAGTTGGACTTGATGGTTGATAAACGCCACAAAGAGCGTATGATAAATGCCATAAAGAGCATAGATATGTGCCATGAAGAGCACGGAAATAATATATGTGCCATATAGAGCACTTGATGTAAATGATATTTCTAATAAGGAATGGAAAGATGATATGGGAAGTTTTAATTAATGCATAGAAGTTATAACTCCTTGATTAAACTGAAAATGGTTTTATTCCTAATAAGGAATGTCAGAAGGAAATGGAAATTGTATTATTAAAGAAGGGTTTTAAATTAAAGTGCTTTACTTTCAATTCTCGTTTGTATTTGTAGATAGCATGTCATACTATCATCCTTATCATTCATGTATAACTATTCACATCTATCATGCTTTTTATTCTTCTGGTAATCATATAGAACCCGACCCTGACCGGTTTACTTTCTTTGTTGTATATATATTATTGTATCCACTCAGGTGCTCCACCGCAAGGACGCCCGACTTGACTTCCCAAGTTCCCTTCATTTTCGACGAGCTGTAAGGTTTTGCGGGTTATTACAGGACGTTGTATTAGACGCTTTCATTCTTGTTATTCTAGATATGATCGGGTCTTGTCACTCGGGCGTGTGGCCCAAACATTTGTATTTGATTAATGAATGTACTATGTAAGATATTTATATTGTTGTACGTCGTTATATGTAGCTGTGGACCGACAACTTATTCGGTCCATTGGTGTACATTCGTCTTAGTTGTATTATATATTATCTTTTGAAATTCCACTTGCTCGTCAGATTGGGTTGTTAGTTAAATTTTCATAACCGCATTTTAAAATTTTTACACTTTTTGGCAACCCGTTTTCTGATTTATTGGGTGGTTTTCCCGTATACTCAGTTTATATTTGTGATGCTGAGAATGATATCCATCCATGATTCCTGTTATGTTTGAGAATCGGGCTGGCCACCCCTTATCTCGGATTGCGGGTTGTCACAGATGGTATCAGAGCATCAGGTTCTAGAGTACTAGGATCTGTGTGGACTTGTCTCGTTCTACCGTAGTGTTCTTTGATGTAGGGCCTTATGTTAGGACTTCTTGTTGTTGATGTTTGCGATCTTCTGCAAGATAGATTGTTTTAACTAGCATTCTAATACTATTGTTCTTCCATCTCAGATGCCGCCTAAGAGAGGTCGCCTAGAGAGACGTATTAAGGTCGTAGAGAAGGAAGTAGGTCCTCCACCGCCACTACAAGGGACTGTTAATGTTGCGGATGTAGCAAACATAGTGGCTCAAGTGGTTAATGCCGCCATGACCGCAGTGGTCCGACAATTTCCATGGGCCCCAGGTGTTCAAGCTCCTACGGGACTTACTCCGTGGGAAAGGGTTAGGGAGTCCTTTCTAAAGGGCAATCCCCCAGAATTCGAGGGAGGCACGGATGCGGTTAAAGCCAATCAATGGAAGAGAAACATGCAATGCCACCTTCGAATGATAGAATGCAGTGAGGATAAGAAACAAATCCTTACCACCTTTAAGCTTGTCGGATCTGTGTTACACTGGTGGGAGACGATGACCACCCCAGAGCAAAGAGACACCATGTCAATCACTGAGTTCTGGGCTTTGTTTGATCTTAAGTATTTTCCTCCCGCAGTTCAGAGGGAGATGTAGAGGAAGTTGCAAGATGTAGAGCAAAGGGAGAGGTCTGTAGCGGAGTATGAAGAGGAGTTCACCCGGTTAGCAAGTTTTGTACCAGATGAGGTGACTCCGGAAGAGAGGAAGATCTCGAAGTTTATGGGAGGTCTAAACTGGAGAATCCTAAAACACTTATTGGGTAACCCAGCTTTCCAGACTTATGGCGAGGTTATAAATGCAGCCTTACTCCATTGCCAGGAGCATCGATTATATATGCAGGGTAGCAAGAAAGCTACTGAAATGAGGCAAGTAGGGAAGCTTGGAGAGTTTATTGCGA
This sequence comes from Sambucus nigra, assembly GCA_949130495.1. Taxonomy (NCBI): domain Eukaryota; kingdom Viridiplantae; phylum Streptophyta; class Magnoliopsida; order Dipsacales; family Adoxaceae; genus Sambucus; species Sambucus nigra. The sequence continues at coordinate 376,738,227 of OX422212.1, forward strand.
GGTGAAATAATAGGCACGAACAAGGTGCTTTACATCAGGAAGATCGGGGTGGCCCTGGAGGTAGAGGTCGTCCGGGCCGAGGCTTTTCCCAGTTTAGGAATATCGGAGGTCGTGGTCGGGAGGACATGAAGGGACGGTGCTTCCAATGTGGGGAGGCAGGTCATTACAAGAAAGAGTGTCCTCAGATGATTGGGGGTCAGTTTCCTAGGGCTCCGCAACAGCCATATGTTCAGTTTCCACCTCCGGTACCTATTATGGTTGTTCCTCCGCAGCAGGGGCAACTACAGTATGGACGTGTTTGTCATAATCGGGAGGCTATGTTTCCTCCAGCCCTGCCGGCACCACCCGTTATTGAGGGTAAGTTTTTACTCAGAGATACGTGAGTTATATGTTATTCGATGTGGGTGTTACGCGCTCAATTGTTTTACGAGCTTTTCTCAGATTACAGATTTCATAATATCTGCTGAGAGTATTTTCATTAGTATAGAGTCCTATGGGAAATGGTTCGCTCATTTCTTTTTGTTTATATGTATGTAGAAATTCTCTTACTAAATGGTGTTTGAGGCCGATTTACTCGTCCTTAACATGGTCGAGTATGATGTGATATTGGTATGTGGTTGCTATGCCTTATCTCCACGACCAACAAGTTGAGTGGTAGCGTATAGGAGGGGTTCCTTGTCTGGATTCCGTTTCTGCGGGACGCTCCACGCGCGAACCTTAACGACGTTGGGAGTGGGGATATACCACCTTTCCTTTCTCTTATTTATGTGTATTACGCTCTATCTCCATGATCAACTAGTTAAGTAGGCATGTGACGGAGGGGTTCCTTGTTTGGATTTCGCTTTGCGAGACACTCCGCCGCATGAACACTTAACGATGTTGTGAGTGAAGATATGATATTCTTCCCTTTTATTTTATTTTGTTTTATTAAATTATTGTCGGAAGTGGGATTGGAAGGTTTAGCCGAGAATCACGTACAAGAGTGATGGATGGCTATTAAAGTGCGACATAGGAGCACTGCATATAGTTCTCTCCTCTGATCGATATGAGGGAGACCGAGGTACGAAGTCGAATTGAGACTTCGGGTTATGCCTTGATATAGAAGGCTATTTATGGAGATGCATATGATACAGGGTATATAACCCTAGGGTTTCACGAAGGGTCAGCTTTGGATTGTTAATATATTTTTTTTTATTTAAATTGTTAGTGTGTGGCTATAGAATCTTTTGGTCCCGAACATGTGTCTTAGACCTGTACCCCTCGATGACTGACAACGCGAGGTAGTAGTGTAACGGGAGGGTTCCTTGTTTGGATTTCGCTTCGGCGAGACGTCCCACGCACGAAACTGAGCAAATGTCGGAAGTTGAGAAAGGTCTTGGGCACTAGGGATATACTTAGCATTAGGTGTATACGACTTAGATAGGGTATAGGTGGATAGACTTTAGGTTTGTTTAGACGTAGGGCCTTTTAGTATGGGACGTAAGATTAGGAGGGTTGTTGGGAGTTGACCATGACTAAGTCATGCGTAAACTCATATCAAGGGATTGGTTCCATGTTATGTGAAGTGGGAGGATTTCGAAAAGTTGGTAGTTAAGGCCGAAGGACATGAGGCCTCACGTAGTGGAGTGTTACGGAGGTAAAGAAAGGGTGAATTGACTCGTACCCCTGAGCCACGTGATTAAGCTCGAAGGTAGATTCCATTAACAAGTCTCTGCCATGATGGGGAGTGATAATACTGGAGTATCGATCTATTGTTAATGCGCCTCACAAGTTTAAACTTGTAAGGAGTATTATCCGCTATTTAAATTGAAGTCCATCTTGAGGGTGGGGTGCGTTCCCTTAAGAGAATTTTGTCCTGAATGGAAGGGACTTAAGTTAAGTAGATATGGAGAAATCACGCGGTTCTAACATTTCGGTGCATCAAGGTAATGACGAAATGTGCTAAGTTATAGTTCGCTAGTACTATTGGCTGGGCATGGGAAGGTTGTTGTACTGAATCAAGACTTCCGTTTCTCATTCTTGGCAAGTTTCCAAGAAGCCATGGGAATCGAATTATGGTTAATCACTTCTTATCATTTTCCACAGATGACCAAACCAATAGAATAAACCATATGCTGAGGCATATACCCCTTATATGCGTGCCTAACTTTAAGAGTAGTTGGGAACAATGTTTTCCACTCGTTGAATTCGCCTATATAGAATTTGTGTCGATTCACTATTAGGACGGCGCTTTAGAAGAAGCCTTGTATGGTAGGCCTTATTAATTCCCCACTTGTTGGTTAGAAGTGCGAGATGATGAGTCTCTCGTATAACCAAGACCGACGAAAGAGCTCAGTCGATGCGAGAAGAAGGCATCTGGAGTTTGAGGTCATTAGACCAAATGTTGTGGTGAGTATCGCCTGTGAAGGGCGTTATGCGTTTCGAGGAGAAAGGGAAAAACTTGCACCGCATGATGTTGTACCTTTCCTAGAAATGTCGTGGCGGGTCCGATAAACTATTCGCTCGCTTTATCGAAACATTTTGCGGCAACTTCATAATTTGTTCCTTGTCTCTCATGCAAGGGAGTACGAAGGATACGATGGTGCCTTTAGGCACATTCCTTTCGAAGTAGATGCAACGTGACGGTTCTTATTAGATGTAGTCGATTGCTATCTTAGAGCGTAGAGTTACGTTGGTATCGCCGGTAGTACCTTGGGGGATGAGTTCTATATAGTCAGCTTAGTGTAGATAAATCGACATAGGGTCGCGAGGATGACTTGCGGAAATAGTATCCGCACTTCTTCTTGCGAGGTGTATCCTAATTTGGGGGGCAAAATTCCCTCTTAAGGGGGAGAGTATGTAATAACCCTCTCTTCTGATAGCCCATTTTATATTTATTTTCACTGGGTAGAAATTTATTATAAAATGGTAGATGTTGAGTAAATATTAATTTGTTATGTCAAGGTCAATATTTACCAAAGTGTTGTATAGTTACCTCGTGAGTAGAAAATGTTCATGTGGTAATTTATAATGTCATAAGAATTTATAAATGACATTTTGGTTTAGAAGGAAACCGGAAGTAAAAATGAGTTATAAAATTTCCAAATGATAATTTGGATAGTGTAGTTAGTCCCGGTAGGTGTGAGACAGTCAAAATAAGTGCCATATTGTATTTTGGCATTTCGGGCACCTTTGACTGGTTTTGGCTTAAATAGTGATATCGCGTATTATTTTATCGCGCATTAGTTATTAGAGTTGGGCATTTTAGACATCTGACCCGATTTAGTCTTGCTAAGACTTACTATTCCTTTTATGCCCCAAATTGTTACCTTAGAGAGGAAGAGAGAGAGGAAGAAAGCTTTGGAGAAAGAGAGAGATTGAAGATTTGGAGTTTGTTCTTGCTTTCATCTTCATCAAATCTGATCTTCCTACCTTGAGGCAAGTAACTTACTTGCTCTTATATGATTTAAGTGGATTAAATTGCATGATTTGTTGTAGATTGTTATGAATAAATTTTAGTTAGGGTTTTGGTAGAGTAATTGGGTATTAACCCTTAGGAGCTGATTTGGATGATATATTGCATTGAAGATGATAGCTATATACATTTAGGATGTATAAGTGGAGGTTGGTTTGGTTGGTTTTGGGTTTGGTAGAAATTTGGAGTTTAGAACTCCATAGCCAAACTTGGCTATTCCGCAGGGGCGAATCGATTCGGCCCCTTGGGCGAATCGATTCGCATAGATGAAGAATCCCAGGTCTTGATATCCGAATCGATTCGGATTAAGACCGAATCGATTAGGCATTTGCAGAAACTTAAGTTTGTTGTCCGAACCGATTCTCTTTGAGAGCGAATCGATTCGCTGGGGAGAATCGATTCGGCCCTTAGGGCGAATCGATTCGGTTCCAGCAGTTTTGGGGGTCTTTTGCTTTTAATTTTCCTCCTTATCCTTTAGGATTAGGACCTAGGAAACTTCTTTAAAGAAGTAAACTTAGAGTTTTAGAGTAGTTATGGAGTTTGGTCGTTACCCTGGACTAGAAATGGGTTCATCTGGGGTTTATTTCGGGGAGGTTTAAAGTAATGTTAAGGCATTACTTCTTTTATTCAAACTTTTAGAAATTTGAAAGTTAAATGCCCAAACTTGGAGACTTATAGGCTTATCAAAATTTATATGAACTTGGGAAATTTCTAGGATCATTTGGAGACCTAGCCTAGAATTGTAATTTGAGGAAAAATAAATGATAATCTTCGATGGGAATTAGGTTCGCATAAATGAACCCATAGTTGTTAAAGATGATAGGTTCAACTAGAATGAATCCCGTTGTTTAATGATGTTAGGTTTAAATGAAAAGAACAAATCTCATGATTAATGGAAATGGAATTGGTAATGAATATGATGATAAAATGTAAATGTTAATTTACTGTTACACACCTCTCTAAATGACATCATAAGGGAAGTTCGCTCGTGAGGTGAAGCCCCCTGGCTAATGAATGCAGGGTGGATATAGTCCTAGGCCATGGGAGCGCTTATTATTGTATATATTTCTGTGATGGGTAGGAGATTCCGGGTGTGGTCTTGACTACCCCGCAGGCTCATGGCCGCTTCCCGACGCATATCGATAGGTGCCCAGGTTGTCTTATGTAGGCCCTGGAAGATGATGGTCATTTAGGGGCGCGCACAGTGGGGAAACCCGGACGGGCGGTCTTAGATATCGTTATATGTATACGAATATAACTATATTTTCATCAAGTTGGACTTGATGGTTGATAAACGCCACAAAGAGCGTATGATAAATGCCATAAAGAGCATAGATATGTGCCATGAAGAGCACGGAAATAATATATGTTCCATATAGAGCACTTGATGTAAATGATATTCCTAATAAGGAATGGAAAGATGATATGGGAAGTTTTAATTAATGCATAGAAGTTATAACTCCTTGATTAAACTGAAAATGGTTTTATTCCTAATAAGGAATGTCAGAAGGAAATGGAAATTGTATTATTAAAGAAGGGTTTTAAATTAAAGTGCTTTACTTTCAATTCTCGTTTGTATTTGTAGATAGCATGTCATACTATCATCCTTATCATTCATGTATAACTATTCACATCTATCATGCTTTTTATTCTTCTGGTAATCATATAGAACCCGGCCCTGACCGGTTTACTTTCCTTGTTGTATATATATTATTGTATCCGCTCAGGTGCTCCACCGCAAGGACGCCCGACTTGACTTCCCAAGTTCCCTTCATTTTCGACGAGCTGTAAGGTTTTGCGGGTTATTACAGGACGTTGTATTAAACGCTTTCATTCTTGTTATTCTAGATATGATCGAGTCTTGTCACTCGGGCGTGTGGCCCAAACATTTGTATTTGATTAATGAATGTACTATGTAAGATATTTATATTGTTGTACGTCGTTATATGTAGCTGTGGACCGAAAGCTTATTCGGTCCATTGGTGTACATTCGTCTTAGTTGTATTATATATTATCTTTTGAAATTCCACTTGCTCGTCGGATTGGGTTGTTAGTTAAATTTTCATAACCGCATTTTAAAATTTTTACACTTTTTGGCAACCCGTTTTCTGATTTATTGGGTGGTTTTCCCGTATACTCTGTTTATATTTGTGATGCTGAGAATGATATCCATCCATGATTCCTGTTATGTTTGAGAATCGGGCTGGCCACCCCTTATCTCGGATTGCGGGTTGTCACAGTTACTTTATCTCCAGTTATCTGGATTAATTATCTCTAATTATTTGTATTGATTATCTCCAATTGTTTTGGATTGATTTGGTATTTGTATTGCTATTAACCCTAATCCTCTAGAACAAATAATTTGAGTTATTGTTTTATAAACTATTCATAACCTTAATCTTGTGGACCTGATATTTTAACTCCAGTAACATAATCATAGTAATTATTGAAAATTACTTCCGATGAATTATTGTTATACCTACTTGATGTCACCAAAGCTTTTATCCTGAATAAATAATTGTTGATATTAATCAACAAGACCTTTGTATCGTACAGTGTTACATCTAAATCTCTTAGAGTATTCGTTCTTTTCCTTAGCTAGTAAGTCAAGAAACTATTAAGAAGATACAATAGATCAGAGAAAGACTTAAGGTATCCAAGATACACTGGACCCTTTAGAATTATCGACTGCACTAGCTCTATGGCCTAATGGTTAGAATTACCCGAGGAATTGTCTAATATATATTATGTGTTTTATGTGTTTCAGTTGCGTCAATACATTCCAAACCCAATACATGTCAACTTTATGACTATACCGACAACCTACGTTTTGAAATTAATCCTCTTCCAAAACTTTAGACTCTCGTTACCTCATACCATTAGCCTGTCCTTGATTCTGTATAGTTTATGGTACTTTCACAAAACATCTTAGTGAATGTTCTCAGACTCAATAAGGAATGTATTGGATAGATAATTGATTCAGAACCCTATTATAAGTATATTTACATTGTCTTCTAGTAAAATTCTTCAGAATATAGTACCCTATGACCCTCTTTAGTTGTAAATAGTGTACTGTAACCATTCAAGTTAAGATAAATCAAACAAAGCCAACATTAGTTCAAACCCCATCCTAATTATTTACTTTAACCCTAGTACCTGTTCTTAGATAACTAGTTAGTACCTATTCAAGAGAAATTCCTATTTACTCTTTATGCTATCTTTTTCATAAATATAGGAAACACTAAGTGTTTTATTGTATGATAAGAAATCCCAAGGTTAATTCAATTCACAAACATTTGGGATACATCTACATCCAAGGGAATTTGAATTTAAGGTTGAAACCTTAATAGAATTTTAACAATTACTGATTCAAATTTGATAAATCATCTTGGAAAAAGAAATGATATAGCCAACACCTTAAGCCGTAAAACTATCGGAAGATTTAACAAATAAAATTTCCTAGGATATTTTTTTTACCATAGAACCATATGATTTATGTCAGCCCCATATTTTTTATGTTAACCAACTAGTATTGCTTATCCAACCCTGATAAAGACAATCATAGATTAATTTCTCTCAGATATCCTTGTATTGAAACCTCAAACATGAAGTTAGACTTGATAATTATCAAGCGATAGGGGAGCAAGTCTTCAATTTAGAGATAGATTACATATACCTAATGAATTTCTTCAAACTCATTCGACTCCAAAATGGAAATGAGATCATATTACCTTTGATTATTAGTAAACTACCTCGTATGTACTAAGAATGCAATCTAGTATATGGATGATAGTAGACCGACTTACCAAGTCTACCCATTTTCTTCCAAATAGGAACTATTTATTCGTCCCAAAAGCTCGGTATTAGGTGTAAGGGAAAAATCTCTAATTGAGTTAATTTGTATGTAATTGACTTATTTTCAGAACAAACGTTGTTTGGGTCATAGATAAATTGTTATCTTGTCACGATACCCACATAGTCTATGTTGTATTTGTTTTGAAGACGTAGCGGACAAGCTTCAAAGAATAATCATGCCATATTGTTTATTGGTGCTCATTTCACGTATTCATATCACATTGCATTCCACGATACTCGCAGGTATGAATGCATAATGTTTATGGGACACAAAAAGGGTTTTATGGATGATATTTTGTTTATAAATGATTGTAAAATGTCAAAAATGATTTTAAAAGATTTTAACTTCGCTTATTCTGAGATAAATACTGTTTAGAGTTGTATGAATTTTTTCCTTGTGTTTAGAGACTTCAAACGACATGTGATATCCTTCAAACGACATCTCACTATCGTTGGAATGACAAGGGATTTCGTAAGAACAGCCTATTAACTTAACTTTTTATTTATGGCATTTTTCTCTCACAATGTCAAAGTCTGCAAAACCAAAATACAATTTTAAATAGTCCCATTTTTCTGCACATATTTTCTAGGGATTTCAAAGTCTAAAATCATCCTTAGTGTTTAAAAGATCCAAGTTTTCATACTCTTATGTTATAGAGATCTTTTTTGCACCATTGTCTGTTCATCCATATTGAACAAATGGTTTTATTGGAGTTTTACGATAAAGAAATAATGAAGGTCGTGTTTCGAATCGTAGACGGTTGCAAAGTTGCATCGGTGGACACCGAGGTACTCGTGGATGCATGTGCTATGGACAAGTATCATATAAGGATTTCTACGTGGGCACTGTGGAGTGGAGGTTAAAGTAAAGAAGAGCATCAAGGCTTGTGGGGATCGAGTCTTTGTGTAATACTGTCTATCTTCCTTTGTGAAACCGTATCATAGTGATTATCTGGCTCGGGCCATCCAAGATTTGTTTCCCTTAGTGGTTTCCTCGTACATCCGGTGTTATAAACATTTACTTGCCTTAATCACCTAGATGCATGTTTGGGATTAAACAAGATAAAATCGGACTAAAGTAAAATTGGTTCACAAACTTGGTGCAGAATTAAAATTGAAAAAGGTTTTTGAAAGATAAATTGTTTTCACCTAAAGCACACTTTGAAAAAGGGGGCTACAAATTAGTATCAGAGCTAGAAACTCTTTTTTATTGTGTAGTTCCTTGGTTTATGCTTTTTGGTAACCATGTGTGTTTATCACTCTTAGTTGTTTATTTTTTCTCTCGATGGATTCTAAAAGTTTTGATGAATTAAATCTTTTGAATTTGATGTTTGCAAAACGAATTGAAATTCTTGAAGAAGAAAATTCTCTTTTTAAACATACGATTGGATATTTGCAAACATTTCAAATTCAAAGGGATATCATTCGTGAGAAGTTTATGGCTTTGTATGATAACTTAATTCTTTGAAATTGGACAAAGAATAGAGTGAGAATAGAGTCATTGTTTTAGAAAAAGAGTTAGTGGACTTTAAGAATTCTAGGGTTTGTGCCAAAGAGGATAGTGTTTTGATTAATCAATTTAAGGCACGTGAGAAGACTCTTAGTGATAAGTTTTCTCACATTTAGGGGGAGAGAGATAACCTTCTAAGGGAAATTGAAAATCCAAAGAAGGAGTCCTTAAAGTTTGATCAGTCTAATTGTTTGCTTGATTCCAAAATTTTGAAGTTGCAAAATAATTTAAAAGACTCGAGTAGTGTGAATAGTGATGGTAGTGGCTTATTGTGTTCTATTGCTTCGAATGTTAAAGACAAAACCATAGTGTGTTTTAGATCATCAACCACATCCCGGGGTTTTAAAAAAGGTCAATTGAAAGGTCTCGTTCCTTGTCGAGTTTACACATGTTCGCATTGCGGTAGAAAAGGTCACCTTAGGCATTTTTGCTATGATCTTAGAAAAGACGCTAGGAAGTTTAAATATAGTGTCCCGTCGGTTTCCATAACATATCTTGTTAGGTATACACGTGTTTGGATTTGGAAATATATTTTGAAGATTCTAAATGCTTCGTTGGTTCATTCTCACATACTAGCACATGATGCTTTATATGCTATTTCTCATAGATGATTACTTGCATTTTCATGTTTATCATATGCTAGTCTTTGCATCATGGTATATATTTTTCTAGTGTTATGACATGTGTATCTCTTTGTATTATATTTTTCATTTATTTGAGTCTTAGTGAAAAAATAAAAAATATTTTTGGTTTTATATTTTTTTGAGAATATACAAAAGATTTTAATTTTTATGTCAAAAATATTTTTTGAAAAACACAAAAAAGATTTTCGATTTATTTTTGTGTCATGAGTTTTCATGTTTGATGTAGGGGAATATTGTTGTGCTTGGACCCCCATCATTTCATTATCCATCTAGCTAGGACATTTAGACATAATTATAGATACTTAGAACGATCTTAACCATTGACTAATATGGTTATTTAGAAGTTGATTTGCATTTGGATTCGACTTAGTATATATTCCATCATTGCACACATGCACAAGTTTATATGAATGTTTGACTTCTGATGAGTATTTGAATTTGGAGAGACGTTATCCTCTCAATTTTATCATCTATGCATCATAAGACTTAGAAGGAAGTGTGCATGTAAGAACCGTTTATCGTGAGGATTTATATTGCTTAAATTGAAAATATGATGAGTGTTCATGAGAAAGGGCTGCAAGAGAATAATAATCTCGTCGTGAAAACCACCGTTTAAAAGAGCCCAAGAAAAAATTAAGGCCATAAAAAGAATCATGTGCCAAAATAGGTCCAATAATATTTCTCTAAGGTGAGAAAAGTAGAAACCTCAAAAGAGATAGAAAAAGAGAAATATTAATATACGAAGGTGTTTGGATGGAAAATTACAACTGGTTTGCACCTGATGTTGTAAAATTGTGTTTTGATGCTATTCTTTATTGAATTGTCAAAATTCCAGATTTGTGTGCATGTTGTTTGTTTAATTCGTTGAGCTCAATATATTAATTATCACATATGGTTAAAACTTAGTTTGATGACATTTAGCTATGATTTAGAGCTTCTTGATTATTTCGATGTGTTCAACTTATGATTCATTTGTTGTAATTCACGCTCATTCATTCCATATTGATGTTTGAGCACATTGATACAATGTTAGCATGAAACTCATACTTGTTTTATTTTTCTGTTTCGAGTCTTTTTTGCTACTGTTTCGTATTTCTAGTACCTGTTTTGAGCTAATTTTTTCACTAGGCATACCTTTGCCATTTTTAGAGCTAGAATACGAATTCTTTTGAAGTCGTTCAAACGACTTCTGGACGTTGTTAAAACGACCTGTCCAAGTCGTCCGAAGTCTATTTCTAACGACACATTTTTCGAGGTGATAATTGTGTCAGATATGGTCATTATAAGGGTCATTTGTAGTGTCGTTAGATAAGTATTTCACACGAGACCTTACTATTTTTTATCAATTTTTACTCCGTTCAAACGACATGCCAATGTCCTTCAAACGACATGGCATAGTCGTTTGAATGACCCCGTCTGGATTTTTGAGCCCTTGTTCTGTTTCAGTACCTTCTTCGTATGTGTGATGATTTTCTTCTATTTTGATACTTCTGGGTTCATTTGGACAATTTACATGCAGTCAACACTTCTTATTCATGCTTGATTCTTATACTACATTGATTCATTTAGTCACATCGTGTCTTAGATTGATGATTTCATTTGTGTAACTATTTCTAGATAATATTTGGTACTTTGTGATTATTATTAGCTGGATTTCCCTATTTATCTAGATATGCTTTATTGATTATTTCATTCTAGATATTTGTGTGTTTATCTTTTTCACTTATTGTCTATTCGAGACTAAAAGGGGGAGAGATGGTATGTGATGTAGGGGGTTTGATGATCATATATGTTCTTTTTACATTGCAAATTGGTATAATGTTTTTTTATCATATGTATGTTTATATGTTGGTATCATATTGTCTAGCACAAATTGGTATCATGATTTTCTCACGTGTTTAACAACCGATTTGTTTTACATATTGGTATTTTTTATATCATTTGTTCCTCCATACTTCACTGGGTATTTTTCTATTTCATGTGTGTTGGTATTCTTCAACGATTAGAGATTTCAAGACTACATCACATTCAGATAGCTCATGCTTGGGGGACCTTCATATACTAGTCCTTGTAGTGTATTTTTTCATTTTGGATTTTATGGGATGGAATTTAGGTGTTATACGGATTGACAGCCTCGTTTCGGCATTTCACTATTTGAGTTTTGTCCCGAAATAGTCAAAGGGGGAGATTTGTAAGGGAAAAATTTCCAATTGAGTTAATTTGTTTGTAATTTACTAATTTCCGGAAACAAAAATTATTTGAGTCATAGATAGATTTTTATCTTGTCATGATACCCATATAGTCTATGATATGTTTATGTTGAAGACGTAGATGCCAAACTTCAAAGATAGATCATGACGTATTTTTTATTGGTGCTCATTTCATGTCTTCATATCACATTGCATTCCGAGATATTCTCAGGTATGAATGTAAAATGTTTATGGGGCTCGAAAAATATTTTAAGGATGATATTTTATTTATAAATGATTGTAAAATGTCAAAAATGATTTTAAAAGGTTTTAACTTCGGTTATTATGAGATAAATACTGTTTAGAGTCCTATGAATTCTCTCCTTGTGTTTAGAGACTTCAAACGACATGTGATGTCGTTCGAACGACATATCACTATCGTTTGAATGGCATGGGGATCTCGTTAGAACGACGTTCCGACTTAACTTTTTATTTAAGGCATTTTTCTCTAAGAATTTCAAAGTGTGTAGAAACAAAATACAGTTTAGAACAATTTTGTTTTTCTACTCATATTTTATAAGGATTTCAAAGTCTAAAATCGTCCTTAGGCCTTTTACAATAGTTGTTTCTATGTGGGTAAATTTCTATAATAGAAATTTTAAAAATGAAAAATAGTCTCCAACGGTAATTTCTTTGTTGTCCCGATATGACATGGCAATAATTACGTATGAAAATTTTCAGTCAGAATTTCTAGATGTAGAAATTCTCCCATAAATTTCCATCTGACGTGCACATTGTTTTTTGCTTTTGACAGTAAAGTAATCCGCCAAAAAATCATCTCCAAAATATCAACTCCAATATCTTTTATAGTATATGCTATTCTCCTAAAAAAAACTCTGCCTTGGGGATCCATTGACAACAGGCTGGTATATTTATTCTTCTTCTTCATCTATATGAAATATGATTTTTTAACTATTGATTCAACACTTAGTAAATAATCCATTTAGATTTATGGGTTCAAAGCAATTTGAGTAGCTTAGGGTTAAGATTGAATTCATATGTTCTTTTTAATATTATGTTTTAATTCATGCTTTTTAATTTATATTGGACAAAAAAAGAACAAAGTGTGTTTCATATCATTATTTTTTATTCATGAAAGCTAATTCTTTTTATACTGTTTTAATTGGTCTTGGTTTGATATCTTTTTTTATTGGTTCCTTATTTTTAATTACAAAGTCTTAAATCTTAAGCTATGCTACTCATATTTTTAATCCAATCTAATGGAGAGGTACTTTTGAAAATTGCTTCCAATATTCTATATAAATATTTTTTTTTCTTTAAATAGTATGTTAACTACATTGTTGATATTGTGTAAGTACACATTTTCTTTAAATTTCTTTGAGAAGACAATCTCATACAATGATTTATATTTGTGAACTATTAAAAAATTATATCTTCTTTTCAGTTATATTGAAAATTAAATGTCATTATAATTAGCCATTTTGATATTTTATTATCTTGTCATCTTCTTTATTAATTGTGGATTGAAGGAGGGATTTGCTGGTTTTGTTGGAATAAATTCACAGAATAATCAAAGTCATTCAATGTCCCAAATTAATTCAAACATCAATGATGAAGTCGATGTAATTGATTCTGTGCTTTCTCAATCATCATTAGCCCCCAATGTCTCCCACCTAAACCCACAAATACCCACCCCACCCTCATTAAATCCCTCATCCGCAACTCAAACCAAACACAGTCACCAAATCAATTATAAATGAATTATGGTTTTCATCCAACCACTTTCACCCCTCATGGAGAACAACAATATTCATATCAATGTCTACTTAATGCTGCTATCTACCATATTGGTAATCAACTCTCAACATCCTCAAGAAAGAAAGGAAAAAAACAAAAATGTACTTCAAACATTTCATCCAAAGATTTTGAGGCAGCTCAAACCATTCGTCGTAATTGGATAAAAGAGGAAGATGTGGCTTTAACAAAGGCATGGCTATATGTCTCGATCGATTCGCTTGTTAGAACAGATCAACCAACTGATAAGTTGTGGAGCCGTATTCACCGAGATTGGATTGAGTTTTTAGGGGATGAATTTCTAGAGAATCGTCAATCAAACGGATTGTCCAATCGCTGGTGAACTATTCAAGCATGTGTTAACAAATTTCATGGGATATATGGGCAATTAGGAAGGTCTCCAAAAAGTGGAACAAAATTTGATAATTTGGTAAGAATATATTTATTTTGTACTTTTACTTTGAATAATTTATTTTATTTAGAGATTATGCTTTGTTCCTTCCCATTAAATCTTTTCATTCTTTTGCAAATGTAGAAAATTGATGCATATAAAATTTAAAAGGAGATGTGTGCCGAAAACACACAATTTATGTTTGAACATTGTTGGGTTGAGTTCAAAAAAATGCAAAATGGTGTACTCAACAACTCACCATGCGTTGTCCAAAGAAGAATTAATCAAATGGTGGTAACTCAACAACTCTTCACTTTATCCCAAATGATGATGAAACCATTAATGCAGATGGACTTATAGGCCTCCTGCAAGAAAAACTACAAAGGAAAAAATTATAATTCAATGGCAAGATAAGGGTATGTCCGAGGTTTTGACCAAATTATAAGTAATCCTAGAAAAACAATTTGATTACTTCTAAGAAGAATTGGAGCTGAAGAGGGAGAGCATGCTAACAATGAAGAAGGAATGTGAATTGCGAGAGCAAGAAATGAAGAAGGAAATGGGATTCAAGGAGAAGGAAATTGAATTACGAGAAAAAAGTAATGAAGAAGGAATTAAAGTTAAAAGAAAAATCCCATCGGCGCAGGGAGCAACAAAAAATATTGAATCAAGACCTTTCCACACTTGCACCTGCAGCACGTGCGGTTTTGGAAAAAAATGAAAGAAAGAATATTGAAGGAATAGGAGGACGAATACTTGGGATTAGCTTATAAATATCTATGGCTTTTTAGGATTTTTTTTACTTTAACAATATGAATAAGGTAGTGGGAACAAATGTGAATATTTGACAGTGGGGTGTGTTATTTCTTTTAATTATTTGAGAACTGATTTAATGTTATTCTTTTCATTTGAATCATGTTAATTGTTATTGTTGCTGAAGTATTTCATTTTCTGAAAAAAATTTCATCTAAGTAAACGCCCTCTCATCGTTGTTGGTGTGAATAATTGACAGTGGGGTGTGTTTGTAATCTCATGTAACTGCTGGTGTGATTTGGTTCAGAATGTTGGTTTGGCTAATTATAAACCCAAATCCTCCTACCCTTTTCACCACACACTCACAAAAGAAATTGAGTCCATTGTTTTTTGTCTCATTCAAAAATCAAAAGAATTTTCTCATTCATTTTGATTAGCACCTGAAATTAAACTCCTTATGCAAAAAATTGGGTTTTGGTTTAAAAAAAAAGAATTTAAATCGAATCCTTTCTTATTCTTTCATTTAAATTTTCATTTGTTTTTTGTAAAAATGGCTTCAGCTAGTAACTCAAAGAAATCAATGCTATTGTGCTTTAGACTAATTGCAAGGAGGAACTGGTTAGACTGTTTATTTTTTACTAGTTCTACTGTAATGAGTTGAAGTTGAAATCAATCAATTATAAGTAGAGTTGTTTCAAAACCAAAGCATAGCAAAATCTAGCCAAAATTTTACACCTAACACAAAAATTATTCCTTGATGAAATATTAAGACAAATGAAAGAGAGGAAAAGTGTGGAAATACTTTCATTATGTAAAGAATGAATGAATATGTACACACTTGAATCTTTGAACCACCAAATGATCTGTTTGAGAATGCTTCAATTATGATTGCTTTCAACCCACCATGTCTAGTACTTCCCTTTTATTCAACAGGAACAGGCATATTCATATCAATAATCTCTATGTTTTCTTCAATTGGTTTCTGGGTTCCAATTGTGTGTGATCTCTTATGACCACCCAAATCCTGTCCTGATGAGAAAACTCTGAAGCAAATGGGGCATTCATGTGATCCTATTTTTTTCTTTAAGCCCATTTCTTGATCAATTGGGTCGTTTTTGTTATCAATCTCAAAACTGATTTATTCTCTTGCAAATTAGTTTAGACCTACTTTCTGAATGTAGTAAGAATTTAAAATATAATTGTATAAAAACATAACTTCTAAGGATAATCTGCAGCAAGGCAGATTGAGTTTAAGCGTAACTCGATTCTTTTAAGGCCAATGGTACGATGATAATATGCTCAAATTTAAGGTCAGTTGTATGTTTATTCTTTTAGTAAACTATACCTCATATTTGTCTTAGAAACTGTATAAGCCAAAAACACCAACAACAGAAGGCAAACACATAACACATAACATAATCTTTTTCATTAAATAATAAACACTCACCATAAATCTGTTTCATAACATAATAAACTATTTTGATACAATTCATAATGAAAACATAATTGAACTAGTTTGATATTACCAAGTTTTTCAAACCAAAACCTAATCACTAAGCTATATCATTATCTCCATAGTATTCCCACAAGTGATCAATGAGATCTCTCTTAAAATTGTTGTTCGCCTTTTTATCTCGAACTTATTACGATCAATCACATATTACTTCCATGAGAAATTGTTTATCATGCTCCATCTCAACATTTTGAATATTTTCATTCGCTGGTGGTTCCCAATTTTCACGGTCGAATTCCTAATGATGTCCATTCTTAATTATCATATTGTGCAAAATGATACATGTCTTCATTATCTTCCCAAGATATTTTTCTTTCCACATACGTGTAGGGCCTTTGAAAATATACCTCCTCTTTTGTAACACTCTTAATGCTCGTTCAACATCTTTCATCACACTTTCTTCTTGTTTAGCAAATAGCCTTTTTTTTGCATTTGAGGGTTGATAAATTGTTTGTAATAGGGTTGCGTATGGGGGATAGATTTGATCAGATAAGTAATGTCCTATTTTATAACTATGACCTTGAACTTCAAAATTGCACGGGGGAGAAACATTATTTATAATATCATCAAATAATGGAGATCTATTCAAACCATTAATGTCATTATTTGTACCAGCCATTCCAAAGAATGCGGGCCAAATCCACAAGTCTCCCGATGCCACAACCTCTAAGATGAGAGTGGGAACTCTTTTGAAGCCATTTTTGTACATGTTGGGCCATGACATAGGACAATTACTCTAATGCCGATGAACACAATCAAGGCTATCAAGCACGCTTGGTAAACCTGGGGTCTTATTTTGTTGGAGTAACCTTGCAATATCATCATTATTTTGCTTCCTCAAACACCTCTCCTTGAAAACTCCAGTTACATCATCACAGAAATGGATGAGGCTTTCAATTGTTTTACTCTGAACAATTTTTACGTACTTATAAAAATAATCAGCTGGAACACCATAAGCAAGAATTCTTAATGGTGGTATCATATTTTGTAATGGACTCAAACCCACAGTCCTCGTTGCATCGACCTTTTGTGTAAAGTAATCATCATAGACCTTAATTCCTTGAAATATGTTATTAAAGAGGGATTCATCCATTCCAAAACAACGTTAAAAAGTCTCACGTGTATACTTTGAATTCTCTCCCATGAAGTACTCTTTTAAAATTTGTCCATTCTGCTTTTCTCGATCCCAATGAATATAATGCCGACTGAGAGTGGAGCCACCAACATATTCACAACTTATAGAGGAAAAAATGTCGCGGTGGTTCGAAGAAAGTTACGATTCAAATTTAATGAAGATGTGAATGTATCTTGTTTATTAATTGACTCAGCTAGTAGGCGATAACTGATCAAAAATGATTCATTCATAGGAGTAGTAATGAAATAATATTTTCTGAATCGAAAGAAGCCAAGAGTTTCACTTACACCTGCAAAAATTATGTTCCATAGACTATAAGAATTCTTGATATTAAATTATAACTAAAAAATATTCATAAAACTGGTATCTTAAAAGATTAATGAGAATTGCAAGGTTTATTATAATGAATATATCAATTTCTTTTTAACAAACAATTATGCAAACACACCTCAATTTTATTATTATTAATTTGGATTTCTAAACCAACTTAAGCAATGAGTAAACCCTTAAACAATCAAATGGCATACTTATAAAATAGAATAATGAGTACAGTGTATGGATGTTGTCATATTATTACCTGTTATATTCTTGTTTGTAATCATATAGAGAACAAAAGTTGAGTGTTGATATGAATTAATTATGCGGTTGTCTTTGAACTCCAGAGAAGAAGAGACTGGATGAATAGAGGTTAGGGCTTCATTTCGTAGGAGGAAAAATAGAGGATTCGAAAATTGGTTGAGTCGATATTTAAAAAAGTCAACTAAGATAAATGGGAAGATGACTAGACATAGAAATAAAAACCATTGATAATTTTTTTAAATCAACTTTTCTACCCCTATTAAAATGACGCCAACTAGACATAGAATTTTTCTAGGAGCTAGATGACACGGAGGATAGAAATTGATGTAGAAATTTATTGTTGGAGATGGCCTTAGTGTTTAAAAGATCTGAGTTTTCACACTCTTATGTTATAGAGATCTTGTTTTCACCATTTTTTGTTCATCCATATTGAACAAAAGGTTTCATTGGAGTTTTTCGGTGAAGAAACAGTGAAGGTCGTGTTCCAAATCGTAGATAGTTGTCAAAGATGCATCGGTGGACACTGGGGCACTCATGGATGCATGTGCTATGGATGAGTATCGTAAAAGGATTTCAACATGGGAACTATGGAGGAGTGATTAAGGTGAAGAAGAGCCTCAAATCTTGTGGGGATCGATTTGTTATGTAAGTCTGTTTGTCTTCCTTTGTAAAATCGTATCATGGTGATTGTCTGGATTTGGCCGTCCTAGATTTTTTTCCCTTAGTGTTTTCCTTGTACATCAAACATTATGAACTTTTACTTTCTTTAATCACCTAGATGCATATTTAGGATTAAATAAGATAAAATTGGTTCACAAACATAGCGCGGAATTAAAATTGACAAAGGCTTTTGGGTAGAAAAATTATTTTCACCTAAAGCACACTTTGAAAAAGCGGCTGATATTAGGATTCATAGTAAGGTTATCAACATGAATAACCTAATTGATGTACATAGAAGCTTAGATTACATCAAATGTTGGAATAAATATGTGTTTTTAGATTATACCAACCACTCCATTTTCCAACTAAATCTATAATTTCTTTCAAAATTAGTAGTACATGCTTAGTATATTTGTGCTAATTCTATTTTCTCCCGATGTTCGGGAAAAAGAGGCGAGTATCCTTTCTTTTTGTGACACACAGATCATGTTTTAGCATATGCAAATTTCAATAGAACATCATTACGATCTAACGTTATCCTACCCTAAGTACACAAATCGGTTCTAGGAAAGTTTCAACACTTATTGCTACGACTTTATAAATGTCACTACTTGGATTCAATATACTTCAAATAGTAGTATCTTTTTGTTGAAAAATATCGGTGATAGAAACATATTCCCTATAGTTGTATAACTATACTTAAATTCTTTTCAGTAAACCACCTTTATCTATCTGGCATACAAACTATCCTAAAATTTCAAAGTGTATCCAGAGTAGCTCAATGTGCTTTAAAGAACCAATTATCTTTGTATATCTATGATAGATTCCATATGATGAATTCTACAACATTAGATATCATTCCAACTATGATACTTAATAATATTTTGTGAATCTAGGCACAATCAAACCAATAAGCCTTGTTGAAATACCCAAAAGTATCATACGATACCATTTGTTCCAAAATAGTGACTTAATGAAAAGTTAAATCCTATTGACACAATGTTTTGGTATGTAAGAAATCCTACAGACACATTTATGAGGGGGGAGTTCTAAATTTTTTTGGCCATTTAAACTCATTGTCATCCTTTATCTTATTTAGAATCATATATGGACTAACTTACAGGGGAGTGTACTTAACAAATTTATCGTCATTAGACCTTTTTTTCCTTTCTTTGCTTTTTTATTTCAACTTTGTCCAGTCTTATTATCTCCGAGATCTTTTTTATCTCCTCTCTTAGACACCATGGTCTCTTCCTTATTCATGATCCTCCTAGCCTTAGCCACAAGTATAGTCATTGAGTTTGGAGGATTCTTGTAACAACCTACGTAATTTTGGGGTATTTTAGATTGATTTCAACAATACAGAGGAAAATAAAGTTTTTGATTTCATTATTTTTCTTGCTAAAAAATGTTGAGAATTATTTTTGAAGATGAGATTTTTAATCGGCTTCAAAATCGGAGTTAAAACGGATTTTTAAAGATTATCCATTGGTTTCATTTTTAAGTCGGCAGATTCAAAATCCTTGAGGGATTGATCGATCGACTCCCGGGGATCGATTGATCGATCGACACCCGGGGATCGATCGATCGATCGACTCCCGGGGATCGATCGACCGACCTCAACTGCTTTCGTGCGCAATAAGCTCTTGAAGAGTTTTTGTTGGTTTATATTCCTATTCTTTTGCCTTATAAAAAGGGGTCGTGGGAGACCTTTTCTAAACCATATTTTTCCACACAAATATGCAGTAGCCTTTTCATATATTCCTCTCTTTTTTATATACACATAGCCCCCTTTATTTTATCATATTCAACCTTAGTTTTTGGAGGTGTTCTTGGGGCTATTTTGATGTTGGAGCTTGGAGATGATTTGTGGATCTTTGTGAGGTGATTCATGATGGTTTAATTTGAGTTTCTGGGAAGATTCATGTTGGTTTCTTATGATGGTTTAAGGAATGGGGTTTTACAAAATATGCTCTTAAATCTCTCGAGAGTTATTCCTTTTTATTTTATGTGATTATTGAACTCATATTTGAATTGCTAAATTCATTTGGAATCTGAAAAATTATAATTAGAATCTGATTTTTGATTCATGTGATATTATATTTGTGTTGAGCATTTTGTCATAATATTTTAATATGGCACAAAGGTTGGGCACCCGTAAAGATTCCAATTTTTGACTACTTGATAAAGTATGGGCACGGTATGGTGAGGCCTGGTGACCCGGATAATGTGTTGTTGAGAAATTATATTGATAAAAATGCTTGTGATATTGGCATTTGATTTGAATATTCATACTCGTATTGTTACGCTTTATCCACCGCTAATATTTGTTGAGCTTCCTTTCTGTCGTATTGTGCACTTCCCCATGTTCTTTCTTTTAGT
This sequence comes from Sambucus nigra, assembly GCA_949130495.1. Taxonomy (NCBI): domain Eukaryota; kingdom Viridiplantae; phylum Streptophyta; class Magnoliopsida; order Dipsacales; family Adoxaceae; genus Sambucus; species Sambucus nigra. Next base: position 376,759,107 of record OX422212.1, read on the forward strand.
GGCAGGTTAGCGCGGATTTGGGCGCTATGGACTAATTGGAGATTAATTTTTTAGTTTGGATATATTGGGAAGAATATTCGAGAGTTCAAAATGAGAAGATTTTGTATTTATTTTGTTTTATAGAGCATTGCCGATTTATTTTATTTCGAGATAGATAGTTGTATTATTTCGAGAGACATTTTTTTATATTTAATTTGAGAATTGAGATTAGTGGATTCTTTTATTTTATATTGTGGGATTTATTTAGATGCTCTATACCTTGTTGATTGTGGATTTGGTTAGTTTTATCGAGTAGCGCTTCGCTCTCCCGGGCGGGGTGTTACAAATGGTATTAGAGCATAGGTATACAGCAACCCTCAGGGCTTGGATTTTGGGCTCATTGCGTGATTAGCAATTTTTGGAGATAAAGTATTTTTGGTGATATTCGCGTTAGGCTCTGAGAGTAGATGTGAGGAATTTATTTTTGGGAGATAAGAACGTTTTTGGAGATTGTCGTAGTGGCCTGATTAGAGTTAGGCTTTCGACGAATTTCGAGGGCGAAATTCCATTGTTAGTGGGGAAGTGTAACAACCTGCGTAATTTTGGGATATTTTAGATTAATTTCAACAATATGGAGGAAAATAAAGTTTTTTATTTAATTATTTTTCTTGCATAAAAATGTTGAGAATTATTTATGTAGGAGGGTAGTGAGACTGGGGTCTATGAATAACTGGAAAGGGTGAGGCGTGACCTACTCCAATGGACGCTGCCTGCAAGGTCTTTAAGGTCTCCTGGTGCAACTTCTGAAGAAAACTTCTCCTTCTGGTAACAATGGAACTCAAGCTTCAACTCACTCCCTGCAAGAAGATGAACTTTCACAACAAAAATAGTAATTTTCTCAAGGGAAACACCTGAGAGTGATGGATGTCAGTGGGGAGTGAAGGAACAAGGCACTCAGCACTAAGAGAATGAGGAAGGAGAGAATACTTAGGTAGGTCTGGTGATATTTTGGCAGAGTAACAGTGCAATTTCTATCGTCTATCTCTTGACCTTGCCCATAGGTCTATTTATACTAGGGCGTTAGGGGTGAGTTGGCATTTTTTGGGCGCCAAAATTGAGAGAGTTGGTGGGGAACAATGTCTGAAGTGTACCATTTGTCCCTACCTATAGGCAACCTGCCTGTCCCCCTGCAGGCGCCACCTGGCGCCGACCAAAAGTCAAAAAGCACATATGTCCCCTAATGGAGAAAAAATACCAGATTTGGTAGTTATCTTTTGAAACGGTAACTTGTGGTGCAATTTTGCAACTCTTGAGATAGGAGACCTTAAGGACTCCTTTCCTCTAAAAATGTTGTTTTTCTTGAGAGGGGCCTTGAGGAACCCCTCTTCTGGAAAAGTAATTTTCTTGTAAAGAGTTTATTTCTTATGAGTAGCCAGTTCTCTGGCTGCTCACTTCACTTGTGACCAAGTGTGAAGTGTGTGTAGTCTTGAGTGACTTCTGGGTCTTCCTACTAGTATTCTCTCAATCCTATAGTGCTAAGTGGTTGATCTTGCTCAACATACCTTGTCCCTCAGCCGCCAAGCCAAAACTCCCAGGAGGTCCCAGCGTGCCTGTTCGAGCCCTGCTTGATTAACTAGGCAACCTGTATAATAAAGTAAAGTGTTAATACTGTTGTTCATTTAAAGACTGACGTTTCATGATGAGGAGTTGCTCGTGGTAGCTACTCCCTCATCCTGGCCACTCTGGGTGGGTTCCTTCTTAATATGAGTTTCTGCCGGAACCCTTGCAATGGCACTTCTCGAATAACATTTCTGCAGTGACCCTTGCAGTGGCACTTCTCAATCTTGGATGTCTGTGGTGACCCTTTTGAGGCACCTCTCGAATGTCATTATTGCAGTGACCCTTGCAATGGCGCTGACCCTCTCGAATGTCATTGGAACTTCTCAATCTTGGATTTCTGTGGTAAGCCTTACGAGGCATCTTCGAATGTCATTACTGCAGTGACCCTTGCAATGGCGCTGAGCCTTGTAGTGGCGCTGACCCTCTCGAATGTCATTGCTACAGTGACCCTTGCAGTGGCGCTGACCCTTGCAATGGCGCTAACCCCTGCAGTGGCGCTGACCCTTGCAGTGGAACTTCTCAATCTTGGATTTCTGTAGTAAGCCTTGCGAGGCACCTCTCGAATGTTATTACTGAAGTGACCCTTGCAGTGGCGCTGACCCTCTCGAATGTGATTGCTGCAGTGACCCTTGCAGTGGCGCTGACCCTTGCAGTGGCACTTCTCAATCTTGGATTTCTATAGTAAGCCTTGCGAGGCACCTCTCAAGGGTCATTACTACAGTGACCTTTGCGGTGGCGCTGACCCTTGTAGTGGCGCTGACCCTTGCATTGGCGCTGACCCTCTCGAATGTCATTGCTACAGTGACCCTTGCAGTGGCACTGACCCTTGCAGTGGCGTTGAACCTTGCAGTGACACTTCTCAATTTTTGGACTTCTGGGATGACCCTCGCGGGCACCTCTCGAATGTCATTAATAAAAAAAGCATTTTTATTTTATTTTCTTTTTTATTGATAGACACCCTTCTACATTAGCCCCTCGTGCAAAGATTTTTTGGTTGGGTAGACTAAAAAAACTTTGTACGCCATGAATTGGATTTCAACAATTTATATATATATATATATATATATATATATATATATATAAGGGACCCTAGGATCATTAAGTGCGGTGTCCCTTTATCCGAGGTTTTTTAATTAATTTTTTTTAGAACCTACGCGTCAGTATGGGAACTGTCATCTCATCATTTTGGGAAAAAAAGGTCATCACCTTTTTGCCTTCCTGCACGTTTTCCCATTTTGATGTAAAAACATAAGCCCCTTTTCTTAAGCTCTTTCATCTTCTTCAAAAAAAGACATAAGTCCCTTTGGACTTGTAGTGAGAGAAAGGGATTTTTAAAACACCATAGCCTCCTATTTTGCTTTAGCTTTTTTTCAAATACCATAGCCTCTCATTCATGGATTCTAATCCAACGAATACTTCTTCAAATGTAAACACCCCCAAAGCACCCATGGCTTTAAACTCTATGCCTTCTTCATCGTTCGTTCCGAACGCTCCAATCGTCGATATTGTCGTCGTCGGCGACCCCTGGTCTCATTCTACCAGTGGCGTCGACGCTCTATCCGCGATGCCTTCCTCTTCGGATTTTGGGTCGAGAACCCTCATGGGTTCCTCGCCCTTCCACTCGGTACATACGACTTTTTGTTTGGGTTCCTTCGTAGTAAGGGGTGTCTCGACCGAGCCTCTGCTGACGGCGGGGGGAGTCTCGACCGATTGCATTTTGCATAGGGAACATGGTATCTCGTCCAATACGGGCATGGGTTTGGGTTTTTCAGTTGAGACAGCTGCTGACAAGGGCTCCTGGCGAGTGGACCCTCCATCCGAGGGTCTCTCGCCCCTCGCCTTGGATTTTTCAAAAAAAAAAACTAGCTGCTTTGGGCAAGGTATCTTGACCTTGATTCACGAAACTTACCCGGTTAGTTCGAGTCAGGATGTCTCGAGCTTGGTTCATGATACTTACCCGGTTGGTTTGGATCAGGGTGTCTCGGCATATTTTGGCGCGACGGTGGTATCTCGACCTTAGGTGTCTCGGCATATGTTGGCGCTGACAGGGGTATCTCGACTTTGGATGTCTCAGCATGTGTTGGCACTGACGGGGGTATCTCGACCTTGGATGTCTCGACGCCTATGATTTTTTTTTGAAGAAGGGGGGGTCTCGACCCGTGATTTTCCGCGAGGCGGCCCTACGTCCGAGAATCCCTCGCCAGTTGCCTTGGATTCTTCGAAAGCCCTAGTTGCTTTGGGCAGTGGTGTCTCGATGCCTTCGAATTTTTCAGGAACAGGGGTCTCGGCCTATGACTGTATGAGGGCCTCTCATCAGTGGCCAGGGGTATCACGACTTGGCCTCGCGTCTACGGGTCCCTCGTCACTGCAAGGGGGTGTCTCGACATTTTGTCATGTCGAGGGTTCCTCGACCCTGGTTATCTCGACCTTTTGTGATGTTGACGATTTTTTGACTGGTCGTGTTGCGTTTGGGGAGATCAGCGATTTTCCCTTTGTTTCTGGTGGGGGGGTCTCTACATCTTGTCACATCGAAGGTTTCATGACCCAGGGTGTCTCGCCAATTGTTGGTGTTATGGAGAGTATGCCACTGACTGGGGGCTCTTCACATGTTTTTGCGGGGGTTTCCACTTCCACTTCTTTTTTTACGACAGGGGACACCCAGGGTCCCTCGCTTGGAGTCCCCACTAGGATGAGTTCTTTTCTTGAGCCAATGGCTCTTGGTGGTTCATCAGCTATGTCATCCTCTTCTCAGGCATGGAAGGACTCTATGCACATTCGCCAAGGGCGAGACTTTGGTATTTATCGTCGCGCTCCTTTTTTTAGTCCTGCTGACAATTTCATGATTTCACTTTCTGAATTTGGGAAAAAAAATTCTGATTTTGTTCCCGAGCGTTCTCATGTGGGGTTAAGTGAGTCTGCTGACCTCCCTACCATTTCTCTGGATTTCGTTCTCCGAGTCAACCGCGGTGACTTTCCTTATTCCAATGTTGAAGTTAATGCCCCGAGGGGACCCACAGAGGAGTGGGCTAGCTGGGTTGATTATGTTCTGAGCGTTCCTGATTATGTGGCTATTCTTAGGGAGGTGGGACTTTTTACCGCCGTCAGCAGCCTGAAGTCCTGCACCATATTTAAGCATATTTCTTCGCTCAATCTTTTATTGTCTCGGTGGAGTATGGAGTCTCACACCTTTGTCACGGGCTGGGGCGAATTTATCCTCACCCTAGAAGATGTATGTGAATTGTACGCTCTTCCTTTCTTTAGGCAACAGGTCTTTTCTGATGACTGAGAGGATTCTTTAGAGCAGGAGATGGTGGGGGAGATACGGTCAGATCTCGGAGAGTGCTCGAAGTATGTAGCTATAAATATAACTGGTCATTCCAAGCATTCCTTTGCCAAATGGCAAAGATACTGGTTCAGAGATTTTGAGCAGTTGCAGAAGGGAGAGACTTCACGCGCAACCCCCAGATCCCAGGAAAGTCTTAAGCTCCACTCTCCTGCACATTTAGCCGCTTTCTTCGTCAAATTTTTTACTCGGTTCCTTATGCCAGGTAAGCCCGAAGATTATCCCCGCGAACTTCTTTTTAGATTGGTTGTACGATTGTATCGCGGAAGGTCGATACCCATGGCCGCCTTGACCTTGGGTTCTCTTTACACCTGGATGGACCGAGCACACATAGATGTAGAGAGGTCTTGCGGTCGGTATGATGTTGCTAATCATGCAAACACCGATCTCTTAATGGACTTTTTATTTGAGCATTTCCCCCACTTTACTTCAGGGGCTTACGCTTGTCATAGTGACGCTTCGATACTTCTCCGGTGGCATAAGAAAATTCCCAAGAAATCTATGGGAATGTTGACTAACGATATTGAGGAGTTTCAGTTTTGGCCTTGTACCAAGCGCCCTGGGGGAACTTTCAGCTGGCTTTCTTTCCATGGTGATGGCGGGACCTTCTATTGTCCTTCAGTAGTGGGGTCAGTTTCCACCTGTCCTCATATTAATGTGGTGACGATGCTCTTACCATGCTACCTCCCTTCTTGGACCGAGTTAGGTTCGCGTGTTGAATCTTATCATTCTGAGAGGGCAAGACGACAATTTGGCTACGATCAGGGCGTTTATATCCCTCCTCTTCCTACCTACAGCAGTCATTCTGAGGCGTTCCATCTGGGTGGAGGGGTTACTCGCGATGATCCCCTCTCCCTTGGCCTTCTTTTGTGTCCTTCTATCTTGGGCGGAGAGGTTACTCGTGGTGAGCCCCTCACCCTTGGCCTTCTTCTATGAGATTTTATCTTGGGCGGAGGGGTTACTCGCGGTGAGCCCCTCGCCCTTGGCCTTCTTCTGGCCTTTCATCTTGGGCGGAGGGGTTACTCGCAACGGCCCCTCGCCTTTGGCATTCTTCTGTGGCCTTTCACCTTGGGCGAAGGGGTTACTCGCAGTGGGCCCCTTGCCCTTGGCCTTTCGTTTTGGGCGGAGGGGTTACTCGCGGTGAGTCCCTCGCCCTTGGCCTTCTTCTGTGGCCTTTCCTTTTTTAGGCGGAGGGGTTGCTCGCGATGATCCCCTCGCCCTTGGCCTTTTTTCGTGGCCTTTCATTTTAGGCGGAGGGATTACTCGCGGTGAGCCCCTCGCCCTTGGCCTTCTTCTGTGGCCTTCCATCTTGGGCGGAGGGGTTACTTGCGGTGATCCCCTCGCCCTTGGCCTTCTGGGGACTTTTATCTTGGGCGGGGGGGTTGCTCGCGGTGAGTCCCTCGCCCTTAGCTTTTTTCTGTCAAACTTGTAATCTTGGGCAGGTGGAGTCACTATAAGTGGGTCCCCACCCTCCAAGCTTATTTTATTATTTGTTCACTTGCTTGAGGACTTCTCAATATTAGCCCCCTCGTGCAGAAGTGTCTTGTAATGTCGAGAGACTTGTGGACGAAATTATCGTACCCTTTATTTATGCTTGGCAGTTGCTCAAGACTATGAGTGCTCTGGTTCCCTTAGAGCCTTAGGTGCTAAAATGTCTCACCTTAAATTTATACTTGACACTTGCTCAAGACTGTGAGCGCTCTGGCACCCTTGGAGCCTTAGGTGCTCAACTGGCGCACCTTATATTTATACTTGACGTTTGCTCAAGGCTGTGAGCGCTCCGGTGTCCTTGGAGCCTTAGGTGCTCAACTGGCGCACCTTACATTTATACTTGGCACTTACTCAAGAGTTTGAGCGCTCCGATGCCCTTGGAGCCTTAGGTGCTCAACTGGCGCACCTTATATTTATACTTGGCACTTGCTCAAGACTGTGAGCGCTCTGGTTCCCTTGGAGCCTTAGGTGCTAAACTTTCGCACATATATTTATACTTGGAAATCGTTCAATATTATGAGCGCTCCGATGCCCTTGGAGCCTTAGGTACTAAACTGTCGTACCTTATATTTATATGTATATTTGTCACTTGCTCAAGATTGTGAGCGCTCCGATGCCCTTGGAGCCTAAGGTTCTCATCCAGAGCACCTTATTTTTATATTTGGCTCTTGCTCAAAACTGTGAGCGCTCCGGTGCCCTTAGAGTCTTAGGTACTAAACTTTCGTACCTTATATTTATACTTGGCTGTTGCTCAAGATTGTGAGCGCTCCAGTGCCCTTGGAGCCTTAGGTGCTAAACTGTCGCACCTTATATTTATACTTGGCAGTTACTCAAGACTGTGAGCGCTCCGGTGCCCTTAGAGACTTAGGTGCTAAACTGTCGCACCTTATATTTATATTTATATTTATATTTGGCACTTGCTCAAGATTATGAGCGCTCCGGTGCCCTTGGAGCCTTAGGTGCTCATCTGGAGCGCCTTATGTTTATACTTGGCATTTGCTCTATAATGTGAGCGCTCCGGTGCCCTTGGAGCTTTAGGTGCTCACCTGGAGCGCCTTATGTTTATACTTGGCACTTGCTCAAGACTGTGAGCGCTCCGGTGCCTTTGGAACCTTAGGTGCTCATCTGGAGCACCTTACGTTTATACTTGGCACTTACTCAAGACTGTGAGCGCTCTGGTGCCCTTGGAGCCTTAGGTGCTCATCTGGAGCACCTTACGTTTATACTTGGCACTTTCTCTATAATGTGAGCACTCCGGTGCCCTTGGAGCCTTAGGTACTAAAGAGTTGTACCTCATATTTATACTTGACACTTGCTCTATACTGTGAGTGCTCCGGTGCCCTTGGAGCCTTAGGTACTAAACTGTTGTACCTTATGTTTATACTTGGCCTTTGCTCAACTACTCAACCTGTTTCTTTTTTTTCTCAGGTTGATACTATGAGCGCTCCGGTGCCCTAGGAGCCATAGGTACTATACTGAAGTACCTTTTATACTTGTACCAATATTATTTTATGCCCAATTTTTAAATCATATCATGAAATGGCATGTGTAGTTTATTCACACCAAATATATTTGAAAAATTCCCAAATATATCAATATTTCATATACTTGGGGGGAATATCCATTTCTCTTTTTTCTTAAAAGTAAAATTGCCCCTAGTCTACGGGGTACTAGCTCTATGCTTCCCTTCAGAACTCTTCAACTTTTTAAAAAAAATCTTTGAGGGAGGTGTCCCCCTTTCACATTCTTATTCATTCAAGCCCATAAATCTTTGGAACATAAGTTAGAACTTATTCTTAGATTATAGATTCGTGGTCCACAAGAACAATAATAATAACAATAAATTTATTTAGGAGGGCACACCCTGCTGACACGTGGGTTATTTGAATAAATTTGAGAAACTCGAACTTTTTAACCCATCCCCGTATGACTATGGGATATTTGTATGAATGTGGACAAATTGTATACTTTTTAGCTCAGCGTCATTGTGCGAGCATCATTTTTGAACTGTATTGGTTGTAATGGGATAAATAATAACAAGTCAATCTGACCCCATAATTATTCGAGTAGGGGTGAGAGAATAAATAAAATTTGTTACCCTCGTGGGTTCAACGTCCACCATGGGTCATCCTCGTTGTATAGTTGGAATCATTTTTTTTAAGATGAGTATTTCGAGGAATGCATAGTAGGTAATGCCAAAAGCAAAACTGAGTCTACAGAAACCTTATGGCCCTCTACATCAGTTCCTCGCTTACATTTTGTCTAAATCACCTAAAATTATATATTCTCATTTTTCGAGCTGAACAAATAATCACCATGAGGCCTAGTGATTTCTGGTGTTTGTTATCGTCAATGTCCCTTTTTTTTTCAACTACTAGATGTCGCTAGGACTTCCTTGCAGTCTGCATCTTATGGCCCAATCACGCAATGGACAAGGGAAATTAAGCCTTTGTTGCCTTTTGAGAGAATGGTTCGTATCATTTTGTGATTTGTTCGCGCCTTGCGAGTTGAAGAAAAAAAAACCATCTGGTGACTCCATTTTTCAAGGAGGTCGGGGGCAGTTGGCAGCGGAGGGGATGTCTATGGGTCCCATAGACATCCCATAAGTCAAAAAGCACATATGTCCCCTAATGGAGACAAAATACCATATTTGGTAGTTATCTTTTGAAACGGTAACTTGTGGTGCAATTTTGCAACTCTGGAGAGAGGAGACCTTAAGGACTCCTTTCCTCTAAAAATGTTGTTTTTCTTGAGAGGGACCTTAAGGACCCCCTCTTCTGGAAAAGTCATTTTCTTGTAAAGAGTTTAATTCTTGTGAGTAGCCAGTTCTTTGGCTGCTCACTTCACTTGTGACCAAGTGTGAAGTGTGTGTAGTCTTGAGTGACTTCTGGGTCTTCCTTCTAGTATTCTCTCAATCATATAGTGCTAAGTGGTTGAGCTTGCTCAACATACCTTGTCCCTCAGCCGCCAAGCCAAAACTCCCAGGAGGTACCAGCGCGCCTGTTCGAGCCCTGCTTGATCAACTAGGCAACCTATACAAGAAAGTAAAGTGTTAATAGTGTTGTTCATTTAAAGACTGACGTTTCATGATGAGGAGTTTCTCGTGGTAGCTACTCCCTCATCCTGGCCACTTTGGGTGGGTTCCTTCTCAATATGAGTTTCTGTCGGAACCCTTGTAGTGGCACTTCTCGAATAACATTTCTGCAGTGACTCTTGCAGTGGCACTTCTCAATCTTGGATGTCTGCGGTGACCCTTGTGAGGCACCTCTCGAATGTCACTACTGCAGTGACCCTTGCAATGGCGTTGATCCTTGCAGTGGCGCTGACCCTCTCAAATGTCATTGTTGCAGTGACCCTTGCAGTGGCGCTGACCCTTGAAGGGCACTTCTTAATCTTGGATTTCTGTGGTAAGCCTTGGGAGGAACCTCTCGAATGTCATTACTGCAGTGACCCTTGCAATGGCGCTGAGCCTTGCAGTGGCACTGACCCTCTCTAATGCCATTGCTGCAGTGACCCTTGCAGTGGCACTGACCCCTGCAGTGGCGTTGACCCTTGCAGTGGCACTTCTCAATCTTGGATTTCTATTGTAAGCCTTGCGAGGCACCTCTCAAATGTTATTACTGCAGTGACACTTGCATTGGCGCTGACCCTCTCAAATTTCATTGCTGCAGTGACCCTTGCAGTGGCGTTGGCCCTTGCAGTGGCACTTCTCAATCTTGGATTTCTATGGTAAGCCTTGCGAGGCACCTCTCAAGGGTCATTACTGCAGTGACCCTTGCGGTGGCGCTGACCCTTGCAGTGGCGCTGACCCTCTCGAATGTCATTGTTGCAGTGACCCTTGCAGTGGCGCTGACCCTTATAGTGGCGCTGACCCTTGTAGTGACACTTCTCAAATTTTGGACTTCTGGGATGACCCTTGCGGGCACCTCTCGAATATCATTAATAAAAAAAACATTTTTATTTTATTTTCTTTTTTTATTGATAGACACCCTTCTACAATTTCGGAAGACGATATTTTCAATCGGTTTCAAAATCGGACTTAAAACGGATTTTTAAATGATTTTTAAAGATTATCCCTTGGTTTCATTTGTAATTCAGAAGATTCAAAATCCCTGAGGGATCCATTGATCGACTCCCAGGGATCGATCGATCGACCTCAACTATTTCCGTGCGCGACAAGTTTTTGAAGAGTTTTTATTGGTTTATATTCGTATTTTGTTGCCTTATAAAAGGTGTTGTGGGAGACCTTTTCTAAACCAACTTTTTCCACACAAATATATAGTAGACTTTTCATATATACCTCTCTTTTTTATATACACATAGACCCATTTATTTTGGCATATTCAACTTTAGTTTTTGGAGGTGTTCTTGGGGTTGTTTTGATGTTGGAGCTTGGAGATGATTTGTGGATCCTTGTGAGATGATTCTTGATGGTTTAATGTGAGTTTCTGGGAAGATTCATGATGGTTTCTTGTGACACCCCGCCTAATAAAATACCGGGTGATCAGTCATATACCAAATTAAAATAGGAATCCCAGTTGATTCATTCTGAGTATCACTGTCGAAAATCTTTTAAAACTTACTAACCACCTAGTATTCCAAAAAGTCGGTGCCAAATTTTATCTTTTTAATTAAACAACCAATAACATGAGGAAAGATAATATGAGTCATACACAACGACTGATTTGAATATACTGAATAAATAATTAAAGTATATGCCGAATAAACCATCGACCACCAAAGGAAATAGTCCAATATAAACATTTAACACCTAAATAAATAAATCTGAAAACTTTACTGAAAATCTGGGCGACAAGCCCTAAGTAAAACTGAAACTGATAAATGATTCCTACTCTAGGAAGGAATGAACGATGCGTCTAATCCAAACTCATGCTAGCATCCACATGTGTCACAACTCCGTGTCCCTAGAATAAAATATCAAATCTGGCATCCCTGTGGCTGGACACCTAAAAGGTATATAGCAACGGTTAGAACCCAAAATATTTTGAAAATATTTAACAAGTGAATTAACTACAGTAATTAAAAATATATGAATGCGCTTCATATTTAAGTTAGTGTCGCACTCTCTTGAGGACATACTCACCCCTCCACTATTGTGCACACCTAACGATTACCTTAACCCCCACCTAGTTGTACTACCCCGTCCAACTAGTCCTTATAATCCTCCCTTGCCTTTCTACTCTAAAACGAGTATTATTCATGGGTTATAAGTTATCTCACCAATTAACTTAATTAATTCCTTTTAAATAATATCATATAATCGTGACACACATTATATAAAGTAAATGCATCACACACTGTATTATTACCCGCATATAATATTTACTACCATTATATACATACCTTCACAAAGAACATCCACACACATATCACATGTATATCCATTCCTCCGAGTATACCATCGCCGGATGATTCCCTCTACAGTTCTATCTCACTAGGTGTGCTCACATAACCTAATTATCCAAGTTGGAATCGCTCACCAACCTGGCCCAAAAATATCAACATAGTGGAGGCAGTCATATTCCTTCCCTGAAAGTGAGATAAACCCCTGACCCATATACCGGACGCTATGTCCCGGGGATATACTCACCCTACTCCTCAAGCTAGGGGATTCACCCACATCGCGCAACTTCCCTTGATAGCACTAGAGTATATAACTTAAATAAATATCTAGTCACTGATATTTAATAGCACATATAAATTACACACACACATATATATATACTATCACCACACCGTATATATATAATATAAATCCCGTTCTTACCGTGTACTAAAACCCGTAACACTAGCCTGTATATTCCCGAGTCTATGGCCCGACTCTAGTTTAATTAGTTTCTCATTAATGAATTTATTACTTTTTCCGAGTCTACAGCCGGACTCTAATTTAATTAATTTACACATAAATTAATTTAATACTTGGTGTGGGTACCCGCAATTAGAATGATGGGCTTGGACGAGTAGCCCAATTGTGGCGGCCCAAAGTCCAGACCCTCCATTTCTTAACCGATTATGATTCAGTCTCCTCTCAGGTTCCCATTAAGAGGTTATAGGAAGAGATGGAAAACGTGGGGGAGTCCAACACCCCCACTTACTAGAATGAATATGTATATAATAAACCCTAGCTCCGGGGCAAAGGACACATCGTATTCTCTGTAATCACTCTTCGGAGTATATAGAAATAATACTGACTGCACCACCGTGGACGTAGGCACCTTTGCTGAACCACGTACATCTTTTGTTGTGTGATTGGCATTTTATATTCCCTATTCTTGCTTGGTGGTTGCGTTTCTCTTATCTATTTGTGTTGCATAATAATTGTCACCACAATTGGCGCCGTCTGTGGGAACGTTTATCTTCCCTGAGAAAGCCCGCACCAAAAAAGGAGTTCGAAATGTCTGGTCACAGTAGTAATGCTCCCCAGGCAGGAGATATTCAAGAACCTCCTGCTCCTCACAGGATTAGGTCTGAAGTTCGGCGTTGAGATCAGAGGGCTCGCCCATAAAGTCCAGCCTCAGAAGAAAGCCAAGGACCAGCGAGATCCATGCAGATATCCAAACTAATTGATGTATACGAGGCGAGGCTCTAAGAGCAGAGGGAGTCTTCTCACAGGCACGAGGCTGAGAACGCTCGCCTCAAAAGAAGATTGGAAAGAATGGAGAGAGAAATCCATCGTAGTACCAAGAAACGTCCGTACCGCAAGTCTCGCAGCCGAGGAAGGAGACCCAGGCATGGATCCCAGAGAGTTGAGGGAAACGAGTCAGAGGACGACCTGCTCGAGCAACTGCGACTAACTTATAATCATAGAAGTCCATATCACAGCAACGAGAACATACGAAGTCTGGTCCGAAGGGAGATGGACCAACACCCTGCCCATTACGGCACCAGATTGACCCGAGAACTCGCTAGGCGAGCTCTCAAAACTCAGATGAAATCACCTTTCTTGAGGGAAATCGAAGAAGAAGAAGCCCCTAAGAAGTTTGCTATTCCAAGGTTCAAAATTTATGACGATAAGACTGATCCCATTGATCACGTAAGACAGTACCGGCAGGCCATGACCCTATGGAACCATCGAGACGCACTAATGTGCTGAATTTTCCCCTCGAGCCTGCATGATGTGGCGCATAAATGGTTCGAAAGGCTCCCCCATCGGTCCATCAGGAGTTTTAAATCCCTGGCCGAGCTCTTTACGACCTGATTCATTACTAGCATCTCCCATCCCAAAAGGATGGATGCTCTGCTGACAATGAAAAAGACGCCCCAAGAAACCCTCCGAGACTACGCGAAGAGGTACTGGGAGTTGTTCAACAAGGTCGAGGACTGTTCAGAGCAAGTGGCAGTGGACTCTTTCAAAATTGGGCTACCCATCTCTTCCCTTCTATACCAATCCCTGACGAAAAAAGAGGCTATGACCATCGACGACCTAATGGCCCGCATCAAGAAATATGCTAAGGTGGAAGATGTGACCCGCCTTAGCACAGGGGAAAATGGTTGAACTAAGCTCGCTGCCAAGGGCAGTGATAAGATTGAGAATCGGAAGAAAGGAGGAAAGAATGGGGGCAAAAATGGCTCCAAAAATGGAGGCAACAATGATGTGTCAAAAGCATTTTAGGTGGTCAACACCGTCTTCAAAGAACTAATTTACAAAATTCTCGTAAAAATCAAAGACGATCCATTCATCAAGTGACCCAAGAAGATGGGAAAAGATCCCTCGAAGAGGAACAATACGTTGAGATGCGCTTTTCATAAAGAAGGAGGACATAAGACTGAGCATTGCAAAGCGCTTAAGTCCCACCTCGAAGAGCTATCCCAGTTCGGGCACCTGAACGAATTTGTGGAGAAAAAGGTAGAGAAAGTTACTTCCCATAGAGAAGCAAGACCTGACAACGTACTCGAAGACGATGCCGGCCATGAATTTGTAGTAATTCATGGGGAATCCGATGCTAAACAGATTTAGGGCAATTCAGCTCGCATGGAGGTAAAAAAAGCTTACAGCAGTGATGTAAGCTTTTCAGATTGATCCAGCAAAAACACAATCAGGAAAAAGTCGGCGAGCAGATGACGTCGACTATAGTAAGCATATTGTGTTTACAGATGAAGATCTGGTGGGAGTGAGAACCCCACATCACGATGCTTTGATCATTACTCTAAGAATAGTGAACTATGACGTCGACAAATTGCTCGTCGACCAAGGGAGAGCTCGTCCGAGGTGATGTATCTCGACCTGTTCAGAAAATTGAAACTAAGCATCGCCGACCTAAAGGAAGCTACCATCCCTTTGGTTGGCTTCGCTGGAAAGATGACTATGCCCTTGGGAAAGATCGTGCTGCCAGTAAGGGCAGGAAATGTTTCCAAAATGATTGAATTTCTGGTGGTCGACATTGACTCGCCACACCAGGCTATCCTCGATCGAGGATGGCTACATGCAATGAAGGCAGTTTCCTCGACCTACCACCAGAAGGTCAAGTATGTGACCGAGCGAGGAGTAATGGAGATCCATGGCGATCAAGCGATGGCAAGAAGATGCTTCATAGCGTTCATCCGCCCAAAATCAGAAAAGAAGGCCGACAAGTCCAGCGAAAGAATTGAAGAACAATAAGGTCTGATACCTTCGAAATAGCAATTAAAGTACGGAAGACCCGGAATAGAGGAGACCAGGCTCCTCCCCTCCGAACGGGTCGTCGAGGACCTGGAGGAAGTCGCAGCTGGAGATAGCGACGATAGCAGGATTTTCTTAATTGGAGCTTCTCTTACAGGTCAAGAGAAGAAAGAATTGACGACCTTGCTAAGGAACAATATAGACGTCTTTGCACGGGAACCATACGAGCTATTCGGAATTGATCCTAATATGGTTTGTCATCAACTGCACGTAGATCCCACCTTCAAACCAATCGCGCAGAAGGCATGGTGAACTACACTCAAAAAGGCAAAAGCCGTGGAAAAAGAAGTTGAAAAACTGCTGGATACAGGATCCATACGGGAAGTACAATTCTCCAAGTGGTTATCCAACCCAGTAGTAGTTCCAAAAAGTAACGGGAAGTGGAGAGTTTGCATCGACTTCACTGACCTCAACAGAGCGTGCCCTAAAGACAGTTTCCCCCTTCCAAAAATTGATCAACTGGTAGACGCCACTGCAGCTCACGAGAGAATGAGTTTTCTGGACACATACTCAGGGTGTCATCAAATCCCTCTGTATACCCCAGACCAAGACAAAACAGCATTCATCACCATAGTTGGGTTATGCTGATACATGGTGATGCCCTTCGGGCTAAAAAATGCAGGGGCAACCTACCAGTGGCTGGTCACCAAGATGTTTAAGGACCAGATGGGAGACACCATGGAGGTCTACATCGATGGCATGCTCGTTAAAAGCAAGAAGAACGAAGATCACCTCTCAGACCTGTCAAGCACCTTCAAAATCCTCAGAAAGTACCGAATGAAACTTAATGCCAGCAAGTGTTCTTTCGGTGTCCAGTCAGGGAAATTTCTTGGGTACTTGGTCAGTAAGAGAGGCATCGAGGCTAACCCAGACCAAATCGATGCAATAAACAGGGTACAACCTACTTGAACAATCCGGGACGTACAAAAACTCATCGGTATGCTCGCTGCCTTAAACCGCTTTATCTCTAAGTCCTCTGAGAAGTGTAAGCCCTTCTTCCAGCTTTTAAAGGTAAATAAGACAGTAGAATGGAACCCAGATTGCTCGCGGGCATTGGATGAGATCAAAGTTTACCTTAGCTCCCCATCTCTACTCGTCATTCCACAGCAAACAAATTCTTTGTACTTATACCTTGTTGTTTCCAACCACACTGTCAGTTTCGCATTAGTGTGGGAAATCGCAGGGATGCAACACCCCGTTTATTACGTGAGCAAGACCCTACTAGACGCCGAGCAGAGATACCTACCACTGGAGAAGCTCGCCTTTGCGCTAGTAGTGGCTTCGAGGAAGCTGAAGCACTATTTCGAAGCCCACACTATAATCGTCCTTACATCATATCCCCTTAAAGCAATCATGAGGAAGGCAGATTTACCGGGTAGATTGTCTAAATGGTCAGTCGATCTCGGACGATTTGACATCAAATTTCAATCAAGGAACGTAATTAAGGGGTAGGTCCTTGCAGATTTCATAGCCGAATTCACAAGCGAGCAACCTCCAAACCATCCTCAAGCAGCGAGACAAAAGGGGAACGACGCGATGGAGGAAACCTGGAAATTGTTCATTGATGGAGCCTCCAACTACAAGGGGGCAGGAGTAGGCATTGTCCTCATTACTCTAGAGGATACAATCCTAGAACAAGGAATCAAGCTTGGATTTGCAGCCTCCAACAACGAAGCAGAATACGAAGCCTTAATAGCCGGCCTCCAGACGACGCACACTTTGGGAGCAAAGCATTTACAGGTGTTCGGTGATTCTCAATTAGTCTCCAATCAGATAAGTGGAGACTACAATGCAAAAGATGAAAGAATGGCAGCGTACCTTGCCTTAGTGAAAAGACTAGTGGCGATCTTCGAAGAGATCAATGTCCATCAGTTTCCCAGAGGGTAGAACAACCATGTTGACGCCCTAGCAGCCCTGAGTTCAGCAGTTGAGTCCAACTTAAAAAGAATAATCCCCATCGATTTCCTCACCCATCCAAGCATTAACAGTAATAGCAAACCGTCAGCTGTGAAACAGGCACTCCAAATAGGGCCAGCTCCCAGCTGGATAGACCCCTAAAAGAACTATTTGAAGGATGGCACGCTCCCATATGGCAAGAAGACCGCCCACCAGATAAGAGTCAAAAATTCTCACTTTCACTTATCCCCAGAGGGCAGCCTATACAAGAGATCCTTTTCCGGTCCCTACCTTCAGTGCGTTCACCCAAGGAATGTCGAGCAAGTTCTACATGAGCTTCACGAAGGAATTTATGGAAGCCATATCGAAGGAAGATCTTTAGCTTTTTGAGCAATGAAGGAAGGCTATTGGTGGCCATATATGCAAAGGGACTCTGCGATGTATGTTCGTAAATGCCTGAAATGACAACTTCACGCCCCTATGGTCCACCAACTTGCTAGCGACCTAAAATCACTGTCCAGACCATGGTCATTCGCCCAATGGGGAATGGAAATCGTAGGACCACTTCCTACCGCCACCGGTAATCGTAAATATTTGTTGATTGCAAGTGACTACTTCACCAAATGGATCGAGGTGAAACCCCTAGCTAACATCCGAGATACAGATATGATAAAGTTCATATGGAGAAATATAATCACCCGTTTTGGCATCCCAGAACCATCATCACTGACAATGGAACGCAGTTCGAGAGAGAATCCTTTCAGAGTTTCTATGACGAGCATGGAATCAGGCACCATTTTAGCTCAGTGGACTATCCTCAGAGCAATGGCCAAGCCGAGGCTTCCAACAAGACAGTGATCGACGGATTAAAGAAATGATTAGAGCAAGCCAAAGGCGCATGGGTAAATGAATTACCATATATTCTATGGGCCTACCGAACCACTCCGCGATGAGCAATAGGGGAAACCCCATTTTCACTGACATATGGAATGGAAGAAGTCATACCATTAGATGCAGGCTTGCCAACAATGAGGTCCAGCCTTATCGACCAGGGCCATAATGAAGCAGCATTGCTCGCTGAGCTCGACCTAACCGACGAGCGCCGAGAGCTAGCCCTAGTAAAACTAGCGAGCTATCAGCAATAGCTCGCGAGACATTATAACAAAAGGGTCAACCCAAGGGCATTCTAAGTTGGGGACTACGTCCTACGGAAAGTCCTGGGCAGCGTAGTAAAACCATAAGATGGTAAGCGAGGGACAAATTGGGAAGGACCATTCTAGATAACTAGAGACGACCTGAAAGGAGCCTATCACTTGGAAATGATGGAGGGCAGAGAGATACCCCGAGTGTGGAATGCAGCCAACCTTAAGAAATTCTATTTCTAGATTCTTCTTTTGATCTTTGATTGTGAAACTGGAAGTTCATTCCCTTATCATTAATAAAAAGTCGTTAGGCAGTTGAATTCTACAAAGTATCAATCAACTAATTTGCATTTTTCGAGCTATCAATGAATAGACTTTACAACTCACACACCCTTTCCAAGTGAAAAGCACACTGATCATGACATCATAGTAGGGAAACAACCCTCCTCAGGTTTTCGTTATGAAACACGAAAGACCTCTCTTAGCATTGCCCCTGGAAATATATGAAGCCCAACAGGAGATCCTTAGGCAATATGGCCAAGTCAAAATTGGTCACCAAACAGTGTTTGGTTGAATAAAATCCTGATCGGATAAAACATCCAATACAAGGTGTGTCCTCGCCAATTGCCACACTTAGACCTAAGGGAGTGTGACGACACAACCTAAAAGGTAAAGTGGGGAAGAATGGTATCTCGTTGGCATACTAGACTGGAAGGGCACTTATTTGATATTATAAACATGCAAATCTAGTCAGCCAAGAGGGGCTCAAGATTATTGAACAAAGATGAGAAACATATAATACAACTTGTTTAGTCGGTAAATTCGCTCAAAATATAAATTTTATATTAATTCATCATATTTACAACAATTACAATACATGTTTAGTCGGCGAGCTCGCCCAAAACATTCACATTACATCGCCTCAATATAAAATATACGAAGTTACTATTGGCAAAATCTTAATGAGGATGAGGCCTCTCAGCAAGATAATCAGCCACTTGGGCTCTTCGGCCGTCATCAGGATGGGGAGCTAGCTCATCCTCAACTTCATTCGCATCCGACTCCAATAACTGCCGAGGGATGGCATCAATGGGGATCCATTGATCATCTCTTTGGAAGGGGTTAGGCATCAGGGTGGAAGGAGAAATCTCCTGATGGTACCAGAGCATCGAGTTCCTCGGGACTTGTAGCTCCCTCAAGGCACTCAACCACCCCCTGATGAAGGCGAGCTCTTCAAACTCTATCAGCCTCATTGGAGCATCTAGCCAACCCTGATTATAACCATCGGCCCATGCTCGTCGAGGTCCTTTCTTAAACAAGTGCCTAAACCGGGTGACGTCCCTCTGAAGCCCAGCAATAATCACATATGCTCGCTGGACATCACCACGAAGCTCTTCCATTTCCCTAGTTGAACCCCTGGTGTTCCTGCCATCTCGCGGAACGGTTGGAGGAGTAGGGCCTTGCAGCACAGGAGGAACATCACCCGGACCAGTTCTAGCTTGCGATGAGGAGGAACCTCGTAATACTACAGGAGCAGTGCTCGGCGCATGCTCCCTGAGTCGTGATACCTTTCTCCTCAAAGCTTCGTTCTCCTGCTAAAGAACCTCCCCAACCTGGTTGATCTCAGAAGCATCTAGAAGCTTTGCCATTAATGTATTCACCTCCTCTTGGACTGAACCACCGACTTCTTCCATCTCTTGAAGCCTGTCCTTCAGCTTGGCCACAAGCTCAGACTGATCCTTATACTTCTCATTCCTTGATCTAAGAGATTTTCAAAGATTAACAAAGGCTTGACGAACCTGAGGACTTGCATTGGGACCAAGAGTCCTTCCCAATTGAGAGGTGGCAGGAATATACTCTTCTGCATCAATCAACTACAAGGCATAAAAGATCAAGGAAAGACAAATTCATTCAGCACACTAAGGGAATGAGAAACCTTTTTCATTTCATTAATAAAGCTCAAAGTACATAGAGCAGCAAAAAGAACAAATTACAAATAGAAAAAGCAAAGATACAAGGTAGTCCTAGAAGTAAAAATTAACTAGCAACCTCAGGCTTCCCAGAAGTCGATGACTGCTTCCATTTATCAGCATCAGCAGGAGCACTCCCCTCAGCAGGGGTAACCTCTATCACCATAACAGGGGGAACATCAGCAGAAATTATCTAGGAGACAGGGTCAGTGCCTTCGATAGCTGGGGCAGGGACTTCATCCACAACTGGCCTCGGCCCTGGGTTGTGCTCATCGAACAGAGGAGATGCAACATCCACTCCGGCAGCTAAGAGGGCCTTGTTCCAGCCCTTCTTGAAATTTAGACGGATAATGTAGCCTATCTGAACCTCAACATCTTCATATACGGCAGCCCAACCAGAATTATATGAGTCTTCCCTGGTAGTGACGGCCTCAGACTCCTTCTTTTTCAGCTCCTCGGATAACACTCTGTTCTCTTCCATGACAGCCAGCTTGCTTGAGCAAACCAGGTCGTAGGCTTATCCCAGCTCATCCAATTCTTTAACTGCTGCGTCCCTCTCCCGATTGGCATTAGCAAGAGCCATATCGGATGATATCCGAGCAGCATCAACAGTCTTGAGACCAGCCTCAAGCTCTGTACCCCTCAATCTCAAGGCAGCATTTTGTTGCTCCATCTCGCCATTTCTCTTCACCAGCTCATCGCGAGAACGATAGAGCACGACGAAGTTGGTCATAAATTACAAGAAGAAGAAGGCATCAGAAGAAGGAAGTAAGGAAATTTATTAAAGCATTAGAGAAAGGAGAAGATATTACCAAAGCTAGCCTCTGACTATCTTGAAGGGACAATTGATCATACCCCAACACCCTTTGGCGATCTGCAGGAAGAACTGCCCTCTCGAGTAGCGTAAGGGCCATTTGAGGAGAAATAGCAACTGAGGCCCCCTCGGGCAGTGCGAACACAGGAACCAAGGCCTGCCTAGCCTTCGTCCTCGATTCCATCTTTCTCCTCTCCTCCTCTTTATCTTTCTCTATTCTCTTTTTCTTCTCCTCCATCCTCTTCCTCTCTTTCGTCTTCTTTCTCTCCTCATCCTTATTTCTCTCTCTCTCTCTCTCAACTGTTCTTCCTCTTTCCTCTTCCTCTCCTACTCCTGAGCAGAAGATCGAGAGCCAGTAGCTACAGCCCCGGTACTGGATTTCTGCTTCTTTGACCTCTGAGCGAGGAGCACGTGATCATTGTCGTCATCATCCCGGATTAAGTTTTTCCTGGGGGGAACCATCTCCTCGCTTGAACTGCTGGACGTGCTCGAAGAATCTCTAGCTTCAGGAACTCCTTCCGAATCAGAAGAGCTACCACCACTGGAGCTCCCCTCACCAAAATTGCCTTCGGTACCACCTACAATATCACTCTCAGAATTGCTCTCCTCCTCGTCCAGCTGGATAGGATCAGCAGCAGTCTCTTCAGAGGTGTCGAATTTTGGGATACTATCTACCGGCCTCACTATAAAGCTGGAACCGACGTTTTTGTACTCAATCAAGAAAGCAGCAGATCAGGGATGCTTGTCGTCGGCTAAAGGCTCCCTGATATTCCAGGCCTTGATCAACTCAGAAATACGAACCTCGCTGAGAGCAGGTTCCAAGTTCTTCGACCTCGCTGAAGAAAAAATAGGAAAAGTTAGAAAGATCACAAATCAGTAAACAAATTGAATGGACAAAGCAAAGTCTACCTATGTATTCTTCCCCATAAAAGGGAACTGAGAACCTATCAGATCTCGACCCCTCAAACTGAGGAGAAAACTACCAATTTCTAGCAAGAAAGCCCTCTTTCTAATAGTCCTTATGGGAATCAGGTAGGTTTACTACCAATACCCTGTCAGGACTCCTGTCCTTGAGATAGCTAACACCAGAAATAGTTCGAGAAAAAGAATAGCAAAAGCAGACCTCGACGAGCCCTAACTTGGTACCATATAACTGACTTATTCTTTGAATACCATTAATTATCTTCCACACATTGGTCGAACACTGTGCAGGAATGATATTGAAATAACCAAATAAGTGTAAGAACAGATTGTTGGGAGGAAAAGTAATCCCCCCTTGGGAAAGCAACAAGACATGGATCCAATGGGAACCTTCTATCTCTCTAACATTTTTAGGGGGAGGCACACTCAATCTCTACCCACTTCGGGATATTATAGAACTTCCTAAACTCAAACACTGACCTATTACCAATCTTTGCCATTGAGGAACCCTAGAAACCTACAAATTCAAAGAGAAAGCACAAGAGGCTTACAAGATGAAAGTTCGAATCGAAAAATGAAGAATCACGAGCCTAAATGACAAGGAAGCGATAAGAATGGAGACTGAGAGAAGAGAACGTGAATCGCTAGAGCTCACAGAAAATAGGAAAGTACTGGGAAGCTTGAAACGACGACTGCTCTGAATAAAACCTTTAAGTGTTACTAATCATAATGCACAGACCACGAAGCGAGTGCCGCCAGAATCAGTCCTCAAAATTTGGGAAGAGTTGCACGATGTACGAAGGAGACATTATGACAAATCATTTAAATTTATTGAGCCCAAAGCATGGCCCAACAAACTTAGGGGCAATTGTGGGTACCCAAAATTAGAATGATGGGCCTGGACGAGTAGCCCAGTTGTGGCCGCCCAAAGTCCAGACCCTCCATTTCTTAATCGATTATGATTCAGTCTCCTCCTAGGTTCCCATTAAGAGAGGTTCTAGGAAGAGATGGAAAACGTGGGGGAGTCCAACACCCCCACTTACTAGAATGAACATGTATATAATAAACCCTAGATCCGGGGCAAAGGACACATCGTATTCTCTGTAATCACTCTCCGGAGTATATAGAAATAATATTGACTGCACCACCATGGACGTAGGCACCTTTACTGAACCACGTACATCTTTTGTTGTATGATTGGCATTTTATAATCCTTATTCTTGCTTGGTGGTTACGTTTCTCTTATCTATTTGTGTTGCATAATAATTGTCACCACACTTGGTGTCGCTCAACCAATATACCCGAACTCGCTCACTTGGTCCTTACCATCGCTAATACCCAATCCTATATTTTGCCCCATAATTAATTAATCACACCTTAACTCCTTTAATAATGTAGTTCCACTCAACTACAATACCCGAACATTTTTCTTCGGTCCAAAATCAATACTTATGAATTATTTTTCGAAATTTATTCATCTTTTGACATACAATTATCACCCTAAACCCAATCATATCCCCTTATAATTGCTAAGTAATATGTGTTACAAATGAATTTATCACTAAATAAAAAGTAGGGGAAAAAAACCTTAATTTAATTTCCCTTTATATACAAAACTGGCAAACGTGCCAGAATTCTGGTACCATCGATCGATCAATCCCTTCCATCGATCGATCGATCGAACAGATACTCTTCTTCTCCGACTTGCTATTTCAGCCATTGTTAACCCAACCAAGCTTTTAGTTCCTCTCTTAACATCCTCTGATCATAATCAACGATATTTTCACATGGAAACAGGTTCTAATAGTCCTAGAAACCTTAATCCAAACTAATTTCCATTAATTTCAACGTTTTCCCGATTTGGGTTTTATCCCGATTTCGAATATCTAATAAGATTTCCATTCCTATTAACAGAAATTTACCATCGATTCTTACTAGTTTTAACACAAGATTCATACCTCCACATTCTAGAATCATAAACATAATAAATTTCACCCTTAACCCCATTAAAGTATAACAATTACCGAAAGTCCAGTTTTACATGAATACCCAACCCAAAACGAATTTTGGTTTTCACCTCCCATAATATGAATTGATTATTATCAATTTAAGAATCACAATAGTTAACCACTTGCCTGGAATTGTTCGTAGAGTCTAATCCGTGGGTGTATAGAAAGGGTTGATGAAGAACACCCAATTTGTCCCTCGATATGTATCCAAAAAGTCCCCAATATTTTCTTGATTTGCTTCCTCTGTTTCTCTCTAAAACCTTAGGTTTAGAATTTGCTAAATGCCATTCAACTAGTCCCTCAATTAGGTTAAAAACCCCTAATCCCATTTTTAGCCATATGAGCCTAATTAAAATGGCCCAAATCACCCCGTGTGGGCCCGGCTATGCCCAAAAATTACCCGAGATCCAATTACTACCCCCGGGTTCTCTTTTTTGACTATCTCGACCCATCCGGACTCAATCGCGTACTCAGAATTGTCATCCAAAATACTTTATAACATTCTCAAATTTTGACCTCAAAATGCGACACACGAAATTTTGAATAATTTAACTTAAAGTCGCCAAATATAAATAATTCTTTCCACTCAAATAAATACTCCAAATCATAAATTTAAGTTTCTCCAATTTAAATATTTTGATATCTCCCAAAAATAATTAAATACTAAATCCTCAAAATTATGGGGTGTTACATTTCTTATGATGGTTTAAGGTATGGGGTTTTACACAATATTCTCTTAAATCTCTCGAGAGTTATTCCCTTTGATTTCATGTGATTATTGAACTCATATTTGAATTTCTAAATTCTTTTGGAATCTGAAAATTATTATTAGAATCTGATTTTTGATTCATGTGATATTATATTTGTGTTGAACATGTTGTCATGAGATTTTAATATGGCACAAAAGGTTGGGCACCCACCAAGATTCCAATTTATGGCTACTTGATAAAGTATGAGTGCGGTATGGTGTGGCCTGGTGACCCGGATAAGGTGTTGTTGAGAAATTATATTGATAAAAATGCTTATGAGATTGGAATTTGATTTGAATATTCGTACTCATATTGCTACACTTTATTCACGGCTAATATTTGTTGAGCATCTTTCCTGTCGTATTGTGTACTTCCCCATATTCTTTTTTTCAGTGGCAAGTTAGCGCGGATTTGGGCGCTATGGACAAATTGGAGATTAATTTTTTAGATTGGATATATTGGGAAGAATATTCGAGAGTACAAAATTAAAAGATTTGTATTGATTTTATTGTATAGAGCATTGGCGATTTATTTTATTTCGAGATAGATAGTTGTATTGTTTGGAGAGACATTTGTTATATTTAATTTGAGAATTGAGATTAGTGAATTCTTTTATTTTATATTATGGGATTTATTTAGATGCTTTATACCTTATTGATTGTGAATTTGGTTAGTTTTATCGAGTATCGCTCCGCTCTCCCTGGTGGGGTGTTTCAATTCTTAAAGAGAGTCTAATAAAGTTTTACTGGCTGAAGCCCACTGATGAGAGCTGCCATGGAAATGTTCTCTTCATAATCTTCAACCTCCAACTTTTTTAGGTTGAACCAAAAAATATAATCCCTCAGAGGTTCATTTTCCCCCTTCCTAACGTTCAACAAATGATTCACATGATTGGATGGCCTCATGCTGAAAAAGAAGTTATGAATGAATTTTTTCGCTAACTGTTTGAAGTTTTCTATAAATCCTCTTAGCATGCCAGTGTACCATACATGGGTAGCACCAAAATGAGTAACAGAGAAATCTCTATACCTCATCTCTTCATGGGTGGAATAGATGTTAGCCCCCGACTAATACATCTCTGATGACGGTGGAAACAGCACCACCAGGTAAGGTGTTGACAAGATCGAGCAAGTGATAACAATGGCAGGAGAATATATATATATATATATATATATATAAGGAGGTGAGTAGAAGAGGATGAACACTTGAATATAAGTGGTTCAGCCAATCTGGCCTACGTCCACTATGAGTGTGTGTCAGTAATATCACTGAATGCAGGCACTAATAGCCATGGATAAAATCTATCAAGCTTTCTCTTTATACTGTGTAAAATGATATAGTTTTAGCTAGGGTTGTAATTATAGATCCTATTGCAAGGTAGAGGATGACCTCTATGTATAGTGTTTGGGGGGTGTAATGTACACCCCCAAGCATACAATGGGCATGTGCATGGAGATCCAGCCAGTGAAAGGATGACACTTGGCTAATCTTCAACTAAATAATAATGACCTCAATATTCCCTCACGTGGAGGGAATGATTCAGTTATAACAGATTTATCCACGTGCTTCAAGCCATATATGTACGCATAGAAGCTCGGTTGTATTTTCTTAGTACCAACCTCGGCCTAGGTGAGTATGAGGTTGGTGAGGTATGACCCTTTCCTTGGTTGGGAATTATATGATGACCTTAGCTAGGATGCCAGTCGAGGTTAGATATGTGGAACGTCGGCCAGGGCCGATGTTGTCCTGATAATTGATGCTGAGCCTGCAGGGCTGCTGATTCTCACGTGGCGCTTATAATGTCGGTTAGGGACGATGATGATGTTGAAGGGTGGTTGAACCCATTAGTCCTTGCTGGCCTCGATTGATGCCCAACCAAGGTTGATGCATGAAGTAGATGTAATGTCGGCTGCGGATGACCTGATGGATAATTGACCTCATGAGTCATACAGAACTCGATTGTTGCCTAACTGAGGGGTAATTAGTAACGTCGACCGTGGCTGACCTTGTGCTGGACGAGATTGTTGATCGTCAGTCTTGAACCCTTGTTACCTCGACCATCATCTTAGCCGAGGTTAGTGCCTATGAGTTAGCAGGTACACTTTGGGCATATCAATTACCCCCTAGCCCTTAGTTACCAGTGTGAATAGGTGATTAAGGGGTATAGATGTCTGAGGTTTTATTTATTTATGTGCCAATATCTCCTTGACAAGTGTCAACTTTTGAAGTAGGTTGCGTGCTTGGCAAGTGCAATGATTATGGTCTTTTGGGCTCCCAATGCAATGATGGGCCTTTTAAACCCTTTTCTTTCTTTTTCTTCTTCATTTCTCACTCTTCTCGCTTGAGCCTTCTGAATTCTCACTCTCTTGTCAAGAACTTAATCCGAGACTGTTTGTGGGTTTGTTTCATTCAATCTTCCTTCTTCTTCATTTCGTATTCCTTCAGGTATCATTCTCAACTTGCCCTTTGCCATTTTTCACCCTTATTTTTCTATTTCTTACATTTTTCGGTGACAGTTGAATTTTTCGGTGGTCATATGAGTTTTTCGGTGACTCTTTGAGTTTTTCGATGGCTCTTATTCTTGACTGTTCTTGGTTTGAACTTGACCAAAACCAAGTTTTTATCCTTAGTTTTGCTTGTGTCCAGTTGTTTGCTTTTGGTTTAGGATCCTAAGTGTAAGGTCGTCCTCCTATGCTCAGACCTCTTTATAAACTCATAGAAGATTTCCCCTCTCTTAAAGATAAGACCTTTGCAAAAATTAGGCAAATAGAACTAGACTAAGAGGAAGCTCGTAGGGATTAGGCCTTCCCCCTCAGACTTATCTTCCCTCCACCTCTTAAGGTAATTTACCGTGAGCCAGCAGAGCCTGCTGAGCCAACCAAGGATCCAATTGACCCCTCTCCAATGTCTGAGTCTGAGTCATCTACCTCAGACCCTATGTCTGTGGATTCATTTCAAGAGTCCATGGACTTACCATTAGGTAAGGTCAGGTCCCCTATCAGGCCGAGTTTCAAAGTCGCACCTCGTCCCACTATGGTGCCAGTACTTCTCGGATTTCTTATGATGTTGAAGTTGTGGGGCCGAGTGTATCTACCCCACCACCTATTGATGTTATTCCCCTGTCGGAAGCCACAGGGGTTGAGTTTTCTCAGAGTTTCCCTAGAGGTATTCCTACACCTTCCTAAGCCGATGCTGCTAGGGATGAGGATTATGGTCATGAGAGTGACGTTGATAACTCGGAGGCAGCCGAGATAGAGAGTACTGTAAATGAGTTCGACCTCTTAGACTTTAGGCACATTTATTCCATAGATCCCTCTATCAAGCTTAGAAGAACTCTGAGGGGTGAGAAGGCCTTTAGTGGACGAGATAGGGAGATCTGTGTATATGAGCAGATGTTTAAGTTAGGATCACGTCTCCCCATCCATCCAACAATTAGAGCGATAATATCCCATATTAACATGGCCCCTTCCCAATTATCCCCCAAATCTTAGAGGGTGATGATTGGAGCTATCGTCCTTTGAAGGGCAGTCCATCACTCAGACCTTCATGTCAGGGTCTTCACAGGGTGTTATGTGCCATTCTCTGCCAGAAACCACCCCAGCTACTACTAATTCCTAGCTACGAAGTCTGATAAGAAGATGATGCTGGTTACCCAGACCTCAAATCATAACTAGAAACCATGGTACTTCTTCGTCTCAGGGGTATGGGAATTTGGTACTTGTGCCCCCTCTTCATCACTAGATCGGAGGACCCCTCTGAGGTGGGGAAAATTGTCATTAACTGCCAAAGTTGACCCTGGATTAAGCCACGATAACCTAAAAAGGTCAAAGATCTTCAAGATCAGGGAGAGCTTGGTTGGATAGTCAAGTATGAGCATCTGATGACTCCTTACTATCTCTCTAAGACTGACCTGGGTGGGAGTCCTCTAGCCGAGCTTTGTAAGTATTATTTTGCATAAGTTTTACCTCTGATTTTCTAATGTCTTTGTTATTCTAACTCAGATATATTTTTTGCAGAGCACCCAGAAGGTATTTCAGACGACCTGTGGGAGATGTCTGCACCAAGTTTTATCAAGTTGTGAAGAAAGCTAGGTTCAATACACCTCCTCCTCTATCGCCCAAGCAGAAATTCAGCACCTCTTAGGCCGATTCTACAAAAAAGAGGAAGTCCACCACTGCTGCCTCGGGGGATCAGAGGCCAAGTAAGCACTAATAAACCATCCTAATCTCATCTGAGGACGCATTGGCTGCTCATCTGGAGTAACTGAAGATTAGTGACAGCCTTATAGGTCATGGTCTAAAGTCAATGGATGCCATCAACTCTGTAATGACCGATGCAGATAAGCATTTTTTACGCTCGATTGATACCCCTCTGCTGGCTGAGTTTTGCCTTCACAGGAATATCGAGGTAAAACTTTTTCTTTTTTATTCCAAGTCTAACCTCAGCATTTATTAGATTAAGGATTGCATTCATACCTGTGACTTTATTTTTTAGGGTCTTCTCTCTATGCATCAATTCATTGACTGGACCCTCAATAAGTTACCCCTTATTGAGAAGGGAAAAGAGGCCCAAAAGGTGGAAGCCTCTTTAAACGTCGAGGTTGATAATCTGAAGACTTCCTTGGCTGAGTCTGAGAATAAGGTAAGCTCTAGAAGGACCACACCTCTGCCCTGAAGGCCAAGGTTAACGTTCCTTAACAAAAGGTTGATGCTACTGTGAAAGATGCCCTTGAGGACACCTCTGAGAATATATTGGTCGACTACAAGGTATCGAACCAATTTATAAGCTTCGGCTTTGAATACCTTGAAAGAGGTTTTAAAGCTATTGGTAAATGGGCAGCCATCAAAGAAAAAGAGTCAGGGAGTTTGACAGCCTCGGACTTCACTGGTCTCAATTTTGCTAACCCTCAATTTTCTCAGGCCTTATAAGAGGTCGTGGAGGAAGGAGAAGGTGAATCTCCTATAGAAACCACACCATTAGAAGTTATAGAGACTGAGGATGTCAACCCTCAAGATGATGGGGTCGAGGTTACCAACATCGGCCAAGCTAATGGGGCTGAGGTTACCAACCCTATGGCTGCAGACACCTAGACCATGATTTGTGAAGCTCTACACTTGTAATTTTTTATTTCTCGTCAGTAATTGTTTGTAACCTCTGATAACATACTCTAAGGCATGTTGACTTGTAATTATAACTTCTTCATGTTATATCATCCTCTTTAGAGGATTTTTCTTTTTTTGATTAATGATTTCTTGAATGGTTTTGCAAATCATGCTTCCCATCAAGTGATGTTTAAGGTCTGAGGTCATCCAACTATGATGTTTCACCTCAGACCTTGTCACCAAATTATGATGTTTAAGGTGTGAGGTCATCAAACTAAGATGTTACCCCCATAAATTTCACCAAATTAATGATGTTTAAGTTCTGAGGTCATTAAATTATGATGTTTCACCTCAGACCTTGTCACTAAATTTTGATGTTTAAGGTCTAATGTCATCTAATTATGATGTTTCACCTCAGACCTTGTCACCAAATTATGATGTTTAAGGTCTGAGGTCATCAAACTAAGAAGTTACCCCCATAAATTTCACCAAATTAATGATGTCTAAGTTCTGAGGTCATCCAATTATGATGTTTTACCTCAGACCTTGTCAACAAATTATGATGTTTAAGGTCTGAGGTCATCCAATTATGATGTTTCACCTCAGACCTTATCACCAAATTATGATATTTAAGGTCTGGGGTCATCAAACTAAGATGTTTCCCTCATAAATTTTACTGATTTAATGATTTTTAAGGTCTGAGGTCATCCAATTATGATGTTTCACCTCAGATCTTGTCACCAAATTATGATGTTTAAGGTCTGAGGTCATCCAACTATGATATTTCACCTCAGACCTTGTCACCAAATTATGATGTTTAAGGTCTGAGGTCATCAAATTAAGATGTTACCCCCATAAATTTCACCTAATTAATGATGTTTAAGGTCTGAGGTCATTCAATTATGATGTTTCACCTCAGACCTTATCACCAAATTATGATGTTTAAGGTCTGAGGTCATCAAACTATGATGTTACCCCCCATAAATTTTACCGAATTAATGATAATTAAAGTCTGAGGTTATCCAATTATAATGTTTCATCTCAGACCTTGTCACCAAATTATGATGTTTAAGGTCTGAGGTCATCTAACTATGATGTTTCACCTCAGACCTTGTCACCAAATTATGATGTTTAAGGTCTGAGGTCATCAAACTATGATGTTACCCCCATAAATTTCACCAAATTAATGATGTTTAAGGTTTGAGGTCATCCAATTATGATGTTTTACCTCAGACCTTGACACGAAATTATGATGTTTAAGGTCTGAGGTCATCAAACTAAGATGTTACCCCCATAAATTTCATAAATTATGATGTTTAAGGTCTGAGGTCATCCCATTATAATGTTTCACCTCAGACCTTGTCCCCATATTATGATGTTTAAGGTCCGGGGTCATCAAATTAAGATGTTACCCTCATAAATTTCACCAAATTAATGATATTTAAGGTCTGATGTCATCTAATTATGATGTTTCACCTCAGACCTTTTCACTATATTATGATATTTAAGGTCTGAGGTCATCAAAATATGATGTTTCACCTCAGACCTTGTTATTAAATTATGATTTTAAGGTCTGAGGTCACCATACAATGATGTTACCTCATAATTTTACCAATAAAGCAATCCAAACAAAGTATTGACACAGGAACTGCTCTTCTCATTAATATTCTCTTCATAAAATGATACATTTACATAGAAATAATTGCAACATCATATGTAGTACTTCTTCAGGTGATCAGCATTCCATGGATTGGAGAAAGGTTCCCCTTCGAGATTTTTTAGTCGGTAGGTACCGGGTACAACCTCATCGACTACTTTGTAAGGACCATGACAATTCGGGTGAAGCTTGTTTATCTTCTGCAATGTCTTCTTCAGCACTAGGTCTCCTACAGCTATAGGTCTTGATTTCACCCTTTGATTGTAGAACTTTGTTGTTCTCTACTGGTAGGCTGTCTGTCTGATCTCAGCGTCTTCTCTCCGTTACTCAATCAAATCTACGTCAAGTTTTCTCTCTTCCCCATTCTTCTCGAGGTCACAGGTTTGAACTCTGTGAGTCGGGAGTCCTACTTCCGTAGGTATGATAGCTTCTTATCCATGTGTCAACATAAATGGGTTCTCCCCCATTGGTGTCCTTATCGTTGTTCTATAGGCCCATAACACTGCATAAACCACTTCCGCCCATCTCCCCTTGGCTTCTTCCAACCTCTTCTTAATCCCGTCGAGGATTATTCGGTTTGTGACTTCGGTCTAATCGTTTGCCTGAGGTCGGCTAGGAAAAGAGAAAAATTACTTGATCCCGACCCTCTCGTAGTATTTCTCCAATGAAGAATTCTTGGACTGAGTTCCGTTATCTGAGATGAGGGTGTTCGGCCATGTCTGCATATGATGATCTTCCAGATGAACTGGAAGGTCTTCTGCTCTATAATCGTGATCATCGGATTAGCCTCTACCCACTTAGAGAAGTAATCAATTGCTACTATCAAAAATCGATAATTGTTAGCAGCTCTTGGCAAAGGTCCTACCAAGTCAATCCCCCATACAGCGAAAGGCCAAGGAGAAATGATTGACGTTATAGGTTGATAAGGTTGGTGGGGGATAGTAGAGAATCTCTAACATTTGTCACACCTCTTCACGTAAGAAGCAACATCTTTGACCAAGGTCGGCCACCAGTATCCTTGCGTTATTATCCTCTTGGCTAAACATCTTCCTCCTATGTGACTGGAGCAAGAACCTCCGTATACATCTTGCAGGACACGGGGGACCTCTGTGGGATGGACACATCTGAGTTGAGGTAGTAGAAATCCTTTTTTATATAGGACATATCCTATTATTGAGAACTTTGTGGCTCTGTACCTCAACTTCCTCCTTTCTAACTTGGATTCCGATAGCTCTCCCTCTTTAATATATCTGATAAGGGTGTCCATCCATGAGTCTCCTAGGTTTAAGTTGAGGCAAGAACTGGCAACCTCTTCTTCCTCAATGGTCGGTTTGAGCAGGATATCGACTGGTACTGTCCTTATAATGCTTATCCTTATTGTTGAAGCCAACCTTGCGAGTGCATCTGCACGACTATTATTTTATCGAGGTACGCTCTTCATCTTCACCTCTTCAAAGCCTTCTAGCGTCGTTCTTACCCTCTTCAGGTATTTATCCATCCTTTCATCTTTAGCCTCATATACTCCAAGTACTTGGTTGACAACCAACCTCGAGTCACTGTGAAGTAGGAGTCGGTTAACTCTAAGGGCTTTTGCCAAGGAGAGGCCTGCTATTAAGGACTCATATTCTGAAGTTGAACCTTAACGCATATTCAACATTGGTACCATCCGGGGCTGATAGTATCATCCCTTCACCGCTTTAATTTTTACAAGAAGTCCCATCAACGAAGAGGTTCCAAATATCTTCATTTGAAGAGAAGTTCCCCTCTGACAGGGCTCCTTGCTTGAAAAGGTACTTATCTTCCTCATTCTCAGGTATTCCTCTTCTGGATTTGTTGCACACAACCCTTTTCGGGTCTCAAAAGACATTACTATTTGATTTTTCCACGATTTCTAGGATATTCTCAGTCTCAGCCTCTTCCCATATGAACTCAGCAATAAAGTTTGCGAGTACCTGCCTTTTAATGGCCACCCTAGGTTGATAAATAAAGACATACTCTCCTAACTCGATGGCCTAGTTCATCAATCTGCCTGACTTCTCAGGCTTGTAAAGGACTTGCCTTAGTGGGGAGTCAGTGAGGATGACCATAGAGTGGGCTTTGAAATGAAGTTTCATCTTCCTAGAAGCATGTATCAAAGTGTAGGAGGACTTCTCCATCCAAGGGTAGTTATGTTCAGACCCCTGAAGGGCCTTACTATTGAAGTATACATGCCTTTGTACCCCCACATCTTCCCGTAATATGGTTGCACTTATAGCTGACTCTGAGACTGCTAGATAATCATACAACTTCTCCCCCATAATGGGCCGAGATAAGAGCAGTGGGGATTCGAGGTAGGACTTGAGATGTCTAAAGGACTTATCACACTCATCGCCCCATTCTAAGGCCTTTCTAAGCACCTTGAAAAATGAAAGACACTTGTCCGTAACTCTGGAAACAAATATGTTGAGTGCAGCGACTCTTCCAATGAGCCTCTAAACGTCTTTTATACTTCTTGGTGTCTTCATATCAAGCAAATACTTTATTTTCTCGGGGTTGGCCTTTATTCCCCTCTAATTGACTATGAATCCAAGAAACTTTCCAGCTCCTACTCCGAAGACACAATTGGCAGGATTGAGCTTCATCATGTATAAGTCCATGGTGTCAAAAGTTCTCTCCAGGTTAGCTACATGAGTGCAGGCTTTCAAGATCTTCGTCAACATATCATCTACATATACCTCCATGGTCTTGCCAATTTGATCTTCAAACATCCTATTTACAAGACGTTGATATGTATCCCCTGTATTTTTCAAACCGAAGGGCATAATCTTATAGCAATAGGTCCCCTTGTCTGTGATGAATGTTGTCTTCTCTGAGTCTTCAATATCCATGAAGATCTGATTGTAGCCTGAATACACGTCCATTAAGCTCATAAGTTTGTGCCCCAACATGGCATCTACCATCTGATCGATCAGAGGTAATGGATAGCTATCTTTAGGGCAAAACTTGTTCAGGTCAGTGAAGTCTACGCACATCCTCCATTTTCCATTGGCTTTGGGCACAATGATGGAGTTTGATAACCACTCTGGGTATATGACCTCCCTGATGAATTCTGCCTCTTCCAACTTTATGACCTCTTCCCTGATGACATCATACTTTTCCCTGGAGTAAACTCTTCGTCTTTATTTGATGGGCTTATCATCTTCTACCATATTGAGTTTGTGGAATATAACCTCTGGGTTGATGCTAGGCATGTCTGCGTGGCTCCAAGAGAAGACACTCTGCCTCTTTTTCAAAAATCTTATCAGCTCTTCTTTGATCTCGGGTTTTAGGGCCTTACCGATTTGGACATTTTTTCCCGATTCATCCTCATTGAGGACGATGGATTCTACCTCTTTCGCGGCCTCTCCATTCTTTAACTTTATTTCATCCCTAGGATCAAGTGTATCAATGTTATACGTTGTTGTTACCCTCTTATGTGCCTCTATCTCTTCTGTCGAGTTGAAGTAGCATTCTCGTGTCGTGGTCTAGTCACCTTGCACTATTAGCATTTGGTGGAACGTTGATGGCACCGCCTCAAATTCCTTGAGGGCTACTCTTCCTACGATGACGTTGTAGGTCAAAAATACATTTTCATCCATAACAAAAAAAATTGATCCTCTTGGTCAACCTCTTAGGCCACTCTCCACTGAATCCAATTAACGGATGATGATAGGGTACAAGCCTTACTTTGTTGAGGCTTAGGCTCTTGAATAAGGGCCAAAACATAACATCTACGAAGCTCCCACCATCGACAAGGATTCTCTGGACCTTACACCCATGCACCCTTGTAGTGATTACCAAAGGGTCATCGTGTGGAGCTAAGATACCTTTGAAATCAAGTCGGGAGAACCCAACTATAAGAGTATCCATGTCCACCTTCTTTCTCTTATGCTTGGCCTTTGAAGACGCCAAATTCACAACCTCTACTTTGGTCACCGACTTGGCCTCTGCCATATGAGCTTTACGATCAGCTACTTCAGAGCCACCCCTCGCCAGTCCTCCACAGATGGTGTTAACACCGAAGGAGATCATACCAACCCTCTTTACTGGGTCATTTTCATCTTTTGGTGGGAGGTCAGGATCATCCTCATCATCATTATATGAGTCCTCGTCTCTTATCGCTAGGGTTTTATCTCGACACCTTTCGTTTCACTTCTTTTTAGGATCATCTCTTCCCCTCTTAGGAGACTTACCATCGACATACTTCCTTAATTTTTTGGACTTCAACATCTTCTCGATTTCATCCTTCAAAGAGAACCACTTATTTATCACATGGACATGGTTTTGGTGGAACTCACACCACAGGTTCTTGTTACTCTTATGCTGAGGAGCCTTCAGCTTCTCCGGCCATCTCAGAGACCGGTCATTCTTAATCTCGTTGAGGATGTGTTCGTAGCTCACAGTTAGAGGAGTATAATGTGCAAAATTGTCATCTGCAGACCTTTTTTCCATCTTTCTTTCTTTGGAACTTCCCGCTGCCACTTCCTTTCTCATCCTTATACTTCGCGGCCATAGCCTCTTCAGCATTCATGACCTTTCCTGCAGTTGCCAATAGATCTGCCATGGATTTGGGAGGGTCTTCCGCAAGCTTCCATAGCAACTTCCCCTTCTAGAGTCCTCCAATGAGGGTTGTCATGGCTATATTCTCTTCATAATCTTTAACTTCTAATTTTTCTTTGTTGAATCTAGCAATGTAGTCTCTTAGGTTCTCATTCTTGACTTTCTTTATGTACAGCAGATGAGTGGTCTTCTTCTGAGGTTTTACCCCAAAATAAAAATTGTGAATGAACCGTTCAGCCAAGCCCTTAAAGTTCTCAATTGAATTCTTCGAAAGAGAGGTGAACTAGATGTGTGCAGCTCCCGTTAAAGTCCCAAAGAAGGCCCGACGCTTCATCTCATTTGGGATTGAATAAATATTCACCGCAGACTGGTACATCTCAATATGATGCACAGGGTTGGTGCTACCATCATACTTGGGAGACACCGTGGGTGGCTTGAACTTAGCAGGTGTTGGGAAGCTCACTATCCTATCCACGAATGGGGAACCCTCTGAGAAACCTCTTTCCAGTGGGTCTTGGATTTTGATGAGTTCCCCTATCTTCTCTTCAAGACGTTGAATGGAGTCATTCCATGGCTTTGCAACATCGTCCTGGCTGAGGTTATCCCCAACCACCTCCAATGGGTGGACTGAGGGTTCCCCAGCCACAGTACAACATCGTCTATTGACCTCCTCTTAATCCCTATCTTGACCTAAATGGGGTTGGCCCTGCTAGGGTCGGCCATGATGAGGCCGACGTTCCCCATCTTCCCTTTGTGAGCCTACTACACTTTTAGACCTGGATAACCTCTGTCTCAGGTCATTAACTGGGTCGAGCCTTTCAAAGTTCGACCCTCTGCTCAAGCGATCAAAAGCTGATCCTCTTTGTTGGTAACCACCATCTCTTCTGCCCCTATAACCTCGGCTTTTCCGGTTAGGACGTACAGTGTTATTCGAAACCTCATATGGCTCCCAACAGTCTTCTGGAGCGTCCTTTGCCTCCACATCATCGTACCTATCCTTGGGGAAAGGATTTCTTTGCCTCCCCAAATGTAAACGTCTAGGGTCAGCAACGTCCCTCCTCCGCTGAGGGGTAGGATGGTCTTTTCGCGGTGCCTGGGGTGGTCCCCTGGTGAACAGCTATTAGAGTAATCATTTTCGGTGAGACCCTAGGTGGCCACATCATATTTTGACTGAGCTGTGAAAATTTCTCCTTTATCGCTTGCTGTGTTGCAGCCAAGGACTTCAAGGCTGTTGCCACCTTAGCCATTTCGAACTGGGGTGGTGCCTGGCTGGAACTAGGTCCTCCAGCACCAGATAGTGGAGGAGGTAGTGGTAACTCCAGTGCCATATGTTAAAACTAAAGAGCTTGTGAAGAACATGAGCTTAATACCTCAAAGGACCTCTTTCAATGGCGAAATAACTCCACGCAAGGGGGTGAGGCCTGGTTCACCACCAAAGTCTTCGATTAGGTTAAGCTGAAAAAAAGGAAGAGACAGCTTCTCGTTCCCACAGACGGCGCCAAAATGATGATACTGGAAACAGCACCACCAGGTAAGGTGTAGACAAGCTCAAGAAAGTGATAACAATTGAAGCACAGGAGTATATATATATATATATGTGTGTGTGTGTGTGTGTGTGTGTGTGTGTGTGTGTGTGTGTAAAAGGAGGTGAGGAGAAGAGGATGAAAACTTGAATATAAGTGGTTCAGCCAATCTGGCCTACGTCCACTGTGAGTGTGTGTGAGTAATATCACTGAATGAAGGAACTAATGGCCATGGCTACAATCTCTCAAGCTTTCTCTTTATACTATGTAAAATGACATAGTTTCAGCTAGGGTTTTAATTAACGATCCTATTGTAAGGTAGAGGATGACCTCTATATATAGTGTTTGGGGGTGTAATGTACCCCCCAAGCATACAATGGGCATGTGCATGGAGATCTAGCTAGTGAAAGGATGACACTTGGCTAATCTTCAACTAAGTAATACTGACCTCAATATTCCCTCACGTGGAGGGAATGATTCAGTTATAGCAGATTTATCCACGTGCTTCAATCCATACATGTACGCGTAGAAGCTCTGTTGTCTTTGCTTAGTACCAACCTCGGCCTAGGTGAGTACGAGGCTGGTGAGGTATGACCCTTGCCTTGGCTGGGAATTATATAATGTCCTTGGCTGGGATGCCAGTCGAGGTTAGATATGTGGAACGTCGGCCAAGGCCGATGTTGTCCTGATAATTGATGCTGAGCCTGCAAGGCTGCTGATTCTCACGTAGCGCTTGCAATATCGGCTAGGGACGATGATGATGTTGAATGGTGGTTAAACCCATTAGTCCTTGTTGGCCTCGGCTGATGCCCAGTCGAGGTTGATGCATGAAGTAGATGTGATGTCAGCTGCGGATGACCTGATGGATAACTGACCTCGTGAGTCATACAGAACTCGACTTTTTCCTAATTGAGGGGTAATTAGTAACGTCGGCCATGGCCGACTTTGTGCTGGACGAGATTACTGATCTTCAGTCTTGACCCTTTGCTACCTCGGCCATCATCTTAGCAGATGTTAGTGCCTCTGAGTTAGCAGGTACACTTTGGGCCTATCAATCTCTATATGCCGAATAAGATTTATACTCCCATCATATCTACGAGTCATGATTAGAGGTTTGAACTTATTGAGAATCATATAACTAAATATTCTTGGCACAAAAAGGGAACCCTCCCTGTTCCCTCGATGGATTGGGTTTTATCTCTTAATATGCCAGCCGATCTTGTTTTCAAACCTTTGGATTGATTTGTTCCAAAGTTTTTCCTCTAGGACTTTCTTATCACTTGTTCCTTCCACTTCAGCAGCGGCTTCATCATCCAACCTCATGTTTGGATTTCCCTGTCACTATTAAATTCTCTATTCTCCCCATTTCCTAGTCTTGTCTCGGTCAAGCTTTGTTGTGACGACCAGTGGCCCGCGTACCACTAACATTGTGGGTGATATTGTCACTATTGCCACCACTTTTTAGGAGGTGATGATTAAAAGCCGACCCCATGCATTGGCCCATCCAATGAACTACCTTTCTAATAACTTTTAAGGGTGTGCTAAACATTTTTCCCTTGGTAAGTTGGAAGTGGTGTGACCTTGGCCGATATGAGGTATATTATGTCTCATACCTCTCCCAACATTCCTCATCTCCGTATGCGAAGTCCTCTGGCTACCCTTGGACCTCCTTGATGAGAAGGAGATGATGTGGGTAGGAGATATCTCTACCTTCAAAGTTATGTTAGACATGTTTAGTAAGATCTGGGGTTGGTCCCCCGACTATCGGTTACGCGTCCTCTCTGGCGATCGAATATATGAGATTGACAGTAAGATCATCTGAAATTCGACTCACAATATCTTGTCTAAAGACTAAGAATCTGTGCTGCATTTATTGTTGGTTGGACACAAATGACCTTATTGCCGCCACCACATCGGCCAATTTAGATTGCTAGAGTGGTTGCCTGGAACTATGTAATACGTTGAATATTTATTTTAATTTTAATTAAATTCTTATGTGTCAAAATGACATCTTTTATTTTAGTCGACACATAAAATAATAATTTTTAATTACCAAGTAGATTTTTTTTCTACACATGTGGAATATTCAAATTTACATTGAATATGCCACGATCGAAATGTAGTTTTTCTATTTAAATTAAAAATAATTTTATAGGGTATAAAATATAAATTTCAAAAAAAAGTTTTAGGGACAAAAGTTGAAAAAAATAAAATATTCAAAACATCTAAACCCAGTTTTTTCATATGTGAGTTTAAAGAAAAAAATTATTATTATAAACAAAAATATATTTAGATATTTTTTCATGGAGATGTAAAAAAAGGAAACAAACACCTCAAACCGCCAAACGAAAAAAAAATAAGGTTGCTGACTCTAACCCCCCTTATATAAAAAAATTATAAACCCACCAAAGTATATTTTTTCAAAGGAAAGAAAGACCCCTCTCTTCCATTTTTTTCCAACAGGTATTTTTCTAGTTCTCTTCTTCTTCTTCCATTAGTAACCTATATATCTATTTATATAGGATATGTTTGTATATATAAAAGGGTGTGGTGTAGGGGATGTTCGCGCATGTGTGTGTGTGTATTTTCAGTATGTGTCGGTGTGGAAACAGTGCTCATTTGTGTGTGTATGGGCATTGTGTGTGTGTGTGTTTCCAACTCGTTTGTGTGTGTAACGGTAGCCAAACTTTCATGGCAGTGTGTGTTGAGTGTGTATATACGCGCGTGTGTGTATATATATACAAGTGTGTACGTGCATATATAATATCTATATATATATATATATATATATGTGTGTGTGTGTGTGTGTGGTAATATACACATAATATATGTATGTATATTCAAGAAAATAGGTATGCATGTTTTTATTTAAAATAGTGTGTTATTTATTATATACGGGTATGTATATTTGTTTATGGGTACGTGAGTGTCATGACGAAATAAAATACCTGACACCAAAATAACGTGTTATTTACCAAAACAATACTAGAAATACATATATGTCGTCAGAAAAATCAAACTAATGTTCTTTTAAACTCAAAGTCACTGTAAGTCGACACGTTAAAATGCCACATTTTTAAACTTTGAAAATTCATATCTTTTAAACCGTTGATCAAAAAATATATAGAACGTATCATTGGAATAGTGTTGTCGAGTAGAATTTTTTTATGTAAAAATATTTTTATTTTGGCATTAATTTTTACAACGTCATATTTGGGTGGTCGTGTCAATTAAAAATCCTGAATAACTATTAAAGTATTATATTATGACTTTTTCAAAAGAAAACTGTTTGAACATGTTATGGTTAACCATTATAATTGAATATGACAAAGCAATAACGAATCAATCTAGATAATCCCCCTCTACTAAATGCACCGATAGGTTATCTACCTTTTCAATAGTAAAATTTAGCGTTTGTAATTTCCTATTGATATCACTCGGTGATAGCCAATTTAATTCCAAGTATGTGTAGAAATTGCCATACTCCTTTTTATTATATTCTCACGAATTGTGTTGATTTTGATCATTTAAATTGAATTCAAACCCTTCTCATCTAAAAACTAATATCATGAAGAATCTATTTTAATGATTGATTCAGTTCATCCCTGCACTTTTTTGCAAATATTTATATTATCATCATTAGTATTAACTAGGGAGTAGACAGTCATGTTTTCCCACGAAACTTTTCTGCTTGTCCTAATGGTCTCATATGTTTGAGAGCCTAGATTATTTCTACATATGTATGAGTGCCACTTAGATAGTGCTCCTGGGCAATTAATTCTTTCGAAAGATTTTAGGTTGATTATTATTTGGTTTTACTGATAACTTACTTATTATTTACCAACTTAGTGAGCTAGTAAGTATGAGATTATCAATTCAACAATTCTTGACATTCTTTGTGTGACCCCTAGTGAGCAGGTATGTATGGTTTTATCAGTTCAAAGATCCTTGATTTTCTTTATGTGACCCTTAATGACCTAGTAAGTATGGAATTATCAGTTCAGACCCCTTAATATTATTTAATGTTATTATGAAAAACATATGCTTCCGCTTCATTTGAATAACACTGAATTCCATATATATTCCAAATTATCTTTATATTTATACTTGTTATAGAACTGGTAGAACCTATTCAGCGATTTTGCTGATTCGTTTCCTTCCAGATATTTTGCACAAGTACCAATAGGGAATGACAAATACTCCAGGAATTAAAGTGCACCAGTTTGAGATATACAGAGAAATCATAGAAGAAAAAGATTTTGAACAACAGGGTAAGACATTTTAGCTTTTATAAATTATTAATTAGCTTAGTATTCATGGATAAATTATGATTTAGAATTATTTTAAGATAACACTTGCCCCCGAGAAACCAGGGTGTGATAAGTCGGTATCAGATCTAAGCTTAATTTAACATATACGGGACATAAGAAGATTAGGAAAGTGTTCAAGTTAGAGGGATAGTAAGGATGCGATGCGTAAACCTTCATTAGGAATATTGATCTTCAAATTACATGATGAATATATGGGATAGTAGGATAGTTCCTAGGGAAATATTTGGAGCATATAAGTATAAGTGCATGGTTGAGATGATTATATAATTACGAGAAACATTCTAGAAATTACAATTTTGAGAAATATGATACATTCAAATACTTGGATTTTATATAGTGGAACAAAATCATTATGAATTTTAAGGATTATCAAGATGTGATTAAGGACTTAGAGGCATACTAAGAATATTATGTTAAGTAGGGATTGTATACAATATACTCCTTAAGTCTTTATGTAAAGCACAAATCTTGTCTGAGCTATTCAATTGACCTCCTATTAAGAATGAAGTACTTCGTTTGGAATTTCAAAACTTTCATCCTTGAAAGTTGTCTCATTTTTCTATTGACCTTTTATTTTCATCTTCCACGTTGTACTCTTGTTATATTGTACACCATTCCCATTAGATTACGAGACTAGATTACATGTGTTAATATGGTACCTGAATAGGATTGGATTAGACAAATTATAAAACAATTCCTTGATGAGCATTAGGAATGTCCTTAAAGAAAGGTAGAAATATCATAAATGTTAAGTTGAATCGTTCTACTCTTTAGAACATAACGACATTGTTTACTAAATCCTATCCCACAACTACAATTTTCACAAGTTCTACTCAACTTTAGCCTTGAATTGTGATTAACAAATTACTACCATGTACCTTGTAACCATTGTCAATTATTTTTCGAAGTTACAATGATTTAGGATATCACTGAAAAAATTTAATATCCCCAGAATTAGTATGGCATCTGTAGTGAAACATAATTTCTTATCTATAAACAACTAAAATAGTTGAGGTCAGATGAAACTTTATCTCAAACCTTTACATGATTTTGACACCCCAAGTGTACTATCTTTATAAACCATTTTTCCATGGAAACTTCAATTTGAAATCCAGATAATCTTGTTAATGAGAAATATAATTTTTCACCCCTGGTAGTTGATTTCTGATTTGGTATCAATTCATAAAATGTCTGTATCATTATATGATAATCACGGATACTTTATGAACTCCTTTGTGTAGTTTCGAATATATTATAATTGATGCAATTATAAAACTATATGTTGATCTCGAAATAATAAGTTCAAGTTAACTTGATTCCATTGAATCCGTTCTTACATAGCATACAATATAACGAGGGAATAAAATATCAGTATACCTACGACAATATTATCTGCCTATAGGACTCAAAATATTAAGCGCCTAGTTTTATTTACTATATAAATGCCTCTCTTCGAAGTTTGGCTTTACCATATTACTTTACCTCCTTTTATCTGGATTGATTATCTCCAATTATTTGGATTGATTATCTTCAAAAGTTTTGGAGTGATTCGTTATTTGTGTTGCTATTAACCCAAAGCCTCTATAACAGATAATTGTGAGTTATTGTTTTATAAACTATTCACAACCTTAATCTTGTGAACTTAATATTTTAACTCCAGTAACATCATCATAGTAATTATTGAATATTACTTCCAATGAATTATTGTTATACCTACTTGATGTCGCCAAAGTTTTTATCCTGAATATATAATTGTTGATATTAATCAACAAGACCTTTGTATCGCTCAGTGTTATATCTAAAACTCTTAGAGTATTCATTATTTTCCATATGTAGTAACTCAATAAACTACTAAGAAGATAAAATAGATCAAAGAAATACTTAAGGAAGACAAGATACATTGAAACCTTTAGTATTATCGACTGCACTATCTCTGTGGCCTATTGGATAGAATTACCCAAGGAATTATCTAATATCCATTATGTGTTCGATGTGTTTCAGTTGCATCAATATATTCCAAACCCAATACATGTTAACTTTATGACTATACCAACAACCTAAATTTTGAAATTAAACCTCTTTCGGAACTTTAGACTCTTTTCACCTCATACCGTTAGCCTGCCCTTGATTCTATATAGTTCATGGTACTTTCACAAAATCTCTTAGGGATTGTTCTCAGACTTAATAACGAATGTTTTGGATAGATAAGTAATTCAGAACCCGATTGTAAGTGTATTTACATTGTCTCCTAGTAAGATTCTTCAGAATATAGTACCCTATGACCCTCTAGAGTTCTAAGTAGTTTACTGTAACCATTCAAGTTAATATAAATCAAACGAATCCAACATTAGTTTGAACCCCATCCTAATTATTTACCTTAACCCTAGTACCAGTTCTTAGATAACTAGTTAGTACCTATTCAAGAGAAATTCCTATATACTCTTTATGCTATCTTCTGCATAAATATAGAAAACCCTAAGTCTTTTATTGTATGATAAAAATCCCAAGGTTAATTTAAATCCCAAAAGTTTGAGATACATCTTCACCTAAGGGAATTTGAATTTTGGGCAGAAACCTGAATAGAATTTTGACGATTACCGATTCAAATTAGATAAACCATCTTGGAAAAAGCAATGCTATATCCAACACCTTAAACT
This sequence comes from Sambucus nigra, assembly GCA_949130495.1. Classification (NCBI taxonomy): domain Eukaryota; kingdom Viridiplantae; phylum Streptophyta; class Magnoliopsida; order Dipsacales; family Adoxaceae; genus Sambucus; species Sambucus nigra. The sequence goes on from OX422212.1 coordinate 376,803,569, forward strand.
GTAAACCTGTCGGAAGATTTAATTAACAAAATTTCCTAGGATATTGTTGATACCATAGAACCAAAATAAAAGTTGTTTGATAGTAGACCGACTCACCAAGTCTACCCATTTTTTTCCAAATGGAAACTGTTTGATCATTCCATAAGCTCAGTATTAGAATTCATAGTAAGATTATCAACATGAATAAACCAGTCGATGTACATAAAAGCTCATATTACATCGAGTGTTGGAATAAATATGTATTTTTAGATTATACAAACCACTCCATTTTCCAGTTATATCTATAATTAATTTTATAATCGGTAATACGTGCTTAGTATATTTCTGGTAATTCTTTTTCCTCCCGATGGCCAGGAAAAAGAAGAGAGTATCCTTTCTTTTTGTGACACACAGATCATGTTTTTGCATATGGAAATTTAGATTGAACATCATTATGATCTAACGTTATCCTACCCTAAGTACACAAATTGGTTCTAGTTAAGTTTCAACCCTTATTGCTATCACTTTATAAACGTCTTGGATTCAATATACTTCAAATGGTAGTATCATTATGTAAAACAACATTGGTGATAGCAACATCTTCCCTATAGTTGTATAACTATACTTAAATTCTTTTTAGTAAACCATCTCTATCTATCTGGTATACAAACTAGCCGAAAATTTCAAAATATATCCAGAGTAGTCCGATGTGCTTTAAATAACAAGTTATCTTTATATGTCTATAATAGATTCCGTGTGATGAATTCTACAATATTAGACATCATACCAACTATGATACATATTAATACTATGTGAATCTAGGCACAAATCGAACCCACAAGCCTAGTTGAAATACCCAAAAGTATCAGACGTTACCTTTTGTTCCAAAATAATAACTTAATGAAAAGTTAAATCCTATAGACACAATGTTTTGGTATGTAGGAAATTGACGAAACAATGCATTAAGATACTCGATACAGTTTCTTTCCGTAATAGAAATTTGAAGGGATTTCCTTCTAGAAGTATAAACTGCATGGAATAATCGAGAATTTTTCTCGATTAAACCAACACATGATTTTAAAACTAGAGAAAAACCATCTAGTAATTTTCTAGGAAGTCCGATGTTTACTAAAATACCAAGAGGGAAAACTAGCATTATACTATAAGAATGGAAATTAAAAATTCTAGTAGCAAACTTGATAAATTATTAGATTGAAAAGAGATACCCTTGTACTAGAATCCTATATATTGTTGAAAACTGCAACTTACAATTACGTTATTAACAACTCACTTGGAAACAAACCTTTAATAGTTCAAATATAAACTATCGACCTAGCTTCACCTAAAAGAACTTATATTTCCACTCACCTACTATGCAAACGGTTACTAAGTATGTAGAGGGGTGTTCATCTGCTATTTCAAAATGAGCCTAGGGAAAGTGAGCCCACCTAGAAGGGATACCACTTCCCAAATTAACAAGAAAAAATTTAGAGTGAGGGGAACAACATTGAGTGACTCTATGAACAAATGTAATATTTTGGCAAGGGGACTAACCATGAGCAACCCCTCCACCCAATATTTCATCCACATAAAAGGGGTAAAGACTAGGGGGGCACCATGATCAACCCCTCTACCCAAGACTGGAGCCACAAAAAAAGTGGTAAGGATGGGGGGGCTGACCACGAGCAACCCCTCCAAACAAGATTGGGGACACAAAAAAAGGCCAAGGACGAGGGGACTCACCATGAGCAACCCCCTTTGCCTAAGTTGATAACCTGGAAAAAGAGGTAGGGAGAGGAGGCCCACCTAGAGTGGCTCCTTTGTCCCAAATCACATACTACAAAATTGACAAAGTGCGAGGGGGTTCACCTTGAGTGGCCTCATACCCAAGACTTTTTACTTAGAAAATAACAAAGTACTGATATTCACTTTCTTGTACAAGTAGCTTAGTTTATCAAGAAGGGCTTAAGAAGGCCAGTTGGGATCTTTCATGAGTCTTGTCTTGGTGGATGAAAGACAAGATTTGTTGAGTAAGCTCAACCATTTAGCACTTTAAGATAGAGAGAATAATAGTATAGGGACCCTAGGAGTCACTCAAGACCTTACACAACCCACACTTAGTTATAACTAAAGTGAGTAGCCAAGAGGCTGCTCATAAGAAAAGCACTTTTTTTACAAAATGATTTTAAAGAGGGTGGCCCTCAAGGTCAATCTCAAGTTTACAAAGTTTGTACAACAGGTTAATGTTTAAAAAGATATATACCAAATCATTTATTTTGTCACCGTTAGGAGACATATTAGTCTTTTGACTTTGGTTTACACTAGGTGTCGCCTGTTAGAGGGTACAGGTGGCTACAGACAAAGTAGGGACAAAAGGTACATTGCAGACCCTATCCCTCAAGTTCCCTATTATTTTTGGCGCCCTAAAAGGCCCAAACTAACCCTAGTATTCACCTATAAATAGGACCCCTGGTAAGGTCAAATCAGAGATCAAAAACTCAAGTTAAGTCGCTACTCTATCAAAATCACATAATACCTAGTATTCTCTCCCTGCTCTATCTCTATCTCTATCTCTATCTCTATCTCTAAGTTCTAAGTGCTTATTTTTTCACTCCCACCATTACAACCATCATTCTCAAGAGATTCCTCTCTCCAAGTTACTATTATTTCTTCTGAAGTTCATCTTCTTACAAAAAGAGATCATAGGGTTCACTCCATTTTTACGAGAAGATGAAGGTTCTAACAAAAGATGCTCTTGAGACTTTGAGGACCTTGAAGATGGTGTCTATTGGATTGGGTCACACCTCAACTGTTCTAGTTCTTTTCAGAGCTCAGTCACACAACCCTCCTACATTTGGCAACCTCGTTAGGGACTATCCTCATTGCCATGGAAAAAAGGTCATAATGTTTATAAGAAGATAATATTTTCAGATACTCCGGTCGATAAGGGAGTTCAGAGTGACTAAACCACATAAGAAGATGTGGTGGTAACAGGAGCTATAACCCTTGTTCCTCGTGTAGGACAGGCTAGCACGACAGCAACAATGCTTCTAGAAGGTATGAATTTTATGAGTTTTTGAATCAAAATAAGGTTGATCTAGTAAGCTGTAGCCGGTCATGCATGACACAGGTGGTAGCCGCCATCGGAGGAGTAGTCACTACAACAGCAACAACCAAAGAAGTGGCTGTGCCCCTGAAAGTGGTAGTGGAGTAAGTAGCAACACCAGTAAGTTCAGGAGTAGTTTAAAAAGTTAGATTTCAGGATCTCCCTCCAAATCTGTTACTATAGAGGAAGTGAAGAAATTATTTTCTTCTCATAGGGAATCCACTCACTTGTATGAGGAGCTACAAAATCGCTACACTAAAAGTATCAATGAGAATGGGTATGTTCCACTGAAGTTCATAAAATTCAATGGAAAAGGTGAAAACCCTCGAGAACTTGTAAAGAGATTTGTGGAATATTTGGGCATGCATGGAAACGATAAGGACTTGAAGATGAGGGAGTTCTCTAAGACTCTTACTAGAAATGGGGTTGCTACAGATATATGTAGAGGGGATCCTAGAGGAATACAAGTTATATCTAGTCAATGAGTCTAGAGATGGAACATTCAAAGAATTCACTAGAGTAGCTAGTAATTTTGTCATGATCAGAAGACCTAGACAGTCAAATTGGAGGATGCAAGTGCCTCTGACATCATGGAGGTTCCAGATCTCTAGGGGGTGAATTGTTAACTATGTAAAAAGAAGATTGGAGATGACATGCCACTAGCACTACCACCACCTTAACTATGTAAGAGAAAGATTGGAGATGGGAACTCAAAGGATAAGAAAGAGGTTTAGGGTTTAAAGTAGGTAGCCCGACAAGAAAGAGGAAGATTGGAGATGACATTCCACCACCACTACCTTATAACGTGGTGGAGTCCATGAATTGTTATTGCAATTTAGTAAGAGAGGGGGTAGCATGTCCAGCCCACTCCAACAAGCAAATACTAATGGTAGCGGGCAAGGTAGATTCTAAATATTATGAGATGCACCAGAGAGTGTAGCATGTTACCAAAGTTTATTTCTACCTACGGAGTATCATTGGTGAGCAAGTGGATAATGGTAATTTTCACATACCCCATATAGAAGTCAATGAGAACCCATTTTTAGCACATCATTATGGCACTTCTAATATGGTGGTAGCATATGATGAAGAAGAAGCTCAAAACTTGAAGGAATGGGGAGACAGCGAGAGGATATGTGAAGAAGTGAAGGGACTGATCCTTGATAGAGAACAAAAAGTTAAAAATGAAAGGATGCATGAAGAATAGTGCCCTGAACAAAAAGTTGAAGGCGAGGGGATTGAGCAGGTGAACCCCCCAAAAGGCAAAGCAGATGTAATCCTTGCTCTAAATAAAGAAAGAACATCTGAGGTAGAATATGTTTGTGATGCTCAAACTTATGAGCTATACTTTGACTCTGATTGTGAAGCCATAGCAAGGAGTCCCAAGTTCAAATGGTTTTTCGACCAGATAGGGGTGAAGTATGACACCCAGGTGGTCATTACAAGAAAGGTTCTAGAATCGGTGCAATAGCGAGAGGACCCCTCGCTAAATTAGTAGGGACCCATTGGGCGACTGATCAAAAGATACATTTTTGAAGTGGTCTTTTTGGAGGTGGGTAGACAAGTACTATATTTTCACAATTGCCCACTCTATGTGACAGCCATGATCAATGGGATTTCTTTCCCCATGGCATTGATGGATACGGGAGCATCCATTAATATCATGCCAATCAGAACGCTATATGAGATGGGGATCTCTCAAGACAAGATAGTGCCTATGTCATTGGTAATTTCAGGGTTCGACAGTCTAAGCATGCAGTAACTTTGATACATGAATATGGATATCAAGTTGGGGAACTTCACTTCCCACATTAAATTTCACGTCATCAATGCCAACACAAGGTACCAGTTATTCATAGGGCGAGTGTGGATGCACACCCATGGCTTAGTGCCCTCCACATATTATCAATGTATTAAAGCCAACATTCGAGGTGCTGAGATTATAATCAAAGCAACTCAAGAGCCATTTTTTTATTGAGGAAGCCTGATTAAGGGTGAAAAGTAGCGTCGCGTCAGAACGCTAATCGTTGTTTTCTGTTCACCGCCTTAATACAAAAACCTAAATTACGACTGCACTTGTGATACAACTATAGCGGTAAGTCGGGAATCGAAAATCCACAGAGACGAGTTGCTAGAATTTATAGGATTTAGTACTCCTAAAATAACAGTGTAAAAGGTGATAGGTTGGAAGTAAAGAAAAGGGAAAAATTAAGAAGATAAGTCTAAACTAGAATTAATAAAACGAGAGTCGGGATCGTGTCCCCACTATATGCTAAACAACTAATAATTAGAATTTCGGTTCAAAAACATTTAATCGAGCATTTTCAATTAAGTATAAACATCACACAATAAGGAATTTAACCCAAAGTTGCGAGATTAAAACATTTAACAAAAAATGGTCACACACATCTTAAATTCGGATTACCGCTATAAACACTAACGTGGCGTGACAAAGAAAGCTAAACGTGTAATAATCTGACTTTAATACGCGAGGTTTCAATTAAATGCAATTTTACACAAAACCTAATTTTCGAAGCTCAACGCCCATCAATGGCGGACACACGAACCAAACTCTATGTAACTACTCACTACACATAATTAATCTAATTAAATAACTAATTAATAAACAAAACAAGAAATAAATAAACTAAACTAATTTATCTAGGCAAGAAAGTAAAGAACAACAAAGAAATTAAGCTAAAACAACAAAGTACAAAGCGTGAAGATAATGAATAGTAATATTAACTTACAAAGTGGGCAAAACACCCATGTAAATGAGGAGAGGGAAGCTCCAAAAAATCCTCAAAGTTCTCTAACCTAAAATGAAATATATGCTCAAAGAAAAGCCCCAAACATTCTATTAATACCCCAAAATAAACCCCCAACAAAACCAAGCCAAAAAATCCAAAATAAGTCAATTTTCGTCCATATCTGATGGGACCGGTCGCCCTCTATTTTGGGACCGGTCGACCGCAGTTTTGGAATTTGCCTTGGGCTGGAGACAACCCACTTTTCCTCTCCGGCCCAATTTTGACGCGTTGCACGGAAATGGCCATAACTCCCTCATACGGAATCGAAATGAGGCGTGGTCAGAACCTACGCGAAGCTAATTCAATTATATACATGATTATGTTTTGAAACCATCCAAATTATGCAGTATGAAATTACCAAAATGCCCGTGAAGAAGCAAAAAATACCGAAACCTTCCAAAAATGGGCATAACTTCCACATACGAAGTCAAAATGACGCATAGTCAGTGTCCATGGAAAGATAATTTGATGATATACATGTTGGTAACTTCATTACATAAAAAATAGTGATTTTAAAAAGACCAAATTTCCCTTGAAGTAGCATTCGACGACGAAACTTCTCTGAAATGCAACCGAACCTCACTTTTAGCGTTCCAATACCTATAAAAGCACAAATAACCCCTGCAAAGCATGTATATATCCAAATCCAAGGTTGTCTGGTTAATGAGCATAATTATAAGCATTTAGGACCGTAAAAGTGCTAGAATGCATAAAAATAACAGGCAGAAATATGCAATATTCGATACGAATCACACCCCCTAACTTAAACATTGCTAGTCCCTAGTGATGAAACAAACAAAACCAGTCCACAGAAGGAAATACAAAATGTATATATGCATCAAAATATAATTGCCACTTTCGTAGGGAACACGATTGCATTTAGCATATGCAATAAGCCGTTAAACCCGTAGGTTACCCTAGTGGACGAGTGTCGTCTCGTGAGGGTTTTCAGGGATGATACCCACAAACATCATATGGTTTCCTCAAAATATGCCCAAACCAACATGCGACAAGCCCAATAAAAGCGAAAAAGATTTCATATGCATTATTAGCAAAGTGAATGAATTCACACAAAAGTCCGAATCATTAACATTATAGAATGCACCTCATAGAATTGAAACCTTAAAATGTGGTAGGGGAGCGAGCACATGCAAAGTGTGATTTGGCAAAAACTTATATAAACCGGATAAACATTAAAGCAAGCATATATTCAATCCTCAAGGGTATTACACTCATCAACTGAAATTCATTTGAAACAGGGAGGTAACACACAGAACATGTGGGCTAAAAAGTAAATGTAAATGGAAACTAGGCCGCACACATGTCACAAAAGAAGAACGCTATATATAAACTGAAAAATGTAATCTCAATGAAAGGATACCGCACACTAAAAGAGGCGAAATGCATTTTCAGAGATTATCACAACTATTAAGACTTTTAAATTACATAAACCTAAGATCACATAGGACTTGTATAGGGTTATAATGTAGGTATGGCTAAGGTGCGAAACGAAGGAATGTATGTACGGATTCAAAGTGTTCGGGATGAAAACTCGAGATAATGGGAAAATGCGGGCAATATCAAAATTGGAAAACAAGTTCCAAAAAGGTGTTAGATATATCATCGGGGAGAGTAATCAAAGCTTATTGAACTATATACACAACATTTACATCTTTCTCTTTATTTTCTTTTCTTATTTTTCTCATTTTTTTCTTTTGATTCTTTTGCTTTTTGCTTTCTCTTTTTCTTCTCTTTTTCACTACTTTCTTTCTTTTTACTTTTCAAACTCTCATATGCCTAAATTGTAACCGACATCATAACAACATCATTCAATCCCAAGTAACAAACCAAACAAAGGTATGTAAAGTGTATGTATGGTTTAAAACTCCTATTTGAAGTTGGTTTGGGATTTGGGTTATGAAACGAAAGGCTGTACTTAGGCTCAAAGGGGTTAACGAGGGTAAACATATAAGGGTGAGGTCAAGGTTAATATGGGTGATATAACAAAGAGGGCCTATGATCATTTCCAAAAGTTTACGCAATTCTCGCATCAAAACAATAAATGAAAATCATGCTCAAGTAACATATTTCAAGTATGAACTCAATTAATGAACGGTCAAATGAAAGAAAAGAGAGATTACCAACGAATTCAACGTTTTCAATGAGAAAAGAATAGTGTACACACTCACAAACGACGAAAGGTACAAAGCTTACTCGGTGTAAGTATATACAATGCAACAAAAGATTACCGAGTTATAAAAATCTTAAAACAAATCAATAGAGCAATAAAAGTTCATGTGCTCATGGTATTAAAGTTTAATTCATGAAGTTATTCATAATATCAATAAGTGAGACTAAAGTCTAATAACTTCTAAAATCGAGAACATGCATCATTGGGCTATCTATTGGATCGGGCAATTATTGAAATTTATCATCGAAAACAAAGGCAAAATGCCCAAAAAAGAAGAAAAAAGAAAGAAAATCTTTTTGAAATTTTCAATTTTTCTAAGAAAAGCATACTAAGTAACTAACATGTGAGCAAAAACATGGACTAAATAAAGAAATGGATATAATATCCCACACCCCCTAACTTAAAACTTGACATTGTCCTCAACGTAAATTAAGAACCAAGTCAAAGAGAGGAAAAGAGCGATATTACCCAAAATTGGAGCGATCCCCATAAGAACAAGTCCAAAGATCTGCAAAATAAGTTAGTACCGAGCATAGCAAAAACAAAAAATAGAAAGTTAACTAATTACACTAGACTAAGTTAAAAAGGAAAGAAAAAATAAAAAGAAAGAATAAAAAGCTAACTATATACAACCTACTATTTAGGCTTCACACTAACTGTACACTAGAAGTCTAAATAGTTGAGGGTCCACCATAAGAACGATTTCACTTTGGAGGATAACCAGTGTACCCCCACATAAAAGCATGCCTTCCTAAAAATATGGATTCCGTTTGAATAACGGAAGGCATGTGTAAGGCGGAAGAAATGAACCATCGTCAATTAAAAGTTTTGGTGGTACGATGGGGGGTTTGGATTGCACGGGTGACAAAAACAAGTGGGGACCGAGAAAAGCCGAATATCCTCCCAAAGATTTAGCAAGTGTAATGGGAGGCGGCACATACAAAGGCAAAGATGCGTTCATGGAGGGAGACTCGAGAAAGTACTCCTCAACGGCGATAGGGTTTAAAACATTAAAGTTTGAAACCGAATCATCGGGTACTTGTTCCGGTGTGGTAGTAGAGAATGAAAATGGGGATGAAAGAAATTCAAACTCATGAGATGAATCATCATCGCATGAAGTTGGAATTTCAAAGGAAATAATATCATTTTCAATGAAATGTTCTTCTTTGGGGGCCAAAGAAGAAATCATTTCATTGCAAATAGATATTACGTCATTTTCATCCTCACTTTCAATATCTATTACGAGCTGGGCAAAGTTAAGAATGGCTTGTTCCAAAATAGGTACAAGTACCTCATTTGGTTCAAAACATTCCTCGACTTCGAAAGTCTCGAAAGCAAAATCATCGTCGGACTCAAATAATAAACCCAATTCATGCTCCTAAAGATTATTTTCTTCCCGATAACTATTTTTAAGTTTCTCATTCTCGTACATACGCAAACCCTCACTGAATGTCATGGGTCGAGGTGCGGATGCATGAAAATGGGAACTTTGAAAATTACCATCGGACTTTAATGAAAACTCATTATTATAGGAATTTTGAAAACTATTGCAATTCATTTCAAAATTCCTATTATAAGGAGGTAAAGGCCCAAAATCATTATCATCATCATCGAAATTCCAATAACCCAAATTTTGACTTTGGTTATACTCGCCCAAAGTAATATGTGAATTTGCAAATTTTTGGGATTCTAAGTATTCACCGAAAGTCATAGGTTTGCAAGAATTTGGAGAATTATAACAATGATTACTGAAAGAATTGGAATAAGACATGCTTACCCCAAAAATGGCTCGAAGTGGCGGATTCCACAAAGTAAGTGCGCGCGGGAAAAATTCGAGCGTTATTAAGTGCTCAAATGTGGAAGTCCTACAAAATATTAGCAAATAATACAAATAGAAAGAAAATACTATGAAATACTAAATCAAATGAAGTCTAAACAAACAAGTCCCCGGAAAAGGAGCCATTTTGATTAAGGGTGAAAAGTAGTGTCGCATCAGAACGCTAATCGTTGTTTTCTGTTCACCGCCTTAATACAAAAACCTAACTTACGACTGCACTTGCGATACAAGTATAGCGGTAAGTCGGGAATTGAAAATCCACAGAGACGAGTTGCTAGAATTTATAGGATTTAATACTCCTAAAATAAAAGTGTAAAAGGTGATAGGTTGGAAATAAAGAAAAGGGAAAAATTAAGAAGTTAAGTCTAAACTAGAATTAATAAAACGAGAGTCGGGATCGTGCCCCCACCATAGGCTAAACAACTAATAATTAGAATTTCGGTTCAAAAACATTTAATCGAGCATTTTCAATTAAGTATAAACATCACACAATAAGGAATTTAATCCAAAGTTGCGAGATTAAAACATTTAACAGAAAATGGTCACACGCATCTTAAATTCGGATTACCGCTATAAACACTAACGTTGCATGACAAAGAAAGTTAAACGCATAATAATCTGAATTTAATACGCGAGGTTTCAATTAAATGAAATTTTACACAAAACTTAATTTTCGGAGCTCAACGCCCATCAATGGAGGACACACGACCCAAACTCTTTGTAACCACTCACTACACATGATTAATCTAATTAAATAACTAATTAATAAGCAAAACAAGAAATAAATAAACTAAACTAATTTATCTAGGTAAGAAAGTAGAGAACAACAAAGAAATTAAGCTAAAACAACTACGTACAAAGCTTGAAGATAATGAATAGTAATATTAGCTTACAAAGTGGGCAAAACACCCATGGAAATGAGGAGAGGGAAGCTCCAAAAAATTCCCAAAGTTCTCTAACCTAAAATGAAATATATGCTCAAAGAAAAGCCCCAAACATTCTATTAATACCCCAAAATAAACCCCCAACAAAACCAAGCCAAAAAACCCAAAATAAGTCAATTTTCGTCCATATCCGATGGGACAGGTCAACCTCTGTTTTGGGACCGGTCGATCGCGGTTTTGGAATTTGCCTTGGGCTGGAGACAGTCCACTTTTCCTCTCCGAACCAATTTTGATGCGTTGCACGGAAACGACCATAACTCCCTCATACGGAATCGAAATGAGGCGTGGTCGGAACCGACGCGAAGCTAGTTCAATTATCTACATGATTATGTTTTGAAACCTTCCAAATTATGCAGTATGGAATTACCAAAATTCCCTTGAAGTAGCAAAAAATATCGAAACCTTCCAAAAATGAGCATAACTTCCACATACGAAGTCAGAATGACGCACGGTCAGTGGCCATGGAAAGATAATTTAATGTTGGTAACTTCATTCCATAAAAAATAGTGAGTTTGAAAAGACCAAATTTCCCTTGAAGTAGCATTCAACGACGGAACTTCTCTGAAATGCAACCGAACCTCACTTTTAGCGTTCCAATACCTACAAAAGCACAAATAACCCCTGCAAAGCATGTATATATCCAAATCCAAGGTTGTCTTGTTAATAAGCATAATTATAGGCATTTAGGACCGTAAAAGTACTAGAATGCATAAAGATAACAGGCGTAAATATGCAATATTCGATACGAATCAAAGCCGATCTGGCAGATGCGGCATTCTAGACTGAGCTTGATGAAGAGAGAAAGAGCTCGACGAGAAAGTTATAGGGGATGCAAGTGGTTGGAAGAGGTTCCCAACCAAGGACGTCCGTACATGATCATTTGGGATAAAGAATGATCCCCATAATGGCAAAAGGAAAAAGAAAGGTAGAGGAGGTAGCCAAGCCCCCTAAACATGTAAGAAGGTCGTCCTTCCAGATGAAAAAGTTATATACTGATTGTTGATACCAAATTTAGTCTGCTGACATGGCTCAATTAAGTGGAGACACATGTCAATCTACATGGCACTAACAAACATTTCTGAATAACGCCTTGACTTCGAGGAACTCAATTTCCCCGACCAGCTCAGGTACTCTGAGCAGTAGGTACTTTCCGAGGAACTTTACTGCACCGAGCAACTCATGGATACCGAGATACTTTGGCAGTCCGAGCAGCTTAGGCGGTCCGAGCTGCACCTCGATTAGAGCATTTATTACCAGATAATTAAGAGGATTAAATGCGCATTAAATGCTGATTATTATCATACAGATGTATACGCTTATTAGACAGCAATGTATTACCCTTTCACATGTACAGCCTCAGGGCTATAAATACACTGTATCATCCTCATTGTAAGGGGACTCAGAATTTCTTGGTAAAAACCTGTTATCGAGAATTCCTAAACAGTCATCAATAACAAAAATAGTGGATGTAGGCCATTCTTTTAAAGCTGAACCACTTTAAAAATTCTTCTGTCTTATTTATTTTATCTGTGATTGAATAATTAGAGATAATCTAATTTTTTACATAAACAGATTGGCGCCGTCTGTGGGAAATGACTGAAATTCTCGTTTTTCACCAAAACAATTTATCACCAATGGCTGATAATTCTGAATCCAGTAATCGAAACGCTGGAAACCCCCTGAATCCATCTGCTCCTCCAAATGTCCAAGATCTAGCTAGAATTATGGCCAGTTTGGCTCAAGGCCAGACGGCTATGCAAGAGACTATGCGACAACTCATGCAAACTATCCAAGGTGGAGCGTCGTCCTATTCAGGAGAACGAAGTGTTCAAAGAAATACCCGTTTAGTTTCTTCGCGCATTAGGCAAAGCGATTCATATCGCACTGAGAAATCTGATGATTTTTCTTATCAAACGGGTCGAACTTCGTCAGTACAAGCCATAGATACTGAACAATACATCACTATCTCTCCAGAAAGGACTAGTGCACTGGAAAGATTAAGTAGGGTCTCTCCTTTTGATCGATTGGGCCCTAGAAAGAATAAAAGTCCTCTTAAGGCTGTGTTGAGAAACTTTTGACGACCATCTGATCTAAGAGAGGGTTCTGCCCAATCGCAACTAGTTGCTCGACAAGATAGATCCCAGGAAGCGACTTCAACACGATTAATTTCTCGAACCAATAGGCCCGAGGAGGGAAAGGATGCATGGAAAGGCTCTATTCAAAGGTTGGAGGATAGACTAGGGGAAATGGTTAAGGCCAAGAATCCTCTACAAATAACTTTTGTTCAAGGGACACCTTTTATACAGGCAATTGTGGATTTTCCCACACCATCGAAGTTCAAAGCACCGTTGTGACCCCTAAATATGATGGAAAAACTGACCCTGTCCTTCATATAGAACAATACCAAGCTGCTGCCAACATCTATGCCGTGCCAGACGAGATGAGATGCAGGGCATTTTTGGGAACTCTTACCGGATCTGCACAGATATGGTATAATAATATTCCACGGGGGAAGATTTTAACTTTCTTTCAACTGGCCGAGATTTTCATTGGAAATTTCTGTTTTGGAGCAAAACCAGTTAAACGAGTTGCACATTTGTTAAATATTGGACAAAAAATAGGTGAGAGCACCAGGGATTACATAACTCGTTTCAATAACGAGAAGCTTGAAGTTATTGATTACGAGGAAAAAATAGTAATTACAGCTTTGATTAGTGGACTGTTGCCCAATAAATTGTACTACACTTTAACCAAAGATCCAACCAGAACCATGTCAGAACTAATGGAAAAAGCAACCAAGATCATGAATGCCGAGGAGGCTATGGCTGCGAAGAAGAACATGGACACCAAAGAGACCAAGGTGGAGGTTGATAAGGCTAAGAAGAAAGAACATAAGAACAATGGTGGTAACAAGCAGTCAAAAACAAAGCCATCATGGGAAGTATTGAAGAAATTTGAAAATTATACTCCTTTGAAAGTAGACATAAACCATGTCCTGGAAGAGATCAAGGACAACGAGGAGCTAAACTGGCCTGAGAAAATGAAGTCAGACCCTGACAAGAGGAATAAGGCCCAATATTGCGAGTTCCATAAAGACCATGGTCACACAACCAAAAATTGCATAGCTCTCCAGAATAAAATCGAAGCACTCATCAGACGAGGAAAGCTGACCAAGTATGTTGATCGAAGAAATGAAAGAAAAAGCAACGCCCGAGAAAGACAGAGGTCTAGATCTCCTCGTTGTCAGAAGAAAACAAGAAAAGAGATCATGAAGATGATCCAGAAGATGACCCTGATCTCCCTAAGAAACCAAGATAGCCAGAACGTGAGGTAATTTCAATTCGTTTTGGATCATTTGATTGTAATGTTATTACAGGTGGAGATGCAGGAGGTGGGGACCTTACTGCGGAAAGAAAAACTTACCTCAATGAGGCTCAAGCTTGTTCATACATTCAGCGAATAAATTTAGCTGAGGATGATCGCCCGAGGAAGGTGAACAAAGAAAAATTGGTCATCGATTTCTCCAAGAACGACCTCCTAGGTGTACTATATCCTCATGATGATCCACTGGTGATCAAAATAAGGATGAAAGAAGTAATAATCTCAAGAGTATTGGTGGATAATGGTAGCTCGGCGGATATCATGTTCTACCCATGCTTCGAAAGTTTAAATCTTAAGTTGTCTCAGTTGGAACCTTATCACAGGCCCCCCTTTGGGTTTGCTGGCGAGAAAGTCTTTCCACTTGGGACGATCAAGTAGGATATGTTCATCGGCACATGGCCCGCTTGTCGAACCGAAAGAATACATTTCTTTATGATGGATAAGAATGTCCAGTCGGCTTACAATATCATTATGGGAAGGGTAGGATTGAAGAAGTTCGAAGCAGTACCATCTACGGTATATCAATGCCTGAAATTTCCAACTAATTTTGGAGTAGGAGTTGTGAAGGGCGACCAAAAAGTAGCTCGGGAATGTTACTACTCATCTGCCGAGCAGGAAGAACTGGAGGAATCTAGGAAAAATACTACTACCTACCAAGTGGATGAAGGTGCAAAGATTGAAACATTGGATCCTAGAGACGAGTCGTAACTCGTGAAAGGTCAGGTGGTGGAAGCTATTGAAAATATCATTCTGAACGACGAGCATCCTGAACGAACAACTCAAATAGGTTCATCGTTAGATGCCTCACTAAAATAGGAATTGATAGTTTTCCTAAAAAGCAGAAAACAAACTTTTCCTTGAAGTCATGAGGATATTCTAGGAATAGATCCAAATTTCTTATGTCACGAACTTAATGTGAATAAGGAGATCAAGCTAGTGAAGCAGAGATGAAGAGTGTTCAGCCCCGAGAAGAACCAAGCTATACAAGAAGAGGTCGAGAAACTCCAGAAAACTTGCTTTATTGACGATGTAAAATATCCAGACTGGTTGGAAAATGTAGTAATGGTGAAGAAGAAGAAGAAGAAGAAGAAGAAGAAGAAGAAGAAGAAGAAGAAGAAGAAGAAGAAGAAGAAGAAGAAGAAGAAGAAGTGGAGGATGTGTGTAGACTTTACCGACCTTAACAAGGCATGCCCAAAGGATCATTTTCCTTTGCCTCGAATTGATCAATTAGTGGATGCTACCTCAGGACATGAGCTGTTGAGCTTCATGGATGCTTATTCTGGTTACAACCAGATTAAAATGAAACCTGAAGACAGGGAGAGTACTTATTTTATTACCCCTAGAGGAACTTATTTTTATAATGTTATGCCTTTTGGTTTAAAAAATGCAGGTGCGACATATCAGCGGCTGATGAAGAAGGTGTTTGCAGAGCAAATCAGTTGCAATATGGAAGTATATATTGATGATATGCTGACAAAGAGCAAGAAAGCTGCTGACCATCTAATTGACTTAGGCCAGACCTTTGATCAATTAGATAAATATCAAATGAAGTTGAATCCCACAAAGTGCATATTCGGAGTACGAGAAGGCATGTTCCTCGAGAATATTGTCAACCAACGAGGTATTGAAGCAAACCCTAAAAAGATTAAAGCTCTATTAGGGCTGCGATCTCCAACGACGAAGAAGGAAGTACAAAGTCTCACAGGGCGAGTTGCAGCATTTAACAGATTTGTATCACGAGCAACTGATAGGTGCCTTCCATTCTTCAAAACACTCCAAAAAAATGTTCGAATGGAATGAAGAATGCGAAAAAGCCTTTCAAGAGTTGAAGAAATATCTGGGAGCACCTCCACTGTTGTCCAGGTCAGTGATGGGAGAAAGACTATACTTATATCTGGGAGTTTCAGAAAATGAAGTTAGCTCGGCATTAATAAGAGTGGAGGATGGAGTACAAAAGCCAATTTATTACACTACTAAGGCCTTTCGAGGAGCAGAGATCAGATATCCAAGACTGGAAAATGTGGCATTTGCGCTGATCGAAGCAAGTAGAAGAATGAGGCCATACTTCCAGGCTCATACCATAATTGTGTAGACCGATATGCCGTTAAGGCAAGCTCTTCATAAACCAGAAAAATCAAGGAGATTGATGTATTAGGCAATAGAACTTGGTGAATATGATATAATTTATGAGCCTAGATCGTCACTAAAAGGGCAGGCAGTAGAAGATTTTATAGCAGAGTTCACCTATCCTGATACCTCTAAGGAGCAAAAGCTGGATACCGACCAACTTGTGGATGATACAGGACCGTCAAATTTAAACCCCGATCAACTTACGTTGGTCGACGAACAAAAGAAGTTGGTCGACGAGCAAAAAAAGTGGGTCGATGAGCAAGAAAAGTTAGTCGGCGAGCAAGAAAAGATGGTCAACGAGCGGTAAGAAGCACTAGAGGAGGACAAAAGGAAGCAGTAAATATTTCACCGAGGAACTCTGTCCAATCAAAAATTTGAAGACGAGGTACCTATATGGAACCTATATGTGGATGGTTCATCTTGCACTACAGGCTGTGGGGCAGGGATTGTTTTAAACAGCCCGGATGAGGTCGATATGGAGTATGCTCTATGCTTTCAATTCAAGGCTTCTAATAATGAGGCTGAATATGAAGCCATGATTGTAGGTCTTAGTTTGGCAAAAACCATGGGGGCAGAGCAAGTTATTGTATTCAGTGACTCGCAGTTGATCGTAAATCAAAAACTGTGAGTATACGCAGTCAAAGGATAATTAATGATCAGGTATCATGCAAAAGCGATGGAAATTTTATCAAGTATGGTGGCAGTACAGATAATTAGAATACCAAGATCGGAGAATGCCAGAGCAGATGTCTTAGCTCGTTTAGCATCAGCCACACGTACCGAGCTACGAAGAACAATCCCAATTGAAATCTTGGCTAGTCGGAGCATAGATGAAGATCTGATGATGAACTTTATTACCCTTGATTTAGGACCATCTTGGATGGATCCTATTAGGGCATATATTGAAGAAGGGTATTTTCCAACTGATAAACTCGCAGCCAAGAAACTAAAGTTTAGAGCTACTCGTTATGTATTGACCAATGGCGTTCTATATAGACGAGGAATTATAGCTGGCTTGGAGAGATGTGTACATCCCGCCGAGGTAAAAGACTTGATCCAAGAAGTCCATGAAAGGGTCTTGTGGAGCCCATGTAGCAGGTCGGACACTTTTGTAAAGGATAATGACGCAGGGATACTATTGGCCGACAATGAGGGCTGATTGCATAGCCTATTCCAAAAAATGTGACAAATATCAACGCTTCTCCACCATTCGAAGAACTCCCCAAGCATTGTTGACACCCATTACTTCCCCTTGGCCATTTTCCATATAAGGAATTGACTTGATTGGGCCACTTCCAACGACTAGAGGAAGATTTAAATATCTCGTCGTCGCAGTGGATTATTTTACTAAGTGAGTGGAAGCTGAGCCTCTTATCGACATGACGTACGAAAAGGTGTACCAATTTATTTGGAAAAATATCATCTGTAGATATGGTCTTCCCCATGCATTCATTACCGACCATGGAACATAATTTGACAACGAGGAGTTCACTGCATATTGTCATCAGTCGAACATACTAAAAACCCACTCTGCACCAGGCCATCCCCAAAACAATGGGCAAACTGAAGTGACGAACAGGACGCTGCTGAATGGCTTGAAAAAAAGATTAAATGATGCAAAGGCAAATTGGATCAACGAGCTACATTCTGTATTGTGGGATTATCGTACTACTCCCCGAGCAGCAACTGGAGAATCTCCATATATGCTGGCATTTGGAAGTGAAGCTGTTATACCCGCCGAGCTGGGCCTCCCAACACACCGAGTGCTGAACTTCAATTCCCCTGTCAGCGATTTGATGAGAAGGTTAGACTTGGACATGCTCGAGGAAGTTAGAGAAGAAGCAGCCATCAGGAATGCTGCTTACCAGCAACGAACAACTTTGTTCTACAATAAGAGAATGAAGAAATACGACCTGAAAGAAGGGGACTATGTGCTGAAGAAAGTAATTCAAAAGCACAATAAACTGGAAGCTAACTGGCATGGGCCCTACAGAGTAACAGAGGTTTTTCGACCAGGGACATATAGAATTGAAACTTTAGAAGGGGAGGAGTTTAAGAATGCATGGAACGCAGAGCATCTTCGTAAATATTATCAGTAGTCTCATATCTATGTAATGCAGTTTTTTCGATATGAATAAAGTTTTGGTTATTTTGCCCAATTCTCTCTTTTTGTTGAAATTTTTTCAGAGTACTAGTGCTGCACACTACGCATCAAACCCAGAAATACCAACTACGGTTGGTTGGGAAGAAAATCCACCAACTATAAGTTGGTCGGGAATAAAAAATTTCCCAAAAATACCAATTCCGGTTGGTTGGGAAGAAAATCCACCAACTATAAGTTGGTCGGGAATAAAATAATTCCCAGAAATACCAACTCCGGTTGGTTGGGAAGAAAATCCACCAACTATAAGTTGGTCGGGAATAAAAAAATTCCCAGAAATACCAACTCCGGTTGGTTGGGAAGAAAATCCACCAACTATAAGTTGGTCGGGAATAAAAAATTTCCCAGAAATACCAACTCCGGTTGCTTGGGAAGAAAATCCACCAACTATAAGTTGGTCAGGAATAAAGAATTTCCCAGAAATACCAACTCCGGTTGCTTGGGAAGAAAATCCACCAACTATAAGTTGGTCGGGAATAAAAAATTTACCAACTAAGGTTGGTCGAGAACTAAAAACACCAACTCCAGTTAGTCAAAAACAGTTGGTTAAACAAATGAAAGTCATTTCAAGGCTTAAAATTAAAAAGTGGTAAATTTCTTGATATTTATGGCATTTTAAATTACTAACATAGTTGGTCAAAAAACGAAATATCACCAACTCTGGTTGGTCATCAGATGATTATCATCAATTCAAGATAGTCAAAA
Organism: Sambucus nigra; assembly: GCA_949130495.1. Classification (NCBI taxonomy): domain Eukaryota; kingdom Viridiplantae; phylum Streptophyta; class Magnoliopsida; order Dipsacales; family Adoxaceae; genus Sambucus; species Sambucus nigra. The sequence goes on from OX422212.1 coordinate 376,822,813, forward strand.
ATAAGTTTTCACCAACTTTAGTTGGTCGGAAATCTAAAATAACACAAAATATTTCTATCTTTTTAACAGATGTACATGCACATTCATTAGTAAATAAAAAGAAATGTCTTACAGAATATTTCCAAGACAATCGAAATTGCAAATAAAATTAGAAGTTTTTCATTAAATCCAAAACAAAATAAATTGAGAATGAAATACATATTATTACATCAAGATTCCTATTCTATTGGTTTCTTCCCCTCTGCCTTTGAAACAAGTTCTTCGCTAGCAGGAGGATCGTCTAAAGCATAGGGGGAATTTATGAAATTAATATCTTTGAGCATCCTGATGTTCATCACATATGGCCTATCAAGAAGGTGCTCCGGGTGAGATATCTCAAAGTTGGAATGAAGGCTATAGTCACCAAGATACTTTGAAATCAGACATTGGGGAATGGACCGAGCAGGAATCCAGCTCATATCCAGTTTGAAAGGAGACACCGATAAATCGAGCAACCCAGGGTCATAGTAATCCCACAAATAGTGACCCTGTTCCAACTGCAGCACGCCCAAGGCATTTAGCCATCCTTGCTTGTAACCCACATTATTTGCATTTTGGATTCGATCATCTAGATGGTAGAGGGCTTCATTATAACCAGCCATCCAAAACTCCCTGGGCTGCTTGTGGAATTGATAGGTTAACCTCTCCAATTGCTCGAGGAGGTTCTTTGCTAAAAGATCTTTACTCTCCAAGGCAGAGTTTTATGCAGAGAGCTGCTCGTCCAGATTCAGAATCTTCTTGGACATCTCAGCTAATGCTTGATTCTTTGCCACCAACTGGAATGCTTGATTCTCCAAGGCTGCCTGCGTTCTATCTTCTTCAATAGTAAGTCGAGCAGCCCTTGCTCATCCCTGAGAAGCTCTTGCTCGTCCGCGAGCAGAGGTAGAAGGATCATCTCTCTTCAAGGTTTCCAATTAGTCTCTCAGATTGGCATTTTCAACCTCCAAGAAAGAGAAACCCTCGTCGTTGATAGGGACCAAAGCGTTCGAGGAAGACGCTACAGATTTCAACTGAGATACCTCTCCTCGCAAGTTATTATTTTCCTGCTCCAGCAACTTAGCTATCTGCCTGTGCTCTTCGACCTCGGTCTTCAAAGTTCTCTCCCTCACATCATAAGAAGCGAACAACTTATCATATCCCTTATCAGCACTTAGTTGCTGATACTTCTTCTCATCTCCCTGGTGCAAAAGGGATGTAGATTCCCTGTATTGTTGTTGAAGCTCCTCGAGAGTGTCGTGAAGGTCTTCAATCATCTCATAATATGCTACGTTATTAGCCACTGCCCGATCAAGCAGACACTTTAAGTACTGGTAGGCTTCAATCGCTTGCTCTTAAGCATCTTGACCTAGGATATCAACGATTTGAGCTTCAGTCATATTTGTATGACTAGCTTTGAAGTATTCATTGCATTGTCTCAATAATTTTGTATCATGAGCTGACAAGAGTTCCATTCTAGCCATAAACTAGTAAAGAAAAGAGATGGAAAGAATCAATAAAATGCAGATAGAGCGACAAGAAGAGAATCAACAGTATGAACAATCAAAATTTCAAATTTTATTTCATCATAAAAAAGAAGTACATAATTCAGAGTTACATTTGACAAAGAAAATAAAGAGAGAGAAAAGTCCAAATAACTCTACACCTTCTCCTTGTCTCCCAAAACTTTCTCGGGAGGCTGGGACGAGGAGGAAGGTTGCTCGGATGGCATAGAAGGTTGCTCGATGGGTGCTGGAAGCTGCTCGGTTGAAATATTTGTTGACTGGAGCTGCTCGGTAGGAGTAATAGTTGGTTGGGGCTATTCGTAGCAAAGTTCAACAGTAGGGACCTGATCCCCAACCATCATAGAAGATTCCTCGGAGTCAGCTTCATCCTCTTCTTCTTCACCGGGAGAAGGAGGGGGGCCAGGAATGTGTCGCTGGAATAAGTCGTAATTCTCATCGACGTTCATCACTTTCAGAGCAGCAACCCAACCATCCCTGAAGTATTTGAGACTTCCATACTCCATTTGTGAGACCATGGCACCCAAACCCTTATTCCAACCTTTGTCCCAGCCAGCGCTGAAGGACTTTTTCACAGCCAATTTCCTTTTCACCTTCTCCGAGGAAAGCTTCTCAGATAAAAGTTCCTCGGCAACTTTCAATTTCTTTTCTGCCTTCTCCTTCTGACGACCAACGTCACGGAGTCTACCCAGCTCTTCCTCAGCAGACTTGAGCTTACCTTCAAGCTCTCCAGCATTTTGGAGCTTCCTTTCGAGCTCTTTATTTTTACTTTCCAATTCTTTTATTTTCTTCTCCAATCCCTTGGAGACCTCAACAGCCTAATCCTTCTCCTGCTCGGTGGAATTAAGCTTCTTCTCCTAAGCAGCTTTATCATCGACATACTTCTGACGAGAATCCTTTAAAGACTGCGTCAGACCTACAAAAACCTCCTCTACACCACCAGAGGAGATTGACGCCTTGATGGCTTCGTCCCTCTTCAAAATTGTATTGAAACAAGTTACCAACTGGAAAAAGGAAATAACTATAAGTTAGTGCAAGGACATAACATTGAAAAATGAAAGTTTAGATTAGCAATACTTACTGAAGCAATGTGCTGAGCTGCCAAAGTGGTAACCCTGTCTCGAGAAAGATTTTTTTCAATACCTTGGATCTCGAGGATGATCCAAGACTTCACCGAGCTCATGGCAGAGCTCGGAGCAATGAAAGTGGGAACACCACTTCTAGTAGTTGGAGGCTGAGAGATGGATTCAGCTAAATTAATCGAGGAGCTCTTCTTCAGCTTCCTTGTGGGAACAGGGACATTCTCGACCAAGGATGTCGTCTTGGTCAGTAATATAACTATAACCTCGCTTGGAGGGTAAACAGCTGCAACCTTGCTCGGAGCCACAGGGGTCTTCTCGGCAACCTTCACAGTAACAGCTGGAAGAGGTGCATCAATTTGTCTTATCCCCTCTGGGACATCCTTCTTGCTTTTCTTTGCCTTTCCAGCAATAGAGGCAGATTTCTCGAAGAGGGCAAGAGCTCTTCTTCTCTTCATTATTTCGCTAAGAGGAATATGTGACTCAGGAGAAGAACCTTCAGAAGCTGGTACTAGTTCTACGTCACTTATCACTGGACGAGCTGTAAAAGACGAGGTGTAACTCTTGTACTGCAACAAGTACGAAGCTGATCTGATATGCTTGTCAGCAACAGTCAGATGCAAACCCCAGATAAGTTTCAGATGCTTTAAATTAACTTCTGTCTCTTTTGGAGACCTTCTCTTGCTGTCAACTGCAAATAAATCAAAATTAAAATATTAGTGACATATTTTATCAAACACAAAGAAAGCATAATTTCAAAAATAAATTAAAATAAAAATAACCTATCCCATTGCCATAGGGAGGGCATCTAGAACCCTGATACACATCATTTCCAATTAGCGGAGCATGTTGCCAATTTTTCATAACAACACCATGCTCGAACTAATCCCTGTTGGCATCTGGGAGATTGACAACTAAAGCCCTATTTAAAAACCTAGTTTTCAAGTAAAAAGTACTGTCGCTGACAGCCCATCTATAGCAAAACATAATTTCTGGAATTCCTATACGAGTTCCATGAATCTGATTTAACCTATGGACTCCATTAACTATTCTCCATGTATTGGGGGATATTTTTGCAGGAACCACGTCAAAATATTGACAAAATTCCAGACACAAGGGGTTTGGGGGAAAAGAAAAGCCACATTCAGCTACAAATAGACTGGGGAACCAATGTCCCTCAGCCAAACGAAAATAATCTGAAGGTTCAGAAAGTTCCTCCAAAACGATCCATGAAGGAATAGAGAAATCAGAACGAAACTTATCAAGCGACTCAATAAGGTAAACCATGATGAATAAAGGAAATAAAAAAGAAGGAAGAAGATCTTACAGAAAAAGGATGGATCAGTTGACAACGAACGATGGAAGGAATGAATGCAAAAGATAGAGAAGAAATGGAGAACTCAAAGATACAGATTTGAAAAAGTAAAGAGACGATAGGATTTTCTGCAACGCTTAAATACCTTACCTTGGTAAGGGGTAAAAATAATGATTACAAAGAGAGACGTTTGCGCCACCGGCGGCTAAAAGGATAAAAAGGGCGCGGAGACCGAAGCAATTAGAAAAATTCAAAAAGTCTGATTTTATGAATTCAAAAAGAAAAATAAATATAAAGAAAACACTCCTAAAATTCAGGATGACCATTTAATCCCGCCATATTTCGAGAAGAATGTTCCACACTCCACAATCTCGAATTGTGAAACATTGGGGGCTTCTGTTGATACCAAATTTAGTCTTCTGACATGGCTCAATTAAGTGGAGACACGTGTCAATCTACATGGCACTAACAAACATTTATGAACAACACCTTGACTTCGAGGAACTTAATTTCCCCGACCAGTTCAGATACTCTGAGCAGTAGGTACTCTCCGAGGAACTTTACTGCACCGAGAAACTCATGGATACCGAGATACTTTGGCGGTCCGAGCATCTTAGGCGGTCCGAGCTGCACCTCGATCACAGCATTTATTACCAGACAATTAAGAGGATTAAATGCACATTAAATGCTGATTATTATCATACAGATGTATACACTTATTGGACAACTATGTATTACCCTTTCACATGTACAGCCTCAGGGCTATAAATACATTGTATCATCCTCATTGTAAGGGGACTCAGAATTTCTTAGTAAAAACCTGTTATCGAGAATTCCTAAGCAGTCATCAATAACAAAAACAGTGGATGTAGGCCATTCTTTTAAGGCTGAACCACTTTAAAAATCCTTCTGTCTTATTTATTTTATCTGTGATTGAATAATTAGAGATAATCTAATTTTTTACATCAACACTGATTATAATGGTCTGTGCGGGCGGTGTTCTGGGATGAGAGTGTCAATTCGATACCAGAGTGTTTTATGGTAGATGAGTCACATATTATAACGCATCTAGAGGAACATGAGGAGGCACCTAAATGCATATAAGACGAACCAAGAGAAAAACTGCAGCGGCTGGAATAGATAAACCTTGGCTTAGAAGGGGAAGAATATAGAACTATTCTAATTTCCAAAGCGTTGGACCCAAAACAAAAGGAGGAGATCATTGCTATGTTTAAAGAATTCACTGATGTATTTGCATGGAAGTACACGGAGATGCCAGGGATAGATCTGGAGGTGAACTCTCACAAGATGATTATTCTTCCCAATGCTCTACCAGTGAGGTCGGCTACCTGTATGTATAAAGAAGAGCTAGAACTTAAGATCAATACAGAGGTTGAAAATTTATTAGCAATAGGGTTCATCAAACCCATCCAGCATCCAATCTGGCTCTCCAGCATTATACTAGTGGAAAAGAAAGACAAGAGTCAAATACAAATTTGTGTGGACTTATATGATTTAAGAAGGCCTACCCAAAGGATGAATTCACATTGCCTAATATTAACAACTTAGTAGGTGCTATCGCAGGTCATGAAATATATAGTTTCATGGACGGGTATGTTGGTTACAATTAGATCAGAGTAGGTTTGGTCGATGTGGAAATAGACTGCTTTTTCCACACCATTGGGAAATTTTCACTACATGATCATACCATTCGAGCTGAACAAAGAGGGTTCCATGCACCAGCATACTATGATGGCAATAGTTCATGATTTATTTCATGACATATTAGAGTTCTATGTTGATGACCCGGTGGTGAAATCAAAGAAAGAAATAAATCATATCCAAGACTTAATGAGGATCTTTGAAATGTGTTGCGGGTATAAGATGAGAATGAATCCTTAAAAATATGCTTTTGTAGTAACATCTGGAAAGTTTTTAGTTTTTGTGGTGAATCAGTGGGGTGGTAAGTAGATGAGGAGAAGAATTCCATCTTACAGATGCCACCGACTAAGAGTCAGAGGCAGCTTAAAATCTTCTTAGGGAAAGTTTCTTACCTAAAAAGGTTTATACTAACTCTAGCAGAGGCAACCCACTCGTTTGCTCCGCTGATGAAGGAAAAGGCTAAATGGGTTTGGGGAGATGTGCATAAGAAGGCCTTGAAGAGAATTAAATAGATATTAGCATCACCTTCAACCATGGTACCACCAAAGGTGTGTACACCGATGTTGCTCCACCTAATTTCAACAAAAAGGTTCATAGGGGCCTTGCTCGCCCAAGAAAGAGTTGGGATAAAGAGACCCATTTACAATTTTTCACGTCTGATCATAAATAATAAATCTAGATACATTAATGCATAGAGGAATCATTTAGACTTGGTATTTGTTGCTTAGAAATTAAGGTATTACCTCCTGGAATTTATAGTCTATATTATCACCAAGTGCGAAAGTATCAAGTACCTCCTGGTGAGGACGATCCTGATAGGAAGAACTGCAAGGTGGTTCTTAATTTTTTTTAAATATTACTTGAGACCCCAAAGGATGTAAAGAGCCAGGTAGTAACAGATTTACTAGCCCACTTCCCGAGCCAGAATTTTGAGCCTCCTAATGAGGAGCTACCAGGAGAAACTTCAAGCCTGCCTGGTAGAGGAAATGGAAGAATGGAAGATGGAATTTAACGTCTCTTGTGCCTAGAGGACAGGTGGAGTAGGTATTATTCTCTCCAATGGGAAATAGAAGATCATCATATCCTTCAAACTTGATTTCAAATGTTCAGACAACGAGGCTAAGTATGAAGCTCTCATTATGGAATTATTGGAAGCACTGAGAAGAGGCATTAGAGTGTTATTCAAATAAGGGGACTCTAACCTATTAGTGAAACAGGTTAATAGGGAGTTAGATCTCAAGTATGCCAATTTATCACCATATAGGTCCATCATCCAGAGATTGCTGAGTCAGTTCTTGAAGATCACCATCGAGAGGCATGTATGTACGATGAACAAGCACCTATAGGCACTAGCCACTATAGCCTAGAAGTTAGAGATGGACTAGTCAGAACTGACCATAAGGATACGATGAAGAATAGTGCCTACCATGGTCAAGTCTTCATTTACATGTGAAGAACTAGATGATTAGAGATGCCTAGTAGTGAAGTAGTTGGAAATAAGGGAAGGAACGATGAAAATGTCAGAGTTGGCGAACTACCATTTACTCCAAGGGAATCTCTATTTCAAGAGCCTGGTGGGATTTTTGTCTAGATGTATGGGAGAAGAAGAGTCCAAGGAGAGGTCGATATCAACGCTTGAAATTCATTGTGGGGATACAAATATCCCCCTTTACTGCCAGTTGCAGCGAGGGGGCTATATTTAGCCCGCCATGAACATAGAGGGTGCTCGTCTGCAGTAGGGTTATTTAAAGTGCCAGACCTAATTTGATCAACCAGTTGAGGCCAATTTTATAGAGATAGAGAGTTGCTAATGGAATGAGCATATGATATATACCTCAAGAAGAGGGTGGCCCGCTTCTACTTGGTAGAGGGGAAACTCTATAAGTAAGGATATAATGAGAAAGCACTAAAATAGGGTGATAAGGGAGACATATAAACAGTACTGAAAGAGGCAAATGAGCCCTCTCACATAGGGGTGCCAAGTTATATGATCAACTGATGATGATGGGGTACTACTTGACCACAATGGAAGCTGACTCCATCAACTATGTCAAGAACTAAAGGGCATGCCAAGTGCGTCAAGCATGGCAGCTCCTTACACCTTCCAAACTTGGGTAATTGATCTGGTGGGAAAAATCAGTCTAGCTTATCATGGCAAGGTATTCATCCTTGTTTCCACAAAACTGTATAATAAGTGGGAAGAGGTAATCCCTCTAAGGAAAGTGCTGCCCAAGTGGTGACCCAATTTATAAGAAATATATCATATGCACGTTTTGTATCCCCAAACCAATCCTAACAGATAACGGGAACCAGTTTGTGTGTAAGGATATGGGGCTCCTGGAGAATAAGTACAAAATTGTACATAACAATTCAACCATCTCATACTCGAAGGGAAATGGCCAGGCCGAGCTACAAACAAGACACTCATTAATATTTTGAAGAAGATGCTTAAGGACATGCCGGGAGCTTAGGATGGAAATCTACCGATGGTTCTTTGGTTCTATAAAACATCAAAAAGGAAGCCGACATGGTTTACTCCATTCTCACTAATCTATGGGACCAACGTTATCCTACTAGTTGAGCTCACAGTACCCTTAACTAAGATTGATGTAAGCAGTGGCCTTATACCAAACCCCAACACATGCAGTTAGAGGCATTAGATGAGTAGAGAGACAAGGCCAATGAAAATTTCAAGGTCTACACCCAGCAGTTGTCCGGAGCTTATGAGAACTTGGTCAAGCCTAGGGCATTTCAAGAAGGGGACTTGGTCCTACGCACATTCACTCACCATCTTCGAAGAATGTCAGCATCAAAGTTTAAGCTAAGCTGGGAAGGCCCCTTCGTGGTGAGAGGGGTGTTCAAGTCTGGTTACTTCCAAATATTGGAACTTGAGAGTGACTGCCTCAATCTACTAACTGTAAGTGGCTAAAAAAGTACTATGCCTAGTTTCTGTTAAGTTTCATTTCTTCTGAAAGTTTGAACATCCCACTCTAATACAAGAAAAGTTTTCTTTTATAAAGATCGTAGAGAAAAGTTTTGTAAACAATATACAATATAAAAGAAATTAATAGCAGCTATTTTGTTCATTACCTGATAACTTGCGCATTATTTATTTACCTGCTTTATGAGGTGGGTACACCAGATTAATGTTTTCTCACTCTTAAAAAGTAAGAATAGTAACACTCTTTACTAGACTGGAAGAGGGTCCATGATAAAAGGAACTTTAATCATTATACTTGGGGGGTGAATCCATTTCATAGGTAAAGTATAGTGAGGAAAGCCCCTACAGATACAATAATTTAAGGATTCCCATAGACTAACAGGAGATGGTTCTCCAAAAAAAAATATCTCTTACAGACTTGTAACCTAGGGAACAAGTTCTCACCTCTGTTCTCAAGAAAGTAAATTTTACTTGCTAGTTTATATGAAAATGTGAAGAAGATGGCCAACCCCCTTTATAAGATGGAGATTTTCAAAAACCAAATCACAGTTAAAAGTTCTCAAGTTAAAGTTTAGAACAAGGACCTTACGGACTTGGGTTAGTCTACTAAAAAAAGAAAGAAATAGTTATTCTTTTTTACTTAGTTCCAGTTTTGTGATTGTTCTTTATTATTTGGGAGGAAGAATGGGCAACTTTAAAAAGACAACTTAACAAAATCACATGCTAGTACCCCACAGTTAGAGGGGCATCTCTAAAATGATAGCTTGCCCAGATCGTAGGAAAGTACCCCACAGAATACGTGGGCAGCTTTAATTGACAAAATGCTCACAGTAAATAGAGAAGGTAATAGTAAACAGATGCCAAAAGCATAACAGAGGCGAGGAATGAAAAGACATAATGGAAATAAACTAATAGTTTTCATTAATGTCAAGTATCTCTTTACATATACGGAAGGATATAAATAAACTAATCTCTAGATAAAACGTCTACACAAGAGGGAGTTGCCTTCTCAACAAACTGCTCCTCAAACCTGGCCATTCTGGCCTCATCTTCAACCACCAGATGCAAGCTTAGACAACTTAGCCTGGGGCGTCTGAATTTGACCCCTAATTCGAGTAGCCTCAGTTTGACGCTATTGAACCCTAAACTGCCTATATGTGTGAAGTCTCATCATCTTCCTAAATGGGAAACTTAAAAAATGATGAACCACGGTGTCAAGCCAGTCCAACTAAAAATGATATAATCTCTGGAGATCATGAAGGGCCTAGAGATAAAATGTAGTCCTGGTGCTATTTAGGTCAGCATGTGCAGTGGACAAGAAATCATGAAGATGACTAGCAAGAGCCCGCGGATTGAAGAATGTAAGACTGTCGATGTTGAGCACACTCTGAGATGTAAAAATCTTAGGATGGTGCTCTAAGATCATATCTAATACCTCCCACTCATGGGTCTGGAACATCGAAGGCAACTTTTCACGCCATAAAGCACTCCTAAATGCTCCAGGAGCCTATACCTCGATATTGTCATAACATGTATTTTGGTACTCAAGCTCTGAAATAGGAAGAGAGTAATCCTCAACAAAGCTAGTAGCACTATCTGAGAAAGTGTCCTCAGAACTTTGCTCTGCCTGAACAGGCTCACTCACGGGGTCCTGAAAATGAGAAACATAAAATGATAAGTCATAAAAAAGAGAAAAATAGACAGCTAAGTGTCTTTGATCAAAGTAAACCAAGGAATACAAAGTTTACCTCAAAACTCAGAGGGGCAAGTATCCTGCTGCCAAATCAAGAAGGCACCGCGTGACCTTAAATACCAACCTAACAGAGAATCGACAGAGTTGGCATCAATATATTTTTTTATTTAAGTTCGAAATAAAATTTTAAGAAAACACAGTTAAAAGTAAATCAGGTATGATAGTTTAATACCTTGGGAGTGCACAGTATATCACTCACAACATGTTCTGCAGAACTATGGGGAGCCGCCTCACTAACCTGAAAACAAGGAAACAGGGGCGTGAGGGCGAGAACACTTGCATAGTAGAAGCAAAAAGAAAAGGGGAAGTAGACAGGAGATGAGGGTATGACAGTATAATACCTCTCTCACGGTGGCTTCATCATGGAACAACCACAACACTAACATGAGAACAAGGTAACGGGTAAGTGTTAGAGAATACTCATACAAATAAAAAAAGTCTGAAAGTTATAGTATACCAAGTGTTTACCTGGGAAGTTTCATCTAAGACGCTGCCTGAGATCCCGTAGTGATGGGGATAGCTTTGGCACTAACCTGAAAATATTAAAACAGGGAAGTGTCATCAAACCCTTTTACAGAAAATGCATGTTAAAATATATTATGCCAAACATATCGGGGTAGTCTCCTTCGGGATGCTAGCCAAGGGTTCCACAGGTACATTAATCGGAATAGAGCTAACCTGAGAACAGAGATATAGGTCTCGCAAATAGAGGGACTGCAACTACAAGTATGTTAGAAAGACTTTAAGATTCTCATGCATAGAAGAAAAGAAAATAAGTACAAGCATAACAAACAGGTGAGTGAAAGGAAGTACCTAGGAAGTCACTCCTTCAGAACTCACAACAGGCCTCGCAGATAATGGGACTTCAGCTATACATGTCTAATGGCATGTAAAATTAAATGAAGTATAAGCAAAAGGGTGGCACAAAAATTGCTACCCGTATACAATAAATACATAATACCTAAGTGGTCATCTCTGTAGGAATCAATGCAATACCTGTTAGTGATGCCTGGAGGGTTTTTCACCGCAGGGGCCGCAGATGAAGAGGTCTCACTAGTACTAACCTGTTAATAAAGAAAGGATATAAGTGCTAATGAATTGCTTATATAGTGTAGAAAATATATAAAAGTATTTTAAAGTTGAGTTAAAATATATATCAGGAGAGGTGCTATGATGGTGCTTCCACCAGAACCCGTGGCAAAAGAGGCCTCAATAGCCGCAGAGGCTATTAGAGAAGTAGACAGAGAAGCAGCCAGTGGTGTGGTAACATTGCCCAGCTGAAACACAAACAAACAGCAATAATTAATGAGAACGATATTCCAATAACAAATAAAAATGACTCAATAACAAAAGATTCAAAAAATACTTAAACCCCCTCAAGGGAAGAAGGACGAAAGAAAACTATTGGAGTAGCTGATGGAGTGGAGTGGTCTGTTCATCAAAAGATTGTTAGAAACAAATACATATCAAGTCAAAAGTTGATCCTTACAAGGATGAATATTATCTGAGAAGAGGTGAAGGCCTGTGAAATAAGCTCACTTAAAGAAATAATGAAGATCGACTGAGATGGAAGGGGGTGGATATTATCCCTATTACCCATAGGCACATAAACTAGGGGGATAAGTATCCTCCCGGAAGGTAATAGGCATGGGACAGTGACTCCAGTGAGCAATACCATTCACCCGGTAGTGGAAGAGCTAAGTGAAAACTAGCCCTACAAGGAAGAAAGATAAAAATAACACAAACATAAATTTTAGCCATATATAGAAAAACTTAGTAGAAGAAGATGCTAGAAGTAAAAATTCAAATACCTCTAGAATCCTGAATGAAGAACTCCCATTGCTAAAGAGGCATGAGATGGGGAAGTACGACAAGGAGGAATGATTATCTGCAAAGAAATAGAGAGAAATACATCAAGATATGTCTAAAAAGATGACATGTTAAAAAATTTTAAGGATTTGATTCTTAATCGTACAGAACGAGACGACACAGAAGAGGTCCTCATCGTGGTGGGAAACACTAAAGATAGTTATAAAGGCAAAAAGAAATAAGTTATGTCGGTAAAATGTTATAATATAAGAAATGAAAAAAGCAATAGTTGAAAGGGGAGAAATTAACGAACCTTTCAAGATAAAACTAGAGAGGAGACAAGCATAGAACTCCTCTCCCTAGGAAAAGGTGTCTAGACAAGAGATGGAGGCGAGGCATCACTCACCTCGATAGAAAAAACCTGTAAAATTTCACAAAGACAAAAGTGAATTAGATAAAAACCATAAAAGTTAGTTAGATAAAAGGTCAAGCAAAGGAATTTAAGAGAAAAGACTTACAGTAGTTGGGCGCGTGCCCTGCCCATATAGGAGATATCTAGTGTAGGAATACAGATAGAGGGAGAATATATCATCGTGTCCTCACTAGAAGACTCCCTCAAAACTAGCAACAAAGTAGAAGTGTCAGGATGATGTTCACTATAGGTTCAATATCACTCACAACGTTTGAAGAGGAACTGTCATCATCATAGGAAGGAGTGCTTATATAATCAACTAGTTCCTCTTCATATAAATGAAATGGCAAACTACTAGGTGAAACCCCATGAAAGCTAGTTTCACTAAATAAAAAGGAGTCAAGTATAATACCTTCAATAATAGGAACGAAATTAAGAGGAGGCTTCTGAGAAAATAAACCCAAGGATTTTTAGCCTGGATCGAACACAGTCCTATAGGTCTCCTCCACTCCAATGTCATCAATGTCAGACTCCTAATCTGGTGCAAAAAAAGGAGCAGTGGCTTTAACACTAAATTTTTTCTTCTTCCTGCTCGCCCTAGTCTTTACTAGTGAAGGAGGATAAGAATGGGCAGCAACAGGAGTAGCAGTAACAGCATGTGAAGCAGCAATAGCTGGTATGAAATTTGACGCATCTGGGGCTTTTGCCTTACCCTTTCCCTTGGGCTTAGCAGGTTGAGGCTCAAGAGAATATCCGATGCCCATCCTTGGGTTCTTCTTTCACATTCTTAGGCTCGACTAAGAAAGTGTAGCAAAGGAAGATAACCATATTTTCAAGTTGAGTGCAAGTATTGACACCTAATGTGGGATCACAAAATATAGCTGGGGGGTTATGACTCTTTTAAACCCAAGAGTGTGGATTCTCTAAATCAATAGTTTGGTCCGTCGGGGTAGTATGAGGAAGGATGGGATCGTCACTAGGGGTGCATTATCTAATATATGCTGGTGGGTCGTCGTCTCTAATCATGACGTTTATTGACTCCATAATCGTAGAGTTTACAAGGTTAAATACACTATAACCCTTACTCGACGATGAATAAACTAAAAATACCCCCTCGTCGCTCTGGGAGTCAAACTTTTCTAAGTGCTCTTTATCTCTCAAGATGTAGCAAATACTTCCAAAGACACAGAATTATGATAGGTTGGGCTTATTCCCTATCCAGAAATCATAACGCGTGTGCAGTGTGTGTGGATGAAGATATACCTTATTCACCATATAGCATGCGGTACTGATCGCCTCTGCCCAAAAATATCTAGTCATATTCCCCCAATAAGCATGGATCTATCCATTTCTTCTATCGTCCTATTCTTCCTCTTATTTGTATTAATTTATTGAGGAGTAAGAACGATCAAAAACTCATGTTTGATGCCCACTCCATCACAATAGCTATCCACTTTGGCTTCATTAAATTCAGTGTCATTGTCATTACTCATCTAATTAATAGTGACACCATGTTGATTTTATAGGACACGACACTTACTTGTTAGGAACTTAATCACATCAAAATTTTCCCTAAGAAATCCCATAACAGAGTATCTCGAAAAGTCATTGACCATCACGAGAATGTACCTCTTACCATCTAAACTCTCTAAGCGAGTAGGACCCATAAGATACATGTGAATCAACTCCAAAATACGTGTGGTGGTAATGGTATTCAACTTCCTATGGGGACCTTGAATTTGTTTTCCTTATTAGCAAGGTCCACAAACTGATAAAGTTGGTTTCCCAAGTGACGGTAAGCCACGAACTAGGTCCTTTTTCACTAGTCTCTCAAGATCTCTTAAATTCACAGGACCTAGTTATTGATGCCAAAGGTCCATAGAGGGGAACGTGGTATTGTTTCATACATAGGAGTACTTGGGCACAATCCCATAGCAATTATCTCTAGTCCTCACTCCTTGTAGTAAAAGTTCACCGAATTGATTATAAATCACATTCAGACTGGACAAAATTTGTCGTAAAATTTGCATCGTATAATTGGCTTATGTTAATTAATTTCGCTTTCAACCCTTTTACGTACAACACATTGTCTAGTTTAGGAAATTCAATAATCTCAACACATCATCTTCCTAAAACACTAGACCATCTTCCATCTCCAAAGGTGACTTTTCCTTCCTTAAGATTCTCAAGGTTAGTAAAAGGTGATATGTCATCGGTCATGTGCCTAGAGAACCCACTATCAAAATACCATTGGGAAGTATTTTGAAACATAAAAGCAACGTGAACAATAAGGGCTTTATCGTCTAGCTTAGGTACCCAAGTGGAGGTAACAATTTATTTTCCCTCATCATTGTTGGCTCTAGTTGTAGTAATATAACTGTTCTCAAACGGCATAGACATCCTTTGAAATTCTTCCATTAAGCTTCGTGAAGTAGTGACTAGAAACTCAACTAGCTCTCTAAGACTAGCAAGGTTGCTCTAGCGGTGTGCATGAGTTTGTGTACATTGAGTTCTTCCTAACTTGTAACAAAACTCTTTAAGGTGACCTATCCTTTTACAAAAGGTGAAAACATAGATTTGTTCGGATCTATCTTAGTTATCTTTCTTAGTTTGAAATCTCTTTTGTGGTTTAAGTCGAGGCCCATAAGGATCTACCACAAATTTAGGAATCGGTTCCGGTACGGCATGGGAAGTCGATGCACCGTCGTAACCTATTCTCGTCTCTCCCCAAAACCTAAAGGGGGTTCGAGGAACATCTTACCAACCATTTTCGATGTATTCTCTATAGTAACCTTGGCCTGCCGGTCACGTTCGAGACATTTCTCGAGTTGGGATACAAGGGCTTCAAGTTTCTCACGAGTCTCCATGGATAATTGAAGATCTCTCATAAATATAGCCACTTTATTGGTCAAGTCACCATTTTCCCTCTCCACTAAAATGACTCTCGCTCCTAAATAAAATTTCACTGAGGACTCGCAATCTCTCGTCTCTCTTAATTCCTTCTTTAAAGATAAAACTCTAAGCGTCAGACCTTTGTTTTTTTTTAAAGGGTGGCATATAGTTCGGCATAAGCACATTGAAGGTCACTTCATCCCTCACTCAAAATGGCATCTCTCTTGCTCTCTCTGGAATGACTAGACTAGTTGTCGAGGTAATCATGTTTAGGAACTTCCTCATCGGTGTGAGGCGTACTAGATGTACTAACATGACTAGCCAAGAACGCCATGAAGTTACGTCCATGTAATGATTCGTCCCTAGAATTCACCAACTCGATATTGATATCACTAAGCGTGGAATTGAATGCAGTTTTGCCTTTACCTTGTCTCTTTAAACTCGTTGCACACTCGTGATCTTTGTGACCCTTACCCTCGCACTCATTACGTAATAACCAGTATTTTCATAAGAAAATATTACGATGAAAATTAAATTAAAAATTTGGGATTAAATTTGAGAATGAATTAAATCGAAGGGATTTAATTTTAAATTAATAAAATTTAAATTTATTTCAATTGAGAATCAATATTTATTCTTGATTTCATAATTATTGGACTCAATTGGACAGGATAGGTTCACTCGCACAAAATAAATCATATAGTAATTAATTTATGCTTACGCGTCATCTAAACATAATATATATATATATATATATATATATGTATATATATATGTATGTATATATATATGTATGTATATATATATGTATGTATATATATATGTATATATATATATATATATATGTTGAATAAAAATAATTGGGACGCGTTTGGAGAGGTATTATGAGTTCGTTTAGGTGTTTTAGACCTTTAGAAACAGTCCTGGGGTATATGTATATAAGTTAGAAGGTTATTGGACTATTTGGATTACGAGTTTTGGCCCATTTGGGGGTCCAAATATGGGACTTTAACCCCAACTCGAGAATTGAGTTTAGAATATATAAATTAAGAGATTAAGGAAACTCTCCATCAGTAACCAAAAATCCTAGTAGATGCCTTGGGAAGATAGAGGAGGCAAATGGCTAAGAAGGGGGAGAAATTAAGAAATAAGGCTAAAGATTTCACCAAGAAATTCTCAAGAAAATCATGCAAGAATTTTCTTGCTAACTTTATTAGTCCAAACTATTCCTTAATTCATTATCTTTTATCTCCCATGTAGAAATTATGGAATTGTTAGGGGTTTATGGTGATATTATTATCATGTTTATAGAGGATTTGTGTAGAGGGGGCTTGAAGGTAATCCTGAGATTAGGAACCAATCCCCAATTAGCAACAGTGTTTGAGATTAAGCAATCGAGGCAGCTCAAGCGTGGCAACTCAGCGAGGCAGCTTGGCGCGGCAGCTCATATTTTAGCTTATTGTATTAGTCATATTTTATTTTCATTATTGATGACTGTAAGCTTTAACGGTTGTAATGACGTAACGATAATAACAAAAGAGTTTGTATGAGGTCAAACGGTACTTGCGAGAGACCAGGCTTGGCAGGGCCTGGGAGAGCTTTCATGCTCTATCGAATGACCTCACCGTGGGAACTTTAGAGGGACCTGGTTTGGAGGATTGAGAAGTAAGGCACTGTTGGGGCTTGTCCTGACCATCTTAGATACACCTGGTAAAATGCCGAAGAACCCTGACTGTGGAACCTCAAGCGGAGCAGCTTGGAGTCCCATTGGGTGTTGAGTTATGAACGAGATAGCCCTTCTACTTAATGTCACATCTATTGTAGGTGATGTCACTGGCCAGCTAAACAATGTCAGACATGCACTTGAGTAAACCACCGTGGTATTTGGGGCTGTCAGGCAGTTGGTAAGCCACCTCTGCGATAACAACCACCTGACACACAGTGGTTAGGCAAAAGGCATGTCTTGGCATTTAATGTTTATGATGTGGAGACAACTAGTGCATCAGGCACTTAATGCTGTGACATAAAGCATGAGGGATGTCTTTCATAGTCTTTAATGACTGAGTTACCTCGGGGATGTGGTGGGGGCTATTTAAGGACCCCAACCACCCCTGAGGAGAGGAACTACCCTTTTGAGAACCCTGGAGTTATTACTAGATATACGCATCGGAAAGAGAGATTTATTACAAGCCAGAGGGTTTATCCCCTCACCATTGTCATTTATTATGAAGCTTTTAATACTTGACAGAGATTCCTGAGGGTATATGGTGTGTTTTTACCTGCCTACCAAGGTGTATCTAGGGTGCTTACTTTTCTCTCCCTCTAGCTAAGTTACTTCTATGGTTCAATACTGTCTCCTAAGTTATACACGAGGGTTTTGTGAGTTTAAGCGGAGTTTATCTTCATTGGGTCTGTGTTCCTGTGTCCTATCATTAACCCAAAGCTCTGGCCAGGATTAGCTTATCTTTACCATACTCAAATAGGGGTTACGCCTCCATCTTGTCTAAAGTACCCTCTTACATTTGGCGACTCCGCTGGGGAGGCATTCTCTTAGCTAGGGAGTATGGCGCAAGATAATGCTACTCGAAGACTCAACTTTGATGATATCCAGCGTAATGAAGAACAAGCCGCGAGGGAGTAGGAGGCCCTAAGGGATGGGGCTCCTCGAGTAGAGGTACCGCCGGCTCCGACGATGTCAGACGTTCCTAGGGCGGCACAACCTGCCCCGAGCGCGGGGCTGGGACCCGCCCAGATGACGCTCCTCATGAGCAAATTTTATGAGTTTTTGCAAAACCCAGTAGCTTCAACTATGCTGGGAGGATTGGAGGCTAATGCTTTCGTAACACCAGGGGTAGCTCCAATGGCCCCACTAGGTACAGGCATTGCAGGAGCGCTCCCGGCAAGCGTACCCCCGGTTGCGAGTCCAGCAGTGGGAACCTCAAGAGTCTCAACGGTACCGCCGATGACATTCGTTTCAGTTACAACGGGCGCTCAGCCCATGGCCCTGTTGTCGGTGGCCCATATGTCCTCGCCCATAGAAGAAATGAGAAAAGAGATGCAGAAGGAGATGTTGAAGTTCATGCGGACTTCCTCGCAATCAGCCGGCGAGGTGGCTTAGATTTATGATGACTTTCGAACTCCCTACCCTCAAGCGTACAACGATGAGCCTTACCCAAAGGACTATGTTCCCCCTATCTTCGAAAAATATATAGGGAAAGGCGGGAACCCGAAGGAGCACATTAAGCGGTTTGTTGAACACTTTGGAGCACATTGCAATGATAAGAAGCTTAGATTGAGGGAGTTTTCCAAATCCCTAACCGAGAAGGCATACACCTGGTACTCTCACTTATCTCCCAACAGCATTTCTACGTGGGAGGAGATGCATGTATTGTTTGTCCAAAAGTTCTTTTTGGCAGAAGACGAGTTCACCTTGGCCCAACTGGGAAAGAAGAAGCAAAGACCAGGGGAAGAAGTGGTGGCCTATATTCGAAGGTTCAGAGAAAGGTCCCTCGATGTGAGGGAGGAGGCCAAAGAGTCCAAGTTATTACAAATATGCGCTGAGGGACTGCTTCCTGAATACATCTGCCACCTCATCAACGAGACACGCGAGGGGACTTTTACGGCGTTCTTGAAAGCCGCAAGGAACATCTCTTTGGTGGTACGACCCAATCCGGTGGTAGTGCCCATGGTATTCAAGCAACCAATACAACCCGCAGGGGGGAGGTCTCAGCCCCCGCGGGTAGGGTATGCCGAAGGAGAAGATAGGGTCAAGACACCGAGGAGGGACAGCAAGAGAAAATTTGGGAAAGATAGAGAAAACCCTCCACCGTTGCCCTGCACGATAGAAGAGGCTGTGAGTTGTTATAACGCGATGGTCCAAGGGGGAACGGTTTATGAACCAAAAGGCACCCCGATAGAAGAACCTGATGCTACAATGAAGGCGGATCCTAAGTACTGCCAGGTTCATCGAAAGATCCAACAGAAAGCTGCTTCACGCTGCGAAGGATCATCGATAAGTACATGAAGGCGGGGACATTGCAAATCCCCCCACAAAACATTAACAACAACCCACTTCCTGCACACGGGGCCAATTTGGTGATGGTCTATGATGAGGAGGCAGAGAGAGGAGGAGGGTTGATGATGAAGAAAAAGGAGCTCGAAGAAGCTCTGGAACATTGTACCACGGGAATGGCTAATGTAGTTTTAGCCTATGATGAAGCAAGCATTAGGGACGTGGAAGACGTGTATAGTGTTGAAGATGAGGAAACAGACCCAGTCATAGAATGTAGTGCAGTTTCAAAATCCCCAAAATTCACTTGGTTCTTCGATCAAGTGGGGATCCTGAAGGAGAGTAGGACGGAGATAACTCACGCGATTTTGGACATTGCAAAAAGGAACGCAGTCCCTTCATTAAGGTGGAGGGGACCCATGGCTAGGCTAGTGAAGAAATTTTTGTCAGAAGTAACCTTCAGCGATGTGGATAGAGCTGTGAGGTTCCCCCATAATAGGCCTCTATATGTAACCGCTAGTGTCAACGGACTTAGCTTTGCAAGGACCCTTATGGATGGGGGTGCTTCCATTAATATTAGGCCAATCAACTCCTTCCACGCGGCTGGTATTCCAAAAGAAAGGCTGGTCCCCATACCTTTGGTAATTTCGGGATATGACAATCAATCCTCTAAATCCATCGGATATGTGAATGTTGGGATTACGATGGGAAATCTGAGTTCCCACATCAAGTTCCATGTAATAGAAAGTACAACTTCCTATCACTTACTAATAGGGAGAGTATGGATGCACAACCAAGGCTTAGTTCCTTCGGCTTATCATCAATGTGCCAAGGCAAATGTAATGGGAACGGATATGACCATCAGGGCTTCGAAGAGGACTTTCACTATCGAAGAAGCGCACTTAGTGGATGCGGCGTTCTATACAAAACTAGAGGAGGATGTACGGGTCCTGACGAAGAGAATGGAGAGGGCATGGGTTCCCTCAATTAGAGAGAGAATGGGGCCCTTGAATGAGCAGGATAAAGAGGGCGGAAGTAGCGAAGGGGTGAGGACCGAAGAAGCCCATCAGATGATCCCTCGACTCCAAAAGGTCTCGAGGTAACTCAAAGACAGGATGAGGCCGAGAACAAACCCGATGGAGCACGAGGTCCAACAGCAAAGCATGTTAAGTCACTTTTCGGAAAAAAGAATCAATGAGGCTTCCAGAGAGAAGAAGAGGAAGGCTGTGGCAACAGCTACCAACAGGAAATGCAAGAAAATTATCACTGAAGAAGGAAAAGTAGTGTACCGCTTATAACGGTGTGAACGGGTGACCGAAGAAACTAAGGATGAGGTTGAACCGGTGTATGAGTATTTTTTGGTGGATCGACAGGGGCAGTGTATGGTGATAAACAACTCCAACATATAAGAATTCATAGAAGATATCGCCGAAGAACCAGACTACATGGGAGATCGACCAAGGCCTCAGGCACAAGAGTTAGACCAGCTGAACTTGGCAAGAAAAGGGGACGATCCAAGGCCTATCTTTATCTCAAAAGATCTCGGTGAGGGGAAATGAGAAGCCTTGGTCAAACTAATTCGGGAATTCATAGACGTGTTTGCATGGAAGTATACTGAAATGGAAGGGTTGGATGAAGAGGTGAGTTGCCACAAACTGAACGTGATGCCTTCAGCCATTCGGGTGAAGCAGGCAACGAGGACTTACAAGCCTGAACTAGACTTAAAGATTAAAGAAGAGGTCCAATGCTTGTTGGCAGTAGGATTTATCAAACCAATACAACATCCCCTCTGGCTATCCAGCATTGTGCCAGTGGGGAAGAAAGACAAAAACCAAATAAGGATCTGCGTGGACTTCAGAGACTTAAATAGGGCTTGCCCCAAGGATGAGTCTCCCATACCCTCTATCGATAGTTTGATAGATGCCACGGCTGCTCATGAGATGTATAGCTTCATGGATGGGTATGTGGGATACAACCAGATCAAGATGGACCCCTCTGATGCAGAGAAAACGACGTTCAGAATTCCGTTGGGAAACTTCATGTACAAGGTGATGCCGTTTGGACTCAAGAACGCCGGAGCTACGTACCAGAGGACAATGATGGCCATTTTTCATGAATTCTTCCATAAATTTATAGAGTTCTACGTGGATGACCTGGTCATCAAATCAAAGAAGGAGGAGTCCCATCTGAATGATTTAAGGAAGGTGTTTACTCGGTGCAGGAGGTATAAATTGAGGATGAACCCGTTAAAGTGTGTCTTCGGAGTAACAAGTGGGAAGTTTCTAGGCTTCGTGGTTGATCGAAAAGGGGTACAGATGGACCAGAATAAACAGAGGGAGATATTAGAGATGCCATGTCCTAGGACGGCGAAAGAGCTGAAGAGTTTTCTCGGCAAGGTCTCCTACCTTAGGAGGTTTGTGCCTGGATTGGCCGAAATAACACACCCGCTGATGCAACTATTGCGAAAGAACACGAAATTCAGGTGGGAGAAGGTTCAGCATGAGTCTCTTGTCAGGCTGAAGAAACTGCTCGTTTCACCACAAATTATGGTTCCTTCCCAGGCAGGAGTACCGTTGCAGCTATACCTCACGTCTACCACGAGGGCCGTTGGAGTGCTACTGGCACAAGAAGTGGGCGGGCAAGAACGACCGGTTTACTACCTCAGCAGAATTATACATGGGCCAGAGATTAGATATAGTAGATTAGAAAGGCATTGTTTAGCCTTAGTCTTTGTAGCACAAAAACTTAGGCATTATATGCTGTCTTTCACAATTTATATTGTAACTATATGCGACCCAATTAAGTATTTGCTTGCAAGGACTATATTGATTGGTAGGGCAGCAAGATGGTTCCTTATCCTCTCTGAATATGACTTGAAGTGTGTGGTTCCTCGCACAATTAAAAGCCAGGCGTACGCTGATCTGTTGGCCATCTTCCCTTCAGGAACCTTCGAACCACCTAAGGAAGACATTCCAGGATATGATTTATAGGCTAATTACCTGGATACAACTGATGAGGAGTGGACGATGCAGTTCGATGGATCTTCGGCGAAAAAGAAAGGGGGAGCAGGGGTTATTCTTTCAAAAGGGATGGAAGAGATTTACCTTTCCTACAAGCTAGATTTCCCTTGTTTCAATAACGAAGCAGAATACGAGGCGTTGGTACTGGGGCTACTAGAGGCTCTTCGAAGGGGAATTCGTTCACTCTGCATTAAAGGTGACTCGAACTTAGTAATTCAGCAAGTAAACGGAGAATATGCGTTGAAACACATGAGCCTGGCGCCCTATAGAACAATTATTCAAAGGCTTCTCAACCAGTTCCATCGGACCAAGATCAGAAGATATCCCAGAATGATGAACTGCCATCCAGACGCCTATGCCGCTATCGCCCAGAAAATGGTCATAAAAACCGATGAGACTATAGTTGTGATCCAACGAAGAACAGATCCTTCGGTGGTACAGTCAATATTATCGATGAAAGAGGACGCGGACTGGAGGGGAGAGATTAGGAAGCAACTAGAGTCTGTGAAGGAGCTATGGGATTAAGAGAGTTGGCACAATACTTTACGAACTAGGGGAATCTTTACTATAGAAATACTGGGGGATGGTTGTCAAGATGCGTCAGCCCAGAGGAAGCCGAGCAAAGATTGAGGAAAACGCATGAGGAGCACTGTGAAATGACTCAGATACCTCTATATAGGAGAATTTAAAGAGAGGGGTATTTCTGGCCTAGAATGAAGCAAGATACGATAGAGCTGCAACGGAAGTGAGATAAGTCTCAGCTATTCTTTGAGGCAGCTGAGTGCCATTTCATTGAAGCTCAAACGGACTGGAGGCAGCCCTGCATCGACTTCATTCAGGAGGGAGTTGTCCCAACGGAGAAAATGGATGCAATGGGTCTAAGGCGAAGGGCTCCAAGGTTCTATGTTCAGGAGGGGCAGCTTTATCGAAGGGGATACTTCAACAGGCCATTGCGTTGCGTCACGAAGGAAGAAGCAGCGGAGGTCCTCAAACAAGCGCATG
Source organism: Sambucus nigra (assembly GCA_949130495.1). Taxonomy (NCBI): domain Eukaryota; kingdom Viridiplantae; phylum Streptophyta; class Magnoliopsida; order Dipsacales; family Adoxaceae; genus Sambucus; species Sambucus nigra. The sequence continues at coordinate 376,846,245 of OX422212.1, forward strand.
ATCCAGCACACATAGGAGGGGCCAAGTTGTATGATCAGTTGATGACGTTGGGGTATTATTGGCTAACGATGGAGAAAGACTCTGTTGAGTTCGTTCGAAAATGCAAAGCTTGCCAACTTTATGGAAATATGATCCATGCCCCATCGGTGGACTTACACTCTCTGTCAACACCCTATCCATTTCATACTTGGGCGCTTGACCTAGTGGGGGCAATACACCCTTCTTCGAGAGGCAAGATATGGATACTGGTAGCAACAGAGTGTTTTACAAAATGGGCTGAAGCGATACCACTCAGAAGAGAAACGGTTGGGGTGGTGACCAACTTCATCAGAGAATACATCATTTGCCATTTCGGGATCCCAAAGGTTATTCTTTCAGATAACGGGACTCCCTTCGTCAATTCCGAAGTAACAATTCTCACAGACAAGTACTCCATTATTCATCACACCTCAACAGTGGCATACCCAAAGGGAAATGGCCAGGCCGAAGCAACTAACAAAACCTTGGTTAATATTTTGGCCAAGATGATGGAGGACTTTATAGGGGCATGGGATGACAAGATACCAGCTGTTTTATGGGCCTATCGAACAACCAAGCGGAAACCCACAGGATACACGCCGTTCTCTCTTATTTATGGGGCTGAGGAAATCCTTCCAGTAGAGTTAGAAATTCCCTCTTCTCGTTATGCCTTGCGAAGTAGCATGCTCCCTCATAATAGACACGTACAGCTGGAAGCGTTGGATGAACACAGAGATAATTCGATGCAGCACTTTCAAATATATACGAAATAACTCTCCAGGGCATATGACAACTTGGTGAGACCAAGGAAGTTCGTGGAGGGAGACCTCGTATTAAAAGCGGCAGTGAAGCACATTAGGGGACTTCCTCTACCAAAGTTCACAGCCAACTGGGAGGGACCTTTCGTTGTGAAGAAATCTCACAACTCAGGTTATTGTTTAATTTCGAAGTTAGAGGAAGACAAGCCATTTAAGATTAACAATAAATGGCTGAAGGTTTATCATGTGTAAAAAATTAAGTTCGAACCGATGTTATGACTGGATATTCTTATAAATATATAAGTTTTGGGTTTTAATTTGAACATAATGAAAGAATTACAGAAATATAGAACTCTATAGCATACAACAACAGTCACAACACACAAAGGGATTGAAAAGTATATATTCTTCATTCATAAACAATAGAGCATTACAAAATTTATTTTGGGAGCTATCGCCCAAGAATTACATAGATAAAAGCAAATGGAGGATCTGTATACAAGAGGCAACTAGTCTAAAAGAAACGATAAATCTGAGGAAGAGAAAAAATCTCCAGGAAGGCCCGAAGAAGCTGTTGTGAAAGACCGTTGGGCGTTAATAGAAACCTCCAGTCTCGTTTGCACTTGTGTACGTTCGATGAGGAGTCTCTCGCGTTTTATTTTGACCAGACACAAAGCTTCTTCGGCATCCTTTACCTCTTGATCCACTGCTTCCAAAAGGGGTGCCAATGCGACCAACCTAGATTCCTCAGCTTGCTGGTCCTCCTGGTGCTTTCGTAAAACTTCCCTTTGGCCGATCAGTTGATGGTTCTTCAAAGTCTTAAAATATGTTATAAGACAGTCAAAACGGAAGCCATCACGCTCCAGCTCCCTCAGGAAACCCAGAAATTGGTTAAGTAGGGATCGGGTAACGCTTCTCATGGGAGTGCTGGCAATTTCAGCATAACGATCACCATGATTTGAAGTCTGTGACTCATCACATGAATATTGGAACGTAGGTAGTCTGATGTGAAGGTCTCGGGGTGACGATTCACCAGTTGTTCAATCACCAAGCGATGATTGACAGGAATTTGAGGAGCCAGGTCGAGAAGAGGAAGTTCGCACCCAGATTCTCTCTCTGCGGCAGCACCAGTCGTGGAACCTTGATCATCATGACCAGAATTTTCCGAAGAAGCAGGTTCCCGATGGGGGGAGGCCAGAGGCGAAAGAACTGGGGGAGAATTTTCCCGAGCAACCTGAAAAGAGATAAAGGGAATGATGAGTTTATTAAAAATCTTAACAAGAGTTTTCGTTGTTAAGTCACCGTTATAAGATGGAGTTTATGGAAAATCTTAACAAGAATTTTTATTGTTAAGTCACCGTTATAAGGTGGAGTTTATGAAAAACCTTAGCAAGCATTTTCGTTGTTAAGTCACCGTTATAAGGTGGAGTTTATGAAAAACCTTAACAAGCTTTTTCGTTGTTAAGTCACCGTTATAAGGTGGAGCTTATGAAAAATCTTAACAAGCGTTTTCGTTATTAAGTCACCGTTGTAAGGTGGAGTTTATGAAAAATCTTAACAAGACTTAACAAAAAATACCTCAGTCGTTGCAGGGGAAAGAACGTGAGTCAGTGTGGCAGCCGTAGGGACAGGAACTGTTGGGGGCGAGATCATTGCCTCAGAAGACATAACGGGGTCCCTGCTCGCAGAATCCCCAACACTTGGCAAAACTCCCTCACCTACATAAGGCACTAGGGCCAACATAGCGAGTTCGTCGAGAGAAGATGACGGGCTCCCAAATAAAGACCCAACACGAAGGGGTGCAGAAGCACCACTATGCTGTATAGAAGCACCAACATGGGCCTTGACTGCAGTAGAACCACTAAGATAACTAGGTGGTATAAGATCAGGAGAAAACTGTGACATGAGGGCAAGTGTTAGAAAAGAGGAATAAGTACATAAACCATGAAGAAGTATCTCTACGTACTACTCACCTTGGTTATAGTGCTGAAAAGGGGAATGGTGGTCAGAGGCCTCACCAGCATCGTTGGAAGAAGAATGTTTGCTAACAAAGAGGATATTTCCACCTGGGGCACACAAAAACATCTCAGGGTTCAGCAACACACGTAAGTAAAAAAGGATGGAACCAAAAAGACGCTATAACAAATAAATTATAAAGGAAAGCATACCTCGGAATCACTTTCCTCCACAAGAATGATGGGCAGAGGAACTTCAGGTGAAGTACGTAAGTTAGAGGGGACTGATAGTGTTAACTCGGGTGCGTTACCTCTGGGGGTGAGGAATCACTCGCAGGCTCAGTGGCATCACCTCCCACAATAACTTCCTTAGCACGTTGGGAGCTTGACTGACGAGAATAAATGAGCCCCGTCATGGGAGAACGGGGAGGAGTCACACCGATATGAGAAACATCAAAACGTCCCCCCATAAAAGGGCTCACGGGAGGACTGGGGGGGTTTGGCCTTTCCATTTCAATACCCTGCACCACAGTTGTCAAAAACAAAAAATATATATATAATAAACAGATGTAGCCTGCCTTAAGTAAAAAAAATAACGAATAAATCAAGCATACATACCTCGAATTCAAGAGGGGAACGAGAAGACAGGACCACGGGCGAAGAAGGAGGAGTAACAACGACATAGGGGGCAGGAGTGGGATGCACCTCAAGAGTTCGTGTCTTCTGGGGCTTGGTACCAAGAGTTTTCCTCCTCGATCCCACTACACCAGTACCGACCTCTCGAGGAACCCTTGAGCTCTTTATCCTTCTAGCCGTTGGCTCTGAAGGATCAACCACCACTATGGGAAAAGAAACGGAAGGAGGAACAACGATAGCATGTCATTGAAACTCAGTATTTATTCGATCTATTTCTTCTTGGGCCTCCTTCCTTAAATGCTCAACCGTTTCAGCAGGCATGGAAGGTGGAACGGAGGCTATGGGAAGGGATGCCACGGGAGTTTGGGGCCTCTGGGACTTAGATTTTAACTTTGTTGTCCCACTCTTGGACGTTTTTGCCTTCTTGGCAGGAGGTTGAGAAGGCCCCTCATTGATAGTAGCTTCAGTTGAGGGGGCAGCCTTCTTCGGAGCTGTAGGAGTTTTGGGTTTTGGCGTTGCAATTGGGACCATGGGACAAAGTGGGGGAAGCTCGGTGGGAGGTGCTTTGGGGGTTGAACTTAGAGGGAATTATATCCCAAGTATAGAGTTGCCTTTTAGCCCCAACTCTAGGGCAGAAAATGAAGAAATGGGAGGATACACCGGATCTCCCTCAATGAACTCAGTAATTTCAGCTAGTTGCTTCGGCAAGTACTTTGTGGCAAACAAAGGGGTCACGTCCCTCTGCCTAGTAATACTGGGAATGGTCACTCGCCCAGCCATAGTGGAGCTTATCCCCCACGCAGCGGTGGAAGAAAAAAGAGAGCACGCCTCGCTAAAGGAGACCTTAGGGTTTGACGATTGAAACACTGGACGTGGAGCCCCCTGGTGAAACTCAAACTGGCGGCTGCATCAGTTGGGATTATAGTGCTCACTGGTATATCCCCACTCAGTGTAAGAAGGTATATATCCGGGGGAGAATAGAAGAACCACGGTCAACGAGGGATCCTCGATATCTGGGGAAGGCACCTGTACCATTCTGGCTTTATGTTGAAAAAATTCACAAGTGTGAAAGAATAATTCCTACTGATAAGGCCTCGTCATAAAGTTCTCAAAACGGTCAATCACAGATATTAACTCCTTTCGGCTTTGTCTCCTGTGATAAATAAAGGACCGTGGAGGTAGAATTGTTTCCCCCAAGGGAGGACTGTTGGCTTTGGCCGCTACGGCAGGAAAGCGAAAGTAAAGGAAGCTGTTTAGAAGAACGTTGTTGGAAAAATTGGCCAAGTTATAACGGCCAAGAGAACGTTCCATGTCGAACAAAGTTCTATCCAGCCAGGTGTAGAGGGATCCCAAGGCAATTACAGCCAGCGAAAGTTTTATGCCTCGGGCCAAACGAAGGGACAGGTTAATAAGGTCCCTTCGGGGTTGGTCGTTGGGTTTGCCCGTCAAAAGGAAACGGGAGAGAATCACAAGAATATAGGCGGGAAGTTCCAACGGTGTACCTTGACCAGGAGCATCTATTAAAGAACTGCCTTCACCAGAACCCTTGAAGAAATAATTAATCAAGGGAGAGAAAGTAGCTTTATTGGATGAACCAATGCAGCTTCGGCATATGCGATCCAAATCCAAACGATTGGCAGTCTCTTGGGCATCAAGAGCCTCATCATCGTAGGGATGATGACTTGTTGCATCGAGGCCCAAAAGCTCGCACATGTCCTCTATAGTTATGGTGAACTCCCCCACGCAGCGATGAATGTATGACTAGTAACGTTCCATCGAGAGACTAGGATAGGAAGAGCAGCATTGTTCATTAAAAGAGTGAACTCACCAAACCACTTTGCCCGTTGCAACCCAAGCTTGGTGATAATATCAGCATAAGAACTTTGCATGTGAGAATTCCAGGCAGCAAAGTGGGTAGGAGAACCCCCTGGCGCTTCGAAGTCAACATGGGACCATGGGAAGTCCCCTCGCTCCAAGCGAAATCGTAGAGTCCCCTCTGGGGGAAGAAAGTCCCACTCAGAAGAATCCTCGTCTTCATCACCCAATAGTAAGGCATCGATCTTGGAAGAAAAATGCACAGCCTTACAGGCAACAGCAAAGTAATCATCCTCCCCAAAAATAGGAGAGCGACGATAAAATCTCAGTTGTTCCTGACGGGCAACATCCAGGGCAGAGGTAGCAGTGGTGGTGGAAGATGGAGCACCGGTAGCAGAGATGGCAGGGTTGTTTGAGGTTGCCATGGAAAATGATGATGAAGACAGCAGAAAAGCTTCACGCAAGGGCGGTTTGAAGAATGAGAATAGAGGACCGCGACCACAGGCAGCGATTTAGAGGATGAGAAGGGAAGAAGGCAAACAAGAAGCTTAGCAACAATGGAGTTTTTGTAAGTTTTTTTCTCTCTACAAAAGAAACGAAAGTCTGAAGAAGATAGTAACAGAGTAGGGAAACAAAGAAAGAGAGGGTTGAAGTGTTTTGGATATGGCCGTTTGAAAATTTTGGGGTTGTCGTTTCAGTCTCCCACCATCACACAAGCAAGGCCGTCTGCAATCATTTCCAATGAACACGTGGCACCTTAGGAAGTACTTTGACAGTTGAGAAGACTGCGCCATGTCATTTATGAAGTGACACCTGGGGAACACAAACCGTCGCCTTCTTATACAAGATTGAGTATTGGCGGTAAAGAAATTTTCAATAGACATATCTAATAGGACCCCCAACGAAGAAGATGTCCCAATGATTCCAAAAATCTACGATGTTCTCTTGTCATAAGTCTAGACGACTGATTAGTCATGACTAAGGTGCATCAGGCAGAATTTTATTTTTTCTCGAAGACTCTAACGCTCTGGTTCTGAATAAAGGAGAAAAGGCCTGAGTCTTTTCACAAAGAAACGTCCATCGATTTGAGACATTTCATGCAGACATTTCTTGTTCCAACAAATCTATCCACGAGGGGGCAAATATAGATGGGGTTTGAAGGTAGTCCTGAGATTAGGGACCAATCCCCAATTAGCAACAGTGTTTGAGATTAAGCAATCGAGGCAGCTCAAGCGTGGCAACTCAGCGAGGCAGCTTGGCACGGCAGCTCATATTTTAGCTTGTTGTATTAGTCATATTGTATTTTCATTATTGATGACTGTAAGCTTTAACGGTTGTCATGACGTAACGATAATAACAAAAGAGTTTGTATGAGGTCAAACGGTACTTGCGAGAGACCAGGCTTGGAAGGGCCTGGGAGAGTTTTCATGCTCTATCGAATGACCTCACCATGGGAACTTTAGAGGGACCTGGTTTGGAGGATTGAGAAGTAAGGCACCGTTGGGGCTTGTCCTGACCATCTTAGATACACCTGGTAAAACGCCGAAGAACCCTGACCGTGGAACCTCAAGCGGAGCAGCTTGGAGTTCCATCGGACGTTGAGTTATGAACTAGATAGCCCTTCTACTTAATGTCACATCTACTGTAAGTGATGTCACTGGCTAGCTAAACAATGTCAGACATGCACTTGAGTAAACCACCGTGGTATTTGGGGTTGTCAGGTAGTTGGTAAGCCATCTCTGTGACAACAACCCCCTGACACACAGTGGTTAGGCAAAAGGCATGTCTTGGCAATTAATGTTTATGACGTGGAGACAACTAGTGCATCAGGCACTTAATATTGTGACATAAAGCATGAGGGATATCTTTCATAGTCTTTAATGACTGAGTTACCTCGGGGATGTGGTGGGGGCTTATTTAAGGACCCCAACCACCCATGAGGAGAGGCATGACCCTTTTGAGAACCCTGGAGTTATTACCAGAGATACACATCAGAAAGAGAGATTTATTGCAAGCCAGAGGGTTTATCCCCTCACCATTGTCATTTATTGTGAAGCTTTTAATACTTGATAGAGATTCCTGAGGGTATATGGTGTGTTTTTACCTGCCTACCAAGGTGTATCTAGGGTGCTTACTTCTCTCTCCCTCTAGCTAAGTTACTTCTAAGGTTCATTACTGTCTCCTAAGTTATACACGAGGGTTTTGTGAGTTTAAGTCGAGTTTATCTTTATTGGGTCTGTGTTCGTGTGTCCTATCATTAACCCAAAGCTCTGGCCAGGATTAGCTTATCTTTACCATACTCAAATAGGGGTTACGCCTCCATCTTGTCTAAAGTACCCTCTTACAGATGCCTTGGGAAGATAGAGGAGGCAAATGGCTAAGAAGGGGGAGAAATTAAGAAAGAAGGCTAAAGATTTCACCAAGAAATCCTCAAGAAAATCATGCAAGAATTTTCTTGCTAACTTTATTAGTCCAAACTATTCCTTAATTCATTATATTTTATCTCCCATGTAGAAATTCTGGAATCGTTAGGGGTTTATGGTGATATTATGATCATGTTTATAGAGGATTAGAATATCATAATTGATTAAGAAATCTAGAATTTAGGATGGTATTAAATAAGGGCTAAATTGATAGAAAATCGTGTCTTGAGATCCTTGTTGTAATTGTTATGGTGATTTACATGTTGAGGACTTTCATCCAAGTTAAAGATCTGAGATTTGTGTTAATTACAACCCTTGCATATGGTAGAACTAGGGGATTTAAAGATATAAACTTGATTTAGTATGAATACATTAATAACTTGGAATCTTGAGATTTGGGACTTGACTCTGAAATTTAAAACACAAAATAAATTATCCTAAGAGTGTGAATTAAGTCATGGAGACCAGTTTTAATAATTACCTTAAGGTTTAAAATATTGGAATCAAGGATGGGTTGGAGATTGAGATTTTCATGTAAGAACAATTTTTCTAGGATTGTTCATAGCATAGCTTTAGGCTAGTCCGGCGTATTCCATTATAAATTGTCATGCACCGTCAAGATGAACCGAACTCAGGCATCTCCAAGTTTGAAGACTTCCCGATATCCCGTAAAGGTATGAAACAATTTAGAGTTTAAATTAATTTTTGGGATGTTTATTTTTATCAAAAATGAACTGGACATTTTCTATTTCGAAAAGAAATTATATTTTTATTTTTAAATCTCGTTCAAACGAGATTGCATGTCATTCAATGTGTTTTTCAAACGAGGGCTTACTGTTTTGATTTTCCTAGTGCGTTAAAAGTGAGACACATCTCGTTCGAATGATATGAATATCTCGTTAGAACGACACAGTGATATCGTTCGAACGATGCCACCGCCTTGAATTTTGTAAACATCCTATAAATATTTTTTCGTTTTCAAATTGTTTATGACTTTTGACAGATTCGTTGTGCATAACTTTTGCGAAAGTTCTTCACTTTTTATGATTCACGAACAAACATCCTGAATATTTAGTTTTGTTAATTCTTTTAAACCCTATAAAGTTTTGTATACTTTCATACACCTTTGTGGATAAGGCAACTCCATGGCTTACTTGTGATACCCGAAGGGACTCACTGTTAAAGACGAAGGCTGAGGCTGAAGAAGGATTGTAGTCTTATGATTCTTGTGAGGATTATAGTTGTTCTTTAGAGATTTGCAAATATTAGCGCGTTATACTTGTGGCGGTTATCAAGTATTCTTTAAGTCAACTGTCTTGTAGATTTTTTAGGTGAGTAAAGGTTCTACCCTAAAGACCTTTTTTCCTGAAACCTTATCTTTGTTGTATGCTTTGTTTGATTTATTTATTTTATCATATAGATGTGTGTTTAGGATAAAAATATAAAATTGATTGCTCACACTCAAATTGGAATATTTATTGAGCATATTTTTTTTGCATTTTGATAGTACTATAAGTGTCTTCCACTCTCTCTAAGTGGTGTCAGAACATTCATACCATTGAGCTTTTACAAATTGGTATCAGTGAAGGTTGCATTAAGTTATTTTGGTAGATCCTTGTTTAGTGCTTTTTGGGTGTTTTAGTTTTTCTCTCGATGGATTCCCCTAATTCTGATGACTTAAATCGTTTGAATTTGAAGTTTTCAAGAAGAATTGAAAATTTTGAAAAAAAAATCTTTTTTTTAAATTCGCTATAGATCTTTTGCAAACTTGTCAAAATCAAAGAGATTTCTTTCGTGAGAAACTTGTGGACATGGGCCGAGATTTTAAATAATTAGAATTATCTAAGAAAGAGAGTGATGATAGAGTTTGGTTTTAAGAAAAAAATTACTTTAAAAATTCTAGGGTTGATGTATTTGCCAATGACTGTAGTGTTTTGATTAATGATTTTAAGACACGAGAGAAGAATCTTAGGGATAAGTTTGCTTTCATTGATGGGAGCGAGATAACCTTCTAGGAATGATTGAACATATGAAGGAGGAGTTTCTAAAATTGGAAGAGTCAAATTCTTTGCTTGAGTCTAAAATTTTGAAGTAAAAGGTTGATTTAAAAGACTCGAGTAGTTTTAGCAGTGATGGTACTAGCTAACGTGTTTCTAATGCTTCAAGTGTTAAAGCCAAGACTATTGTTTATTTTAGAGGGTCAGCTATATTCAAGGACGTTAGAAAAGGTCAACCCATAGGTAACATTCCTCACGTTAACACATGTTCTCATTTTGGTAGGAAAGGTCACCTTAGGCATTTTTGTTTTGATCTTAGAAGAGGTCCTAGGAAGTTGAAGTTCAGTGTTCCTTTGGTTATCAAAACTCGACTCGTTAAGTACATATATATTTAGGTTAGGAAATCCATTTTGGAGGAGTTAGATGTTGGATTGCTTGATTCTCACATGCTTGCACATGATGCTTCTCATGCTATGTATTATAGATGATTGCTTGTATGATTTTATTTGTCATGCTCTACTTGTTCTTCGTGATATATGTTTGCTAATGTTATGACATGTGTATATTTTGTGTTTGAAAAATACAAAAAGATTTTTATTTTTATTTATTTTTGTTCTACACATTTAATGTGGTATATTGGTGTGCTTGAATCTAATTCACTATGAAATTTCCATGTGTCTAGGACATTTGGTTATGACTTTAGATACTTAGATTGATCTTAGCCATGTTTATGGAGTTTTTTCAAACTTTATTTTCTTTACGAGTTCAACTTTGTACATGCCTTCGCACACACATGAACGAGCTTATTGAACATTTACTTCACTATATATATTTGAGATTGGTGCGACGTTCTCCCATCAATTTTTTCATCTACATATTTATGTGACTATGGAGGACTTGTGCATGTAAGAACCGTCGCTCATGAGATATTTTTTTCATTATTGAAAAATATGAGTGAACACGGGAAAGGGCTGCGAGAGGCGGGTTGACTCGTCGTGAAAGGCACCATTTTAAAAGTGTCCAAGAAAAATTAAGGCAATAAAAATAGCAAAATTTGCCAAAAAAGGACCAAAATAGTTTACTTTGTTTGATCTTGCAAAATAAATATCGTCAAAAGAAAATAAAAGAATAGAATAGAAAAAATGATTATCTTTTGAGAGAGTTTAGTTAAAGATCAACGAGTTTGCACAATGATACCTAGTTATGCTTATTTTATCATGATGCTATTAATTTATGGAATCTTCAATAATCTAGGTATGTGTGCACTGTGCTTATTTTTTTCATTAAGTTCAAATTTATTTGTCAATTGAGGCTAAATCTTAGTTTGATAAAGTTTTGCGGTCAATTAGAACTTCTTGAACATATTTGAGTGTATGGGTTATAATTCATTTGTTACTAGCTCACACCCATTCATTTCATCCCACACGTTTAGACACACTGATAATATGCTAGTGTGTAAAGCTTATGAGTTTTTTGTCATGTTTTTGTGGTCGTTTATACCTATATATGTGTGCCGGATTTTATTTTATATATATTTTGCATATATTATATATGGTATTGTTTGTTGTATTTGTGAAATTTATTTTTTTGCAAAATTGAAAATTATTAAAAATGGTTAATTGTGTTTGCCTTCGAGATTATCATTACAAATACTTGATTTATATTTTTTTATCGTGATATCTTATCTTCTACGTGATGCTTCGTATTTCATTTTTATATTTCTACTTCTTTCTCTATTTTGAATAAAAATAAAGGGGGAGAGAAAATTAAAATATGAGTTTGAATTACGGGGGAGAGTTTATTTATGAGTTTTAGTTTATTTCAAACTCGATGCGTGACGGGGTATATCTTTTTGTCTCATGTGTGTAGGTATTTCAAGAATAATTCAAGACACATGAATGAAGACATAGTTTTCCAAAAGGGAAGAAGTTTGAAGACAAAGAGACTTATGCCATTCCGTCCTAGGGTTAGGAAAGGTGTTAGAATTTTTGTCATAGGAGATTTTTTATTTTAATTTGGTGTCCAATTATGATTATTTGTTTTGCACCGGAATAGCCAAAAGGGGATATTTGTAAGAATAATTTTTCTAGGGATGTTCATACAATAGCTTTAGGCTAGTTTGGCGTATCCCGTTACAAATTTTCATGCACCGTCAAGACGAACCGAACTCAAGCATCTCCAAGTTTGAAGACTTCCTGACATACCGTAAAGGTAAAGGTAAAAAATAATTTATAATTTAAATTAATTTTTGGGATGCTTATTTTTGTCAAAAACGAACCGTGAGTTTATTATTTCGAAAAGAAAAAATATTTTTATTTTTAAATCTCGTTCAAACGAAAGTGATATCTCATTCAAACGATATTGCATATCGTTTGAAGGTCGTTCAATGTTTTTTTCAAAAGAGGTTCAAATGAGGGTTTACTGTTTTGATTTTACTTATGTCGTTAGAAGCGATACATATCTCATTCGAACGATATGAAGATCTCGTTAGAACGACACAGTGATATCATTCGAATGACACTGTTGTAGACACCCCATTCTGTTACCCCCTAACTCTCCTTAGGTCCCTAGTACCTCCCTCCATCACTACAAACCTAGGTCGTGTCCCGAGTACTGACCTAGAAACCACCGGGAGCTCCCGAGCTCTGTTTGACCCAAAAGTCAAACTCTTCATCTTGACCGAGACTAAATGAATCTTCAAAGGGAACTGAATACCCTTTCTAACGGACCACCCCGTGTGCGATTCCGACTTGCCATGCGGACGAACGATCCGTTTGCGTCCGAAACTTGACCTAGAGGCCACGGGGCGCTCCCGAGATTTTTTTGACCTATATAAACTCTTCATCTCAATCGAAGATGAATGAATCTTCAAAGTACACTGAATACCCTTTCCAACGGTTCATCCCGTGCACGATTCCGACTTACCATGCGGACGAACGATCCGTTCGACTTCGAGAGGTCACCGAATGCTTCCCGGGCTTGGTTGACCAAAGTCACTTCCCAAACTGGGTCAAACTCTTTGGAATATCGAAGTACATCTCCTAACCTTTCCAACACTCCTCCCCGTGTGCGATTCGGACTTACCATGCGGACGAACGATCCGTTTCCGTCCGAACGATTCCCCGTCCAATGGACCGACAAACGCTTCCGAGCCATATTTGACCCAAAGTTAACTCCCGAACCCGAGAGAGGTCCAAAATACTTTCAAAGTTCTCTGAATTACCTTTCCAATGGTATGCCCCATGCACGATTATGACCAACGGTTTGCCCTCGGCGGCCGATTTTCCAAAAAATCCTGAAAAGCACTGTCAAATGGCAGGTTCCAGACCCTGCCTATCGGCAGGTGCCGATAGGCAGGAACGGGTCTATGCCGATCGGCACTTACCTGCGCCTATAAAAAGAGGCCTTCACCTCGTTTATAAGAGGAGACCATATGTGATAGAAATCTCTCTCAAGGCATCCCAGAAACCTCTCCCGAAGGCAGTGTGATTTCAACTTCCAAATCCCTTTTTTCTTCCAATTTTCATCACCCTTTTCATCAAACTTGGTGAATTATCCACTCTCCATCATCATCCAAGTGCAAGGGATGCTCTCCAACATTCAAGATCAAGCTCAAGATCTTCAAGAAGGTCAAACTTTCTCAAACTCTCTCGTAAATTCTCTTAAATTCCCAATAACTTGTTTTCTTACTTAGCGCTTTTATTATCTCATCTCACACATCTTAATATACTTTTTTATTTATTATTATTGCACATCTCCTATTTTCATATAAATAAAACCCAAAAAAACAAGAAAAAAAGGGATTCTCATAAATTCCAAATAGGGATTCTCATACTTTTCGCATACTTTTCGCACACCACTCTTAGGACAGAATTGGCCCCAGTCCTGGATTGTCACCTGAGTTAGGTTATAATTGACCTCAGTCCTCGGTCGTCACCACTCTTGGGTCATAATTGGCTTCGATCTTGGATCGTCACCTGATTTAGGTCAGAATTGACCTCGGTCCTCAGTCGTCACCACTCTTAGGTCATAATTGACCTCGTGTATTAAATCTTCACCCTAAGCCCGCAGAATTGGCTTTGACCCACATAATCGGTCACCCTCATCACTTAAGCCCGCAGATTTGGCTTTGACTCGCAGAATTGGTCACACCCCCACCAACACCACTTCAGGTCCTCATAATTAACCTAAACCTTCGATCGTCATTCATCCCCAGCACACTCCTTAAGTCCGCAGAATCAGCCTCGACCCTTTGAATCGATCATACTCCCTCAAAGGCATCATGTGGTGTCTATTCGACGGTCATCATTTGTTCCAAACTCACCCGTCGAGGGGCTCTATAGACACCCCATTGTATTACCCCTAACTCTCCTTAGGTCCCTAGTACCTCTCTCTATCACTACAAACCCAGGTCATATCCCGAGTACTGACCTAGAAACCACCAGGCGCTCCCGGGCTCTGTTTAACCCAAAAGTAAAACTCTTCATCTCGATCAAGACTAAATGAATCTTCAAAGGGCACTGAATACCCTTTCCAATGGACCGCCCCGCGCCCGATTCCGACTTACCATGCGGACGAACGATCCGTTTGCGTCCGAAACTTGACCTAGAGGCCACCGGGCGCTCTCGGGCTCTGTTTGACCTATGTCAACTATTCAACTCGACCGAGGCTGAATGAATATTCAAAGGTCACTGAATACCCTTTCCAATGGTCCATCCCGTGCGCGATTCCGACTTACCATGGGGACGAACGATTCGTTCGACTCTGAGAGATCACTGAATGCTTCCTGGGCCCGATTGACCAAAGTCAACTCCCCAAACAGGGTCAAACTCTTTGGAATGTCGAAGTACATCTCCTAACCTTTCCAACGGTCCGCCCCTTGCGCGATTTGGACTTACCATACGGACGAACGACTCGTTTGCGTCCAAACGATTCCTCATCCAATGGACCAACAAACACTTTCAAGCCATATTTGACCCAAAGTCAACTCCCGAACCCGGGAGAGGTCCAAAAGACTTTCAAATCTCTCTGAATTACCTTTCCAATGGTATGACCCGTGTGCTATTCTGACCAACGATTTGCCCTCGGCGACCGATTTTCCGAAAAAACCTGAAGCGCACTGCATGGTAGGTTCCAGACCCTGCCTATCGGCAGGTGCCTATAGGTAGGAATGGGTCTATGCTGATCGGCAGTTACATGCACCTATAAAAAGAGGTCTTCACCTCATTTGCAAGAGGAGCCCAGATCTGATAGAAATCTCTCTCAACGCATCCCAGAAACCTCTCCCAAAGGCAGCGTGATTTCAACTTCCAAATCCCTTTTTTCTTCCACTTTTCATCACCCTTTTCATCAAACTTGGTGAATTAGCCACTCTCCATCATCATCCAAGTGCAAGGGCTGCTCTCAAACATTCAAGATCAAGCTCAAGATCTTGAAGGTCCAACTTTCTCAAACTCTCTCATAAATTCTCTTAAATTACTAATAACTTGTTCTCTTACTTAAAGCTTTTATTATCTCATCTCATACATCTTAATATACTTTTTATTTATTATTATTGCACATCTCCTATTTTCATATAAATAAAACCCAAAAAAATAAGAAAAAGAGGGTTTGCTCATAAATTCCAAATAGGGATTCTCATACTTTTTGCACACTTTCCTCACAACTAAAACACTTTTTCTACACACACTTACAAATAAGAGATCCCCCCATTTGGATTTATGGGATAAACCCCACCCCACTACACCAAAATACTAATTTTGTGACTGCTTTGTTGTGACTGCTAATGGGGGTGACAAACTTATCACTCCCGGGAGCAGTCACAAAATTATTTGTAACTGCCATTAGGAGTGATAAAATCTTTGTGTAATAAAAATTTGAGTCAATTGTTTGGTCACTCCTAATAACACTCACAAATCTTACCATATAATTTATTTGCGACTGCTATAAGCAGTCACAAATTTATAACTACCACAAACAATCATAAATTTATTAGTAGGCTTAACTTGTGACTCTTACAAGCAGTCACAAAATTATAACTGCTATGAGGAGTCACAAATTTTGGCCTAAGACTTAATTTGTGACTCTTATTAGCAGTCACAAATTTGTGACCGCTCATAGCCGTCACAAATTTTAGCCTAATACTTAATTGTGACCGCTCATAGCAGTCACAAATTTTGCCAAAAAGTTTAACTTCCCTCTTATTTCCTCTCTCCTCTTCAAGCTCCCGCTCCCCTTCTTTCCCTCGTCTCTGTTTGCGCTCTCTCTCTATCTTTTTACAAAAAATTTGCCAAAGGTTTCGTTAGGTAAATTTCTCTGTTTATAAAATATTTTCTTGATGTGGATTGTTTTTAAAGGTTTTGTGTATTATCGTAGTCTAAACCAAACAACAATACATCCATATATGTTTTGTGTATTATCGTAGCCTAAACCAAATAAAACTCCTTGGAAATTCATCCATATATGTTTTGTGTTGAAATTTTGCCAAAGGTCTCTATACATCCATTAGTTCATTCTTGTTTTTCATTCTCATTTGATACGTTTTTTCATTCTTGCATTTTTGGACTTACAGTTTCAAGGACTAACAGTTGTTCATTTTGTGTTTGTGACATTATTGATTCAATTAGGTGGAATTTTTAGCAGCTAAAGGTATGTTTTTGTAAACAAGTTTTGCAGTTGTTCATTTCAAATGTGTGTATCTTACATTAATGTGTGCTTGTAATAATCATTATTGTTTATCACTTTGATTTTGTGTTTTGGTTGAATTTGGTATATAATGTCGTAATAATCAAGTTAGTGCCACCAAAGATGAGCATATTGTTTCCGATGGTATGTACGTACTCTTTTCTTAAATTTTAACATTTAACGATGTTACATATTTCATTAGTTTTTGTATATATTATTTGTAGTGATGATAGGTGGTTGAGGGTGAGTCAATTGAAAACCCGGATTGCCAATTGGTTGTTGTAATATAGCTTTTAGATTAAGCTACAAGAATATTTGTTTACTAGTTTATGTGAATTTTAGCTAGAATTATTGATATTTGTTTACTAGTTTGTGTGAATTTGTTTATCAATGCTACGCGCCGAAAAAAATTAAGATTATAAAATTAAGAAAGATTGGATTTTACTATAGTGAATTGTGATGAGCTTATTGTGATATCGATTAAGGAGTAAGTCCAAATAGGCCATTTACAAAGATGTGAGAGGAGAAATTAGACATAGCTTATGTAGCACGGACACGGGTGTCGTGTCCGACACGACACGGATACGCCAACACGACAAATCTAAAAAAATTAGGGCACGACACGGTGGGTACACGACATCAAATAAATATTTTTTATAATTATTTTTATATAAAAAAAATATAAAATATCACATTAATACTAATCTCATACTAAGAACAACATTAAATAATTCATATTAAATTCATATAAGCATTAAGAGTATTAAATCTATTCTAAACATTAAACATCACAATGACATTAAATCCCGTAACAATCAAAATGCAAAGAAACATAACATTAGTATTAAATCCATACATAACATCAAACTTTGATCCAAACTAGGAAAAAACAACTAAAATGCATATAAAACCAATTCTAAACATTAAACAAAAAAGAACTTTGAACTCCAATTTTCCTCACTCCTCGTCATCTTCAACATCTTCATTGCTGTTGACGCCGCATTCCCCTAAAAACATTTCATCCAACTCTGGCTCATTAAGTGATAGATTTGCAACCTCTAATATCCTGGCACCTTCAACCTCAAATGAATCGAATGTATCCCCACCCACATTCTACATCTTGCCATCTCCTTCCTTGTATTGATTACTTTTCCTCGATAGAAGTCAAAGATTACTATGAACAAACACTAAGTCTTCGGCATGTTTTAGAGTCAACTTGTTTCTCTTCACTGTAATAAAATAATAAGTGCTCCTATTTCTCTCTGAACATGATGAAGAACAAGGTTAGCCAAGAAATCTTGTGGCCAAGGCTTCAAGCTTTGGTGTAGAAGATCCATGGAGAACCCACCACAAACGAGGATCAAGTACTCCTCTGTCATTTATAGAATCAAACTCATTAAACTCGTAAGAAAGAGATGAGAACTTCGCAAATTCAATGTTGACCATTTGACGTTCGGATGCATTTAGAAAGAATATCATCAAACACTTCTTTCTTTCGCTTGTGATTTCCACATCCTTATTGGAATCAACACGATTTGCACCTCCACTGAGCCATTATTGGCTATAATACCTAAGGGGGAAAAATTTAACTAAAAAATTAAAATTAAAAGTCAAATAACTAATTAAAGGAAATTAGGAACTAGTTAATTAGTTATCTAGGGTTCAATGAGTGTGCTACCCAGTGAAGGGGTGTGTTTCTTTTTCCCCACCTATTAACCAAAAATGGTATGAATAACCTCATAAAACGATGAATCCTCATGTTCTTCCTTCCTCTCATGCCTATATACAACCGTTTTAACTTTTTTAATCATGCTATCCCACAAATCATACACCAAGTGAAGACATGGTTGGCCCGTATTGGCAAGCCTTAGCATATCATAAATAGGCTCAGTAAAACGAAGGATATAGTCGACTTTGTCCCACCATTTGTCACTCAATACTTTCTCCTTCATAAATTGGGTTTTCCCAACATCATCATCCTTATACAAATTCCACCTCCCATTAATGACCAAACTCTGAAGTCCTCTCTTTATAATAATGAATCTTTTGAGCATGATAATCATGGAAGCAAACCGTGTACTCGCAATAGGAAGCACCTTCAATTTCACAAATTGATTATACATGTGAAGCCTCATTGAGTGACTTGTGATAAAAACTTTCATGACCATAGCATCCATTGCAATCTTGGTAATCCAATGACATTCACCGTATGTATTTACATTAGCTTCAGCTAAAGTCTTGAAACATTTCTAAAATGGATCGCATCAAAATTGCTTCGACTAAAGTCTGTTCTACTTATGAAAATGGGGGCATTGGTTTTATTAATCTCAGTATTTTAAATAGAGATATTATTATTATCAAGCATGAAGCCTACTTCAATCCTTTTCTATGTGTGTTGCTTTCCTAAAACATAGATTTAACTTCAAAAAGCCTTCTAGTCAAACTGGAAAAATGTCTTTCTTATAGATTGGATACAAAGATGCTTTGAATTTAATCAGTCTTCACTCTCAGTGGTGTGTGGGAGATGGTAATAACATCAATTTTTGGAAAGATAATTGGCTCGGAGAACATCTAGCTCCACCCAATAAGGGTATGGATCGTGATAATGTCTTGGTGGCTTCTTATATCTTTAAAATATGTTGGATATTCTCAGCAGAATTCAAAGCAAACTTTCCCTCTATATTCTTCGAATTGAAAAGATACACCTTCCCATTTCTCCACTGAAAAATAAGCTAATATGTTCCCTAGAAATATAGAGATATGTGTTTAAAATATGCTATCAACGTGTTATTTCCTTGACAAAATCATCTTTCATGGAGGAAAAATATGTGGCACTGCTTCATTCATCCTTGAATATCTATTTTGTCTTGGAGAGCATTGCAATATAAAATGATTACCCTGGATAAAATTCAGTCTATTGGCATATATCATTCTTCTAATTTTTCTATATGTTGTAAAGTCGTGAATATTCTAACCATATTTTCAACTCTTCTGAATTTTCTTTGCATTTTTGCAAATCGCTTCTCACCATTTTCAAAACATAATTCCCCCAAGTTCTTAATATCTTCCAACTTTGGGAGATTTCTCATAGATATCAGTTCAATCCATAAAGCAATAAGTTTTTATTAGTATCTTTCTTAAGGACTATTGATATAATTTGGTGGGATAAAAACTCTTTGGTATCTAATGGCAAGATCTTTTTTCCCAACTCAATAATAAAATATCTCATATATTCCTCTACTGGTTCATTCAGAAATTATAGAGGATTTGTATAAGGTTATTTTGGTGTTAATATTGATAATCATAATGCTTTGTACATTAAATTATAAGTTGTGATCATTGGACCTGACTTGTCTTAGGATAAAGGGTGGAATAAAACTTACCGTCACAACTACTTGCACGGAGGGCACAAAATAGCTGGTACTTGCAAATGGCATCATTACCTTCTACCGAGCATTTTATGGACCCCAAGTATTGCCTGTCCCAGAAATATATATATGTGAAGTACATAGTCACTGTAGTGAATGATGGTAACTAGAAAACTGACATTAAACAAAATTCCCCTCATGTGAAAATGTGTAATTCGTTATGAGTATTCCCACCGTTTATTTAATTGGGAGAGGTCAGCTTATTTTCATCTGAATCATGCTTCAGTGTTGTTTCAAAACTAGAATCTAATAACTTGTTTGGAGAAGTTTATATTCTTTGCAAAATTTGCTCAGCCTTATACAGTTCGAGTTTACGAGTTATGTAGGCTTCTACGGCTTGATAAACAATATTTTTCCAATATCCTTGAGATATATTTTCATGATGGGAGAAATGTATTGAACAACCTACTCGAGGTAATCTACCAGTGGCACTATGTCCACTGCCTCTAGGAATTGTCATTCTCTTTGTTTACAACTTCTTATGAATAAACTATTGTAATCTCCTTGTCTTTTGCCATTTGATCCTTATCATCTATCAATAAAGAATGACTTGCATCGTGAACTGTAAGAGGAAGTGTATATATATTAGCCTCCTGGATACATTATTATCAGATGAAAGAAACTTACCTATCGACTACGAAAGGCCTTTTATGGTTTTAACTTTGAAGCAATCTCCCCACAGTTGTCTTGATAGATTCAGTAGAGAGATGTAATTGCATTTAGTTTCTCTTGCTTTACCTATGATCATTTTATCTTTGTTTGTTCATTGTTGACACCATTATCTTGATTACTTCTGCGGAAGGCATCATTATTTTCATTATTCACTATTTTCATTCAGACTGAAGCAATATCCCACTTTTGGTGCTCTGCCTTCTTTTTTGTTGTCTCTCGATTATCCCTTTGTTAGTGATCTTACGAACTCTACTATCAAGCAAAAGGAAGTTGGTTAGATGTTAATAAACAAATGTTCCTCATCATCACTTTGAGGTTGTTTATTATTTGCATCATCAGAAGAATGTTCCAGATTATTGTATAAGCCTTTACTGGTAATCGCTCTGATAAGTGATCTCTGCCTGTGACTATTGTACCTATGTTGGGGGTAAAATCATCAGTAAGTGGAGTAAATAAAAATTTTATGGCACCTTCTAGTGCTGAAGTTGAGAATCGAGAAATGGTTCATAGTTCTTTGGAGATGTTGCGAGCTTGTTCCCTTATATAGGATCTCAGCATTGATGTTCCTTCTTTAATACTGATGCAATGTGATAATTGGACTGATATCTTCATTGCTAGTAATCTCATTTTCCATGAGCACACTAAACAAATTCAAGCATCTTTCCACTTTATTCTACTATTTACATACATTCAATTGGATGGTAATACTCTCACCAATCCGTTAGCTCATACTTCTTTCAGCATCTATGCATGGACGCTCCATACAGGACATGTTTAGTACAAAAAACTCAACTGTGAGGATAATACTCTCACCAATTGGATGGCAATACTCTCACCAATCCATTAGCTCATACTTCTTTCAGCATCTATGCATGGATGCTCCATACAGGACATGTTTAGCACAAGGTGATGGGTCTTGCACACTATTGTATAATGAGCACGAAAAAGTCCTATGAGCCATTAGATATCTTCAGACCTAGATGAGGGAAGGACCTAATTTTTTTTCAATAGGGATTGAACAATCTATGAGATAATAATTTTTGTTCATTCAAGATAACGAGATATATTTTCTACCTATCCTACATCAATAATGCCGAAAAACCATTACTTTCAAGTATCATTATTAGTCCAACTCCTGTCTCTCCACCACCAAGTCCATAGGATCATAACCCAACCATTTTTCATTTTCATGTATAGAAAATACGAATATAACAATCAATCTATTACGAACGTAAACTAATTTCATATTCCTCTATTAGACATTAAAACATTAAAGCAATATATCCAAGAAAAACTAAAATTGCATTGCTTTTTTTTTAAAAAAACTAGCAGCTAGAGACGTTTTGAAAAAAACAGTTTGTAAATGGTACGGGGATATGTATATATAAGGTCCTTATAGTAGACTCTATGTATATTTTGAAGACAATGTAGGGTTCCAACTGTTAGAAACCTTGTGCAACTTTGCTTCATAGACATGTTGCGTAAGCTGTCCTATTTAAAGATAAGCATAAAATCGGAGCTTAATAAATATAATTGTTGTTGTTGCCGAAACTGCAGTTGTCTTAAATTGATTGCGTTGAAGGCATTCGTGTCCATTGGAAAGTTAGATGTTTTTTCAATCTTGACTTGCACAATGGTCCTATCCTTGTCCATATTTACATTCATATCAGGATGAGGTGTGAACTGTTATTGGTGCCTCTGCATTCTCTCCCACTACTGCTGTTGCTAAAAAGACAAGTTTGGGGGTTAATTATCTGTTGCATCTGCATTTATAGTTGCATTTTTCTTGAAATTTTCTATTGTTGGGATTGGTGTATGGGAGCATGACGGTCTGAGTGGGAAGGTGACAGGAACCCCCTGCACTTGTTGATGAGTTTGTTGTACACAATTACTTGTACTATCCTTAACAAGATCAGTTAGGGAACCAAGATTACTATCTCCAATCGATTTTTTGACATGCATGCTTTAGTCCATGTCTTAGGAATGTGAATCATTCTAACACCATGAATAGGTGAGAATTGTTCAAACATTACATCTCTGGGCATTTATCAATGGCTAGACAAGAATCGAGATAAATTAACATATAATTTTATATTTACGATGAATGAAACCGACAACTTCATATAATTTAGTCTGACTCGAGAAGTAATAAAAAAGTTTTAGTTTTATTTTGTTTTTATTTTTTATCTATTGAAACACATCAATTATAAATTTCTTCACTATCATTTATGCATTTACTGTCTACATTCTTTGAAGACAATTATGGGCGGAGCTTGAATTCTTGAACAATGTGGAACAGATACTCAAATATGTAGGTGAGAAAGGCATTTATTCTTTTTGCTAGTATTTATGCAAAAGTGTGTTGTTTTTTTATTTAATATACTTTTTACGTGATCTTATCTCCTATTTGTTCTGAATATTGCTTAAGGGAATTAGGCTAGTTCATGAAAACGTGTTTATTTTTAATTACACCATTGTCTTAAAAGATGTTGATGGCAACAGTTATGAATCTAAATATATTTTATTGTTTGCAGGTGTAAACATGGCATACCCAGCATACGTAGTATTCAAAGGCCTAAGTCTAGGTATTTACACTTCGTGGCAAGCAACACAAGCACAAGCACAAGTCAATGGATACCGAGGCGCCACATTTCGTGTCATCAAAGTGTTGTGCCATTTTTGTTTTTTTATTCTATTTTAATTTTGTATTTGGCATCGAAGAAGGGTTTGTTTGACGTTAAATTAAGTTTAAACACGTTTTTATGTGTACCAAATATTTGGAATGTTAAAAATATAAATGAAATGTTGTTGAATTTTTTTAGACTCGTTACATGTTCATGACATTTGTTCTACTTCTTATTTTAGTTTACTTTTTTATTCTACTATTGTCATTTCATCATTATGTGAAAATATAATGACATTTTTATAGCTCTTACCACATTTAACAAATCAACTTTTGTAACTGCTAATAGCAGTCACAAATTTTTCACTATTATCAATTTTGTAACCGCTAATAGCAGTTACAAATATAAGATTCGTAACTGTTGTCAGCAGTTATAAATGTTATATTCATAACTGCCGATAGCAGTTACAAATATTATATTCGTAACTGCTTACTGCAGTTACAAATAGCAGTTATAAATTAGGGTCACCAGTCATAACCCCCATAGGGGTTATAAAAATTTGTAACTGTTGTTAGGAGTTACAATTTTTCTTTTGTCACCCCCTAAATTATGACGGTAAATAGAAGTTATAAAGCTCATTTGTGACTGCTAACAGCACTCACAAATCTCCCATTTTGGTGTAGTGCCCCTCGTTTTGTATGCGAACTATGTGGACTTTGATGCCTTTATAGGCTACGTAGGCGTCTCGGGGTAAAACCCTAGACTCGAGTCCTTTTTCCCACTTTTTCTCCCATCTTCCTATTTGCTCTAAATCTAATCTTCCTATATTCTATATACTTGCCCTTAACGTATTGCTCCATATGCGTTATCGTTCTATTATAACGGTCAACATAGGTGTAATCGCGTAAATCTTATTTTTCTAATATTATTCTTATATTTTCCTACGGACGTCTCGCTTTATCTTTTCCATGATATAAGTTGAGGATTCCTACCTCCATTATATATATGTACACATGCACACATATCACGGGGGAAAAAAAAGGAAAATAGCAAATATTCATGAGAGACCAAAAGGGCGGAATGGGTGCCTAACACCTTCCCATTTCGTAACTAAGCCTCCGAACCCTTCTCGAATCATCTTGGTTTCGCACGCACCAGTATGTCTTTGGATGCCATCCTTCGGGGTGTCTTCCCCTTTTTCTTTTGTCTGTTTTGAGTAAAATAGATTGGCGACTCTGAATCTCTCTACATTTTTACACCACATCTCAAACGACGTCGGTCGAAGTGCTCCTGAGAGGGATGCGCGGAACCTGAAGGATCCTCTCCCTTCGCGTGCCCACCCCAGTACGGCGAGGATCGGGGATGGCCACAGTGGCGACTCCACTGGCGATATGTGTTTTTGTTTATGGGATTGACTCTATTTACATGAATGCTATATTTGCTTATGTTTCCCCCCATATTTTCATGTTCCCCTTTCTCATATGTATCCCATGCTTATGCTTATGTTCACACACTTGTAGAAATTCCTCCATGTACACTTCACACCACGTGCACCTAGGATCACATGTATATCCCCATGTTGAACGCATCACCCATCCATACTTGGTGTACCTTTTGGGGTACTTATACTTTGCTCCCTGTTTAGCATAATCAAGAAAGGCATTCTCATCATAAGATACTAATAAGAGAATCATGCATGATTCACACGACATCACCAAAGAGCATTGACATTGACCAAATTTTACCCAGTAACTAAAGGTGACTTCGTGATGGGCGCTGGTCCAGCAGGTCGCAGTTAGCTTAAGCGATATGACTCTCACCTTCCATTGTCCAAGTACCTTCGATGTATATCGAACGGTTCCCCTGCATCGTATCGCTTGACCGAAGTCATGACGGGAGGTATATCGCAGGGAATTCATTCATGTACGTTGAGTATATCGAATTCGCTCTCACACGTACCGTCCCCACGAGGTATATGGTGAGGAAATTCACGTACACTCAGGTATATCAAATGGCTTGTCCACTCGTACCGATTGCCCGCAAGAGCAAGACGTATATCGTGGAAGTCACGCCAAAGGGGAGAACCCATGTCGATTCACCCAACCAACTGCATACCCGCATATAGGTGTCAAACCTAGGACACACACTTTAGATTGCCAGTTTCAACCCGAAGCTCTGCCGAAATTCCGGGTTGGCCTGTGCCCAATTTTTGCACATTTTTAAAACGGGGCCCTGTCCGTGAGCCTGGTTACAAGTCCAAACTGTATCTTTGCATATATTAAGACCCCCACTTTTTCAGGCTCGTGTCCCGTCCAGCATTGCATTTAGGAGAATTAAATACAAGTGAAAACATAATAATTGTAATAATCATGATGAGTTCCGTCTCCAAAAACATTTATCCCTTCTTTATCAAAAAATTCAAAAACATTTCTCCCCTCTTTATCAAAAAATCCAAAAACATTTCTCCCTTCTTTATCAAAAATCCAAAAATAGTTCTTCCTTTTTTCTCAAAAATAAATCTCATCCTACGCCTTCTCAGGTCGATCGCAAGCCCTTGGCCTGGATCCCTATTGGCTTCGGTCTTCAGTCAAATCACCCCAGAGTTTCATCCGTTCTTCTTGAAGCCCTTATACTTTTGACTCATTTGAGTCTAGACTGTATAAGAGCTCATCTAGTTTGGAAATTGTGACAAAATAGTGTCTATCCTAGAAACCAAAGAGATTCAGAGATTGGGTTGCTTCTTCTTCTATCCATCTTGTGATGATCCTGAGACTATAGCCATCACTCACACACTTAGAATTTCATTCTTGCATTTCACATTGCACCACTATGTGTATTAATGTTGTGAGTGTGTTTAAATCCCTCAATTTGATTTTTAATAATTTTTTGGGAATTTAAAACATATTTTAAACAAGGTTTTATTTAATTAAAACTTGATTTAAAAAGTCTTGGGGTTAATGTATAAATATGGATTGTTGTGTTTATTGGCCTAAAGTTACTCTGGGTAGAAACCGAAAGCGCTAGAGACTCTAGGGTTGGCTTTGTAATTATTTTGGGACGCGCGTTTACATTCGTCCTCAGGCCAACACTTGCTGTTCTCTGATTGGCCCTAGGTGTGTTTCTTTACAGAGACATACCATCGCTTGTTATCAGCCCTTGGATCAACCCTTATCGATGGCCTGCATGTCTTTTGAGTGAATCCCAGTGTAAACCCTTAAGCCAATCATAGCCTGTTTAATCCACCGCCTGTTGTGAGCCCTTGGATTGCAGTCAATGGAGCTTGACTCAATCTCAGCCATTATTTTTGAACGATGCTCTGGAATCTTCTCCTCTTCCTATTTAAAGGCCTCTCATCTCAGCCTTCGAAAGCTTTTGCCATTTTGAAAAGTCTCAGAGAATAGAGAGAGGAGAGAGAAGAGAGAAGAGAGAAGAGAGAAGTTAGAGAGAGAAACCAAACCCTAGTTAGAAACCCTAACTTCGTCCAAATACCTCAAAACCTAAACCACTTACCTCTCCATAAACACCATAACCAGATAAACACCATCCTTAGTGTTTCTTGAGTTATGAGAGTTCGAGTTGAGTGATTTCTGGGTTGCTGAAATCCTTGTGTTCATAAATCTTATTTCCAACTTAGACATAGACTCAGATCTTGTTTCTCTTTCAATAGAAATCATAGATCTGAAGTTTTTCATGTCACAGAACACTTAGTTGCATTTATTTCTCATCTTGAGAATTTCGTTGTTGATTGTTTTCTGTTAAAACATTTTTCTTCTTCAAAGATCAACAATAGATGTTTTTCTATTTCTGTTTTTACAAAACCTAACCTGACCTAGTGGGATTCGCACTTGGAGGGTTCTCAATCCACATAATATTTTCAAAAGTGATTGAGAAAGGTCTTGACCGATTTCTTAAGCAAGATCTCCGTGGAATCTGGGTTATTTTGAAAGGTCAAAAAGGTTCTTGGTTTTGTAAGAAAGAAAAATAACAAATACACTGCACATAGACTTTATATGTGATTTGTTAGGATCGTCTGTAACTAATAAGTGTGTGTGTGTGCATGCATGTGTTTTAGAACACCATTCACAAACATCTTCACACTACAAACACTCAAAGTGTTGGCTATAAGATTTGGTGAACAATAAGTCGACGTAAAGTGCTAGAACAAAGAAGAGTTGACAAAATGAGACAACTACATCAACAAACAAGATCTGCAGAAAAGTTAAGGACGCCAGAGGGTACAATCCTGAACTTGTATAGATTTGTTTTGTGTGCATGTTAGTTAAATAGGTTGTAACTCGCATATTTGTTTTAGTGATTGTTTTTGTTTTACTCCGTAGAGGGAGTCGTGGATGTTTCCTCAAGGTTGAGGTTTTACCACGTTAAAAATCCCGAGTATCGATATTTCTACATCTTCTCATCTATTTCTAATAGTGTGCTGAGTTTCAAACATTTTAAACTGTTTACTAAAACTTGTTATCAAATCTTGTTCTAATCTCGTACATACTTTTGTTAACACATCCTGTGTTCAAAATCGTTTTGATTTAAGTAAAGAGTTTCTTCAACAAACTTTCGGAGTTGCTTAAATAGTTTATTTTCATAAACGGCTTTGGCAACGTTATTTCAATTGGTATCAGAGCTTTTGGTGAACTTTTTTCAAAAAGATCCTGAGTTTCTGAAACTGTTTTCTCAAAATCAATTATGGACGAGAAAAACGAAAGATATGGTAACTTGACCAGACCTCCAGTCTTTGATGGAACCAATTTTTCTTACTGGAAAGCAAGAATGATTGCTTTCATTCAAGGCACTCTGGGAGATGATGTCTGGGATATTATTGAAAATGGATACTCTTATCCAACTAAACCAGCCACTGATGGAAGCAATGAAAGGATTAAGAAAATATTGAGTGAGTTTACTCAAGAAGAGAAACAGGTTTCTCGAAATAATAACAAAGGCAAGAACGCTATATTTATGTCTATTAACGAACATGAGTTCAAGAGAATCTCATCCTGTACCACTTCCAAGGAAGCATGGGATACCTTGATTACTGCCCACGAAGGAGACTCTAGGGTAAAAGCTGCTAAGACTCAGATGTTAATCCAACAGTATAATACCTTAATCATGTCTGAATCTGAGTCTTTCGATGATTTTTATATGAACCTTACTGATATTGTCACTAAACTTCATGCCAATGGTATAACTTATGATAGACAAGAAATTGTGTCTAAAATTCTGAGATCATTACCACAGAAATTTGACAATAAAAGATATGCTATTGAGGAGATGTGTGATATTAATCTCACTCCTGAATTACTCAGTAGCAAATTAAGATTTGTGGAAATGGAATTAGAGTTTAAGAAACAATTGACCCACACTAATAGGAAACATACCAATTCCAATCTTAGCTTTACCTCTAAGATGATTAAGCCTGAGTTAAACACCCCTAGTAATGATTCTGATGAGGACTGTGACTTAGAAAGTCTAGATAATCAGATTGCCCTAATGACAAAACAATTTAAGAAAATTGTTAAATTTAGAAACAGTGTTGCAAATAGACAGGGCAAGTCTAATTATTCTACTCCATCAAATCACAAGCCCCATGAGAAACCTCATGACAAACAGAACAAGGACAACACAAGACCTCACAGAGACCTCAAGAAGACTGAATGCTATAGATGTGGTAAACTAGGACACATTGCTCAAGACTGTAGAGTTAATTTAAATGCCCAAAACAAACACTCTAGAGCCAATATCTGCAAAACCTGGGATGACTCAAGTGATTCTGAAAATGAGGAACCTGAGACATCTGATGGTTTTGATCCTTGTTTATCTTTCTTTGCCAAAATCATATATAATGATGATATGCCTATGCTTGATAGTGAGGATGAGTTTAGTAATTCTAGTTCTGTTGCTTTGAATCATACTTTAACTGGTTTAGATGCTTTACTTACTGAGAACATTAATACCTCTTCCTCGGGGTGTGTGAGTCAAAGGGAAATCGATAATGCTGATGTCAATGGGTGCGTGAGTTTAAGAAATGAAACCTTAGGGGTCACTTCACACACTTCACTTAGTGACTCTGACAATGATGATCTCCCAGACATCCACACTCTATATACTAAAACTCTTAAGAAAAGTACTAGACTAGAAAAGATTGTGAAAGATCTTACCAAAAAGCTAGAGGATCTAAGCCTAATGGTAAAACTGAATGCTGAAGAGTATACTACTCAATGCATGTCTCATGAAAGTGAAGTCAAAGTGTTTGATGAAAAACTGAAAACTTTAACTGAAGTTAATGAAATTCTGGAGAAAAAATACAAAGGGACATTATTAGAATTAGAACAAACAAAAGAAAAGACAGCAACTGTTTTCAAAAAATTTACCAAATTTGAAAACAATTCTAAATGTTTTGAGGAATTCGTTGCTGAATCTAAAACCAATTCTGATGATAGAACTGGAATAGGGTTTTGCCCCAATTTGAAGACACAAACTAAACATGTTGAACCTATCAAGTTTGTGTCAGGAGGCAAAAGACCTATTGAAACATGTCCAGACTTTCATTCTCTAAAAATTAAGTTTGATCATCAAAACACTAACACTGGAGATGCAAGTTACTCTAAGCATGAAAGTTTACCAAAGGGAAAATATGTCTGCCCCCCTATTAGGAAAAGTGAACCTGCTTTCAAATTTGTGCTACCTAGGAATAAAATTCAGCCTCAAAATTTCTCAAAACCTTTGTTTAGAGATTTTCCTAAGGAAAACCCCATTCTGAGCAATCTTTATTGCTCATATTGTGATATATATGGCCACTCTTTTGATAACTGCTATGCTAGGAGACTGATTAAACCTGTCTACAATTCTTCCATATATCCTAACTTTAACTACTCTAGGAGGAGTCGTAACAACTATGTCCTTCCCAGGCCACCAGACAAAAACTCTAATTATAGGAATAGAAGGACTAAACCTAAAAGGACATTTACTAGAAGGATCACCAGAAACTTTTCTAAGTCAAATGCTCAGGAATTCAAATTTACTCAAAATCATGCGCAAAATGTTTTTCAACAAAAATCTAATGCTCGCAAATTTTATCAAATGAGAGCAAATCAGCGCAAACAGAAAACCAAAGCAATTTGGGTTAGAAAAGATGATCTAGTACCCCAAATGAAGTGTAATATTGTTATTTCTGCCTTAAAAGCTGAACTTACAACTTCTGGTTGGTACTTGGATTCTGGATGTTCCAAGCATATGACAGGTGATGATACAAAACTTTTAAATAAAACCCATTTTGATGGTGGAAAAGTTGTTTTTGGTGATGGTATATCATCCCAGATCATAGGCAAAGGAACCCTTAAAGAAAAAGGACTTCCACTTCTTGAAAATGTTCTCTTAGTTAAAGGTCTTAAGGCTAATTTACTTAGCATTTTGAAATTCTGTGACTCAAACTACACTATTACCTTTTCAAAGAACAATTGCAAGATTTTAAATGAAAAGGGAGAATGCTTAATTACAGGATTCAGGACCCCTGACAATTGTTATACTGTCATGTCTAGTTCTGAAATCTGTAATGTTGCCAGAATGGATGACAACGAGATATGGCATAACAGAATGGGTCACATTAATTACGAAAATTTGAGTAAATTGTCTTCTCAACAGATAGTTAGAGGAATACCAAAAATTAAACCTATTCATAACATTGTCTGTGGTCCCTGTCAAGAAGGAAAAATTGTTAAAGCACCTCATAAAAGGGTTAAAGATATCCTTACCTCTAATCCCTTAGAACTCATCCATATGGACCTAATGGGTCCTTCTCAAACTGTTAGTCTTTGTGGACACAGTTATATTCTAGTTATGGTTGATGACTTCACCAGATTCACTTGGGTAGCTTTCTTAAAACAAAAATTCGATACTTTTCAAACTTTTTTAAAGATTCTCTTACGGATTGAGAATGAAAAAGACACTCAAGTGAATAGAATCAGAAGTGATAGAGGTGGTGAATTCAAAGACATTGGTATTGTAGAATATTGTGACTATAATGGTTACAAACATGAGTTCAGTGCTCCTAAGACCCCTCAACAAAATGGAATAGCTGAGAGAAAGAATCGAACTCTTCAAGAGATGGCACGTGTCATGCTCCATGCTAAGAACTTACCTAAGTATTTTTGGGTAGAATCTATTCGTACAGCTTGCCATCTTATTAATAGGGTCTATCTTAGAAAGAATTCGAAACAAACCTCTTATGAACTTTGGTACAATAAAAAGCCTAATCTTAAGTACCTTAGAACCTTTGGTAGTACCTGCTATGTTTGCAAAGATAGGGAACACCTATCTAAATTTGAGAGTAGAGGAGATAAAGCCATATTCTTAGGTTATTCACCTAACAGTAGAGCTTATCGAGTGTATAATCTTCGCACTAAGACCTTAATGGAATCCATAAATGTAATTGTTAGTGACACTACTGTAGAAAGCAAGACTAGTGAATTAACTATAGAAGAAGAATCGTCAAATATTTTAGAAAATGACTCTTCTGAAATAGATAATTCATTACCTATTGAGTCACCTGAAGTACCTAACTGGGTTTCTAAAGATCATCCCATAAACAACATAGTTGGTAACCCTGGTGAACCAGTACGTACAAGATCCCAACTTAGAAATTATGCTCTCTATGCTTGCTTTGTTTCTCTCTTGGAACCAAAGAATGTAAATGAGGCATTGAATGACTCTCACTGGATTTCTGCTATGCAGGATGAACTTTTACAATTTGTCATTCATGATGTTTGGTTTCTTGTTCCACGTCCTGATCACAAAAAGGTTATTGGTACTCGTTGGATTTTCAAAAATAAAACTGATGAAAATGGGATGATAATTAGAAATAAAGCTAGACTAGTTGCTCAAGGTTACTCCCAAATAGAAGGACTTGATTTTAATGAGACGTTTGCTCCTGTTACTCGTTTAGAATCAGTTCGTCTGCTTTTTGCTATAGCTTGTCACATGCATTTTACATTATATCAAATGGATGTTAAATCTGCGTTCCTTAATGGAATACTTGCCGAGGAAACCTATGTAGAACAACCTAAAGGGTTCATTGACCCTAATTATCCTAATCATTTATTTCGGTTGAAAAAGGCTTTATATGGTCTTAAGCAAGCTCCTCGAGCTTGGTATGAGCGGCTGTCCAGTTTTCTGCTGGACAAAGGTTTCAAAAGAGGTGGAAATGACCAAACCTTATTTGTCAAACATTTTGGCAAACACATTACTATCGCTCAAGTCTATGTAGACGATATCATATTTGGATCCACTTCTACCTCAGAAGTAAAATCTTTTGCTGAAATTATGAGTAAGGAATTTCAGATGTCCCTTATGGGGGAATTACAGTTCTTCCTAGGTCTCCAAGTCAAACAACAACCAGATGGCTTGTTTCTTTCGCAGACTAAGTACGCATTAGAGATAGTTAAAAAATTTGGCCTCGAGAGTGCAAAAAGTGCTAAAACGCCTATGAGTACTACAGACAAATTATCTAAAGATGAAAATGGAAAATCTGTAGACTCTACCTTATATCGTAGTATGATTGGCACATTACTCTATCTGACTGCCTCGCGTCCTGATATCATGTATGCTGTTTGTGTTTGTGCACGTTATCAAAACAACCCCAAGGAGAGCCATTTAAACGCTGTTAAACGCATAATTAAATATGTTAAAGGCACTTTAAATTTAGGAATTTGGTACACGAATGACACACCTAGCACTATTATTGGGTACACTGATGCTGATTGGGCTGGGTGTACTGATGATAGTAAAAGCACTTCAGGCGCATGTTGTTATATTGGTAATAACTTGGTAGGATGGAGTAGTAAAAAACAGAACTGCACATCTCTCTCGACTGCTGAATCTGAATACATAGCCGCCGGTAGCTGTTGTGCCCAATTGTTTTGGCTTAAACAAATGCTAAGTGATTATGGTATTCTAGAACCCACACTTCATCTCTATTGTGATAATCAAAGTGCTATTAACATCTCTAAGAACCCTGTTCAACACTCGCGAACTAAGCACATTAAAATAAGACATCATTTTATTCGTGAATTAGTTTAAACCAAGGAATTAAAAATCAATTATCTTTCTACTGATCTACAACTTGCAGATTTATTTACCAAACCTCTTGATTACAATAGATTCATTTCTTTACGTAAATCTATTGGTATGATTTGTGTTGAGTAACTACCTGTTATATTTGCCAAGTTCCTTCCCTTTGTCCATTTGAGACAAAATGGGGGAGAAATTTGAGTCTACTGCATTTACTAAAAAGCTTGATCTTAGTAATTTTTTGCAGGTATTCTTCTTGTACAGTCATTCTTCATTGTAATAATAGGATGTTAAACTGTATATAGTTGAGTTATATAATTTTTGCTTTCTAGGATTTGGGTAGATAGAACCTTTATAGGAATAAGTTTTTCTTTTTTGTTGTCGCCCTACGAGTTGAGATGACTCAAAGGAGATTTTGTCTCATATTTCCAAAGGGGGAGATTGAAGCCCTTATACTTTTGACTCATTTGAGTCTAGACTGTATAAGAGCTCATCTAGTTTGGAAATTGTGACAAAATAGTGTCTATCCTAGAAACCAAAGAGCTTCAGAGATTGGGTTGCTTCTTCTTCTATCCATCTTGTGATGATCCTGAGACTATAGCCATCACTCACACACTTAGAATTTCATTCTTGCATTTCATATTGCACCACTATGTGTATTAATGTTGTGAGTGTGTTTAAATCCCTCAATTTGATTTTTAATAATTTTTTGGGAATTTAAAACATATTTTAAACAAGGTTTTATTTAATTAAAACTTGATTTAAAAAGTCTTGGGGTTAATGTATAAATATGGATTGTTGTGTTTATTGGCCTAAAGTTACTCTGGGTAGAAACCGAAAGCGCTAGAGACTCTAGGGTTGGCTTTGTAATTATTTTGGGACGCGCGTTTACATTCGTCCTCAGGCCAACACTTGTTGTTCTCTGATTGGACCTAGGTGTGTTTCTTTACAGAGACATACCATCGCTTGTTATCAGCCCTTGGATCAACCCTTATCGATGGCCTGCATGTCTTTTGAGTGAATCCCAGTGTAAACCCTTAAGCCAATCATAGCCTGTTTAATCCACCGCCTGTTGTGATCCCTTGGATTGCAGTCAATGGAGCTTGACTCAATCTCAGCCATTGTTTTTGAACGATGCTCTGGAATCTTCTCCTCTTCCTATTTAAAGGCCTCTCATCTCAGCCTTCGAAAGCTTTTGCCATTTTGAAAAGTCTCAGAGAATAGAGAGAGGAGAGAGAAGAGAGAAGAGAGAAGAGAGAAGTTAGAGAGAGAAACCAAACCCTAGTTAGAAACCCTAACTTCGTCCAAATACCTCAAAACCTAAACCACTTACCTCTCCATAAACACCATAACCAGATAAACACCGTCCTTAGTGTTTCTTGAGTTATGAGAGTTCGAGTTGAGTGATTTCTGGGTTGCTGAAATCCTTGTGTTCATAAATCTTATTTCCAACTTAGACATAGACTCAGATCTTGTTTCTCTTTCAATAGAAATCATAGATCTGAAGTTTTTCATGTCACAGAACACTTAGTTGCATTTATTTCTCATCTTGAGAATTTCGTTGTTGATTGTTTTCTGTTAAAACATTTTTCTTCTTCAAAGATCAACAATAGATGTTTTTCTATTTCTGTTTTTACAAAACCTAACCTGACCTAGTGGGATTCGCACTTGGAGGGTTCTCAATCCACATAATATTTTCAAAAGTGATTGAGAAAGGTCTTGACCGATTTCTTAAGCAAGATCTCCGTGGAATCTGGGTTATTTTGAAAGGTCAAAAAGGTTCTTGGTTTTGTAAGAAAGAAAAATAACAAATACACTGCATATAGACTTTATATGTGATTTGTTAGGATCGTCTGTAACTAATAAGTGTGTGTGTGTGCATGCATGTGTTTTAGAACACCATTCACAAACATCTTCACACTACAAACACTCAAAGTGTTGGCTATAAGATTTGGTGAACAATAAGTCGACGTAAAGTGCTGGAACAAAGAAGAGTTGACAAACTGAGACAACTACATCAACAAACAAGATCTGCAGAAAAGTTAAGGACGCCAGAGGGTACAATCCTGAACTTGTATAGATTTGTTTTGTGTGCATGTTAGTTAAATAGGTTGTAACTCGCATATTTGTTTTAGTGATTGTTTTTGTTTTACTCCGTAGAGGGAGTCGTGGACGTTTCCTCAAGGTTGAGGTTTTACCACGTTAAAAATCCTGAGTATCGATATTTCTACATCTTCTCATCTCTTTCTAATAGTGTGCTGAGTTTAAAACATTTTAAACTGTTTACTAAAACTTGTTATCAAATCTTGTTCTAATCTCGTACATACTTTTGTTAACACATCTTGTGTTCAAAATCGTTTTGATTTAAGTAAAGAGTTTCTTCAACAAACTTTCGGAGTTGCTTAAATAGTTTATTTTCATAAACGGCTTTGGCAACGCTATTTCACTTCTACTACTTCTTCCGAGTCCGGAATCCATCCATCTTCCATGGAGAATATAGATCAAGCACCAGTCATACAACCGGATCTGACGACAGTCCTAGCTCAGCTCGTGTCCAAGATTGACCACCTCCAAATTGAGGTCCGAGAGATGCAACAAAACCAGGTTCCTATTCCTCAAGAGCCCGAGGCCCTGTTCCCTCATGCTATGGGTCCACCCGAGCCTATCTAGGTTCCGAAATAATATCAGCACACTCCACGTGCCCCTCCTGCCAATGGGCCGCCACTGCCCAGCTTCCCATGCCAAGTATTGCCTAGCCTATGGCTAACCTGCCTGTGGTTGTTGATCTAAAGGAGGAGGAGTTGAATAAAGTCAAAGAGGATCTCAAGATGATCACCAAGAAGTTTGACCAGGTCAGGATATCTGGGAATTACATGGACTACACCCATATGTCTCCTTATCCTAAAGCAAGGTTACTCGAGAAGTTCAAGATTCTAAATATCAAGAAGTTCGGAGAGAGTGGACCCCCAATTGTTCATCTTCGCAGTTATCATCATTCCATGACTCTACTAGGGGCTTCTGAAGAGGTGATGGCCCAATTGTTTCAGTAAACTTTGAAGGATAGTGCCCTTCGATGGTTTTTATCTCTTGAGGAATCCAGAATCCGTAGTTGGGAGGATGTAGCCCGAGAATTCATATCAAGGTACAAATACAACGAAGAGCTTGAGGTCACCCGTCGTGATTTAGAGCTGCCCAAATAGAATCCAGGAGAATCAGTCAGTAACTTCATAACCCGGTGGAGGGAGCGAGCAGCTACCATGACCAATTGGCCATTTGAAGAAAAACATGTCAACATAGTGAAGAAAAACTTCTTGCCCCATATCCGAGCGATGATGGGAGGATAATACTATCCCCACTTTCGATCTCTCATAGAGGCAGAAGTGGAAATTGAGGAAGGCCTTGTTAAAACAGAGGTTAAACCAAAGAAGGTGTCCGAATAATTCACCCCTAGAAAGTATGACAAGCCTGCCAGTGCTAACGTTTCGACCATCAATAACATCTCTCAACCAACCACATCATGGGCACTAGAAAACCGCCCTGCCCCCATCCGAAGGGAATACACTGAGCTCCATGCTCCCCACTCCAAAGTTTACCAAGCCCTGTTAAGACGAAACCTCATCAAACCCTTGGATCCCCGTCCATTTCCAAATCCACTCCCAAGAAACTTCAAGGCCGAAGCTCATTGCGCCTTCCCCCAAACTACTGACCACACCACTGACCAATGCTTTCACCTCCGTAACGTAATCCAATATCTCATTGACCAGGGTACCATCGCCCCACCAGCCAATTCTAAGCTAAACATTACTCACAATCCACTTCTGAATCACACTAATGCCATCTTCTTAGAAGAAAACACATATTTTGATCCCTCAACTCAAATCACATCCATATTGTCACACCCCAAACCCAATATCCATACAAATCATTAGTTATTAGAATAATTGGATCATAATCTCGAGCCCATTGAAAATTTAATTCATTTATCAATATTTTTCTGCATAATGAACATAATATTGTTCTTGTGCCATAACGAAGTCAACATCACAGTACAATACTATAATTAACTATGATCAACGCAATCCATACTAAATCAATATATACAAGGTGTGAGTATATTAAAATGTTCAGTGTGACAACGATAAAATCTCCATACTTAAACCCCAACTCTTCTAACGGTTCAACTCTCAAAGTTACCGGTCATATATTATCCTAGCTGGCAGCGTATAAACCTGAAATTGTTAAAATATAAACCGTAAGCATTAAGCTTAGTGAGGTACTCCTTCCCTGCAATGTAATAACAATTCTATATCGAATATGTGGATGTAAAATCCGAACAATCCTGCCCATTGGCAATAACAAATCATGGATCATAAGATCCAAATAATTCTTCCCATTGGCAATAACAAATCCTGGATATTTGAATATCCAAACAAATCCTGAATACCGAAGTATTCAAACCAATCCTGGATCATGAGATCCAAACAAATCCTGGATATTTTAATATCCAAACAAATCCTAAATACCGAAGTATTCAAACAAATCCGCTCTTAAAGTTATATTCATATTCATATATGAAAAAAATCATAAGTACACTCACCTTGATAGTTTAACTAGCTTTTTCCTTGACTTTATCCGGTACTTGTTCAATCAACTCTTCTTCCCTTTCTATCATTCTTAAAATATTAGTATCATCATAAGAATATCATTAATCCAAAGAATGATTTAAACATAATTCATTCCATAAGCATCACATGATTCCATTCAACTCATTTATCACAATTGAAGTTCCATCCAAATCCATGTTAATATATTTAACATATCCAAATCATAGACCAAATATAAATTCATTTATTCTTGGTAATTCAATCCTTGTCATATTAGTATTCCAATACAAAAGACGGTACATCATTTCAAGTCTCCTAAAGCAAGATATGCCCATTTCTTTACCACATAGCAAATATGCCCTATAGGCTCTTTTATCGTTCATTCAACTTCAAGGAATTTCCATAATTTTTCTACATCATAAATTTATATGATAATTCACCCAAAATAAGTAAACATATTGAAAAATAGTAGATTAAAATTTCATAATTTTTAAGGTTCGTTTGCTATGTCAAGCAAAACACCGAACACATGGCGGGCATACTTTCACCCTTAGGGCAGATTTCATACCCGAACTTCAAACTCTCACCAAGGACTCATTTATTTGTATTTTCACATGATTTTCGGATATGTCATACATATATGAGTCCAGGTTAATATCCAATTGGAATCAATCGATTCCAGTAACTATACAAAATATATGGAAGTTTGAATAAACAAAGTTTCTAAACAAAGCAGTCTTAGGGTTTTGTACAGTCAACTTAACTTAAACTTGCATATATCCATAAATATGCACCCAAGTACGAAATTTCAATAAATAATCAAGGATTTATGTCATCTAAATCATAATTGCAAGAAAAATAACAAGATTCATGGTTGGAATTACCTTAGGGGATTCTATGTAATTTTCTATGAATTTTTTTGAATGTTTCTCCTCACTTTCTTCTTCCTAACCCTCACAATTGTTCTTACTCAACTTAAAACTCTCCCAAACTTAGTTTGCTGAATAAAGGATGATATATAAAGGGTTTAAGTCGTCCAAAACAACCTGCACCTCCAACCAATCAATTTATAACATGTGTCATCATATAAAATAAAATATCGTTTAAGGCTAAATGACTACTTTAGACCCTGTTCGTAAAAAGACAATATCTTCCCACTCGGATGTCCGTTCGATGGAACGTTTGTTGTGTTACAAACCTAACTCATATATCTACAAATATCTAGTTTACACCTCAAGTTCATTGTTATGTCATAAAGGTTAAAACTAGTCTCCAACAGGAATATTCCTATCGAAAACTTCAAATTTTCATATTTGTAACTAATTCGATATTTCATGTTTTATGAAGGTAGGATTAGACTAAACATAATGAATTAACATTATATATACTAATAACATATTATTCATATCACATAAGATAATCATGATTTAAATATAATTTATCATAATTATATTCGGGTTGTCACAATTCTCCCCCAGTTAAGAAATTTCGTCCCCGAAATTGACATGCCTTGGTTCTCTGAATCAAACAAATACGGATAACGCATCTTCATGCTATCCTCACTCTCCCATGTAGCTTCTTCCATGGAATGCCTTTTCCACATAAACTTCACAAGTGGGATCACTTTTGATCTCACTATTTGTTCCTTCCTATCCACGATGGCAAATGATTCTTCCACATAACTCAAGTCTTCCTTTAACTCAATAGGCTGTTCCACTAACACATGTGAAGGATCCGCTACATACTTTCTTAACATAGAAACATGGAAAACATCATGTAACCGAGCTAACTCTGGTGGTAATGCTAACTTGTAGGCAACCATCCCGACCTTTTCAAGGATTTCATAAGGTCCAATGTAGCGTGGACTTAATTTCCCTTTCTTTCCAAACCTCATAACTCCTTTCCATGGCGATCTCCGGAGAAACACATAATCCCCTTTCTGGAATTCCAAATCTTTTCGTCGTTTATTCGCATAACTTTTCTGTTTGCTTTGAGTTGTTCTCATTCTATCTTGAATAATCTTCACTTTTTCAGTAGTGACTTCAATCAATTTTGGACCCTCTATCTTCCTTTCACCAACTTCACCCCAACATATCAGTATACGACATCGTCTACCATACAAAGCTTCATATGGTTCCATACCAATAGTAGATTGAAAACTATTGTTATATGCAAATTCTATCAAAGGCAAATATTCATCCCAATTTCCTTTAAAATCAAGCACACAAGCTCTAAGCATATCTTCCAAAATTTGTATTGTCCTTTCAGACTGCCCATCTGTCTGAGGATGAAAAGCCGTACTAAACTTCAAGTTAGTACCCATAGCACACTTCAAGCTATCCCAAAATTTGGATGTAAAAGTAGGGTCTCTATCTGAAATAATAGATACCGGTGCTCCATGCAATCGAATAATTTCATTAACGTACAATCTAGCATACCTATCAACTGTATATGTAGTCTTGACTGCTAGAAAATGAGTGGACTTCGTCAATCTATCCACCACTACCCAAATCGAATCTGACCCCTTCTGAGATCGAGGAAGCCCAACCACAAAATCCATCGTTACATGATCCCATTTCCATTCCGGTATTGGCAATAGCTGAAGCAGACCAGTAAGCTTCTGATGCTCCACTTTCACTTGCTGACATATAAGGCACCTAGCAACAAAATCAGCTATTTCCTTTTTCATATTATTCCACCAATAATGCTCCTTTAAATCCCTATACATTTTAGTATTACCAGGATGCATAGTATAAATGGAATTATGAGCCTCATATAAAATTTCCTCTTTCAATCCACACACATTAGGCACGCATAATCGATGCTTATACAATAAAGTGCCATCATTCACAATACAAAAATCTTGATACTTACCATCTCGGACATCTTGTCGTTTCTTCTCAAGAAAAGGATCTTGACTTTGAAAATCACGAATACGGGTAGCTAACATAGGCCTCACGCTTACATGAGCAAAGAACCTGTCCCCGTCGTCTAGCTTCAATTCTACTCCCATTAATCTCAACTCCATAATGTGGGAAACTCTAGTACACCAAATACAAGATAACCTGCCTGAAGCCTTTCTACTCAAAGCATCTGCAACTACATTCGCCTTCCCCGGATGGTAGTGAATTGTACAATCATAATCTTTAATTAACTCCATCCACCACCTCTTCCTCAAATTCAACTCCTTCTGAGTAAATAAATACTTAAGGCTTTGATGGTCAGTAAAAATTTCACATACCTCACCATATAGATAATGACGCCACAATTTCAAAGCAAACACAATAGCAGCAAGTTCCAAATCATGTGTAGGATAATTACGTTCATGTGTACGCAACTGCCTAGAAGCATAAGCAATAAGTTTACCATGCTACATAAAAACACAACCCAACCCCTGATGTGAAGCATCGGTATAAATAACAAAACCATCTCCACCGTGTGGAATAGTAAGAACAGGTGCAGTTACCAACCTCTTCTTTAATTCTTCAAAACTATTTTCATAATCAGAATTCCATTCAAACTTAATATCTTTTCGGGTCAATTTAGTCATTGGCAAGGCAATTGAAGAAAATCCCTTAATAAACCTTCTATAATACTCAGCTAAACCCAAAAAACTTCTCACCTCAGTGACATTATTTGGCCTCTCCCATTTTACAATAGCTTCCACCTTCTTGGGATCAACACATATACCATCTCGAGAAATAACATGGCCTAAAAATACAACTTTTGATAGCCAAAATTCACATTCGCTAAACTTAGCATACAATTGCTTATCTTTCAACACATTCAAAATAGTTCTGAGATGCTTTTCATGTTCAACCATATCACATGAATAAATCAGAATATCATCAATAAAAACTATCACAAATGAATCAACAAAAGGATGCAGTACCCGATTCATAAGATCCATAAATACAGCTGGAGCATTAGTGACCCCAAAAGGCATCACCAGAAATTCAAAATGACCATACCGAGTACGAAAAGCAGTTTTAGAAATATCACTCCCCTTCACCCTCAACTGATGATAACCTAGTCGCAAGTCTATCTTTGAAAACACTTTAGCACCCTGTAAGTGATCAAACAAATCATCTATACGAGGTAAAGGATATTTGTTCTTAATTGTAGCTTTATTCAGTTGCCTATAGTCAATACACAAATGCATAGTACCATCTTTCTTTTTCACAAATAAAACAGGTGCACCCCATGGAGATACACTTGGCTGTATGAACCCTCTATCAAGTAAATCCTATAACTGAATCTTGAGTTCTTTTAATTCAACAGGTGTCATTCTATACGATGCCATAGAAATAGGGGTTGTTCCCACTGCTAATTCAATACTGAATTCAACCTCTCTCTCTGGCGGTAATCCAGGCAATTCGCTAGGAAACACTTCTGGAAAATCTCGTACTATAGGGGCATCAACTAATTATAAAGCCCCCTTCGCAGTGTCAAGAACACATGCAATAAAACCCTCACAACCCTTACTCAATAATTTCCTTGCCTGAATAGCAGAAATAATGCAACTAGGAAAAATTTTCCTTTCCCCCACAAATTTAAATTCAGACTCACAAGGTAATTTAAAAATAACTTCCTTACGGAAACAATCCATGGATGCATGATATTTGGATAACCAATCCATTCCCAAAATTATGTCAAAATCAGAGATACCCAAGGGAAGTAAGTCTATAACTGTATCTCTAACCCCCATAGTCAAAACACAATCACGAAAAACATATTCAATTACAATCATATCCCCCATAGGCATGGAAATACTCAACCCCACCTCTAAATGAGTACATGGTCTATTCAAATATGTGGAAAATGCATATGACACAAAAGAATGTGTGGAACCAGGATCAATCATAACATAAGCGCTTTT
This sequence comes from Sambucus nigra, assembly GCA_949130495.1. Classification (NCBI taxonomy): domain Eukaryota; kingdom Viridiplantae; phylum Streptophyta; class Magnoliopsida; order Dipsacales; family Adoxaceae; genus Sambucus; species Sambucus nigra. Next base: position 376,888,812 of record OX422212.1, read on the forward strand.
ACCAGTAACAGAAAGTGTACTTGTCACCACATCTGGAGTAATATGAGCTTCTTTCATTGTAAAAACTCGTCCACCTGGCCTGGAATTACCAGCTTGTCCTCTGCCCATACTTTTCACTGCACTACCTGGAGATAACATTCTGCTTGCTACTTCACTATGTACTGCTGGAGTCTCTGCTAATTGCGGACAATTATTCTTAATATGCCCCACTTGATGACAATGGTAGCATTCCAATCCCTTAAGCTTAGTACACTCAGATTTATAATGCCCTTCCTCTTTACAAAAGAAACATGTAACACCTCCTATTGGGGCCTCACCTCTCCCTGACTTTCTGGAAGAACCAAAAGATCCTCCACCCCTGGTATCTCTGCCCAATCTCCCCTGACCTCTACCACTATCTCCACCACCTCTCTCAAATTTATGAGGTTCAATCTTAACACTTCCACCCTCACCTCCCTTAGAGTGAGATGCGTCGAATCTACTCTTCTTAAAACTCTCTCTACTCACCACCCCTTGGTTCATTTGCCTTTCTGCTATCGTGGCTTTGTTTACCAGAGAAGCATAATCTTCTAACTCATAAGTGGCCACTCTATTTTGAATAGGACAAATCAGTCCATCTTGAAACTTACTACATTTATCTTCTTCATCCTGCACATACTTAGTAGCAAATCTAGACAAAGCAGTAAATTTAGCATCATACTCCCTCACAGACATGTTCCCTTGGGTTAAATTTATAAACTACCTCAACTTCTCCCTCCTATAAACCTTAAGAAAATACTTAACATACAAAGCTTTAATAAATTCAGCCCAAGTAATAACATCAGTACCTTCCATCCTGGGCACTAAATGGTTGTTGGCTTCCCACCAATATTTCGCCTCTCCTTTGAGCTTAAACACAACTAGATTCACTTTCTGGTTATCTGGAACCTTCATAACTGCAAAGATAGTTTCTAAATCTCTGACCCACGTCTCAGCTTCTGTAGGTTCAACTGACCCTGAATATTCTGGAGGATTCAACTTCAAAAACTTCTCATGCATGGAATCTTTCATTTCCTTCCTTGCCTCTTTCTCAATCCTAGCCACAGTCTTTGATTCTAAATATCTATCCTGTTGTTCTGCCATTTGCGCCATATTTCTTTCCTGTTGCTCTGCCATCCTCTTGATTGCCTGTGCCATTTTTTGCATCTCTGTAGGTTGCTCTTGCTCTCTAGCCCTTCCAGCAACACTTTGCTTTACTTCAGTATTCTCTGTACGAGAAGCCACTCCCTCTTCTCTATGTTGTCCATTCCTAGGTTCCATCTGGAATTATCTATAATACAACAAAGTTCTAACAACCAATATAAACAGTTTATACTACTAAACTATTGGTTAGTACATAAATAATTCATAAATATCAAATCAACTCAATACTGCCATCTAACCGTCACACACGTCCAGAATTAATAACCACGCTCTGATACCACTAATTGTCACACCCCAAACCCAATATCCATACTAATCATTAGTTATTAGAATAATTGGATCATAATCTCGAGCCCATTGAAAATTTAATTCATTTATCAATATTTTTCTACATAATGAACATAATATTGTTCTTGTGCCATAACGAAGTCAACATCAGAGTCATAATTAGAGATTATACAATACTATGATAAACTATGATCAACTCAATCCATACTAAATCAATATATACAAGGTGTGAGTATATTAAAATGTTCAGTGTGACAACGATAAAATCTCCATACTTAAACCCCATCTCGTCTAACAGTGCAACTCTCAAAGTTACCGGTCATATATTATCCTAGCTGGCAGCGTATAAACCTGAAATTGTTAAAATATAAACCGTAAGCATTAAGCTTAGTGAGGTACTCCTTCCCTGCAATGTAATAACAATTCTATATCAAATATGTGGATATAAAATCCTAACAATCCTGCCCATTGGCAATAACAAATCATGGATCATAAGATCCAAATAATTCTTCCCAATGGCAATAACAAATCCTGGATATTTGAATATCCAAACAAATCCTGAATACCGAAGTATTCAAACCAATCCTGGATCATGAGATCCAAACAAATCCTGGATATTTTAATATCCAAACAAATCCTAAATACCGAAGTATTCAAACAAATCCGCTCTTAAAGTTATATTCATATTCATATATGAAAAAAATCATAAGTACACTCACCTTGATAGTTTAACTAGCTTTTTCCTTGCCTTTATCCGGTACTTGTTCAATCAACTCTTCTTCCCTTTCTATCATTCTTAAAATATTAGTATCATCATAAGAATATCATTAATCCAAAGAATGATTTAAACATAATTCAATCCATAAGCATCACATGATTCCATTCAACTCATTTATCACAATTGAAGTTCCATCCAAATCCATGTTAATATATTTAACATATCCAAATAATAGACCAAATATAAATTCATTTATTCTTGGTAATTCAATCCTTGTCATATTAGTATTCCAATACAAAAGACGGTACATCATTTCAAGTCTCCTAGAGCAAGATATGCCCATTTCTTTACCACATAGCAAATCTACCCTATAGGCTCTTTTATCGTTCATTCAAATTCCAGGAATTTCCATAATTTTTCTACATCATAAATTTATATGATATTTCACCCAACATCAGTAAACATATTGAAAAATAGTAGATTAAAATTTCATAATTTTTAAGGTTCGTTTGCTATGTCAAGCAAAACATCGAACACATGGCGGGCATACTTTCACCCTTAGGGCAGATTTCATACCCGAACTTCAAACTCTCACCAAGGAGTCATTTCTTGGTATTTTCACATGATTTTCGGATATGTCATACATATATGAGTCCAGGTTAATCTCCAATTGGAATCAATCGATTCCAGTAACTATACAAAATATATGGAAGTTTGAATAAACAAAGTTTCTAAAGAAAGCAATCTTAGGGTTTTGTACATTCAACTTAACTTAAGCTTGCATATATCCATACATATGCACCCAAGTATAAAAGTTCAATAAATAATCAAGGATTTATGTCATATAAATCATAATTTCAAGAAAAATAACAAGATTCATGGTTGGAAATACCTTAGGGGCTTCTATGTAATTTTCTATGAATTTTTTTGAATCTTTCTCCTCACTTTCTTCTTCCTAACCCTCACAATTGTTCTTCCTCAACTTAAAACTCTCCCAAACTGAGTTTGCTGAATAAAGGAGGATATATCAAGGGTTTAAGTCGTCCAAAACAACCTCCAACTCCAACCAATAAATATATAACATGTGGCATCATATAAAACAAAATATCATTTAAGGCTAAATGACTACTTTAGCCCCTGTTCGTAAAAAGACAATATCTTCCCACTCGGATGTCCGTTCGATGGACCATTTGTTGTGTTACAAACCTAACTCATATATCTACAAATATCTAGTTTACACATCAAGTTCATTGTTATGTCATAAAGGTCAAAACTAGTCTCCAACAGGAATATTCCTACTGAAAACTTCAAAATTTCATATTTGTAACTAATTCGATATTTCATGTTTTATGAAGGTAGGATTAGACTAAACATAATGAATTAACATTATATATACTAATAACATATTATTCATATCACACAAGCTAATCATGATTTAAAAATAATTTATTATAATTATATTCGGGTTGTCACACATATACTCTCCTAAACCTCTTCAAATTTGCCCATATTTCCTCCTACACCCTACTAGCCTCGCTGATCAGGCACTGTCACTCCTTACCAGAGAATGCATCGCTGTTCATACCCATTCTGAAAATGGAAGTATGGAATTGTCAGAGGTGTTAAATTAACTCCTAGAGTTCGGGTTGAAATTGCCCTCACAGATGGTCATCGATTGACAGAAGTTCAGCACACTTTTCTTGGAGGCACGGAAATGGGCCCGAGATTCAGACAAGTGGGTGGTACCAACCGACGAAGTCAGCCTAGATGATGTTGTCCAGACTATGGAAGAATTATTCGGTAAAACCAACAGCATTTGCAGTATCTCCGGGTTACTTGACACTTTGAAGCTACAAGGGCGCTTGGTCCCTTCAATCACAAATATCCCCACAGAATGGGAGAACTTGTATGAAGAAGCCGTTGAAGTTGTGAAATGCATCGACTTTACATGGAAAGACATAGTTGCTACCACCGGATGGGGGGAAGAATTCGAAGATTCGAGTGAAGAACAAGCTTCAGGAAGAGCTGGCCCAATAGCCGACATATATGGGATGATACCATTTGAAGAACTCCTCGGAAAAATAAACAGGGTAGCAGAATAACCTGAGATTGACAAGGAAACGGGATTCGTGTTCTTTCCTTCTTCAGTTAATCACATGACCAGATCAGGGAGATATTACCAGGTTCCAAGCTCACTACTAGAAAATGACAAAGGCAAGGGCGTTGAAAACCTTTATATGCCAGAGATGACCATCGAGGAGAGCAAGATCCTCGATCAACTGAATAAAACCCAACCTAACATCACTCTATAGGGGATTTCCATGTCTTCCACGTTGTACAGAAATGATTTAATCAAATTACTCACCGGACCCATAGTTCATCCCTCTACCACACCAGAAGAAGTGGTAAATCTGGTCGGATCCTTTACCTCTACCCGAATGCTATCATTTTATGAAGAACAAATCCCCAAAATTGGGTCGAATGACAATCATGCACTCAATATCTCCGTCGAAGTTATGGGAAAGGTCGTGCCACTCTCCCTTGTCGATAATGGATCGGCCTTGAATGTTTGCCCTCTGAGAACTTTCAAGTGTTTAGGCCTGAAAGAAAGTGACCTCGCTCCAACCTCCGCCGCTGTGCGTGCCTACGATAATACCCGTCGTGAGGTGATGGGGTCCATAAAACTTGAAATAGGGTTCGCCCTATAAACCCAGTCGTTGAATTCCAAGTCATAGACATCCCATCTTGTTTCAACCTGTTGCTTGGACGACCCTGGCTCCACAATATCAAGGGTGTGTCTTCCTCACTCCATCAAAAATTGAAGTTCTTCGCCAACGGGTGAGTCATCACCATTTTGGCCGACAATGAAAAAGCCGAGGGGCAAACACCAGCATTCCAATTCTCGAGATACAGCACGGGTCAAATGATATGCTCCTATCAGGATTCCGAGTTGAACCACTCCTACTCCTGGCAGGGGACGGTTTCAAAGAAAAGTTTTGTCTAGAATATGACCCTCATGGCAATGTCAATGTGATTTAGATGTTCAGAAACATGTACTTTATGCCCGGACTGGGGCTAGGGCAAAGGCAGTAAGGGATACTTGGGCCCATCGAACTGAAGAAAGCTTTCCCTCCTTGTGGCTTGGGGTATCAACCATCAAAACAAGAGCTCAGAATGATCCGCAAGTATCGACCAAAGAGAAGATCAGACTGCATCCGAACTATCTCAGGAGACTCCTTAAATGGACGATTCATCAAAGAAGGCGAGGACTTCCCCTTTTGCAGTTTTCTAGAACCATGGTATGACCACACAGATAAGAATATGAAGCCTGGAATGGAGATCTTTTTCCAAGACAGCTACCCATGGGCCGAAAGTTTCCAACATCGCGTACAACCACTCATTAAAGATACCGGAGAGACTAAGGAAAGCGATTCCGAAGATTCCTTCAACTTACAGATACTGGAGCTGGCACTCTGCATGATTCATTCAGGCACTACATCAATGGACCCATCCCGTCTGATTAAAGTTGCTGATACTCCTCTCCTCAACTGGCATGATGTGCGAGTTCTACCCCTTGAAATCTCCCCTAACCCTAATGTCTACCCTATTTCTTCTTCTGTTTCCTATCCTTGCTCAAATGTAATCGAGACCTCTTTTGATGAGGTTCTCAATGCTGTTTTTCCTATCAATGAAATAAATGAAGATTTTGAGTATCTTACTGTGCCTTACATTAACTGCTTGAATTCTAATCAAACTTTTGATGATGATGATTTTACAAATGAATAATTCTTAACTGATATAAATGAGGTTAATAATAAACAACATAATCGCGTTCAAGTTAATGAAGAAGAGACTGTTGTCATTAATCTCGATTCTAGTAGCCAACTGCGTGAGATTAGGATTGGGGCCACCCTTGACGAGCATGAGAGCGCATAACTCGAAGAATTGCTGAAGGAGTTCGTAGATGTTTTCGCATGGTCCTATGATGATATGCCCGGCATCGATCCTGAAATAGCTCAACACGAGATCCCCACTCTCCCAGATTACAAGCCGGTTAAACAAAAATTGAGAAAACTCCACACCGAATGGTCGTTCAAGGTCAAAGAAGAGGTAGTCAAACAGTTAAACGTGGGCTTCATTCGGGTGATCGAATATCCCACATGGCTAGCCAATATTGTACCTATGCCAAAATCAGGAGGGAAGGTTCGAATGTGTGTGGATTATCGAGATTTAAACAAAGCTTCTTAGAAGGATGATTATTCTCTACCCAATATCAACATGATCGTGGATAACAGAGCCAGTCATGCTCTCAAGTCATTTGTCAACGGGTTTGCCAGATACAACCAAATCAAGATGCAGCCAGACCACCAAGAAAAAACTGCATTCATCACCCCATGGGGAACCTTTTGCTACACCGTTATGCCATTCGGTCTCAAGAATGCTGGGATACCTACCAAAGGGCTTCCACAACCATCCTGCATGATCTGATCCACAAGGAGGTCGAGGTTTATGTGGATGATATGATTATCAAGTCCAAAACTAGAGAAGGCCATGTTCCCTCTCTCCGAAAATTCTTTGAACGACTGCGACGGTATCAGATGCGACTTAATCCACAAAAGTGTGTCTTCGGCGTTATAAAGGGAAAACTCTTGGGATTCATGGTCAGCGAAAAGAGGATAGAAGCAGATCCTGCAAAGCTGAAAGCCATACTTGAGATGCCACCACCCCGAACAGAGAAAGAAGTTCGAGGGTTTCTTGGGAAATTATTATATATCAGTCAGTTCATCAACCATCCAACCTCTATCTGTGAATCGATCTTTAAGCTCCTTCGAAAAGATTCAACCAAGGTTTGGAATGAGGCCTGTCAAGAAGCTTTTGACCAAATCAAACAATATCTGACCCAACCTCCAGTTCTCATGCCACCACAGTCTGGTCTCCCTTTGCTACTATACCTAACCATAATCGACACTGCAGCAGGGGCTTTGCTAGCCCAATACCTTTAAGACTCCCGCAAAGAAAGAGTCATCTATTACGCCAGTCGTAAATTGGTCGGGTACGAGGTTAACTACACTGCTTTAGAAAAGGCATGTGTCACACTTTCTGGATCACCCAAAAGTTGCGACACTACATGCTCGCCTTCCACATCAAACTTGTATCCCGAATGGATCCCATCAAATACCTCCTTGAGAAACCCGCCTTATCCAGTCGAATGGCCCGATGGTTGATGCTCCTAACCGAGTTCAATATCGTGTACGTCACACAGAAAGCCATTAAAGGAAGAGCCATCTCTGACTACCTCGTCGATTTCCCCATAGACGAAGCAGATGTCCAGATCTCCGAATTCCCAGATGAAAATATCCTCTGCACCACTCAAGATCGCCTTTGATGGAAAATTTTCTTTGACGGCACTACCAACAAAAAGGGATATGGCATTGGGATACTTCTGATCGCCCCAGATGACTTCCACACTCCCATCGCCATTAAATTGGATTTCCCTTGCACCAACAACATGACGGAATACGAGGCATGCACAATGGGACTCAAGGTTGCTCTCAAGAAAGGTATTAAATACCTTAATGTCTACGGGGATTCTGCCCTTATCATCGGTCAAGTGCTCAGAAAGTGGAAAGTCAAGGACGAAAAGCTTCAACGCTTTCATGCCCAATTAGAAGAATTAGCCTCCCAATTCTGAGATATCACCTTCCATCACCTACCCCGAGCAAAGAATAACCTAGCTGATGCTCTCGCCACCTTGGCCTCCATGGTCGACATCCCCGAAAGAATAACAATGACCCCCTTCCTAGTTCAAAAGCAAGACAAACCGACCCATTGCTACCATATTAAGCTTGTCTCCACTGAATATCTAGAACTAGCCTATTGCTGGTACTATGATATCTGGTGCCTCCTCAAACATGGTAGGTATCCCGAGGGTTCCAATAAGAAAGATCGAACGACCCTCCGAATACTGGTCGCCCAGTACATCATCTGCCATAAAGCTCTACTCAAGAGGAATTTCGATGGAACTCATCGACACTGCATCGCAGGGGCTGAGATTGAGAAAATAATGCAGAAAATCCACAGCGGGGAATGCGGACCCCACATGAATGGTCACATGCTCGCCAAGAAGATCATTCGACAGGGTTACTACTGGACCACCATGATCCAGGATTGCACCGCCTATGTTCGGAGGTGCCTCAAATGCCAACAATTCTCCAACCTTCAACACTTGCCTCCGCGATAATTATACAACATAACCCCTCATTGGCCATTCTCCACCTGGTGTTGACATCATAGGGAAGGTTACACCAAAGGCTTCAAACGGACATGAGTTCATCCTGGTTGCCATCGATTACTTCACCAAATGGGTCGAGGCTGAGTCATATGCAGTATTGAATGCCAAGAAAGTGGCCAAATTCCTCAAGAAAAATATCATCTGTCGATATGGGGCCCCGCACGAGCTGGTATCAGATAACGAGTTGCATTTCAAAGCAGAAGTCACGGAAGTAGTCAACGAGTACGGGATTCAGAGACACAAATCTTCTCCCTACCAACCTCAGACCAATGGTACAGTTGAAGCCGCCAACAAAAACCTCAAAGCCATCATCAGCAAGATGATCAAAAGTTGTAGGGATTGGGCCAACTGGATCCCATTCGCCCTCTGGGGGTATCTAACCTCAATCCGAGCCTCTACTAGGGCTACCCCTTACTCCCTAGTCTACGGCATGGAATCAGTCCTACCTGTGGAGCTAGAAATATCCTCGCTACGCGTCATGCTCGAAAGCATGGTTAGTGAAGAAAACTGGTACCAAATCCGTCTTGATGAGCTAGCCCTCCTAGATGAAAGAAGATTAAAAGCACTTTACCACATACAGGGGTGCCATCGCCGATTAGAGCAATCATTCAACAAGATAATCAAGGACCGCGGTGTCCGGGAGGGGGATTTATCCCTCAAGGAGATAATAGAACCCATCTGGGACCCCAGAGGGAAATTCAAGCCCAATTGGTGCAGCCCCTACATTGTGAAGAAAATCTTATCTGGCGGTGCCGCCATGCTCACTGACCTAGATGGGGAGGAGATGGCTCGTCCAGTCAACCTGAACCGTCTCAAGAAATTCTACCCCTAGTCTGAAATCTCGGCATTCTACGACTCTTCTCATCCCCCTTCTATTCTAAAAAAAATTAAAAAAAAAACTATTTTGCAAACAGATAAAAACATTTTCAAAAAACCCCAAAGGTACGTAGGCAGCTCATGCACCTCACATAAGTGCGGCCCTTTCTTTTTCACAAAATACTATTCTTTTCTTACCTCCGAGAATGGCGGTTCATTCTAAAAATATTTGAACAAAAAGGATTATGTATGCCTTAGCGATCACTATAGATAATTTAAAATACAAAAACTCATCGAAAGGCACAGCTGGATGATCAGAAACTTGTTTATTTCATTAATAAGAAATTACAGTACGGATTACATAAGAAAAAGGAACGAAAAACTCCCTTCCCCACTACCATAAAAGCCAAATAAAATCCCCACATATGTTATGCAAATAAACTCCCTAGGAGTCCTACCCACAGCTACCAGAGGAGCCTGCGCCCTCGTCATCTACATCCTGAGGTCCCCAAGTTTCCCCTGCCTGAATAGAGTGCCGTAAACATTACATGGATCGATGAGCCTTCACCATCTTTGAAAAGACCACAACAACCCCTTCCATGGTGTTAGATAAAACAAACCATCTTTATCCAGTCTCTACTGCCAACATCTTTCTGACTACTTTCCTCCACAACCACTTCATATAATCTTTGGGGGCATGCCAAACCTTCCCGAAAGACTGAGAGGGATGGGTCGACGGATGCCGATTTCTCACAGAGACCCAAGCAACAGACGCAGGCGCTCAGTCAAATCTTCTACCAGAAAGAAGTTTGAGGTCTGAGGGGGCGCGACCTGCGCCTAGCCGAATTGGCGCAAAAGCCGTCAAGGGGAGTAAAAAAAGGTATGTCTGAGACCAACCAGCCGCACATATGAATACTCTTCTAGATCCAGAACAGGATGCAACTGTCCTCACCAAGGCACTGACCAATACATCCCACAAGCCCCATATTCCACAAGCCAATTCTCCCAGTTCTCAACATACAGACCAACACTGATGAAGTAGCGTGAAAAGAAGTTGGGTACGACCAACAAGGGATACTTTGGAGGAGTGGCCAAGCAGAATATTTCAGATTAGCACATGAACAGCATCACAGGGCTACCTCTTAAAAAGTCAGAACGACCTTCTCTCCAGGCATCCAGGCCATTCAGAGTCTTCGTCAATATCATCGCCGTAGGATTGCGACGGTATGACATCCATGAAGTAATTGCGACAAGTTGTGGGTCCACTTGCACCTCCTCAGTCACCAACAGCAATTTTGAAATCAGGCCCAGAACAACGGCTCCAGCATAGCCAGCATCACCTAGTTCACGCAAATGCATAGACTGCAGTATCGCCGGGAGGGAGATCATTCCTCCAGCAACCAATGATCTAGCCGCCGAAGGCGAAATATGAAGAAGCCCGATCAACAAATCCCTGGGAGAGCGAGAAAATTCGGGCAAAGCCGCAGCAACACTGGGATTTACACCCAGTATGGCAGAAAATTCCTCGTAGGTAAGACAAACTTCTTCCAACCCAAAGCGGAATACATGGTCTTCGGGGTACTAGAATTGTACCGTCGCCGTCAGCACGTTCCACTCAAAAGGCCGATTGCGCCACAAGGAGACTCGACGCATGTTGAAAGCATCGTAGTCGACATTATAAGAGCATATAGCTTCCAAGGCTTCGAGGTAGCCATCAAACTCAATGCTACCAGGGAGAGCCATCTTTCAAGGCTAAGAGATGGTGGGCAAGTAGGTAAAAATGCAAAGGTGTGATGAAAACACTCCACCCTTACCCCTTTTTATACTTGAGAACCCTCACAAGAGACACAATTCCTGCAGAAATCGGAGGGAATCCTAACCCATAAGATACCAAAGGCTGAAGAGGGTACCAATCAAAGCTTTGAATTGATGAGACTAGACTGAACTGCCAATAGGCAGGTCAGGATGCTTGCCGATCGGCAACCCCCCCCCATTTTTAGAAATTTCCCTTTTTTCCTCTTTTGTCAAATCAGAAAACTCAATAAAAATAAATTGATATTCTCAGCAGAATTTCAAAATCCCTTTAATTCCCCTTTTTAATCAAAAACCTTCCTTCAAAAAAAATCTAAAAATATTCCTTTTTATGGCCTCATCAGCAAAGTAAAAAGCGCATATGCATGCATTCATTCATCATTAAATAAAAGATAATCAAAAAACTCTATTGCATTGCATATATTTATTTTCTTTGTTACATCATTTTGCAGGAAATAGAAAGAAAAAGAAAAAACAATGGGACTCAGCCCGAACCCACATTCTTTCTCTCTCTCTCTCTCTCTCTCTCAAGAGCTTCCACCCCTGCGGCGTTCTCTCTTCCCCCTACGGCGAGATGACACATCCCCATTACCCGAACCAGAGTCCTCTCCGGACGAGGCAAATGGAACTAAGCAAGAAGGAATGGGAATCGCATCCCAAATATGGGCAGTCGTCGAAGATATCCAGTCTCTAATGTCCCTGAGCCAAGCGGTCGACACCCGGACTTGCTGAAAGAAAAGGTAAAATCAGTATCAAAGCAGAAATGACCAAAACAGAAAAGAAAGAAAGAGAAGAACAGAAAGGTATACCGCAGGTCAAAGAACCTCCTCTGTCAAACCCAACTCCTCTGGATCCATCGCATGAGGACGGTGCAGCATAGGAACCATCCCCCCCATCAGCCCACCGAATGTTGTATGAAGGCGTATACATCCGTACAAAAGGGACCTCCGAGGTCTCCGCCGACGCAGATGTCGACGGACCACCACCGTTGTGGGAAGATCCCACCACCCGACTCGAACCCGCCAGAGGGAAGGGCAGCGCATCATATATGCTGGGCTCCATCAACCAGCTCGTCAAAAAATCCATATAGTCATACGGTGCAGCCGTATCGGTGTATAAGAACTAGGAATCGCCGATCATCGCCATGATCCTCTCATCCTCCAACATCAGTCGTTCCTGACTCATAGATGTAGGAGGTTGCGCGGGTGGCACCACCACCTCCTCCTCAGTAATTTGACGAACCACCCTTTCCTCGAGGTACCAGGAATGGCCGAACTCATGCGCCAGCAAACACCTCATCCTCGCGTTCACCCTGGTCGCCCCCGCATCCTGAATGGCAGCCCCCCACGGGTAAAAGGTCACCTGAAAATCTCCAAGTGAGCATAAATCAATACAAGATCAGAAGGAGAAAAAGTCAAGATTGAAATGGAAAGAGTCTTACCCTACCAATTGTCAGTTCATTCAAGACCTAACGCACCGCCTCCAGGGAAAGAGATCCTTTCGACTGTCGATTGGCCTTACACCATCGATACAATCAGTGTCGTCCTTCAAAGCAATCAGTGGGGTATTGCACCTAATCACCTCATAGAACCACGTATGAATTCACAAGCAAAAAGAGACGCATAAGTAAAATGTGTATGCATGAAAGGAAAATGCGAGTGCATGAAAGGAAAATACGAATGCATGAAAAGAAATGCACAAACTGAAGAATACCTCAAGAAGGTACGTGGCCCCAGTAAAGGTCTGCCAGAAGCACCGGTTGAATGCATCCAGAGAAAATTAAAGAGTCCCAAGGTCAGACTCCCCCAATCAAAGAAAGGGATGTTCGAAAACATACTCAAGTACAGAAGAAACCACAAATGAACGACGTTGCCGCTCGACGCCACCATAAAACCTCCCAATACCAGCAGAATGAATAACCGGGCCATCTACCTCACTTGTAGCCCGTCCTCCACATCAATCACCCTGCTCAGCAGAACACCTTCAGCAGGGACAACCGGAATGAATCCCCAGAAACAATCCTCCCTACATCATCAAGTGCCGCACGCACTACCTCCGGTCTCACACAAAAAGATCAATCTACCTCTATCTCCAGCCCCAGTAGTTGGTGCACATCTATGGGAGTCACCGTCATCTCCCTGAATCTAAAATGAAAGGTGTGGGTAGTGTCCCACCACCTCTCTCCCAAAGCGCACATGATCGCTGTCGAAAGAGGCATCTCATCCAGCGCAGATGACAACCTCCCAAAACTCGCTGATGATACCATCCAGCACACCATAGGTGGGAGATGCTCCCAGACATCCTTGAGCCCCATTGTCCCACGGGCATGCATGTTCTTCAAAGAAAAATCAGACTGACAAAAAGAAAAGTTTCATCAAAGGTCAAGAAAGAAAGAAAAATCACCAAAAAGAGAAGAATGCCAAAGGTCAGGTTACTTACATAACCACTGGGACTCACTCTCGAAGAGAGATGATGCGATGGCTCTCGCAGTAAGGTCCGCTCATCCGCAACAGGCTCAAACGCATCAAAGGAGTTCTCACTCCCCAAAGCAAGAGGCGCCCTAGCCCTCTACTCCACATTCGCCCAATCATCAACGGTCAACCACTCCCGATGGACTGCAGTGCTCACAAAAGCGGACATTTCTTGAATATCGGAATGATAGAACGATTTGTAAAAGAATCGCAGAGAGAGAGAAAGCAAAAGAAGTTATGAAAAATGAGGGGATTCGCCCCCTTAATAGGATGCCAAGTGCCATGTCGATCGGCACCTCTCCCTACCATATCGATTGGCACTGACCCCTTGCCTTCTCGAGGTAGCCCAAAAGTCCGTGCCACTGCCGAATGGAACCCTTCATACTATGACGACCAGCACCCCCCTTAAATTTCGTACAGAAATTCCCAGAAAATACCAGAAAGCCTCGAAAAATTCCTAAAAATCCCAGGAGGGATTTAAAGCCTTTTCACCAAGAAAACTTCGCATTCCTTCGATCAAAACCCCTCTTTCCCAGCAAAATCCTTAAAAATCAAGTGAAAACTCCTCCCGGCAAAGCTCTGGAGGATATCTAAGGGTCAATTGATCATTTTCCCAGCGGAATTCTCTTACAGCACCCAAAATAGGTTATTCCCCCTGTGAGGTCTCCTAAAAGCTTCCCCAGTTATCAACTCCCCAGCTCAGATCAAAATCATAAAGCTCTTTCTCCCGTAGAATCAAAATCCAATCTTTATCCACTCTTGGGTCAGAATTGGCCCCGGTCTTGGATCGTCACCTGAGTTAGGTCAGAATTGACCTCGATCCCCGGTCATCACCACTCTTGGGTTAGAATTGGCCCTAGTCTTGGATCGTCACCTGAGTTAGGTCAAAATTGACCTCGGTCCTTGATCGTCACCACTCTTGGGTCAGAATTGGCCCCGGTCTTGGATCGTCACCTGAGTTAGGTCAGAATTGACCTCGGTCCTCGGTCGTCACCACTCTTGGGTAAGAATTGGTTTCGGTCTTGGATCGTCACCTGAGTTAGGTCAGAATTGACCTCGATCCTCGGTCGTGACCACTCTTGGATCAGAATTGGTCCCGGTCTTAGATTGTCACCTGAGTTAGGTCAGAATTGACCTCGGTCCTCGGTCGTCACCACTCTTGGGTCAAAATTGGCCCCGGTCTTGGATCATCACATGAGTTAGGTCAGAATTGACATCGGTCCTCGGTCGTCACCACTCTTGGGTCAGAATTGGCCCAGGTCTTGGATCGTCACCTGAGTTAGGTCAGAATTGACCTCAGTCCTCGGTCGTCAGCACTCTTGGGTCAGAATTGGCTTCGGTCTTGGATTGTCACCTGAGTTAGGTCAGAATTGACCTCGTTCCTCGATTGTCACCACTCTTGGGTCAGAATTGGCCCCGGTCTTGGATCGTCACCTGAGTTAGGTCAAAATTGACCTCGGTCCTTGATCGTCACCACTCTTGGGTCAGAATTGGCCCCGGTCTTGGATCGTCACCTGAGTTAGGTCAGAATTGACCTCGGTCCTCGGTCGTCACCACTCTTGGGTAAGAATTGGTTTCGGTCTTGGATCGTCACCTGAGTTAGGTCAGAATTGACCTCGATCCTCGGTCGTGACCACTCTTGGATCAGAATTGGTCCCGGTCTTAGATTGTCACCTGAGTTAGGTCAGAATTGACCTCGGTCCTCGGTCGTCACCACTCTTGGGTCAAAATTGGCCCCGGTCTTGGATCGTCACATGAGTTAGGTCAGAATTGACATCAGTCCTCGGTCGTCACCACTCTTGGGTCAGAATTGGCCCAGGTCTTGGATCGTCACCTGAGTTAGGTCAGAATTGACCTCAGTCCTCGGTCGTCAGCACTCTTGGGTCAGAATTGGCTTTGGTCTTGGATTGTCACCTGAGTTAGGTCAGAATTGACCTCGTTCCTCGATTGTCACCACTCTTGGGTCAGAATTGGCCCCGGTCTTGGATCAGCACCTGAGTTAGGTCAGAATTGACCTCGGTTCCCGGTCGTCACCACTCTTGGGTCAGAATTGGCCTCGGTATTGGATCGTCCACTCTTGGGTCAGAATTGGCCCCGATCTTGGATCATCACCTGAGTTAGGTCAGAATTGACCTTAGTCCTCGGTCATCACCACTCTTAGGACAGAATTGGCCCCGATCTTGGATCGTCACCTGAGTTAGGTTAGAATTGACCTCAGTCCTCGGTCGTCACCACTCTTGGGTCATAATTGGCCTCGATCTTGGATCGTCACCTGAGTTAGGTCAGAATTGACCTCAGTCCTCGGTCGTCACCACTCTTAGGTCATAATTGACCTCGGGTATTAAATCTTCACCCTAAGCCCGCAGAATTGGCTTTGACCCACATAATCGGTCACCCTCATCACTTAAACCCGCAGATTTGGTCACACACCCCCCAACACCACTTCAGGTCCTCAGAATTAACCTAAACCTTCGATCTTCATTCATCCCCAGCACACTCCTTAGGTCCGCAGAATCGGCCTCGGCCCTCTGAATCGATCATACTCCCTCAAAGGCATCATGTGGTGTCTATTCGACGGTCATCATTTGTTCCAAACTCACCCGTCGAGGGGCTCTATAGACACCCCATTCTATTACCCCTAACTCTCCTTAGGTCCCTAGTACCTCTCTCCATCACTACAAACCCAGGTCATATCCCGAGTACTGACCTAGAAACCACCGGGCGCTCCCGGGCTCTGTTTAACCCAAAAGTCAAACTCTTCATCTCGATCAAGACTGAATGAATCTTCAAAGGGCACTGAATACCCTTTCCAATGGAACGCCCCGTGCCCGATTCTGACTTACCATGCGGACGAACGATCCGTTTGCGTCTGAAACTTGACCTAGAGGCCACCGGGCGCTCTCGGGCTCTGTTTGACCTATGTCAACTATTCAACTCGACCGAGGCTAAATGAATATTCAAAGGGCACTGAATACCCTTTCCAACGGTCCATCCCGTACGCGATTCCGACTTACCATGCTGACGAACGATCTGTTCAACTCTGAGAGATCACCGAATGCTTCCTGGGCCCGATTGACCAAAGTCAACTCCCCAAATAGGGTCAAACTCTTTGGAATGTCGAAGTAAATCTCCTAACCTTTCCAACGGTCCGCCCCGTGCACAATTCGGACGTACCATACGGACGAACGATTCGTTTGCGTCCAAACGATTCCTCATCCAATGGACCGACAAACACTTTCGAGCCATATTTGACCCAAAGTCAACTCCCGAACCCGGGAGAGGTCCAAAAGACTTTCAAATCTCTCTGAATTACCTTTCCAATGGTATGACCCGTGTGCTATTCTGACCAACGGTTTGCCCTCGACGACCGATTTTCCGAAAAAACCTGAAGCGCACTGCATGGCAGGTTCCAGACCCTGCCTATCGGCAGGTGCCTATAGGCTGGAATGGGTCTATGCTGATCGGCACTTACATGCGCCTATAAAAATAGGTCTTCACCTCATTTGCAAGAGGAGCCCAGATCTGATAGAAATCTCTCTCAACGCATCCAAGAAACCTCTCCCGAAGGCAGCGTGATTTCAACTTCCAAATCCCTTTTTTCTTCCACTTTTCGTCACCCTTTTCATCAAACTTGGTGAATTAGCCACTCTCCATCATCATCCAAGTGCAAGGGCTGCTCTCCAACATTCAAGATCTTCAAGAAGGTCAAACTTTCTCAAACTCTCTCGTAAATTCTCTTAAATTCCCAATAACTTGTTTTCTTACTTAGCGCTTTTATTATCTCATCTCACACATCTTAATATACTTTTTTATTTATTATTATTGTACATCTCCTATTTTCATATAAATAAAACCCAAAAAAACATGAAAAAGAGGGTTTGCTCATAAATTCCAAATAGGGATTCTCATACTTTTCGCACACTTTCCTCACAACTAAGACACTTTTTCTACACACACACACACACTTACAAATAAGAGATCCCCCATTTGGATTTATGGGATAAACCCCCACCCCTCGTTTTGTATGCGAACTACGTGGACTTTGATGCCTTTATAGGTTACGTAGGCGTCTCATGGTAAAACCCGAGACTCGAGTCCTTTTTCCCACTTTTTCTCTCATCTTCCTATTTGCTCTAAATCTAATCTTCCTATATTCTATATACTTGCCCTTAACGTATTTCTCCATATGCGTTATCGTTCCATTATAACGGTCAACGTAGGGGTAATCGCGTAAATCTTATCTTTCTAATATTATTCTTATATCTTCCTACGGACGACTCGCTTTATCTTTTCCATGATATAAGTCAAGGATTCCTACCTCCATTCTATATATATACACATGCACACATATCACGGGGGGAAACAAAAAGGAAAATAGCAAATATTCATGAGAGACCGAAAGGGAGGAATGTGTGCCTAACACCTTCCCATTTCGTAACTAAGCCTCCGAACCCTTCTCGAATCATCTTGGTTTTGCACGCACCAGTATGTCTTTGGATGCCATCCTTCGGGGTGGCTTCCCCTTTTTCTTTTGCCTCTTTTGAGTAAAATAGACTAACGACTCTGAATCTCTCTAATATTTTCACAACACATCTCAAACGACGCCGACTGAAGCGCTCTCGAGAGGGATGCGCGGGACCCGAAGGATCCTCTCCTTTCACGTGCCTGCACCAGCGTGGCGAGGATCGGGGATGGCCACAACTGTACCCTCGAAGTTTTTGAACTTCCTATAAATACTTATTTCGTGTTCAGATTGTTTAAGACTTTTGCTAAATTCGTTTTTGCATAACTTTTGATAAAGTTCTTCACTTTTTGTGTTGAAAAAAAATGTTTAATTCACGAATAAACATCCTAAATATTTAGTTTTATGAATTCTTATAAATCCTAGAAAGTTTTGTATGCTTTCATACACCTTTGTGGAGAAGGATACTACATGGCTGACTTCTGATACTCAAGGGGACTCACTGCTGAAGACGAAAGTTGAGGCTGAAGGAAGATTATAGTCTTGCTATTCTTGCGAGGATCGTAGTTATTCTATAGATTTTTATGAATATTATACTTATGGCGGTTATCAAGTAGTCTATAAGTCGACTGTCTTGTAGATTACTAAAGTGAATAAAGGTTTTATTCGAAAGGGGTTTTTTCCTGAAACATTTTTTTTGTTTCCATCTTTACTTGATTTATTTGTTTTATCACATAGATGAATGTTTAGGATAAAAAGTTAAAATTGATTACGCACTCTCAAATTGAAAATTTTGTTGAGCATATTTGTTTTTGCATTCTCATAGTGGTATAAGTGCCTTCCACTCTCTCTAAGTGGTGTCAGAGCATTCGTACCATTGAGATTTTATAAATTGGCATCAGAGCACTCATTATTTCGTCCCAACATTCCATCCTTGTTTTTCTTGGGGGCAGACCTATGATGCCACTAAAGGCGAACTAGTTCGGCCTCTAGGAAATTTGGAGGTGGGTTCTAGGGTTGTATCCAGAGAAATTTTAGATGCCTATACGAGTTAGTGGGATCGTGTATGGATAAGAGTAAAATTTATTAAAAATGGATTAATGGTGTTACTAATAGGTGTAGAAATTAAATTTACTATATGGTTTATCATAATTTATGAAGGAATGAAATTTAATAATTTACAAGATGGTAAATCACTAAGATAAAACGTTTACGAGAAATCCTCACGGGATAACTAAGGGGTAATTTATGGGGTAATTTCCTAGAGGAATTAACTAGATGGTTCAAAGTATTATTTGAAGGAAGGGGGCTAAAATAATTAACTAGATAGTTAACTATATTTTGTAAAGAAAAGGAAGTTAATAAATTATGTGGCGGTTAATTACGGATAATCCTTACGGGGCCGCTAGTTGGTAATTATAGAGTAATTACCCTTATATATGGTAATATGTATTTATATTTTGTGTGGACAATCCTATCGGTTGGAGTTACGCGCATTCGGGACTGTAGCACATGTAGGCACAGGTTATATTTTAGGTACTACATAGCAGCACGATCCATGTGTCGACGGGGTATGGGCCTACACCCTCAACCCTATTTCTTCTAACTTTCTCTTTCGCCTCCCTTCCACCCTCAAAAACCTCTTGCATGTGTAACCATACCAAACCCAATAAAACTGACCTGCCTGTTTCCTCCCTCATCTCCACTTGTTACAAAACCCTGGTCCCTTCCGTGTCGCAACAAACGGAAGCCCTATACACACATCCAAAAAATCCATAATCTCCTGATGTTTGTGTTAGTGGAAGGTCATCCAGTGATTAAACCTCCACGATATAAGTCCCAGTCGTCCACCATCTCCTCGTGACAACACGAACCTGCCTACCGGCCAAACCCTCCAGCCGCGATAACTCAATAAATTTATGTTTATATATGATTTTTCTTTTTACATACATACATATATATATATATATATATATATATATATATATATATATATATATATATGCCTTCCATGGAAACGGAGCGGCCAAACCCTCCTAGCACGATTTTTGTTTATAAATTTTTCTATATTATAAAAAAAATGAGTTCCCCGCGGGGAAACCGATACCCATTTAAACAGAGGTGGGGATCTACGAACCCGTTATAACGGGGAATGGGGTTGGGACAGGGAATGATATTTCTAACAGGAATGGGGATGGGGATGCTTTCCCCGACCCCAAACCGACATGTTGCCATTCCTAAATGGATTGTTGTATTTTAGAAACATATAAGTATTTTGATGAAAATTTTAAGTGGGGATTAATTCTAATTAAATGATTAAATTGGTGTTGCGCTCAGATTTGAGCAATGCTCATTTTGTAAGGACACAAATTTCCAATTGAGTCCATATATAGTTTTGGCTCAATTCCGGACAAAAACATTTATTCATAGGATAGTATTTAAATTGTAATATTCTCAAGCCTATGAAGTTCTTGTTGAAGACGTAGCGTGTGCCGGTTTGCGTGCCTCGTTTCTACGTCATCAATCATAGTTCCATGCTCCCAAGGTATGAATGCATTATATATATATAGGAGATTGGAACAAGTGTATTGGGTGTTAGGTTTTATAAAAACTGCGTTTTGTTTTAAGAAAGAATTAATTAAAACTTTAACTAAATGTTCATAAAATTTTCTGGGCTAAAAATGAATTTTTCAAACTTTCTGGTGGTTCGTTAGATATGTCGTTCGAACGAGTTTTTTCGTTCGAACCAGATATCGTTCGAACGAGTTTGCCAACGAAGTTCCAGTATAGGCCTATGACATGTCGTTCGATATGTCATTCGAACGAACCTTCTGTTCGAACGAGATATCCAACGAGATTCTAACGAGTTCAATCTGGAACGTCGTTAGAAGTCTCGTTCGAACGAGATTTCGTTTGAACGAAAAGTTGTTCGAACGAGATGCCAGGCGGGAACAGTTTTTGGCAGTTTTTTGGCAGTTTTGTACCCACTTCCCCACTTAGTTTTTAACCAACTTTTTCAGACTTCAATATGTGCGGGAATCACTTTTAATAATCAATCTTTTTAACAACCTTCTAACTCCTAGAGAGTGTTTTGAGAGAAAACAAAAAGAGGGAAAAATATCATGTTTTGAGTGAGATTTTTAGAGAAAAATTTCCATCACTCTAGTGTTTACACCCAAATGAGTTTATTCCAAGTTCTTATATACATATCAATTGCTTGGAGTTTGGCACCGGTTTTCTCTACACCGAATTGAAGAGAAGTTTCGATTTTTGCTTCTACCTCCCACGAAGAAAGAAGAAGTGTTTCTCATTATTTACCCACATGGAGAAAGGCTCCATGTTTGGGTGACGGTGACCATATAAAGTCCTATCGGTGGATTCCGAAACCGCGGTGGTGTTCCAAGGTTATCCACGAGGAAGAGGTGTCTACAAGAAGAAGCATCGAGGCTTGAGAGGGATCGAGTCGTGCATTTTAAGTCTATCTGTCTTGTAATTGTAATTCCATATCTAGTGGATTTGTGGTTAGGGCCGCCCGAGGTTGTTTCCCGTCTTGGGTTTTTCCTCGTACATGCGGCGTAGTGTGATTGATTTATTTTATCTTGCATAAATAATTTAGAACGCATGCTTAGGATAAATAAAGATAAAATTTGGTTTAAATTATCACACTCAATTTAATTTAGGACTTATATTAAATATTGGGTAAAGTTTATTTAATTCAAGTCTTTTGCTAAAATTTGGTTTCGCCTAATTTGCTTATATTAATAAATATGACTTAGGCAAATTCTAGGACTTGGATTAATTAAACGATTTAAGTGAATATATTAATTGATTAATTTTACTTCACTTGGTGTAATTTTAATTTGTTTCAAGAAAAATAAAATTTGGCATTTGTTTATTTTGTGAACCATCACATCTTTACGCTTCCGCATTCAAAAGGAAATTAAAATATTTTACAAATTGGTATCAGAGCCAAAAACGATAAATTATTTCGTTAAGATCTTTTAAATTTTTGGCTAAAATGGAATTTTCCCCATTTTCAAAATTTTCTATCTTTGATGGTTCAAACTACGCGTATTGGAAAGCGCAAATGAAATCGGCACTAAAATCTATCGACGAAAGAGTTTGGATGTCTGTTGTTAACGGGTGGTCCCCACCAACTTATTTAGTTGAAAATGAACGTGTTATCAAACCCGCCGATAGATGGACTGAAAATGAATTTAAACTTGCTAATTTCAATTCCCGTGGTTTAAATGCCTTGTTTAGCGCTGTCACACCGGATGAATTCCGACGTATTATGATGTGTGAAATCGCTAAAGAAGCTTGGTATATTTTACAATTAACTCATGAAAGAACTAGTGTCGTTAAAGCTTCAAAACTCCAAAACCTCACCACTCAATTTGAAACTATCAAAATGAATGAAAAATAAACTTTTGATGAATTTTATGCTAGACTTTCTGATATTGTTAATTCATCTTTTAACTTGGGAGAGAAAATACCTGACGGCCGTGTTGTAAAGAAAATTTTAAGATTCCTACCCGATAGATTTATTCCAAAAGTGACCGTTTTAAATTCTTTACCCACTTTAGCCTCTACAAAATCAGAAGAGCTTGTAGGTGATTTACAAACCTATGAACTGGATATGTTTCCCTCTAAAACTGAAAAGAAAATCGAAAAGGGCGTTGCTTTAAAAGCCCGAAAAGAGGTCAAACAAGTAGTAGAGAGCGATAGTGATAGTGACTCGGAAGACATGGATTTATTTGCTCGCAAATTTAGAAAATTTCTTAAAATTAACAAAGATAAATTTAAAAATGATTTTAAGAAATTTGAATCTTCTAAGCATGACAAGAACGAGAAGATTTCTAAAGCGGAGAAGATTCCTAAAGCCGAAAAGATCCCTAAACCTAGTAATGAAAATTTAGATAGGGACGAGTCTAATAAGTGTTTTGGTTGTGAAGGTTATGGCCATAGGGCTTATGAGTGCCCCACTAAACTAAGGAAAGAGGGTAAGCGACCCATTTCATATAATGCGACCCTTAGTGATAGTGATAAGGAAAAGAAGCCCGATTCCCCCACTAAGAAAAATTTTGTGGCTTTTATGGCTAGTCATGTGAGTGATAGTGAGAACTCATCGATTGATGAAACTTTAACTCATGACACTTCCAAGGTCATTGTTTATGATTCTCTTGTTTTTGATGATAGTGAAAGTGGAGAAGAAAGAGAGAGTGAAAATGAAGAAGAGGTTGATGTGAGTGAACTTCAAAATGTTTTTCAAGAACTTTATAAAGAATCTATTAAATTGAAAAGAGCTAATTTGAAGTTAGAAGCTAGTTTAAGAGAGAGTGTCAAGGTCGTTGATGACAATGATTTAATAGAAGACCTTAGGACACATGTGAAGACTCTTCAAGAGAAGCATGAATATGTAGAAAGCGAGAGAGATAGCCTTAGAGGTTTAATGGAATCCTTGAAAAAGGAGCTTCTTGCTTTTGAAGAGCGAAATGTTTTATTAGAGTCTAACATTTTAGAATTGCAATATAAATTAAAAGACTCTAGTAATGTCAAATTTGATTTGGAGTGTCGTTCGAAAAAACTAGATAAAATATTAGGAACGGTCCAAATTAAAAATGACACTTGTGGTTTAGGCTTCAATACTTGTAATGAATTTACTCATAATGCCCAAACCAATGTTTTAGGAGAATCTACGAGGAATACATTTAAAGATCACTCCTTAAGTAAATCTTTTCGACATGTTTTCACTTGTACACATTGTGGTCGAAAAGGTCATCTTAGGAAATTTTGTTTTGATCTTAAACGAATTCCTAGAAAATCCCATAGTGAAGTAACCACGGCAGTTAAAGTACCTACACCCCAAGATAGTCATTCTTCATTAATTTGGGTTAGAAAATCCGACTTGATTGCCTTGCAAAATAGGGTTTTTGATTCTCATTTAATTTCACATGCTTCCTCCCTTGCTAAATCTAAAGGATGAATGTGTTAGTGTTTGCATACTTTAGCATTTGTACTTCATGCTATATTCTCATGCTAAATGTATGCTTGTTTAGTCATTTTCTAGTCATTGCCTTATTTCATATCACATGCTAGAAATTATGACTTGTTTATCTTTTTGTATTATATTTTGTGTTTGAATTTATTGAAAAAATATAAAAAGATTTTTGTTTATCATTTGTATTTTATCTGTTTCATTTGAGATTAATGAAAAATACAAATGATTTTTGTTTATTCTTTTGAGTAAATATTTATTCTTGATTAAAAATGCCAAAAACTCAAAAAGATTTTATTTTGTGTGTATTTTAGTTTGACACACTTTATGTGGCATATATTTGTGTTTGAATCCCATTCTTTCCGCTCCCATGTGGCTAGAACTTTTGGTTTAGATTTTCAATCCTTAAAATGTTCTTTACCATGTTTTATATGGAGAAGTTGGATTTTGTATTGTTTAAATGGATTCTATTTTTATATGCCTCTATTCACACATGCACGATCTCTTTTGAAATCTTAATGTCACATGTTATATTTGAGCTTTTTGAGGTGTTCTCCTACCAATATAGTCATCTACCTATCTATGACCTAGGAGGACTAGTGCATGTCACAATCCGTTGCACGTGAGCTTTGTGAGATAAAAAAAATTATATATTTAAATGTGCACGGGGAAGGGCTCCGAAAAGATGAATTAAATCCTTTGCGACAGTAAGCCACCGTTTATTGGATCTAAAAGAAATACGTGATCCAAAGGCCTAAAAACAGAATATTTGGCATTAAAAAGAAAACAATTGCCAAGGCCTATGTTTGTTTGATATATTCATTCAAAAGCAAAAGAATATATATGCTTATTGAGGGAGAATTGGATGGTATATCAACGGATTGCACAATGTCCGTTTATCCTAGTTGTCTTTAATGTCATGACTCTATTTGGTTTGTAGAATCATCATCATGCTAGGCTTGTATGCATTGTGTGTGTTTATTCATTGAGTTCAATCTTCATATTGTCACATGAGGTTATATTTAAATGTGATAAAGTTTGCAATCAAATGAGAACTCCGTGAATGTTTATTAAGTGTTTGGGTCTAAATTTAATTGTTGCTAGTTCACACCCCAACACTTCTGTTTCCATATGACACATTTTTGCCATACAAGTGTGCAAACTTATTGTATTTTGTGTTATATGTCTATATATATATGCAAGTGCTTCATTGGTATATTTCTAGTTTATATATATATATGATATTTGTTTGTCTTTGCCTTGCTTTTATTGCCCATATGCTTTAATGACTTAACACTTTAAGCTTCAATGTGTTTATTAGTTGTTTATCCTTTGCCTATTCCTGAACAAAAAGGGGGAGAAAATGATAGGGGGGGGAAATGGTATCTAATCCTATTATTATCGTATCTTAGTTTGGGGGAGATTTATCTTAGGGGGAGACGTCTTTCTAAGTAGGTCATGTGTTTGATAAAGGGGAGAATTAATTTAGGGGGAGTAATTAATTAATTGCATTTAATACTTTGATATTCCCTATGCATTTGATGAGTTTGCTCAAGTGTGCAGGATTTCTTCTAAAGCGGCATTGTTTAAACGGCAAAGCATTTGATCCTTGGGTTGAGTCAAGTTTGGGTGGGTTATGTTTTGAGTCTAGTAGAGCTTGACGGCCCTTTAGGATTTTTGTTTGGTTTTTGTCCCGGAATAGCCAAAGGGGGAGATTTATAAGGACACAAATTTCCAATTGAGTCCATATATAGTTTTGGCTCAGTTCCGGACAAAAACATTTATTCATAGGATAGTATTTTAATTGTAATATTCTCAAGCCTATGAAGTGCTTGTTGAAGACGTAGCGGCAAAGAGTATAAAGCTTCATCAAATGTGCCGATTTGCGTGCCTCGTTTCTACGTCATCAATCATAGTTCCATGCTCCCAAGGTATGAATGCATTTTATATATATAGGAGCTTGGAACAAGTGTATTGAGTGTTAGGTTTTATAAAAACTGCGTTTTGTTTTAAGAAAGAATTAATTAAAACTTTAACTAAATGTTCATAAAGTTTTTTGGGCTAAAAATGAATATTTCAAACTTTCTGGTGGTTCGTTAGATATGTCGTTCGAACGAGTTTTTTCGTTCGAACCAGATATCGTTCGAACGAGTTTGCCAACGAAGTTCCAGTATAGGCCTATGACATGTCGTTCGATATGTCGTTCGAACGAACCTTCTGTTCGAACGAGATATCCAACGAGATTCTAACGAGTTCAATATGGAACGTCGTTAGAAGTCTCGTTCGAACGAGATTTCGTTCGAACGAAAAGTCGTTCGAACGAGATGCCAGGCGGGAACAGTTTTTGGCAGTTTTTTGGCAGTTTTTCACCCACTTCCCCACTTAGTTTTTAACCAACTCTTTCAGACTTCAATATGTGCGGGAATCACTTTTGATAATCAATCTTTTTCACAACCTTCTAACTCCTAGAGAGTGTTTTGAGAGAAAACAAAAAGAGGGAAAAAGATCATGTTTTGAGTGAGATTTTTAGAGAAAAATTTCCATCACTCTAGTGTTTACACCCAAATGAGTTTATTCCAAGTTCTTATATACATATCAATTGCTTGGAGTTTGGCACCGGTTTTCTCTACACCGAATTGAAGATAAGTTTCGGTTTTTGCTTCTACCTCCCACGAAGAAAGAAGAAGTGTTTCTCATGATTTACCCACACGGAGAAAGGCTCCATGTTTGGGTGACGGTGACCATATAAAGTCCTATCGGTGGATTCCGAGACCGCTGTGGTGTTCCAAGGTTATCCGCGAGGAAGAGGTGTCTACAAGAAGAAGCGTCGAGGCTTGAGAGGGATCGAGTCGTGCGGTGTAAGTCTATATGTCTTGTAATTGTAATTCCGTATCTAGTGGATTTGTGGCTAGGGTCGTCCGAGGTTGTTTCCCGTCTTGGGTTTTTCCTCGTACATCGCGGCGTAGTGTGATTGATTTATTTTATCTTGCATAAATAATTTAGAACGCATGCTTAGGATAAATCAAGATAAAATTTGGTTTAAATTATCACACTCAATTTAATTTAGGACTTATATTAAATATTGGGTAAAGTTTATTTAATTCAAGTCTTTTGCTAAAATTTGGTTTCGCCTAATTTGCTTATATTAATAAATATGACTTAGGCAAATTCCAGGACTTGGATTAATTAAACGGTTTAAGTAAATATATTAATTGATTAATTTTACTTCACTTGGTGTAATTTTAATTTGTTTCAAGAAAAATAAAATTTGGCATTTGTTTATTTTGTGAACCATCACATCTTTACGCTTCCGCATTCAAAAGGAAATTAAAATATTTTACACATTTATATGGTGAAATTGTTTATGATCTTGGTTCTAATAAAATGAGGGTGTTTGGACTTAATAGTAGGTTCATCGTGTGGTCACGTAATTGGGATTTGAGACTAGTTAAATAATTTGTAATACACCTATGTGAGTGGAAATTGGAAAAGAGGGCATTGATTTTATGGGTGGTTCGAGTTCAAAGGACCCAATTAGGTAATTGTATGAGGATGGAGTTACATCTGCATTATATGCATGTATTTTTTAGTGTATTAGTGAGAAATAAGATTTAGGAACAAGTGAGTTCCAAGAAACTCAAAAAAAGAGCATGTTTCGACTAAGGATTGTAAGCATGAATATAGGATTAAGAGTACCCCTATTAGACACAGTTAGGGTAAAATGGAAGATTCTGTTACGAATTAATGAGTTGAGCCGAGAGGGAGGACTCCAAAGGTGAATTACAATTTTGATATTTCGACGTGTGATGTGTGACAACATGTTTGCTAGTCGCCTGAATGTGGATTCTGGGTATGGTATAATAGAACTAAGGATGGTTAGATTGAGGATTTATAGATTTCATATGGTGGACGTTTCTATGAGCATTGGGGTTAGATGTGGGTTTCATATGATTAGGGAAGTAGCGCGTGGTTGAGAGTGGGTGCGCTGATGTGATTATTTTAGGTTGGCTATTAACGTAGTTCTTGGAGTATATATATAATGAAGTATGATGTTCCTAAAATCTATGCATTGTATAGTGATGTATCTTGTTTAGGCATGTGAGTGTCCCTTAATTTGTTAACACTTATCTCTATGTTGGGAGAGGGCCCAATGGTTGATGGTTCCCATAAATGCCTTATGTGTTCTAGTTGTTATTCTTTTGCAGTTGCGATGCCTTACTGTGGATTCTCATAGCGAATGAGATAATAAAGAAATTAATGTTTGGCTTACGACATGAGTTTATCTATTGGAGGTGACTTTCGAGTTAGAAGTATTGATATGGGTTATATGTTGATGGCGGAATACATTATGAGATGTCTATGTGGGATAGTTAGCCGATGAAGAATTTAATTTTCATATTAAGGACATGAGTGACGAGAAGTAATTATATGGTAAAATGGATGGTTATGAAAACTTTGAATTGGTCCGATGATTTTTATAAAGTTTATAGAGAACTAAGTAGTGACACAATTATGAGAATTTTGAGGAGACATTTGGTGGGCGGACAAGTTCCGAGTAGAGAGCATTAATTAATGATGTACTTAGATTGATTAAGATTTATTGTGTTGGTTAAGCCCTCTCGTGATTCCAATTAGATTAATGTACGAGTAATTAGACCGAGGAGTAAGGTCACCATGTGATATTAAAATGTGAAGGGCAATGACTCAATTAAAGAATTGATATGGGGATGACGCGACTTGTGCGTCATAGCCGGGGGTTTAGCGATGCACCGAGGATGAGTGAAGTTTATGAACAAATAGTTGTCCAATGGTTAAATTATAAAGGTATTATCTTAGAGCCAACGAAGGTTCAAAGAAATCATAAATTTCATATAGTGAGGGGTCGTACGGGCATAGAGACTTTAGTTATGGGACCTGCATGAACCCGGAAGGGTTGCCTTATCGAGAGTGGGCACAATGATGGGAAATCTCAAAATTTATTACTAAAGTGTTTCTGGAAACTAGAGAAACAATGAATGTTCGATTCAGGATACGAACTTAGACTAAATACTAATAAAGTATGTTTTAAGGGATAAATAAATGCGATAATTATCCAGCAATGAAATTTCCTTATTATGTTAAGAGTATGCAAAGAGGAAAGAATTCATATTTTAGAAGTATTTTCTTCCTTTGGGAACGTTAGGACTAGCGACAACCTCGGTTACATGATGATGTGTACGATCATAAAGAATGTTATTATAATGAAAATGCCACTGGATATAGGTAGTAGTAGCCTTTAGTGGAATGATTAGGCATGTGGAGCCTTAGAAATGATTAAGCACCCTAATAGAATTAAGTCCTGGACCAACAGATCTCAATGGCTGATGAAGCTACGCAGTAGTGTATCGGGAGGGTTCCTTGTTTAGATTTTTATTGATAAACATCCTATGAACGAAATTAGAAAATGTCGGGAGTTGAGAGATGTTTGATCCGTGGATGTTTTATTATAATTCTTGGTATTATCAAACTGGTAAATATATCGGGATTTAGTGTATACCTTAGGAGTGATGAGACTTCTGTTGGAAATTATCGCAAATTGGAATTTATATTATTATCATAAACGTTTATTTTTATTTTATTTTAAGTTTTGGGCCGACAGAAATCAATAACTGACTAAGTCGTTTAGTAGTGTATCTGAATGGTTTCTTGTTTGAATTTCGCTTGCGAGACATCCCAAGCACGAAATTGACAAATGCCGGGAGTTTAGGGAAATTGGATACTAAGATGGTTACTTTTCACGTTTACATATGTGGCGGTATACCTTTCTTTATCTATATACTTGATGTGAATGGTGCAGATTGGATGTATACGTGTCATTCATATTTGATAATGATATGTGTGTATGTGCATGTAACGTGGAATATATGGCCACCCCAGTGATGTTATAATAGGCATAAATGAGGCTTTTCTTTTATCTCACGGGATATGAGTATGGACTAATTGGATATAAACTTAAGATAATGATACGTATTAAAACATCACTTTATGTCGCAGTGAATTCCTAGGACATAATTCTGTTATTATGGGAAAATAATGTAATACCCCGTATTTTCAGAATAAAATATTATGTCAAAACTTAAATTAAAATTTGGGGATTAAATCTGAGAATTAATTAAATCGGATGGATTTAAATTTAAATGAGTAAAATTTAAATTCATTTAAATTGACAATCAATATTTATTCTTAATTTCATAATTATTGGACTCAAATGGACAGGATAGGTTTACTTGCAGAAAATAGATCATATAGTAATTAATTTATGGTTGCACGTCGTCTAAACATAATAAAAAATATCTATGTTGAATAAAAATAATTGGGACGCATTCCGGGAGGTTTTGTTAGCTCATTTAGGTGTTTTATACCTTTATAAATAGTCCCAAGTATATGCATATAAGTTGGGAGGTTATTGGACTATTTGGATTATGAGTTCGGGCCCATTTGGGGATCCAAATATGGGACTTTAATCCCAACTTGGGAATTGAATTTAGAATATATATATATATATATATATATATATTAGGAGATTAAGGAAACTCTCCATCATTAACCAAAAATCCTAGCAGACGCCTTGGAAAGAGAGTGGAGGCAAAGGGCTAAGGAGAGGGAGAAATCAAGAAAGAAAGCTAGAGAATTCACCAAGAAATCCTCAAGAAAATCTGGCCAGAATTTTCTTACTAACTTTATTAGTCCAAACTATTCCTTAATTCATTGTGTTTTATCCTTCATGTAGACATTCTGGAATAGGTAGGGGTTTATGGTGATATTATGATCTTGTTTATAGAGGATTTGAATATCATAATAGATTAAGAAATCCAGAATTTAGGATAGTAATAAATAAGGGTCTGTATGACAGAAAAATCATGTCTTGGGGCCCTTCTTGTAATTGTTATGGTGATATACATGTAAAGGACTTTCATCTATGTTACAGATCTGAGACTTGTGTTAATTACAACCCTTGCATATCGTAGAACTTAGGGAATTTACATATTTAAACATGATTTGGTACGAATACATCAATAACTTGGAATCCTGAGATTTGGGACTTGAATCTGACATTTACAACACGAAATAAATTATACTAAGAGGGTGAATTAAGTCATGGGGACGTATTTTAATAATTACCTTAAGGTTTAAAACATTAGCTTGGGTTGGAGATTGAGATTTCTGTCCCTTTTTTTACAAACCAGTGCAGCCACCAGGGCTTAACCGATTCGGCCTCTGAGAAATTTAGAGGTGGGGCCTAGGGATGTATCCACTAAAATTTTAAATAACTATATGAGTAGGTGGGACAGTGTACGGATAATAGAAGAATATATTAAAAATGGATTAGTGGTGTTACTAATAGGTGTAGAAATTAAATTTAGTGGATGGTTGATCGTAATTTATAAAGGAAGGAAATTTAATAATTTATGAGATGGTAAATCACCAACATAAGACGTTTACCGAAAATCCTTACGAGACAGCTAAGGTGTAATTTATGGGGTAATTATCAAAAGTAATTAATTAGATGGTTTAAAGTATTATTTTAAGGAAGGGGGCTTAAATAATTAATTAGATCATTAAATATACTTTATAAAGAACAGGAAGTTAATAAATAACGTGATGGTTAATTATTATCTAAAGATAATTAAAGATAATCCTTACGGGGCAGCCAGGGGCAAATTATAGATGTAACGCCCCGACCCGATTTTGGGTTACCGTTGGAATAACCAGCATCCAAGTCAAGGTGTTAAGGGGAATGGGGTAACTTTGATTTATTTTATTAGGACAAAATACATTTGCCTCATTATGCTCAACAAAAGCAATTACCAATTTTATTATAAAAAGGTGACCATTTATCATGCGAAAATGATAAAGTACGGCACAGAGCTCTAACGTTGGACGGTACCCTCAGTGGCCTTACCGTTGTCCTTTCTCAAAATTCCACCTGACACACATGGGCGGGGTGAGCGAAATGACTAGTAGGGTGGGAAATACTAAGCAATAATTTTTATAAACCAAATACTATACATATACAACGTATTTTAGTATTTTTGAAAAAAATATTAAACTTCTTTTTACATGTTAATGTACATACGTGCAATGCACCCGGGCTACGTGCCCAAACTCACACTTAATATTTTCGGTGTCCCATGTCATGGACGTAATTAATTCCAATTATGTCATCCACATAATTATTAATGAATTCTGATTCATTCATTAATTTAAGTTTCATGAATTTTTCTCATTTATTACTTAACATTATTTTTGGGATTTTGCCAACAAATACTCACGAACTTCGTGGCCTTATACCACCACTCTCCGCCGTTTGGGGTTTTTCACCACTAGGGACGTCATGCCCTTCTTAATTATTATCTTCCAGCATCATCCAAATATCATTATCTTTCATGTATTCAACATTACTCTCAATCTTCACATTCAACTTATCCGATTTTATCATTTAAAACCCGTTATTAGCCATTTTCCTAACGAGCCGAGGAGGCATTCTAGTGTCAATGTCGAACACTAAAATATACTAAATCACCATTTTTCACTTTAATTTACCAAAATGCCTTCTTACACTTTTACTATCTAAAAAGCATTTCATTAGCATTTTTCTAGTATTTTTCATGCAAAAATGCATTTTTTAAGTGACTTTTTCTCATATTTACCAAATCTGCCACTAAGGCATTTTTTTAACCAAACAACACCTTTCTAAGTGAGTTTGAAGTACAAAAATCATTCTTTAATGTACTATTTGTTTCCACCAACATTTAACCCATGAATAATTATGAATAATCCATTTTAACATAACTTTTCATAATACCAACTATACTAATATTAAGTCATATATAACATGTTTAAGAAGCTTCAACTAAAATTATGACTTAAATGATTTTGGGGTTGTTTTATCAAATTTTTAATCACATATTTAAACTAACATTTTTCCCCATCTTAAATCTCAAGATTAAAGCACATTACACATTCTACACAAATGGGTATTATACCTAAGAATAATCCTTAAATGCAACTAATATGTGTATTTTCATGTAGTCTTTCATTTTCATTATTTATTTCATGAGATGCACATATTTCAAACATGATTTAAGCAACACCAATATTCTGAAATTTCTTCAAAAGATCATCTTCTCCATTTTTCAACACTAATAAAATGGGTTTTCACATATATAAGAAAATAAGGAGAATTACTTATCTATCATGGATTGAAAAATAACTACACACGGATTTTCATTTCAAAATGGAGTTTATAGTGGAGGAAAACCTTACTTGAATGAAGAAGATGAAGACAAGCATTCCAAAGTTCCACCCAAAAGCTCCCAAACAAGCCTTCTTTGAGCTCCAAATACCTTCTGCAAGAACCTTCACTTGATGTCCCAACTTAGGGAGGGACTTTAATGGAGTTTTGAAGCCCTTTAAAGTTTTGTTTTGATGGTGTAAGAAAGGATGGGAGGTGGAGCTATAAAGACATAAGGTGTTTAAACCTGCTAGAACTTGAGAGCTTGAGGGAAAGAAAACGTGAACAGCCTACCCCCAAGGCCTCCTCTCTCTCCCTTTTAAAAACAATTTCAAGGAGTGTTTCAATTCTTGACCCACAAACTTAGAGGTTGTATCTCGTAAACCCTATATGTATTGTCCCAAAGTCTGATTTACGGCTTGAAAATACCACACTTAACCACCAATATCTTAGCTGAAAGGAGGAAAAAATGAACCTGCTATTGGGCTACCAGCAAGTGTCTTTTTCTCTCTCCTCTATATTTTTTTTTGAAGATTTTAACCCAATGGTATTATTCCTTGTATTTTTTGGAGTGAAAAATCATATTCACACTAATCGTTTGACCTTCCGGAATGTCCTATATATGGCGCGCAAAATCGGGAGCTCCGCGCAAAAGTATTTTTTTTCGATTTTTCTCTTCATAATAATATTTCTTATATTTTTGTGAGTCAACAAATATATTCACAATATTTTTTTGACCTTACGAGGGGTCCTAACAATACGCGCAAGAAATGGGACCTTTGCACAAAATATTTTTTTTTTATTTTTCTTCACATGGTAATATTCCTTATATTTTTGTGAGTCTAAATATATGGTCCGAATATTTTTTTGACTTACCGATTGTTCTAACAATTCGCGCAAGTTCGTGTCCTGCACGATGCATGCTGACAAAAATTTGCCTAAAATGGGTTTAATAATTTTTTTCGAAGAGGTCTAAGAAGAGAAAGTTGCTCAAAATTAAATTTTAAGTAGACCTGGAGATTTTCATAATTTTCTGAGCAATTTTATTTTTTTGACGAAAAATATTTTTTTATTTTTTTTTTACTTTTGACCCCATGGTATATTTGTATATATTTTTTTTGGACCCTATAAAAGTGCTCATTTTGATATTTGGGACCGCGATACATCCTACAAAAATCGTTCAAAGTTGAACTTTCGCAGTGTCACGCACTGTCGGACAATTAGTACTCAAGTTTGCGTAGCGTTCATTACTTGTCCAAATCGCGCGAAACTTAACAAGGTACTTAAAATAATTATACGGACACAAATCATAACTCATGCGAAAACATACGAGGTCATTTTTTATTAATGAAGTCTCGCTAAATAAAAGGATAATCGTACAAGTACAACTAAAAGTGCGGGTATTAAACTCTTCCCACCTTAAGAAAATTCATCCCCGAAATTTATCATAAGTCACTCGAAAAGCTGTGGATGTTTCTCTCGCATCTCGGCTTCTCTTTCCCAAGTGGCACCATCAATTCCTTGAGACTCCCAAAGGACCTTCACTAACGGGATAACTTTCTTACACAGGACTCAGTCCTCCTGGTTCAAGATAGATATGGGCCTAGTTAAGAACGTAGTATCCTCTTCCAAATCAATGTTCTGCCATCTGACAACATGGCGAGGATCATGGATATACTTCTTCAACAAAGAGACGTGGAAGACATTGTGAACATGAAACAGTTGTGGACGTAGTGCTAATCGGTACGAGACATTCCCGACCCTCTCCAAAAGCTCAAAGGGTCCAATGAATCGAGGAGAAAGCTTGCCCTTCTAACCAAATATCTGATTACCAATCCTACCTTCGACCTTCAACAACACTTTATGACCCACTCTGAACTCTAACGGTGTACAGCGATTGTCAACATAATTCTTCTGTCAGACCTGAGCCGTCACCAGCCTCTCTTATATCAACTGAACCTTCTTGGTCATATCCCTGATCATATACAAGTTTGTAAGATGATTCTCGCCCACCTCTTCCCAACATACTGGGGAACAACACGGTCTCCCATAAAAGGCCTCAAAGGGGGCCATCTCGATACTTGCTTGGTAACTGTTGTTGTACGAAAACTTCGCTAAAGGTAAGTTTTAATCCCAACTACTTAGAAAGTCGAGTGCACATGCCCGCAACAAGTTCTCTAGTTGCTGAATCGTACGTTCTGATTGTCTGTCTGCCTCCGGATAGTATGCCATACTCAAATTCATATCGGTACCCAACTCTTGCTAAACCCTCCTCAAAAATTGAGAAACAAATTGAGGATCCCTATCGAAAACCATGGTCAAAGGTACGACGTGGAGTCAAATATTCTCCCGTATGTACAACCTGGTCAACTTTGCTATGTTGTCTGTGATCTTGATTGGTAAGAAGTGCATAAACTGCGTGAGGCGATCCACCACAACCCAAACTGAATCATGACCCTATTCAGATCGAGGTAACGCTGTGAGGAATCCCGTGGTGATGTGCTCTCACTTCCACTCGGTCGTCGAGAGGGGCTACAACAACCCGACTGGCTTCTTGTGCGCGGCCATCACCTCCTGACACGTATAGTATTTATCCACACACATCGCTACATCCCACTTCATCCCAGACCACAAGAAGTTTCTACATAGTCCCTTATACACCTTTGTTTAACCCATAGGTATGTTAAATTGAGATAAATGGAACTCTCCAAGAATATCTGACTACAGCTCCTTAACGACTGACGCAATCAGCCACCCTTATATTAAACCTATCACAATGGACAATAAAGTCTTATTGCTAACTACCAAGCATGCCTAACATGTCCGTTCAATAATAACTCGATTTTTTTCAAATATTTTGCTAACACCCAAAGAACTCGTCATCATGAATTTATTCCGAACGTCGTGATTTACATGCCTTTGTTTCGTCAAATGATTTGAATCTTGCCTAGATTAGGCACACACATCCTAATCATCAATAACTATTCTCATTAATGATTTCGAGACAGTCATTTAATCACAATGGTCCAACCGATCGATACCTACTATGACACTATGTGATATGCCTAAAGTGTACCCTCGTACTCGGGGTCACTAACCTCGGCTTACCTCACAGCCGAGTTGCCAAGAAGCGCGCAATAACAGTCGAAAAGGTCGTCCTCCTCAAGGTCGGCTCCACATTATATAACCTCGGCTTTGTAGTAGCTGAGGACTGCAACCTCTTATAGGTTCAACCTACTATCGTCCACACCTTATGGGATCAACCTCGACTGGGTAGATGCTGACACTGGATCTAACCTCATACCTAACCTCGACTAAATGGCAAGGCTAAGGTCATGCTTATAATTGGTAGGACAAAGTAACTATCGAACTTCCCAACATCGTACTCGGATAGGCCGAGATTTTATCAGATGACGTCACAAGTTCGAGCATATGAAAGACTTAGAACACGTGAGCAAATCAGTTATAACCAAATCAGTTATAACCAAATCATTCCCCTCACGGGAGGGACTATTTGGTCATCATCCATTACATGTGGCATAGCCAGGTGTCCACCTATGATTAGTGCACTCAACACATACAAGCTCCTGGCATGCTTGGGGGTACACTAAACCCCCCAAGCACTATAAATACATGTATTCTCCTACCTTGGAGGGGGATCAATAATTACAACTCTTGTCAAAGCTCTGTTTGTATTCACATAAGAGAGAGAAAGTTAGGGATTGTATCACATGACATTAGTGACCTCATTCTAGTGAAACTTGCTCATACACCCACAGTGGATGTAGGCCAAATTGACTGAATCACTTATATACTAGTGATTCTCCTCATATCCTTCTATTAGATATTTACTCTTATGCTTACATTGTTATTGCTAGCTTGAGCTTATCAACACCTCATACTGGTGGTGTTTTTTACAGCACCATCATTTTGGCATCGGCTGTGGGAACGAGAAGCTATATCTCTTCCTTCTTGAAGCTTGGCCTCATTAGAGACTAGTAGTGCACCAGTCCTCCTCCATCGCATAGAGTTGTTTCACCATTGAAAGAGATCCTTAAAGGTATCAAGCTCTCTAGTGTTTTCATTTGCAAGCTCTCTAGTCTTTTTCCATGGCACTAGAGTTACCACCTCCACCATCTGGTGTTGGAGGGCCCAGTTCCTGCCAAGTGCCACCCTAGTCCGATATGGCTGAGGTGGTAGCAGCCTTGAAGTCCTTAGCTGCTACCCAACAAGCAATGCAGGAGTAGTTTTCTCAAATCAGTCAGAATATATTGATGATACCACCTGGAGTCTCGCCGAAGATGATTACTCCGACAGCTTCTCAAAGATAGCATGAGGCCAAGGGATCACCCCAGGCACCGCGAAAAGACCTACCTCATCCTTAACCGCGGAGGGATGTTGCTGACCCTAGGTATTTATGCCTGGGGAGACAAGGAAACCATTACCCGGAGGATAGGTATGACGATATAGAGGTAGAGGGCTCTCCAGCTGACTGTTGGAAGCCATATGAGGTCTCAAACAACACTATACGTCCTATCCAGCAGAGTCGAGGTCAAGTTTAAAGACTAGACTACGATGCTCATTAAAGAGGTTTAGCTTATGATCGGTTAAGTAGAGGGTCAGCCTTTGAAAGGCTCAGCCGAGTAAATAACCTGCAAGAAAGGTTGTCCAGGTCAAGAAGCATCGCTGGCTCACGAGGAGAGGGTGGTGACTGTCGGCCCCCTTATGGTTGACCCCCACATGGCCGAGATTGTGGCCAGGGGGAGGTCAATAGCCGACATTGTGCAACAGTTGGGTAACCCTCAGTCCACCCTATAGAGGTAGCTAGGGATAACCTCGGCCAGGCCGAGGTTGATAAGCCCTGGAACGACTCTATTCAAAGTTTAGAAGAGAAAATAGGGAATATCATAAAAAGCCCAAACCCATTACAGAGGGGGTACTCAGAAGGTTCACCATTTGTGTCAAGGATTATCAACTTCCCAACCCCTACCAAATTTAAACCTCCAGTGGTGTCTCCCAAGTATGATGGAAGTACCAACCCGATCCATCATATTGAAATGTCTCGGTCTGTAGCAGACATTTATTCAATCTCTGATGAGATGAGATGCCGAGATTTCTCAAGAACTCTAACTAGGGCTGCACATATTTGGTTCACTTCTCTTCCTAAAAATTCAATTGAGAGTTTTAAAGTTTTTACCAATCACTTCATTCACAACTTCTGTTTTGGAGTAAGGACTCAAAAGAAGACGACCCATTTGCTTTATGTAAAGCAAGGGAATAATGAAAGCCTCACAGAATATATCGCGAGGTTCAACAAGAAAAAGTTAAAGGTAGATGACTATGAGGAAAGTATAGTCATGACAGCCCTCATTAGAGGACTTCAGAAGGGAAAGCTACTCTGGAAGCTTACTGAAGACCCTCCTAAGACTATGGTTGAGCTGTTGGCAACAGTTGGAAAAGTAATGAACGCAGAGGAAGCAATGGATGCAAAATATGAGGATGAGAATGGAAGTAGCAGTGGGAAGGTCCAAAAGAAAATTGATGAATAGAAGAGGGTTGCGGATGACAAGTTGCGGACTATACTCCTTTAACTGTGAGCTGTGAACACACCCCCAATGAGATAAAGAATGACAAGACTCTGAGATGGCCAGAGAAGCTGAAGTCTCCTCCACATAAGAGAAACAAGAATTTATGGTGTGAGTTCCATCAGGATCACGACCATCTAACTGACAAATGTTTCTCCATGAAGGAAGAGATTGAAAAAATGCTGAAGCCTGGAAAGCTGAGAAAGTATGTGGATACAAGAGCTTCAAAAAATGGCCGAGCTGACCCCAGAAATAAAAGAAATGACAAATGCCGGGAAGACACCCCTGCCAGGAAAGATGATGCCTCCGATAATGATGATGATGATGTTGATCCTGACCTCCCACCAAAGGATAACAATATCCCAGTAAAGAGAGTCAACACGATCTCTTTTGGTGTGAGAACTATCTGCGGGGGACTAGCAGGGGGCTCAGAAGTAGCTGATCGCAAGGCTCATTTGGCAAAAGTGAGAGCAGTGACAAAAGCCTAGGTTGTGAACCTGGATTCAACAGAGTTTAAACTTGAGAAAAGAAAGAACGTAGACATGGAGACACTCGTAGTCGACTTCTCGCGACTTGATTTCAAGGGTATCTTATCTCCCCACGATGACCCTCCAGTCATCACAACAAGGGTGCATGGATATGAAGTTCAGAGGATCCTTGTAGATGGAGGCAGTTCTATATACGTTATATTTTAGCCCTGTTTCAAGAGCTTGGGTCTCAGCAGAGCAAGGATTATTCCTTATTATCACCCCTTGATTGGATTCAGCAAGGAGAAGGTACATCCATTGGGAATGTATGAAATGGATGTGAGAATGGGAGATGAATGGCCTCAAAGGTTGACCATAAAAATCAATTTCTTTGTGATGGATGAAAATGTCTTCTCAGCCTACAACCTCATCATGGGACGAATGGACCTCAAAAAATTTGAGGTCGTGCCTTCAACGGTCCATCAGATGCTAAAATTCTCGACTCCCTATGGAGTAGGGGAAATGCAAGGTGACCAAACGTCAGTGCGTGAATGCTACTTCAACTCTGCAGAAGAGAGAGAGGCTCATAAGATGGCAACAACCACTTACAACATTGACACCCTTGATCCCAGAGATGAAAAAAATCTTAAAAAGGGAGAGGCTGTGGAGGAGGTAGGTACCATCGTCCTCAATGAGGACGAGCCGAGAAAAACCATCCAAGTCAGTAAATCCCTAAAGACTGAGATCAAGGAGGATCTAGTGAAGCTGTTAAAGAAGAGACATAGTATCTTTGCCTGGAGCCATGCTGACATGCCAGGTATTGATCCTAAGATTATGTGTTATAAACTCAATGTTATAGATGATTCTAAGCCCATTAAGTAGAGAAGAATGATATACTTAAGAGAGAAGTATGAAGTCATCAGAGACGATGTTCGAAAGCTTGAAGAGACCGAGTTTATTAGAGAAGTTATATACCCTGAGTGGTTGTTCAATGCTGTCATAGTGCCTAAAGCAAATGGGAAGTGGAGGATGTGTGTAGACTTCAATAATTTAAATAAGTCTTTCCCAAAGGACAGTTTTCCCCTATCTCGTATAGATCAGATGGTGGATGCCATAGTAAGACATGAGCTCATGAGCTTCATGGATGCATATTCCGGGTGTAATAAGATATTTATGAACTCAGCCGACTCAGAGAAGACAGCCTTCATTACAAACAACGGGACCTATTACTACAAGGTCATACCCTTCGGACTGAAGAATACAAGGGCAACTTACCAACGTCTTATAAATAAGATATTTGAGGATCAGATAGGCAAAACCATGGAAGTCTACATTGACGACATGCTAACGAAGAGTTTGAGGGCCGACCCTCACGTGGCCAACCTTGAAAGAACTTTTGATACCATGGATAAATACAGAATGAAGCTCAACCCGACTAAATGTGTCTTCGGGGTCAGAGCTGGAAAGTTTTTGGGTTTCATCGTCAACCAAAGGGGAATAAAGGCTAACCCTGATAAGATCAAGGCTTTGCTGGAAATGAAGACACCTAGAACCATCAAAGACATTCAGAGGCTAATCGAACGAGTAGCTGCACTTAATAAGTATGGCCTTCCAAACACCCTCATCTCAGATAATGGACCCAGTTCAAGAATGTTTCCTTAGAGAAATACTGTGAAAGATTAGGGATCAAGCAATTCTTCTCTTCCCCTAGTCGACCCCAGGAAAATGGTCAGACTGAGGTCATAAATTGAACAATCCTTAATGGGATAAAAACGAAGTTGGAAGAGGCCAAAGGAAGATGGATAGAAGAGGTATATGATATGCTTTGGGCTTACAAGATAACAGTGAGGACATCCATATTTGAAACTCCATTTATGTTAGCCCATAGCTCAGAGTCTGTCATCCCAATAGAGATAGGGCTTCCCACTCATAGAGTTCAGACATATGACCCTCATAGGAATGGGGAAGAGAGAAGGCCTGATCTTGATTTGATTGAGGAAAGAAGAGAGGATGTAGAGATAAGATGGGCAGCCTATTAGTAGAGAACTGTGAGATTCTGTAATCAGAGGGTAAAGTCAAGGTCGATAGCTGTGGGAGACCTAGTCCTGAAGAAGACATGGCAGAAAACCAATAAGCTCCATCCCAATTGGCATGGTCCTTATAGGGTAATCGATGAGGTTGTACCAGGTACCTATCGGCTAGAGAATCTGGAAGGAGAGCTTTTCTCCAACCCTTGGAACGCTGACCACTTGAAAAAATATTACTTCTGATATTGCCATTATTTTACCCTTTTGTAATATAAGTATCAACTTACACAGAGAATGTCAGTGAGAAAGTAGCAACGTTGTGTTGATGCTTTTGTTCCAATATATGTATTTAACATCATTAGTTTGGTGAAAGTATGAGGGTAAACACCATCATTTGGTGACCTCAGACCTTTAGCATCATTAGTTTGGTGAAATATGAGGTGAAACATCATTAATTTGGCGAAAGTATGAGGGTAAACACCATCATTTGGTGATCTCAGACCTTTAACATCATTAGTTTGGTGAAATATGAGGTGAAACATCATTAATTTGGTGAAAGTATGAGGGTAAAGACCATCATTTGGTGACCTCGGACCTTTAACATCATTAGCTTGGTGAAATATGAGGTGAAACATCGTCAATTTGGTGATCTCAGACCTTAAACATCATTAATTTGGTGAAATATGAGGTGAAACATCATTAATTTGGTGACCTCAAACC
This sequence comes from Sambucus nigra, assembly GCA_949130495.1. NCBI lineage: Eukaryota > Viridiplantae > Streptophyta > Magnoliopsida > Dipsacales > Adoxaceae > Sambucus > Sambucus nigra. The sequence goes on from OX422212.1 coordinate 376,930,924, forward strand.
TTTAACATCATTAGTTTGGTGAAAGTATGAGGGTAAACACCATCGTTTGGTGACCTCAAACCTTTAACATCATTAGTTTGTTGAAATATGAGGTGAAACATCATTAATTTGGTGACCTCGGACCTTAAACATCATTAATTTGGTAAAATATGAAGTAAAACACCATAATTTGGTGACCTCGGACCTTAAACATCATTTATCTGGTGAAAGTGTGAGGATATACACCATAATTTGGTGACCTCAGACCTTTAACATCATTAGTATAGTGAAAGTATGAGGGTAAACACCATCATTTGGTGACCTCAGACCTTTAACATGAGGTAAAACATCATTAGTAAACATCATAATTTGGTGTTGTGAAATTTGTGGTGAACATGTGGAGCCTCACAATTATAGAACAACAAAACATCATATGAAACAATAGAATAAGAAAAAAGCCAAGATGCTTATGATCCTAACATAAAGAGAGTTCAAAATTACATCCAGAATATCAAGAAACTATCACCAGAGTTCATGAAAATAAGAATTACAAGAAACGTTAACCAAAGTTCATCAAAACTATACTATCAAGAAGATTCACAAGAAAAAGTTATTAATGAGTAGGAGAGGTCATCAGAGTTAAGCCTATGCCTCGGCAGGAGCAGACCCACCAGCAACTATAGTCTGGTCGAGGCCGATGTTTGTAACTTCAACCTCGGCATTGTGCTCAGTACCATTTTTTTTTCTCTGTGACCTCAAGAGGAGCTGTCTCGGCTGGAGCAGCATCACTCTCTTCTACTTTCTTTAAAGCTTGGGCTAATCGAGGATCTCCAAAGCCGAGATCGACAAAATCCTCGACAGTTAATCCCTCAGATTCACCTTGCTTCAAGGTCGCCCATCGGCTGGTCGCTTTAATACCCCTCTCTAGATACTCAAAGCCAAAGTTGATAAACTCGTCAGAGACTTTATAGTCCTCAATGGCTATCTCTGTAGCATCTTCGAACTCAGCTTTGACAACAGCATTAACCTTCGATTGAAGAACATCATCTTTTGCTTTCAGGGCCTTGTCGTGATCCTCATTAAGCTGGGAAATCTGGTTATCCCTCCTTTTGAGGTCTTCTTTCATCCTTTCAACCTCGGCCTTCAAAGAGGCCTCAACCTTTTTCAGGATCCTTACCCTTCTCTATAAGGGGCAGGTTCTTTAAGGTCCATTCAACAAGGCGGTGAAGAGACACCACTAACTGCAGAAGAAGATCAGACATATGAATCATAATTCCTGAAGATCAGAGACAACACTTAGAGGGAAAATTAATACTTGAACCGATCTGTGAAGACTGAACTCGGCCAATAAAGGTACATCTAAGGCATGAAGAAAATGCTTATCCTCCTCAATCATTATGGTGCTAATAGAATCAATATCTTTTAAACTATGGCCGATCATGCTTTCTCTAATCTTGAGCTGAGATAGACGAGCATCCAGGGTGTCGTCGATTGAAATAGATATGCTGCGATCTTTGGCTTGAGCCTTACTCAACCACGTATGAGCTGGTTCAATGGGAGCCTTCCTCTTCTTGGTAGCATCGACCTTAGAGGTGTCCACGCTCTTCTTTATTGGAGGAGGGGTTACATTTTTATCACCCCATTTTTCCATGAGCTTTACAAGGCTGGGAGCCGACATCTCCCAAAAGTCGTCTAAAATGCCTGTTGGTCGCTCTGCAAAAAGACAAGTCTTTGAGTTAGATTTAGATTGATAAAAAAAAGTACGAGACACCACTTGATAGGAAAAAAATGGAGACTTATGAAGCTCTTCCAGAGGACTACCCCCCAAACCTGTCGGAGAGAGGTAATAGGGGGTCATCATATATTCATACTTAATAAGACGACCCTTCTCGCCTTAGTTACGAAGTCTCAAAACATACTTGTAATTATACTGGCTAAGACCAGGGTCATCTTTAGTCACGAGGGAGTCTTTCGCCCATCTCAGAGGCATCCTTGGAACCGACATTCCATAAGCCTCATCTAAATCGAACTCCTAGGCCCCAGAAATAAAGAAATATCGAGGTTTCTAATTATGATTGGAAATCTGGGTAATCTAGATCATATTCTTCTCAGACTTCCTGGATAAGAAGTGGTAGTAGCCAGGATGATTTTTGGTAGACTAGGGAACGTAGAAACTAATAAACACTCTAATTGGAAGGTCTGAATGGTGAACAGCCTTCCAAAGGATGATAGCCCCAATCATAACCCTTCAAGCATTTGGGGATAATTGGGAAGGGGAAAGATTTATGTGTGAGAGTATGGATCTTATAATTGGGTGGATAGGAAGACGAAAACCAACTTGAACATCTGCTCATAAATGCAGATTTCACCATCTCGACCATCGAAGGCCCTTTCATCCATTAGAGGTTTCCTCAAGATGATCGAGGAGTCAATGGAGTACAGGTGTATAAAGACTAGAAGGTCCTACTCATTTATAGTGTTTTAATACTCTGCAGCTACAGAGGTATCAAGTTCACTTCCTTCATCATCATCGCCATCCTCAATAACTTCGACTTGGGCACTTGTAGGGTCACCACCAGGAAACCTCTTCGTAAACTCAGCACCGGTGGTGGCCAATAGAGGAATGGCATTAATGGGAGGAGGAATTTCCACACTGGGCCCTAAGATTTCAACGGAATAAGATCTACGTGAAGTTCTAGCACCTCTGTGGGACGAGGCAGGACTTGAAACCTCGACGTCCTCCGAAACCTCACCTTGCCTAGTGGAATAATCCAAATCCTCTTTAAAGGAGTCTACGGACTCGCCAGCCTCAGACGTTGACATTAGGTCTGAAGAAGTGTTATCCTCAGACATGGGATCAGGAACCTCTGCAGGCTCAGGGTATATGACAGCTAATAGTGGAGGAAAGATAGGTCTGAGCGGAAAAGCCTCGGCCCTACGAGCCTCTTCCTGAGCTAACTTTATATGCCTAATCTTTTCAAAGGTCCTCTCACGCAGAGTCGGGAACTCCTCAATAAGATTATATAAAGGTTGGAGCATTCGATAGGCGACACTACACTTGGGGGAGAGCTCAAAAGTCAAACAGGTGAACAATTTATGCTGCTTAAATTAAATATCAAAGTTTAGAAGTTGAAAGGTTTCTAGCAAGAACACCAAGAACAGGTGCAAAGCAGCTCACCGGAGAAGGCAACCGGTGATCAGCTGGAAAATCCTATAACACCAACTCCGACCAAAACTAACCCCAAAGTGACTAAGTGAGCTTGAAATAGACCCTATAGCCCACTGTCTCCAAATATAAAACCACCAAATAGGGGTGGTTTCCCTCGCCGGAGAACAGAAAAACCCATCGAAAAAAATGGAAGTTGCAAATAAAGTCAAAAATTAAGGAAGTAAGGAGCAAGATGGTTACCTGAGCAAAGAAGAATGAAAGGCATGGAGTTACAAACCCCAGACGACTTGAGAAAAAAAAAGAGAGTGGATCTTTCGCTATGGAAGATTTGGGAAAAAACTCAGCAGTGAGAACTCTATGGCGGGAAAAATGAGAGAATAAAGAGAATGAGGAAAGAGAAAAAGTATTTAAACCTTCCCTAATAATGGGGTGCAATTTTAAAGGTGCCCATCATTACCCAGGAGAACCTAAAAGGCGCAGTCAGAGCTACCATACCTTAGGGAATACGTTAGCCACTTCAAAGAGTGATATGTGTTCAAAAAACCACTCCAAACCCCAAGACACCAAAAAACATCCCTTCATTAACCTGACTCATATACCCCTCAGTCACCTACTCACAAAGGAGACTAAGGGCTAGGGGTGATTGATATGGCCAAAATGTACCCTCATACTCGGGGTCACTTACCTCGACTTACCTCACAAACGAATTTCCAGGAAGCGCGTAACAACCGTCAGAAAGGTCGGCTCCACATTGTACAACCTCGGCTTTGTAGCATCCGAGGAATGCAACCTCTTATGGGTTCAAGCTACTATTGTCCACACCTTATGGGACCAACCTCGACTAGGAATGTGCCGACACTGGATCTAACCTCGTACCTAACCTCGGCTAAACATTCAGGCCGAGGTAATTCTTATAATTGGCAGGACAAAGCAACTATCGGACTTCCCAAAATCGTACTCGGATAGGCCAAGGTTCCATCAGATGATGTCATAAGTCTTAGCACACACGAGCACATGAAAGACTTGGAAAACGTGAGCAAATCATTCCCCTCACGTGAGGGAATATTTGGTCATCATTCCTTACATGTGCCACAGTCAGGTGTCCACCTATGATTAGTGAATTCAACACACACATGCTCCTAGCATGCTTGGGGGGTACACTACACCCCCCCCCCCCAAGCACTATAAATACATTTTTTCTCCTACCTTGGAGGGGGATCAACAATTACAACTCTTGCCAAAGCTCTATTTATATACACAGAAGAGAGAGAAAGTGAGGGATTGTATCACAGGCCATTAGTGCCCTCATTCTAGTGAAACTTGCTCACACACCCACAGTGGATGTAGGTCAAATTGGTTGAACCACTTATATACTAGTGATTCTCCTCTTCTCATCATCTCCTTCTATTAGATATTTACTCTTGTGCTGCCATTTTTATTGCTAGCTTGATCTTATCAACACCTTATACTGGTGGTCCTGTTTACAGAACCATCACCACGTATTAACATAGAGTCATTTTAGGTATCACAACCCATATACACATGAGAGACTACATTCTCAATCCGTAAATTTCATACGGAGTGCAACACTAGTATTTGATGTCCCACCAAGTTCTAAAATTCATAATGCCTTAGAGTCGTGACCACAAATCCACAATATACATCGTAATTAGCTATACATGTTAACTAACGAGTCTGCCAACCTAATGTTATCAAGTACACATGAAAACTACATGCAATAAACTGCGAGACCACACGTACACACCCACCAGTGTAAAAAAAAGGTGCCTCCTAAGAAGAGTGTACTCAAGTACCATGACGCATTAGCCTAACCCGACATATCTCGCATCACTACTGAGCTTTATGCAATGCTACACCTGAATGCATACCCACAATTGAAACAACAACTTCCTATTACCAGGATCAATGAAGACACAAGAATATGCAACGAATTAGGCGATTGCCATGCCAGAATGAAATAATTGAATTCGGACAATGAACCATGCCACAAGAAGTGCGAACAATAATGTACACTTGAAGTCTAAAATTCTCACTTACCTACATGTGTGCTAAAGTATTAGTTTAGTCACTGAAATACATACTAAACTCTCCAAAATATCCACCAGCGATTGTTAAATTTAGAACCTTGAGATCCTCCTCATTCTAGCGAAACACAACGCTCACATAAATTTGCCCTTCGGACCATCGCTACAATCCTTAGCAACATCCTATATAGTCTTAAATCATAATTATCGGACGAGTTACAATGACACCTCAATATTTTTTAAAGAATTATCTATTCCTATGAACTAATGATTCTCCTCATTAGAGTCGTACTTAATCGTAAAGGTAGAACGCATGGGTGCTATAATCAAGCCTAACACTTCGTTTTGAGCGATATCTCTAAATCCATGATGAACATCATCGTGTTCTAAGTCCTCCAAGTGCATAAGCCACACTTATCGACCTGATATTTTTCATAAAAGCAACTGCAAGGTATTGCCACAATATTAATCTGACTCAATTGTGCTATAACCATCAATAGTTGACTATGTAAATCTCAACACAACAATTTCCTAAGGATACCAATTCAATCATCTTCAATTAAACACACACATCCAAGTGCGAGAATTGTCATGACATAATTCCATAATGTACAACAACCGATCATAGCCACCAATTTAATTCATTAATGGGTTAAACACTAATCCCAATTACTACGTGTTACACTAACTATAACTTTATATTCTTGACATCATAAGGAATATCGAAGGTTCGAAGAGGGACATCTTTTTCACTATAATACACGAGGCACAATCTAAAGTTCACCATTACTAGGAAATACTTACTACTTGTACTAATACATCAGTACATCATTCTAGCACATAACTCCAAAGGACAATTTGATTTTAATTTATATGCCTATCCAAAACAAAATTCATCATAACACATCATTTAATCTTTAATGATTATCCCACCATGACAACTAACTTATCTTTCTATGTAACCATTGCATTACATGCTAATCTTTAAGATTTCTCATCAATTTATAAAACCATAAATTAATATTATCATTTCCAATGCTAATCATGAGATCTGTATAGATTCATTCGTAAGTTATCTTGTATTAGTGTTATTATCTAAACGTAAATCATAATCAAGTTACTTAGGCATTCTAATCTCCAAAGAATCGATCCTTATAAGTTAACTACCTAATCCCCTAGATGGACTTACAAGCTCTTTAGCTAAGATGCAACGAAAATTACTAGACGTTTCTATTAGAACTTAGTCTTCTCTAATTATCAAATCGCCACATAATGTACCTCGCACAAGACTACGGTGTCAGCCCTCTACTGATGGGGGTAGTCTTTGCTAGCCGATGCACGGCATGCTCCATTCTTTGTAAGTCGTTGTTACCACTCATAGCGTTGCGAGTAAGGGCCATCCTATACGATAGGAAAGTTTAGTATGATAATATTATATGCCAAAACGGAAGAGAACTAAAACAATAATCACTCCGACGCTCACGAGGATCCTAATGCTCTGATACCAAGTTATAACGCCCGACCCGATTTTAGATTACCGTTAGAATAACCAGTATCCAAGTCAAGGTGTTAAGGGTAACTTTGATTTATTTTATTAGAAAAAAAAAACTTTTGCCTCATTATGCTCAACAAAAGTAATTACCAATTTTATTATAAAAAGGTGACCACTTATCATACGAATTATGTTCATTTAATAATTTACTCAAGGAAACATTCATCGCAATTAAACCATCAAATAAAGTATTATTACATCATAAAGTTCAAGTTCAAATTACAATCCAGCATTTAAATCATAGTACAATAACATGATAAAGTCTTAAATGATAAAGTGCGGCACAGAGCTCTAACGTCGGTTGGTACCCTCAGCGGCCTTACCGTTGTCCTTTCTCGAAATTCCAGCTGACACAACGGGGGGTGGGGTTTTACAAAAGGGTATAAGAGAAATGCCCAGTAGGGTGGGAAATACTAAGAAATAATTTTTATAAACCAAATACTATACATATACAATGTATTTTATTATTTTCTAAAACAAAAAACATTAACCTTATTTTTACATGTTAATGTACCTATATGCAATGCACCCGGGCTACATGTCCAAACTCAGACTTAACATTTTCGGTGTCCCGTGCCAGGGATGTAATTAATTCCAATTATGTCATTCACATAATTGTGACATCCCACCTAATTAAATACCGGGTGATCAGTCCTTTATTAAATTAAAATCAAGGTAAACGGTTGGTTCATTCTTAGCATCACTGTCGCAAAATAAAATTTCCAAATTAAGCACCCCAAATAATTAAGCTAAGTGTCAAAACAATTTAAAGTCTTTTTTCCATTTTTAAATTTCGACTTGAAAACCTTTTTAAATAATCCATAGTCTAAGAATCACATAAGTTCTACGGCTAACAATCAACACAAAAGAATTAATCCATCTAGATTAACCAAACCAAGTCAAATAACCAAACATGAAATCATCCTGACAAAAGTTAACTCCCAAGGAATACTAAATACTGGAAATATAAATAAACGTAAATTTCTGACAATCCAAACAGAATAAGGAAACGGGCGACACATGCCCTAACTAAATAGAACTAAAATAAGAATAGAATCAATGAGGAGGTCGTCTAAAGCAACGGCCTGCAACTCCCACATCAGCTGCAATGCGCCCAATCCAAAGAACCTATGCATGACGCCCTTGTGGCTGGGCACCTGTAATACATACATACATATATATATATATATATATACATACATATATATATATATATATATATATATATATATATATATATATATATATATATATATATATATATATATATATATATATAAGAGAGAAAAAGACAGGAAATGGGTCATAGCCCGAGTGTAAAATAGTTTTAAAAATAGTTTAGCAAGTATTTAAAATGCTTACCGGCTAATGCAACAACCATGTTAGTATGCGACAATCTCTTGAGAATTCTCACCTCTCATCTAGTGTGCACGCCTACCGTACCAATAAATCTCATAAGTTTCTCTAAATTATTCTCCATAAGGCTTTATCATCTACAAATCAAGGTTATGATATTTACTTTAGGAAATCATTCTCTTCAGTATTTCGTACGTTATTTAAAACAACTCATTACCGTTATAAAGTTCCCGAACACTTATAATAAAGTTGAAGCATTTATTCATTACTTATCTACTTATAAGCACAGTAGAAAGTTCCCACATAGATATACGTATATATATTAGTCACACATATAATATATATACTAACGGCACCCCACATAAAATCTATGGTGCTGACATACTCTGCTATCAAGTCCCTGTATCACTCGTACGAAGGGAAATACTAATTCGGAATCACTCTCGAACTGTATTAACACAAACACATACAAATGGAGGCTAAGCATAGTTCCAAGTCACTAAGAGGTCAGCACATACCCTCACGTCTCTTAGGACCATCTGACTATCACTCAGATAGCTTGTATCAAGGAATCATATTTTCTAAGGTACAAGTCAATATCCCCCATAAAGGTCCAATCGAGATAAGACTGTCCCGGTGTGGCAACCTCTGTGATAGAAAGTAGCACGGGTATGATTTTTACACAGATACATAATATATGCACAATCACACGTCAACATATATACATTCACATTTTCTAAATTAGGTGCATCCAGGACCCATAATTATAATTATCCGCTCTTAGCACATATTACTCAATTATCTCGCATAACAGATTCGTCTCTTTTATTCTCATATATAATTTATTTCATACTTACTTATCATCTCTCAAAGTATTCTATCTCACTTAGTATAATTTCAGTAGGTATGCTCTCACTTACCTTCGGGTCTAATGTGACACCCCGCCTAATAAAATACCGGGCGATCACTCATATATCAAATTAAAATAGGAGTCTCATATGGTTCATTCTCAGCATAACTGTCAAAAACCAATATAATTACTAATAACCTATTAGGATGGCGTTAAAATTTTAATTGACTAAACTTTTTAACCGCACCATTCAAATAAATCCAGCACAATAGTTTATATACAACAAGTGAAATAAAATAAAATAACCGAACACTCGGTGCAAAATAATACAACCAAATTGAATGCCGCACTAAAAGGCGGTAAAGAATAAATGAATACAATTAGGCCATCGGCCCGAATGTTTCTACAATACCTCTTATCTAGATCTCAAGGATAGAAACGTCTATAATGAACCTGCATGCATCCACATCTGCTGCAGCAAATGCCTGACTCGAAAGAATCATCATCCAGGCCTCCCTGTGTTTGGAAACCTAATATATATAGATATAGCAAGAGAGGAAAATAGAGAAACGGATCAGAGCCCGAGTTTGAAAATATTTTGCAAGTGTATAAATGCCATATTTTTAAACATCCAACTTCTCATATTTAAATTGGTATCGCACTCTCGTGAGATACCCCTCACCCCTCTGCTAATAGTGCACAACTACTGCATACCTTTTAGAACAACTTAGTTAAGGTACCCTGCCTAACTAATTCATTTCACACATCTTCTAAAGATCCTCATTTTATACCATCCCGTAATGTGAATAGTTGTCACTAGAACCTATTATCCATATACATATAAATCCGGATATAAATCTACCTGAAGGAGAATATCACTTTATTCATTATTTGTAATATATTCTAAGCTATCGCCTGATCTTATACATCATAATCTCTCACTTATGATTCATCCTTTCATCATGAATAACTTTCACTAGTTATTTACACTATTCACATTTTAGTGTTATTAACCTCGTATATAATATTCTCATCTTTATATACGTATATCCCTATTTTTCTTCCGGATTTTATACTCCCGAAAGATTCAGAATTTATCTCACATTTCATTCTTTATTATGTCCTTATATATATATATTTCACATCTCATATATATATATATATATATATATATATATATATATATATATATATATATATATATATATATATATATATATATATATACACACACAATATACTATACACATCAAGTATATCCATACTTATATATCACACATTATATAAGTATAATAACCATCCTTCAGAGCTATAACTCAATGGATGCAGTCTCTCAATGCTATCATCTTTCCTTGAAAGTCATATAACATTACTAGTTATATAAATAATGCAAATTCTCTTCATGTATTTAATTACCCGTATATAATTATCTACTCCATTATATATATATATATATAACCATATTACAACATTCACACATATGTTGAATATAAATATAACCCATCCTCCCGAGTAATAACTTACCGAATGTAATGTCTAAAGTGCTATCACACTAGGTATACTCATATAACCTAGTTATCCCAAGTCAGAATCGCTCACTAACTTGGCCAAAAATATAAACATTGGAGGCGGTCATATTCCTTCCCTGAAAGTGAGATAAGTCCCTCACCCATATAAAGGACGCTATGACCTGGGGATATACTCGCCCTACTCCTCAAGCTAGGGGATTCACCCACATCGCATAACCTCCCCCGATAGCACTAGAGCATATAATTTTAAATAAATACCTAGACACCGGTATTTATGAGCACACAATATATATGTACTATCACACTTTCGTATATATATATATATATAATAATTAGTTCCCGGCATTACCGTACACAAAATCCGTAGCACTAGCCTATAATTTTCCCCGAGTCTATGGTCCGACTCTAATTTAATTAATTTACACGTTAATTAATATAATACTTTCCCGAGTCTATAGTTCCGACTCTAATTATTAATGATATCTGCTCACTGATATTTATGTGCACACACCATATATATACACTATCGCACACCGTATATATATGAATATAAAATCTCCCGACCTTACCGTGTACTGAGTCTGTAACACTAGCCAACACATTCTTGAGTCTATGATCCGACTTTAATTATTAATTAATATACTCATTAATTAATTTAATATCTCCCTAGTGTCACACAACCAATTTACCCGGACTTGCTCACCGGTCCCGAATTTCCATCTCTTAGGACGTACTCCTCAAAATTTCATTACAAAGAGAACGCTCCTAATTAAATAATATTTAATAGTTTATTATATCATCATATAATAAATTATTCCAGCTATAAAATTTAATTAATTAATCCCTCATTAATTAATCTATTATCATGGCATCACTCAACCAAAATATCCGAACACCTCTTTGGCCCATAATACAATATCATCAAATCTTAAAATCCATGCCTATCTCTCGTAGCATTGTCCTGTAATCCCAAATATACATATTCGATTTAATTCCATAAGTATTCACTTACTTATTCCAATTCCATAAGTATTCACTTACTTATAATATGAATATAACATTTCTTTTAAACTCAGGATATTAAGATTATCACAACTAGGTCGTATCCTAATTCTGAAATTCTCATTCGAATCCCCAAGAGTCTTTATCCCATTAAACTCCTAAAAATCACAAAGTCTCACAACTTTAATTTTTGGCAGATTTCACACCTTACACTAAAACAGAGATAACTCATTCTACAGAAGTCCAATTGACCTTAATCAAATCTCATTAGAAAGATAACCGACATACCTTTCTTTTTATCCATAAATGATTATCTAATTCAAATCACACTGAAAATGGCATGCATTTGAATTTCTATAAAATTTTCGATTTGATTCCCGAGCTAACTTTTTCAATCTCAGAACTGCTTCCTTAGAAAAATAATTATAAATCCAAAATAAATCGGAAAAATATGTGATTGGCGCTCACGCGACCGTAATAAAAGATCTACAACTTTCCTCTTTTGACCAAGAGATGAATCGATTCAATTTCTAGCCGAATCGATTCGGAAAGGACGGAGTTACTATTCACCTTCTTCCCCAAAATCCCAAACTTCCATTAATACACCTTCGAGGTTTTTATTCTCTCACTCATCATCATCCAACCTCAAACAACCATAAATACACTCATAAAAAGGGTTCTAATCATCCTAGAACCCAGATCTAACAATTAATTTCAATTAATTCCCAAATTTCTCAAATTTGATATTATCCGTGATTTATTCGTTAATCTTCCAAAAAACCCGTTTTGATTCACAAAACTCATCCCAAAAATCTTTATAGTTTTAAACACCAACTATAATATGAGAAATAATCACACTAAATCAATAAAGCAAGTAAACACTTGCCTCGTGGATAAAATCCGACGACCCCGAGTCAAATCCGCGGAGTTTGGTCGAAGATCCCCTTTCTTCTTCCTCTTTTCCTTCTTCTTATTTCTTCTCTTCTTTCGCTCTTCTATTTCTCTCTCTTAGGGTTTATAATTGGGTAAATAAGGCTTCTCCCCTTATAAATCTCGTTTTTAATCATATGGGCCTAATTAAAATGGCCCAAATACCCCCGAGTGGGCTCGATTATGCCCAAAAATATCCCGTGACCCATTTACCACCCCCGGGTACACTTTTTCGACTATCTCAGACCATCCAGACTCAACCGTGCACTCAAAATTGACATTTGAATTAATTATAAAAAGTCCCTATCTCACACCCAACTTAGTCTATATCCGACTTCCGGCTGAGATAAATAAATGCCACGTCACTTATACACGTTATGACATATATAAATTATTACTATTCACTTAGTACTTAAATTTCCCTAAATATTAACCATTCACTCTCCGATTAATATTTGAATAAATATCACCATAATTAATTCAATTAAATTACGACACCCAAGTAATTTAATATTTCTCGAATTAATTAACACTACAAGAAAACTAATTTTTTCCGGCATTTTTTTCTCGGTATTATTTAAAAATGCAGAGAATTTTCTTTTTACCAGCATTTTTTTACAAGTATTGAAAATTTACAGCATTTATATTGATGTGCCGCATAAATAAAGCTTTTTTTGAATTAATACTAAAATAAATGTGGTATTTTTTAGACATTTTATAACTAATGCCACTAAAAGTAGAGAAAAAAAAGCGCCTCTCTCAAGTTTTTGGCGGGGGTTTGTTTTTTTGTTAAAAAAAATACACACTTTCTCTCTCCCATCACGCTCGTCCGTATCTCCCCGTCCGTATCTCCCTCAATCTCTCACCCGTCACGTTCTCATCTCTCACGTATTAGCCTCCATCTCATAAACCTAATCCTCTCCCAACTTGGCTCGGTATCAACCAACCCAATACACCTCAAACTCGTCTTCTTTTTCCCCTATTAAAAGAACCCCTGATCTCGTCTCTTTTTCCCCTATTAAAAGAAGGAAGAGGGAACGGTGCTATCATCCATTCAGTTTTACCACTGGCTCGGATAATCACTGGGTTTTGATCTTTGAAGCTTAAGGTAAATTGCGTTTTTTTTTTATTTCAATGTATGCATCAATGGCTGGTAGATTGTGTTTTTTAAACATAAAATTGCGTTTTTAGTTACTGAGAATCACTGTGTTTTTTTAATCATAAAATGCGTTTTTGATTTTTAAAGATTTAAGCTTTAAGGTAAACTACCAATACGACGATGGATGATAGCTGGTTCAGTGTATGTTGCGGTGATAATAATCAATGGGTTTTAATTTTATTTCAGTGTATGCATAATGGGTTGTTCATGTCACTTTTTTTTCTTTCATTATTTAATAACTTGACAATAAGGTGATAATTTATTTAGTGGATTTATACATTCTGAATTCTATCTTATCAAATTATATCTGAGCTTTGGTAATATATTGTATGGGTACTGAACTGAGGCAAGCAGTACTTGGTGGTATATTGCATATTTTTTTTAAAAATTTATTTCGGTGTATTTTTTTTATGTTGCATATATTGGGTTTTGATTGGCTTCTCTCTCTCTCTATATATATATATATATATATCGTACCTTGCTAAGTTTCAGTCATGAGGCTGCCACCTATATTTTTGGTACATCTGATCCGGATGGCCATTCTTCTTGCAGTTGAACTCATTTTGTATAAACGGACATGACGTCGTATCGTAGAGAGGGTAGGATGCGTCAAACATCCAGCTCCCCTAAAATCACAAATATAATAGAAAACTAAAAATTGAATGCACTAAGATTAATACTTTGAGGGAAAAAAATACAAATCTTACCTTGATATTAACACAGGGGCAAAACTATTGGCTGAGCCTAATTTGGGCGGGTCAAATATGGATTGGACTAAATGTGGGTTGGGCCAAATATGGGTCAGTCTAAATGTGGGTTGGGACAAATATGGGCAGACCAAATGTGGACTAGGCCAACCCATTTTTATTCTACTAAAGTAAGTATTACAATTCCAGGTATATGTAAAAAAATCATATTTTACTCACAATTTTTAAAAATGAACTTTATATTTGACTCTTAGCTTTTAAGATTGGGCTCCATATTTGATTTATAGCTTTCAAATATGGGCCCCATATTTGACTCATAACTTTTAAATATGGACCCCTTATTAAACTCATAGTTTTTAAATATGGGCGCCATATTTAAAAGACTGGGCTAATATGGGTTGTTTTATATTTGGGCCACATTTTGCCACTACAACTTGGTATGATGGGGTTAGACTATAGAAAGCACATTCATGTGACACTTGAAAAATCAATAATATAATTTTTATGTTATGAGTGAGTTTTTTTAATTGTTGTCAACTAATTAAGGTTAAAATATATTGATTGTTAAGTTTTCCCATATTATATGAGTAAATATTGGTAGTTTTCATATTAGGCCATATGCAAGTGGTGTTATAATTAAAGTCCTACTATTTATAAATTTACATAGTTTTGAAGGAGCATATTAATTATTTATGGTTTAACATTTTGTTTATTTATTGTATTTTTTTATGAATTTTTCCTAATGAATCTAACAACAATTTTGTGATAGTGTGAGGTAATCAACAATCTTTTCAAATGGATAGCGATAAGAGTTGGATGGAATTGTCAAGAGTTTCTCAACCTTATATTAAAGGAGTTAATGGGTTTCTTGATTTTGCATTTGCCAATAAATATCCTGAGCTAGTGATCAAGTGCCCGTGTAAGAAATGTCGAAATACCATTAGCCATAAAAGAGAAGTTGTTTATGAGCATCTCATCGTACATGGGTTTGTTAAGAATTACACTAGGTGGATTTATCACGTAAAAGGTGCTCCATACACAATGGGAATTAGTGGAGCGGATGAAGTGCATGACTCGAATACAATAGATGATATGTGTGGACTACTACATGATATATTCAAAAATCGAAGTGAAGAGGGTATGCGATGTAACGACCCGTACGAAGACCAGGATGGGATGGATGAAAATGCATCAGCATTTTTCAAGTTGTTGAAAGACGGGGAACGCGAGTTGTACCCTGGTTGCAAATCTTTCTCATCACTTTCATTTATTGTTCGGCTATTTCATATGAAAACACTTTATAAGTGGAGCCACACGTCGTTTACAGCATTGCTTCAATTCTTAAAAGAGGCACTTCCGGAGGGTGAGAAACTACCAGGTTCATACTCTCAAGTAAGAAAGATGGTTAATGATTTGGGGTTTGATTATCAAAAAATTCATCCATGTCCAAATGATTGTATGCTGTATTGGAAAGAGAACAAAGATCGTGAGGATTGCATAGTATGTCATACATCAAGATGGAAGCAATTTTCGGGTGAGTCTGATGATGAAGAAGCTAGGGGTCGAAAAATTCCCGTAAGGAACATGTTTGGCGAGAGGTGAAGGTAAAATCAAAAGATACCATAATTTGTGGCAAATGAAAATTTTGAATTCTTTAGGTAAAAGTCAACTATGCATGGGTTGTCTTGCCAATCACAACAATGTCAATAATAGTTCAACTCATAACTTTGAAAATGATAAAACATAATTCAAGCTAAACTCATGTGTAGTAGATGACTTATTTTTCTATACATTGTAATTATATAGGAGAACACTAATGCCCCTGAAGAATTCAAAAAAAATGTGTATGAAGAAGGTTGGAAAGATATGGAATAATTGGAAAGCAGAGGTGAAGAAACATTATCGTGCCTTTGATACTGACGAAGAGAGATTGAAATATTGTCCACCTAGAGTAAAGCTAGAGCAGTGGTCACAACTTGTTAAGTATTGGGGAACTCGCGAGGCAAGGGTATGAATGTATTACTACCGATAAAGTTTTATAAATTCAAGTTAAACATATATTTTAAATATATTTTTGTAACAGAAAACGAGTCGAAGAAATCGTCGAACTCGTAAGAAGCAAAGAACACCACATACTTCTGGAAGAAAGAGTCATGCGAATGTTGCTCATAAGGTGTTTTATAAAAGATTTTGATTGTGAATATTATTTTAGGTTTTCAAACTTATTTATGTAACGACTTACAAGTCATTGGGTTTATGCAGATGGAGGCTGATCAAGGGAAAAAGGTTTCGTTGGTTGATGTTTACATCAAAACACATGAGAGGAGCGATGGCTCAGCCATCGATAAGGATTCCGCTGAAGCAATGGTACAAAAATATCATCCATGTTCCTTCCCTCATTTCTTAGAAAATCTCAACGACGTCATTTTACCTATTAATCAAACTTCTTATTCTATTTATCAACCATTATAAAAGGCAACATGCAGGAGATTGTGTCATATTATTAAAAGCATAATATATATCATACACGGATGAGGATTAAATTAACAATTAAATAAGTTTATTATTATTTATGAAATTTAAAATTATGCATGAAATTATTATGTTAATAAGAATCGTTTCATTTCAGTCAAAAATGAGGCAAAAAGTAGATCAACTTCCGTCAGATTGTAATGAATCCGTCAGTCGTAAAGATGAGATATTTTATGAAGTCCTAGGACCTGATAAACACGGTCATTGTCGAGCTTATGGGCATGGACCATCTCCAACTGATGTGCATGGAACTAAGCACCCGAAGGTTAATGAAAAAGAGTATGAGCGACTAAGATCTGAGATTTGATCTGAATTTCAGGATAAATTTGATCATTTAGAGGCTCAGTTTGAGTTGATACGCACACACATGATGACTTGCCCTTCCGTTGTATCCAAACAGGTTAATAAGTACACACTTTTATATTTTGTGCTTAATTATCGTGTATTTATATAAATGTATGTTCTAGTATTAAATTATGCTATTAACAGGTTCCTCAATCCTCCAACGAGCAAAACATACCATCATATAGGTCTATTTTGCAACCCGAGCAACAATTAGAAGAAACCAACCAATTTCAACCTGTAGTGGTACCACAATCAAATCACTATTTAACTCCATCTCAACAGACAAGTAGATAACTACTTTTTAAAATCATAATTTATGACTATATGTTTTCATGATTGAAATAATTCATTTTTTGTAGATTGCAAATTCTCAACACTTGGATGCCCCCGAGACCGCTGCTCGTGTTAGTGAGCAAACGAATGCTACTTCAATTCAGGTATGTTACTAATTTAAAGGATTTTAAAGGGAACAATATATCTGCGCTTTCTTGGAGAGTTTATGTATACTTGACATTAAGTTGTTGGCATATTTGGTTGTATATAGTCTTAAAATTATTGGGATGCCTTAAAAACAAATAAAACTCTGCCGATTTTTTTCCAGAAATATATGGTTGATGACATATTCATCTTGTTTGTAGAAAGAACCATCAAAGAAGAAGAAGAAGCATCATCAACCACGACAAAGGGTCTCAAATAATGCACTTCCTAAAATTGTAGACCTTCTTACTTCCGGACTTCCAAAAGTGGTTGTGGCACGTGGATTCATTGTGAGCAAGGACCCTTCAACAAAAGTAGGGGGTACGCAACTGGGTGAAGACTTTTGGGAAGTATATATTGAGAAAACATTTGTAACAAATGAATCATTGCCTAGACCTTATGGAAACAAGTCCACAATTGGAGATGCACATCATTCAACAGTAGCGTGGCATATTGCTAATGTACTAATTTTTAATTTTAATTTTTTAATTAAAATACTAAAGAATAAGTATCAATGGCTAACAATTGACTTTTTTATTTTGTAGGTCGAAGAGGATGTTTGACTTTAATGAAGAAGGATCGTACATTATATAAAATTTAGTTTCGCTGTTTCCCCCCTTTTTCTTATTGGACAAGTGATACATTTTATTTTGTGAATGGATAATTGTTCCAAGCACAATTATATTTATTTACGATGAATACTATTGGTTTTAATTTAATGACGTTTTAATTTGATTACTGCCCTCTGAATTTAATGTTATGGTAATGTATTTGCACATAAATACAATACTTCTTATAATTGATTTTTTTAACACCTGTTCCCAGTCATATATTACAAAATAATGTCAACATTTTGTTTGATGCCGCTATATTTATTCTCAGCATTTTTTTAGTGCCGCCAAAAGTGTGTTGAACATTTAATAGGTGTTGCAAAAGATTATTATCAACATTTTTTAATGCCGTTAAAAGGTTATTACCAGCATTAATATAAATGCTTAAAAGTGTTACTAACTTTTTGCCGCATTTTTTAAAGTGCCGTTGTTCTTTTACCACATTGGCTACCGCACTTGTGGAAATGCCGCTATAAGTGCCGCTAACTTTTCGCGGCATTTTTTAAAATGCCGTTGTTCTTTTACCACATTGGCTACCGCACTTGTGGAAATGCCGCTATAAGTGCCGCTAACTTTTCGCGGCATTTTTTAAAATGCCGTTGTTCTTTTACCACATTGGCTATTACCGCACTTGTAGAAATGCTGTAAAAAGTGCCGCAAAAAGCGTTACCGGCATTTTTTGTACTTTTTTCGGCATTTAATTTATGCTGGGAAAAATCAGTATTCCTGTAGTGTAAGCAATACATGCACAGAAATACGGGGTGTTACATACTCCCCCCTTACAAAGGAATTTCCTCCTCGAAATTTAAGATAATCCTAATGTTCCAAGATTCGAACATCTCCCGCTAGTCCTGTGCCTCTAAGATCGCTATAATCATCTCTCCCGATTCAAATTACAAATTTTCACAATTACACATTTTAATTAACCAGGGCGCCCATACACCCTGTTCCTGTGCTTAACTGTACGAAAGTTACCTAACTATGCTAGTCATAATTCATAATATAACTTCCAACCCGTAGTCATATCACATATATTAATAATAACTGGGGTACCCAACCCATGTACTAACGACCAAACATCTCCCCACTTCCAACGTTGTGCTAAGTTTCATGTGTGGGACGTCTCGCAAAGCGAAATCCAAATAAGAAACCCCCTGATACACTACTACGTAACATTATCAGTCGTTGAGATTTGTTAGACCCTCAGTCCACAGCACATACCCCTAAATACCTGTCTCTTAACACAAAAGCATACATGCCACTCTTATGCTACAAAAGACAACATAAAATACCGGGCCCTTACTATCACTAGTTCTTGCACAAAATAAATCTCGAGCTATCTCTCCCCGCACGAAAATAATTCTAACCGCCCTGAATCGCTTCAGTATACATCCCTTCTTACCAGGAAAAATAAAATAACACAATACATTTTTATATGTCTACCGTACCACACAATTCAACATATATACACATATATATAGGCTAGGCTCCCTCTCAGGTGACATTTAGCTGGAGTCATTCATGACCTGGTGTCACGAACACCAAAACTTACTATCAGTGTCCGTAATAGTTCACACTCATCGCTAACCAATCCATACCAAGGAAAAGTCATGCTTTTATAACACTCCTCAAAATGAGTAAATCTTATCAAATATACCCCTCAATTTTCACGCCTGCTTCCCTTCAGGTAAGACAAAAGAGAGCCCTGTTACCCCGTGGTAAACATATACTTAATAGTAACTCTACTATATGTCCACTAAACTCGTCTCCCATGTGAATATAGTGTTAATCAAAATATCATCACTAGCTCGGTCACACAAAATATACCTCATTCGCCCGAGGATACAACTCATATTTTTACCTTGCCAATCTCCCCGGCTGCTCAAACGGTTCTTGGATATACCACGCTTATCCGAACCGAACCCTAAAACTATCTTAATCATTTCCTTGTTAGGCACCATACTCATCTCCCTTTACTCGCTTTGGGTAAAAATCAATACGTGTGGTCTCACTCACCACATAAAAATATCTCTCGATAAAATCCCTTATTTTTGTGGCCACACTGGACCCCCCCATTGTTCCTTTAGCTCTGCTAGCCCCAGGGAACACACTAATGGCCTTACCAACCCTAACTGAATTTCTCAAATTCTTTTATCTCCCTTCACATAGAAGAATCAACTGTTCAAACACATTCGGGGTGACCTCGACTACAGTCATCGTCCCCAAAATTATATTTTACAACACAAACTTAGCCCCGCCTCCTATAGTTCTCACAACGGCCTTCACCGATCATCCTTCATTGTTCGGCATATGAATCACACACGAACGTCTATAAAATGTACTACTATTATACACAATAGTAGGAGGATGAAATCTCATAATAGGAATCAACAATCCTTAGCATAGGGCTCTATATCAATCGAACGGTATGCTTTAAACGCAGTAAGCCGTACAGATTCTATGGACACTAGAACCTGATTCTCTGATACCACCTGTGATATCCCGCCTAATAAAATACCAGGCAATCACTCCTATATCAAATTAGAACAGGAGTCTCATATGGTTCATTCTCAGCATTACTGTCGAAAACCAATATAATTACTAATAACCTATTAGGCTGGCATCAAAATTTTAATTGACTAAACGTTTTAACCACACCATTCAAATAAATCCATCACAACAGTTTATATACAACAACTGAAATGAAATAAAATAACCGAACACTCGGTACAAAATAATACAACCAAATCAAATGCTGCACTAAAAGGCGGTAAAGAATAAATTAATACAATTAGGTCTTCGGCCTGAATGTTTCTACAATACCTCCTATCTAGATCTCAAGGATATAAGCGTCTATAATAAACCTGCATGCATACACATCTGCTGCCGCAAACGCCTCACTCAAAAGAATCATCATCCAGGCGTCCCTGTGTCTGGACACCTAATATATATAGATATAGCAAGAGAGGATATATAGATATTTTTCAAGTGCATAAATGCCATATTTTAAAATATGCAACTTCTCATATTTAAATTGGTATCGCACTTTCGTGAGATACCCCTCACCCCTCTACTAATAGTGCACAACTATCGCATACCTTTTAAAATAACTTAGTTAAGGTACCCGTCCTAACTAATTCATTTCACCCATCTCTAAAGATCCTCAATTTATACCATCCCGTAATGTGAATAGTTCTCACTAGAACCTATGATCCATATACATATAAATCTGGATATAAATCTACCGGAAGGAGAATATCACTTTATTCATTCTTTGTAATATATTCTAAGCTATCGCCTGATCTTATACATCATAATCTCTCGCTTATGATTCATCCTTTCATCATGAATAACTTTCACTAGTTATTTACACTATTCATGTTTTAGTGTTATTAACCTCGTATATAATATTCTCATCTTTATATACGTATATCCCTATTTTTCTTTCGGATTTTATACTCCCGAAAGATTCAGAATTTATCTCACATTTCATTCTTTCTTATGTCCTTATATATATATATATATATATATATATATATATATATATACAATATAATATACATATCAAGTATATCCATACTTATATATCACACACTATATAAGTATAATAACCAACCTTTAGAGCTATAACTCAATGGATGCAGTCTCTCAATGCTATCATCTTTCCTTGAAAGTCATATA
Source organism: Sambucus nigra (assembly GCA_949130495.1). NCBI lineage: Eukaryota > Viridiplantae > Streptophyta > Magnoliopsida > Dipsacales > Adoxaceae > Sambucus > Sambucus nigra. The sequence continues at coordinate 376,952,848 of OX422212.1, forward strand.
ACATTCACTAGTTATATAAATAATACAAATTCTCTTCATGTATTTAATTACCCGTATATAATTATCTACTCCATTATATACGTAAAACCATATTGCAACATTCACACATATGTTGAATATAAATATAACCCATCCTCCCGAGTAATAATTCATCGGATGTATTCTCTAAAGTGCTATCACACTAGGTATACTCACATTACCTAGTTACCCCAAGTTAGAATCGCTCACTAACTTGGCCAAAAATATAAACATTGGAGGCGGTCATATTCCTTACCTGAAAGTGAGATAAGCCCATCACCCATATAACGGACGCTATAACCTGGGGATATACTCGCCCTACTCCTCAAGCTAGGGGATTCACCCACATCGCGCAACCTCCTCCGATAGCACTAGAGCATATAATTTTAAATAAATACCTAGACACCAGTATTTATGAGCACATAATATATATATACTATCACACTACCGTATATATATATATATATAATAATTAGTTCCTGGTATTACCGTGCACAAAATCCGTAGCACTAGCCTATAATTTTCCCCGAGTCTATGGTTCGACTCTAATTTAATTAATTTAAACATTAATTAATATAATACTTTCGTGAGTCTATAGTTCTGACTCTAATTATTAATGATATCTCCACTGATATTTATATGCACACACCATATATATACACTATCGCACACCATATATATATGAATATAAAATCTCTCGGCCTTACCGTGTACTGAGTCCGTAACACTAGCGAACACATTCCCGAGTCTATGGTCCGACTTTAATTATTAATTAATATACTCATTAATTAATTTAATATCTCCCTGGTGTCACACAACCAATGTACCCGGACTTGCTCACCAGGCCCGAATTTCTATCTCTTAGAACGTACTCCTCAAAATTTCATTATAAAGAGAACACTCCTAATTAAATAATATTTAATAATTTATTATATCATTATATAATAAATTATTCCAGCTATAAGCTTTAATTAATTAATCCCCCAATAATTAATCTATTATCATGGCATCACTTAACCAAAATATCCGAACACCTCTTTGGCCCATAATACAATATCATCAAATCTTGTTATCCATGCCTATCTCTCGTAGCATTGTCCTGTAATCCCAAATATACATATTCGGTTTAATTCCATAAGTATTCACTTACTTATTCCAATTCCATAAGTATTCACTTACTTATAATATGAATATAACATTTCTTTTAAACTCGGGATATTAAGATTATCACAACTAGGTCGTATCCTAATTACATCCGAAATTCTCATTCGAATCCCCTAGAGTCTTTATCCCATTAGACTCCTAAAAATCACAAAGTCTCGCAACTTTAATTTTTTATAGATTTCACAGCTTGCACTAAAACAGATATAACTCACTCTACGAAAGTTCAATTGACCTTAATCAAATCTCATTAGAAATATAACCTCCATATCTTTCTTTTTATCCATAAATGAGCATCTAATTCAAATCACACTGAAAATGGCATTCATTTGAATTTTCTATAAAATTTATGATTTGATTCCCGAGCTAACTATTTCAATCTCGGAACTGATTCCTTAGAAAAATAATTACAAATTCAAAATAAATCGAAAAAATATGCGGTTAGTGATCACGCGATCGTAACGAAAAGATCTAAAACTTTCCTCTTTGAACAAGAGATGAATCGATTCGCTTTCTGGCTGAATCGATTCGGAAAGGATGGAGTTACTATTCACCTTCTTCTCCAAAATCCCAAACCTCCATTAATACACCTCCGAGGTTTTTATTTTCTCACCCATCATCATCCAACCTCAAACAACCATAAATACACACATAAAAAGGGTTCTAATCATCCTAGAACCTAGATCCAACAATTAATTTGAATTAATTCCCAAATTTCTCAAATTTGATATTATCCGTGATTTATTCGTTAATCTTCCAAAAAACCCGTTTTGATTCACAAAACTCATCCCAAAAATCTTTATAGTTTTAAACACCAACTATAATATGAGAAATAATCACACTAAATCAATAAAGCAAGTAAACACTTGCCTCGTGGATAAAATCCGACGACCCCGAGTCAAATCCGCGGAGTTTGGTCGAAGATCCCCTTTCTTCTTCCTCTTTTCCTTCTTCTTATTTCTTTTCTTCTTTCGCTCTTCTATTTCTCTCTCTTAGGGTTTATAATTGGGTAAATAAGGCTTCTCCCCTTATAAATCCCGTTTTTAATCATATGGGCCTAATTAAAATGGCCCAAATACCCCCGAGTGGGCTCGGTTATGCCCAAAAATATCCCGTGACCCATTTGCCACCCCCGGGTACACTTTTTCGACTATCTCAGACCATTCGGACTCAACCGTGCACTCAAAATTGACATTCGAATTAATTATAAAAAGTCCCTATCTCACACCCAACTTAGTCTATATCCGACTTTCGGCTGAGATAAATAAATACCACGTCACTTATACACGTTATGACGTAAATAAATTATTACTATTCACTAAATACTTAAATTTACCTAAATATTAACCATTCACTCTCCGATTTATATTTAAATAAACATTACTATAATTAATTCAATTAAATTATGACACCCAAGTAATTTAATATTTTCCGAATTAATTAAATATTACATGCATAGAAATACGGGGTGTTAGAATCCTTTACGAGTCTCAATCTTTTAGTAAACGTACGCATAATTTCCTATGTGTGAATAACTCCCCGTTAACCCACAATTTCATTCCACATTAAATTTCTCTTAACGGAGTCCACCTAGACCCTACTGGTCTTCTTTATAACCCATTATGCTCTAACAATAATAATCAAGGGTTCTTACGTATTTTAACAGGAATAAAGAAAAAGGAGACAAATATGCAATTTTCCAGGAGGGATCGATCGATCGATGAAAAGGGGTCGATCGATTGATCATCAATCGATCGATGTTCTTGGTCGATCGATCAATCAAGCAGTTCTTGCCCAGAAACTGCGGTTTCAACTGACGGGTTTCATCTTCCAAATTACTCCAAAACGCCATTATCGATTCTCAAACTCCCAAACAACATTTCTAATAGTTATATATACCTCAATAGATGATTTCCTACGTGAAACATATCCAAATTCATCAAAGGCATTGAATTTATGGGATAATTTAACATAATTATCAAGAACCCTAATTTTTCCTGAAACATTCATTTTTCTAATTCTTTTTCCAGATAGCTTGCCCTCTAAATCCATAACAATTCATGGATAATCCTCTACATATGATGGGTATGTTCAGAATATATTTAGTTTCTCTAAAACATGCGATTTTAAGTCTCTAAATTATCAATTTCTTCCATAAAATATGTTATTAACAATCATAAACTAACATGGGTGAGACATTAACTATAAACAAACCAAGATAGATACTTTCCTGGAATTCAAGGTTCTGGTTTGTGGATATGCGATCTACGTTTTGGTGGTAGTGGCGGTACAAACTGATGAGTTCTTGGACTTGGATTGCATAGAAAGCTTCCTAACTTCTTCTCTAATGGCCGCTCTTAGGTGCTGTGATTGTTAACCCTAAAAGCCTAACTCAAATGGCTGATATATCTTAGGGAAATTCGTGGGTTTAATTACCCAAAAATACAAAATGACTATTATACCCTCCCGGGATGCCAATTAGGCCTAAAAATGGCCTGACACCCAAACTAAACCCTCGGGTACACTTTTCTGACTATTTCGACCCTTTCGGGCATGTTGGCGCATTCGAAATGACCATATGGATGTTTATAATTTATTCACTTATAATAATAATAATAATTTAGTCCCAACACGACACAGGCACTTCCTGACTTAACTTCCATAATTGTCATATTATTCCCTCGTGACAATTTTAATAAATTTAATTCTACATATTACTCTACTCAATAAGTAATATTTAACAAATAAATAATTTTCTCATAATTACTAACTCTCGTCACGCTAGTAAATATTTAAAACAAAGTTTCGGATTAATATTAAATTAATCTATCTCAATTAAATTTAATAAATCTCTAAATTTAAAAGCCATAAAAATGAGTAGTATTACATTCTCCCCCCCCCCCCCCCCCCCCAATAACGGAATTTTGTCTTGAAATTCGGAAAATAAGGCCTATCAGGTAAAAAAAATTGGGATACCTTATCAGTACGCAAACTATCTACATAGTAAGGCGCTCAATCACTATAGCCCCCGCTTCGCAGCAAGCTTGTTTAACACTCTCATTAACGGCACTTCACATTGTGCTCCTATCCAACAATATTCGCATAAGATCAGCCTATACATCATTGACTCCCATTATTTCAATATCATTAAGAGGCCACACATCACTACATGACAACTACTCATATATATCTAAATACAAAACTCCCATTCTGAGAGAAATCATATAAACATCTGACCACTCTTGTTCGCCTAAAATAGCCATAGTAACTCCACCATAGTCATCAGACTCTAACTCGACCAATCCAAAATTTTGATTATCCGCTCATCTCTTAACATTCAGAATGAGAAAAGTTAAGGTTTTTTCACACCAAAATCTCAATAAGCACCTTGTTCACAATAAACAGGTACGAGTGCTCCCACGAAACCCTACCATTAGGTAATATCCTCCCCAAATTACCATACTATACTCCACTTCCTAGCTATAACTATTGTGGAAGAGAAATGATCACAATGTATCCAAAATTACTTTCACACTGCTCCACTAATGTTTAATCACCGCTCGCCTACTCCCCGGATTATGGGTGATACAACCTGCTCAAAACAAAACGATATCCCCGTTGCTTCCTAAAATCCCATATTAAAGGTGGGATTCAAAAATCTTATCATAATTCAGAAAAATAATGTGTAGAACCACGTACCGGCGCGATCCTTCCTTTTAAAGGAAGACCGGGGCACACTAGTTAATATTATAAATCACCCCAAAGAGATATCAATCACTTCCTTCTTGGGCGACTCGTTCCACATGTTCGAATGAACCCTTGATCTTGCCTTGAGGTTGGAAACCCATCAAAGAAACTTTACCGACTTTACTGGCCTCTTCCATTATAGAAATCTTCGGTAGCCACAAAATTCTCTCATTGTCCCTCTTGTTCCAATCGATTTCTATTTATGAGTAGTGCCCGCGGAGACTACTCATTATGTCCCGCTCGACATCGACTTATACTTGTAATGTCTCACATTAAGTGACACTTAATACTCCCTCTCTTTCCTTTGCGTATAATGAAAGTTTTGACCCATGCACCTTTCTCCACGATGTGCACTTCCGGACCTTTTTCATCACTCTTTGTTTGCGCAAGTCGCTCTCACATTTGACTAATTACAACTCCGCTCCGAGTGTTCTCCATATAGTTAAATTCTACCCTTCTCAAGGAATACCCTTTTTTAAATGGCTTCCCACAGCCTTCCAACTAGATTCGGTGTGCTACTCTGATCGAACACATATATATGGATTTATCGTCGTTCACAAGGCGCTCAATCCACTCTACCACTTCCACTTCATTGTGTTAGTCCCACAAACATTTATTCCACACGTCTATTACCACGTCCCTTCAACTCGAACGATTTTAACATCAGCTAACCAAGATGTCCACACACCCTATAAACCATGCACACTAGCGTCAGCATCACATACGTTTCACACATAACACCCAATTCTTTCTTTTCCTTGTGCTCACAACGTGATTACAACACTTGGGTACTCCCAATCACCCTAGAAATCAAAATTTTAAATTTTCCTTATCATCGTTCAACCCCTTAACTCCTGGTGATAAAATAAAACTTTCGATGCTTTCTTACCACACCAACGGATCCACTGGGCTTAAATCATAATTCAACTTCCAACTTACAGATATAATTACATGCTCCTACTACGACCTAGGTACCAAACTCATAGACTAATGACCAAATATCTTCCTACTTCCAACCTTACGCTAAGTTTAATGCGTGGGAAAGCGAAACCCAAATAAGGAACCCCCCGATACACTACTACCTAGCATTATCGGTTATCAAAATCCGTTAGGCCCTCCGTCCATAACATGTACCCCTTTCTTTCATCTATTGATAGAAAAGTTACATCTCCTCCTGTAATTTTACTTGAACAAAGAACATTTCGCCAATTGCACTATCATTCAGTATTGGTGGTAATCACATTCCATAAACCCCGAATACATACAATCGAGATTCTCGAAATCATGTCCCCAAACATATGGGTATAACTCTTAACTCTCACATCTCTAAAGGATAGATATATCAATGCGCTCTTCCTAACACCAAGTCCTGAGCGCTAAACATAATAATGAGTTAAATTGTTTCGCTCAACAGTAGACCCAATATATACTGAATCATAACAACAAAGTCCCTGCACACACCGGGATCGAATATCTCGAGACGACTATCCCCTCCAAAATCTCTAAAATAGATAATATAAGTGTGAGTCCGGACCTCTCGCGGGTGAGGCGTCGCCAGATCAAAACTTGTTGCACTAAGGCAACCACTCTGATAGCCTTGCAATAACTGCCTACTATAGTACTAACCATTACTATAAAGTTGTAACCAAGACAATATCATACTCGTATATCACATCACTAAAACGAGTAATCTGAATAAAGTATATAACACTATTAATACACCCATTCATCCTCCGCAGATAGCACTAAGGATAATCCCGCTACACTAGGGAAAATATTAACATAATAATAACGTTTATAGTTATACGCACTAACTCTTCTCACATTCCAATCTAGCAATGAACAAAATATAGTGACTCGCTCATGTCACATAAAACACGCCTCATCCTCCCAGCATAAAACTCATACTTCTACCTTGCCAATCGTCTTGACTGTACAAATGGTCCCCGGACGTAACACGCCTATCCAAACCAAAAAAAACTACTATAATCGTTATCCTTTACTAGGCATCCTACTCTTGTCCCTTTACTCACTTCGGGAAAACATTAATGCATATGATTTCACTCTCCATAAAATACCTCTACACATAATCCAATTATCACCTGTCATACTAACCATATTAGGATTGTCCTTCTCTCGGACTTTGGTAGGCTCGATTCCTGATGGCTACCCCAGTTGTTCCCTTAGCCTTATTGGCCCTAAAGAACATACTACTGGCTACAATAGTCCTTACTGAATTCACCATATCTTGGTAAGAATTCAACTATCCGAATCATTTAAATGGGTCCCCTGATGTGTATCCACATCCCCTTATGGTGCTACACTACCACCATTGCATCCAGTCTTATTCCTGACTAAATTCTTCGATTATTTTAGCTTCCCACACAAATAAACATTATCATCTCCATTGACAAAGCATGACATTGTCAACCTCGAAATTGACCATCTAGAAAAATTCCCTTTTAAGTGTTATTAACTATTTTTACGAGTCGATCTCCCCCTTGAAGTCCTCTACTCCATTTGTATCTATATCCTCCGATACAAGATTCGCTAACGGTTTAGATTCATATTCACAAATGGACCTCTGTCAGGTCCTACTGTGATGAGTTCAGAACAACGTTCACTTCTTATCCTGAACATCTGATAAAGGAACATGCAGTCAAACTATACCTAAGATTCTTCTATAGGTATAGTATTCCACTTCTAAAAGTGGTGGCTGACTCCCACCATTATAACTTCGTTTCGATAAAACTAGAGAAATTTTACTCCAAATTTTCACTTTCAGTTAGCCACACTCTGTTATATGTCCAAACCTTTGGATATTTTACCTCATTTGGCTAACACACAAAATTTTTGAATTTTTAGAATTTCCAATGACAGCTCTCTTCATTGTTTTGTCTGACTTTTTCCCCGTCGTACCACGTTGGGTGAGTCTACTCTTGCACCTTTTTTTACTATAGCAGCACTTGGAAATCATAGGTTGCGCCCTTGCCGTCTTTACAGTCCTGGATTCTCGAGCCATAATAGGGGTGACCTCAACTACGGTCATCATCCTCGAATATACTCTACAATCTCAACTACGCCTTGCCTCCTATTGTCCTCCCAATGGCCCTTGCCTGCCATATTCCATTGCTCGAACACGCTCGAATGCAAAAAAGATTAACTAAAGTACATACGTTATAGCAGGAGAACGAAATCTCACCATAGAAATCAACAATCCTAAACATAAGGCTCTATATCAAACAAAGCAACGTTGGAAGCATTATAAGCCGCACAGATCCTAAATGGACACTAAAACATAATGCTCTGATACCACCTGTGACACCTCGCCTAATTAAATACCGGATGATCAGTCCTTTATTAGATTAAAATCAAGGTGAACGGTTGGTTCATTCATAGCATCACTGTCGCAAAATAAAATTTCCAAATTAAACGCCCTAAATAATTAAGCTAAGTGTCTAAAAAATTAAAAGTCTTATTTCCATTTTCAAATTTCAACATGAAAACCTTTTTAAATAATCCACATTCTAAGAATCACATAAGTGATACGGCTAATAATCAACAAAAAAGAATTAATCCATCTAGATTAACCAACCCAAGTCAAATAACCATACATGAAATCATCCTGACAAAAGAAACCTCCCAAGAAATACTAAATATTGGAAATATAAACAAACATAAATTTTTGACAAATCCAAACTGAATAGGGAAACGGGTGACACATGCCCTAACTAAGTAGAACTAAAACAAGAATAGAATCAATGAGGAGGTTGTCTAAAGCAACGGCATGCAACTCCCACATCAGCTGCAGCACGTCCAATCCAAAGAACCTGTGCATGACGCCCCTACGGCTAGGCACCTGTAATACATATATATATATATATATACAAGAGAGAGAAAAAGACAGGAAACGGGTCAGAGCCCGAGTGTAAAACGGTTTTAAAAATAGTTTAGCAAGTATTTAAAATTCTTACCGGCTAATGCAACAACCATGTTAGTATACAACACTCTCTTGAGAATTCTCACCTCTCATCTAGTGTGCACGCCTACCGTACTAATAAATTTCATAAGTTTCTCTAACTTATTATCCATAAGATTTTATCACGTGAAAATCAAGGTTATGATATTGACTTCAGGAAATCATTCTCTTTAGGATTTCGTACGTTATTTAGAACAACTCGTCACCGTTATAAAGTTCCCAAACACTTGTAATAATGTTGAAGCATTTATTCATTACTTATCTACTTATACGCACAGTATAAAGTTCCCATATAGATATACGTATATATATTAGTCAGACATATAATTATATACTAACGGCACCCCATATAAAATCTATGGTGCTGCATACTCTGCTATCAAGTCCCCGTATCACTCGTACGAAGGGAAATACTAGTTCGAAATCACTCTCGAACTATATTAACACAAACACGTACAAATGGAGGCGAAGCATAGTTCCAAGTCACTAAGAGGTCAGAACATACCCTCACGTCTCTTAGGACCACCTGATTATCACTCAGATAGCCTGTATCAAGGAATCCTATGTTCTAGGGTACAAGCCAATACCCCCATAAAGGTCCAATCGAGATAAGACTGTCCCGCCGCGACAACCTCCGTGATAGCAAGTAGCGCTAGTATGATTTTTACACAGATACATAATATACGCACAATCACACGGCTATATATATATATATATTCACATTTTCAAAATTAGATGCTCCCACGAACCATAATTATAATTATCCGTTCTTAGCACATATTACTCAATTATCTCGCATAACGGTTTCGTCTCTTTTATTCTCATATATAATTTATTTCATACTTACATATAATCTCTCGAAGTATTCTATCTCACTAAGTATATTTTCAGTAGGTATGCTCTCACTGACATTCGGGTTTAAATCCTTTACGAGTGTCAATCTTTTAGTAAACATACGCACAATTTCCTATGTGTGAATAACTCCCTGTAAACCCATAATTTCATCCCACATTAAATTTCTCTCAGCGGAGTCCACCTAGACCCTACTGGTCTTCTTTATAACCCATTATGCTCTAATAGTAATAATCTGGGGTTCCTACGTATTTTAACGGGATTGAAAAAAAAGGAGATAAATACGCAGTTTTCCAGGAGGGATCGATCGATCGATGAAAGGGGGTCGATCGATCGATGTTCTTGGTCGATCGATTGATCAAGCAGTTCTTGCCCAGAAACTGCAGTTTCAACCTACGTGTTTCATCTTCCAAATTACTCCAAAATGCAATTATCGATTCCCAAACTCCCAAATAACATTTCAAATAGCTATATATACCTATATATATGATTTCCTACGTGAAACATGTGCAAATTCATTAAAGGCATTGAATTTATGGGATATTTTAACATAACTATCAAGAACCCTAATTTTTCATGAAACATTCATTCTTCTGATTCTTTTCCAGATTTCTTACCTCTAAATCCATACCAATTCGTGGAAAATCCTCTACATATGATGGGTATGTCCAGAATATATTTAGTTTCTCTAAAACATGCGGTTTTATGTCTCTAAATTATCAATTTCTTCCATAAAACATGTTCTTAACAATCCTAAACTAACATGGGTGAGACATTAACTATAAACAAACCAAGATAGATACTTTCCTGGAATTCAAGGTTCTGGTTTGTGGTTATGCGATCTACGTTTTGGTGGTGGTGGCGGTACAAACTGATGAGTTCTTGGACTTGGATTGCATAGAAAGCTTCCTAACTTCTTCTCTAATGGCCGCTCTTAGGTGCTGTGATTGTTAACCCTAAAAGCCTAACTCAAATGGCTGATATATCTTAGGGAAATTCGTGGGTTTAATTACCCAAAAATACAAAATGACTATTATACCCTCCCGGGATGCCAATTAGGCCTAAAAATGCCTCGAGACCCAAACTAAACCCCCCAGGTACTCTTTTCTGACTATCTCGACCGTTCCGGACATGTTGGTGCACTCGAAATGACCATACAGGCAATTTATAATTTATTCACTTATAATAATAATTATTTAGTCCCGACATGACACAGGCGTGTCCTGACTTAATTTCCATAATTGTCATATTATTCCCTCGTGACAATTTTAATAAATTCAATTCTACATATTACTCTACTCAATAAGTAATATTTAACAAATAATTAATTTTCTCATAATTACTAACTCTCGTCACGCTAGTAAATATTTAAAACAAAGTTCTGGATTAATATTAAATTAATCTATCTCAATTAAATTTAATAAATCTCTAAATTTAAAAGCCATAAAAATGAGTAGTATTACATTCTCCCCCCCCCCCCCCCTAATAACGTAATTTCGTCCCGAAATTCAGAAAATAAGGCTTGTTTGGTTAAATAATTAGGATACCTAATCAGTACGCAAGCTAGCTACCTAATAAGGCGCTCAATCACTATAGCCCCCGCTTCGCAGCAAGCTTTTTTAACAGTCTCATTAACGGCACTTCACATTGTGCTCCTATCTAACAACATTCGTATAAGACGAGCCTATACATCATTGACTCCCATTATTTCAATATCATTAAGAGGCCACACCTCACTACATGACAACTACTCGTATATATCTAAACACAAAACTCCCATTCTGAGAGAAACTATATGAACATCTGACCACTCTTGTTCGCCTAAAACAGCCGTAGTAATTCCACCATAGTTATTAGAATCTAACTCGACCAATCCAAAATTTTGATTATCCGCCCATCTCTTAACAGTCAGAGTAAGAAAAGTTAAGGTTTTTCCACACCAAAACCTCAATAAGCACCTTGTTCACAATAAACAGGTACGAGTACCATTAGGTAATATCCTCCCCCAATTACCGTACTATACTCCACTTGCTAGCTATAACCGTTATGGAAGAGAAACGATCACAATGAATCCAAAATTACTTTCACACTGCTCCACTAATGGTTAATCACATCTCGCCTACTCCCTGGATTATGGGTGATACAACCTGCTCAAAATGAAACGATATCCCCGCTGCTTCCAAAAATCCCATATTGAAGGTGGGATTCAAAAATCTTATCCTAATTCAGAAAAATATTGTGTAGCACCACGTACGGCGCGATCCTTCCTTACAAAGGAAGAGCGGGGTACACTAGTTAATATTGTAAACCACCCTAAAGAGATATCAATCACTTCCTTATTAAGCAACTCATTCCACATGTTCGAATGAACCCTTGATCTTGCCTTGAGGTTGACAACCCATCAAAGAAACTTTACCGACTTTACTGGCCTCTTCCATTATAGAAATCGTCGGTAGCCACAAAATTCTTTGGTTGACCCTATCGTCTTTCAAAAGGCGATCAATCCACTCTACCACTCCCACTTCATTATGTTAGTCCCAAAAACATTCATTCCACACGTCTATTCCCACGCCCCTTCAACTCTGACGATTTTAACATCAGCTAACCAAGATGTCCACACACCCTATAAACCGTGCATACTAGCGTCAGCATCACATACGCTTCACACATAACACCCAATTCTTTCTTTTCCTTGCGCTCATAATGTGATTACAACACTTAGGTACTCTCAATAACCCTAGAAATTAAAATTTTAAATCTTCCTTATCATCGTTCAACCCCTTAACTCGTGGTGATAAAACAAAACTTTTAATGCTTTCTTACAACAACACCAGTTCCATTGGCCTTAAATCATAATTCAACTTCCAACTTACAGATATAATTACCTGCTCCTACTACGATCGAGGTACCAAACTCATAGACTAATGACCAAGATTCTTCTTATTTCCAACCTTACGTTAAGTTTCATGCGTGGGATGTCTCGTAAAGCGAAATCCAAACAAGTAACCCCCCCGATACACTACTACCTAGCATTGTCGGTTATCAAAATCCGTTAGGCCCTCCGTCCATAACATGTACCCCTTTATTCCCTCTCTTGACAGAAAAGTTACATCTCCTCCTGTAATTTTACTTGAACAAAGAACATTTTGTCAATTCCACTATCATTCAGTATTGGTGGTAATCACATTCCATAAACACCGAATACATACAATAGAGATTCACAAAATTCTGTCCCCAAACATATGGGTATAACTCTTAACTCTCACATCTCTAAAGGATAGATATATCAATGCACTATTCCTAACACCAAGTCCTGAGCTCTAAACATAGTAATGAGTTAAATCTTTTCGCTCAACAGTAGACCCAATACATACTGAATCATAACAATAAAGTCTCTACACACACCGAGATCGAATATCTCGAGACCACTATCCCCTCCGAAATCTCTAAAATAGATAATATAAGTGCGAGTCCGACCCTCTTGCAGGTGAGGCCTCGCCAAAACAAAACTTGTTGCACTAAGGCAACCACTCCGATAGCCTTGCAATAACTGTCTACTATCGTACTAACCATTACTAAAAAGTTATAACCAAGACAATATCATACTCGTATATCACATCACTGTAATACCCCGTAATTTTATTGATTTTATTTAAGGGATTAATTGAATTAAATGAGAATTAATTGGGAATTAATCCGGGTATAAATACTAGCGAGATGTGAGTTCGTATTTGATTATGATGTTAAAATTGAAAATTTCATGAGTATTGAAAATGTTAAAATTATCGCGAGGCAGAAATACGATAATTTGGAAATTTAGTTGGGACGCGCGTGTCAGTCGCGTCAGGAATGAAATTATTTGAATTAAAAAGTGGATTATATTTTTATCAACCGAATGGTCATTTTGAGTGCGCCAACATGTCCGGAAGGGTCGAAATAGTCAGAAAACACTAGCCGGAGGTTTTGTTTGGGTCCCGGGGCATTTTTGGGCCATACCGACAACCCAAAAGGGTAATTTTGTAATTTTAAAAATAGGGGAATTAAAACCCACGAATTTTAGGAGTTAATTTTATATTAGTAATGAACCCATTAAGTCCATTATCAGCATTTATCAAGTAGTGTGCTACGGGAGTTAAAGGGAGAGTCCTAAGAGGTTCCAAAAGAAACCCCTAGCCACCATCACCATCTTTGGGAGCAATCTGTAGAAAGGAAGAGGAGAATCAACCTTCATCCTTCAACATCAAATTAGAACATCTAAGGCAAGTGGTTTAATTACATAATTTCAAGCGAATGTTTCCTCCATGCTTAGAATTTAATATATGTCTTATATTGAAAGTTTGATGAAAACCCATAAAATTGGAGATAGAATTCATAATCTTGGATAGGGATTGCATGTAGAATGGTTATGGATGAATTTCAGATCCAAAATATATCTTTTGATGATTTAAAAATGGATTTATAAGGAGTACTTGTTGACATTAAAATTCTAAGTTTATATTTATAGGGTTTGGAACAAGGTTTGGAAATTATGATGATTACATGTTAATTTAGGAAGCATTGACCCCAAATATATGTTAAAGGGAGACCTAGGAGGACTTAGAGTAGTTTAAAAAAGTTAAAACTTAATTGGGATGATCTTAGTAGGGATTTAGAGAAGAGAAATTTGAAGAAAAATGAATTAGCAGGTTTCTGGGTTTTTTCTGCCATCTCATTATAAGACCTGCCCAGGTCGTTCGAATGACCTCGTTCGAACGAGACTTCTAGCAAGATGACAGTATCCCTTCTAAATACTTGGTAGTTTCTTCGAAGCCATTCGTTCGAACGAACTCGTTCGAACGAGACTTCTAACGAGTTGACAGAATGGCCTTTTAGGCCTAATTTCATTTCAAATGTTCCCGTAGACTTATTTAATGGAATGATAATCCTCCCCTTACTGACCAGTGAGTATAATTGAGAGATTGAAGTACATGAGGAGTAAAACTTAGAATCTTGAAGTAAATCGAATGACATTTGTGGATTAGGAAAAGAGTACCTAATTACGATGTGAGAAGAGTTGACAACGTTAATATACATGAATCGGGGACTTGTAAACGTAAAACATTAAATGACGGTATAAGAATGAGAAGCATACCTATATTAATAATTCGAGATATCTAAGATATGCGAATGCTTATTATATGTGGTTTTATGTGTAAAACATACCTACCATACTTGCTATCATGGGAGGTCTGCGTTCAATTAGGGCCATCTACTCTTTGTGTGCCTACGGGGGGATTTAGATTGGTACCTCGAGGACATAGGTCAGAGAAGGACTTATTAAGAAGTTAATAAGCCTGTTGATCATGGGAGCGTAGGTATGTGCGTGACCCATGTGATGTGAACTATGTTCGCCTTCATTTTGTGTGATTGTTGTTATTTGAGAACGATTCCAGAGAGATTCGGAATGCGTGGTCCTTATGTACGTGATGTACCGGGATTGGATAGCAGAGTATGTGTGCACCGCAGCTTAGTCTCGGGGTGCTAGTATTGCATATTTATGATGAGAATAATATACTGTTAATTGAAATGAACTGTCATGTATAAATGTGAGTATCTATAATATTAACGTTTTGTAAAAGATAAAATGGAAGATCTCTAGTGATTAGTAGTACTAAAATGGGAAACTATGTAGAAGAGTAAAACACTCTGTTTAAAATAAGATGTCGGGAATTAAATCGTGAATCGTATAGTAACGTTAGATTTTATATTGGACCAGTTAGATACGGGCATAACTAGATTCGATTACGGCTACGTTAGGAGTGCACAGATAGTCGAGAGGTGAGTATTTCATGTGAGAGCACGTCCTAACATGTATTTTGCATTCATTATTTTATGTCATTAAAACACTTGCTATATTTTAAACTGTTTTCACCATCGGGCTCTGACCCGTTTGCTTCCAAATATATTTTCTTGTAAAAAACCTTTTAGGTGCCCAGCCACAAGGACACCAAGCATAGGAGTTCCATTCAGGTGACGTACTGTAGCTACTGTGGAAGTTACAGGCCCTTGACAGTAGACGCCTCCACTTTCGATCTTGATTCTATGTTATCAGATTTTTCTCATCTGTTGGCCATGTCGCTCCATTTCTTTTAGACACTTTATTTATCCAGTCATATCATATTTTGGGTTGTAATTAATATAGTGATGCAAACTTAGTATTGGTTTATTCATGTATTTGGATTGTTGTGAGGAGTATTACTCCAGACTCATTACTATTTTATGGTTATTCTATTGTCATTATGTTGTGGTGGTTATGTTAGCAGTTCATAATCTTCTTATTGCATGTTAATCAGATTTAATTAAAAATTGACAACTCACTTTTTAAATATTAGGTGGCTAGGAATTGTTAAAATGTTTTTCAACAGTGATGCTATGAACTGAACCAACTTGGCATTTTGTATTAATTTAATAAATGAGTAGCTACCCGGTATTTAATTAGTCGGGGTGTCACAGGTGGTATCAGAGCATCAGGTTCTAGTGTCCTTAGGATCTGTACGGCTTATTATGTTTCCGCTGAGCTTTCTTTGATGTAGAGCCCTATATTTTAGGACTGTTGTATTCTTTTATGTACGTTTCACTCTTCAGCTATTTTGAGATAATAACTGCGAACTTATATGACTTTACTCTCATTTCAGATGCCTCCACGACGTGCACAGCGAGTTCCTAGGGATGCTCATCCCGAACCACAGCCTGCACCAGTTCAGGGCACCATGAATGTCACAGAGGTTGCTGCTATAGTAGCCCAAGTGGTAAATGCCTCCCTCGCAGTTGTATAGCAGGTACCACCTCAGGCACCGATAGCCGCGCCAGTTCAGGCTCATGCATTCCCGTCTGCTTGGGAACGCGTTTGTGATGCTTTTCAGAAAGCACACCCTTCGGAGTTCGCAGGTAGCTCCGACGTTATTATGTCCAGTCAGTGGAGGAAGGACATTCAATGGAACTTAAGGATGTACGAGTGCACGAATGTTCAGAAGCAGATACTGGCTACTTTTAAGCTAGTAGGATCAGCGTTGCAGTGGTGGGAGTCCATTACCACCCCGGAGGAGAGAGATGCCCTTTCCATACAGGAGTTCTTGGTGAGGTTCGACCGCAAATATTTTCCATCAGCTGTTCACACTGAAATAAGGAGGAAGTTAATGAACCTCAAGCAGGAGGGGAAGACCGTGGCTGAGTATGAGGCCGAATTCACTAATCTATTGAACATTGTTCCCGATGAGATTCCGACTGAGGAGAAGAAGATTCAGAAGTTCATGGACGGATCGACTTGGAGGATTAGACATCACTTATTGGGAAATCTTTCGTTGGCCACTTACTCTGACGTGGTTAATGCAACACTGCTTCACTATCAGGATCACCGCTTTCACATGTCTGAGAGTAAGAGATCAGGAGAGTCCAGCCATCAGGGCAGGACCGGAGGAAATGGTGCCAGCGAGGCACAATCTGCTCAGGGTCAGCACAGGCAGGGTGATCAGGGCTCCCAACAGGGGGATCCTAAGAGATTCAGATCTGGGGGTTTCAGGAATGGTCAGGGAGGTTTCAGACATGGCCATCAGGGTCAGAACGGCCAGCAGGGCCAGATTGGCCAGCAGCAGCAGTTTCAGCAGGGCCAGCATGGTCAAGGTAGGAATGGTAACGGCCATCAGGGCCGAGGGTAGTAGGGACAGCGAGGGGGAAACTTCCTGGGGAAGTGTTTCGTTTGTGGAAATATTGGTCACAAATGCCAGGATTGTCCTGATAGGGGTAGGGCCCCACAGCAGCAGCAGCAGGGTGCTCGACATGAGCCACAGAGGACTATGTTTCCCACTGCCCTCCCAGCACCACCACAGATGGAAGTATTACCACCCATCCCAGCGGTCCTAGTCCAGCAGGGACAGCTTCAGTATGGGAGAGTGTATCAGCTTCAGCATGTCTCAGTCCCACAGGATCCACCTGCTATCGAGGGTATGTTCTCTATTCAGGGGACTATGGGGCGTATTTTATTTTATACGGGGGCCACACATTATTTCATTGCCACGAGATTTGCACGCACTTTGGGGTTGTTAGACACTGCAGAGAGCACGATTACTTGTGTAGATTCACCGTTGAGTAGGGGTTCTATGATTTCCCTTATCTGTACAGGTGTGGGTATAGAGATCGAGAGATTTACTTTACCTGCTGATATGTTAGTATTAGAGATGACTGAGTACGATGCGATTGTTGGTATGGATTGGCTAGTTGCGTACCGAGCCATGATTGATTGTTTCAGTAGGAGTATCATATTTTCCATTCCCAGGCAGGAGATGTTTTTAGTGGCGATGCCTCTCCCTGAGGGAGGATCGTCCACTCATTTGTACTATATAGAGGAGGAGACCTCTAAGGAAGTGGTGATACCACTTAATTAGATTCCAGTTGTTAGAGAGTTCGCTGATGTATTCCAGGATATACCTGGATTACCTCCTAGTAGAGAGATATATTTTGTTATTGATTTGACGCCGGGCACTCGACCCATTGCCCGCGCACCGTACCGTATGGCTCCAACGGATATGAGAGAGCTAAGGGATCAGATAGAGAAGTTATTGGGTCAGGGGTTTATCCGGAGGAGTACTTCGCTGTAGGGTGCCCCTGTGTTGTTTGTAAAGAAGAGGGATGGATCGTTGAGGTTGTGTGTAGATTATCGGGAGTTGAATAAGTTCACAATACGGAATAAGTATCCGTTGCCCCGAATCGATGACTTATTCGACCAGCTGAGAGGAGCTTCCTTCTTCTCAAAGATTGACTTGCGATCGGGATACCATCAGTTGCGTATCAGGGAATAGGACGTCTCGAAGACTGCTTTCTTGACGAGATATGG
Organism: Sambucus nigra; assembly: GCA_949130495.1. NCBI lineage: Eukaryota > Viridiplantae > Streptophyta > Magnoliopsida > Dipsacales > Adoxaceae > Sambucus > Sambucus nigra. The sequence goes on from OX422212.1 coordinate 376,971,474, forward strand.
TTCCTATGAGTTTCGGGTTATGCCTTTTGGCTTGACCAACGCTCCATCCGTGTTTATAGACTTGATAAATAGGGTGTTCAGAGAGTTCCTATACCAGTTTGTCATTGTCTTTATTGATGACATCCTAGTTCACTCCCAGACAGAAGAGGAGCACGCCGAGCATTTGAGACATGTTTTGCAGACACTACGTCAGAACGAGCTTTATGAAAAGTATGACAAATGTGGATTTTGGCTGAAGGAGGTTGAGTTTCTGGGGCATATCATTTCAGATCGGGGGATATCTATTGATCCGGGGAAGGTATCCACGGTGAGGGAGTGAGGACAGCCCATGACACCGACTGAGATCCATAGTTTCTTGGGCTTAGCAGGATACTACAGGAGGTTTATTCGGGGTTTCTCAAAGATAGCGGGCCCTTTGACACATCTGACTCGCAAAGGTGTGTCCTTCATCTGTAGCGATGCCTGATAGTTGGCATTCGATGAGCTGAAGGACAAGTTGACCTCAGCGCCTGTGTTAGCATTACCCAGACCAGGAGTTGAGTTGAGTATTTAGCGTATTTAGCGTATTTCAAACGACCTCGTTCGAACGAGACTACTAACGAGTTGACAGAATGGCCTTTTAGGCCTAATTTCATTTCAAATGTTCCCGTAGACTTATTTAATGGAATGATAATCCTCCCCTTACTGACCAGTGAGTATAATTGAGAGATTGAAGTACGTGAGGAGTAAAATTTAGAATCTTGAAGTAAACCGAATGACATTTGTGGATTAGGAAACGAGTACCTAATTACGACGTGAGAAGAATTGACAACGTTAATATACATGAATCGGGGACTTGTAAACATATAACATTAAATGACGGTATAAGAACGAGAAGCATACCTATATTAATAATTCGAGATATCTAAGATGTGCGAATGCTTAGTATATGTGGTTTTATGTGTAAAACATACCTACCATACTTTCTATCATGGGAGGTCTGTGTTCGATTAGGGCCATATAATCTTTGTCTGCCTACAGGGGGATTTAAAATGGTACCTCGAGGACATAGGTCAGAGAAGGACTTATTGAGAAGTTAGTAAGTCTGCTGATTATGGGAGCATAGGTATGTGCGTGACCCATGTGATGTGAACTATGTTCGCCTCAATTTTATGTGATTGTTGTTATTTAAGAACGATTCCTGAGAGATTCGGAATGCGTGGTCCTTATGTACGTGATGTACCGGGATTGAATAGCAGAGTATGTGTGCACCGCAGCTTAGTCTCGGGGTACTAGTATTGTATATTTATGATGAGAATAATATACTGTTAATTGAAATGAACTATCATGTATAAATGTGAGTATCTATAATGTCAACGTTTTGTAAAAGATAAAATGGAATATCTCTAGTGATTAGTAGTACTAAAATGGGAAACTTTGTAGAAGAGTAAAACACTCTGTTTAAAATAAGATGTCGGGAATTAAATCGTGAATCGTATAGTAATGTTAGATTTTATATTGGACCAGTTAGATACGGGCATAACTTGATTCGATTACGGCTATGTTAGGAGTGCACAGATAGTCGAGAGGTGAGTATTTCATGTGAGAGCACGTCCTAACATGTATTTTTCATTCATTGTTTTATGTCATTAAAACACTTGCTATATTTGAAACTGTTTTAACCATCGGGCTCTGACCCGTTTGCTTCCAAATATATTTTCTTGTAAAAAACCTTTTAGGTGCCCAGCCACAAGGACACCAAGCATAGGAGTTCCATTCAGGTGACGTACTGTAGCTGCTGTGGAAGTTACAGGACCTTAACAGTAGACGCCTCCACTTTCGATCTTGATTCTATGTTATTAGATTTTTCTCATCTGTTGGGTATGTCGCCCCATTTCTTTTAGACACTTTATTTATCCAGTCATATCATATTTTGGGTTGTAATTAATATAGTGATGCAGACTTAGTATTCGTTTATTCCTGTATTTGGATTGTTGTGAGGAGTATTCCTCCAGACCCATTACTATTTTATGGTTATTCTATTGTCATTATATTGTGGTGGTTATGTTAGCAGTTCATAATCTTCTTATTGCATGTTAATCAGATTTAATTAAAAATTAACAACTCACTTTTTAAATATTAGGTGGCTAGTAATTGTTAAAACATTTTTCGACAGTGATGCTATGAACTGAAACAACTTGGCATTATGTATTAATTTAATAAAGGTGTATCTAGCCGGTATTTAATTAGACGGGGTGTCACAATCACTCAAACGAGTAATCTCAATAAATTATATAACACAATTAATACACCCATTCATCCTCCGCGGATAGCACTAAGGATAATCCCGCTACACTAGGGAAAATATTAACTTAATAATAACGTTTATAGTTATACGCCCTAACTCGTCTCACATGCTAATCTAGCAATGAACAAAATATAGTGACTCGCTCGTGTCACATAAAACACGCCTCATCCTCCCAGCATAAAACTCATAATTCTACCTTGCCAATCGTCTTGACGGCACAAATGGTCCCCGGACGTAACACGCCTGTCCAAACCAAAACAAAAACTACTTTAATCGTTATCCTTTACTAGGCATCCTACTCTTATCCCTTTACTCACTTCGGGAAAACATTAACGCGTGTGATTTCACTCTCCACAAAATACCTCTACACATAATCCACTTATCACCTGTCATACTAACCATATCAGGATTGCCCTTCTCTCGAACATTGGTAGGCTCGATTCCTGATGGCTACCACCATTGTGCCCTTAGCCTTGTTGGCCCTTAAAAACATGCTACTGGCTACAATAGTCCTTACTGAATTCACCATCGCTTAGTAAGAATTCAACAATCCGAATCATTTAAATGGGTCCCTGACGTGTATCCCCACCCCCTTGTGGTGCTACACTACCACCGTTGCATCCAATCTTATTCTTGATTAAATTATTCAATTCTTTTAGCTTCCCACACAAAGAAGCATTATCATCTCCATTGACAAAGCACGACATTGTCAACCTTTGAATCGACCGTCCAGCAGAATTCCCTTTTAAGTGTTATTAACTATTTTTATGAGTCCATCTCCGACTTGGAGTCCTCTACTCCATTTGTATCCACATCCTCCGATACAATATTCGCTAACGATTTAGATTCATATTCACCAATGGACCTCTGTCAGGTCCTCCTGTGATGAGTTCATAACAACGCTCACTTCTTATAATGAACATTTGATGAAGGAACATGCAGTCAAACTGTACCTAAGATTCTTCTATAGGCATAGCATTCCACTTCTAAAAGTGGTGGCTGACTCCTACCATTATAACTTCGTTTCGACAAACCCAGAGAAATTTTACTCCAAATTTTCACTTTCAGTTAGTCACACTCTGTCATATGTCCAAACCTTTGGATATTTTACCTCCTTTGGCTAACACACACAATTTCAGCATTTCCAGAATTTCCACTAACAGTTCTCTTCAATGTTTCGTCTGACTTTTTCCCCATCGTACCACATTGGGTAAGTCTTCTCTTGCACCTTTTTTTACTATAGCAACACTTGGAAATCATAGGTTGCGCCCTAGCCATCTTTACAGTCCTGGCTTCTCATGCCATAATAGGGGTGACCTTAACTACAGTCACCATCCTCGAATATACTCTAAAACCTCAACTAAGCCTTGCCCCCTGATGTCTGCCCAACGGCCCTTGCCTGCCTTATTCCATTGTTCGAACATGCCCGAATGCAAATAAAATTCACTAACGTACATACGTTATAGCTGGAGAATGGAATCTCACCATAGAAATCAACAATCCTAAACACAGGGCTCTATATCAAACAAAGCAACGCTGGAAGCATAATAAGCTGTACAAATCCTAAAAGGATGCTAGAACCTGATGTTCTGATACCACCTCTGACACCCTGCCTAATTAAATATCGGGTGATCAGTCCTTTATTAGATTAAAATCAAGGTGAACGGTTGTTTGATTCTTAGCATCACGGTCGCAAAATAAAATTTTCAAATTAAACACCCTAAATAATTAAGCTAAGTGTCATTACAATTTAAAGTCTTATTTCCATTTTCAAATTTTGACTTGAAAACCTTTTTAAATAATCCACAATCTAAGAGTCACATAAGTGTTATGGCTTGAAATCAACATAAAAGAATTAATCCATCTAGATTAACCAAACCAAGTAAAATAACCATACATGAAATCATCCTGACAAAAGTTAACTCCCAAGGAATACTAAATACTGGAAATATAAACAAACGTAAATTTCTGAAAAATCCAAACTGAATAGGGAAACGGGTGACACATGCCCTAACTAAGTAGAACTAAAACAAGAATAGACTCAATGAGGAGGCCGTCTAAAGCAACGGCCTGCAACTCCCACATCAGCTATAGCGCGTCCAATCCAAAGAACCTATGTATGACGTCCATGTAGCTGGGCACCTGTAATACATACATATATATATACAAGAGAGAGAGAAAGACAGGAAACGGGTCAGAGCCCGAGTGTAAAACGGTTTTAAAAATAGTTTAGCAAGTATTTAAAATTCTTACCGGCTAATGCAACAACAATGTTAGTATACGACACTCTCTTGAGAATTCTCACCTCTCATCTAGTGTGCACGCCTAGCGTACTAATAAATCTCATAAGTTTCTCTAACTTATTATCTATAAGGTTTTATCACGTGAAAAGCAAGGTTATGATATTGACTTCAGGAAATCATTCTCTTTAGGATTTCGTACGTTATTTAGAACAACTCGTCACCGTTATAAAGTTCCCGAACACTTGTAATAATGTTGAATCATTTATTCATTACTTATCTACTTATATGCACAGTAGAAAGTTCCCATATAGATATACGTATATATATTAGTCACACATATAATATATATACTAACGGCACCCCATATAAAATCTATGGTGCTGCATACTCTGCTATCAAGTCCCCGTATCACTCGTACGAAGGGAAATACTAGTTCGGAATCACTCTCGAACTATATTAACACAAACACGTACAAATGGAGGCGAAGCATAGTTCCAAGTCACTAAGAGGTCAGCACATACCCTCACGTCTCTTAGGACCACCTGATTATCACTCAGATAGCCTGTATCAAGGAATCCCATGTTCTAGGGTACAAGCCAATACCCCCATAAAGGTCCAATCGAGATAAGACTGTCCCGGCGCGGCAACCTCCGTGATAGCAAGTAGCGCTGGTATGATTTTTACACAGATACATAATATACGCACAATCACACGGCTATATATATATATTCACATTTTCAAAATTAGATGCGTCCACGAACCATAATTATAATTATCCGTTCTTAGCACATATTACTCAATTATCTCGCATAACGGTTTCGTCTCTTTTATTCTCATATATAATTTATTTCATACTTACATCTAATCTCTCGAAGTATTCTATCTCACTAAGTATATTTTCAGTAGGTATGCTCTCACTGGCATTCGGGTTTAAATCCTTTACGTGTGTCAATCTTTTAGTAAACATATGCACAATTTCCTATGTGTGAATAACTCACCGTAAACCCATAATTTCATCCCACATTAAATTTCTCTCAACGGAGTCCACCTAGACCCTACTGGTCTTCTTTATAACCCATTATGCTCTAATAGTAATAATCTAGGGTTCCTACGTATTTTAACGGGATTGAACAAAAAGGAGATAAATACGCAGTTTTCCAGGAGGGATCGATCGATCGATGAAAGGGGGTCGATCGATCGATGTTCTTGGTCGATCGATCGATCAAGCAGTTCTTGCCCAGAAACTGCAGTTTCAACCTACGTGTTTCATCTTCCAAATTACTCCAAAAAGCCATTATCGATTCCCAAGCTCCCAAACAACATTTCTAATAGTTATATATACCTATATACATGATTTCCTATGTGAAACATGTCCAAATTCATCAAAGGCATTGAATTTATGGGATAATTTAACATAATTATTAAGAACCCTAATTTTTCATGAAACATTCATTCTTCTAATTCTTTTCCAGATTTCTTGCCTCTAAATCCATACCAATTTGTGGATAATCCTCTACATATGATGGGTATGTTTAGAATATATTTAGTTTCTCTAAAACATGCGATTTTAAGTCTCTAAATTATTAATTTCTTCCATAAAACATGTTCTTAACAATCCTAAACTAACATGGGTGAGATATTAACTAAAATCAAAGCAATATAGATACTTGCCTCGAATTCAAGGTTCTGATTTGTGAATGTGCGATCTACGTTTTGGTGGTAGTGGCGGTGCAAACGGATGAGTTCTTTGCCTTGGATTGCTTGGAACGCTTCCTACATTCTTCTCTAATGGTCGTTCTTAGGTTATGTGATTGTTTACCCTAAAAGCCTAACTCAAATGGTTGATATATCTTAGGGAAATTCGTAGGTTTAATTACCCAAAAATACAAAATGACTATTATCCCCTCCCGGAATGCCAATTAGGGCTAAAAATGTCCCGAGACCCAAACTAAATCCTCCGGTACACTTTTCTAACTCTCTCGTCCCTTCCGGACATGCTGGCGCACTCGAAATGACCATACGGGCAATTTATAATTTATTCACTTATAATAATAATAATTTAGTCCCGACACGACACAGGCTAGTCCTGACTTAATTTTCATATTATTCCCTCATGATAATTTTTATTAAATTTAATTTTACATATAAATCTACTCATTGAGTAATATTTAACAAATCAATAATTTTCCAATAATTACTAACTCTCGTCGCGCTAGTAAATATTTAAAACAAATTTTTGGATTAATATTAAGTTAATCTATCTCATTTAAATTTAGTAAATCCTTAAATTTAAAATCCATAAAAATACGGGGTATTATAATAATTATTAATGAATTCAGATTCATTCGTTAATTTAAGTTTCATAAATTTTTCTCAATCATTACTTAATATTATTTTTGGAATTTTGCCAACAAATACTCACAGACTTCGTGGCCTCACACCACCGGTCTCCGCCGCCATATACTACTACAGTTGGTTTGGGGTCTCTTCCCATTAAGGACGTCATGCCCTTCTTAATTATTTTCTTGCGTCATTATCCAAATATCATTATCTTTCATGTATTCAACTTTATTCTCAATGTTCACATTCAACTTATCCGATTTTATCATTTAAAATTCGTTATTATCCATTTTCATAACGAGCCGAGAAAGCATTCTAGTGTCAATGCCGAACACTAAAATATATGAAATCACCATTTTTCACTTTAATTTACCAAAATGCCTTCTCACATTTTTACTATCTAAAAAGCATTTCATTAGCATTTTTCATGCAAAAATACCATTAAAGTTACTTTTCCTCATATTTACCAAATCTGCCATTAAGACATTTTTTTAACCAAAAATCACCTTTCTAAGTGGGTTTTAAGTACAAAAATCATTCTTTAATGTACTAGATGTTTCCACCAAAATTTAACCCATTAATAATTATTAATAATTCATTTTAACATAACATTGCATAATCGTCCAACTATACTAATATTAAGTCATATATAACATGTTTAAGAAGCTTCAACTAAAATCTTTACTGAAATGATTTTGGGGTTATTTTTATCAAATTTTCAATCACATATTTAAACTAATATTTTTCCCCATTAATCATCTTAAATCTCAAGTTTAAGCACATTACACATTCTACAAATACAAATGGGATTCTACCTAAGAATAACCCTTAAATGCAACTAATATGTGTATTTTTATGTAGTCTTTCATTTTCATTATTTATTTCATGAGATGTACATATTTCAAACATGATTTAAGCAACACCAATATTCTGAAATTTCTTCAAAAGATCATCTTCTCCATTTTTCAACACTAAGAAAATGGGTTTTCACATATATAAGAAAATAAGGAGAATCACTTATCTAGCATGGATTAACAATAGCTACACGTGGATTTGCATTTAAAAAGTGAGTTTAGAGTGGAGGAAAACCCTACTTGAATGAAGAAGATGAAGACAAGCATTCCAAAGATCCACCTAAAAGCTCCCAAACAAGCCTTCTTTGAGCTCCAAATACCTTTTGCAAGAACCTTCACTTACTGTCCCAACTTTGGGAGGGACTTTAATGGAGTTTTGAGGCCCTTTCAAGTGTTGTTTTGATGGTGTAAGAAAGGGTGGGAGGTGGAGCTATAAAGACATAAGCTGCTTAAACCTGCTAGAACTTGAGAGGTTGAGGGAAAGAAAACGTGAACAACCTACCCCCAAGGCCTCCTCTCTCCCCCTTTTAAAAAACATTTTAAGGAGTGTTTCAATCCTTGAACCACAAACTTAGAGGTTTTATCTCCTAAACCGTGTGTGACTTGTCCGAAAGTCTGATTTATGCGATTGAAAAAGACCACACTTAACCACCAATAGCTTAGCTGAAAGGAGGAAAAAATGAACCTGCTATTGGGATGCCGACGGGTGTCTTTTTCTCTCTCCTCTATATTTTTTTTGAAGATTTTAACCTAATGGTCTTATTCCTTGTATTTTTTTTGAATGAAAAATCAATTCACACTAATCGTTTGACCTTCCGAAATGTCCTATACATGGCGCGCGAAATCGGGAACTCCGCGCAAAAGTATTTTTTTGCGATTTTTCTCTTCATAATAATATTCCTTATATTTTTCTGAGTCAAAAAATATATTCACAATATTTTTTTGACCTTCCAATGCGTCCTAAAATACTACGCGCAAGAAACGGGAACTTCGCACAAAAGATATTTTTTTTATTTTTCTTCGCACGGTAATATTCCTTATATTTTTGTGAGTCTAAATATATGGTTGGAATATTTTTTTATCTTACCGATTGTCCTAAACAATTCGCGCAAGTTCGCGTCCTACGCGACGCGTGCTGACAAAAGTTCGCCTAAAATGGGTCTAATGATTTTTTTTGAAGAGGTCGAAGAAGAGAAAGTTGTTCAAAATTAAATTTTAAGTTTATCAGAAGATTTTCATAATTTTCTGAGCAAATTTATTTTCTTGACGAATAATAATTTCTATTTATTTTTTTAACTTTTGACACGATGGTGTGTATATATATATATATATATATATATATATATATATTGTTTTTTTTAAACCTATAAAAGTGGTCATTTCGATATTTAGGACCGCAATGCATCCTATAAAAATCGCGCAAAGTTGGATTTTCGTAGTGTCGCGCACTGTCGGACAATTAGTACTCAAGCTTGCGTAGCGTTCATTAATTGTCCGAATCGCGTGAAACTTAACCGAAGTACTTAAAATAATTATATGGACACAAATCATAACTCATGTGAAAACTTGCGAGGTAAATTTTTTTATTAACGGAGCGTCGTTAAATAAAAAGATAATCGTAGAAGTTCAACTAAAAGTGCGGGCATTACAATAGAGTAATTACCCTTACATATGGTAATATGTATTTATATTTTGTGTTATGTCTGTGGATTGTCCTATAGGTTGGGATTACATGCGTTTAGGACCATAACACATGTTGGCACAGGTGGGCTAGGCATGTATGTCATACTTTAGATACTGCGTAGCAGCGCCACTTATGGGACATAAGTGTCGATGCTGGGATCCATGTGTCACAGCTAGGTATGAGTCGTGTAATGGTGTACTGCGTAGGTATCGACCCACTTGTATGTGTATTGTGATGTTCGTTGTAGATAGGAGATACTCCTTCGGACTTACCGATAGAGCACGAACGAGACGCTATTGATAGATTCCTTAGTGTTGCATATATATAAGGACATATATATAAATTTATGGGAATGAATAAGATAAATTCATAATCTATTGATGTAAACTATAAAATACAGACCCAATACTATGTATTATGATAATGATTGATTACGTCACTTTATGGATAGTATGTCTGGGGTAATTGTATGTAGTTGATTCTAATTCAGTAAGTTAATTATGCTAGATGCATCCTTATATTTAAGTTGGCACATTTACCCACATACTACTTTCGGACTTGGGTAGTTATATATTTAGCATTGCTCTTAAATGAGGGGTGATATATTTAATGTATGTGAGTGATGATGGGAGATGTTCACTTTGAATCAACTCTACCTTTGCACAATAAATTTAGTAAGTTATTTTTTGCACACTCTAGGGCACTGATCCAAAATTATAAATGTTTTCCCCAGGCACGTTTAGCATTGATTCTAGACTAAGTTGCTTCTTTATTTCAGTTTTATTATTTTGGGGATTATTCTATGTGTATAAACCCGAAGTCTATTTTATTTTAGTCGGTTGAGACACTTACGTTTATGTTAGTTTTTATATGGACTATATGGATGTTGGATTTATCATTGTCTTGATCTTTAATTCAAAATTAGTTTTAATTCAAATGTGGGTTGCAAATAAATATATTTTTATCATCTTGATATCGAGAATGACATAGATTATAAAAGAAGCCTCATCTCCGGCGTACTGTGTATAGCCAACTTTTACGTGAAAAAATGGGAGTTGTTACACATAACATCTCTTTTCATCTTTCTTTGGGTTATTTTTTATTTATTTTTCAAAAAATTTCTTGCCCGATTTATATTTTTTGTCTTTCTTAAAACTCTTATTTCTTTGGAAGCATTTTGTTTTCTAAGTTTGAGAAAAATTTAAAATTATTTTGCAAAAAGGACAAGATCAAAATCCTACTCGGATTCAGAAGAAACCTCCTCTTTATTTTTAGATTGAGCCTTTAAGGCAACTCCTATTACCTTAGGTTTAATAGTTTTGGGACACATGTCGATCTCCTAAGTTTGAAAACCCCCTACGACTTCTTCTAACTAATGTGTATCTAATATACCCAATGAATTAAGGACATTAATCTTAGTAATGAATCGCGATGGAAAAGATCTCAAAATCTTTTTAACTACATGCGTCCTAGGAATTTTCTCACCTAAATTGTAACTAGAGTTAACGATATCATACAATCGTGCATAAAACTCATCAAATGACTCAAACTGTAGCATGGTAACAGTCTCAAACTGTGTGGTGAGGTTTTGAAACTTAGAATCTTCCACAGCGTTGGTACCCTCGTGAGTGAGTTGGAGGATATCCCACGCTTTCTTAGACATGGTGCATGTCATGATGCGACGAAAATCTTCCGGGATGATGGCTCCAGAATTGGTAATTAAATCGTGTGAGTTAAAATTACTCCATTTAGAATCATCTCCTCTCCAAGTAGTGATAGGTTTATGACCTATGACATCACCATTGGTCACTGTGAGTGGTGCCACCCTCTTTTGCAAACAAGACAGCCTCTTACATTAATAGATTTTAAAACATTCCCCATCCTATCTTGTCAGCACGCATAATTCGAATCATAAAAAATAGGTAGCCTATTATACAAATTATCCATTTATACCTAACTTTTAAAAGATCAGACTCCTCCCATTTTACGTTTCTTTAAAGTTCGTTCAAACGAGAACTCAATATTGTTCTAACAAGATCCTAATCTCGTTTGAACGAGATTGAAAAAAATCTTTTAAAATCTTTTTATAAAAGCCCTGGATTTAAAAATCAAACATTCCAGAATATAATTTATGCAAGATATGAAAACTACAAGTTTTATACTTCCATATAGTGTCAGTGAAGAATCTAGAAATGATGCTCGGTCACTAACATATCTTCGAATAATCACCAAATTTATTTAAATTAAATCTTTTATTATTTAATTTAAATTTCAATGACTCTTTTTATTTAATTAACACACTTAATTTATTTAATTTGGTTATCCTAAAATATAGGGTATTACACCACTGGAGATCCTCGAAGGTCATGTACCTCAAATTCTTCAACCAATACAATTTACGAATGGAAGACTTGAAGGAGTCAATTATTCCTCTAGTCGAATTTGCATGAAAAATGACCATGCCATTGGGAAAAGTGATGCTGCTAGTACGAACTGGGAGGATTTCAAAGCTGATTGAATTTCTTGTTGACGACATCGAATCCGCATATAACATGGCCCTTGGAATGCGATGGTTGCAAGCGATAAAGGCAATCCCATCCAAATAACAGTTAAAGCATGGATGAGCAAGGGTAGAAGAGATGAGGGTAACCCCTACCGACAAGGTCATGAAACCACTCTAAGAGGTTCCCTTTGACGATGTTAACCCACATAAGAAATTCATCATCGATAAATCCATCACTAATAGTGAAAAAAAAAATAATCGATCTCCTTATTTAAAGAGACTTAAGAGGTTTTTGCTTGAAAACCATATGATATGCCCAGTGAAGAGGGTTACAGGAGCAACCCTCGATTACTTTTGGGATGTGTAAGCAACATTAATGAGCTAAGAAGATTGCAATAAAAAAACTCTCAGTCACTTGAGGGACGCATGAGCACTCCTTTATTGGTGAGGAAAATAAGTGCACGAGCAACCTATCATTATCTATAAAGGGTAGTACAATCAATCATAATAAAAAATAAATTCATGAGTAATCAATTATTAACCTTTGGGGGATTACATGATAAATCCTCATTAATAATATGGAAGAGTGCACGAGCAGTATCCCGGTAATCACAGTATGGTGCATTAGTTCATACTCTCATTAACATGTTATTATCTTTGTCTTTGACAGGTTAACTTAGCAAGAGACTTTGGTCAAGAAAATAGGGCTCGAGCAACCAGACTATTTTGGGCCCTTTGAGAGGTTTGCCTTAGAGGATGAAAGGTAAGATTTATTGCGAGGGCTAAGGTTAAATCACTTCAATAAATTTATAAAGAGAGAATAACAATGCGAGAGACCCAAGGTATCGCTCGCACAAACACACACATCACTAATTCACTCATACAATAAAGTGAGCAACCACATAAGTTACTCGCACATACATTAATCATGCAATATGGCGAGTAACCTAAATGAGTGCTCACAAACAAATAACAAAGCCAAAAGTAGCAAGTGACCTCCAGGGTCACTCGCAATATTTCAAAACGTACACAACAAGTATATTTACTAAAAGTAAAAATAGTATTTTGTGTGGAGGTGGCCGATGAGATCACTTTTTTGGCACTACTACGCCAAGTGTCACACCACTAAAAAGTAAATAGTAGATGTAGTGATAGATAATAAAGATGGATAAAATGTTCCTAGATATTTATCACATAGAATATTTTAGGGGCGTGTTGTGCCACATCAGCCCTAAAGTTTTCCTATAAATAGAACACTATCTATACATTAAATGATATAATATAACATAGCACTGTTATGATGCATAGAAATCCAAAAAATCGCAAAGTTATTGTCTCACTCCTATCTCCGATTTATTAAAGTTATTACTTCTCATCTCTCAAAGAATCATCACTCTTAAGAGATCCCTGCTCTTTTATTTTAAAGTTATTTTCATTGTCAAAGTGTTGCATTAAATTATTACTACTGCTCTGTAATTGAAATCATTATTACTATATAGAAATTTTTTTTTTCATTTGCAAACTTTATGATATTATTATCTTAGAAAACATTTTGTACCTTTCAAGATATTCGTGGACCCCCATTCCAGTATCTGCCTACATTTGGAGACTCTAATGAGGAGGTATGCTTGTAATTATAGATAAAGAAGGTCATAATATCTCTAAACAAATTATTTTTTAAGACACACTAGTGGGTAACGGATACCCAACTAATAAAACTTATCATGAAAACGTTATGGTTGCAAGAAGTAGAAGGTTTGGTCCGTTTGTGGGCCATACATACAACTTAGCTGCAACTCCGTGGCTGATGGGGATTAACATTGTGTGATTGTCCTTTAAATTTTTGAAGTAGCATGATATGGATATGGCAAGCCTTGGTCCGGTTGGAGCTATACCAGTGGTTTCTCCTACTGTGGGAGTGATTGTGAAAAGGGGGTAAGAATGCTCTTACACCACTTAGAGAGAGTAAAAGGCACTGCTACCACTATGAGAATACAAAAACAAATCTGCTTAACAAATATTCTAATTTAAGAGTGTGTAAATATCTAACTGTGTTAACTTGTTAAATTTAGATGATAATCCACACCAAATTGTAATCCTTTAGCCCTAGAACATGCCATTATGTGATTCAAAATGTAAATCAAACCAAGCATGTAAACAAGACAGAGTTTCAAGAAAAATCCCCCAAGCCAAAACCTTTTATTCACTTTATAAAACTTACAAATTCTATAAAGAAATATACAATGATCCTCTCAAGAACTACACAATCGTAACCTTCCTTTAGCAATAATCCTCGCAAGAATCATAAGAACCATAGTCCTCTGTCTTCAAAAATGAATACCCTTGATTTTCATAAGTCAGCCATGGAGATGCCTTCTCCACAAAGGTGTATATAGGGATACAAAACTTTCGAGGGTTTAAATGAATGAAAAAGAACAGTTTTTAGGATGTATGTTGTGATTTAAAAAGTGTTTTTGGAACATGAAACAATGAAGAAATCTTACAAAAGATATGCAGAAACGAATCTGGCAAACGTCTTCAAAAACCTGAACACGAAATAGGTATTTACAGGGTATTCACAAATTTCGATGCGACGGACTCGTTTGAACGAAATTCAAGCCTCGTTTGATTAAAAAAGGCACGTCTTTTGGATGAAATAAAATCTTATTTGAGCGACACACAATTCTCCTTTGAACCAGCTTCAAATGACCTTTTGACAAGTTAGAATATAATTCCCTCGATTGAAGCAGGTTCGATAAAACTCCTAACGACCTTTCTAATGAAATCACAACGTCATTTGAGCAAGATGTCCATCTCATTTAAACGAGGTTTTTGAAATCAAAAAATATTTTTCTGTTGAAAAAAAGCTCCTGCTCATTTTTTATAAAAATAAACATCCCAAAATTAATTATGTGAATTAATTTAAACTCAAAATTGCTTTATACCTTTAAGGGATGTCGGGAAGTCTTCAAACTTGGAGATGCTCGAGTTTCGTTCGTCGTGACGGTGCTTGATGATTCGTAAAGGGATACGTTAAACTAGCCTAAAGCATAAAAAGGCCTATACTATGAATAATATTAGAAAAATTGTTCTTATAAATCTCCCCCTTTGGCTATTTCGGTACAAAACAAACAAACATAACCAAACACCAAATCAAAATAAAAATATTCCTATGACAAAAATCCTAACAACCCTTCCAAACCTTAGAACGGAATGGCATAAGTCTCCTTGTCTTCAAACTTCTTCTTCTTCCCTTCCACAAAATTTGTCTCCATCCCGTGTGTCTTGAATTCCACTTTAAATACCTACACACATGAGACAAAAATATATTCCTCGTGACTCATAGAGTTTACAATAAAGTAAAACTCATATATAAATTACCCCCCATAAATCAAACTCATCTTCAAATTTTCTCTCCCCCTTTGTTTTTATCCGAAATATATACAGAAGTAGAAACATAGGTGTTGATGTAAAAAATTAGATTATCTCTAATTATTTAATCACAGATAAAAAATAAATAAGACAAGAGATTTTTAAAGTGGTTCAGCCTTGAAAGAATGGCCTACGTCCACTGTTTGTGTTATTGCTGACTGTTCGCAGAATTCTCGATAATGTGTTTACCAAGAAATTCCGAGTCCCCTGCTAATGAGGAGGTTACAATGTATTTATAGCCTTGAGGCGGTACAAATAAAAGACTAATACACAGTTGTCCAATAGGTGTATGCGTTTGTGTGATAATAGTGAGCATTAAATGCGCAGTCATCCTCTTGATTATCCGGATATGAATGCTCTGTACGAGATGCAACTCGGACCGCCTAAGCTTCTCGGACAGCCTAAGTAGCTCGGTATACATGAGTTGCTCGGTACAGTAGAGTTCTTCGGAGAACACTTTTTGCTCGGAGCGTTCTGAGTTGGTCGGGGAGGTTGAGTTCCTCGGAGTCAAGGTGTTGTTCAAAAATATTTACGGGTGCCATGTAAGTTGACACGTGTCTCCACATAAACGGTCCACATCAGCATACTAAATTTGGTATCAATAGAAGCCCCCAATGTTTCGTAGTTTGATGTTGAAGAAAAGTATGGAACATTACGCTGCCTAAACTTTATGGATTTTAGACAATCGTTCATTGTTTATAGCCCCTTTTTGAGTGCATAGTATCAGGCTTTTTAAAGTATTTCGAATTTCAATAACCGCTTTGTGTTTCGTTCCTTTTTCTTCTTTTTAGCTGGCGGATACGCAATCGTCCATCTTGGTAATCATTGTTCTTCTCTATTCCCGGGGTAAAGTATTTAAACGCTTCAGAAAATTCGATCACCTTTTACTTTTTCAATTCTTTATCTCATAACTTCTTCCCTTCTTCTCTATCTTGTGCGTTCATTTCCTCCATTATTCGTTGTCAACTGATCCACCATTTTCCTGTAAGATCTTCTTCCTTTTCTATTACTTTCTTCGTTCATCATGGTTTACCTTGTTGAGTCGCTTGATAAATTTCGTTCTGATTTTTCTATTCCTTCCTGGGTCATATTGGAAGAGCTTTCTGAACCTTCTGACTATTTTCGTTTGGTTGAGGGACATTGGTTCCCCAGTCTCTTTGTAGCTGAATGTGGCTTTTCTTTTCCTCAAAATCCCTTATGTTTGGAGTTCTGTCAATTTTTTGATGTTGTTCCTGCGAAAATAGCACCAAACACTTGGAAAATAGTTAATGGAGTTCATAGGTTAAACCAAATTCATGGAACTCATTTAGGAATTCCAGAAATTATGTTTTGCTATAGATGGGTTGTTAGTGATAGCACATTTTATTTAAAAACTAGGTTTTTAAATAGGGCTTTAGTTGTCAATCTCCTAGATGCCAATAGGGATTACTTCGAGCATGGAGTTGTTATGAAAAATTGGCAACATAATCCATTAAATGGAAATAATGTGTATCAGGGTCCTAGATGCCCTCCCTATAGCAATGGGATAGATGCCCTCCCTATGGCTATGAAATTTTCTTTAACATTTTCCCACTCTTCGATTAAAAATATGATGGGAATTTGAATAGACATCAAAGATCTTACAAAATTTATAATGAAAATTATCAATGAAAATTATCAATGAAAATTATCAAATCTTACCACCATTGTATATATTGGTATATGTAATCATTTAAAATATTTATTCCATGATATAAAATTGAAACTTCAGAATCAAGCAAAAAGTTATGATTTATGAAATCCACTATTTTTCAGATTTCTAAATAAGAATGAATCTAACAGTTGTGATTTAAAAATCATGATATGCAACAATTTGCAGATAAAAATTGGACAATTAATTTATGTATATAAACATAAAAATCATGATTGAATCAAAAGATGTATGCATAATTGATCAGATTTGATAATTTTCATTATAAATTTTGTAAGATCTTTGATGTCTATTCAAATTCCCATCATATTTTTAATCAAAGAGTGGGAAAAGGTTAAAGACAATAAAAAGTTTTCTCATGGACATCATGACCCTGATTTATTTTCTCTCTTCAAGTTTGAGTCTCTTTGCATTCATTTTTATGATCTATATACTTAATTTGGATCATATACTATCGACACAAGAATTCTTTCTTTTTTTACAAGGGATGAAGATCATCATCAAAAGATAAGCCTTTCTTTTTTATATGAACAATTATACTTTATACGCATATCATTTCAATCAACAAATATTTTGTGTGTCATTCACGAATAATATATTTTTTTTTGAATCTACATAATATTGTTCTGTATGTGCAATTTGAAATTCAATCGTTTTATTTATTTATTTGCATTGGTGAATTATACATGGAAATTGTTTCACCTATAGACATGTACAACTCTGTCAATTTTTATTGTTAAGTCACCCATTGATCCGTATAACTCTGTCAATTTTTTGATATTAGAAAATGGGAAAAAATGATGTCAAATGAATTGACATAAGTTATAGATCTGATAATTTTGACGTATTAGTTTTCCCATTCTATCCTCTAATTATGATTGATTTATTGGTTGATAAACCAATCACTTGATGTTGTCAAAATCAAATTCCGGCGATCTGATTGGGAAAAAATTAATTATACAATTTTAATCCTCTCAATTCTAACATTCGACAGCGAATGGAGATGGGGCACAAATATGAGATCGGAATCTCCCCATAATCTTGCTTGATCAGATGCGTAAATCAGATCCCATTGTTTCAACTGTTTCTGTTGTAGTAAAACACCACCAAATATTTTGATAGTATCATATGAACTTAACCACCTAAGATTTTGACATCTGGAGAGTTGGCAAATGAAGAGTCAATCTTGCCGAGAAAACACTGATCTGAGTCACACCTACATGGATTTCGCCGACCCGTGATGGTGGTTTTACCCCTCCTCCCATTCTTTTTCAAACCTCTCCGATCAGCAACGACCAGGGATCAATTATTAGCTGACCACAACCCAAAATCCTTAACTGAAAAGCCAATCACATCTCTGATTTTAGCTACCTCGAATCAAAAATCCAAACCCGACCAAAGTATGGGGACAAGACAAATCAATTGAAAAATTCATCACCAACCTCGCCGGAGAGCGGAGATGGATATATCAAGAGCTTCACACATTAGCAACATTACTTGAAGTTGGCAACTAAATTATAAAATGAACCTCACCTCAGAAACATCACTGGAACATCCCTTACGGTTGAAGACCACTATATTACAGCTACTATAAAACGGAGATCACCCACATATCTTATTGTAGGTCGGGGACATGATTATGTGCCAGCGTCCTCTGAAATTAAGAATTACACAGGTAGGTGTTAGTCGGCAATATGAATTCCGATATCAAGGGCGTTCGTGGTTAGTCGGCAACATGATTTGAGATACCAGGTCAGTTTTCATTAATTACTGGTCGGGGATAAGAATTACGATACTAGGTTTATTTTGCATAGACAATAAGATTTGCTCCACCTGTTGTCCGATCAACCGGAGTTGGTCGTCTTTATGGTGGTAATTGAGTTCCCGACCAATCGGAGTTGGTGGTAATTGAACTCTCGACCAACCGGAGTTGGTGGTAATTGAGTTCCCGACCAACCGGAGGTGGTGGTAATTGACTTCCCGACCAATCGGAGTTGGTGGTAATTGAGTTCCCTACCAACCGGAGTTGGTGGTAATTGACTTCCCGACCAACCGGAGTTGGTGGTAATTGACTTCCTGACCAACCGGAGTTGGTGGTAATTGAATTCCTGGTAATTGATAATAAATGCTAGAGACTTCCTCGGAGCTGACCAATAGATTGTTGAGAATAAGATATAATAAATGCTGGAGACCTCCTCCACAGATTGTTGGGAATAAGATGATATAAATGCTGGAGACCTCCTCGGAGCTGACCAACAGATTGTTGGGAATAAGATAATACATGTTGACGACTTCCTGGAAGATGAATATATATAGAGAGAAGAAATCTTTCGATCTCCGTGCTGAGATAAATATAAAACATGCATAGACATAAAGAATGATTTAGAATAATAATAAACTGGTTCGCTGATCTGTCGAGGTGAAATTGTATAATGCCGAACAAGAATAATATTTTCCAGAACATGAGAAAATGGCCAAGTACTTTGTCGGGCCTGAATATAAATAAGAATTACCCCTACCAACTATCCGTTAGGGGTGAAATATAACAAATGTTGTAGTTCTCCTCGGAACTGAATATGATAATAAGTATCTCGTCGAACTCCATGATGAGATGAATATAGAATATGAATCCTAGTGGATATATAGAATAATTTGTTCTTGAGTATAGATCAGAGCAATAATAAAATGAATAGTTCCTCGCTGAGATAAAACTTCATAATACCGAACAATGATAATATTTTCCAGAAGTTTAAGATCCAATAGAATAGGATTTTATGTAATAATTTCTACTTTCCACAGCATATGTAATCCTTCTAGTTTTGAATGAAAAATTTTGGTAATACATTTCTCACGTCATTTGTAATTTTACTTAGTATGAATGAAAATTTGCCTTTTGTCATTTCATTTTCTTCTAAATAATTTGTAAAATGTTTTTGCTTGTTGGTTTCTTATTTCATTGCAGTGATTTATCAATCTTTGATCTTTATGTTATAAAACATCCTTTATCTCATGATCCTGTTTAATTTAAACAACTGGAGATGATTGTAATTGGCTTACCGACCAACTAGAGTTTATTAAGATATTTATTTCCGACCAACCGGAGTTGGTGAACGTTTATTCCCCGACCAACCGTAGTTAGGGGATTTTATTTATCGACCAACCACAGTTGGTAGACCGATCAACAGTAGTTGGTGGGATTTTATTTATCGACCAACCGTAGTTAGTAGACCAACCAACAGTAGTTAGTGGGATTTTATTTATCGACCAACCGTAGTTGGTAGACTGACAAACCGTAGTTGGTAGGGTTTTATTTATCGACCAACCATAATTGGTAGACCGACCAACCGTAGTTGGTGGAATTTTATTTATCGACCAACCGTAGTTGGTACGGTTTTATTTATCGACCAACCGTAGTTGGTAGACCGACCAACCGTAGTTGGTAGGATTTTATTTACCGATTAACTGTAGTTGGTGGACTGACCAACCGTAGTTAGTGGGATTTTATTTATCGACCAACCATAGTTGGTAGACCGACCAATCGTAGCTGGTAGGATTTTATTTTGAACTTGTTGCATAGTGTGTAGCACTAATACTCCGAAAAAATTTCAACAAAAGGAGAGAATTGGGTAAAGCATCCAAAGATTTATTCATATCGAAGAAAACTGCATTACATAAGGATTGAACTACTGATAATATTTGCGCAGATGCTCTGCGTTCCATGCATTCTTAAACTCCTCTCCTTCTAAGGTTTCAATCCTATAAGTTCCTGGGCGAACAACTTCTGTTATTCTATACGGTCCATGCCAGTTAGATTCCAATTTATTGTGCTTTTGAATTACTTTCTTTAGCACGTAGTCTCCTTCCTTCAAATCACACTTTTTTACCCTCTTGTTGTAGAATAGAGCTGTTCGTTGTTGGTATGCAGCATTCCTGACTGCTGCTTCTTCTCTAACTTCCTCAAGCATATCCAAGTCTAATCTTCTCATCAAGTCACGGATAGGAGAATTGAAATTCAGCACTCTGTGTGTGGGGAGGCCCAACTCGGCAGGTATAACAGCTTCACTTCCAAATGCCAGCATATATGGAGATTCTCCTGTTGCTGCTCGTGGTGTGGTACGATAAGCCCATAGTACAGAATGTAGCTCGTTGATCCAATTTTCCTTCGTATCATCCAGTCTTTTCTTCAAACCATTCAGCAGTGTTCTGTTCGTCACCTCAGTTTGTCCATTGCTCTGGGGATGGCCTGGTGTCGAGTGGATTTTCAATATTTTTGACTGATGACAATATGCAGTGAACTCCTCGTTATCAAATTGAGTTCCATGGTCTGTGATGAATGCATGAGGAAGACCATATCTACAAATGATGTTCTTCTTTATAAATTAATACACCTTGTCGTAGGTCATATCAATGAGGGACTCGGCTTCCACCCACTTAGTAAAATAATCCACCGTGACTATGAGATATTTAAATCTTAACCTAGTCGTTGGAAGTGGCCCGACCAAATCAATTCCCAACATGGAAAATGGCCAAGGGGAAGTAATCGGTGTTAACAATGCTTGGGGAGTTCTTCGAATAGAGGAGAAGCATTGACATTTATCACATTTTTTGGCATAGGCTATACAATCAGCCCTCATTATTGGCCAATAGTATCCTTGCGTCATTACTCTTTGCAAAAGCGTCCGACCTGCTACATGAGCTCCACAGGACCCTTCATGGACCTCTTCAATCAAGTCTTTCACCTCGGAAGGGTGCACACATCTTTGCAGACATACTATAATTCCTCATCTATATAGAATACCATTAGTCAATACATAATAAGCAGCTTTAAACTTCAGTTTCTTGGCTGTGAGTTTGTCGGTTGGTAATTTCCCTTCCTCAATATATGCCCTGATGGGATCCATCCAATATGGTCCTAAATCAAGGGTAATAAAGTTCATCATCAAATCTTCGTCTATGCTTCGACTAACCAAGACTTCTATTGGGATTGTTCTTCGTAGCTCGATGCGTGTGGCTGAAGCTAATCGAGCTAAGGCATCTGCTCTTGCATTCTCCAATCTTGGTATTCTAATTATCTGTACTGCGATCAGGCTTGATAAAACCTCAATTACTTTTGCATGATACCTGATCATTAATTCTCCTTTGGATGCATATACTCCCAGCATTTGATTTACGATCGATTACGAGTCACTGAATACGATAACCTGCTCCGCCCCCATGGTTTTTTCCAGGCCAAGTCCGACAATCATAGCTTCATATTCAGCCTCATTATTAGAAACCTTAAATTGGAAGCACAATGCATACTCCACATCGACCTCATCCGGGCTGTTCAAAATAATCCCTGCTCCACAACCTGTAATGCAAGATGAACCATCCACATATAGGTACCTCATCCTCAAATTTTTTATCGAATAAAGTTCCTCGGTGGAATATTTGTTGCTTCCTTTTATCCTCTTCTAGTACTTCTTGCTGCTCGTCGACCATCTCCCCCTGATCGTCAACTGACTTAAGTTGATCGGGGTTTAAATTTGATGATCCTGTAACATCCACAGGTTGGTCGGTATTCAGCTTTTGCTCCTCGGAGGTGTCTGGATAAGTGAATTCTGCGATAAAATCTGCTACTTCTTACCCTTTAAGTGACGACCTAGGCTCATAAATTATATCATATTCACCAAGTTCTACTGCCCAGTACATCAATCTCCCTGATTTTTCTGGTTTATGAAGAGCTTGCCTCAGTGGCATATTGGTATACACTACTATGGTATGAGCTTGGAAGTACGGCCTCATTCTTCTACTTGATTCGATCAACACTAGTGCCAACTTTTTTAGTCTTGGATATTTGATCTCTGCTCCTCGGAAGGCCTTGCTAGTGTAATAAATTATTTTTTGCACTCCATCCTCTATTCTTATCAATGCCGAGCTAACTGCATTTTCTGAAACTGTCAGATACAAGTATAATTTTTCTCCCATCACTGGCCTGGACAACAGTGGGAGTGCTCCCAAGTATTTCTTTAACTCTTGAAAGGCCTTCTCGCATTCATCGTTCCATTCAAACGTTTTTCGGAGTGTTTTGAAAAATGGGAGGCATCTATCAGTTGCTTGTGATACAAATCTATTAAGTGCTGCAACTCGCCCTGTGAGACTTTGCACTTCCTTCTTCGTCGTTGGAGATCGTAGCCCCAATAGAGCCTTGATCTTTTCTGGATTTCCTTCAATACCTCGTTGGTTGACAATATACCCGAGGAACATGCCTTCTCGTACTCCGAATATGCACTTGGTAGGGTTAAACTTCATTTGATATTTATCTAATTGATCAAAGGTTTGACCTAGATCAAATAGATGATCAGCAGCTTTCTTGCTCTTCGTCAGCATATCATCAACATAAACCTCCATATTGTGACTGATTTGCTCTGCAAACACCTTGTTCATCAGCCGCTGATATGTTGCACCTACATTTTTCAAACCAAAAGGCATAACATTATAATAGTAAGTTCCCCTAGGGGTAATAAAAGAGGTACTCTCCCTGTCTTCAGGTTTCATTTTAATCTGGTTATAACCAGAATAAGCATCCATGAAGCTCAACAGCTCGTGTCCCGAGGTAGCGTCCACTAATTGATCAATTCGGGGCAAAGGAAAATAATCCTTTGGGCATGCCTTGTTGAGGCCGGTGAAGTCTACACACATCCTCCACTTGTTGTTCTTCTTCTTCACCAACACCACATTAGCTAACCAGTCTTAATATTTGACATCTTCAATAAAGCAAGCTTTTTGGAGCTTCTCGACCTCCTCTTGTATAGCTTGGTTCTTCTCGGGGCTGAATACTCTTCTTCGTTGCTTCATAGGTTTGATTTCCTTATTCACATTAAGTTCATGACACAAGAAATTTGGGTCTATTCCTGGCATATCTTTGTGGCTCCATGCGAAAGTTTATTTTCTGCTTTTTAGGAAGGCTATCAATTCCTATTTTAGTGGGGTGTCCAACGATGAACCCATTTGAGTTGTTCGTCATCCAGAATGACGTTTTCAGTAGCTTCCACCACCTGACCTTTTACGAGCTGCAACTCGTCTCTAGGATCTAACGTTTCAATTTCTGCACCTTCATCCACTTGATAGGTGGTAGTCTTTTTCCTAGATTCTTCCCGTTCTTCTTGCTCGGCAGATAAATAGTAGCATTCCCGAGCTACTTTTTGGTCACCCTTCACAATTCCTACTCCAAAGTTAGTTGGAAATTTTAGGCATTGATGTACAGTAGATGGTACTGCTTCAAACTTCTTCAATCCTACCCTTCCCATGATGATATTGTAAGCTGATTGAACATTCTTATCCATTACAAAAAAGCGCACTCTTTCTGTTCGACAAGCAGGCCATGTACCGATGAACATATCCAACTTGATCGTCCCAAGTGGAAAAACTTTCTCGCCAGTAAAATCGAGGAGGGACCGATGATATGGATCCAACTGGGATAGCTTTAGGTTCAAACTATCAAAACATGGGTAGAATATAATATCTGTCGAGTTGCCATTATCCACCAAGACTCGCGAAATAACTACTTCCTTCATCCTTATTTTGATCACTAATGGGTCATCATGAGGGCATAGCACACCTAAAGGTCATTCTTAGAGAAACCGATGACCAGTTTATCTTTGTTTACCTTCCTCGGGCGATCATCCTCAGCTAGATTTATCCTTTGAATATATCAACAAGCTTGAGCCTCATTGCGGTAAGCTTTCCTTTCTGCAGTAAGGTCTCCACCTCCTGCATCTCCACGGGTAATAACATTGTAATCAAATGATCCATAACGGATAGAAAATACCTCACGTTCTAGCTATTTTGGTCTTTTGGGGAGATCGGGGTCATCTTGATCTTCATCCAGGTCTTCTTCATGATTTCTCTTCTTATCTTCTTTTGTTCGTCGAGGAGATCTAAACCTCTGCCTGGCTCGGTCGTTGCTTTTTCCACCATTTCGGTGATTCACATACTTATTTAATTTTCCTCGCCTTATGAGCTCTTCAATTTCATTCTGGAGAGCTATACAGTTTTTGGTCATATGACCATGATCCTTATGGAACTCGCAATATTTGGATTTATCCCTTTTGTCAGGATCTGTCTTCATGTTTTCAGGCCAGTTTAACTCCTCGTTATTCTTGATCTCTTCCAAAACGTGGTTTATATCTACCTTCAAAGGAGTATAGTTTCCAAATTTCTTCGACTGTTCCAATGTTTGCTTTGCTTTTGACTGCTTGTTACCACCATTATTCTTCTGATCCTTCTTCTCAATCTTCTCGGCCTCAACTTTGGTCTCCTTAGTGTCCATGCTCTTCTTTGCAGCCATAGCTTCCTCGGCATTCATGATTTTGGCTGCTTTTGCCATTAATTCTGACATGGTCCTAGGTGGATCTTTGGCCAAAGTATAGTATAATTTATTTGGCAACAATCCACTCATCAGAGCAGTGATTGCTGTCTTTTCCTCGTAATCAATAACTTCGAGCTTCTCGTTATTGAAACGAGTAATATAATCCCTGGTGCTCTCACCTGCTTTTTGCCTAACGCTTAGCAAGTGTGTTACTCTCTTAACTGGTTTTGCTCCAAAATAGAAGTTTCCAATAAAGAGCTCGGCCAATTGAAAGAAAGTTGCAATCTTCCCCCGGGGAAGATTGTTGTACCATATTTGAGCAGATCCAGTGAGAGTTCCTGAAAATACCTTACATCGCATCTCGTCTGGAATAGCATAGATATCAGCAGCTGCCTGATATTGTTCTATATGTAGAACAGGATCGGTTTTTTCATCATATTTTGGTGTTAGCACTGGGGCTTTGAACTTTGATGGTGTCGGAAAATCCACAATTACTTGAATAAAAGGTGTCCCTTGGACAAAAGTTCTTTGTAGAGGATTTTTGGCCTTAGCCATTTCCCCTAATCTATCCTCCAACTTCTGAATAGAGCCTTTCCATGCATCATCTGCCTCCTTGTGCCTGTTGGTCCGAGCAACTGATCGTGTTGAGTTTGCCTCTTGGGATTTTTCACGACGAGCAGCTAGTCGAGATTGGGCAGAACCTTCCTTTAAATCAGAGAATCATTGAGAGTTCCTCGACACCATCCTAGGGGGACTTTTATTCCTCCTAGGACCCAAATGATCAAAGGGAGAGACTCTACTAAATATTTCAAGAGCACTGGTCCTTTTTGGAGATAGAGTGACGTTTTGTTCAGTATATGTGGCTCGTACTGATGAAGTTCGGCCAGGTAGATAAGAAAAATCATTATATCTATCAGTGCGATATGAATCAACATGTCTAGATCGAGATTCCTCTGGGAGTAATATTCGTCTAGTTCATGAGGAAGGCAATTGGGTATTTCTCTGAATGCTTCGTTGTCCTGACTGGGCAGGTGCTCCACACTGGATAGTTTGCATGAGTTGTCGCATGGTTTCTTGCATTGCAGTCTGGCCTTGAGCTAAATTAGCCATTATTCCAGCCAGATCTTGGACACTTGGAGGAGTGGATAGATTTGGGGGGTTTCCAGCGTTTCGATTACTAGATTCAGGATTATCAGCCATTGGGGATGAATTGTTTTGGTGAAAAACGATAGTTTCAGTCGTTTTCCACAGACGGCGCCAATCTGTTGATGTAAAAAATCAGATTATCTCTAATTATTTAATCATAGATAAAAAATAAATAAGACAAGAGATTTTTAAAGTGGTTCAGCCTTGAAATAATGGCCTTCGTCCACTGTTTATGTTATTGCTGACTGTTTGCAGAATTTTCGATAATGGGTTTACCAAGAAATTCCGAGTCACCTGCTAATTAGGAGGTTACAATGTATTTATAACCTTGATGCGGTGCAAATGAAAGAATAATACATAGCTGTCCAATAGGCATATGCGTCTTTGTGATAATAATGAGCATTAAATGCGCAGTCATCCTCTTTATTATCCGGATATGAATGCTCTGTACGAGATGCAGCTCGGACCGCCTAAGCTGCTCGGACCGCCTAAGTAGCTCGGTATACATGAGTTGCTCGGTACAGTAGAGTTCCTTGGAGAACACTTGCTGCTCGGAGCGTTCTGAGTTGGTCGGGGAGGTTGAGTTCCTCGGAGTCAAGGTGTTGTTCATAAATGTTTGCGGGTGCCATGTAAGTTGACATGTGTCTCCACATAATCGGTCCACGTCAGCATACTAAATTTGGTATCAACAATAGGCATGAAATATGAAGCATCACGTAGAAGATAAGATATCATTACTAAAAGATATCAAACAAGCATGTGTAATAATAATCTCAAAGGCAAACACAACCAACTAATTTTAAAAAAAATCATTTTTCAAAAAAACAGTACAACATACAATACCATATATAATATATGAAAAATATATCAAAGAAAATTCGACAAACATATATAGGTATAAACGACCAAAAAATATAACACAAAACACATAAGCTTTACACACTAGCATAGTATTGATGTGTCTAAACATGTGGGATAGAATGAATGGGCATGCACTAGATACAAATGAATTATAACCCAAACACTCAAATATGTTCAAGAAGTTCTAATTGACCGCAAAACTTTACCAAACTAAGCTTTAGCCTCAAATGACTAATAAATACGAATTTAATAAACAAAACAAGCACAATGCATACTAGCCTAAATTATTGATGATTCTATAAACTAATAGCGTCATGATAAAATAAGCATAACCGGGATTCATTGTGCAAACCCGTTGATCTTCAACTAAACTCCCTCAAAAGATAAACGCAAAACATTTTTCATTATTTTTTTTTCTTTTTATTTTGAAATGATTTCTTTTTTCAAGGTCAATCAAACTAAACTACGTTGGCCCCTTTTTGGCTAATTTTCAATGTTTTTATTACCATAATTTTTTCTTAGACTCTTTTCAAATGGTGGCTTTCACGTAAAGTCAACTTGTCCTTCGCATCCATTTCCTGTGTAAACTCATATTTTTTTCAATACTAAACAAAATTTCTCACGGATAACGTTTCTTACGTGCACAAATCCCCCATAGTCATATAAACATCTAGATGAAAAAATTGATGGGAGGACATATCACCAAGCTCAAGTGTACGTAGTGAAGTAAACATTCAAAATCTCGTACTTGTGTGCATAGAGGAATATACAAATTCGAATCTATAAAGTAAATCAAGTTTGAAACAACTCCATAAACATGGATAAGATCAATCTAAGTACATAAAGTCATAGCCAAATGTCCTAGCCACCTGAAAAGTACGGAGTGAATTGGATTCAATCACACCAATATGCCACACTAAGTGTGTAAAACTAAAATACACAAAAATTAAAAATCTTTTTGTATTTTTCAAAATATTTACCAAAATAAAATCTTTTTGTATTTTTCCAATATGACTCAATAAAAGAAAAATATAATACAAAACAAATACATGTCATAACACTACAAACATATATCATAAAGCACAACTAGAGTATGTCAAATAAAAAAATTCAACCAATCATCCATAAGATATAGCATGAGAAGAGTCATGTGCAAGCATACTAGTATCAAGCAATCTAGCATCTGGCTCCTCCAAAATAGATTTCCTAACCCAAAAAGGTGTATACTTAAAGCGTCGGGTTTCGAGAACCAAGGGAACACTAGACTTCAACTTCCTAGGACCTCTCTCAAGATCATAACAAAAATGCCTAAGGTGACCTTTCCTACCACAATGTGAACATGTGTAAACGTGAGGAATGTTACCTATGGGTTGAGCTTTTCTAACGCTATTAGATGTGGTTGATCCTCTAAAACAAACTATGGTCATCGCTTTGACTCTCGAAGCACTATAACCATGTGATCCATTACCGTCATTAATAAAACTACTCGAGTCGTTTAAATCATATTTTAACTTCAAAATTTTAGATCCGAGTAAAGAATTTGACTCTTTATATTTTAGGGACTCCTTCTTTAATTTTTCAATCATTCTTAGAAGGTTATCCCGCTCCCTCTCAATGAAAACAAACTTGCCCCTGAGAGTCTTCTCACGTGTCTTAAACTCATTAATCTAAACACTATCCTTAATGGCACATATTAACCCTAAAATTTTTAAAGTCCTCTAATTATTTGTTTAAAAATGGACTCTATCATCACTCTCTTTCCTGGATAATTCTAAATTTTTCAACTCATGATCCATGTCCATAAGATTCTCACGAAATAAATCTCTTTGAGTTAGAATAGTTTGCAAAAGATTTATAGCAACTTTAAAACGAAAATTTTATTTTTTAAGAATTTCAATTATTTTAGTCAAGTTCAAATTCAAATGATTTAAGTCGTCATAACTATGGGTATCCATCGAGAGAAAATCTAAACCACTCAAAAATCACTAAACAAGGATCCATCACAATAACTTAGTGCAACCTACTCTGATACCAATTGTAGGAGGGGGTAAGAATGCTCTAAGACCACTTAGAAAGAGTGGAAGGCACTGATACCACTATGAGAATACGGAAATAAATGTGCTCAACAAATATTCTAATTTGAGAATGTGCAATTATCTAACGATTAAATTCAGATGACAATCCGCGTAAAATTTTAATGATGTAGCCCTAGAAAATGCATCTATGCGATTCAAAACATAAATCATACCAAGTATATAAACAAGAATGAGTTTGAGGAAAAATCCCCTCAGGGCAAAACCTTTTATTCACTTTATAAAATTTATAAATCACAATTTACAAATTCTATAAAGGAATCTATAATGATCCTCTCAAGAACAACACCGTCGCAGCCTTCCTTCAGCAATGATGCTCATAAGAATTATAAGAACCGCAGTCCTCCGTCTTTAGCAGTGAATACCCTTGGGTTTCACAAGTCAGCTATGGATATGCCTTTCCACAAAGGTGTATATAAGGATAAAAAACTTTCTAGGGTCTAAACGAATTCACAAGAATGATTTTTAGGATGTACATTGTATATTAAAAAGTATTTTCATAACACAAAACAATGAAGAACTTTCGCAAAACATTTGCAAAAATGAATCGGGCAAAAGTCCTAAAAAATCTGAACATGAAACAGGTATTTATAGGGTGTTCACAAATTTTGAGGCGACGGACTCGTTTGTACGAAATTTACGTCTCGTTAGAATGAAAAAGGCACCTCAATTGAAGGAAATAAAATGTCGTTTGAACGTCACACAAATCTCATTTTAACCAGCTTCAAACGACCTTCTAACGAGTCAAAACGACACACAAATCTCATTTGAACCAGCTTCAAACGACCTTCTAACGACTCAAAACAATACGCCCTCGATTGAAGCATTTTCGATAAAACTTATAGCGACCCTTCTAATGAAATCACAATCTCGTTTGAATGAGGTTTTTAAAATCAAAAAATATTTTATGTTAAAAATATAAAGCTCCAGTTCATTTTTTATAAAAATAAACATCCCAAAAATATTTTTTGTTAATTAATTTTAACTCTAAATTGCTTTATACCTTTACGAGATGTCGGGAAATCTTCAAACTTGTAGATGCTCGAGTTCCGTTCGTCGTAATGGTGCATGACGACTTGTAACGGGATACGCCAGACTAGTCTAAAACATAAAAACACTTATACTATGAACAATATTAGAAAATTCATTCTTATAGATTGAACCAGAAGTGCTAACGATAAAGAAAGCAGTGCCCGAGCTTTCTTTTAGCCTATTTCATCTCTTCTGACAAAGAAAGTAGAGGTAGAGTAATTAACTTTAAAGGTGGTAATTCTCGAGAAAGTCAAAAAGCTCATTTCATTTAATCAAACTAAATCTCCTCTTTTGTATGGTGCGTTGAAAATACCATTTCGTGAAAGTCTTAATAACATACCATACTCATAGGGGTATATTCCACAAAAAATTATCAAGTTCAATGGAAAAGTTGAGAATCCAAAGAACGTGTCAAAATGTTCGTAAAATACCCGGGAATGCACTATAATGACAAAAAGGTTGAGGTTGATGGAGTTCTAAAAAACTCTCATTAGGAAGGCCTACTCATGGTACTACCATTTGGCACTACATAACATTCCCACCTGTTAAGAGATGCATAGGGAATTCCTTTAAAAGTTCTTTGTAGCGAAAGATGAATTTACCTTGAGGAACATGGCACAATAAGTCCAAAAGTGAGAAAAAATTTTAAAAAGAGGTATATATACATCCATGAGGAGCCATAGATGCCAAGTTTCTAGAGGGAGTGCGTGAGGAATATAAGACTCATTTGATCGACAAGGCAAGAGAAGATATGCTTATATAATTTACTAGAGTAATAAGAAATATTGTGATGATCATAAAGCCTAAAGCGAAGAATTGGAGAGCTCGGGAAATCCCTCAATAAATAAGGTTCTAGGTTGCTCATAGGCAAGTTATAAACTATGTGAATGACAATCTTAAGGAAAAGAAGGATGGGAAAGGAGCACACGGTGATGGAGGAGCCAAAAAGAGGAAGTTTATAGGTAATATACCGCTTATCTTGCTATGTTGTGTTGAAGAAATGATGAATTACGATTACTCACTTATGCGACAGGGAGTAGCAGAACCACCCAACCTGACACAAAGTTTTATGAGTTGTACCATAGGGCCACCACTCAACAAAACATTGTTATTATTTATGTAAGATAATCAATAATCAAGTTGCTAAAGGCACTCTTCAGATCCCATCCTTGGATATTAATGAAAACCCACTACCTGCCCACCAATATGGGTGTGTGAACATGGTTGTTGCTCACTATTTAGAGGAAATGATGAACTCTATGGAATGAAAGTAAAATAAGCAAGTCTGTGATAATTTATTCCTTGACAAAGACAACACACACTATAAGTGTGAATGGGGTGAAAAGTTAAAAATTAAAGAAGGGAATGTGATCGTAGTGCTTTTGTTAGATAAATGAGGATTGATAAGGCATAAATATTTCATATTTATCCCATTAATTTCGGTTCTTTATGATCTCGTGCATTGCATTTAACCTGAATATATCTCATATTTATACTACTAACCCTTTTCGATGAGTATTTCATATTTTGTATATTTCTCATGTGTTTTACAGGTATTTCGTGCAAGTCATTGCGGGAGAGAAATCGAAACAGTGAAAGAAACCAAGAAAATGGAGTTTAAGGGTATTTTTATAATTTTACAACCATAATACAGAGGAGGAGCCAACTAAAAAGTTGAAGAGCTTGAAATAACAAGAATAACGAAAAATATGGCACCTCAATCCCAGCTACAGTGAAGAAGTTATGCTCATTTGAAGTCGAGAAGAAAATCTAGTGGAAGAATTGTAAATAAGAGAGCTTCGAGCACATAAGGCGTCACTTGGGCAGAGCCTAGGACCAAACCGGTGGGCGAACTGGTTCAGTAACGCTCTAGAAACGTGACAAAATTTGTCACACTTTATAGCCATGACAAATTATCTAAAGCGAGATTTTTATTTTGGCCCTAATTTTTTAACATAGAGAGTTTAACGTTTTGAGGACTATTCTAAAAAACTTCCAACATATATATTTAGTTATTAGGTTTCTTTTAAGGAGAAGGGGATTCATGAAAAATCTCCTAATCAATGAGGAACATCTAAGAGAATAATTTACATGTTTTTCTTCATCAATTCAAAAGATTTTTTGGTTCTTCTTCAACCTTTGATTTCTTATTGCATGTTTACGTTCTTAAATATTGTTAATATTAAATTCTAACACTTTAATTATTCTTTCATTATTTTTACATGCTTGGTAATGGATTCTTATGTTGTTAACATCATCATGTTTAGTAGCTAGTTCAAGGGTTAGGATCATATGTCTACCATTGATGGGTGTTGAGCTTTGAAAGTTAGGTTTGGGGTAAAAATGCATTTAATTGAAACCTCACGTATTAAAGTTAGAATATTAAGCGTTTAACTTTCTTTATCACAAAATGCTAGTATTTATAGTGATATTCCGAAATTAATCTATTTGTGACCATGTTTGAATGAAAGTTTAATATTTTATTATTGGATTAATTTTCTTAATATTTATAATCAATTGAATATGCTCGGTTAAATGTTTTCAAACCAAAATCCTTTTTATATGTTATCTAGACCATAGTGGGGATGTGATCCTCATCCCATTTTTTTAACCTTTGTTTAGTTTTAATTTTGTGTAGTAAACTTTTTCATCATTTTCTCCTTCATCATCATCATCTTTCACACTTTAATTTGTGAAGTAATAAATCGATTAAAGTCTATTAAACATTCCCTGTGAATTTTCAATACCCCGACTAGTCCCTATACTCTACAAGAATGTAGTCAAAGTTTAATTTTTTGCATTGCGATTGGACACCGATAATAACGATTAACGTATTTACACATACGCTCAGTTTTCTCCACATCAAAGATCTTCAGAAGAAGATTAATTTTGTAATGCACAGAAATATGAGGTAAAGATAAACTCATAATGATCAGCGATTGCTAAAAGTCCAAAGTTCAAGTGGTCTTTAACAAAATTAGCATTTAAGAAGAAACAAGGATGGTAATTACCAAGAATATCCTTGAGATCATTTAAGACAGAGGATACCCTTTAATAAACTAGCATGGGACGATCGGAAGGGTCATCAAAAGATATATGTTGTGGTGGTGTTCTCAAAAGATGATAAACATGTGCCTTTCTTCCATAATAGACCATTGTACATGAATACGTTAATTGATAAGATTTATTTCCCGTTAGCATAGCCTGATGGAGAGGCTTCAATCAATATCATGCCCATTAGCACACTCTACGAGACAACAATACCAAAAGAAAAGATTGTTCCGATTCCTTTGGTAATTTCGAGTTTTAACAACGCATGGATGCAATTAATAGGGTACGTAAATATTGGTATAAAGCCAGAAATTTCACTTCCCACATTAAGTTTAATGTCATCAACGTTATTACAAGTTATCAGTTGCTGATAGGAAGAGTCTAGATGCATATTCACGAGATTATGCCCTCCACATTATGCAAAAGCAAATATTCATGAAACAAATGTCATCCTCAAGGCAACGAAGAGGCCTTTTTTAGTAGAGGAATCCCCCATGGTTGATACGGCATTATATACTAAGCTAGATAAAGAGAGGAATGTTCTCGTGATTAAAAATGTAGAGGAACCATGAGCAAACCACAAAATGAATCAATTGAGGATATTCATTCATGATAAGTTGGGTCCACGAGTGGTGCCCACTGAACCCAAATACATAGGCAGAAGAAAACTAAGACTTGCTCGAACTATTAGGAAGGTAGTCTCGCCCAATTGGAAAATGATATACCATTTATAATGGTGTGATTGGGCATCATTCTGAAATGAGGATGTTGACCAAATGTTGAAATGATTTGCAATTGACGACTCTCATATAGTGGAGCACATTGAGGAAGTAACGGAGGCTCCAAAATTTATGCAAGGCGGGAGAAAAGAGCAGCTACAGGAGTTAAAAGAGTTGAACTTGGGAGAAGAAGTTGGTGACGAGAGGCCCATCTTTATATCCGAAAGTTTGAACCAGAAATAAAGGAAAGAGGTTGTGAGCTTGCTCAAAGAATTTACTGACGCATTTGCATGGAAGTACACAGAGATGCCAGGAACAGATCCTAAGGCAAGTTATCATAAATTAAATGTATTACCTAATGATATACCTGTGAGAAAGAACACTCGAACCTATAAGGTAGATTTGGAATTGAAAATAAAAGTAGAAGCGGAGAAGTTTCTCGCAGAGGGCTTCATCAAGCATATTCAACATCTTATTTGTCTTTCGAGCATTGTACCGATGTCCAAGAGAGATATGAAATAAATCCAAATTTGTATGAATTTCAAATATTAGAATTATACGTACCTAAAAAATGAGTTCCCATTGTCGAGCATTGACAACTGGGTGGATACAATGGATGGCCACAAAATGTATAGTTTCGTGCATGGCTATATTGGGTACAATCAGATCGAAATGGATTCAATAAATTCCAAGAATAGAGTCTTTTGAAACCCCTCTTGGAAATTTCCACAATATTGTTATGCCATTTAATTTTAAGAATGCTGGTGCAACTTACCAGCGAACGATGATGATCATATTTCATGATCTGCTTCATGATATATTGGAATTTTATATAGATGATCTGGTGGTAAATTCAAAAGAAGGATTTGCACATTCAGAATTCGAGAAGAGTCTTTAAGCAATGTAAGACATACAAAATGTGGATGATCCTGTCAGATGTTCTTTTAGGGTTACAGTGGGCGAGTTTCTAGACTTTCTTTTTAATAGACAAAGTGTACAGATGGATGTGGAAAAATTAAAAAAAAAATTCTAATGATGCCACCTCTAAAAAGTCAAAGGTAACTCAAGAGCATCCAGGAAAAGTTTCTTATCACAAGAGATTCATACATACTCTGGTAGAGATTGCTCATCCTTTCGTACTACTAATGAAGCATCAAGCAAAATGGATTCGGGGGAATGAGCAACATAAGGCACTTGAGAGGATTAAAGAAATTTAAATATCTCCCTCAACAATGATCCCACCAAAAGCAGATAAACATTTTCTCTTATATTCGACTTCTACAAACAAAATTATTAGAGCTTTGCTCATGCAAAAGAAAGAGGGGAAAGAAAATCTAGTATACTACTTGTGTAGGGTGATATCTGGAACTGAGTCCATATATACAAATATGGAGAAACATTAGCTGGATTTTGGTGTTTGTCATGCATAAGTTAAGGCATGATGTGCTCGCATTCATAGTGCACATCATTACCAAGTGTGATCCTACCAAGTGTTTTCCAATGAGGACTATCTTAGTTGGTCTAGCAGCTAAATGGAACCTCATTTTATCTGAGTATGAGTTGAAGTTTTTGCCACCAAAGGCCTTCAATAGCCAAGCATTGGTTGATTTTTTATCCAACTTTCCAAGCCAATTGTTTGAACCTTTGAATGAAGAGGTGTCAATGGGATAATTTCTAAGCTTGTGTGTGCGAAAAAATGGAAGAATGGAAAATGGAGTTTGATGGATATTCTGCATAAGGCACTAGAGGATCAAGAATTATACTCTCCAACACAAAGGAAAAAATCAATATTTTTAAAAAATTAGATTTCAAGTGCACAAATAACAAAGCCTAATACAAAGCATTGATATTGGAATTCCTAGAAGCATTGAGGAAAGGAGTGATAATCTTTTGCATATGAAGAGATTCCAACCTCATGGTTAAACAAGTTGGTGGTGAGTTCTCTCTCTAGAATTAAAATATTTATCCTTACCAAGCAATCATACAATGCTTGCTAAAAGAATTTATGTAGGTAAAGTTTGAAAGACATCCCTAAACAATGAACAAACATCCAAATACTCTAGAAATAATTGCACATAAACTAGAGATGGATGACCCCATAGCTACGATGGCATTTCAGATGAAAATAATGCCTACAATAGTCAAGTCTTTATTTCTATGCGAGGAGCCCCAAGATTGGAGACCCTCGTGGTAAAATAGATAGAATTGAACAAATGAGAGATGAATTTGTAAAAACTGGCAAATTTGTCCTTTCTACAAGGTATTATGTACTTCAAGAGTCCTAAAGGATATTTGGCAAGATGTGCGGGGGAAGAAGAAGACAAATATAAGCTGCGAGTAATGTATGCGACTCATTAAGGGGATATTGATCTTTCTATATATATATGCTTGCAACAAGGAAGATACTATTAGCCTAGCATGAGTAAAGATGTTTCTCAGCTCCAGCAAAATTATCTTAAGTGCTAACCCCAGTTTGATTAACTAATGAAAGTTAATTTTATGGAAACTTTAGATGATGGGAGAAAAACCTATGTACCTTGTGGACATCCCCGATCCTCGCCGCGCGATGGAGGATCCTCAGGTCCCGCGCGTCCCTCTCGGGAGCGTTTCGGCCAGCGTCATTTTGAGGTGAGGTGAAAGAATGTAGAGAGACTAGAGTTGTCAGTCTATTTTACTCAAAATAGACAAAAGAAAAGGGGTAGCCATCCCGAAGGACAGCATCCAAAGACATACTGGTGCATGCAAAACCAAAATGATTCAAGAAGGGTTCGGAGGCTAAGTTACGAAATGGGAAGGTGTTAGGCACCCATTCCGCCCTTTCGGTCTATCATGGATTTTTGTTATTTTCCTTTTTATTTTCCCCGTGATATGTGTGCACGTGTATATATAGTGGAGATAGGAATCATCGACTTGTACCATGGAAGAGGTAAAGCGAGTCATCCGTAGGAAGGTTTAAAAATAATATTAGAAAATAAGATTTACGCGATCATCCTTACGTTAATCGTTATGAGGGAACGATAACGCACGCAGAATGATACGCCCCTAAAAACAAAAAATATATGTATATATATAGTGTAAGATAATGGAGGTTAGAAAAAATGGAAAATGAGAGAAAAAGTAAAGACTAGGTCTCGAGTCTCGGGTTTTACCCGAAATGCCTACGTAGCCTATAGAGGCATCAAAGTCCACGTAGTTCGCATACAAAACGAGGGGTGGGGTTTATCCCATAAATCCACCGAGGATTCTCTTATTTGTGTGTGTGTGTGTGTGTGTGTGTAGAAAAAGTGTTTTAGTTATGAGGGAAGTGTAAGAAAAGTATGAGAATTCCCGTTTGGAATTTATGAGCAAGCCCTCTTTTTCTTATTTTTTTGGTTTTTATTTATATGAAAATAAGAGATGTGAAATACTACTAAATAAACAAGTATATTAAGATGTGTGAGATGAGATAATAAAGGTACTAAGTAATAAAACAAGTTATTGCAATTTTATGAGAATTTAAGGAGAGAGTTGAGAAAATTGGACCTTTTTGAAGATCTTGAGCTTGACCTTGAATTTGGAGAGCAACCCTTAGACTTGGATGATGATGGAGAGTAGTGAATTCATCAAGTTTGATGAAAAGAATGATGAAAAGTGAAGGTTGGAAAGGGATTTGCGTGTAGAAATCACGCTGACTTCGAGGGAGGTTTTCAGGATTTGCTAAGAGTGATTTCTGATTAGGTATAAATTCTTCCTAATTTATCCCTTAATTTAGGCACTTTTAGCACCTCGAACAACGTAATCGATTTGTCTTTATCTCATAATCTTGCTACTGACTTATCCTAATGAGTACACCGAGTTTCTGGTATTTCGTAGTGATTTTACAGGTATTTGATGTCAAGAAACGGAAGAAGGAAACCGGAAGAATCAAGAAAGACAAAAAGGAAAGTCAAAAGGGCAAAAGTGTAATTTTCACCCGGAATTCGGATGAGGTACCAAAAGAGAAGTTGAAGATATCACATTCATGAGCACATAGGAAGAAACGGCACCTCAATCAGAGTCCCGGAACAAAAGATATGAGCAGTCAAAGTTGAGCAAAACGTCAAACAGGCAGACCGGTCCGCCCATACCCCGGACCGGTCCGCGCTGCAAAACTCCAGTAGACCTCGGATCGAAAGCAAACCGAAAAAGGGTGAAAAATAAAAGAACCGGTCCTCCCCCGGACCTGTCCGCCTGGAAATAAAACGAACCAATCCGCATGGGAGGCAGACCGGTCCACCTAAGGCCCGGACCGGTCCGTCCATCGAGATTCTGAAAATCTTATCTTCTCCTAAAGAGACTCCTAGTGCAGCTGAAACTCTTGAATTGTTGTAGGGTATAAAAACCCATTTTATTATTATTATTTGGACGGAAAATTATTATAATTTTCCTTACTTTTTGCAGAAACCCTAGTTTAGATACAATTTCCAGTTTCAATTCCAATCGTGAAGATTATTCAGATTTATGTGATTACAAAGTTTTATTAATTGCTGCTGTTACTACTTTGGTAAGATTAGTAAGTGATTTCGTCTCTTCAATTCCTTTTTACATCAATTCACAAATTTTCCATTGTTTAATCATGGTTTTCTGCACATCAAACACTGTTTTTATTACTTTCAGCATGCTAGGCTAGATTTTCTAAGGCCGGGATACATGAACCCCGTCTGATGTGTTAGTTAATTGTGTATAAAATTAATCCTCTGAATTTAGTGACTGATTACGACAGTATTGCGTAGGAACACAACAATTGTAGATCTTTATATCTCGTTTGCCTCTGGGTAACCGGGATGATTTAGAATGCAATTCGAGTTCATCTATCGCGATACCGATTTACTCGTCCTCAGATTAAGTATGACGCGGACTTGAACCTCGTATACGTAATGCTTGGGAGTACTAAATTCTGGGTCAAATTAATCAGTTAAATTTACGATTAGTATTATAACTGCAATACACTAGGGTTGGGGTATTGTATTCCCGTCCTGTTTTTCTCATCACTTAGCTCAAAAGTTTCAAATCATCTTTCAATCATATTTTAGGTATTTTAATGTAATTGCATCTATTCATAATTTCATAATTTCATTTAGTATGGTCATTCTCAAAACCAAATCATTTTTCCTTCTTTTTTAGAGTCAGAGTTAGGATTCACTCATCTTTCCCGTCGTTATAACTTTATTGTCCTTTTTCCTTGAAGATCGATACCCGACTTGTCGGATTATTTCTTGAGCGACAGGCTTGCACTTGAGCCTAGAGAGTACGCACTTCTGAGACACATTCTGAGTCGCGTTAAGTTTTTGGCGCCGTTGCTGGGGAACTAGGTAGACTTAGGATTAGATCGAGTCAATCCATAACTTTGATCAAAAATTTCCAAAAATCCAAAAACATAAAAAAATTCAAAAAGCACAAAAAGATTCACCATCATCTCTCATAAGCCGTTAATGCAAAATTCTGAACTCACTCCCACACCGTCACACTCAATCTCTAATAATACTCCTTCTTAGGACACACCTCCGAACACACTTCGAGCACACCAAGTGAGAGCATCGAGTCGTTAAGTGAGAGAGAGATGTCGCAACACGGCAGTGCAGTCGCCGGTGAGGAATAGCCGCCATACCGCCCCCTGAGAGAATTCTTATATCCCGAGCACACTGTCACTTCGGGATGCATTATACTCCCTTATAATGCCGGGCAATTCCGTTTAAAAAATGGGATGATCCAGATGTTACCTCATTCTCATGGTATGGATTCTGAAAAACCATATCTTCACATTAGGGAATTTGAGGATGTGTGCGATACTCTCAATGATCAAACTTGCACACAAGAGGTGATCCGCCTCAAACTCTTCCCCTTCTTACTCAAGGATAAAGCTAAGACATGGCTATGGTCTTTACCTCCAAGCTCGATTCCATCTTGGAACGAGTTGCAATCGAGATTTCTCAAGAAATTCTTCCCAACACATCGAACAATCTCCATAAAGGCTCAAATTCAAGCGTTCAGACAATCTGAAAATGAGACATTTCATCAATATTATGAGCGTTTCAATGAGTTAGTTACTTCATTCCCCCATCATGGATTTGATGCAGCGTAAATTATCTCTTTTTCTCTATAATGGGTTGAATCTTAACTCCAAGCAACTTGTTCAGACTATGGGAAGTGGTCCTTTTATCGACTTAGACGCCCACGATGTTGAGCTTCACCTGATGTATGTCGTCGAGACTAACCAATCCTGGGATACATCTGATCCTAACACTCAAAATCAAAATCGTCAAGTGACCACCACTCCGTCGACGTCCGACCTATTTCACGTAGATAAGAATTCTATGACGGACAGTCGATTGGATACCTTTGAGAAAGTATTTCGAAACCTATGTGAGATATATGGAAAAGGACCAGCTGGATCCATACCAAACCCCATCGAGAAGGTGTGTGTGATTTGTGAGGCGGGACATTCAACTGAGGAATGCCCGACTATACCCGCCTACAAAGTAATGCTTCAGGAGCAAGTTAGTGGTATAAGAGGATTTAAGGGTAATTTTGGTGCACCGCACGGGAATTCATACAACCCTTCGTAGAAAAACCATCTCGGTTTTATCTATGGGCAACAACATGCTGCAATGAACCCTCCTTCACATGTTGTCCCTCCTCCACCACAACACTTTCAACAAGATCCACACATGCAAGGACATGTGCAAGCACCACCACCATAAGGAGCGTATATCCCTCCACCGCGAAGAACTCTCGAGGATACTATGAATCAATTTATCGCTAGCCAGACCTTAACCAATGCCAAATATGATCGTCTGATTGGCGACATAAATGCAAGTCTGTCAAAGATACAATCCTCGTTGAGTGTCCAAGAGAAGGGTAAGTTTCCTGCCCAAGGCCAAAGACCTCCCAAGGTCAAACTAGTGTTTGCTCCACCTCTACTGAACATCAGGAGAAATTTCAAGTTGTGACCACTCTTCGAAGTTTGAGAGTCATTGATTTATCACCTCCCCCACATGACACAACGAAAGACGAGGAGATTTCGCCCGGTGCGAAAGAGGACGAAGATGTCCCCTTGAATGAGAGTGACAAAGAAGACACTAGTGAGCCAGAGGTAGTAGTGAAACCACCCTCCGCGGCGCCGATTCCTCAAAGGTTGATTCCCTCCCATAAAGGAAACCCACGTGAGGACGTGTTAGAAGTGCTAAAGCAAGTAAAGCTGAATTTACCTTTCCTCGATGCCATTAAGCAAATTCCAGCTTATGCTAAAGTCATCAAAGACTTGTTGACGGTAAAGAGAAAGATGAAGATAAAGAAGAATGTCTTTCTAGCACAAAAGGTGAGATCCATTCTACTAAATGATCTCCCGCCTAAATTCAAAGATCCCGGTGCACCCACCATTTCTTGCATCATTGGAGAAAACAAAATCGAAAAAGCCTTACTTGACTTGGGAGCAAGTTCCAATATCCTCCCTTACTCCATCTATAGGCAACTTGACTTGGGCGACCTCAAGCCTACAAAGGTCACTCTCCAATTAGCGGATCGAACCGTGAAGATCCTAAGAGGCATAGTCGAAGACGTGATTGTCCAAGTTGACACCTTCTACTTCCCGATAGATTTTGTCATTTGGGACACGGAGCCCTCCTTCAA
The DNA here is from genome assembly GCA_949130495.1 of Sambucus nigra. Taxonomy (NCBI): domain Eukaryota; kingdom Viridiplantae; phylum Streptophyta; class Magnoliopsida; order Dipsacales; family Adoxaceae; genus Sambucus; species Sambucus nigra. The sequence continues at coordinate 377,013,406 of OX422212.1, forward strand.
CTCGAGCAACCATGTTCCCATCATCCTTGGGAGCCCATTCTTAGCTACAGCTAACGCCATCATCAATACTCGGAATGGGCGAATGCAACTCACTTTTGGGAACATGACCTTAGAGACCAACATCTTCCACATAGCCCAATATACGGGGGAGGAAGATGATCTTCACGCGGTGAGCCTCATAGATGAGGTAGTAGAGGAGTAATTTAAGGATAATTATTGCGGCGACGCCTTAGAGTCATGTTTAGTGGCGATACATAAGAGTGAGGGGACGTACACCGACTTTGAGAGGGAGGCTAGGGAGTTGAGAGAGTTACTCGATGAGAGTGCGTCGGACGAGGACGCGAGAGATGTTAATTGGGTTTCTAGATTCAAGGAGTTACCTCCGAGGGATACACGCATGGTTCCCTCCAGTGATAAATTTTCAACCCTTGAATTAAAGAAACTCCCCTCCCATATTAAATATTCATACCTAGGAGAGGATGATATATTTCCTGTTGTTGTCTCCTCTAGCCTAGACGAAGAGCAGGAGGATAAATTGTTGAAAATTATGAGGAAGAACCAAAGTGCTTTTGGTTGGTGCATTGCTGATTTGAGAGGGATAAGCCCTTTGATTTGAACTCACAAGATCAATCTCGAAGAGGATGTCAATCCCTCTAGAGAAATGCAAAGAAGACTAAATCCCAACATGAAAGAAGTTGTGAGAACTGAGATTATCAAGTTATTGGATGCTGGGATTATCTACCCAATCTCGGATAGCAAGTGGGTGAGCCCTATTCAAGTCATCCCAAAGAAGTCGGGTATGACAGTGATTGAGAATGCTAAGGGAGAGTTAGTTCCCCCAACGTACCACCACCGGGTGGCGCGTTTGCATTGATTACCGAAAACTCAATGTGGGAACTAGGAAAGACCAGTTCCCCTTGCCATTTATTAATCAAATGCTTGAGAGAGTAGCGGGCCACCCTTACTATTGCTTCCTTGATGGTTATTCCGGATATAACCAGATTGAGGTAGATGTACTTGACCAGGAGAAAACGACCTTCACTTGCCCTTTTGGTACGTTTGCCTACAAACGTATGCCATTTGGTTTGTGTAATGCACCCGCGACCTTTCAAAGGTGCATGTTGAGCTTATTTAGCGACATGGTCGAGAGAGGACTCGAAGTGTTCATGGACGATTTCAGCGCTTTTGGCACCTCTTTCGACCTTTGTCTCGAAAAACTGGAAAAAGTACTTGCCCAGTGTGTGGAAAAGAACTTAGTGCTGAATTGGGAGAAATGCCATTTCATGGTCACCGAGGGAATAGTTCTTGGCCACATAGTATCATCCAAGGGGATAGAAGTTGATAGGGCAAAGATAGATGTCATATCTGACCTTCCCCCACCAAAATCGCTTAAGGACGTGCGCTCTTTCTTGGGCCACGCGAGTTTTTATCGAAGGTTCATTAAGGACTTTAGCGCCATCGCTAGACCCTTAAGCAACCTACTCATGAAGGGCACCCCATTCGAGTGGACGGAAGCATGCCAAAGCTCTTTTGAAAAACTGAAAACCATGCTTATGTCCGCTCCCATTATGCAAGTTCCGGATTGGTCTTTGCCATTCGAACTTATGTGTGATGCTAACGATTATGCGATAGGGGCTGTTTTGGGCGAAAGAAAAGATAAGAAGGCTCATGTCATCTAGTACGCTAGCCGGACTCTTACCGGATCACAACTCAATTACTCTACCACGGAGAAAGAGTTGCTAGCGGTAGTCTTTGCCCTTGACAAATTTTGATCATATCTCATCGGTTCTCCCATTACTTGCTTCACCAACCACGCGGCATTGAAATACTTACTTGCAAAGAAAGATGCAAAGTCGTGCCTCATAAGGTGGATCCTACTCCTACAAGAGTTCAACCTCTCCATTAAAGATAAGAAAGGAGTAGAAAACGTCGTTGCCGACCACTTATCACGGCTTTCGTCCGACGTACCTAGTGATCCCATACCCATAGACGAATACTTTCCGGATGAGCAACTCTTTGCCACCTATCCTTTACCCTAGTTTGCAGATTTAGTGAACTACCTTGTCACGGGAGCCGTCCCTCTTGACTGGACACCGCAAGATAAGAAGAGGTTTATTACTTGGTCGCGCATGTTCTTCTATAACGATCCGTTCCATTTTAAATATTGCGCCGACCAAATCATCCGCCGATGTGTAACGGATGACGAGATCCCAAAAGTCATCCAGTTTTGTCATTCGGAAGCTTGTGGATGACACTTTTTGACGAAAAAGACAGCCGCTAAAATTTTGCAATGAGACCTCTATTGGCCCACAATATTCCGGGATGTAAACGATGCATGCAAATCTTACAACAGGTTCCAATGGATGGGAGCCATTACTCGACGAGACATGATGCCTCTTACCCCCATACTCATCATTGAGATCTTCGACTGTTGGGGTATTAACTTCATGGGTCCCTTCCCCCCGTCCTTTGGTTTCCTATACATCCTTGTCACGGTAGATTACGTTTCTAAATGGGTGGAAGCTATAGCTACCAAGACGAATGACAACAAAGTGGTGATTAAGTTCCTTCAGGAACACATACTTTCCCGCTTCGGTGCTCCGAAAGCGATAATCAGTGATAATGGCAAGCACTTTTGCAATAGGCCATTTGCGAAGCTCATGAGAAAGTATGGTGTCGTTCACAAGGTTGGAACGACTTATCACCCACAAACGAATGAGCAGGCCGAACTAGAAAATCGAGAGATAAAGAACATTCTTGAAAAGACCATCAATCCTACCCAAAAAGAATGGTCACTTAGATTGAACGATTCACTATGGGCCTATCGTACTGCATATAAGAATCAACTCAGCATGTCCCCTTTCCGCTTTGTGTATGTAAAACATTTCCATCTTCTCGTGGAGCTGTAGCACAAAGCGTATTGGGCGATTAAGCAATTGAATTATTCCATGGATAAGGCCGGTGAAGCCCGCAAGCTTCAATTAAATGAGTTAGAAGAACTACGCAATAATGCGTATGAGAATGCTAAAATTTCCAAAGAAAGGATGAAACTCGCTCACGATAACATCATTCGACGCAAAGATTTTATTCCCGAGCAAAAAGTACTTATCTATAACTCTCGGCTTCATCTATTTTCGGGAAAGTTGCGGTCACGATGGTCTGGCCCGTTCGTCGTGAAGAATGTTTTCCCCCATGGAGCTGTTGAATTAGACGATTTAAAAGGGGGAAATACATTCAAAGTGAATGGATAACGCCTAAAGCCATATTTAAAGGCATGTGTGGAAGAAGTCGACACCGTCTGGTTGTCAGACCCCATTTACGGGGTAGAGTGAGCTGTTACAGCGAGGTCGTTGCACCCCCGACGCGTATGTGGTGAGAGTCGTGTGTGTTGTGAGAGTCGTGTGTGTTGTGAGCATCAATAGGATTAGGGTACATTCGGGAAAAAGCATTCATGTTTCGAGAATATCGAGTCAAAGGGCGTTGACCAGCAAAATCGAGAGGGTTTTAGTCCAGATTGATAGGGAGTATGTTATGAAAGTAAAAAATTTCGGAGAAGAGCGATCAAAATTAAGTTCGGGGAAAATCCAGCCCATAAACCCTGGGTCGGACCGGTTCCTTTAATTTTAAGGCGGACCGGTCCTCTAGTCGAATTTTCTTAATATTAAAGGACCGGACCGGTTCACCCCTACCCCAGACCGGTCCGCCTTCTGCAGATCTGATTTTTCCCTTCCCAAGATTCACCCCCTTCTCCCCAATCCCATTTATTCCCTCCAATCCGTTTTCCCAACTCCCAACCCTAACCTTTCCCTCCCAAATTCATCCCCTTTTCCTTCCAAACCCTTTCCCTCCAATTCCAACCCCTACACTCACCCCTTCACCTATAAATACACACCAATACCCTCCCTTTCTCTTCATACCTTCAACCCAAATCCTCTATTCTCCCTCTCTAGTTTTCCAAGTAAAAATCCCTCTTGTTTCCATAGCCCAACGCGCCGTCCCCACCAAGTATGACTCCACCGACATCCACCCCTCGGGTTATGGCGAGTTCCGCTTCCGCCAAGAGGAGAGATGGTGCCATCGATTCTTCGGTTTGGATCACAAACTCCATATGGAGCGCGTTGTCCAATGGATCGGGCTGCCCAACTTTGTCACCGCCCTATTCATGGCTAGGGGTGGTGCCGATTCCTCAACGAACCCTATGAAGCGGTTTGAGCAACCGAAGACCGATACTTTTATGGCACCCTTGTTCGGACCGGCCAATTCGAGGCCCAAGCTTACGTGAATGGGAATGTCATCCCATTTCTTTGGCTCTTCTCACGGCCAAATTGGTCGAGTACGATGTTCCGGACGTTCAAGAATTCAAAGGAGCAAGAAAGACAAGAAGGAAAGTCAAAAGGGCAAAAGTGTAATTTCCACACAGAATTCGGATGAGGTACCTAAAGAGAAGTTGAAGGTATCACATTCATGAGCACATGGGAAGAAACGGCACCTCAATCGGAGTCCCAAAACAAAAGATATGAGGAGTCAAATTTGAGCAAAAAGTCAAACAAGCAGATGGTCCGCCCATACCCCGGACCGGTCCGCGCTGCAAAACTCCAGTAGACCTCGGATCGAAAGCAAACCGAAGAAAGGTGAAAAATAAAAGAACCGGTATGCCCCCGAATCGGTCCGCCTGGAAATAAAAAGAACCGATCCGCATGGGAGGCAGACCGGTCCGCCTAAGGCCCGGACCGGTCCGGCCATCGAGATTCTGAAAATCTTATCTTCTCCTAAAGAGACTCCTAGTGCAGCTGAAACTCTTGAATTGTTGTAAGGTATAAAAACCCATTTTATTATTATTATTTGCATGGAGAATTAGTATAATTTTCCTTACTTTTTGCAGAAACCCTAGTTTAGATACAATTTCCAGTTTAAATTCCAATCGTGAAGATTATTCAGATTTCTGTGATTACAAAGTTTTATTAATTGCTGCTATTACTACTTTGGTAAGATTAGTAAGTGATTTCATCTCTTCAATTCCTTTTTACATCAATTCACAAATTTTCCATAGTTTAATCGTGGTTTTCTGCACATCAAACACAATTTTATTACTTTCAGCATGCTAGACTAGATTTTCTAAGGCCGGGATACATGAACCCAGCCTGATGTGTTAGTTGCATGTGTATAAAATTAATCCTCTGAATTTAGTGATTGATTACGACCGTATTGCGTAGGAACATAACAATTGTAGATCTTTATATCTCGTTTGCCTCTGGGTAACCGGGATGATTTAGAATGCAATTCGAGTGCATCTATCGCCATACTGATTTACTCGTCCTCAGATTAAGTATGACGCGGATTTGAACCTCGTATACGTAATGCTTGGGAGTACTAAATTCTGGGTCAAATTAATCAGTTAAATTTACGATTAGTATTATAACTGCAATACACTAGGGTTGGGGGATTGTATTCCCGTCCTATTTTTCTCATCACTTAGTTCAAAAGTTTCAAATCATCTTTCAATCATATTTTTGGTAGTTTAGTGTAATTGCATCTCTTCATAATTTCATAATTGCATTTAGTATGATCATTCTCAAAACCAAATCATTTTTCCTTTTTTTTAGATTCAGAGTTAGGATTCACTCATCTTTCCCGTCATTACAACTTTGTTGTCCTTTTTCCCAAAGGATCGATACCCGACTTGTCGGATTATTACTTGAGCCTAGAGAGTACGCACTTCTGAGACACATTCTGAGTCGCGTCAATTTCTATCTGATCTGGGATCCCTTGAAAGTGAGGTGAGGGCCTCCTTTTTATAGTCCCGGGGCATTGCCGATCGGCATAGCCCTTTTCCTGCCGTTCGGCAGGTGGACCTACCGTTTGGTAGTATTTTTCAGGCCTTTTGGTAAATCGGCCGCAGAATGCAAACCGTTGATCAGAATCGAGCACATGGTGGACCATTGAAAAGGTAATTCAAAAACCTTCGAAAGTCCTTTAGACCGCTCCCAGGTTCGGGAGTTGACTCTGGGTCAAGTATGGCTCGGAAGCATTCATCAGTCCATTGGATGGGGAATCGTCGGACGCAAACGGATCGTTTGTCCGCATGGTAAGTCCGAATCGTGCACGGTGAGAACCGTTGGAAAGGTTAGGAGATGTTCTTCGACATTCCAAAGAGTTTGATCTTATTCGGGGAGTTGACTTTAGTCAACCGGGCCCTGGAAGCATTCGGTGACCTCTCAGAGTAAAACAGATCATTCGTCCGTACCGTAAGTCAGAATCGCGCACGGAGTGGACCGTTGGGAAGGGGTTTCAGTGCCCTTCATAGATTCACTCAGCCTCAGTCGAGCTGAAGACTTTGACTTTGGTCAAATAGAGTCCGGGAGCGCCCGGTGGCCTCCTGATTGAGTCTTGGGGGAAATGAGTCGTTCTTCCGTATGGTAAGTCAGAATAGCGCACGGGATGGACCGTTGGAAAGGGGTTTCAGTGCCCTTCAGAGATTAACTCAGCCTCGATCGAGCTGAAGATTTTAACTTTTGGTCAAACGGAGCTTGGGAGTGCCCTATGGCTTCTAAGTTAGTACCCGGGAGTATGACCTGGATTTGTAGTGATGGAGGGAGGTGCTAGGGACCTAAGGAGAGTTTTAGGGGGTAACAGAATGGGGTGTCTACAGAGCCCCTCGACGGGTGAGTTTGGAATAAATGACAGTCATCGAATAGACACCGCATGATGCTTTGAAGGAGGATGACCAATTCAGAGGGTCGAGGCCAATTCTAAGGGCTTAAGTTGAGATAACCAATTCTACGGGTCGAAGCCAATTCTATGGGCTTAAGTTGAGGTGACGATCCAGGACTGAGGTCAATTCTGACCTAATAGAGGTGACGACCGGGGATCGAGGTCAATTTTGACCTTAATAAGGTGACGATCCAAGATCGAGGTCAATTCTGATCTAAGAGAGATGACGATCGAGGACCGAGGTCAATTCTGACCTAAGAGTGGTGATGACCGATGATTGAGGTTAGTTCTGACCTAACTAAGGTGACGATCCAAGACCGAGGTAAATTCTAACCTAAGAGGGGTGACGATCGAGGACCGAGATCAATTATGACCTAACTAAGGTGACGATCCAAGACCGAGGTCAATTCTGACCTAAGAGAGGTGACGATCGAGGACCGAGGTCAATTTTGACCTAACTAAGGTAACTATATAAGATCGAGGTCAATTCTGACCTAAGAGAGGTAACGACCGAGGGTCGAGGTTAATTCTGACCTAACTAAGGTGACGATCCAAGACCGAGGTCAATTCTAACCTAAGAGAGGTGACGACCGAGGATTGAAGTCAATTTTGACCTAACTAAGGTGACGACCCAAAACCGAGTTCAATTCTGACCTAAGAGGGTGACGACCGAGGTCAATTCTGACCTAACTAAGGTGACGACCCAAGACCGAGGTCAATTATGACCTAAGAGAGGTGACGACCGAGGATTGAGATTAATTCTGACCTAACTAAGGTGACGATTCAAGACCGAGGTCAATTATGACCTAAACGAGGTGACGACCGAGGACCGAGGTCAATTCTGACCTAACAAAGGTAAGATCCAAGACCGAGGTCAATTCTGACCTAAGAGAGGATGAAGATTGGATTTTGGGTTCCGCTGGGGAATGAGCTGGGGAAAACGTAGTGTGTCCATTGGAGGCTTTGAAAATGACTTTCTAGAGTTCCGTTGGGGAAATTACCTCGTGACGTTGTTTTAAGCCAGGGAGTTAATTGTCGGGGAAGTGTTTGTGATCTGCGGAGGAGAGGCGAATTTGATCTCATAAACTTTACTGGGGAAGTGATTATGTGGTCCAGGTATTGGACGTATTGCTCTAGAAGGATTGAGACCTTTAGAGATCCTCCGGGGGCGTTGCCGAGAGGAGTTTTACTTGGTTTTTTTAGAGTTTCACTGGGGAAAGAGGGGTTTCGCTTGAGGGAGTGCCAAATTTTCTTGGTGAAAATGTTCTAAATCCTTCCTGGGATTTTTAGGAATTTTTTGAGGATTTTTCAGGGCTTTCTAGTATTTTCTGGGAATTTTTATATGATATTTCAAGAGGGTGCCGGTCGGCATGGTGCAGGGGGTGCCATTCGGCAGTGGCGCTGACTTTTGGACTACCTCGGGAAGGTAAGGAGACAGTGTCGGTCGATGGGTGGGGGGGTCAATGTCGATCGGCAGGACGCTTAGAATCCTATATAAAGGGGCGAATTCCCTTCATTTTTCACAACTCTTTGCTTTCTTTCTCTCTGCTATTCTCCTCTGCAAATCGTTATAGCATTCCGATCTCTAAGAAATGGCTGCCTTTGTGAGCACTGCAGCGCATAGGGAATGGTTGGCTGTCGATGACTGGGCGAACGTGGAGTGGAGGGCCAGGGCGCCTCTTGCTTTGGGGAGTGATAACTCCTTTGACTCATTCGAGCCGGTTGTGGATGAGCGAACTTTTCTACGGGAGCAGTCGCGTCATCGGTCTTCTAAGGTGGTGAGCCTTAGCGGTTATTTAAGTAACCTGACTTTTGGCATTCCTCTCTCTTTTTGGTGATTTTTCTTTTCTTGAATTTTGACAAGGTTTCTCCCTTTGACAGTCTGATATCTCTTTGAAGAACATGTGTGCCAGTGGGACGACGGGGCTTAAGGATGTCTGGGAGCATCTTCCATGTGTGGTGCGTTGGGTGGTATCATCATCAGGTTTTGGGAGGTTAGCGTCTGCGTTGGATGAGACGCCTCAATCGACAGCGGTCTTGTGCGCTTTGGGGGAGAGATGGTAGGATACTACCCCCACTTTCCATTTCGTCTTCGGGGAGATGACGGTTACTCGTATAGACATACAGCAACTGTTGGGGATAGATTGTGATGGAGAGCAGATAGAGGTGGATCGCTCTTTGCGGGTGAGGTCATAGGCAGTGCGTGCAGCACTTGGTGACGTAGGGAGGATAGTCTCTGGGGATTCCATTCGGTTATCCTTGCTGAAGGATGTTCTACTGGGTAGGGTGATCGATGTGGAGGATGGGCTGTAGGTGAGACAGATGGCCCGGTTGTTCATTTTTTTAGTGCTGGGAGGCTTTATAGTGGCGTCGAGCGGCGACGTCGTTTACTTATGGTTCTTGCAGTACTTAAGGATGTTTTCGAACATCCCTCTCTATGATTGGGGGAGCCTGACTTTGGCGACCCTCTATTTTTCTTTGGATGCATTCAGCCGGTGTTGCCGATAAACTTTTACTGGAGCCACGTATCTCCTCGAGGTATCCTTTAATTTTGCGCATTTTCCTTTCATGCATTCGCAATTTCCTTATGCGTCTCTTTTTTATTGTGAATTTCTATCTTTGGTAGACGTGGTTCTATAAGGTGATTGGGTGCAATACCCAGTTGATCGCTCTGAAGGACAAGACTGTTGGGGACTTCTGTCGATTGTATCGATGGCGGAAGGCCAATCGGCAGTCGTAGGGATCTCTCTCTCTGGAGGCAGTGCGTCAGGTCTTGAATGGCCTGACCAGCGGTAGTGTAAGACTCTTTCCTTTTCAGTCTTGGTTTTGGCATGTTCTGATTATGTATTGACTTATGCTTGCTCGGGGATTTTTAGGTGACCTTTTATCCTTAGGGACAGTCATTCAGGATACGGGGGTGATCGGGGTGAACGCACAGATGCGGCGCTTACTGGCGCATGAGTTTGGCCATTCTTGGTATCTCGAAGAGCGGGTGGTTCGGCAGATTGCTGAGGATGAGGTGGTGGTGCCACCCACGCAGCCTCCTATGTCCATGAGGCAGGAGCAATTGATGCCGGAGGATACGAGGATCGCGGTGATGGTCGACGAGTCCTACTTTTTGTACACTGATACAGCTGCGTCGTATGACTATATGGACTTTGTGACGAGCTGGTTAATGGCGCCCAGCATATATGATGCCTTGCCCTTCACTCCTACGGGTTCGAGTCGGGCAGTGGGGTCCTCTCACAGCGACGGTGGTCCGGCGACGGCAGCGGCAACAGCTTCAGAGGTTCCTTTCGTGCGATTGCACACTTCTTCGTGCAATATTTAACGAGCTGATGGAAGGATGGTGCCTATGTTGCACCATCCTAATGCGATGGATCCGAAGGATTTGGGTTTGACCGAGGAGATTCTTCGTCCTGTGGTATACCTTCTTGCTCTTTTTTTGTTCTTTTACTGTTTTGATCCCTCTTTTGATACTGATTCTGCTTTTTACTTACAACAAGTTCGGGTGTCGACCACTTAGCTGAGGGACATCAGAGACTGAATATCTTCGGCGACTGCCCATATTCGGGATGGGGTCTCGATTTCTTCTTGCTTGGTGTCGTCTGCTTCGTCCGGGGAGGACTCAAACTCGGTTAGCGGTGGTGCGTCATCTCGCCGTAGGGGAAAGAGAGCGCGTCGCAGGGGTGGAAGCTCTTAGAGAGAGATGAAGGGTAGGTGAGAGAATGAGAGTGAGAATGAGAATGTGAGTTCAGGCTGAGTCCCGTTGTTTTTGCTTTTCTTTTATTCGGTAAAATTTGATGTAACACAGAAGAACAAATATATGTGTAATGAAATTGAGTTTTTATTATCTTTTATTAATGTTGAATGAGTGAATGTATGCACATGCGCTTTTTACTTTGCTGCTGAGACCGTAAAAAGAGATGTTTTGGGGATTTTGAAAAAATGGGAAATCATATAGGGATGGAAGAGGATTTTTGAAATTTTGTTGATAATATCAATTTATTTTTATTGGGTTTTTCTGATTTTTGACAAAAAAGGAAAAAGGAAAATTTCCAAGAGTAGGGGGTTGTCAATCGTAAAGCACCTTGTCCTGCCTATCAGTAGTCAAGTTCAGTCCTATCAATTCAAAGCTTTGATTAGTGCCCTCTTTAGCCTTTGGTACTTTGTGGGGTAGAATTCCCTCCAATTTCTGCAGGGATTATGTCTCTTGTGAGGGTTCTCATGTATAAAAAGGGTAGGGGTGGGTTATTTCCCTCACACCTTCACATTCTTACTTACTTGGCAACTATCTCTTAGCCTTGCAAGATGGCTCTCCCTGGTAGCATTAAGTTTGAAAATTACCTCGAAGCCTTGGAAGCGATGTGCTCTTATAACGTCGACTATGATGCTTTCAACATGCGTTGAGTTTCTTTATGGCGCAATCGGCCCATTGAGTGGAACATTTTGATGGCGGCGGTATAATTCTGGTACCCCGAAGACCATGTATTCCGCTTTAGGTTGGATGAAGTTTGTCCTACCTACGAGGAATTTTCTATCATACTGGGGGTAAATCCCAGTGTTGCTGCGGCTGGTTGGTCTCAGACAGACCTCTTTCTATTTCCCTTGGCGGCTTCTATGCCAATTTGGTTGGGCACAGGTCGTGCCACCTCGGACACTAAATTTCTTTTCGGTAGTAGATTTGACCGAGCGCCTGCGTCTGCTGCTTGGCTCTCTGTGGGAGCATCGGCGTCCGTCGACCCATCCCTCTCAATCTGTTGGGAGAGTTTGGCATATCCCTGGGGATTATATGAAGTGGTTGTGGAGGAAAGTAGTTAGCAAGATGTTGGCAGTGGAGACTGGACATAAGTGGTTTGTTAATTTTGACACCACGAAAGGAGGTGTTGTGGTCTTTTCGAAGCTGGTTCGAGCCTATCGGTCCATGGAGTGTCTGCGACACTCTATTCAGGCAGGGGAAACTTGGGGACCCCAGGATGCAGATGATGATGATGACGGAGTAGGCTCCTCTGGTAGCTATGGGTAGGACAGTTTATTTTGTAATGGGGAATAAATGTGGGGATTTTATTATGGCTTTCTATGAAGGTGGGTAGAAGGGAGTAATCTGTTCCTTTTCTTATGTAATTTGTACCATAATTTCTTATAAAGGAAATAAACAAGTTTCTGATCATCCAGCTATGCCTTTGATGAGTTTGTGTTGTTTGAATTATTTATACCGATCGCTAAGGCATACATAATCCTTTTGTTCAAATATATGTTGGAATTAGCTGTCCTTCTCGGAGGTAAGAAAAGAATAGTATTTTGTGAAAAAGAACGGGTCGTGCTCATGTAAGGTGTATGAGCTGCCTACGTACCTCTGGGGTTTTTAAAAAATTTTGATTTGTTTGAAAATGATTTTTACAGAGGATCAGGCCCACGTAGTTCTGGATAAAGGGGAAATGAAGAGCCTTTTTTTTTAGAATAGAAGGGGGATGAGAAGAATCATAACGTGCCGAGATTTTGGATTAGGGGTAAAACTTCTTGAGACAGTCCAGGTTGACTGAACGGGCCATCTCTTCCCCATCCAAGTCGGTGAGCAGGTCAGCACCGCCAGACAATATCTTCTTGACAATGTAGGGACCGCTCCAATTGGGCTTGAATTTTCCTTTGGGGTACCTGATGGGTTCTATAATTTCTTTGAGGGTTAGGTCCCCTTCTCGAACACCGCGGTACTTGACTCTCTTGTTGAATGAATGCGTTATTCAACGATGGTACCCTTGTATGTGGTATAGTGTTTTTAGTCTCCTTTCGTCTAGGAGGGTCAGCTCGCCAAGACGTCTTTGATGCCAGTCCTCCTCACCGACCTTGCTTTCAAGCATAACGCGTAGCGAGGGTATTTCCAACTCCATGGATAGGAATGCTTCCATACCGTAGACCAGAGAGTAAGGGGTAGACCCAGTAGAAGTTCGAATTGAGGTTTGGTAGCCCCAGAGGGCGTACGGGATCTAGTCGTCCCAATACCGACAGCTTTCGATCATCTTATTGATGATGGCTTTGAGGTTCTTGTTGGTGGCTTCAACTGCACCATTGGTTTGAGGTTGGTAAGGGGAAGATTTGTGTCTCTGAATCCCATACTCATTGACCACTTCTATAACTTCTGCCTTGAAATGTAACCCGTTATCTAATACTAACTCGTACGGGACCCCATCCCGGCAGATAATGTTTATCTTGATGAATTTAAACACTTTTTTGGCGTTCAGTACTGCGTATGACTCCACTTTGACCCATTTGGTGAAGTAATCGATGGTAACTAGGATAAACTCATGCCCGTTGGAAGCCTTAGGTGTAACCTTCACTATGATGTCGATGCCCCAGGTGGAGAACGACCAGGGAGAGGTCATGTTGTATAATTCGTGCGGAGGCAGATGCTGAAGGTTGGATAATTGTTAGCATTTGGGGCATCTTCGGACATAGGCGGTGCAATCCCGGGTCATAGTAGTCCAGTAGTAGCCCTGTCAGATGATATTCTTGGCAAGCATGTGACCGTTTATGTGGGGTCCACATTCTCCTCTGTGGATTTTCTGCATTATCTTTTCAATGTCATCCCCTGCGATGCCGTGTAGATGGGTTCCATCGAAGTTTCGTTTGAGCAATGCTTTGTGACAGATGATCTACTAAGCGGAAAGTCTTCGGAGGGTCGCTCGATCTTTCTTGTTGGAACCCTCGGGATACCTACCATGCTTGAGGAGGTGCTAAATATCATAGTACCAACAATTGGATAGCTCGGGATCTTCTGTGGTGACGAACTCAACGTGGTAACAGTGGGTTGGTTTGTCTTTCTTTTGAACAAGGAAGGGGGTTATTATTATTCCTTCGGGCATGTTGACCATAGAGGCCAGGGTAGCAAGGGCATCGGCTAGGTTATTCTTTACGCGAGGTAGGTAATGGAAGTTAATATCTTAGAATTGGGAGGCTAGTTCTTCTAAGTGGGCATAGAAGGGTTGGAGTTTCTCATCCTTGACTTTCTATTTTTTGATCACTTGACCGATGATGAGGGAGGAATCCCCGTAGACATCTAGGCATTGAATACCTTTCTCGAGAGCAACGTTGAGGCCTACCGTGCATGCCTCGTATTCAGTCATATTGTTGGTGTAAGGGAAATCCAACTTGATGGGGATGGGAGTGTGGGAGTCATCTGAGGCGATCAGGAGTATCCCAATGCCATGTCCCTTTTTGTTGGCAGCATCGTCAAAGAACATTTGCCATCGGAGGTTATATTGAGCAATGCAAAGGATATTTTCATCGGGGAATTCTAATATTCATATATCGGCTTCTTCTACGAATGATCAGCGAGGTAGTCAGAGATGGCTCTTCCTTTCATGTCTTTCTGCGTGATGTACATGATATCAAACTCGACTAAGAGCATCAACTACCGGGCCATTCGACTGGATAAAGCGGGTTTCTTGAGCAGGTATTTGATGGGGTCCATTCGAGATATAAGTCTGATGGGGAAGGCGAGCATGTAGTGCCGTAACTTTTGGGTGACCCAGAAAAGTGCGACACACGCCATTTCCAAAGTGGTGTAGTTAACCTCATACCCGGCCAATTTACGACTGGCATAGTAGATGGCTCTTTCTTTGCAGGAATCTTTAAGGTACTGGGCTAGCAAAGCCCCAGCTGAAGTGTCAGTTATGGTTAGGTATAGGAGCAAGGGGAGACCAGGATGTGGTGGCATAAGTACCAGGGGTTGGGTCAGATATTGTTTGATTCGGTCAAAAGCTTCTTGGCAGGCCTCGCTCCAAACCTTAGTTGAATCCTTTCGGAGGAGCTTGAAGATAGGTTCGCAGATGGAGGTTAACTGGCTGATGAACCGGCTGATGTATTGCAATTTCCCAAGGAAACCTCGGACTTCTTTCTCTATTCAAGGTGTCATATCAAGTATGGCCTTAATCTTGGCGAGATCTGCTTCTATCCCTTTCTCACTGACCATGAATCCTAAGAGTTTTCCCTTTGTAATGCCAAAGATGCATTTTTACGAATTGAGTCTCATCTGATACTGTCGCAGTTGTTCGAAGAACTTTCGGAGAGCAGGAACATGACCCTCTCTAGATTTGGACTTGATAATCATATCATCCACATAGACCTCAACTTCTTTGCGAATCAGACCGTGAATGATGGTTGTGTCAGCCCTCTAGTAGGTAGCCCCAGCGTTCTTGAGACCAAATGGCATAACGGTGTAGCAAAAGGTTTCCATGGGGTGATGAATACGGTTTTTTCTTGGTGGTCTAGGTGCATTTTGATTTGGTTGTATCCGAAAAACCCGTCGACGAAGGACTTGAGAGCATGACTGGTTGTATTATCCACGATCATGTCTATATTGGGTAATGGATAATCATCCTTTAGAGACGCTTTGTTCAAATCCCGATAGTCTACACACATCTAAACTTTTCCTCCTGATTTCGGCACAAGCACTATATTAGCTAGCCATGTAGGATATTCGATCACACGAATGAAGCCTACATTCAACTGTTTGACCACCTCTTCTTTGACTTTGAGCAACTATTCAGTGGGGAGCTTTCTCAACTTTTGTTTGACTGGCTTGTAATCTGAGAGAGTAGGAATATCGTGCTGAGCTATTTAAGGATCAATATCGGGCATATCTTTGTAGGACCATGTGAAGGCATCTACAAATTCCTTTAGCAATTCTTCGAGTTGTGCACGCTCAAGATCATCGAGGGTAGCCCCTATCCTAATCTCACGCAGTTGGCTACTAGAACCGATGTTTATAACAACAGTCTCTTCTTTATTAACTTCAACGCGGTTATGTTGTTTATTATTAACCTTATTTAGATCAGTTAAGAATTATTCATTTATAAAATCATCATCATCAAAAGTTTGATAAGAATCCAAACAGTTAATGTAAGGCACAACAAGATACTCAAAATCTTCGTCTATTTCATTGATAGGAAAAATAGCATTGAGAACCTCATCAAAAGAGGATTTGATTACATTTGAACAAGGATAGACAACAGAAGAAGAAAGGGGGTAAACATTGGGATTAGGGGAGGTTTCAGTAGGTAGAACTGGTGCAGCATGCTAGTTGAGGAGAGGTGTATCAGCAGCTTTAATCAGGTGGGATAGATCGAGTGATGTAGTGCCTGAATGAACCATACAGAGTGTTAGCCCCAGTGTCTGTAAGTTGAAGGAATCTTCAGAGTCACTTTCCTCAGTCTCTTCGGTATTTTTGATGAGTGGTTGTACTTGGTATTGGGAACTCTCGGCCCATAGGTAGCTATCTTGGAAGAAGATCTCCATTCCAGGCTTCATCTTCTTGTCTGTATGGTCATACCATGGTTTAGGGAAGCTGCAAAAGGGGAAGTCCTCACCCTCTTTGATGAATTGTCCATTCAAGGAATCACCTGGGATAGTTTGGACGCAGTTTAGTCTTCTCTTTGGTCGAGATAGGCGAATCATTCTGAGCTCTTGTTCTGATGGTTGATACCCCAAACCACAGGGAGGGAAAGACTTTTTCATTTCAATCAGCTCAAGTATCCCTTGCTATCTTTGTCCTAGCCCCAGTTCGGGCATGAAGTGCATGTTTCTGAACATCTGAATCACATTGACGTTGCCATGAGGGTCGTATTCTGGACAAACACTTTCTTTGAAGTTCCCCTGCCGGGAGTAGAAGTGGTTCAACTCGGAATCCTGATAGGAGCATATCATTTGACCCATGTTGTATCTCAAGGATTTGACTGCTAGTACTTGCACCATCAGCATTGTCGTCATCGCCCAAGATGGTAATGAACCGTCCACCGATGAAGAATTTTAATTTTTAATGGAGTAAGGAAGACACGCCCATGATACTGTGGAGCCAAGGTCATCCTAGCAACAGGTTGAAACAGGCTGGGATGTCTATGACTTGGAATTCAACGACAGGGTTTATAAGGCCAGCCCCTATTACAAGCTTTATGGATCCCATCACCTCCCGACGGGTGTTATCGTAGGCACGTACAGCGGCGGAGGTTGGAGCGAGGTCGCTTTCTTTCAGTCTTAAATATTTAAAGGTTCTCAGTGGGCAGACATTCAGGGCGGATCCATTATCGACAAGAGAGAGTGGCACAACCTTCCCCATAACTTCGACGGAGATATTTAGTGCATGATTGTGGTTTGGACCAATCTTGGGGATTTCCTCCTCGGAAAAGGATAGCATTTGGGTAGAGGTCAAGGATCCGACCAAATTTACCGCTTCTTCTGGTATGGTAGAAGGATGAACTGTGGGTCCTGTGAGCAACTTTATTAAAGCATTTATGTGTAGCTGAGAAGACATGAAAATCCCCCATAGAGTGATGTTAGCTTGAGTTTTCTTCAATTGATCGAGGATCTTGCTCTCCTCGAGAGTCATCTCAGGCATAGGAAGCTTTTCCACATCCTCCCACTTGTTATTGGCTGGTAGTGAGTTTGGGATCTGGTAATGCCTCCCTGATCTGGTCATGTGATTTACTGAAGAAGGGAAAAGTATGAATTATATTTCCTCGTCGATCTCGGGTTGTTCTTCTACCTTGTTTATTTCTCCAAGGAGTTCTTCAAATGATATCATTCCACACATATCAGCTACCGGTCCAGTTTTCTCTAAAGTTTGCTTTTCATTCGAGTCTTTAAATTCTTCCCCCCATCCGGTGACAATAATTTTATCTTTCCGTGTAAAGTCGATGCATTCCACAACTTCAAAGGATTCTTCATATAAGTCCTCCTAATCTGCGGGGATATGTAAGGGTGAAGGGACCAGGCACCCTTGTAGCTTCAAAGCATCGAAAAACTTGGTGATACTGCAAATGTTATTGGTTTGCCTGATAATTCTTCCATAATCTGGACGACATCATCCAAGCTGACTTCATCGGTTGGTACCACCCATCTATCTGACTCTCGGGCCCATTTCTGTGCTTCTAAGAACAGTGTACTGAACCTCTGGTAATCAATGACCATCTATGAGGGCAATTTCAGCCT
The DNA here is from genome assembly GCA_949130495.1 of Sambucus nigra. NCBI lineage: Eukaryota > Viridiplantae > Streptophyta > Magnoliopsida > Dipsacales > Adoxaceae > Sambucus > Sambucus nigra. The sequence goes on from OX422212.1 coordinate 377,031,100, forward strand.
GAACTCTAGGAGTTGGTTTAACACTTCTGACAATTCCATACCTCAATTTTCAGAACGGGTACGGATAGCGATACATGCTCTGGTAAGGAGTGACAGTGTCTGATCATCGAGGCTAGTAGGGTGTAGGAGGAAATATGGGCAAATTTGGAGAGGTTTAGGAGAGTATATGGGTGTGATTTGGATTGAGGGATCAAATTTTGGGTTTCCTTCTAAGAAGATGGCATTGGTATGATTTGGAAGTGGGTTGTGAGTAGTGTTTGGCTTAGGATTAGCTAGTGGGGCGATGGTACCCCGGTCAATTAGACCTTGGATCATGTTTCGGAGGTGAAAGCATTGGTCAGTGGTATAGCTAGCTGTTTGGTGATAGGCGCACTGGGCATCTGCCTTGAATTTTCTTGGGAGTGGATTTGGCAATGGACGAGGATCCAACGGTTTGATAAGGTTTCGGCTTAAGAGGGCTTGATAGACTTTAGAAAGGGGAGCATGGAGCTTAGTGTATTCCTTTCGGATCAAGAGAGGACGACTTTCTAGTGCCCATGATGTGGTTGGTTACGAGATGTTGTTGATGGTTGAGATTGCGGCACTGGCCGGACTGTCATATTTTCTGGGGGTGAACTGTCCGGACACCTTCTTTCGGTCAACTTCTATTTTGGCAAGACCTTCCTCGATTTCTACTCCTGCTTCTCTGAGAGATCAAAAATGGGGATTGTATTGTCCTCCCATCGTTTTTCGGACATGGGGTAAGAAGTTCTTCTTCACTATGCTGACTTGTTCTTCCTCGGAAGACCGATTGGTCATGGTTGCTGTTTTTTCCCTCCATCGGGCGATGAAGTTACTGACTGATTCAGCAGGGTTCTGTTTGAGCAGCTCCAAATCACGGCGGGTGACCTCAAGCTCTTCATTGTAGTTCTACTGTGATATGAATTCCCGAGCTACATCCTCCCAACTACGAATTATGGATTCTTCGAGAGATAAAAACCATCGGAGGGCGCTATCCTTCAGAGTTTTCTCAAACAATTGGGCCATCACTTCTTCAAAAGCCCCTAGTAGAGTCATGTAACGGTGATAACTTCGGAGATGAACAATCGGGGGTCCACTTCCTCTAAATTTCTTAATATTTGGCATCTTAAACTTCTCGGGTAACCTTGCTTTAGGATAAGGCGACATATGGGTGTAGTCCATGTAATTTCTTAAAATTCTGACTTGGTCGAACTTCTTGGTTAGCATCTTGAGGTCTTCTTTGACTTTGTTCAATTCTTCCTCTTTCGAATCAACGATCGCAAGCAAGTTAGCCCCATACTGGGCAAGATTCGGTATTGAAAGCTGGGCAGGCGGCGGCCCATTAGCAGGAGGGGCACGTGGAGCGTGCTGATACTCTTCGGGAACCCAGATAGGCTCGGGTGGATCCATAGCGCGAGGAAATAGGGACTCAGTCTCTTGAGGAACGGTAACCTGATTTTGTTGCATCTCTCAGACCTCGGCTTGGAGGTTGTCAATCTTGGACACAAGCTGAGCTAGAGCTGCCGTCAGATCCAGCTGCGCAATGGGTACTTGATTTTTGTTCTCCATGGAAAGCAGATGGATTTTGGACTCGGAAGGAGTAATAGGGGAACGGACGGAACTCCTGGGTGACTTGACTGAAGACCTAAGCCAATATGGAGTCAGTCCAAAGGTTTGCGATCGACCTGAGAAGGCAAAAAATGGGATTTATTTTTGAGAAAAAAATGGAAGATATTTTTGACATTTTTTTTTAGATGGAAAGACAACATGTTTTTAGATTTTTGATGAGGAAAGAAATGTTTTTGGATTTTTGATAAAGAAAAGAAAGGAATTTCCCCATTTAGGGACGGTCTCAACATGCTTATTATAATTATTATGTTTTCACTTGTATTAATTCTCCTAAATGCAAAATGAAATATCAGACGGAACCCAAGCCTAGAAAAATTGATTTTGTAGTATATGCAAAGCTATGGCTGGACTTGTGACCAGGCTCACGGATAGGGTCCCGTTTTAAAAATGCGCAAAAAATTCGGGCGACAGGCCGACCCGGATTTTCGACAGAGTTTCAGGTTAAAACCGGTAATCTAACATATGTGTCCTAGGGTTGACACCTATATACGGGTATGCAGTTGGTTGGGTGAATTGGAATGGGTTCCCCCCTTTGGCGTGACCTCCACGATATATGTCTTGCTCTTGCGAGCAATCGGTACGTGTGGACAAGCCATTTGATATACCTGAGTATATGTGAATTGCCTCGCTATATACCTCGAGGGGACGGTACGTGTGAGATAAAATTTGATATACTCGGCGTACGTGAACGAATTAAATGTGATATACCTCCCGTCATAACTTCGGTCAAGCGGTACGATGCGTGGGAACTGTTCGATAGACGTCGAAGGTACTTGGCCAATGCAAGGTGAAAGTTATATCGCTTAGGCTAATTGTGACCTGCCAGACCAGCGCCCATCACGAAGTGACCCTCCAGTTACTGGGTAAAATTTGGTCAATAGCAATGCTCTTTGGGGATGTCGTGTGAATCATGCATGATCCTCTTATTAGTATCTTATGAAAATGCCTTTCTTGATTATGCCAAACAGGGAGCAAAGTGCAAGTACCAATGGTACACCAAGTATGGATGGGGCGTGCAATATATGGATATATGTGACCCTAGGTGCACGTGGTGCGAAGTGTACATGGATAATTTTCTACAAGTGTGTGAATAGAAGCATAAGCATGGGATACACATGAGTAATAAAGGGGGAACATGCAAATAGGGGGGAAATATAAGCAAACTTAACATCCATGTATATAGAGTTTAGCCCTTAAAATAAACATATAATAGTCCCCAGCGGAGTCGCCACTGTGGACATACCCGATCCTCGCAGCGCGACGGAGGATCCTCAGGTCCCGCGCATCCTTCTCGGGAGCGCTTCGACCGGCGTCATTTTGAGGTGAGGTGAAAGAATGTAGAGAGATTAGATTCGCCAGTCTATTTTACTCAAAACAGACAAATAAAAAGGGGAAGCCATCCCGAAGGACAGCATCCAAAGACATACTGGTGCATATGAAACCAAAATGATTCGGGAAGGGTCCGGAGGCTAAGTTATGAAATGGGAAGGTGTTAGGCACCCATTCCGCCCTTTGGATCTCTCATGGATTTTTGTTATTTTTATTTTTATTTTCCCCGTGATATGTGTGCATGTGTATATATAGTGGAGATAGGAATCATCGACTTGTACTATGGAAGAGGTAAAACGAGTCATCCGTAGGAAAGTTTAAAACTAATATTAGAAAATAAGATTTATGCGATCATCCTTACATTAATCGTTATGAGGGAATGATAACACACGCGGAATGATACGCCGCTAAGAACAAAAAATATATGTATATATATATAGTGTAAGAAAATGGAGGTTAGAGAAAATGGAAAATGAGAGAAAAAGTAAAGACTAGGACTCGAGTCTCGACTTTTACCCTAAAACGCCTATGTAGCCTATAGAGGCATCAAAGTCCACGTAGTTCTCATACAAAACGAGGGGTGGGGTTTATCCCATAAATCCAACCGGGGATTCTCTTATTTATGTGTGTGTGTGTGTGTGTGTGTGTAGAAAAAGTATTTTAGTTGTGAGGGAATTGTAAGAAAAGTATGAGAATGGAGAGTATTGAATTCATCAAGTTTGATGATGATGGATAGTAGTGAATTCATCAAGTTTGATGAAAAGTATGATGAAAAGTGAAGGTTGGAAAGGGATTTGGGTGTAGAAATCACGTTGACTTCGAGAGAGGTTTTCAGGATTTGTTGAGAGTGATTTCTATGTGATCTGGGCTCCCCTTGTAAGTGAGGTCAAGGCCTCCCTTTTATAGGCCCAGGGCATTGACGATCGGCATAGCCCTGTTCCTGCCGTTCGGCTGGTGCATTTAGGCACACTGCCGATAGGCAGGGTCTAAGACCTGTCGTTTGGCAGTATTTTTCAGGCCTTTTGGTAGATCGGTCGCAGAATGCAAACCGTTGTTCAGAATCATGCACAGGGTGGACCATTGGAAAGGCAATTCTGATACCTTCGAAAGTCCTTTGGACCGCTCCCAGGTTCGGGAGTTGACTCTGGGTCAAGTATGGCTCGAAAACATTCGTGAGTCCATTGGACGGGGAATCGTCGGACGCAAACGGATCGTTCGTCCGCATGGTAAGTCCGAATCGTGCACGGGGCAGACTGTTGTAAAGGTTAGGAGATGTACTTCAACATTCCAAGAGTTTTATCTGGTTTGGGGAGTTGACTTTGGTCAGTCGGGCCCTGAAAGCATTAGGAAACCTTTCGAAGTAAAATGGATCGTCCGTCCGTACTGTAAGTCGGAATCGTGCACGGAGCAGACCGTTGGAAGGGGGTTTTAATGACCTTCGGAGATTCATTGTCTCGATCGAGCTGAAGATTTGACTTTTGTCAAACAGAACCCGGGAGCGCCTGGTGGCCTCCTGATTGAGTCTTGGGGGAAATGGGTCATTCGTCTACATGGTAAGTCGGAATCCACACAGGACGGACCGTTGGAAAGGGGTTTCAGTACCCTTCGAAGATTCATTCATCCTTGGTCGAGCTGAAGACTTTTGATTTTGGTCAAACAGAGCCTGGAAGTGCCCGATGGCTTCTAGGTCAGTACTCGGGGAATGACGTGGATTTGTAGTGATGGAGGGAGGTGTTAGGGACCTAAGGAGAGTTTTAGGGGGTAACAGAATGGGGTGTCTACATACCTTATTGTAAAGATGGATAACAACCTATGAAAGACAGTGTGATATTTATTTGAAGAAACGAGTTGCTCATTTCTATATAGTCAGTTGGGAGCTATGCACAAATGTTATAATGAGAAGGCCCTACGATGTGTTGTTAAGGAGAAAACGGTGTGGGTGCTAAAAAACTCAAGAACCATCCCATATGGGTGGAGATAAATTATGAGATCACTTAATGATGTTGGGGTATCATTAGCCCATGATGGAGGATGATTCCATTAATTTCATGAAGCAATGCAAGGCATGACAAGTACACAAAAATATGGCATATGCTATGCCGGTGAGCTTGAGAAGTTTGGTTGATACATATCTTTTCCACATTTGGACATTTGATTTAGTAGGAAAGATCTCACTAGGATCTCGAGGAAAGGACTTAATTTTTATTACTACAGAGTTGTTTACTAAATGGGCAGAATAAATCCTTTTAAAGAGGATAATTGTGAATGGACAGGTAGAGGTAACCAATAAGCCATTTATCAACATCCTTGATAAAATGTTAGAAGAATTCCTAGAAACTTGGGATGACAATTTGTCAATGGTCTTATAGGATTACACAACTTGGAAGAGCAAGTCAACAGGGTATTACCTTACTTTCTCTTATGTGTGGAATATAAGTTGTCCTACTAATGGAATTGGCAATACCTTATGCAAGGATAGCTTCGTATCATGGCCTAGTCCCAGATCTCATGCATGTGCAATTAGATGCATTAGACGAGCATAAGGATAAAGACATGGAAAACATTAAAGTTTATACCCAACAAGTCTCATGACCTATGAGAATTTTGTTAAGACAGGGGGTTCTAAGTAGGTGATTTGGTTATTTGAGCATTACTCACCACTTAAGGAGCATGTCTACCTCAAAGTTCAAACGCAACTGGGAAGGGACATTCGTGATTAGAGGGGTTAGAAAATCAGGGTATTGTCAAATTTTAGAGTCAGAGAGCGATTTTCAACCTCAAGTAGGTGATTTGGTTATTTGTTATGCATAAGGTATCCTAGAGTTCATGTTTTTTTTCTTTATGAAAAGTCAAGTTCCATGAATGAAATTTAAAGTTTTGTCTATCCGAACAACACTTAAATGTGCAAAGTTTTTGTTATTTGAATACTATTACTTTTATTTCCTTATAACAAATTTCTCTTATTTCTAGTGTTTATCTTTAAATAAATTTGATATGACATATTACTCATACATGTTGTGTTATGACAAAAGTTATTATTTTTGTACTCCAGTCATAATATTCGACGAGGAGAGACATTTCCAATTATGATTGTTATGGCCAAAACAAAATATTGCAAGCAAAGTAGTTTAAGAATTCCCAAAGTATGAATGAAAAAATAACCAAGTAATTGACAAACGCATAGTCGCTTGCTCAAATATAATAAAATGAAATGCAGACTAAACACATAATCAACAGGCATAAATAATGATACTTTTTCATTTCACAAAAATGGCCTACTCGAAGAGAAGGTGAAGTATTAAAATGTCATAAAAAGAAAAGTGTAAAAAAAGACATGAGATATCACCCAGTTATAAGGAATATAAGATTTATTATCTCATAGTAACCCTCCTATAGGGTGCATATGTTTTGTTTCACCTCGTCTTCAGCATTGGCCACTCGAAAACAATCCTCTTCTTTGCCAGATAAAACCTTACTTAGTTTAAGTTTAAGTGATCTTATTTGTTACCTCATGGTTATTGCTCGATGCTGGCATTTAGCGGCGCTGTCATCTTCAAAATATTTTATTTTCATTAGTTTATTCATTGAAGGGTTAATAATATTGCAAACACTGACATCCAACTAGTTCGATTTAAAATGGTAGCAATCTTCCATGTCTTTAGTATCAAAAAGTAAGTGGGGCGAGCATCAACATAAGTCATATTCTTGGGAGAGGTGACAGTGAATCGTCGAAGTCGATTAAATAGTATTCATAAATTGGCGATAGTAATTCCTTCAACATTTCGAACGGACGTGCTAGTAAAGGTCTCAGGATGATGCGCATACATTATATTTAACATGGCCTTATCGTATGCATGAACATGATATGTGACATACTCGCACCACACTTACCTTATATATTCCTTGAGAGCTTCAATTTATTTAAGATTAAACCTCGTATCTATTGAACTCTCATACGAGCCAACATTTAATTCATCACCACCTTTCTCACTTCCATATCCCTTAAAATGAGTGGCCTTCGAATCTTGCTAGCCACCCTCGTCATTCTCGCCTTATATTCCTTCCTTAACCGGACAAAATAAAGAGTAAATAATAAATATATATCAAGTGCAAATGAGAACCGACCTCTATGATTGCAGCACTTACTTGAAAGCCCGTGTGAGCAATCATGTTTCCCGATCGCCCATGCTACTCCCTTTACTACGAAAAGTAAGAGCATGTGGTGAGAAAATACAAGTTAAACATGAATAATACTTAGGTAAAAGATAAACGAGTGACTCGTTTGTTACTTGGGGGAAGGATCAAGAAGAGAATAGGAAGTCTGTCACCTCCCTGCTCGGGCTGATAAATAAAAAATAATAAAGCGATAATTTTATAGCAAGAAAATAAAGTTTGCAAAATATATGTAAAAGAAAAATTAATGGGTACAAAAAATAGTACTAGAGGCTCAAAAAGTATAGGGACGCTCGAACTCATAATAGGTTTAACCTGAGAATAAGGAAATTGGCTTATCATATAACTTGTAATGATTGCAAAGTACGAGCAAACACAAAGAAATAGCTACCAAAGATATAGGGACACTTGTACTCGTTGTCACCTGAACCTGAGAATAAAGGAACAGGTTGACCAAAAAGTAAAATTTACAAAGTAAAAGCAAAAGAAAAATAGGTACGAAAGGTAGCACATGAGACCCCAAAGACATAGAGGTACTCGAAATTGATAAAATCTCGGCTTGATAATGAAGACACAAGTTGAGCAAAATAAATAATATTTTACAAAGTACGTACCAGAGATCAATGTGTATAACAATACCTGATGTCCTACAAGAATATGAGCCTCAAATTCAGATTAATGACATTAGCTTCAACATGTTCAAAATATAACAAGTTAAGTTGTGTAAGTACTAGTTGTAAAGAAAAAACAAACGGATTTTAATATCTCAAGATCGACAAAGTGAGGATTGAGGGGAACTATGTAATACCCCATATTTTCGATGATTTAAATTATTATGGGATTAACTATTGCAGAGGGATTAATTGAATTTAAATGTGAGAATTAAATTATTAATTAATCCGGATCTAATAAAAATAAATATTAACTAGTGTGTCAAGGGTTAATGCTTATTGATTTAATATTACTGTGCGATATGTAATATGGAACTATACACTTTGATAAATTGACGAGAGAGAATAATACGACAGTTTAGTGAATTAAGTCAGACACGCGTGTGAGTCATGTCGGGAATAATTTAGTGGAATAAAAGTATCAATTATTTTTAGTAACTCGTATGGTAATTTCGAGTGTACCGTTGAGTCCGAAAGGGTCGAGATAGTCGAAATAGTATACCCGGGTGTTTAGTTTGGGTCCTGGGGCAATTTTAGGCCTAACCAGCACTCCGAGAGGGCATTATGGTAAATTGGATTTTTAGGCTTAATTAATGGACGAAAATTAAGAGTTAAATTATCATCCAAAGAAAGTCCATTAGGGTTAGAAAGCTACAGGAAGTAAGAACAGCCATAGGAAGTGTGAGGGAAAGCTATTTCCAAAAGAAGACGGCCAAATTGACACCACCTTGCACAACCACCACCACCACCGTGGAGATCGGGACAAGGGGAACACACCCATACCAACAACGTCAAGAAATCAGACGACTAATTCAAGGCAAGTGTTTATAACTTGTTGTATTTCGGTATCTATCATACTCATGTTAGTATAGGATTTTTAGGAACATGTTTTGGTTCATAAAAATGATGAAATTGAGGAATTTGGATATGTAAATTTATTCTGAGATTTGTTAAATTGAAATCCTAATGTATGTAGACTAGAGATCACGTTTTGATGAACTTATGTGTAGAACAAATCTGGAAATTATGCGTTCTTGAATATGAATTTGAAGAACTAAGGTTTTGATAAATTAAATTGGGGTTTTCATGTTTAATAGATGATTCGTAATGATTTGATGATTCTAGGATATTAAGATTCATGTATTATTGATGGGATTCGAATTAGAACTGCTTACTTGGAGTTTGGGATGTTGAATTAGAGGTTTTAAGTTTAAAAATGGTCGAAAAAAGTTGAAAATCTGGGTAGAAGACGAACAGCGCAATCTCGCACGAAGTCGCTCGAAGTCGTTTCGAGCGAGATTGCATCTCGCGTGAAGTCGTTCGAGCGACATGTGGCAGTGGTTCAAACGACATGCCATCTGGTTCGAGCAACAGAGTGTAATTTTAGGAATTTCTTTGAATCCAGTTTTGAGTGTATTGATTTATGGGAGTGAGATAAATTACCAAATAATAAACTTAAGACAGAATTTCGGGAAAAGTATGAGCGATTAAGTACTTCAATTATTTCGGCACGGAGAGAATGTACCTTAGAGATTATGAGAGGGATAACAATCTCAATAATTGTACTACGAAATGTTGAAATCAAAATACGTAAGAGGATTATATATGTAGGTGAGAGGAATACCTATAAATTATAATAGGATGTGTGTATGCCTATTATGTGATTTTATTATTAAAGGCACTAATGGGTGATAACCCGAGGGTGTAAGAATCTTATTATTAAGTGTACTAATGGGTGATAACCCTAGGGTACAAGAATGAAATATAAGTGTACTAATGGGTGATAACCCGGGATACAAGATTATTTAAATAAGTGTACTAATGGGTGATAACCCGAGGGTACATCATTATGGTTAGGTGCGCTAATGGGTCGTAGCCCGGGGGTGCAGTATTATCATATATGTATATAGGGCAGATGTGATTATATGTATATATGTACGTAAGTTGTGAATCAACCTACTGTGTGTAGCTTATAGAGATGGGCATGTAAATTTATAAAGAAAATCTTAAGAGTATAATCGATTTATTATGAAAACGGTAAAATATCCTAATTAGCTATTCGACATAGGCCAATTTGATAACGTATTGTATGGGCGATACGGGTTTTAGTAATAATGAGAATAAATACTATTAGGATGAATTAAGACTAATTATATTGGGTGGTATAGCTAAGGAGAAAATAAAATACACGCTAGGCATGCACAATAGAAGAGAGGTGAGAATCTCATGTGAGAGTTCGAACTAACATGTACTTGACGCTTGCTTTACTGCAATTTTTAAATACTTGCTTAAACAAATATTTTTACACATCGGGCTCTGACCCGTTTCTTGCCTATTTTCTCTCTCTTGCTATATATATGTATTATATCAGGTGCTCAGTCACAGGGACACCAGGCTTAGAGATTGGATTGCTTGGCGTGCTGTAGCTGTTGTGGAAGTTGTAGGACATCGTATTAGACGCCTCCATTATTCCATTTCCATTCTTAATAGACTCTTTATTTAGGGCATGTGTCGCCCATTCCTTAGAAAAAAAATTAGAAATTATGTTGAGTTTACATTCCGTTAATTCTCATTTGGATTTGTGGTTACTATGATTTTGTTTTTGGAGTTTTGAACTGGAAGGTTTTATCGAGTCTAAATTTATTTCAGCATGTGATTCTGATTCCGTATTTATATTAGTTAATTATGCGTGGATGGTTTATATTAAATTTCTTGGTTTGGTGATTAAATGGTTTTAATTAAAAAGGAAAAATGTTTTGTCACCTAGCTTAATTATATTAGGTGATTAAATGAGTTATTATGTTTTTCGACAGTGATGCTAAGAATGAACCAACCGAACATTCTGTTTTAAAGTTTATAAAGGACAGATCACCCGATATTTAATTGGGCGGGGTGTCACAGGTGGTATCAGAGTATCAGGTTCTAGATACCTTTAGGATCTGTACGGCTTGCTATGTTTTCAGCTTTGCGTCCTTTGATATATAGCCCTATTTTTAGGACTGTTGGGATCTTATATATTTACGATTTTGTCTCCAGCTATTCAAGATTAAGTAATAACAGTGGACTAATAATATTCTTTCTCGTCTCAGATGCCTCCTCGAAGTGCACCAAGTGACCGACAGGCCCAGCCAGAGCAGCTGGCAGTACAGGCTCAGGGGACAATGAACGCAACAGAGGTTGCCGCGATAGTTGCACAAGCGGTGAATGCAGCCTTAGCGGTGGTGCAGCAGTCCCACCCCAGGTTTAGGCAGTGGCACCAGTTCCAGTGCATCCGTTTCCCACTTCATGGGAAAGAGTTAGAGAGTCCTTTCAGAGGGCTTGTCCCCCAGAGTTCATGGGCACTTCAGATGTGGTTATCGCTAGTCAGTGGAAGAAGGACATACAACGACACCTTCGTATGTATGAGTGCACGGAGGTTCAGAGGCAAGTTTTGGCTACCTTCAAGCTGAGAGGGGCAGCCTTACAGTGGTGGGATTCCACTAATACTACCGAGGCGCGAGATTTGATGACTATCAGTGATTTCTGGGTGCGGTTCGACCGCAAGTACTTTCCTTCCGCCGTCAAGACTAAGATGAGGCGAAAACTTTTAGACCTCACCCAGGAAGGGAGGACAGTTGCGGAATACGAGGAAGAATTCACACGATTGACAAACATGGTACCAGAGGAGGTGCCTACTGAGGAGAAGCGCATTCAGATGTTCATGGATGGCTTGACTTGAAGGATACGACAGCATCTATTGGGTAACCTTTTCCTACACTTGATTAAGTGCGAAAAGTAGCGCGTGTAAAGACGCTAGTCGTTGTTTTTGTTTCGCCAACTCAATACAAAAACCTAAGTTACAACTACACTTGCAAGGCAAGTAGAGCGGTAAGTCGAGTATCGAGAATCCACAGGGACAAGTTGTTAGAATTTATAAGGTTTAATATTCCGAAATAAAAGTGTAAAAGGTGAATTACAAACTAAAATAAAAGATGCATGAAAGGGAAAGATTAATCTAGGCGAGGAAAATTAAACTAAATTAATAAAGAGAATAAAAACTATAGGTTGCGTTGAATATCCCTCACCCGAGTTAATTAGTATAAAATGGTTACATGGGTCGACGAGTTATTAAGGTTGCGTCTCGTTTCGACAGTTAAGTAAATCAAGAGTTGTCACACCCCTAAATTTGCATAAAAGCCTAATAAGATTTTGGCGTCAACAAATACCCCAGAAATTACGCACGCAAGGTCGTAAGCACGGAGCATACATGATATACCCCGTCAAATCTCCTAGGCATAATAACTAGGACAACACACTCGAAATAAATTCGTAAACACCATCACCAAAGCAAAGAAACCAAATCAACCCTAGGTGAGTTCAATCCAAGCCAACCTAAACTAAATTAGCCACTAAGCATGATAAACAACATAAATAAAACAACTAATTAAATTACACTACACAAATTAAACTAGACTTGAAATAAATAAAGCATGAAATAAATCTAGGGCACAAAGAAAGAACAAGAGGAAGAAGATGAATAGTGCAAGGAACTTACATTAATGGTGGATTACACTACAAAAATGAGGAGAGGGGAAACACTCCACAAAAATCCCCAAATGCTTCCAACCTAAAATGAAATATATCCTCCAAAGAAAAGCCCCCAACATTCTATTTATACCCCAAAACAAACCCCAAACAAAACCAAGCCAAAAAACCCAAAATAAGTCAATTTTCGTCCATATCTGATGGGACCGGTCGACCTCTGTTTTGGGATCGGTCGACCGCACTTTTGGAATTTGCCTTGGGCTGGAGGCAGCCCACTTTTCCACTTTGAACCAATTTTGACGCGTTGCACGGAAACGGCTATAACTCCCTCATACGGAATCGAAATGAGGTGTGGTCGAAATCGACGCGAAGATAATTCAATTCTCTACATGATTCTGTTTTGAAACCCTCCAAATTATGCAGTTTGAAATTACCAAAATGCCCTTGAAGTAGAAGAAAATATCGAAACCTTTCGGAAATGGGCATAACTTCCACATACGGAGTCAGAATGACGCACGGTCAGTGGCCACGAAAAGATAATTTGATGATCTACATGTTGATAACTTCATTACATAAAAAATAGTGAGTTTCAAAAGACCAAATTGCCCTTGTAGTAGCATTCAACGATGGAACTTCTCTGAAATGCAACCGAACCTCACTTTTAGCGTTCCAATACCTACAAAAACACAAATAACCCCTGTAAAGCATGTATATATCCAAATCCAAGGTTTTATGGTTAATGAGCATAATTATAGGCATTTAGGACCGTAAAAGTGCTAGAATGCATAAAGATAAAGGGCAGAAATATGCAATATTCGATACGAATCAACACTCATATACCGACGTTTTGAATGTAGCCTTATTGCATTGTCTGGACAACCGCTTCCATGCTAAGGGAAGCAAGCGAGGGGGAGAGCCCAGCCAGTTGGGAAAGACAGGGGGAGGTAGCGCTAGTGGGGTACCAGTTGAGTAGAGTCAGGGGCAGAGTTCCCAGCAAGGGGAGCCCGCTAAGAGGTTTCGTTCTGGGGGTTTCAGACATGGTCATGGGGCTTGGAGATAGGGCCACCAGGGATAGCCACAGGGCCAGCAGCAGGGCCAGCCACAGAATCAGCAGCAGGGCCAATAACAGGAAGGACAGCAGGGCCAGTAGGACTAAGGTAGAGGTGGTAACGGTCAACCAGTTCGAGGCTATCAGGGACAGAGAGGAGGAAACTTCATCGGGAAATGTTATACTTGTGGCAAGACTGGCCATAAGAAACAGTAGTGACCCGATAAGGACAGAGTTCCTCGGCAGCAGGGTGCTCACCAGGAGCCCCAGAGACCTATCTTTCCCTCCGCCCTACCAGCGCCAACTCCAGTTCCTGCCTTGCCCTTAGTTCCGATGCAACAGGGGCAGTTGCAGTATGGACGTGTCTATAACGTCCACCAGGCCACAGTTCCGCAGGCACCACCCGTAGTGGAGGGTAAGTTTTCTATCCATGGTACCTTGGGTCGTATCTGATTTGACATGGGGGCATCACACTCCTTTATAGCCACTAGCTTTGCACGGGCCACTAGGTTGTTAAGCACGGCAGAGAGTATAGTGACTTGTGTAGACTCACCGCTAGGTAATGGATCGATGATTTTCTTCATATGCAGGGGAGTAGGCATAGAAATTGGCAGTTTAATTTTACCGGCTGATATGCTAGTGTTAGATATGTCTAATTACGACGCCATTATTGGCATGGATTGGTTAGTCGAGTATAGTTCCATGATTGATTACTTCAGTAAAAGTATTGTGTTCGCCATTCCGGGCCAGGAAATGTTCTTAGTGGCGATGCCTCGTTCTCAAGGAGGATCGTCCACCCACTTATTTTATATAGAGGATGACACCACTGCAGTAGTGGTTCCACTCGATTCAATTCCGGTCGTCTGCGAGTTTATTGATGTATTTCAGGATACACCAGGGTTGCCTCCGAGTAGGGAGATCGAGTTTGTGATAGACTTAGCACTAGGCACTCGTTTGATAGCATGTGCGCCTTACCGTATGGCTCCAGCAGAGATGAGGGAGTTACGAGATCAGATAGAATAGTTTTTGGGACAGGGCTTCATCCGTAAGAGTACCTCGCCTTGGGGTGCCCCAGTTCTGTTTGTAAAGAACAGGGATGGGTCCCTACGACTTTGTATTGATTATCGAGAGATTAACAAAGTCACGATACGGAATAAGTATTTGTTGCCTCGCATCGATGACTTGTTTGATCAGCTGAGAGGAGCGGCCCACTTCTTGAAGATAGACTTGAGATTCGAGTACCACCAGCTACGCATCAGGGAGCAGGACGTGGCTAAGACTCCTTTTCTGACGAGGTATGGGTCGTATGAATTCAGGGTTATGCCATTTGAGCTAACCAACGCCCCAGTAGTATTTATGGACTAAATAAACAGAGTATTCGGAGAGTTCCTAGATCAGTTTATCATTGTCTTCATAGATAACATCCTGATTTATTCCCGCGTTGAGGAAGAGCATGTTGAGCACTTACGTATGGTTTTGCAGACTTTAGAGAGCATGAGTTGTACGTCAAGTATGAAAAGTGTGAATTTTGGGAGCGATAGGTACAGTTTTTGGGACACATTGTATCAGAGAAAGGGATATCTGTGGACCCTAGTAAGGTGTCAGCGGTGAGGGAGTGGGGACAGCCCATGACGCCGATGGAGGTGCGGATTTTTCTGGGATTAGCCGGATACTACAGACGGTTTATTTGGGGATTCTTGAAGATTGGGGGTCCGATGACAAATCTGACTAGTAAGGGCGTGCCGTTTATTTGGGATGATGTATGTCAGTTAGCGTTTGATGAGCTGAAGGACAAGTTGACTTCAGCACCCATACTAGCACTTCCCAGGACGGGAGTGGAATACCTGGTTTATACTGACGCATCCCTACAAGGGCTTGGGGGAGTAATTCAGCAAGAGGAGCTAGCCATAGCTTTTGCTTCCCGGAAGCTTAAGCCTCACGAGAAGAATTACCCCACCCACGACTTAGAGCTGGCAGTAGTCGTGTTTGCACTTTGAATTTGGAGGCATTACTTATTGGGGGAACAATTTCGCTTATTTACAGACCACAAGTCACAACAGTACTTGTTCACGTAGAAAGAGTTGAACATGCGTCAATGCAGGTGGCTTGAGTTTGTAAAAGAATATCAGTTCGAAATACACTATCACCCAAGAAATGCTAATGTAGTTGCTGATGCATTGAGCCGTAGGCCGGTAGATGACACGGCCGAAGTGTGGAAAGCAAAATGGAAGGAATTGGGACATCAGGATGCTGTGGCCCGATCATTTATGTCTGCGATGACAGTTACACCTCAGATTGTTACGCGACTAGTATAGGCACATGCAGCGAATTCGTGCTGTCAAGATCGGATTAGGCAGCTTTCAGCCAGGGGAGCCGAGTCTTATTCAGTAAGTTTCGAGGGTGGTTTGCGCTTCAATGGGAGACTCCTTGTTCAAGAGGGGGAGGACCTTCGACATGCAGTAATGACGGAGTCGCGTGGGTCCCGATTTACGTTACATCTCGGTGGGGACAAAATATACCAGGATATGAGGCGAAAGTATTGGTGGAGCGGGATGAAAAAGGATATCGCAGAGTTCGTATCCAAGTGTACCACTTGCCAGTTAGTGAAAGTGGACCATCAGAGACCACCAGGTTTGCTTCATCCATTGGAGATTCCTACGTGGAAATGGGAAGGCATTTCCATGGATTTTATCATTGGGTTGCCCACTTCGCAGAGGGGTCACGATTCTATATGGGTTATTATGGATCGATTGACGAAAGTAGCCCACTTTTGTCCGTCAGGACCGATTACACAGCAGGATAGTATGCTCAATAATTTATTATAGATATAGTGAGATTGCATGGTGTGCCTCTTAACATCGTGTCGGATAGAGATAAGACATTTGTATCTCATTTTTGGGAGAGCTTCCAGGAGGCTATGGGTACCGAGTTGTGGTTGAGTACAGCGTATCACCTGTAGACCGATGCGCAGACTGAACGCACTAAGGACATGTTGCGCATGTGTATCCTTGATTTTAGGGGAGGTTGGGAACAGTATATTCCACTGGTGGAGTTTGCTTATAACAACTCCTATCAGTTCACTATTGGCATGGTCCCGTTCTAAGCATTGTATGGCAGACCTTGTCATTCTCCAGCTTGTTGGCTAGAAGTGGGAGACAACAAGCTACTCGGGCCAGAGGTGATTCAGGATACGTCGAGCAGGATTGAGATGATTCGGGATCGCATACGGGTAGCACAGGACAGACAGAAAAGCTACGCCGACACTAGCAAGTCTTTTCGAGAATTCACATTGGGGGACCAGGTTTTGTTGAGAGTATCTCCGATGAAGGGAGTAATGAGAATTGGGAAGAAAGGGAAGTTGGCTCCGAGATATGTAGGACCATTCCCTATTATAGAGGGTGTCGGACCAGTGGCTTACAGACTTGGGTTACCGGAGCACTTGCATCGTATCCATGATGTGTTCCACATTTCGTCACTGAGGCGATACCTTCGGGATGAGTTGGCACACACTCATATTACGATTGAGGAGATTAAGTTAGAGCCAGATAGTTCATATGAGGAGAGACCGGTGGCTATCCTAAATTATAGTGAGAGGAGGCTGAGGTCAAAGGTAGTTCTACTTGTCTGGGTACAGTGGCAATATCACAATATGGAGGAGTCTACTTAGGAGCGTGAGACGGATAAGCGTGAGAAATATCTAGATTTATTCATACCAGGTATGCCTTATTTTTCCAAATTTCAGGACGAAATTCCTTTATTAGGGGGGAAGTATGTAATACCCCATATTTTCGATGATTTAAATAATTATGGGATTAACTATTACAGAGGCATTAATTGAATTTAAATGTGAGAATTAAATTATTAATTAATCCGAATCTAATAAAAATAAATATTAACTAGCGTGCCAAGGGTTAATACTTATTGATTTAATATTACTGTGAAATATTTAATATGGAACTATACACTTTGATAAATTGTCGAGAGAGAATAATACGACAGTTTAGTGAATTAAGTCAGACGCACGTGTGAGTCGTGTCGGGACTAATTTAGTGAAATAAAAATATCAATTATTTTTAGTAACTCGTATGGTAATTTTGAGTGTACCATTGAGTCCGGAAGGGTCGAGATAGTCGAAATAGTATACCCGGGTGTTTAGTTTGGGTCCCGGTGCAATTTTAGGCTTAACCGGTACCCCGAGAGGGCATTATGGTAAATTGGATTTTTAGGCTTAATTAATGGACAAAAATTAAGAGTTAAATTATCAGCCAAAGAAAGTCCATTAGTGTTAGAAAGCTACAGGAAGTAAGAACGTCCATAGGAAGTGTGAGGGAAAAAAGTTATTTCCAAAAGAAGACGGCCAAATTGACACCACCTTGCACAACCACCACCACCGTGGAGATCGGGACAAGGGGAACACACCCATACCAACAATGTCAAGAAATCAGATGAATAATTCAAGGCAAGTGTTTATAACTTGTTGTATTTCGGTATCTATCATACTCATGTTAGTATAGAATTTTTAGGAACATGTTTTGGTTAATAATAATGATGAAATTGAAGAATTTGGATATGTAAATTTATTCTGAGATTTGTTAAATTGAAATCCTTCATGTATGTAGACTAGAGATCACGTTTTGATGAACTTATGTGTAGAAAAAATCTGAAATTATGTGTTCTTGAATATGAATTTGAAGAAGTAGGGTTTTGATAAATTAAATTGGGGTTTTCATGTTTTATGGATGATTCGTAATGATTTGATGATTCTAGGATATTAAGATTCATGTATTATTGATGGGATTCGAATTAGAACTGTTTGTTTGGAGTTTGGGATGTTGAATTAGAGGTTTTAAGTTTAAAAATGGGGGGAAAACGCTGAAAATCTGGGTAGAAAACGAACAGCGCAATCTCGCGCGAAGTCGTTCGAGCGAGATTGCATCTCGCGTGAAGTCGTTTGAGCGACATGTGGCAGTCGTTCAAACAACATGCCATCTGGTTCAAGTGACAGAGTGTAATTTTAGGAATTTCTTAGAATCCAGTTTTGAGTTTATTGATTTATGGAAGTGAGATAAATTACCAAATAATAAACATAAGTAAGACAGAATTTCAGGAAAAGTATGAGCGATTAAGTACTTCAATTATTTCGGCACGGAGAGAATGTACCTTAGAGATTATGAGAGGGACAATCATCTCAATAATTGTACTACGAAATGTTGAAATCAAAATACGTAAGAGGACTATATGTGTAGGTGAGAGGAATACCTATAAATTATAATAGGACGTGTGTATGCCTATTATGTGATATTATTATTAATGGCACTAATGGGTGATAACCCGGGGGTGTAAGAATCTTATTAATAAGTGTACTAATGGGTGATAACCTGGGGGTACAAGAATGAAATATAAGTGTACTAATGGGTGATAACTCGGGGGTACAAGATTATTTAAATAAGTGTATTAATGGGTGAAAACCCGGGGGTACAGCATTATGGTTAGGTGCGCTAATGGGTCATAGCCCGGGGGTGCAGTATTATCATATATGTATATAGGGAAGATGTGACTATATGTATATATGTACGTAAGTTGTGAATCAACCTACTGTGTATAGCTTATAGAGATGGGCATGTAAATTTATAAAGAAAATCTTAATAGTATAATCGATTTATTATGAAAACGGGAAAATATCCTAATTAGCTATTCGACATAGGCTAATTTGATAACGTATTGTATGGGAGATACGAGTTTACTAATGGTGAGAATAAATACTATTAGGATGAATTAAGACTAACTATATTGGGTGGTATAGCTAAGGAGAAAATTAAACACACGCTAGGCGTGCACAATAGAAGAGAGGTGAGAATCTCATGTGAGAGTTCGAACTAACATGTACGTGATGCTTGCTTTACTGTAATTTTTAAATACTTGTTTAAACAAATATTTTTACACATCGGGCTCTGACCCGTTTCTTGCATCTTTTCTCTCTCTTGTTATATATATGTATTATATCAGGTGCTTAACCACAGGGACACCAGGCTTAGAGATTGGATTGCTTGGCATGCTGCAGCTGTTGTGGAAGCTGTAGGTCATCGTATTAGACGCCTCCATTATTCCATTTCCATTCTTTATAGACTCTCTATTTAGGGCATGTGTCGCCCATTCCTTAGACAGTTTTTCAGAAATTATGTTGAGTTTACTTTCTGTTCATTCTCATTTGGATTTGTGGTTACTATGGTTTTGTTTTTGGAGTTTTGAACTGGAAGGTTTTATCCGGTCTAAATTTATTTTAGCATGTGATTCTGATTTCGAATTTATATTAGTTAATTATGCGTGGATGGTTTATATTAAATTTCTTGGTTTGGTGATTAAATGGTTTTAATTAAAAAGGAAAAATGTTTTGACACCTAGCTTAATTATATTAGGTGATTAAATGGTGATTAAATGAGTTATTATATTTTTCGACAGTGATGTTAAGAATGAACCAACCGAACATTCTGTTTTAAATTTTATAAAGGACTGATCACCCGATATTTAATTGGGCGGGGTGTCACAAACTAGTGCACTTTTCGTGTCAATCCACGAACAATCAAGGATAAAGATTATGTACAATATTTACGAGTGAGTTAATTTAATATAATTAAATATGAGATTACCTATCCTGGTAGAACAGGAAAAATATTTGGCCATACAGAGGGGTCACTCGATGTAATATGCATAAGTGATTGAGCGGCTATCTCCTTAACTAAAGGCTTATTTATGACAATCAGTAAAATCCATAACTAGACTTGTAAGGAAATTTTGTCCAGTATTTATGTATATGTCATAAGCAGTTACATTGTTGAAGAAATTCAAGATCTTATCATCATCAACGGATCCGAATATCAAAGAATTCAAGGAAAGAATAAAAAACCTGGACAGCCGCCTGTTTGGAAAACGAACCGATCCGCCCCCGGACCAATCCGCCCTCTACCCGGATCGATCCGCCTTGCTCTTGAACCAGTAGACCCCGGACCGAATGCGAACCGAAGAGACCAATTTCAAAAACCAACTGGTCCAACCTCGGACCGATCCGCTTCAGATCCGGACCGGTCCGCCTAGGATAAAATCGTGCAGATCGTGTTCAGTTATTTTCGGCCCAGGTTTTCTTTTATAAACCCACTACGGGGAGTTTGTTTCCAAGACAACACGATTTTCAGAGTTCTTAATTAAAGTCTTCACTTTTTTGTGAGTTACCAAAACTCATGTTTTGATTCACACAAATTTCCAAATCAATTGTGAATCCCTTTGAAACCCCAGAACACCAAAGTGTGTCTGTTCTTACCCTTTTGGAGAAGACCGTCCTTCTTCTTCATTGCTGCCCTCCTGGAAAGGGAAATTTCCAGCCGCTGACTACAGATCCGACGCCTACAGGTAATTCTGTGTCACTGTATTTTTCATTGTAATCCGAAATTGTATGTTACAATATTATAATAAAAATAAATGGTTTTGCCCCTTTGGGGGATTTTTCCTCAATTGTGTGTGTTTGATCGTACTAGCATGTTTTACATTTTATTCAATCACACCTAGTTGCATTTTTAGGGTTTAATTGGGCTAAACTGGGATTTAATTATATAATATTTCTGTTTGAACGCACGCGCATCTCTTTCAAATTGGTATCAGATCAGGTTACGCTAATCTATCGTGTATTCCTAATTTTTCGCAAAAAATTTCTAAGATATCAAGTTTCTAAAAATTAATTTTTTGAAAAAGAGCGTGTTCAATGGAGAAATCATATAATAAAATGCCAGTTTTTTACGGGACAAACTATGCATACTGGAAAGCCCGCATGAAGTCTGCTTTAAAGGCCATAGATGAACGTGTCTGGATTTTAGTTGAAAGAGGATGGACTCCTCCCTCCGTGATTGTTGAAAATGTGACCAATTTAAAACCTGTGACCACTTGGACTGAAGAAGAATTTAAATGGTCATCTTTTAATTCTAAAGGTTTAAGTGTTAATTCCGGATCCATCACTCCTGATGAATTTCGACGCATCATAACGTGCACCACGTCAAAAGAGGCATGGGATGTTTTGCAACTTACCCATGAAGGGACTAATGCTGTAAAAGAGTCTAAATTGCAAAATTTAACAACTCAATTTGAAACCATCACCATGCATGAAACTCAATGTTTTGATGATTTTTATGCTAGGCTATCTGACATTGTTAATACTAGCTTTAATCTTGGTGAGCATATTCCTAATGCTAGAGTTGTTAAAAAGATTCTTCGTTCCCTTCCTAAGCCTTTTATCCCTAAAGTCACTGTGCTAAATTCTCTGGGTAATTTAAATACCCTAAAATTGGAAGAACTTGTAGGCGACTTGCAAACATATGAAATTGATATGTTTCCTAAAACTGCTAAGCCTAAAGATAAGGGAACTGCACTTAATGCCTAAGAAAGAAAGAGTGGGGGGTCGGCAAGGAAGAGGGGAGAGTCAACTAGAAAACGAGAGACAGATTCGTCTGATTCTGAGTGTGATTTTGACTTAGATAATTTGGCTCTTTTTGCTAAAAATTTCAAGAGAATTCTCAAATTTAAGAAAAATGGTAATTTTAAAGATAAAAATAAGTTTGAGAAAAATAAGTTTGAAAAGAAAAATGAAAAAGTTTTTAAAGATCCTACTAAGAAAGAAAGTGAGAGGTGTTTTGAGTGCGACGGTAGGGGTCATAGAGCCTTTGAGTGTGCCACACGTCTGAACAGAGAGAAAGGGAAAGCTGTCCTAAATGCTACCCTTAGCGACGATAGTGAGGTCGAGTCGGTGGATTCTGGAGACGAGTCACCGCATGAGTGTAACTTCACCGCATTCATGGCTAGTCATGTGAGCACTTCTAGTTCTCCTCACGACGATGAGGATGTTGCATCACAGAGACACCTCGACAGTGAGACCGATGTGAGTGAGGAGGAGGATGACACAAGTGAGAGTGAGAGTGATATTCAACGTGCCTACGCTGAGTTATATTCTGAGTCATTTAAAACTAAAAAGTGTAACAAAGCGTTAGTTCTTAAGATCACTGGTTTAGAGGAAGATTTAAGAAAATCAAGAGAGAGAGAGTCCTCCACCTGCACCACCCTGAGAGAGAGAGAGTCTGCCTGTGTTGTGAAAGAGAGTTTGTTTAGAGAGAGAGAGAGAGAGTTGTTTTGAGAAAGAGAGAGGGGACTTGACTAAGCAAGTGTCTAGTCTTACGAGTGAGCCCCATACCTCCGTGGAGACTCGAAAGAAACTTGAATCCCTTATTGCCCAGCTTACTCATGATCTTGAGAGAGCACGGGAAGTCAAGGTACAAATCGAGGATAGACCTGGCAAGATGGGAAAGATGCTCCCCGGCCACGCTTTAGGTTTCGGTGATCGACAGGGAATTGGTTATGATGGTGCCTCCACGTCCCAAATTGCACCAGGACCACTCCCTGAGTTTACTACTACTCCTTATGGTCATCGTCAAAAACCTCGAAGGAGAGTTCGACCAAGAAAAGCAAACCAAGGTCCGTCTTTGACTGTGTTCTTCTGTACTTACTGCAAAAGAAAAGGCCACCTTATGGAGTTTTTCTATAGTATGGGTCGGACACGATGTACTACTGCTCCACCTCAGCATACTGATGATTTTACCAGTCTGAGAGAGCGAGTTGAGTTTTTAGCTGCCACGTCTCATAGTTTGATGAAGGAATTTCGACGGATGTCTTTGCCGTCAGTGAATGCTTCTCACATTTCGGCTAAAACCAACAACAACAAAGGTAAACAAAAGGTCACCTCTTCTTGGGTACCTAAGAAAGATAAAAAGGACTTCGTTGTTCATGTCGCTCTCAAAGCACATAATACCTCACAGTGGTATTTTGACAGTGGGTGCTCCAGACATATGACAGGTGATGCCTCATTTTTTACATCTCTTGAGGATTATCAGGATGGCAGAGTCACCTTTGGAGATGTGAGTAAGTCTAGCATTATAGGACGTGGTACTGTTGAGTTACCAGGATTTCCTAAGCTAGAAAATATTTTGTACGTCAAAGGGTTGAAAGCAAATCTTCTCAGCATTAGCCAGCTGTGCGACGCTGACTTTGCAATAAAGTTTGACTGGGATGCGTGTAATGTCTACAATCAATCCGGAAAACTTTTAGTGCGAGGGGTGAGGACAAAGGATAATTGCTATGGGACTGAGCCCACATCCTCACTTGTCTGCAACAGCGCCACGATCACTCCTATGGATCTGTGGCACCAACGTCTAGGTCATGTGAACGTTAGAGATTTGACATGTTTAGCCAAAAAGGACCTAGTTCGTGACTTACCATCTCTTGGAAAGTCAACTTCCACGATTTGTGGACCCTGTCAGTTGGGAAAGAAAATTCAGAGCCCTCATAGGAAGTTTCATTCCATTACCACCTCCCGAGTACTTGAGCTGATTCACATGGATCTTATGGGTCCTACTCGTACTGAGAGTTTTGGTGGTAAGAGGTATATCCTCGTGATGGTAGACGATTTCTCCAGATATTTTATTGTAGGTTTTCTGAGGGAGAAATCCGATGCTGTTGAGTTTTTAACGACCAAGTGCCGTGTCCTGCAAAATCAACACGGAATCACTATTAACATGATACGTAGTGACAACGGCACTGAATTTAAGGAAGCAAAGGTAGATTTTTATTATGATAGCCTTGGGATCAAACATGAGTTTTATGCTGTGAAGACTCCTCAGCAAAATGGGATTGTTGAGAGAAAGAATAGAACGATCCAGGAAATGACTAGATCTATGCTTCTAGGTCGTATGGTTTCTAGGAGATTTTGGGCAGAGGCAGTGTATACTGCATGCCACACGATGAATAGGGTTTACCTGCGTCCACACACACTTCAGACACCTTATGAGTTGTGGACTTGCAAGAAGCCCAACCTTGCATATTTCCGTGTTTTGGGGAGTAAATGCTACATCCTACGGGATAGAGAGCAATTAGGAAAGTTTGACTCCCGAAGCGATGAGGGAATACTGTTGGGATATTCATCGAATAGTAGAGCGTACCGAGTTTTTAACCTGAAGATCTCAAAGGTTATGGAATCAATAAACGTCATCGTGCAAGATGACGAACCTCCGATGGTTATTGATCCTAACCTTCAGTGTGAGGATGAGGACTTTTCTGGGAGTGACTGACTAGTTCCTCACTCACACTCTGTGGACCCTACTCCTGTGTTAGGGGACACTTCTGCTTGGGTTCGCAAGAGTCATGACCCTTATGCCATTGTTGGCGATCCCACTCTAGGAGTCAAGACTCGTGCTCAACTAGAAAACGTCGTTAGACACTTTTGCTACACGTCCAAAGTCAAGCCCAAGAATCACAAAGAATCACTCAAGGATGAACACTGGATATATACTATGCAGGATGAGTTGCTTCAGTTTAAAAAGAACAATGTCTGGGAACTAGTCCCCCGACCTAGTGAGACTAATGTGATAGGTACCAGATGAATATTCAAGAATAAAATGGATGAAAATGGTACCATAATCAGAAACAAGGCTAGGTTGGTCGCTCAAGGCTACACACAGATAGAAGGTGTAGACTTTGGGGAGACATTTGCTCCTGTTGCGAGGCTTGAGTCCGTCCGCTTACTACTCGCCATCGCATGTCATCTGCACTTCAAGTTATATCAGATGGATGTCAAGAGTGTCTTTCTAAATGGCATTCTATAGGAGGATGTTTATGTGGAACAACCAAAAGGGTTTGAAGACCCTAAGCACCCTGAGCACGTTTATTATCTAAGGAAAGCCTTGTATGGTTTGAAGCAAGCACCCCGTGCTTGGTACTAAAGTCTTATTTCCTATCTCTTAGCCCATGGCTTCAAGAGAAGGGGAGTTGATATGACGTTGTTCGTTAGGAGAGATAACGGTGCTATTTTAGTTGCACAGGTCTATGTGGACGACATAGTCTTTGGATCCACGTGCTCCCAGCATGCTCACCACTTTGAGGAGGAGATGAAAAGTGAGTTTGAGATGAGCATGGTTGGTGAGCTTACTTTTTTCCTTGGTCTCCAGGTTCGTCAGCTAGAGGATGGGATGTTCATCTCCCAATCCAAGTATGCTAGATACCTAGTGAAGAAATTTGGTTTAGACTCTGCTAATCATGCACGTACACCTATGAGTACTTCTATCAAGCTTAGTCAAGGACGTAGAGCAAACCTTGTATCGGAGTATGATAGGTAGTCTCCTCTACTTGACTTCCAGTCGTCCCGATATAGCCTTTAGTTTTGGAGTCTGTGCGCGATATCAGGCATCCTTAAAAGAGTCACACTTACTCGCTCTAAAACGTATTATCAAATACGTGAGTGGGACTCTCTCATATGGTATTTGGTATTCCTTTGATACCAATGATCATTTGTCTGCCTATTCAGATGCTTATTGGGCTGGAGATGTAGATAGTTGTAAGAGAACTTCTGGTGGGTGTTTCTATTTTGGTTCTGCTCTTATCTCGTGGTTGAGCAAGAAGCAAAACTCCATCTCTCTTTGTCCACTGCGGAGGCTGAGTACATCGTCGCCGAGAGTTGTTGCACGCAACTCTTATGAATGAAGCAGATGCTGGAGGATTATGGGATTTCACAGGACACCATGACCATTTCCTGTGATAACACGAGCGCGATACACATATCCCGCAATCCAGTCCAGCATTCGCGCACAAAGCACATCAGGGTACGTGAGCACTTTATACGTCAGTTAGTTGAGGAGAAAGTCGTATCCCTGAGTTTTGTTCCCACTGACCGTCAGTTAGCCGATATTTTCACGAAACATTTAGATGCCCTAAGATTTTAGAGTCTTAGGAAGTCTTTGGGGATTTGCACAGTTGACTGAGGAGTTGGTCTGTGTCTAGCATAGGTTGAATTGTCTTTTTCATATCATATAATGCCTATTTCTAGATTGTATCATACGTTTTGTTTTATCATGTTTTACTTTTTATTTTTTTGAAAAACCCAAAAAGATTTTCGTTTTATAAAATTTTTAGAAAAGCTCAAAAAGATTTTTGTATCTTATTTTCACCATTTATGGATGAGCATTTAAGATAGCCAAGTAACAATTTCATTCCATTTATCCATGTGACTGTTTAATAGAGATTTGATACGCTACATCATTTCATCCATGTGTTTTACATTGTTTGGAGTCTTTGAGATGTGATTAGTGATATCTTTCTACATGTGTGACTCCTATCTCCTTTATTGCACACATGCACGGCCATATTTGATTATTGTACTTGTCTATCACATATTGGCTTAGTGTTTCCATCTCAATTCTGTCTATACAACGTACAATATGCGATAAAACTTGACAAGACTGGAATACATGTAAAAACCGTTTTGGTGAGATAGTGTGTTTAATTAAGAATAGGGAGGGGCTGCGAAAGGTCATTATCTATTCTTTGCGCAAAATTCACCGTTCAGAAGGACCTAAAAAATGGAGGAATTTTATTATCCGAGGTCCAAAGAGGTTAAAAGAGCCCCGAAAAATTTAAAGGCAATAAAAAGAAATATATGCCAAATTATGGGCCATTAGGGTTTCACCATTAATTCCCCAAAGTTTGAGAATTTAGATTACCTCTATTCAAAATATAAATTTGAGGGAGTTTGGTTGGAGAATTTAAACGGGTTTGCACTTCCTTGACAGTCCTGAAAAAGCATGATATTGTTTTGGACGTTATTGGTGTGAAAATCACTTTGAGCTTTGATTTGTTAATTTGATTTAGTCAATGTCTCATATTTCCATTTTTTACACCAAGGGAAGATTTTGAGTTCATTCGTTAGGAGTATCCGATATTCATCTTGCACATATGTCATGTTTGTATGCATTGATTTTCCTTTCGAATTTGATCACACCAATTCATTTACGCTATCATGGACTTGGTTGTTTTGTGTTCATTCATGGTGTGATTTAGTCCTTGTGACACCCCGACCTTACTTATTTGATTTATTTCTCTCATTTGTCTATTTAGGGACATCATAAAAAGGGGGAGAAAGAATTATCTTATTATGGGGGAGTAATTGGTATATATGTTTATCTCATTTCAAACTCGATACGTCACTTAGTATTTGCTTTATCTATTGTGTGTAGGTACTTCTTTGATGATCTCTTATTGCACACCCTGATGAGAAAAGAGTTGAGATTCCTGAAGATTTGAAAAGCAAACGATGAAGTCTTATTCATTTTTATCGTTCCAGTCTTGGGTTCATGGAAGGGTAGATTTGTATAGGAAATTTTATACTTGATAATTCGGATATTTGTTTTTATGTTTGTACCGGCATAGACATAGGGGGAGATTTGTAAGGACATTTTGTCCGGTATTTATGTATATGTCCTAAGCCGTTACATTGTTGAAGAAATTCAAGATCTCATCATCATCAACGGATCCGAATATCAAAGAATTTAAAGAAGGAATCAAAAATCTGGATAGCCGGACCGGTCCGCCTGTTTGGAAAACGAACCGGTCCGCCCTCAGACCGATCCGCCCTCTACCCGGACCGATCCGCCTTGCTCTTGAACCAGTAGACCCCGGATAGAATGCAAACCGAAGAGACTAATTTCAAAAACGAATCGGTCTGACCTCGGACCAATCCGCTTCAGATCCGGACCGGTCCGCCTGGGATAAAATCGTGTAGATCGTGTTCAGTTATTTTCGGCCCAGGTTTTCTTTTATAAACCCACTACGGGGAGTTTGTTTTTAAGACTTCTACACACGATTTTCAGAGTTCTTAACTAAAGTCTTCACTTTTTTGTGAGTTACGAAAACTCATGTTTTGATTCACACAAATTTCCAAATCAATTGTGAATCCCTTTAAAACCCTAGAACACCATAGTGTGTCTGTTCTTACCCTTGTGGAGAAGTCCGTCCTTCTTCTTCATTGCTGCCCTCCTGAAAAGGGAAATTTCCAGCCGCTGACTACAGATTCGATGCCTGCGGGTAATTCTGTGTCACTATATTTTTCATTGTAATCCGAAATTGTATGTTACAATATTATAATGAAAATAAATGGTTTTGCCCCTTTGGGGGATTTTTCCTCAATTGTGTGTGTTTGATCGTACTAGCATGTTTTACATTTTATTCAATCACACCTAGTTGCATGTTTAGGGTTTAATTGGGTTAAACTTGGATTTAATTATATAATATTTATGTTTGAACGCACGCGCATCTCTTTCAAGACTGATCAGTTCTAAATATAAACAATTTAAGATTTAAAACAATTTATATCATTATAAACATGACTAGAAAATTATTAAATAAACAATAAATGTTGACAATAATAAAATGAAGTAATACAAATACAACTTTGATACGAATCTCAAAATCATAATGAATAAAACTCCACACTGGAATAAACAATTATCTCACATTAAAAAAAACATCCAACGCGGAATAAAAAGTAAAATGTATCCAACATTATAAATCCCAAATACAATAATACAAGTTATTGACTGTTGAAAGGAAAACATAACGTGAAGTGAAGACTTGCACGTGTTCTCGACACCTACATCCTATGAATGGAATCTAGAACTGAGAAAGAAAGACTGAGTAGATCAAGGCTGATGTGGCTATAGTTGCCTACGAACTGAAAAGTAGTTCTATAAACAAGATTAAACCTATCAAATTTACAGTGAGTGGAAATGTAACTAACTTTGGGCTAAAATAATAATAATTCACCTTCCTTTCATATTTTAGTTGTTTTTAAGATAAAAATAACCCAAACAACCTAAAAATACAATGCATGTCTAATCCCAAACCCAAGTGAACCCATGTTATATAATTATAAATCTTCATAATTACATGATTCTAAATGTTGGTATCCCATATATACATCTATAATGTAATCTTAGTGCAAAGGAATAAAATCATATAAATCAAGTGTCTAAGTGAGTATCTCCACTCATATGCAAAACAAGTGGTCTATGATTGAGCCTGCAAATAAAAACATGAAGGCCTATCCCTATTGCCTTTAGGGATCGCTCATGCATACAATGTATAGTTACAGGTAGTCCCATCCCTAAACTGTGACACCCCAACTAATTAAATACCGGGTAGCTACTCCTTTATTCAAATTAATACAAAATGTCAAGTTGGTTCAGTTCATAGCATCGCTGTCCAAAATATTTTAAACAATTACTAGCCACCTAACATTAAAAGAGTGAGTTGCCAAATTTTATTAAATTAAATTAACATGCAACCAATTAAATTATAAGCTAAATGTTCCACATCCACATCACAATCACAATAGAATAATAATGGAATAAATAAAATGAGTCTGGAGTAACACTCCCCTGAATAATCCAAATACTGAATAAATCCCATTACAAAAGTCTGAATAGATAAATAAATCCAAAACTGAAATGAAACTGAAAGTCTGAGAATGCTATCTCTAGATGGAAATGGGCGACATGCCCTAACTGATGAATGACCCTGAATAGAATCAAATGCATAATGTGGAGGCGTCTAATACCGAGATCATGTAACTTCCACAACAGCTACAGCACGTCAATGTAATGGAACTCCTATGCTTGGCGTCCTTGTGGCTGGGCACCTAAAAGGTTGTACAATAAAATAGATTTGAAATCAAACGGGTCAGAGCTCGAGGTGAAAACAGTTTAAAAATATAGCAAGTGTTTAATTGCATTAAACAGTAAATATTATATACATGTTAGTTACGCACTCTCACATGAATTCCTTACCCTTCGACTAATGTGCACGCCTAACGTACATCCTTAACCCGTCCTAGTTATGTCGTTTACTAACCAGTCTGTACCACTTCATGTCTTCACAATATAATATAGGGGTCTATACATATCATTCTGATATATCAGGCGTGTAACTCACCTTTTTATTAATCGGATTAATTTATAACAATTACTAAAGGAAACTCATCTTTAATCCCATTTAGAATGTCTCAATTGTTCGTATTCACACTTTAGCAAAGAGCCCGTTATAATCACAAGTATATCATTCTCAGCTTAAATATACAAATAGTGCACCCCTAGGCTAAGCTGCGGTGCACGCATACTCTGCTATCGAATCTCGGTACATCACGTACATAAGGACTCCGTGTTCCGAATCTCTCAGGAATTCTTTCAATAAATAAAATCACACATATTGGAGGCGAACATAGTTCACATACCCATGGGTCACGCACATACCTACGCTCCCATAGTCAGCTGACTTATTAACTCACAAATAATCCATTCACGGCCTTATGTCCTTAAGGTACCAATCTAAATCCCCCTGTAGGCACACAAAGATTAGATCTTCTTATTCCTAAACCTAACCTCCCGGGATAGAAAGTATGGTAGATATGTCATACACATAATAATCCATATACTAAGCATTCACACAACTTAGATAATTGTTATATCATTAAAGGTATATTTTCAGCCCTATACCATTAGTCTAATTCGTACACTATTATTATTCTAGATTATACGTAATATATTATGCCGATAAGTCTCACGTCATATAGTTTCGAGTACTTAAAAGCTATTCGAAGCGGTTACTAAGTCTCCTACGTATCCCACACATCAATTCAGTACTCCGAGGTCCTTATTTATGTCCCAAATCCTAACTTATCACTCCTAAGAATTTAAATCATGTTCTCGCATTATAAAATAGGAAATTACTCGTCGGATACTCGTAAATTCAACACTACATTCCAACCAAATTCTAATATGTTCCGGGCTTCACATATAACCCTACCGGTCTCCCTAAAGTCCTAATGTATTCAAATAATCCCCAACTACAACGTTCGATGGCCGAAAACACTTAAATTCAAAAAGGGGGAAAAAGGTCACAGTTTCTTGGGAGATCGATCGATTGACCTATGGGTGTCGATCGATCGAGCCAGTCAATCGATCAACCTATGAATGTCGATCGATCGATCAAGCAGGTGTAGGTTACGGGTTTTCTTCATTTTCAGTCCCAGTTTTGTCCCAAATCTTCATTACAAGATGTTAAATCCTAAAGTAAGCATGTGGGGTCATTATATAATCTAATTACATGATTCTTAAAGTTCCAGAACTCTTAATTCATCATCAATTAGACTTTTGTTCGATCAAATCATCCTATTTTCAAGAAGAACCCTATTTTTCTATTTTTTTCAAGAATCATCATATACCATTTCATAAATCCGTTTTTAACTAAGCAAGATTTCTTATTTCGTTATTAGAATACTTCCAGAATCAAACTACATACAACTCCTACCCAGAATTAAGGTTTCATCTCCACGTTTCATTAGTCTTCAATATTATCAAGGATATCATCAAATCCTAAAGCATCATGGATAAATTATTCGCTAAAACTTAATGAATCAAATCACTTGCCTGGGAATTGATGTTCTGATCCGTTGATGATGTTAAGGGTTGGTTCTCTTCCTCTCTCCGGTCACAAATTCGGCGATAGTGGTGGTTTGTGGTGGTTATGGCCTTGCAACCTTCCTAGGAATTTATCCTCTCTTCTCACATTGCCCACTACTTGATTTTGACAGATAATGGCCCTAATATTGGCTGATAAATAAAGCCTAAATTTCGTCGGTCAAAATCCCTTAAAAATTAAAATGACTAAAATACCCTATCGGGTTGTCGGTTTCGCCTAAAAATGCCCCGGGACCCAAACTAAACTCCCGACTAGTGTTTTCTGACTATTTCGACCATTCCGGACACGCTGGCGCACTCAAATTGACCATATAGATGATAAACTTATAATTTACTTTTGAATTCATCTAAAATGATTCCTAACGCGGCTGACACCCGCGTCCTAACTTCGTATTTATGACTCACGATAATTTTAATAAATTCCATAATCATATATTACTATATTCACCCAGTAATATTCAATATTATTATCATAATCAAATACCAACTCTCGTCTCGCTAGTATTTAAATCCGGATTAATTTCCAAATAATTATCCCATTTAATTTAATTAATCCCATTAAATAAAATCAATAAAATTAAGGAGTATTACATACTTCCCCCCTAATAACAGAATTCTTCCCGAAATTCGAAAATAAAATATACCTGGCAGAAATAACTCTGGATAATGCTCGTGCATCTCATCCTCGCGCTCCCAAGTAGACCCCTCGACATTATGATACCGCCACTGAACACGTACTAACGGTACTATCTTCGACCTCAATTTCCTCTCACTATGGTCTATAATAGCAACCGGCCCCTCCTCATAGGAACTATCAGGCTGTAGATCGATATCCTCTAAAGCAATGTGAGTATGGGCCAAATCATCTTGAAGATATCTCCTCAGTGAGGAAATGTGGAACACGTCATGGACCCTATGCAAAGTTTCCGGTAACCCAAGTCTATACGCAACTTTTCCAATTCGCTAGATGATAGGGAATGGCCCCACGTATCTAGGCGCCAACTTCCCCTTATTCCCAAAATGCATAATCCCCTTCATAGTAGATACTCTGAGCAGCACCTGGTCCCCCACATTGAACTCTCGAAAGGACTTCTTGGCATCGGCATAACTCTTTTGTCGGTACTGAGCTACCAGAATGTGGCTCCATATCATCTCTATCCTCGTCGAAGTATCCTGAATCACCTCTGATCCAAGGATTTTGTTATTCCCCACCTCTAGCCAACGTGCTGGGGAACGACAAGGTCTACCGTACAACGCCTCTAATGGAGCCATACCAATAGTGAACTGGTAGGAGTTATTATATGCAAACTCCACCAATGGAAGATACTCCTTCCAACCACCTCCAAAGTCTAGGATGCACATACGCAACATGTCTTCCAACATCTGATTCGTACGCTCGGTCTCCCCATCTGTCTACAGGTGATATGTTGTACTTAGTCTCAACTCTGTACCCATGGCTTCCTGGAAACTCTCTAAAAACTTTGACACAAGTATCTTGTCTCTGTCGGACAAGATATTGAGAGGCACCCCGTGGAGTCTCACTATCTCAGCTATGAAGATCTGGGCATACTATCCCGTAGTGTAGTCTGTCCAAGCTGGCAAAAAGTGAGCAACCTTTGTCAACGGATCCACGATCACCCATATGGAGTCGTGACCTCTCGGCGATATAGGTAACCCCGTGATGAAGTCCATAGAAATGCTCTCCCATTTCCACATAGGAATATCTAACGGCTGTAAAAATCATGCCAGTCTCTGATGGTCCACCTTTATTAGCTGACAAGTGGCACATTTCGAAATGAA
Source organism: Sambucus nigra (assembly GCA_949130495.1). NCBI lineage: Eukaryota > Viridiplantae > Streptophyta > Magnoliopsida > Dipsacales > Adoxaceae > Sambucus > Sambucus nigra. The sequence continues at coordinate 377,064,666 of OX422212.1, forward strand.
CTCCAAAATATCTCTCTTTATCCCGCTCCACCAGTATTGTCGCCTCATATCGTGGTACATCTTATCCCCACCAGGATGTACCACGAATCGTGAACCGTTCGACTCTGTCATTACCTCGTGTCGCAAGTCCTCCCCCTCAGGAACAACTAACCTTCCATTGAAGCATAAGCCCCCATCTGAACTAATGGTATAAGACTCGGCCCCCTCTATTAACAATCGTACTATCTGCTCTTGATAGAACTGCTCTGCTGCCTGGGCCTGTATCACCCTCGTAAAAATCTGGGGTGTAACTGTCATCATATCAAGAATGATCGTGCTACTGCATCCTGGTGTCCCAACTCCTTCCATTTTATTTTTAACACCATGGCCACCTCACCTACTGTCCTAGGGATCAACGCGTCTGCTACCACGTTAGCCTTCCCTGGGTGGTATTGGATATCGAACTGATAATCCTTCACAAACTCGAGCCACCGGTGTTGGCGCATATTCAGCTCCTTCAGCGTAAAGGGGTACTGTAGGGACTTGTGGTCTGTGAATAAATGGAATTTCTCCCTTAGGAGATAATGTCTCCAAATCCATAGTGCAAATATGACTGCCGCTAACTCCAATTCGTGGGTGGGGCAATTCTGCTCATGAGGCTTAAGCTTACGGGAAGCATAATCTATAGCCTGACTCTCCTGCTGCAGTACACCCCCCAAGTCCTAGTAAGGACGCATCAGTGTAGACTAGATACTCCACTCCCAGCCTGGGTAATGCTAACACTGGTGCTGAGGTCAACTTGTCTTTTAACTCATTGAAAGCCAACTGACAGGAATCACTCCAGATAAATGGCACTCCCTTACGAGTCAGATGTGTCAAAGGACCTACTATCTTCGAGAACCCCCGAATAAACCTCCAATAGTATCCAGCTAGGCCCAAGACACTACGTATTTCTGTTGGTGTCGTGGGCTGTCCCCACTCCCTCATCGCTGATACCTTCCCCGGATCAAAAGATATCCCCCTGTATAAAATGATATGCCCCAAAAACTGAACCTCCTTCAGCCAAAACCCACACTTCTCATATTTTGCATATAACTCGTTCTGACGCAGTGTTTACAAAACCTGCCTCCAGTGCTTAGCATGCTCCTCCTCTGTCTGGGAGTAAACCAGAATGTCATCAATGAAGAGAATGACGAACTCGTCTAGGAACTCTCTGAACACCCTATTCATCAAGTCCATACATACGGTTGGGGCGTTAGTAAGGCTCAAAGGCATAACCTTGAACTCGTAGGAACCATATCTTGTCAAGAAGGTAGTCTTTGAGACATCCTGCTTCCTGATACGCAATTGATGGTATTCCAATCTCAAGGCTACTCCTCTCAACTGGTCGGATAAGTCATCGATTCTGGGCAACGGATACTTATGTCGTATCGTGACTTTATTTAACTCTCGGAAATCGACACACAACCGTAAATGTCTAACCATTTTCTCCTCACAAGCAATACGGCCTAAGCGAGGTGCTCCTCCTGATGGATATTTTACCCAACAGCTACCCAGTCTGGACTTGTAACTCCGAAGGTTTGATAGTTTTAGGCACAATCAACCTAATAATTGTATCTATAATCCTCCTTGACGCTTCGATTCACTCACGAGGTAAGACATTCGACAACACTTAAGTTATCGTTTCCTTTACGAATGACAAATAGGGTACTAATCCGTGTACTAAAGGCTAAATATTCCCATCTCCCGACGTTCACTAGGTTTCATGCGTGGGATTGTGACACCCCGACTAATTAAATACCGGGTAGCTACTCCTTTATAAAATTAATTCAAAATGCCAAGTTGGCTCAGTTAATAGCATCACTGTCGAAAACATTTTATTATTACTAACCACCTAGTATTTAAAAAGCAAGTTGCCAAATTTTAATTAAAGTCCGATTAACATGCAACAAATGTAATGAAGAAATAAATAACACCATACACCATGCTGAAGTAAAATGAATGACCATCACAATAGAGTAAATAAAGTCTGGAGGAAAAACTCCTCACTACAATCCCATAATTGAAAGGAATAAACTGAAACAATAAATGCTAAAGTCTGAAAACTGACATATAAAAGATGTCTCTAAATAGAAATGGGCAACATGCCCTACAACTGATAGATAGTGACTCTGGAATCCAAACGATAGAAGCGTTTACATGCAAATCCCTGTAGCTTCCACAAACAGCTACAGCTCGTCACCTGAATGAGTATCCTATGCTTGGTGTCCCTGTGGCTGGGCACCTAAAAAGGTTTTACAAGAAAAAGATTTGAAAAGCAAACGGGTCAGAGCCCGAATGTGGAGTTATATTTTAAAAACCTGCAAGTGCTTTAAAAACATTTAAAACATTAAATGCAAAGTACATGTTAGGACGTGCACTCACATTATATTCTCACCTCTCGTCTAACTGTGCACTCCTAACGCAAGTACCCATCTATAACTACCCATACTACTAGCTAAGTGACAACATATCTAGCTAGACTGCCAAAGGTCCTGCCAATAATACTTGGTTCCATTTACATAATAATGCTCGTAATTAAATAGGGGTTTAACGTCAACTCAGATACTCAATGTGCAATATTTATAACTGTCAATTAACTCGTTATATTTCTCGAAACAATACCGTAATATAATTACAACATTAACATGATGATTCTCATTATTTAAATGTATATTATTCACATCATAAATATACAATACAAGCACCCCGCAACTAAGCTGTAGTGCACACATACTCTGCTATCCATCCCGGTACATCACGTACATAAGGATCACATATTCCGAATCTCTCAGGAATAGTTCAGATAACACAAATCACAAATAGTGGAGGCGAACACAGTCACCATCACATGGGTCACGCACATACCTACGCTCCCATGATCATGCAGACTTATTAATATCACAATAAGTCAATCTATGACCTATGTTCATCAAGGTACCAGTCTATATCCCCCCCCCCCCCCCCCGTAGGCACACAAGGATTAGAGGGTCCTAAGCGAACGTAACCTCCCGTGATAGCAAGTATGGTAGGTATGTCATACACACAAGATTTTATGCTAAGCATCCACACATCTTAGATATCTCAATATTAATAAAGTTATACTCTACGTCATTATAACATTATTCCAAATCCATATATTTCAAGTATCCCGATAATATATAATTTAAATGGTCGACACGTCTCACGTCGTAATTCCTTAAACTTAAAACCTATCTCAAATAGACTATTAAGTCTCCCATAATTCTCACATATGACATCTTTATACCTAAGGTCTTTGCTTCTGCCCCAAACCTTATTTCATCAACTTATTCAAATTTGTACTATTAACCCAAATATTATCTCACATGACAAATTTCATTTATTAAGAAAAATTCCTCAAATTACATTCCAAATAAAGTCCCATCTCATAATCATGCCTACTGGTCTTCCTTAAAGTTAAGGGTATTCATAAAGTCTCTAATAATATTGTCCAAGGGTTAACACCACTAAAATTCAATTAAGGGAAAACTTCATTTATTCTGGGAAGGTCGATCGATCGACCTTGACCTTCGATCGATCGATTTGGTCGATCGATCGACTGATGAATGTCGATCGATCGATTACACGGCTATGGTTACGGACTGCTTCGATTTGCAGATTTGAACACATCCCAAAACTTATTTTTAAAGCATGATTCTCTAATATAACGTTATAGTAATGTCATATAACCATCCTACAACATTACTAACGTCCATAAATCAATATTTCAACAACTAAAGGCTACATATGGATCAATCTTCATCAAAAACCTAGTTTTCTAATTTATCTCAAGAACATTCATAAACCTCATCTTAAATCCGTTTTTGGTATCACAAAAGTCAGTAATTCTCTTAATATGATCTTCCAGTAACATTCTACATGCAACCTATATCCCAAAAATTAAACTAATAACTCCAATCTTATGGGTTTTTCATTATCTTCCAAGAACACATAAAGTTTTTGAATAATCTAACATGGAAGAAGCATTCTCCAAAATTTAAATGGAATAAATCACTTGCCTTTATTGTCTCTGGATTTGGTGTTGGATTTGTAAGCTCTTTCTGCAGATTTTCTGCAGAATTCCTCCTCTTTCCCTTCCTCTCTAAGCGTTCTTCTTCCAAAGGTGGCTATGGTGGCTAGGGTTTCCTTTGGGAGAGTTGGAAGACTAAATGATAACCTACGTAGCTTTCTAGGTTAATAAGGGTTGGTTATGGGCTTAGTGGGTCTTATCCACATCAGATTTAATTAACCAAATTTTCGTCACTTTTAATTCCTCAAAACATGAAATTACCAAAATACCCTTTAAGTTGCCGGTATGGCCTAAAAATACCCCGGGACCCAAACTATACCCCCGGCTAGTGTTTTCTGACTATCTTGACCCTTCCGGACGCGTTGGCGCACTCAAAACGACCATACGGATTATAGATTTTAAATTCACTTTTTATTATCAAAATATTATACCGTGACGCGGCGGTCCCACGCATCTCAACAAAATTTCTAAAATGCCGTATATAAATCCCACGACAAATTTTATAATACCAAGTTCATATATAATCATATATGCACATAATCAAATACTAACTCGTATCACATTAGTATTTATAACCCGGATTAATTTCCAATTAATATACAATTTAATTAATTAATCCCAAAAATAAATATAGTCAAAAGTACGGGGTATTACATACCCCCCCCCTAATAAATGAATTTCGTCCCGAAATTCGAAACTAGAAAGTACCTGCTAAAAATAGCTCTGGATAACGTTCGCGCATCTCATCCTCGCGCTCCCATGTGGACTCCTCGACATTGTGATGTCGCCACTGAACACGCACTAACGGAACTATCTTTGACCGCAGTTTCCTCTCGCTTCGGTCCAAAATAGCAATTGGCCCCTCCTCATAGGAGCTATCCGGCTGGAGATCGATGTCCTCCATAGCAATGTGAGAATGAGCCAAATTATCTCTAAGGTATTTCCTCAGCGAGGAAATATGGAACACGTCGTGAATCCGATGCAAGTGCTCCGGTAGTCCAAGTCTATACGCAACCTGTCCGATCCGCTCAATAATAGGAAACGGTCCCACATACCTCGGTGCCAACTTCCCCTTCTTCCCGAATCGCATAATCCCCTTCATTGGAGATACCCTGAGTAAAACCTGGTCCCCCACTTGGAACTCCCTGAAAAATCTTTTCGCATCAGCATAACTCTTCCGCCTGTCTTGAGCTACCCGAATGCGACTCCGAATCAACTCAATCCTTGCCGAAGTATCCTGGATCACTTCCGGCCCAAGTAGTTTGTTGTCCCCCACTTCTAACCAACATACTGGGGAACGACAAGGCCTACCGTACAATGCCTCAAACGGAGCCATGCCAATAGTAAACTGATAGGAGTTGTTGTAAGCAAACTCCACCAGTGGAAGGTACTGCTCCCATCCACCCCCGAAGTCAATTATGCACATGCGTAGCATGTCCTCCAACATCTGATTGGTGCGCTCTGTCTGCCCATCGGTCTGCGGATGATAAGCCGTACTCAACCGCAATTCCGTGCCCATTGCCTCCTGGAAACTCTCCCAAAACCGCGAAACAAATATCTTGTCTCTGTCAGACACGATATTTAAGGGTACACCGTGGAGTCTCACAATCTCTGAAATGAAGAGCTGGGCATACTGTCCCGTAGTGTAGTCAGTCCTTACGGGTAAGAAGTGAGCGACCTTGGACAACCTGTCCACAATTACCCAAACGGAGTCGTGACCCCTCTGCGACGTAGGCAACCCCGTGACAAAATCCATGGATATGCTCTCCCACATCCACACCGGAACATCCAACGGCTGTAGCAATCCTGCTGGTCTCTGATGATCCACTTTTACAAGCTGACAAGTGGCGCATTTCGAGACAAACTCAGCGATATCTCTCTTCATACCGCTCCACCAATACTGCCGTCTCATGTCTTGGTACATTTTGTCCCCTTCGAGATGTACCGCGAACCGTGAGCCGTGCGACTCTGCCATCACATCGTGCCGTAATTCTTCCCCTTCCGGAACTACCAATCTCCCATTGAAGCGCAATCCCCCGTCTGAGCTAACGGTATAGGACTCGGCTCCCTCTGCAAGTAATCGAACTATCTGCTCCTGACAGAACGAATCGTTAGCCTGTGCCCGTACTACCTTCGTGACAATCTGCGGTGTAACGGTCATCACAGACATGAAAGATCGGGCCACTGTATCCTGGTGTCCCAATTCCTTCCACTTAGCTTTCCACACCTCTGCCACCTCATCTGCTGGCCTGCGGCTCAACGCGTCTGCTACCACGTTAGCCTTACCCGGGTGGTACTGGATGTCGAACTGGTAGTCTTTCACAAACTCAAGCCACCTACGCTGCCGCGTGTTCAGCTCCTTCTGAGTGAACAGGTACTGTAGGGACTTGTGGTCCGTGATCAGTGGGAACTTCTCCCCCAAAAGATAGTGCCTCCAAATCCGTAAGGCAAATACCACTGCTGCCAACTCCAAATCATGCGTGGGGTAATTCTTCTCATGAGGCTTAAGCTTACGGGAAGCATAAGCTATGGCCTGTCTCTCCTGCTGCAATACACCTCCCAGTCCTTGCAAGGACGCATCGGTGTAAACCAAATACTCAACTCCCGGTCTCGGCAATGCTAACACAGGTGCTGAGGTCAATTTGTCCTTCAATTCATCGAATGCCAACTGATAGGCATCACTCCAAATGAACGGCACACCTTTATGAGTAAGATGTGTCAAAGGACCTGCTATCTCTGAGAAACCCCGAATAAACCTCCTGTAGTATCCTGCTAGACCCAAGAAACTACGAATCTCCGTTGGTGTCGTGGGTTGTCCCCACTCCCTCACCGCTGATACCTTCCCCGGATCGACAGATATTCCCTGGTCGGAAATAATGTGACCCAAGAACTGGACTTCCTTCAACCAAAACCCGCACTTCTCATATTTTGCATACAACTCGTTCTGACGGAGTGTCTGCAAAACCTGCCTCAAATGCTCGGCGTGCTCCTCCTCTGTCTGAGAGTAAACCAGAATATCATCAATGAAGACAATGACAAACTTGTAGATGCAATTATTATGCAGCACAAATAAATATGAAAGAGGTGACAACCAAGAAAAAACAAATAAAAGACCAATCACACAACAACGAAGATACGTGGTTCAGCAAAGAAGTGCCTACGTCCACGGTGGTTCAATCAGTGTTATTTCTCTATAATCTGAAGAGTAAGTACAGAGAATACAACTTGTCCTTTGCCCCGGACTTGGGGTTTAATTTATACATGTATGTCTCGGAGTAGTGGGGGTGATAGGTTCCTCTTTATTAGCCATCTCCCTTTCATGGGATCGTGTACCCCCACAACTCTTCTTCATGGCATCGTGGAGTAAATGGATGAACACCAGAAGTGATGGGCCTGGGTTTTGGGCCGCTGAGGATGGGCTACTCATCCAGGCCTTATGGTGATAAAATCGGGGTACCCACAATTGCCCCTGAATTTGTCGGGCCGTTCTTTATGGGTCCGATGAATTTAAATGATCAGCAATGATGGTTGATTTCTTTGAAAACTGCGAAGTTGCTTTGGCGGCACCCGCTTCGCTATCTGTGCGTTATGATTAGTTTTGAAGGCTTGTTGGAATAAGACACATTTTGTCTTCGTCGTTCCAGTTCTTCCAGCAATCTTCTATCTTTTGAGAACTTTTGAGTTTTGTACCTTCTGTTTTCGGTCTTCACTCTCGTCGCTTCTTCGCCTTTTGATCTGATCTTCTGTCCTGTAAGTCTTTCGTGCCCTTTTTCTTGAGTTTATAGTTTTTCTTGTATTTTTCCAATGGCGAAGATTGGAAATAGGTCGGTAACTGAGTTTAGAATATTCTATGGTATTCCTGAGTGGGTAGAGATTGAGTGTTGTGTCTCGCCGCCTAGGAACGTTAGGGACATAGAGGATGCACATTGGATTCACGTCCTGTTGCTTTCCCAGGGGGGTCTCACCTTTCCCCCTAATGGTTTGTTTCTGCACTTTTTTAGTTATTTTGGTATTGTGCCTGCACAATGTTCACCCAACGTATGGAAAATAGTGAATGGTGTGCACAGGATAAATCAGTTGTACGGCACGAGGTTAGGGCTTGCCGAGGTCTGTTTTTGTTATTCTTTTTCTCGAACGAGTTCTGGTGTCTTGTACCTTAAGGCCAGGAGCCCTGATAGGGTATTGGTAGTAAATTTACCTGATTCCCATAAGGACTACTGGCAAGAAGGTTTTCTCGTTAGGAACTGGCAATACTCCCCTCAATTTGAAGGGTCGAGGTCCGAGAGGTTCACTATTCCCTTTTATGGGGAAGAATATATAGGTAGATGTTGTATAGTTGTTTCAACCTTTGCTAACTTTGTGATTTTTCTAACTCCTCCTTGCTTTCTCCTTTTCAGCGAAGATAAAGAACTTGGAGCCAGCTCTCAGCGAGGTTCGTATCTCGGAACTGGTGAAAGCTTGGAACATCAGGGAACCTTTGGGTGACGGCGAGCATCCTAGGTCTGCAGCTTTTCTGCTTGAATACAAGAACACAGGCTCGAGCTTCATAGCCCGACCTGTGGAAAGTGTTCCGAACTTTGACTCTTCCGAAGAGATTTCAGCTGAGCCCATCCAATTGGACGAGGAGGAGAGCAGCTCGGAGAGCGAGCCTGCAGGTGTTGTGAGTAACTTGGGTGGAGGCAGTGCTGTAAGTAGCAGTTCATCGAGTACTACCAGCAGTCCAGGTGAAGAAATGCCTCCCAGGAAGAATCTAATCCGGGATGATGATGATGATGATGATGATGATGTGCTTCTTGCACAGAGGTCCAAAAAATCGAAGACTGTCTCCGGGGCCACAGCTACTGGTTCTCGGCCTCCCTCTCAAGAACAAGAGAAGAAGAAGAGAGAGGAGGAGCAGGCGAGGGAGAGAGAGAAGAAAAAGGAGGAGGAGAGGAAGAAGGTTGAAGAGAGAAAGAGGAGGGAGAAGGAGAAGGAGGAGGAGAGGAGGAAGATGGAACTGACGACCAAGACTGGTCAAGCCTTGGTCCCAGTATCTGCTTTGCCTGAGGGGGCTTCGGTGGCCACCTCTCCTCAACTTGCCCCTGCGCTGCTTGAGAGGGCAGTCCTCCCTGCAGATCGCGAGAGGGCGTCAGGGTCTGATCAACTGGCCTTGCAAGCTAGCCAGAGGCTCGCCTTGGTAAGGTTTCTTTTCTACTTCCCAACTTCTTCTAATCTGCTTTGATGGTTTCTTCTTTCTGATCTTTACCTTGTTTTCTGCAGTTTGTGACTGACTTCGCCGTGCTATATCGCTCTCGCGACGAGCTGTTGAGAAGGAACAGCGAGCTGGAGCAGGCGAATTCTACTCTGGTGGCCAGGGGTTCTCAGTTGGAGGCCGATCTGAAGGCTGCTGATGCGGCTCGAGATTCTTCTGCCTTGGCCCTTGCTAATTCTGCTCGCGAGAGAGATAATGTTGTCAGGGAGCTCGGCGAGCTGAGGAAGTCGTACGACCAGGTCTGCTCTAGCAAGCTGGACTTTGTGGAGAAGAACAGGGTTCTTGTCGAGCAGCTGGAAGCGGAGAAGGCCCAGGCAGCCACTGTTAAAGAAGATTCATACAATTCTGGCTGGGCTGCTGCGTATGAAGACGCCGAGGTTCAGATAGGCTACATTAGCCGTCTGAACTTCAAGAAGGGGTGGAACAAGGCCCTTGTGGCTGCAGGGGTGGATGTTGCATCCCCACTTTTTGACGAACATGATCCAGGGCCCAAGCCAGTTGTGGATGAGGAGCCAGCCCCAGCTGCTGAAGGGGTCAATCCTGCTTCTCAGGCGACTCTTGCCGATGCTTCCTTGGTCGAGGGGACAGTGCACACCTCTGCAGAGGGTAACGCCCCTGATGATGCTGATAAATTCGAGGGTCCGTCCACCGAGGTTGCTAAGTGATAGGGATCTTTTTGTAATTTTTTCCCTTTTTTTGTTCTGATGTAACCTCGCTCATTATCAATAAAAAGGCTTCGTTTTTGTTTATGCTGATTTCTTTTTGTTCTCTTCCTTTCTTTGTAGTTGGTTGATGTGGATGATTATATTCCTGTTACCTCCCAATTGGGTAGGACTCTGGGTCCTAATGCAAGCCCTGCAGTTCGCCAGGCTTTTGCTAAGCTCTGTAGGTTTGCTAAATCAAGGAACCAGAAGTATAAGGATCAGTCCGAGCTGGTGGCTAAATTGAAGGACAGGCTCCAGGAAATGGGAGAGATCGGAGCTTCAGTGCAGGAAGAAGTCAGCGAGCTGAGAGTAAAGTTACTGGAGGCTACCGAGATCAATCAGGTCGTGGAGTTTCTTCAGCGGGAGAATGACGACCTGAGGCGGGAGGTCTTGAAGCTTAAGGAGCATTCGCCGAGCACCGCTTCGGCAGTCCTGCAAGGTTCTTCCTCGTCGCGAGCTGCTCGGCCACCCCTCCCGCGAGCTGGCAGGAGTACGCGGGGTAGGAGTAGGGAAGCTGAAGAGCAGCGTGAGAGGGAGATGGAGGAGCTGCGCGGCGATGTTCAGCGAGCTTACGTAACTGCTGCTGGGCTTCAGAGGGACGTCACCCGACTGCGGCATTTATTTAAGAAGGGCCCTCGCCAAGTGTGGACTGATGGCTATGATCAGGGCTGGCTAGATGCTCCCACAAGATTATCAGAGTTCGAGGAGCTTTCCTTCATCAGGGGGTGGTTGAGTGCTCTCAAAGAGCTGCAGGTGCCGAGAAATTCGATATTGTGGTATCGGCATGAGATGTCTCCCTCTACTCTGATACCCAATCCATTTAGGCGAGATGACCGATGGATTCCTATCGATGCTATTCCTCGGCGGCTACTGGAGTTGGACACAAATGAAGTTGTTGAGGAATTCGATCCTGCCCCTGATGACGGGAGGAGAGCTAAGGTTGCTGATTACCTTGCTCGGACGCTTCCCCCTTCTTGATTTTTTGTTTTTTTTTTTTTTTTTTTTTTTTAATAATTGTAAATGCTTTGGGCGAGTCTTTGCCGACTAAACATGTACCATTATTATTTGTAAATATAAAAGATTAATGGAAAGTTTGAGTTTTGGGCGTTTTTGCCGACTAAACGTGTTTATCCAATCTCTGTTATATTTTTGCAGCTTCACAATCTTTATCTTGCCATGTGAATGTCCGTCCAGTCTAGTATTAAGAATACCATTGTGCTCTCCCTTTACCTTTTAGGTCGTGTCGTCACACTCCCTTAGGTCTAAGAGGGGCAATTGGCGAGGACACACCTGTTTTTGGATGTCTTCATCCGGTCAGGATTTTGTTTAACCAGAGTAGGTTCGATGCCTAAGAATACTCTGTAAGGCTTCATATATTGCCATGGGCAATGCTAAGAGGTCTGTCGTGCTTCGTGACGATGACCTGAGGAGGGGTGTTCCCCTGCTATGTCAACTATTATACCTGTGATTTGAAAAAGATGTGCAATAAGATATAATTGTTATACTTTTAGAGAGTAATCAACTGAGAGATTTTTATTGGTGAGTAGAGAAATAAACTGTCTTTTCCCAAAATGAGTACAATAAAAGATCTAACAATAGAACTCCTAAAAGTATAATTTCTTGAGATTAGCTGCGTTCCATGCTCGTGGTATCTCTCTGCCCTCCATCGTTTTCAAATGATAGGCACCTTGCAGGTCGTCTCTAATTATTTCATAAGGTCCTTCCCAGTTTGGGCCCAGTTTACCATCTGATGGCTTTACTGTGTTGCCAAGGACCTTTCTTAGGACATAGTCTCCAATTTCGAACTTCCTCGGATTGACCTTTTTGCTGTAGTGCTTCGCGAGTTACTGCTGATAACTCGCTAGTTTGACTAGGGCAAGTTCCCTGCGCTCGTCGGCCAAGTCGAGTTCAGCGAGCAAAGCCTGATCGTTCTGATTCTGCTCGACAAGGTCGGATCTCATTGTAGGCAATCCTGCTTCTAATGGGATGACCGCTTCCATACCATATGCTAGTGAGAATGGCGTCTGACCTGTGGCTCGTCTGGGAGTCGTTCTGTATGCCCATAGGACATGTGGTAGCTCGGTAGTCCACGCGCCTTTTGCTCGTTCTAATCGCTTTTTTAATCCAGCGATCACTGTTTTATTGGAAGCCTCAGCTTGTCCGTTGCTCTGAGGATAAGCTACCGAGCTGAAGTGGTGCCTGATTCCGTGTTGGTCGCAGAAGTCCTGAAAGGGGCCACTTTCGAACTGTGTCCCATTGTCAGTGATGATGGTTCTGGGGATCCCGAATCGAGTGATTATATTTTTCCATATGAATTTCATCATGTCAGCATCTCCGATGTTCGCCAGAGGTTCTGCCTCGATCCACTTGGTAAAGTAATCGGTGGCGACCAACAGGTATTTGCGATTGCCGGCAGCGGTGGGTAGAGGTCCCACGATGTCCATTCCCCACTGGGCAAAAGGCCAGGGGCTGGTCAGGGATTTCAATTCCCTGGCAGGCTGGTGGACCATGGGGGCGTGAAGCTGGCATTTTAGGCATCTGCGGACATATACTGTGGAGTCCCTTTGCATATACGGCCACCAGTAACCTTCCTTCATTGCTCGGAAGGCTAGAGATCTTCCTCCGACGTGACTTCCGCAGATTCCTTCGTGGAGCTCGTGAAGCACTGTCTCGACCTCGCCTGGGTGGACGCATCTAAGATAGGGGTCGGAGAAAGATCTTTTATACAAGTCGCCTCCCGTGGATAAGTGAAAGCGAGCAGCTTTGACTCTTATCTGGTGGGCGGTCCTTTTATCATCTGGGAGCGTTCCGTTCTTCAAATAGCCTTTTAAGGGATCCATCCAGCTAGGGGTTGGTTCCAATTGGAGTATTTGTTTCGCTTTTGTTAGCTCGCGGTGAATGCTCGGGTAGCTAAGGAAATCGATAGGGATTATCCTTTTAAGGCTGGAATCGACTGCCGAGCTCAGGGCTGCCAAAGCGTCAGCGTGGCTGTTCTGCCCCCTGGGGAACTGCTGGATGTTGATTTCTTCAAAGTTTGTCATCAAGTTTCTTACCAACGAGAGGTAGGCTGCCATCCTCTCGTCCTTCGCATTGTAGTCTCCACTTATCTTATTGGAAACTAGTTGCGAGTCTCCGAATACCTGTAAATGTTTTGCTCCTAGAGTTTACGCCCTTTGGAGACCTGCAATTAAGGCTTCGTATTCTGCTTCGTTGTTGGAGGCTGCAAATCTCAGCCTAATTCCTTGCTCGAGGACTGCATTTTCTGGAGTGATGAGAACAATTCCTACTCCTGCCCCCTTTGAGTTGGAGGCTCCATCAACGAATAGCTTCCAGCTTCCCCCTGTAGCCTGGCTGTTTTGTTCTGTTGGTTTAGGCTGGTCGAGAGGTTCTTCGCCCGTGAATTCAGCTATGAAGTCAGCGAGGACTTGACCCTTGATAGCTGTCCTTGGTTGAAATTGGATGTCAAACCGGTCGAGCTCGACTGACCACTTAGACAGCCTGCCTGACAAATCCGCCTTCCTTAGGACAGCCTTGAGGGGGTGTGATGTAAGGACGATGATCGTGTGAGCTTCAAAGTAATGCTTTAGTTTCCTTGATGACATTACTAGGGCGAATGCGAGCTTTTCCAATGGCAGGTATCTCTGCTCGGCGTCTAGTAAGGTTTTGCTCGCGTAATAGACTGGATGTTGGATCCCTGTGACTTCACACATTAGCGCTGAGCTGATAGTATGGCTGGATACAGAGAGATAGAGGTACAAAGGGTCCATTTGCTGTGGCATGACGAGCAGTGGTGGGGAGCTTAGGTAGGATTTGAGCTCGCCTAATGCTTGCGAGCAATCTGGGGTCCATTCTACCGTTTTGCTGCCTTTTAAGAGTTGAAAGAAGGGCTTGCATCTCTCGGAGGATTTAGAAATGAAACGATTCAGAGCAGCGAGCATTCCAGTGAGCTTCTGTACATCGCGGATTGTGCGAGGAGGTTGCACCCGTTTAATTGCCTCAATCTGGTCCGGATTTGCTTCTATGCCACACTTGCTGACCAAATACCCAAGGAACTTTCCTGACTGGACACCGAAGGAACACTTGCTAGCGTTGAGTTTCATTCGGTATTTCCTGAGGATTTCGAAGGTACTTGCCAGGTCAGAAAGGTGGTTTTCTTTCTCCTTGCTTTTGACGAGCATGTCGTCGATGTAGACCTCCATCGTGTTTCCCATCTGATTTTTGAACATTTTAGTAACCAGCCGCTGATAGGTTGCCCTTGCATTTTTTAGCCCGAAAGGCATGACCTTGTAACAGTATAAACCAACCGTCGTGATAAACGCTGTTTTGTCCTGATCTGGGGCATATAAGGGAATCTGGTGATAACCCGAGTATGCGTCCAGGAAACTCATTCGCTCGTGAGCTGCAGTGGCGTCTACTAGTTGGTCTATTTTTGGAAGAGGGAAACTATCCTTGGGGCAGGCTTTGTTGAGGTCAGTGAAGTCTATGCAAACTCTCCACTTACCGTTGCTTTTTGGAACTACCACTGGGTTGGATAACCATTTGGGGAACTGTACTTCCCGTATGGATCCTGCATCCAGCAGTTTTTCGACTTCCTGTTCTATTGCTTTGGCTTTCTCGGGAGCAGTTCGTCGTGCCTTTTGTGCTATCGGTTTGAATGTGGGATTGACGTGCAACTGATGGCAGACCATATTGGGATCGATCCCTGGCAGCTCGTAGGGTTCCCAGGCGAAAACATCTATGTTGCTTCTGAGTAAGGTTAACAAATCCTTTTGCTCTTTGTTAGTGAGTGAAGTCCCGATCAGGAAGACTCTGCTGTTGTCGCCTTCCCTAGCAATGACTTCTACCAGGTCCTCTACAACCCGTTCGGAGGGGAGGAGCCTGGTCTCTTCCACTCCGGGCCTTCCATATTTTAATTGCTATTTGGAAGGGATTGCATCTTCCTCCACTTTCTCGCTGGTTCGAACGTCTTTTTTCTCTGGCTTCGGTCGGATAGCCGCTATGAAGCACTTTCTCGCCATCGCCTGGTCGCCATGTATCTCCATCACTCCCCGCTCGGTGATATATTTGAGTTTCTGGTGGTAGGTCGAGGAGACTGCCTTCATTGCAGGGAGCCATCCCCTGCCGAGGATGGCTTGATATGGTGAATCGATGTCGACCACCAAGAATTCGATCATTTTTGAAACACTCCCAGCGAGTACTGGTAGTACTATCTTGCCCAAAGGCATGGTCATTTTTCCAGCGAAGCCGACCAGAGGGACAGTGGTTCCCTTAAGGTCGGCGATGTCCAACTTCAATTTCCTGAACAGGTCGATGTACATTACTTCGGATGAGCTTCCTTGATCGACGAGCAGTCTGTCGATATCAAAGTTGGCTATTCTGAGTGTAATGACTAAGGCATCGTGATGTGGGGTCCTCACTCCCACAAGATCTTCATCCGTGAAGACAATATGCTTGTTGTAGTTGATGTCCTCTGCTCGGCGGCGTTTTCCTGCCTGTGATTTCGCTGGATCAATTTGAAAAGCTTGCATTACTGCTGTCAGCTTCTTTACCTCCATCCGAGCTGAGTTGCCCTGGATTTGCTTAACATCGGATACTCCATGGATTACTGCGAATTCGTGTTCAGTGTCGTCTTCTAACACGTTGTCGGGTTTTGCCTCCTTGTGGACAGTCACCCTCTCTACCTTCCTTTCCACAAAGTCATTCAGATGTCCGGATTGGGCCAGCTCCTCGAGGTGGGACTTAAGAGCCTTGCAGTGCTCGGTCTTATGTCCCACCTCTTTGTGGAAGGTGCATCTCAGCGCATTGTTTCTTTTCGATGGGTCTCCTCCCATTTTTCGGGGCCATTTGACGAATGGCTCATCTTTGATCTTAGCGAGAATCTTGTAGATTGGTTCTTTGAAGACGGTGTTGACCGCCTGGAACGACTTTGCAACGTCACGGCTTCCTCCGTTTTTGGGGCCATTCTTGCTCCCATTCTTTCCTCCTTTTTCTGGTTATCAACTTTCTCACTTCCTTTCGTGGCGAGCTTGGCTCGACCGTTTTCACCTACGTTAAGGCGGGTGACATCTTCCACCTTTGCGTATTTCTCAATCCGGGCCATCAGGTCATCAATGGTGGTTGCTTCCTTCTTTGTCAAGGACTGGTAGAGGAGGGAAGAGCTAGGTAGCCTAATTTTGAATGAAGCCACTGCCACCTCTTCTGCGCAGTCTTCGACTTCGTTGAATAACTCCCAGTACCTTTTCGCGTAGTCTCGAAGTGTCTCCTGAGGAGTTTTCTTCATCGTCAATAGAGCATCCATCCTTTTGGGATGGGAGCTGCTGGTGATGAACCTGGCCGTAAAGAGCTCGGCCAGGGATTTGAAATTTCTGATGGATCGGTGAGGGAGTTTCTCGAACCATTTCTGGGCCACGTCATGAAGGCTCGAGGGGAAAATACGGCACATCAGCGCATCTCGATGATTCCAAAGGGTCATAGCCTGCCGGTACTACCTGACATGATCAATGGGATCAATCTTCCCGTCATAAATCTTGAACCTCGGAATAGCAAACTTTTTGGGAGCTTCTTCTTCTTCAATTTCCCTTGTGAAGGGCGATTTCATCTGGGTCTTGAGGGCTCTCCTGGCGAGTTCTCTGGTTGACCTGGTTCCGCGGTGAGCTGGATGTTGGTCCATTTCTCTACGGACCAGGTTTCGTATGTTGTCGTCGCTGCGAGCAGGGCTCTGATAGCGGCGAGCTTTTCTCAGTTGCTCGCGGAGGTCGTCGTCTGAGTCGCCACCTTCGAACCCTTGATGTTGCCGCCTAGGGCTCCTTCCTCGGCTGTGAGATTTGCTCGCCTGAGGGCTAGGAGTACGATAGGGGCGTCTCCTGGTATCAGGACGTAGTTCTTTTTCCAGTTTTTCCAGTCTTCTTTTCAGGCGAGCATTCTCAGCCTCATACCTGCGAGAAAACTCCCTCTGCTCGTGGAGCCTTGCTTCGTATGCATCGATCAATCTGGATATCTGAGTGGACCTCGTTGGTCCTTGACTTTCTTCTGAGGCTGGCCTTTCTAAACGAGCCCCTTGATTGGAACGTCGGACTTCAGACCTAATCCTGCGAGGAGCGGGTGGCTCCTGAATGTCTCCTGCTTGAGGAGCGTTGCTGCTGTGATCAGACATCTTAGATTTTTTTCTCGGTGTGGGCTCTTCTCAAGGAAAGATAAACGCTTCCCACAGACGGCGCCAATTGTAGATGCAATTATTATGCAGCACAAATAAATATGAAAGAGGTGACAACCAAGAAAAAACAAATAAAAGACCAATCACACAACAACGAAGATACGTGGTTCAGCAAAGAAGTGCCTACGTCCACGGTGGTTCAGTCAGTGTTATTTCTCTATAATCTGAAGAGTAAGTACAGAGAATACAACTTGTCCTTTGCCCCGGACTTGGGGTTTAATTTATACATGTATGTCTCGGAGTAGTGGGGGTGATAGGTTCCTCTTTATTAGCCATCTCCCTTTCATGGGATCGTGTACCCCCACAACTTTTCTTCATGGCATCGTAGAGTAAATGGATGAATACCAGAAGTGATGGGCCTGGGTTTTGGGCCGCTGAGGATGGGCTACTCATCCAGGCCTTATGGTGATAAAATCGGGGTACCCACAAAACTGATCTAGGAAATCTCTGAACACCCTGTTCATCAAGTCCATAAACACTGCTGGAGCGTTGGTCAAGCCGAAAGGCATAACCCGAAATTCATAAGAACCATATCTCGACAAGAATGCGGTCTTTGAGACATCCTCCTCCCTGATACGCAACTGATGGTATCCCGACCTCAAGTCAATCTTCGAGAAGAAAGAAGCTCCTCTCAACTGGTCGAATAAGTCATCGATTCGAGGCAACGGATACTTATTCCGTATCGTGACCTTATTCAACTCTCGGTAGTCCACGCACAATCTCAGTGAACCATCCCTCTTCTTCACAAACAAAACTGGAGCGCCCCAAGGTGAGGTACTCCTACGAATAAAGCCCTGCCCTAACAGCTGCTCTATCTGATCCCGTAACTCTCGCATCTCAGCTGGAGCCATACGGTACGGTGCACGTGCTATAGGTCTCGTACCCGGTAGCAAATCTATAACGAAGTCTATCTCTCGACTGGGTGGTAAGCCTGGTATCTCCTGAAACACATCTGAATACTCCCTGACAACCGGGATCGAATCTAAAGGAATAACAACCTCCTTAGAGGTATCCTCCTCTATGTAATACAGATGAGCGGTCGATCCTCCCTCTGGGCGAGGCATCGCCACTATAAACATCTCTTGCCCCGGAATGGCAAAAACAATACTCCCGCTGAAGCAATCAATCATGGCCCTATATGCTACGAGCCAATCCATACCGATGATCACATCGTGAACATGCATGTCTAACACTAACATGTCTGCAGGTAATACCAAACCACCAATCTCTACCCCCACTCCCCGATATATAAAGAATATAAGTGACCCACTCCCCAATGGTGAGTCGACACATGTAACTGTGCTCTCTGCCGTAGCTAACAATCCTAAGGCTTTCGCGAAGTGTGTAGCTATAAAACAGTGTGTAGCACCCGTATCAAATAACACCCGACCCATAGTGCCATGGATAGGAAACGTACCCTCGATCACGGGCGGTGCCTGTGGAACTGCAGCCTGGTGAACATTGTAGACACGTCCATACTGTAGCTGCCCCTGCTGAGCTGGGACTGCTGGAATGGGTGGCAATGCTGCCATCTGTGGTGGTGCAGGAAGAGCGGCAGGAAATATAGGTCTCTGTGGCTCCTGGCGAGCACCCTGCTGCTGTTGCTGTGGGGCTCTGCCCCTATCAGGACAATCCTGCTTCTTATGACCAGGCTTGCCATAAGTAAAGCACTTCCCTGGGAAGTTCCCTCCCCTCTGCCCCTGCTGTCCCCGGCCCTGGTGGCCATTACCGTTCCTCCCTTGGCCCTGTTGGCCCTGATGGCCGTTTGGACCCTGATGGCCCTGGCGGAAACCTCCCTGTCCCTGCCTGTAGTTCCCTGATCGGAACCTCTTATTATCCCCCTGCTGGGTACCCTGCTCATTCTGTCTCTGCCCCTGACCAGATTGTGCCCCGCTGGCACCATGTCCTCCAGTCCTGCCCTGATGGCTAGACTCTCCCGACCGTTTGCCCTCGGCCATATGAAAACGGTGGTCCTGGCAGTGTAACAATGCTGCGTTAACCACATCAGAATAAGTGGCCAACGATAGGTTCCCTAGCAGATGCTGACGGATCCTCCAATTTAACCCATCTGTGAACTTCTCTATCTTCTTCTTCTCTGTTGGAATCTCGACTGGTACGATATTCAACAGGTTAGTGAACTCGGCCTCATACTCGGCCACTGTCTTGCCCTCCTATTTCAAACTCATCAGCTTCCTCCTCATCTCGGTATGAATTGCGGATGGGAAGTACTTGTGGTCGAACCGCACCCAGAACTCCTGAATCGTGAGGGTATCCCTCTCCTCCGCGGTGGTAATGGACTCCCACCACTGTAGTGCAGATCCCACTAGCTTGAAAGTAGCTAGCACCTGTTTCTGAACATCTGTGCACTCATGCATCCTCAAATGCCTCTGTATGTCCTTCCTCCATTGGCTCGAGACTACTACGTCTGAGCTACCTGCAAACTCTGGCGGATGCGCTTTCTGAAAAGCATCACGTACACGCTCCCAAGCAGACGGGAATGCATTAACCTGTACTGGCGCGGCAACCGGCGCCTGAGGTGGTGCCTGCTGAATCACGGCAATCGCGGCATTTACCGCTTGGGCTACTATAGCAGCAACCTCAGCGGCGTTCAACATGCCCTGAACTGGAGCGGGCTGGGGTTCGGGCATTGCATTCCTGGGAACTCGTCGTGCACGTCGTGGAGGCATCTGAAATAAGAACAAAGTTTATAAGTTCGCTGTTTATAAACTTAAAATAGCTGAAGAACGAAGCATACACAAAAAGAGTACAACAGTCCTAAAATATAGGGCTCTATATCAAAGAAACGTAGCAGAAACATAATAGCCGTACAGATCCTAAAGGACACTAGAACCTGATGCTCTGATACCACCTGTGACAACCCGACTAATTAAATACCGGGTAGCTACTCCTTTATAAAATTAATTCAAAATGCCAAGTTGGCTCAGTTAATAGCATCACTGTCGAAAACATTTTATTATTACTAACCACCTAGTATTTAAAAAGCAAGTTGCCAAATTTTAATTAAAGTCCGATTAACATGCAACAAATGTAATGAAGAAATAAATAACACCATACACCATGCTGAAGTAAAATGAATGACCATCACAATAGAGTAAATAAAGTCTGGAGGAAAAACTCCTCACTACAATCCCATAACTGAAAGGAATAAACTGAAACAATAAATGCTAAAGTCTGAAAACTGACATATAAAAGATGTCTCTAAATAGAAATGGGCAACATGCCCTACAACTGATAGATAGTGACTCTGGAATCCAAACGATAGAAGCGTCTACATGCAAATCCCCGTAGCTTCCACAAACAGCTACAGCTCGTCACCTGAATGAGTATCCTATGCTTGGTGTCCCTGTGGCTGGGCACCTAAAAAGGTTTTACAAGAAAAAGATTTGAAAAGCAAACGGGTCAGAGCCCGAATGTGGAGTTATATTTTAAAAACCTGCAAGTGCTTTAAAAACATTTAAAACATTAAATGCAAAGTACATGTTAGGACGTGCACTCACATTATATTCTCACCTCTCGTCTAACTGTGCACTCCTAACGCAAGTACCCATCTATAACTACCCATACTACTAGCTAAGTGACAACATATCTAGCTAGACTGCCAAAGGTCCTGCCAATAATACTTGGTTCCATTTACATAATAATGCTCGTAATTAAATAGGGGTTTAACGTCAACTCAGATACTCAATGTGCAATATTTATAACTGTCAATTAACTCGTTATATTTCTCGAAACAATACCGTAATATAATTACAACATTAACATGATGCTTCTCATTATTTAAATGTATATTATTCACATCATAAATATACAATACAAGCACCCCGCAACTAAGCTGTAGTGCACACATACTCTGCTATCCATCCCGGTACATCACGTACATAAGGATCACATATTCCGAATCTCTCAGGAATAGTTCAGATAACACAAATCACAAATAGTGGAGGCGAACACAGTCACCATCACATGGGTCACGCACATACCTACGCTCCCATGATCATGCAGACTTATTAATATCACAATAAGTCCTTCTATGACCTATGTTCATCAAGGTACCAGTCTATATCCCCCCCCCCCCCCCCCCCGTAGGCACACAAGGATTAGAGGGTCCTAAGCGAACGTAACCTCCCGTGATAACAAGTATGGTAGGTATGTCATACACACAAGATTTTATGCTAAGCATCCACACATCTTAGATATCTCAATATTAATAAAGTTATACTCTACGTCATTATAACATTATTCCAAATCCATATATTTCAAGTATCCCGATAATATATAATTTAAATGGTCGACACGTCTCACGTCGTAATTCCTTAAACTTAAAACCTATCTCAAATAGACTATTAAGTCTCCCATAATTCTCACATATGACATCTTTATACCTAAGGTCTTTGCTTCTGCCCCAAACCTTATTTCATCAACTTATTCAAATTTGTACTATTAACCCAAATATTATCTCACATGACAAATTTCATTTATTAAGAAAAATTCCTCAAATTACATTCCAAATAAAGTCCCATCTCATAATCATGCCTACTGGTCTTCCTTAAAGTTAAGGGTATTCATAAAGTCTCTAATAATATTGTCCAAGGGTTAACACCACTAAAATTCAATTAAGGGAAAACTTCATTTATTCTGGGAAGGTCGATCGATCGACCTTGACCTTCGATCGATCGATTTGGTCGATCGATCGACTGATGAATGTCGATCGATCGATTACACGGCTATGGTTACGGACTGCTTCGATTTGCAGATTTGAACACATCCCAAAACTTATTTTTAAAGCATGATTCTCTAATATAACGTTATAGTAATGTCATATAACCATCCTACAACATTACTAACGTCCATAAATCAATATTTCAACAACTAAAGGCTACATATGGATCAATCTTCATCAAAAACCTAGTTTTCTAATTTATCTCAAGAACATTCATAAACCTCATCTTAAATCCGTTTTTGGTATCACAAAAGTCAGTAATTCTCTTAATATGATCTTCCAGTAACATTCTACATGCAACCTATATCCCAAAAATTAAACTAATAACTCCAATCTTATGGGTTTTTCATTATCTTCCAAGAACACATAAAGTTTTTGAATAATCTAACATGGAAGAAGCATTCTCCGAAATTTAAATGGAATAAATCACTTGCCTTGATTGTCTCTAGATTTGGTGTTGGATTTGTAAGCTCTTTCTGCAGATTTTCTGCAGAATTCCTCCTCTTTCCCTTCCTCTCTAAGCTTTCTTCTTCCAAAGGTGGCTATGGTGGCTAGGGTTTCCTTTGGGAGAGTTGGAAGACTAAATGATAACCTACGTAGCTTTCTAGGTTAATAAGGGTTGGTTATGGGCTTAGTGGGTCTTATCCACATCAGATTTAATTAACCAAATTTTCGTCACTTTTAATTCCTCAAAACATGAAATTACCAAAATACCCTTTAAGTTGCTGGTATGGCCTAAAAATACCCCGGGACCCAAACTATACCCCCGGCTAGTGTTTTCTGACTATCTTGACCCTTCCGGACGCGTTGGCGCACTCAAAACGACCATACGGATTATAGATTTTAAATTCACTTTTTATTATCAAAATATTATACCGTGACGCGGCGGTCCCACGCGTCTCAACAAAATTTCTAAAATGCCGTATATAAATCCCACGACAAATTTTATAATACCAAGTTCATATATAATCATATATGCACATAATCAAATACTAACTCGTATCACATTAGTATTTATAACCCGGATTAATTTCCAATTAATATACAATTTAATTAATTAATCCCAAAAATAAATATAGTCAAAAGTACGGGGTATTACATACCCCCCCCCCCCCCCCTAATAACTGAATTTCGTCCCGAAATTCGAAACTAGAAAGTACCTGCTAAAAATAGCTCTGGATAACGTTCGCGCATCTCATCCTCGCGCTCCCATGTGGACTCCTCGACATTGTGATGTCGCCACTGAACACGCACTAACGGAACTATCTTTGACCGCAGTTTCCTCTCGCTTCGGTCCAAAATAGCAATTGGCCCATCCTCATAGGAGCTATCCGGCTGGAGATCGATGTCCTCCATAGCAATGTGAGAATGAGCCAAATTATCTCTAAGGTATTTCCTCAGCGAGGAAATATGGAACACGTCGTGAATCCGATGCAAGTGCTCCGGTAGTCCAAGTCTATACGCAACCTGTCCGATCCGCTCAATAATAGGAAACGGTCCCACATTACGCTCACGTTTATCAATGTATAGTCATAAACTGTAACGCATCTAAGTTATTCGAGATTTCCATTATATTTTAAAGGATACTATTAATAATTAAGTATCGTATCTCTAAACGTAGGGGATAGTTGCGGTATCAATGGCATAATCGCATATCGGGCATTATATATACATCCATATTGTACTCCTCGATGTTGTTGTGGTGCCTGTGATGTTGGTGTGACTATCCAGGCTTCCTCATGTTGGGTATCCTGTCCTGTTACTTTATCTGGTTGCGATCAGTCCCTCCACCTATGACCCTGTTGTTCGCACTTATGACATTGACCCTGAAACCCTTTCCTTCTTATGCCTTGTTGTCCTTGCCGATTGGAACGAGGTTCCTCACCAGCTGAATCTGGGCATTCTCGTCGGGTATGGCCAACCTTACACATTTAAAACACCTCTTGGTGGTATCCCTCTTCTCCTGGCTTTGTTGGCTCTGGCAGGTTTGGCTCTTCCTGCCATTTTTATTGCCCCCCTGTCCTTGACGACTCTAAGGCACTTGTCGCTGCTACGGCGGTATTTTCCCTTTGTTGCTAACTTTAGCAATGTCATATTGATCAACTTCTCCTGTTCTTTTGCCCCCTGTAAGATGCACACTGCTATTTTGGTACTGCAATATTGTGATAGTCACTGCTTGTGCCACGATATTCGCTATCTCAGTGATTTTCGCTCTTTCTTAGTGTACCTGAGGTATATGTTGGTTTTGTCCCGCACTTGCTCCCTCGGCAGTGTTAGTTTGTACCTCCCTCACGAGCGACATCTGAAATTCAAATGAATTATTTAAGTCCATTGACCATACATAACATTTTAGCAGAATAACGTAGTCTATAAAATGTAACCAAGTAGTGCAACAGTCCTAATAATAGGGCTCTATATCAAAGGATGCTACGCGAAAAGCATAACAAGTCGTACATATCCAAAGGACTCTAGAACCTGGCTCTGATACCACCTGTGACACCCCGACTAATTAAATACCTAGTAGCTACTCTTTTATTCAAATTAATACAAAATATCAAATTGGTTCAGTTCATAGCATCACTCTCGAAAACATTTTGAACAATTACTAACCACCTAATATTTAAAGAGTGAGTTGCCAAATTTTATTAAATTAAATTAACATGCAACCAATTAAATTATAAGCTAAATGTCCCACATCCACATCACAATCATAATAGAATAATAATGGAATAAATAAAATGAGTCTGGAGTAACACTCCCCTGAATAATCCAAATACTGAATAAATCCCAATACAAAAGTCTAAATAGATAAATAAATCCAAAACTGAAATGAAACTGAAAGTGCGAGAATGCTATCTCTAAATGGAAATGGGGGACATGCCCTAACTGATGAATGACCCTGAATACAATCAAATGCAAAATTTGGAGGCATCTAATACCGAGATCCTGTAACTTCCACAACAGCTACAGCACGTCAATATAATGGAACTCCTATACTTGGCGTCCCTGTGGCTGGGCACCTAAAAGGTTTTACAAGAAAACAGATTTGAAAGCAAACGGGTCAGAGCCCAAGGTGAAAACAGTTTAAAATATAGCTAGTGTTTAATTGCATTAAACAGTAAATATTATATACATGTTAGTTACGTGCTCTCACATGAATTTCTTACCCCTCAACTAATGTGCACGCCTAACGTATATCCTTAACCCGTCCTAGTTGAAACTGAAATGCTGAGAATGCTATCTCTAAATGCAAATGGGTGACATGCCCTAACTGATGAATAACCCTGAATAGAATCAAATGCAGAATGTGGAGGCGTCTAATACCGAGATCCTGTAACTTCCACAACAGCTACAACACGTCAATGTAATGGAACTCCTATGCTTGGCGTCCCTGTGGCTGGGAACCTAAAAGGTTTTACAAGAAAATAGATTTAAAAGCAAACGGGTCAGAGCCCGAGGTGAAAATAGTTTAAAATATATAAAGTGTTTAATTGCATTAAACAGTAAATATTATATACATGTCAGTTACGTGCTCTCACATGAATTCCTTACCCCTGAACTAATGTGCACGCCTAACGTATATCCTTCACTCGTCCTAGTTATGTCGTTTACTAACTAGTCTCTGCCACTTCCTGTCTTCACAATATAATATAGGGGTCCATACATATCATTCCAATATATCCTGCATGTAACTCACCATTTTATTAATCGGATTAATTTATAACAATTACTAAAGGAAACTCATCTTTAATACCATTTAAAATGTCTCAATTATTCTTATTCACACTAGCAAAGAGTCCGTTATAATCAAAAGTATATCATTCTCAGCTTAAATATACAAATAGGACGCCCCTAGGCTAAGTTGCGGTGCACGCAAACTCTGCTATCGAATCCCGGTACATCACGTACATAAGGACTACGTGTTCTGAATCTCTCAGTAACCGTTTCAATAAACAAAATCACACATATTGGAGGCAAACATAGTTCACATACCCATGGGTCACGCACATACCTACGCTCCCATGGTCAGCTGACTTATTAACTCATAAATAAGCCATTCACAACCCTATGTCCTTAAGGTACCGATCTAAATCCCTCCGTAGGAACACAAAGATTAGATGGTCCTATTTTGAAAGCCGATCTCCCGTGATAGCAAGTATGGAAGGTATGTCATACACATAATAATTTATATAGTAACCATTCTGTAAGGCCCTAAAACACGATTAGTAAGGTTAATTACACGATTAAGTATAAGTTATGAGTTATAAGTTATAAATTGGTTATGTGGTTAAATGCATCATTAAAATATGTTTCTAAATGCATCATTGTGTTTATAAAAAGTAAGCTAGAGTGTTGGTGCGAAAGTGGCGATGTTTGGTCGCCAAATGTGAAAGTTATGAAATTTTGAGTAAATAATTACTCTTCTGTTCGAGCCCAAATTAGGTGCACTAGTTTTATGATTTTGGGAAAGCATGGTTGCTAATATGAAGATCACGGATTATGTGGACTTGGTGGATAGGGCCATGGTGTCAGAAAAGTCAATAAAAGAAATGCAAGTTGAACACTCGAAGAAAGCTAAACATGATGGTATAAGATCATATGGATGGGAGACGGGAACCTCAACTCAGAGTGTAGCACGAGGAGTACCTAAGGGGCAAGAATTTAAAAATAATAGAAATGCTCGTGGAAGATTTCAAGCTCGAGGTGGAAGGACTGGGATGAATCGGTCAGAAAATGCATCTGTGATGGGACCGAGGGCCATATTTTGTTATAGATGTGGTGGTCAAGGACACATGTCTCAGGAGTGTACAATAGCCGAGACGACACCTTTATGTTTCCATTGTCATCAACCGGGGAACTTACGAAAGAATTGCCCAGCGATGGGAGCTACAACTTCAGTTGGGAGTGTGACAGTAGGAGATAGGATTTCTACATCTAAGGTACACAGGGGAGGTAGAGGAGGCGTGTTTCAAAATCAAGGCCAAGGCAGAGTGTTTGCACTGACGCAACAAGCTGCACAAGATATGGCTAACGTAGTGACAGGTACACTTCCTATTGGTGATAAAGATGCTTATGTGTTGATAGATCGTGGTTCTACACATTCTTTTGTGTCTTTGCTTTATCTGTTGCATCTTAATAAACCATTATCATCATTAGATTCTGGTTTAGCTATTGTTACTCCAGTGGGGGGGTTGGTTTTTATTGAGAGGATATATAGGGAGTGTGTGGTACGAGTGGGTGAAAAAGAATTACTAGTTGACTTATTACCTCTCGATATGCGTGACTTTGATGTAATACTGGGTATGGATTGGTTAGCCTCATATCATGTATGTTTGGATTGCTTTAAAAAGGAGGTAGTGTTTAGATTACCGAGTGAACCTGAATTTAAATTTATTGGAGAACGAAATGTCACTCCAACATGTTTGATCTCTGCTACAAAATGTTATGAACTGCTAAGGAAAGGATGTGAGGGTTATCTTGATCATGTGTTGGACACACGACAAGAGGCTAGAAAACTATCAGATATACCAGTAGTTAATGAGTTTGAATATGTCTTCCCAGAAGAACTCCCAGGGTTAGCACCAGACCGTGAGTTGGAATTTTCAATTGAGTTGGTACCAGGAAATGCACCAATATCTATTGCACCATATCGTATGGCACCTGCAGAATTAAAAGAGCTAAGAATACAGTTGCAAGATTTGTTAGATTGTGGTTTTATAAGGCCTAGTGTATCACCGTGGGGAGCCCGAGTATTATTTATGAAGAAGAAATATGGAACTATGAGACAGTGCATCGATTATCGTCAATTGAATAAGGTGACTATCCGTAACAAATACCCACTACCCCGCATTGATGACTTGCACGATCAGTTGCAAGGAGCCAAAGTGTTTTCCAAGATCGATCTCAGATCCGAATATCATCAATTGAAAGTAAGAGATTTTGACATTTCTAAAACTGCTTTTCGTTCTAGGTATGGACATTATGAATTTCTTATCATGCCATTTGGGTTAACAAATACACCGACCGTATTCATGGATTTGACGAACCATATATTTCACCCATACGTGGATTCTTTTGTTATTGTCTCCATTTACGATATTTTAATATATTCTCGTAGTAAGGATGAGCACGAACACCACCTGCGTATTATTTTACAGACCTTGCGAGAGAAGCAGTTGTATGCTAAATTTTCTAAATGTGAATTTTGGCTAGACAGGGTAGTATTTTTGGGGCATGTTATTTCTGCTGATGGTATTTGTGTTGATCCCAAGAAGGTAGAAGCAGTAATGAATTGGGAAAGACCAACTAGTGTGACAGAGGTACGTAGCTTTTTGGGATTGGTGGGCTATTACAGGAGGTTTATACCGGGGTTTTCTTCTATTGCATTACCATTGATTAAGCTTACCAGAAAGGAGAACAAGTTTGTCCGGAGTGACGATTGTGATAAAAGCTTTGAAAAATTAAAGGGTAAGTTGACATCAGCTCCAGTATTGACTATCCCAATGGGTACAGAAGGTTTAGTTATTTATAGTGACGCCTCGTATCAAGTACTCGATTGTGTGTTAATGCCACATGGAAAGGTAATTGCTTTTGCTTCTCGACAGTTAAAGATAAATGAACGCAACTACCCTACACACGATCTTGAGTTGGCTGCAGTAGTTTTTGCATTAAAGATCTGTAGACACTACTTATATGGTGTTAGTTGCGAAATTTTTACTGACCATCAAAGCTTAAAATACGTGTTTACTCAAAAAGACTTAAACTTGAGGCAAAGAATGTGGATGGAACTTATAAAAGATTATGATTGCACGATACATCACCATCCAGGTAAAGCTAATGTTGTTGCTGATGCTTTGAGTAGAAAATCTCTAGGCATAGTATCTTGTATTTATTGTATTCGAGTTGATCTGCTGAGAGAGTTAGCTTTAATGGGGGTGGAATTAACTTTGAATGAGTCTTACGAAATAGTAGCACATTTAAATGTTAGACCCACATTGATAGACTGGATAAAACAAGCACAGGCAGGAGATACAGAATTGGAGAAAGTTAGAGATAATATGGAAAAGGGTAAAGCAAATGAATTTTCTATTCGGGATGATGACATTGTTATGTATGGGAACCGTTTGTGTGTACCTAATGTGCCTGATTTAAGAAGAACGATTTTAGAGGAAGCCCACTGTTCTTTATATGCTATGCATCCAGGGAGCACAAAACTGTATAGAGATTTGAAACAATGTTATTGGTGGTCGGGAATAAAACACGACATTGCAGATTTTGTTGCTAGATGTCTAGTTTGCCAGCAGGTGAAGGTGGAGCATCAGAATGCAAGTGGTCCCTTACCTATTCCTGAGTGGAAATGGGAGCATGTTACTACAGATTTTGTTATAGGTTTACCAAAATCATCACGAGGGTTTGATTTTATTTGGGTTATCGTTGATAGGTTGACTAAATCTGCACATTTTCTTCCTGTTAAAACTACTTACTCCATGGATAGATATGCCAAATTATATGTGGATGAGATTATTAGACTGCACGGTGCACCTGTTTCTATTATTTCTGATCGAGATACTAAGTTTACTTCTCACTTTTGGCCTAGTTTACAACAAGCTTTGGGGACTAAATTGAAATTTAGTACAGCTTTTCATCCTCAGACTGATGGGAATTCAGAAAGAACGATCCAGACACTCAAAGACATGTTATGAATTTGTGTATTGGAGTTCAAAGGCAGTTGGGATGACCACTTGCTACTAATAGAGTTTGCTTATAATAATAGCTATCATTCGAGTATTGAGATGGCTCCTTATGAAGCTTTATATGGGAGAAAATGCAGAACTCCAGTGTGTTGGACTGAAGTAGGAGAACAAAAACTACTTGGACCAAAAATTATACAGCAGACTACGAAAAAGATAAATCTTATCCATAATCACTTGAAGGTGGCGCAAAGTAGACAGAAAAGTTATGCAGACAACCGAAGGAAAGAATTGAAATTTAAGGAAGGTGATCGAGTATTCCTACTTGTTTCTCCTTGGAGAGGGGTTATGAGATTCGGGAAGAAGGGAAAGTTAAGTCCCAGGTACATTGGCCCTTATGAGATAGTGAAACGGGTTGGAGCTGTAGCTTATAAATTGGCGTTACCACCAGAATTTTCCCGGATACACGATGTTTTTCATATATCCATGTTACGTAAGTATGTGCCTGATCCTTCACATGTGTTTACTTCACAACCGATAGAGCTTCAAGATGACCTAACCTACGTGGAGGAACCAATTGTTATTGTAGATCGAAAGGAGCAAGTGTTACGTAGTAAAACCATTTCACTAGTTAAGGTGATGTGGAGAAGTCAGAATGTGGAGTATGCCACCTGGGAAAGGGAGGATAACATGAAGAAGCAATATCCTTTCTTGTTTGGTAAGTTTCTTATGATTTAAATTTCGAGGACGAACTTTTTATAAGAGGGGTAGAATTGTAAGGCCCTAAAACACGATTAGTAAGGTTAATTACACGATTAGTTATGAGTTATAAGTTATAAATTGGTTATGTGGTTAAATGCATCATGAAAATATGTTTCTAAATGCATCATTATGTTTATAAAAAGTAAGCTAGAGTGTTGGTGCTAAAGTGGCGATGTTTGGTCGCCAAATGTGAAAGTTATGAAATTTTGAGTAAATAATTACTCTTCCGTTCGAGCCCAAATTAGGTGCACTAGTTTTATGATTTTGGGAAAACACAAGACATGAAAGTTGTAGATGTTTAAGTTATATACTCATAGACACAAAGTGAGAGTAAATCGGGTCCCTAAATAGTGCGTTATGTTGATTTTACGAGGCAGGACAAATCTGTCATTAACGGAATTGTCCTATTGGACCCCTTGCCCAACGAATCGCATAATACCACCTTAAAGTGGTCACATAGCCACGTTTTTAAGCTTATAAGTCAGACCTTATAATCTTTTTCATTTCCTATTACAATCTTGAGAAAAAATATGCTTATGGAGAGAGAAAAAGAAAGTTAAGGAGGAATTTCATTGAAAATTCACCATAAATTGAGGAATTCTCATAAGGTAATTACTTCTTAATTAAAGTTGGTCACATGGATGAGTTCTACACTTGGCATGTTTTTATTTTTGATTTGGATATATATTTTAATGATACCCATATTGTTGAATTGTGTTGGAACAAGGATGGGTTAAGAACATAAGTTAAAACTGGAGCTAGGATCGTAAATGCATACTTTAAAGTTCTAAATTTACATCATCTTTTCGTAAAGTATTTTGATTTATAAAATTCATTAATATTTCTGCTAAAACATGTTTATTATATGTTTCCATGAATTATACCCAAGGTCAAGGTTATGTATGCTTAAAAATGTTAAGTTATGCCTTAATGTTCTATTTTGACCTAGTTATGCTAAAAATGGCATAAATCATGGAATACTTATTGGAATTGAGTGATTCTAGTTGGAGAGTAAAATAGACTCATATATGTATAACATATCCGAAAAGTGTGTAAAAATATCAAGTAATGAACCTTTTGTGATAGTTTGAAGTTTATGTTTAAAATCTGCCCTAAAGGAGCAAGAATGCATACCAAGTGTTTGACGTTTTGCTCGACATAGAAAATGAGCCCTAAAAACTATGAAACATTAATTTTATATTATTAAATGTGTTTACTGATATTGGGTGGAATATCATGCAAACTTATGTTGTACAAAAATTATGAAAATTCCAGGAAGTTGAAGTTGTGTTGTTGTTTTTCTTGAGAAATGATTTGGAAAAGGTTGTAATAAAATGGGCATAACTTTGTCTAGCGAATTGGTAATTTAATTCCATAAATTGTGTTAGAACCCTAATTACTTGAGTGTTATAGAAATGTGAAGTATCATATTTATTTCCTCCTTAGTTATTTCTGATTGACCAAATGATTTGATGTATTACTAGGTTTAATGTTAATTGGTGTATTCGAATACTAATGACATTGACTTGTTAGGTGGGGAAGCAACTAATACTACCATATCAAGGAAGTAGTTTGGTATTAATCTTAGCACCAAATCCAAGGTGAGTGACCTATCCTATGAAATATAGATGCTTATATGTTCATATGGAAATGTGTAGTTCAATACATGTGTTAAAATGCTTATGGGGGTGATGTTGTATTTAGGAAACATATGCATATGATTAAAATGTTAAGTGATGTTATTTAATGTTAAGGACTGTGGTGGGTCCTACATGATGTGGCGGTCCTGTTAATCCAACTTAAAGGTTTGTGTACTCGGGCCTAATAAAGGGATGAGGTGGTCCCCAATAACTGTGGTGGATTAATTGAAATGTGGCGGGTCCAGGCTTGCGAGAGTTTCACAATTCCTGTTGGGTTATAGCATTAGAACAAAATAAAAATGGTTATTCAATTTGGTTATAGGTGTAGTATATGGTCATTCACTAAGCTTATATTGCTTACACTCCTGTAATGTTGTGTTTTAGGTATGCCTATCGTTTGGAGTTCACTGCCACGTTAGGACCTTAAAACGGGGGAGTGACGAATATCTAATATGGGTTGTATATCAACAAGGTTTTGTGTCAATGTGAAACAAAGGAACTTGTATATGTAAAGTTGTTTAGTACTTGTAAGTTATATGTATAGGTAGTTATGTTTTCATCTAAACATGCCTTTGGAAAAAAAATCTTTTGCTATTTTGTGAGAGATTTACAGTAAAGTACATGTTTATGGGAAATTATCTCTAAATAAAAGGACGATTTTAACTTAATTAAGTCGGGACGCGACACCTTCACACAACTTAGATAATTGTTATATCATTAAAGGTATATTCTCAGCCCTATACCATCAGTCTAATTCGTACACTATTATTATTATTCCAAATTATACAAAATATATTCTGCCGATAAGTCTCACGTCGTATAGTTTCGAGTACTTAAAACCTATTTGAAGAGGTTACTAAGTCTCCTACGTATCCCACACATCAATTCAGTACTCTGAGGTCCTTATTTATGTCCCAAATCCTAACTTATCACTCCTATGAATTTAAATCATGTTCTCGCATTATAAAAGTGGAAATTACTCGTCGGATACTCGTAAATTCAACATTACATCAAAATTCTAATATGTTCCGGGCTTCAAATATATCCCTATTGGTCTCCCTAAAGTCCTAATGTATTCAAATAATCCCCAACTACAACGTTCAATGACCGAAAACACTTTAATTAAAAAAGGGGGGAAAAGGTCACAGTTTCTTGGGAGATTGATCGATCGACCTATGGGTGTCGATCGATCAACCTATGAATGTCGATCGATCGATCAAGCAGGTGCGGGTTTTTCTTCGTTTTCAGTCCCAATTTTGTCCCAAATCTTCATTACAAGATGTTAAATCCTAAAGTAAGCATATGGGGTTATTTTACAACCTAATTACATGATTCTTAACGTTCCAGAACTCTTAATTCATCATCAATTAGACTTTTCTTGGATCAAATCATCATATTTTCATGAAGAACCCTATTTTTCTATTTTCTTCAAGAATCAACATATACCTCTTCATAAATCCGTTTTTCACTAAGCATGATTTCTGATTTCATTATTAGAATACTTCCAGAATCAAACTACATACAACTCCTACCTAGAATTAAGGTTTCATCTCCAAGTTTCATTAGTTTTTAATATTATCAAGGATATCATCAAATCTTAAACTATCATGGATAAATTATTCGCTGAACATTAAGAATCAAATCACTTGCCTGGGAATTGATGTTTTGATCCGTTGATGACGTTAAGGCTTGGTTCTCTTCCTCTCTCCGGTCATAAATTCGACGATAGTGGTGGTGTGTGGTGGTTATGGCCTTGCAACCTTCCTTGGAACTTTTCCTCTCTTTTCACGTTGCCCACTACTTGATTTTGACAGATAATGGCCCTAATATTGGCTGATAAGTAAAGCCTAAATTTTGTCTGTCAAAATCCTTTAAAAATTAAAATGACTAAATACCCTCCCGGGTTGTCGATTTGGCCTAAAAATGACCTAGGACTCAAAGTAACCCCCCCCCCCCCCCCCCCCGCTAGTGTTTTCTGACTATTTCGACCCTTTCGGATATGCTGGCGCACTCAAAATGACCATAAACTTATAATTTACGTTTAAATTCATTTAAAATGATTCCTGACGCGACTGACACGCGCGTCCCAAATAAATTTCCCGAATTATCGTATTTATGACTTGCGATAATTTTAATAAATTCCATAATCATATATTACTATATTCACCCAGTAATATTCAACATTATTATCATAATCAAATACCAACTCTTGTCTCGCTAGTATTTAAATAGGGATTAATTTTCAAATAATTATCCCATTTAATTTAATTAATCCCATTAAATTAAATTAAGGGACCTCAAACGAAAATAAGTAAATCACCATGACTTGCCTCCAGTCGTATGGCCTCCATACCCAAAGGTATACAAACTGACTTCCTAGTATGTCCCACTCGGGATATGGGTACATCAGCAGTTGGATCAGGGTAAATAGGAATTAGGTAAGCTTGTCACAATCATCGGGGTACCCCCGTAGTAAATATCCTATGCGCCTAATACAATCCTTCTTATTTATCCCCCCCGGGGACATACACACTCACACTCGATATGTTTGCACATAAATCAACTAAATGGCAATAAACCTTACATAGTGATTACTAAAATAGTGTCTTAGATCCTGGTTAATCAATTTTTAATTATTTAAAAATTAATTGCCTTAAATGTTCCAAAGTCGTTCGGACAAAATCGTAAAGTCATTCCAACGAAACCCCCAAAATCGTTTGAACCAGATTCCCATATCATTTGAAGTAGAAGCCAAAGTTGTTCGAACCAAAATCCTAATAATTTGAATGAGATGTCCTTTCTCGTTCGGACAAAATCCCAATATCATTCGAACGAGTTCTCGCAGAGTTCATCTTCTCCAAAGTTCATAAATAGCCATAACCAACTTAAAACTAAGTTTAAAGCCTTAAAAAATCATGATATCAATTATCCCTCCAATCTAACATGAATAAACATATTACTAGCGCATATAAACAAGTTTTAGATGATTAAACCAACGAATAATGATCTAGTTACACATTATAAGGTTTGAACCCTGAGCTCATGGTTTCAACAAGGTTTACCAAATTCGTTCTCATATTTGACTCAATGAGTTATTAAAGATGAGATTTTACATGCTAATAATATCATGATTCATATCTATAGTTATTATAATACGATTTCATGCTTCGATTGAGGGAATCGCCATTAAAATAACATTAGTTCATCAACATGTGTTGTGTATGTAAAAATTATCTCCCCGCGTGGATCAATGAAATTCAGACACCTTTCATCCTAGGTGGCCTCGTAGCTTCCTCGATTGGCATCAAAAGAACGTAGTCAGCAGGAAGGCCAACCAACTCCAGAATATAAACAATTACAATTATCAAAAGTTACTCCAGAATTTGATCCATCAGGGATCTTTCTTTTTTCTCTAAACTCCTCCAACGAACCCTCATCCACAATGTAAACCATGGTGGAAATAGCAAAAATGATGAAAAAATAAAGAAATAGGGAAAGAAGGCTTACATAGATGTAAAAGTAACCGCAAGAACTAAAGAAAATGATAGCGAACGAACGAACAGCAAAAGATCGTACAAAGAAAGCTTGAGAATGAAGGAAAACTCTAAGTGTATAAAACTTAAGGAGAAGAAAAATGGAGGGAAATTTCTACCTATTTATAGGTTGCCTTGATAAACGAGAACGAAATGATTAACTGAATGAACGATTGAGTTATCGCCGGCTGCAGGCTTCCCGAAGCTTAAAAAGACCATCGTACCCTTTGGTGACTCAAAAAAGTTCGAATTATTTACAAAAATCTCATTATCAACAGTGCCAATGAAAATTTTTACAAGTATGGGAGGTCGGCACTGCCGACCACAAACTAAAACAGTACGTCGAGTAACATTCAGAGCAAATACTCCTTACTTTCGATAAATCATCAAGCATGGAGCATTGGGGGCTTTTGTTGTATGTAAAAATTATCTCCCCACGTGGATCAATGAAATTCAGACACATGTCATTCTAGGTGGCCTTGCAGTTTTCTTGATTGGCATCAGAAGAACCTAGTCGACTGGAATGCCGACCAACTACAGAATTTAAACCATCATGAATGTCAAAAGTTACTCGGCTGGAATGGCGACCAGCGCTGAATTATAAGAGTCTCGTTTATTTTACACAGATGTAAATGCCTGGAAATATAAAGGCATTCCATCTAGGGTTTGACACCACGATAAATACGGAATATCCCTCAGCTCAATGGATAATTTCAATCATTCTCAAACACCCCATACTGAGTTATTGTAATCAGAATAAATAACACTAACAGTGGACGTATGCTTTCTCTATAGCCAGTGTTCTAAAAAATGCGCCTAGGCGTGAGGCTTTTTAGATATGCCAAGTTTTGGCCCTAGGCGTGGTCAATGATAGTCAACGTTTTTTGGGGTAAGGCGTGAAAAAACACGAATTTTTTAGAAGTAAGGCGTGAAAAAGTACGATTTTTTTTGTTTTTTTTTTAGTATTTAAAAAAAAATTGTATTTTGACTTACAAATATATAGACATATTTTTAAGGTACGTACCATTTTAGTATTTTTAATAGCCTTGTCATGGTCAAAAAATATTAAAATATATTTAAAAAGGCCAAAACGCCTTTTCACGCCTTTTTACGCCTAAGGCTTGGCCTTCACGCCTCGGTCACGCCCCGCATTTTTTAGAACCTTGTCTATAGCCAAACCACTTTAAAAAAACTCTACTCTTGTGTGCTTAATTAACATTGCTCTTATTATTTATATATGATTATAAATTGGATTACTCCATTTTCAGACATGAACAGATTGGCGACATCTGTAGGAACGACTGCTACTCATTATTCTCTACCTTATATATTTTATTTTTTGGTTTAAAGAATGAATATTATTCCTGAAAGTAGCTTGGTGGCCGCAGGCAACAATCTAGAAATATTCGCTTCCCCTGGTGAGAAAAACCTTCATAGGATCCTGTACCATTTGGCTAAAGGATAGCAGGTTATGCAAGAGTTAATCAGACAATTGTCTCTCACAATGCAAGAAAAATCCTCCAATTTCAGAAGAGACTTGCCACCTGTAAGGATATAATTTTATAAATGTCCGGGGTAAAATCTAGGAATTTTCTATTTGTCCTTGATCACAGCATGTATGTCTGATACCGCTACATTCGTCATGTCAACACGATCAACCACGACGGCATTGATCTGAATCCATGCATCCACCATCTTCACACTTGCACCATGCTACATGCGATGTGCTGCTCAACCATTCCCACTACTCCACGACGCGTTGTTGGTAAAATTGTTTATTGGATTTGTTAATATTTGCATAAATATTTTGGAATGTTTTAAAAAATATCTTTCCAAGTCTGATTTATTTTTAACACAAAAGCAGAAATTTCTCTAAGTGTAGAAGCGGACTTTTCTTGGTCGTCTAGCTCGTTCGAACGACGTCGCTCTGTCGTTCAAATGACACGAGGATGTCGCGCGATCTCGTTCGAGCGACACGTGGTCTCGTTCGAGCGACGGTGCCCCCTCATTTTTCGTATAACTATCCGTACACATTCTGCACGTTTTTCCAAGTCTTTTTCGTACACATTTCTGCGATTTACAACCCACAAAATAGACTTCAAATTTTTAAGGTTTAATGCCTTTTTGATTCATAAAACCATTCCCATATATGTGTGTGAATCTTTAAACCTTCAAAGGATCGTTTTTACTCATCTGGAGTAACTCGTGGAGAAGCCGATTCTTTTACATTGCTGCCCATCTGGAGTTCTTGCGGGAGATTCCAGCCGACGACATCAGAACCGACACCCGAGGGTATTTCGAATGTCACTCATGTTTTCAGTATAATCGGTGTAAACTATTCTTTACAAATTATATTGAAAATAAAAAAGGTTTTGCCCCTTTGGGGGATTTTTCCTCATTTGTGTGTTTGTTTGTGATTGAATATTCTTGCATGATCATATTGTCTTCAATCACACCTAAATACATGTTTAGGATTTAATTGAAAAAACTGAGTTTAATTAAATAATTTCTTTTATTGAACGAAAGCGCACTCTCAAATTGGTATCAGAGCCAATTACACAATTATACCGTGTAATTTTCCGAAAAAAATTTCTGAGATATTGATTTTTGAAAATTTTGATTTTTGAAAAAGGCCCTGTTCAAAATGGAGAAATTATATAATAAAATGCCAGTTTTTTACTGAACAAATTATGCTTACTGGAAAGCCCGCATGAAATCTGCTATAAAAACCATAGAAGAAAGAGTTTGGGTTTTAGTTGAAAGAGGGTGGACACCACCCTCCATCATTGTTGACAACGTGACAAATTTAAAATATGTGACTGCATGGACTGAAGAAGAATTTAAATGGTCAGCTTTTAACTCTAAGGGTCTTAGTGTTATTTCTGGATCCGTCACTCCTGATGAGTTCTGGTGGATAATGACGTGTACCAGGTCAAAAGAGGCATGGGATGTTTTATAGCTTACCCATGAAGGAACTAATGTCGTGAAAGAATCAAAATTGCAAAACTTAACAACTCAATTTGAAACTATCACCATGCTTGAATCTGAATGTTTTGATGAATTATATGCTAGATTATCTAATGTTGTAAACACTAGCTTTAATATTGATGAACACATTCCTAATGCTAGAGTTATTAAAAAGATTCTAAGATCTCTACCTAAGCGTTTTATCCCTAAAGTCACTGTGCTAAATTCTATAGGTAATTTAAACACGCTTAAATTAGTGGAATTAGTAGGAGACTTACAAACGTATGAAATTGATATGTTTTCTAAATCTGTCAATCCTAAAGATAAGGTAATTGCACTTAATGCCCAGGATAGGAAGAGTGAGCGGTCGATAAGCAAGAGAGTAGAGTCATCTAGAAAAAGGGAGATAGAAACATCAGATTTTGA
This sequence comes from Sambucus nigra, assembly GCA_949130495.1. Taxonomy (NCBI): domain Eukaryota; kingdom Viridiplantae; phylum Streptophyta; class Magnoliopsida; order Dipsacales; family Adoxaceae; genus Sambucus; species Sambucus nigra. The sequence continues at coordinate 377,103,663 of OX422212.1, forward strand.
GTGTGGCCTTGATTTAGATGATTTGGCCTTGTTTGCAAAAAATTTCAACAAAATTCTCAAATTCAAGAATAATGAAAATTTCAAAGATAAAACGAATTTTGAAAAAAAATAAGTTTGAAAAGAAAAATGAAAAAGATTTTAAAGACCCTCATAAGAAAGACGGTGAGAGATGTTATGAGTGTGACGGTAAGGGTCATAGAGCTTTTGAGTGTGCTACTAGGATGAACAGACTTGCCAAAGAAAAGGGCAAAGTTTTCCTTAATGCTACCCTTAGTGACGACAATGAGGTTGAGTCGATGGACTTTGGAGACGAGTCATCGCATGATTGTAACTTCATCGCATTCATGGCTAGTCATGTGAGTACCTCTAGTGCTCCTCACGGTGATGAGGATGCTACTTTATAGGGACACCTCGACAGTGAGAACGATGTGAGTGAGGGGGAGGATGCTGCAAGTGAGAGCGAGAGTAATCTTCAACACGCCTACGTTGAGTTATATACTGAGTCATTTAAAACCAAAAAACGTAACAAAGCGTTAGTTCTTAGGATCACCGCTTCAGAGGAAGATTTAGGAGAAGCGAGCGAGCGATAGAGAGAGAGAGAGAGAGAGAGAGAGAGAGAGAGAGAGAGAGAGAGAGTCTGCCTATGTTGAGAGAGAAAGTCAGTTTAGAGAAAGAGAGAGACTGTTTGGATAGAGAGAGAGTTTTTTGAGAAAGAGAAACGGGACTTGACTAATCAATTGGCTAGTCTTACGAGTGAGCTTCATTCCTCCCTAGAAACTCGAAAGAAAATTGAAGCCCTTGTAGCCCAGCTTACTCATGATCTTAAGAGAGCACGGGAAGTCAAGGTTCAAATTAAGGACAGATCTGGAAAGATGATCCTCGATCTTGATTTAGGTTTTGGTGATAGGCAAAGAATAGGTTTTTATGATGCCTCCACGTCCCAAATAGCACGTGGACCAGTTCCTGAGTATACTACAACTCCATATGGCCATCATCAAAAACCATGAAGGAGAGTTCAACTAAGAAAAGAAAACCAAGGTATGCCTAAGACTGTGTTCTTTTGTACGTACTGCAAAAGAAAAGGCCACTTGAGAGAGTATTGCTATAGTTTGGGTTGGACTTCACGTACATATGCTCCACCACATCATATTGGTGATTTTACCAGACTGAGAGAGCATGTTGAGTTTGTATCCGTGACATCACAGAGTTTGATGGAAGAATTCCGACGGATGTCTTTGTCGTTAGTGAATGCTTCTCGCATCCCGGCTAAAACCAACAACAACAAGGGTAAACAGAAGGTTACCACTTCTTGGGTACCTAAGAAAGACAAAAAGGCCCTTGTTGTTCATGTCGCTCTCAAAGCACATAATACCTCATAGTGGTATTTCGATAGTGGGTGCTCTAGACATATGATCGGTGATATCTCATTTTTTACCTACCTAGAGGATCATAAGGAAGGTAGAGTCACCTTTAGAGATGGGAGCAAATCTAGCATCGTAGGATGAGGTATAGTAGAGTTACCAGGATTTCTTAAGCAAGAAAATATTTTGTAAGTCAAAGGTTTGAAAGCAAACCTCCTTAGCATTAGCCAGTTGTGCGACGCTGACTTTGTCATAAAGTTTGACTGGGACGCGTGTAATGTCTATAATCAAGCCGGTAAACTTTTATTGCAAGGGTGAGGACAGAGGATAATTTCTATGGGACTGTGCCCAAGTCCTCACTTGTCTGTAACAGTGCCACGATCACTCCTATGGATCTATGGCACCAACATCTAGGTCACGTGAACTTTATAGATTTAATGCAATTAGTTAAAAAGTACCTAGTACGTGGCATACCAAGACTTGGAAAGCCAACTTCCATGGTTTGTGGACCCTGTCAGTTGGGAAATCAAATTCGTAGCCCCCACAGGAAGTTGAATTCCATTACCACTTCACGAGTACTTGAGTTGATACACATGGATCTTTTGGGTCCTACTCGTACTGAGAGTCTGGGTGGTAAGAGCTACATCTTAGTGACGGTAGATGATTTCTCCAGATATTCGAATGTAGGTTTTCTGAGAGAGAAATTCGATGCTGTAGAGTTTTTAACGACCAAGTGTCGTGTCCAGTAAAACCAACACGAAGTCACTATTAATAGAATGCGTAATGACAACGGCACTGAATTTACGGAGCAAAAAGTAGATGTTTACGGTGATAGCCTAGGAATCAAACATGAGTTTTCTACTGTAAATACTCCTCAACAAAATGGGATTGTTAAGAGAAAGAACAGGACGATTCAGGAAATGGCTAGATCTATGCTTCTAAGTCGTAAAGTTACTAGGAGATTTTGGGCAGAGGCAGTGTCTACTGCATGCCATACGATGAATAAGGTTTACCTTCGTCCACACACACTTAAAATGCCCTATGAATTATGGACTGGAAAGAATCCCAACCTTGCATATTTCCGTGTTTTGGGGAGTAAATTCTACATCCTACGGGGTAGAGAGCAATTAGAAAAGTTCGACTCCCGAAGCGATGAGGAAATATTGCTAGGATATTCATTAAATAGTAGAGCGTACTGGATCTTTGACCTGAAGAGCTCTAAAGTGATGGAGTCAACAAACGTTACTGTGCAAGATAACGAACCATCGACGTCCATTGACTCCACCCATTTAAGTGAGGATGACACAATCCTTTTTCATGATCCCACTATGTCTCCCACATCCATGGTGGACCTAAATCCTATTCTAGGGGATACACCTTCTTGGGTTCACAAGCGTCATGATCCGTCTGCCACTGTTGGCGATCCCACTTTATGGGTCAAGACTCGTGCTCACTTAGAGAATGTTATTAGCCATGTCTGCTATATATCTAAAGTCGGGCCCAAGAATCACAAAGAAGCACTCAAGGATGAAAATTGGATATCTGCTATATAGGATGAGTTGCTTCAGTTTAAAAAGAATAATATCTGGGAACTTGTCCCCTGACCTAGTGAGACGAATGTGATAGGTACCAGGTGGATTTTCAAGAATAAAATGGATGAAAAGGGTACCATAATCAGAAACAAGGCTAGGTTGGTCGCTCAAGGCTACACATAGATAGATGGAGTAAACTTTGGGGAGACATTTTCTCCTGTTGCGAGGCTTGAGTCTGTCCGCTTACTACTCGCCATCGCATGTCATCTGCGCTTCAAGTTATATCAGATGGATGTCAAGAGTGACTTTCTAAATGGCATTCTACAAGAGGAGGTTTACGTGGAACAACCAAAAGGGTTTGAAGACCCTAAGCACCCGGAGCACGTATACTATCTGAGGAAAGCCTTGTAAGGTTTGAAGCAAGCAGGGTGTGCCAGGTGGGCAGTGGCACAGGGCCCATTTTACAATAAATACCAGTATATGTATATGTTAGAGGTCCAAAAATATTTTATATATATTAAAAAATATATTTTTTTAAATGAGTTTAGTTTTTTAGGGGCCCATTTTTTCAACTATTCAAAAAAAGAATGATACAACTTCTCAAAAAAACTCACCCAACTCATTTAAGATTACCAGTTTTTCAGGAGTCATTTTTTTAACTACCCACAACATCTTTTTGGTTTCCTCTCTCTCTCTCTTTCTTTTTCCAGCGCACACTCTCCCTCTCTCCTCTCTCCTTACGCCTCTTTCTCTCTCTCTCTCTCTCTTGCAAGTTTTCTTTTTAAATTTTTGCAGAAGTTGGAGGTTGTCCATTACCAGTTTACTAGTGTACGCAAGTTGGAGGATATCTTCTTTTTTCATTTGACAGTTGTTTTCTTCTTTTGCATTTGCAGCAAAAGGTAAGTTGTCTTCTTTTGCAAGTTGTTCTCTTCTTTTTTCATTATTTTTTTATACATATGTTAATCTTTTTTATTACTATTTTTTTTAATAATATGTTTTTTTAAATTCATCAATGTTTTACTAATTTGTTTTTTATGCAATTAAATTTTTTTATCAGGTTGCTTCTTTCTACATTAATCAAGTCGGTGAAATTGGAAAGGGAATAAAAGGCTCAAAACATGTGACATTTTTTCATATTTTTTATATTCAATCAATTGAGATATTTCTAGACTAAAATTATCTATTAGATTCGTTATTAATTGCGTATTTTATTTTTATTTATAAATTTATAATATTTAGAAATGTTACCAAAAAAAACAAGCATCCAGATATCAAAAACGAAAAAAATAATTGTATTTTGCAAGTCGAAATGCTAGAAAAACAATTTTCAATGAGTTTTTAGGTATTTAATATTTTTGTACAATATTTTTTTGGAAGGGCCCTAAATTGAGTATCACACAAGGTACTATAAATCTCAGGACCGGCCCTGGAAGCAAGCACCCCGTGCTTGGTACGAGAGGCTTACTTCCTATCTCTTAGCCCGTGGCTTCAAGAGAGGGGGAGTTAATATGACGTTGTTCCTCAGGAGAGATGATGGTGCTATTTTGGTTGCCCAGGTCTATGTGGACGACATAGTATTTGGATCCACGTGCTCCCAGCAAGCTCACCACTTTGAGGAGGAGAAGAAAAGTGAGTTTGAGATGAGCTTGGTAGGTGAGATTACTTTCTTCCTTGGTCTCTAGGTTTGTCAGCTAGAGAATGGGATGTTCATCTCCCAATCCAAGTATGCTAGGACCTAGTGAAGAAATTTGGTTTAGACTCCGCTAAGCATGCACGTACACCTATGATTATGAGTACTTCTGTCAAGCTTATTAAGAACACCTCAGTCAAGGACGTAGAGCAAACCTTGTATCGGAGTATGATAGGTAGTTCTCTACTTGACTGCCAGTCACCCTGACATAGCCTTTAGTGTTGGAGTCTGTGCGCGATATCAGGATCCCCAAAAGAGTCACACTTACTCGCTCTAAAACGTATTATCAAATACATGAGTGGGACTCTCTCCTACGGTATTTGGTATTCCTTTGATATCGATGACCATTTGTCCGCCTATTTGGATGCCGATTGGGCCGGGGATGTAGATGGTTGTAGGAGCACTTCTGGTGGGTGTTTATACTTTGGTTTTGCTCTTGTCTCCTGGCTGAGAAAGAAGCAAAACTCCATCTTTTTGTCCACTACGGAGGCTGAGTACATCTTCGTCGGGAGTTATTGCACGCAACTCTTGTGGATGAAGTAAATATTGGAGAATTATGGGATTTTACAGGACACCATGACCATCTCCTGTGATAACACGAGGGCGATTCACATATCTTGTAATTCGGTCCAACATTCGCGCACAAAGCACATCAGGATACGCGAGCACTTTATACGTCAGTTAGTTGAGGAGAAAGTCGTATCCCTGAGTTTCGTTCCCACCGACCTTCAGTTGATCGATATTTTCATGAAACCTTTAAATGCCCTTAGATTCGAGAGTCTTAGGAAGTGTTTAGGGATTTGCACAGTTGACTGAGGGGATGGTCCTTGTCTAGGATAGGATGCATTGTCATGTTCATATCATATGATTCCTATTGCTAGTTTGTACCATTTGTATTCTTATTTTTGCTTTTTATATATTTTTTTTTAAATTCCAAAAAGATTTTCTTTTTATAAAAATTTTAGAAAAGCACAAAAAAGATTTTTGTATTTTGTTTACACCTCTTATGGATGAGCATTTAAGATAGCCGAGACACAACTTCCATTTCCATTTTTCACGTGACTGTTTGATAGTGATTTGAGATGCTACATCATTGCATCCATGTGTTTTACATTATTTGGAGTCTTTGAGATGTGATTAGTGATATCTTTCTACATGTTTGGCTCCTTATCTCCTTTATTGCACACATGCATGACTTTATTTGATTATTGTACTTGTCTATCACATATTGGCTTGAATGTTTCCATCTCAATTCTGTCTATACAACGAATCATATGCGATAAAACTTGACAAGATTAAAATGCATGTAAAAACCGTTTGGTGAGATTATGTGTTATGTTATCAACGGTGAAGGGCTACGAAAGGTACTCATCTATCATTTGCGATTAAGCCGCCGCTTAAATTGGACCTAAAAATTGAGTTATTTTCATTATTCGGGGTCCAAAGAGGTTAAAAGAGCCCGAAAAATTTTAAGTCAATAAAAAGCAATACATGTCGAATATGGGCCATTAGGTTTCACCATCAATTCTGTAATGTTTTAGAATTTAGATCACCTCTACACAAAATAAATCTGAGGGAGTTTGGTTGGAGAATTTAAATAGGTTTGCACTTCCTTAAAAGTCCTGAAAAAGCATTAAATAGTTTTGGACGTTATTGGTGTGGAAATCACTTTGAGCTTTGATTTGATGATTTGGTTGAGTCAATTTCTTATAATTTCATCTTTTTACACCTAAGGAAGATGTTGAGTTCATTCGTTAGAAATATCCGATATTCATCGTGCACATATGGTATGTTTGTATGCATTGATTTTCCTATCGAATTTGCTCACATACCTACATTTTCGCTATCATCAACTTGGTTGTTTTGTGTTTATTCATGGTGTGATTCTCTATTGCATAATTTGTGTGAAAATTTTTGACAAATTCAAAAATAGAACATTTATTACCTTGTGGCATTCTCCATTTGCTTTTATTTGTGCTTCTCACATCTATCTATTTGGGGGCATCATAAAAAGGGGGAAATTAATGAATTATGGGGGAGAATTGTTTGGTTGATTAATGATTTACTTAAGCTTAATTGATTCAATTTTTGCATATCATTATATTTCAAACTGTTGCGTGTCACAGGTATCTGCCTTTTTTCAGGTGTGTAGGTACAAAATTGATGATTATTGGATTGCACACCCTGATGAGAAAAGTTGAAGATATGAAGATGTTGAAGTTTGGTTTACGCATGTCAGTTAGTATTATGAGTTGGAGGTTTTAATGGGGATATTATCTTATATGTCATTTGCTTTATGGAGATAGCATAATTTGGATTTTTTATATATGTAATGGCATAGACATAGGGGGAGATTTGTAAGGACATAATTTTATAAATGTCCGAGGTAGAATCTAGGAATTTTGTATTTATCCTATATCACAGTACGTATGTCTGATACCGCTACATTCGGCACGTCAACACGATCATCCACGACGGCCTTGATCCGAATCCATGCATCCACCATCTTCACACATGCATCATACTACATGCGACGTGCTGCTCAACCGTTCCCACTACTCCACGACGCGTTATTGGTAAAATGGTTTATTGGAGTTGTTAATATTTGCATAAATATTGGGGAATGTTTTAAAAAATATTTTTCAAAGTCTGATTTATTTTTAACACAAAAGTATAAATTTTTCTAAGTGTAGAAACGGACTTTTCTTGGTCGTCGAGCTCGTTCGAATGACATCGCTCTGTCGTTCAAACGACATAAGAATGTCGCGCGATCTCGTCTGAGCGATGCGTGGTCTCGTTCGAGCGACAGTGCCACCTCATTTTTCGTATAAATATCTATATGCATTTTACACGTTTTTCCAAGTCTTTTTCGTACACATTTCTGCGATTTACAGCCCAGAAAACAGACTTCAAGTTTTTAAGGTTTAATGCCTTTTTGATTCACAAAACCATTCACATATATGTGTGTGAATATTTAAACCTTCACATGATCGTTTTTACTCATCTGAAGTAACTTGTGGAGAAGCCTATTCTTTTCCATTGCTGCCCATCTGGAGTTCTTGCGAGAGATTCCAGCCGACAACATCGGAACCGACACCTGAGGGTACTTCGTATGTCGCTCATATTTTCCGTATAATCCGTGTAAACCATTCTTTACAAATTATATTGAAAATAAAAAAAGGTTTTTCCCCTTTAGGGGATTTTTCCTCATTTGTGTGTTTGTTTGTGATTGAATATTCTTGCATGATCATATTGTCTTCAATCATACCTAGATGCATGTTTTAGGATTTAATTGAAAAAAATGAGTTTAATCAAATAATTTCTTTGATTGAATAAAAGCGCACTCCCACCACCATCACCAGTTAGAAATGAAAGGAGTTACCATTCCCGTTCTTCTCATGACAGATCATATCATCCTAGCGCAACTTCTTCATTCTGATCAACGGATTACTGTGACGGTAGATCTTTTTTCAAAGATAGGCCAATTGTATCTGAGAGGCTAAGTAGGAAATCTACTTTTAATCGTCTAGTAGGGGTGTGGATCGGTTCTAAACCGACCTATTTGGATCAAACCGAATCCAATCCAATGAAAATCGATTTTTAAATTTTGCAATCCAATCCAAACCGATATTGAGTTAAAATCCAATCCAATTGTAATTGGATTGGATCGGGTCTTTTTAATCGGTTTTGAGTATCTAATTTGGGTCCCTTTTTTTCATAGTTGGATTGGATTTGGATCCAATCCAATCCATTTAACTTATCTAATTGGATCCAATAATCCAATCCATATTTTTGTTTATTTTAGTATATTTGATAAATTATAATTCCAATTATCCAGATTTTTTTTTCAAACCAAATAATAAATTATAAACCATAACTTAATACAAATATATTAAACAAAAGAACTAAATACAAATAAGCCTTCACACATAATCTTCCCAAAACATTCAAATAAAATATTACAGTAGCATTCAAACAAGCCTTCATATAATATTAGAGTAGCATTCAAAATATTACAGTAGCATTCAAACAAGCCTTCACATAATCTTCCTAAAACCTGCCCAAAAGCAATCAAACAAAACCTACCTAAAACTTGTATAAAATCAAATATTACAGTAGGCCAAAATATTACAGTGCTGCCAAAAACCCATCTCATTCAGCTTCCCAAAATCTTCCTAAAATCCTTCACATAATCTTACCAAAACTTCCAAGATCCATGCTTGTACCAAAAAATCATTAGGCTCCTTCTACTCCAATAGAGCATTCAAACAAAAAATTAGCACTAGTAACTGAATATTAATGGAAAAATGGAAACTTTATAAAATTAAAATATTACCTGATTCCAAGTAGTACTAAAAGTTGACTCCCGAAACTATCGAGGTGGACGAACCCAAAATCTATATAACGAATTAAACAATGACTTGCCATCAAACAAAACAAGGATAAAATGAACTTAAACAAACATAATAAGTATTAATCAAATTATTACCTGATTCAACATCATCAATTTCATCCATTGATGTACGAAGATAAATTTGAGGCTTTGTACATATCCAATTTTGTGCGCAAATGAGGGCCTCCACGGTCTTTGGAGACAAAGAACTCCGAAATGGATTGAGAATTCTACCACCGGTACTAAATGTATATTTAGAAGCTACCCTAGAGACGGGAATAACTAAAATATTTCGTGCAATTAAAGATAAAATCTTATACTTTAGTGAGTTAATCTTCCACCAAACCAATATATCAAACTCCAAATCAGTGGGGTTCTCGCAAGACTCCATTAAGTATCGGTTCACCTCTGCTTTGCATTCTTTCTCATTTGTCTCTTTTAACAACCTCATAAAACCTGCATTAAATAATTCATCAACTGCAACACTATCAACCTCAATCTCATGTGCTATTTGTTGTGAATTGCGATTTTGTACGGGTTTACTAGAGTAAAGCAATATGTAGCGATCGTACAAGTCGTCCAAACTCTTTCTCACCTTAATTATCAACTCACTAACCTTATCTTCCCCAAACAAGGCACTCAAACAATAACCCAAAAAACTTTCCTTAAGCCGTGGATCAAATAAGGCAACAATAAATAACATCGGGTTAATAACTGACAAAGAACCCCAATATTTGTCATATTTCCTGCCCATATTCTCACCCATTTTCTTTCAAAAAAGGATCTCTAGTATTAGCCCATGACCTTATTTGAGTGCGAATCAAACTCAGTTGTCTTAAGAAAGAAGTAGAAGTAGAATACGATGATCTGTAAAACTTAAGTGTTGCACCATAAAATATTTCAAAAATTTAATGAATGAGCGGGCGTGTTCCCAATCTTCAAAATCTGGAGCACCTCTCTCACTAGACAAGCAAAACTCACGGCGGTATTGTGAATTGTCTACCTCTAACCATTTAGATACTTTTTAAAAAAATTCAACCGCCTTTAACATCAAATAAGTAGAATTCCATCCTGTGGGAACGTCTAAGCAAATAAGTTTTTTCGATGATATCCTTTCCTTTTTCACAATAATCCTTAAACTTATCTAACCTCGTTGGGGAATCCCTAGCATATCTCACCACATTAGGAATTCTAGTAATAGAGACATGATATCCCTTCAAACCATCGGTGATAACTAGATTCAAAATATGTGCACAACACCTCATGTGCATAAATTCACCCCCCAAATTTCCCCACCCCAATTGTTAACTTTTTCATACAAGTACGCAACAGATACATCATTGAAACAACTAGCATTATCAACCGTTACCGTAAAAACCTTCTCAATATCCCACCCCAATAGACACTTCTCCAAATGTTGGCCAATTGTTTCACCTTTGTGATTTGGCATTAAGCAGAAATTTAGAATTTTTTTTAATTGCAAGTGATATCTATATAGAGAGTTGCCAAACACATGTAATTAAGATTTTGCAAAGACACCCACATGTCCGTGGTAAGACAAACTCGCTGCCCCAATTTCTTCAATTAATTCCTCAACATATCACTTTCATTTATGCAAATTTTTAAGCAATCTCTAGCTATGGTGTTGCGGCACGGGATTGGAAATCTAGGCTCAAATACATTAAGTACATTTATAAACCCTTCATTCTCAATAAATTTAAAAGCCAATTCATCTATAATAAACATTCTAGCAATTGCATCCCTACATCTATCAACATTATAAGATGTAGCCACAAGAATTGATACACCCCCTCTCCACTTTTTTTTTGTTGGAAGGATAAGGTCTTTGTTTTTTTGTTCCCTATTAGGATAAGTGGGGCATGCACGAGTTAAATGGCTCAACAAATTAGATGTTCCATTCTTTTTACTATCACAAGTATAATGTTTGCCATAATAATTACAAGCTACATGGAATCCATCGACTGATTTTGTAAAATGATCCCACACGATTGAGGGAGGCCGAATTGGTTTATTTTACCTCTAATAGTTGCTTCTTGTTGACTCAGTAGTGAACTAGGTTGTTGAGATGCATCTTCTTGATCCACTTGATCACTATTTGAACCAGTGAGATCGGGCGAATGATCATTTTAAGGTATTTTATTAATTTCTCTATTAGGATTATCATCCATCTAAAAAAGTAAAAGAAATAGCTAACAACACATTCAATTAATTATAATATAATATGAAATACGAATAAAAATGAAATTGATGGTTTACATTCAAATTTACCTGATACGATGCTCCTGAAGATTGAGCCGTGATTACTCTTCAATGCACAATGAAAAGTAACGGTGTGTGAGAAACCTGAGGATTGAGCCAAAATGGTCAAATCTATTTTATTTTTTTTAAATGGTAGCAGTAAACAATGAAAAGCCCTACTAGTTTTAAAGGAGTAAACTTGAAATCGTGTTTTCCTGTTAACAGTTTTAAAGGAGCCAAACACTGTTAACAGGTTACTCAGTGTAAGACAAAATTGAAAACGTGTGATAATTGATTAAGTTCGCAAATTTCTAATATAGCACACTTATTGAATTTCAGCCCCTAAACATGCATCTAAGGTGCGTGTGTCAACCCATAAATAAATAAAGCATGTAACACAAAAATTATGCTGAGACACAGAATTCAGGAAAAAAACCCTTTCGGGTAAAACCTTTATTTCACTATGAATATACAAGCCGCAACTTACAATTACATAGAGAAATCTGCAATGGATCAACGCGCAGCCAACCCACAAAGACACGCAGTCTTCAACTCAGCAAGAGAATACACGCAACACCCTCCAAGGACTCGCAGCCCAATCACTAAAGGTAGAACCGCAGCTCTCCTCAATGACACGCAGCCATAAAACTTTGTAGAGACTCCCTTAGCAATGACACGCAGCCCTCGGTTGCAAAGATCTCTCCACAAAGATGAACAACAACAAAGTTTGTGTTCTAGGGTTCCAAAAAGATTCACAAAAGTAATTGGGATTTTTGGTGTGAATCAAAAAGAGTCTTGGGACTCAAAAAGGTGAAGACTTAGAGTATTTAGGACTCTGAAAATCGTCTTGAAAAGTCTTAGAAAACAACTCCCCGTAGTGGGTTTTAAATAGGAAAACTTTTAGCCTAAAAAATCTCTAACAGATCTGGCCGAATTTATCCCAGTCGGATCGGTCTGGCTTGATGGCGGATCGGTCCGATTTGACCGGACCGGTTCTTTTATTAAGAGGCGGATCGGTCCGGATGAGGTCGGATCGGTTCGGTTATTTCTGCTTCATCGGTTTGCATTCGATCCGGGGTCTACTGGACCTTGAGCCAGCGGATCGGTCCGGGTATAGGGCGGACCGGTCCGATTTTCCCAGAAAAATAAAAACTTTAAAAAACCTCATTTTTCTTGAAAAAACTTACTTCTTATTTTTATAAAAAACATTTTATAAAAATTTCCCAATACTAAATATGAACTTTAAGGAACATAAAAACAAAATTTTACCAAGTTCATTCTCGCAGAGGCTATGATGTTGAAGATGCTTTGCTATTCGGATCCGTTGATGTAGATGGAATCTTGAGTTTCTTCAACGGTGTAACGGCGTACGACATACAAATTGATAATGGACAAAAATGTCCTTACAAATCTCCCCCTATGTCTATGCCGGTACATACATAAAAAATATCCGAATTATCAACTTATGACCTATACAAATCTACCCTCCCATGAACCCTAAAGATGGAAAGATAAAAAGGTATAAATCTTCATCGTTTGTTCTTCAATCTTCAACAATCATTAAATCTCAAAGCTTTTCTCATCAGGGTGTGCAACATATTGATCTTCAATCTTCATACCTACACACATGAGACAAAGCAAATACCACGTGACATATCGAGTTTGAAATGAGATAAACATGGATATCAATATATGATAAAAACATAAGCAACATCTCAAAAACTCCCCCAAAATTCAAACTCCCCCATAATATGATAATTCTTTCTCCCCCTTTTTATGATGTCCCCAAATAGACAAATGAGAAGAATGAATCAAATAAGCAAAATCGGGGTGTCATGGTACAAAACAAATACAAACTATTTTTTATTTTTCAAATTTTTCATACAAAGATAGGATACCAGTTTGAACAAATATGATACAAAAATCACACCATGAATTTAGACTCAAACAACCAAGTCATGGAGACGGAATGAATGGGTGTGAACACATTCTATAGGTAAATCAACGTAATCAATCATATGTGCACGATGCATATGTGTACTCCTAACGAATGAACATCAAAGGTATCCTTAGGTGTAAAAGATTGTTGAATTTAGATGACATCGTCTTATGCAAATCAACAAATCAAAGTCAAATGATTTCCACACCAATAACGTCCAAAACTATATAGCGCATTTTCAAGAATTTCAAGGACGTGCAAACCCGTTTTAAATTCTCCAACCAAACACCCTCATATATATTTTCTTTTAGAGGTAATCTAAATTCTCAAACTTTGGAGAATTGGTGCAAAAACCTAAATGGCCCATATTTTGGCATGAATATCTTTTTATTGCCTTTAATTTTTTTCGGGCTCTTTTAACCTCTTTGGACCTCGGATAATAAAATTCCTCAATTTTTAGGTCCTTTTTAACGGTGGCTTTTGCGCAAAGGATAGATGATTACCTTTCGCAGCCCCTCCCTGTTATCAAACAAATCACACAAACTCACAAAAAGGTTTTTATATGCACAATTTCCTTATAAAAATTATCGCGCTTGGTTCATTTTAAAGACAGGATTGGAGTAAAAACACCCAACCAACATGTGATAAGACAAGCACAATAATCAAACAAATCCGTGCATGTGTGCAATAAAGGAAACATGAGTCAAACTTGTAGGAAGTAACACTTAATTACATCTTAATGACTCCAAACATTATAAAGCACATGGATGAATTGACCTATTGTCTCAAAACACTATCAAATAGTCACATGAAAATGGAATGATGTTGTGACTTGGTCATCCAAAGTGTTCATCCATAAATGGCGCAAACAAAAACAAAAATCTTTTGATGTAGATGCAATCTTGAGTTTCTTCAACGGTGTAACGGCATACGACATACAAATTGATAATGGACAAAAATGTCCTTACAAAAATGGCATAAACCTTAACAGTTTAAAGGAACCAATGAAGACATCTCTCTCTCTGGTGCAGAATCATTAACAGTTTACTCAAGTTTTAAAGGCAAAGAGTAAACCATTAACAGTTTACTCTTTGCTTTGTCTTAAAAATCGAACCATAAAAATATGGAAGCCCCAAGCTTAAAAATCGAACAATACAACTGTTAATTAAAAGCCCTAAGCCCCAATCAAACCATACAAAATTGAACCATAAAAATCGAATAGAGAGAGAAGCATAAGGGGAGAGAAAAAATCAAACCAACAAGAACAAATCAACTCATATTACTCGTGTCAAGAACAGAGAAGCGTAAGGGGAGAGAAGCCTAAGGGCTTTTGTGTGTGTGTGTGTGTGTGTGTGTGTGTGTGTGTGTTTTGTGTATATATATATATATATATATATATATATATATATATAGAGAGAGAGAGAGAGAGGGGAGGAAAGAAAAAAATTACCGTCGGAGGTGGAGATCCGATCAGCTCAGCCGTGTAAGGGGCGGTGTAAGGGAGAGGAGGAAATCAGCCATGTAAGGGGGAGGAGGAGAGTGAGAGGAAATGTGAGGATGGGAGATCAGTCGTAACATGAGGAAATGAAATCGAGTAGGGTTTTTCAATAAGAGAATATATGTTGGGGTATTAAATCGGGTAGGGTATTGGATATTTTTTTTAACTACATTCATTTTAATTGGATCGATTCGGTTTTTTAATCGGTTTCTTATCAAAGAATCAAAATAGATCCAATTAAATCAATTTTTGAAAATCTAAATCAAATCCAATCCAATTGAGGTCGATTTTGTAGTTGGATTGGATTGGATTGGATCGATTTGGTTTGGATTCTGCACATCCCTATCGTCTAGGTCCTCGAGTAACTAGAGATCACCACAGGGAGTAAGAATGTCAATGTGAACATAGAGAAGGATCTGTGAGATCAAGAGCTAGTATGAGGGGTTATGTGCGTGTCGAGAAGTCCTCTCAGGAGGAGAGTTCAGCACATAGACACAGTAAAGCCACTAAATTTGCTTTGGTAAAATCCAAACCAGAGGAACATTCCTATAAGGGATCCATGCAGCGACTAGAAGATCGGTTGGGGGAAATAATCAATTACAAACCCGTTATAAAGGGGCTTTGTTAAAGGCTCGCCTTTCGTCTAGGCTATTGTGGACTACCCCACACATTCCAAGCTCAAGACACCGGTGGTCACTCCTAAATATAATGGGAAAACTGATATTGTTCTACATATTAAGCAGTACCAAACTGCTGCTGACATTTATTTTGTCCCCGACGAGATGAGGTGCAGGGCTTTCTCCAGTTCCATCATAGGTCCAGTCCATATATGGTATAACAATCTGCCTAGAGGTAAAATTTTAAGTTTTCACCAATTAATCGAATTATTCATTGATAACTTTTGCTTTGGGTCAAGTCGATCTGGAGTGTTACTCATCTCTTGTCCATGCACCAAAATCCTGGAGAGAGTACCTGGGATTATATTACATGATTTAATAATGAAAAGTTAGAAGTGGTGGATTATGAAGAAAAATAGTTATTGCAGCGTGAATGAGTGGGTTACTGGAAAAAGATCTTTACTACGCCCTGGCAAAAAAAACACCCAAGACTATAACAAAGTTAATGGCTAAAGCTGGAAAAAATATGAACTTAGAGGAAGCCATGGGAGCAAAAGAGTAAACGGAGAGTAAAGCTGAGTGACAGAAGAACAATTCATTCGAGAAAGACTAAAAAGATAAGAAGTCTGACAGGATTAAGAATTTCAAAGAGTATACTTCGCTCACTAAGGGTGTTCACCACATCCTGGAAGAAATCAGGGGTAACAAGGATCTGAACTGGCCTGTGAAATTGAGGACAACTCCCAACAAAAGAGATAAGTCCAAATATTGTGATTTTCATCGCGATCACAAACACACCACTAATAGTTTCATATGCCTCAAAAATGAAGTTGAAACTCTTATTCGGAAGGGGAAAGCTGACAAAATTTATTGATCGAAATAGTAGTCAAGATACCATGAGGAGGTCTAAGTCACCCAATCGAGGCAAAGAGGATGACAAAAGGGCACATAACAATGATTATTAAGATAATCCCGACTTACCGAAGAAGCTTGACGAGCTAAAAATGAATGTAGTTATGATCTCCTTTGGTTATCATCTTATCGCAGGTATGGACACAGGTAGAGGAGATGGATTTGCTAAAAGAAAGGTGGACTTGAATGAAGCCAAAGCTTATCCCACTATTAGGCAGATTGATATGGTTGAGAGCAGTGATGGTTAGCCTAGGAAAGTCAACAAAGACAAGTTGGTGATCGACTTCTCCAAAAATAATCTGAGTGGGGTACTTTATCCTCATGATAATCAGTTAATAATTACTTGCAGAATTCACCATAGAATAATGGCTAAAGTTTAATGGATGTTCAGCTGATGTAATATTCTACAACAGTATCTAAAGCTTAGGGATTAAAGATAATAAGTTAGAACCGTATCACAGGCCTCTTATAAAAATTTCTAAAGAGAGGGTATATCCTCTGGGAACCATCAAGTTAGAAGTATTGGTTGACACTTGGCCGTCGAGCAAGATGGAACGAATTTGCTTCTTCGTATTGGACAAAAATATACCTTCAGCCTATAACATAACCCTTAGTCGGGTAGGGTTGAAGCAACTAAAAGCTATTCCATGTATTATGCATCAATGCGTGAAGAAACATAAACTATCATGCTAGATGATTAGAAACCAGAAAGGACCACCCAGATTGGCTCAATACAAAAACCTCTTGTGGCATCAAAAAATATCATAATAGAGATTATACGAAAAACAATCACAATTAATAAGGAAAGCAGAAAATCACACACACAACACAACTATGTATGTGGTTCGATAACTTGCCTACGTCCACAGAGAGGTCTACTATTTTATTAAGTATCTCTCAATATGGTTGGTTACATGCCCCTATGCCCCGAGCCAGGGGTTATAATTTATAAATGTAGAATCCTAATTATTCAAGTAATTCCACGATTCCCGTGATGATCCATGAATCCCTTTAATATCTCCACCAGATTATAGGGGATTGACTTAGTTTAAGGGCAGTGTGGACTGCACATGCATGTAGCTTCGTCGCTGGATATAAGGTCGGGCTTCTCTTTGCATCTGTTAGGCTAGGTCGGCCGTTGTTATGGGCTTTGAATAAAATTTGATCCCCACAATTGCCCGTAAAATCCTTGGACCATAACTTGTGTTAATGGATTTTATAAGTGGCTTAGAACGCGACCGTATTAGTGGTATATTCATAATTCATTGAAGAAGGATAGGTGCGCTTGTCTTTCTGTGAGATATTGAAGCGCCAAATCTTCCTCAAGAAATGTAAAGCGTCACTTGAGTGTTTGAAACTAGTTTGTCAAAAACCCAAGCATTAGTTCATCATCCATGTTCTTCTTTATGCACATTGTGTCTCCAAGCTTCATTTCTTACTTTCACTTCTTCAAAATCAAGACTTTCTTAGCATTTCCAAGTCTTCTCTCTATCTTGTAAGTTTTAGACTTCTTTTTTTTCTAGCTTTCTTTCTTCTGCGCATCGATCTTCTACTGTAGCTAGGGTTTTTTGTGTTTTTCTCTGATGGTGATGCTTGATAATAAATCTTTGCCAGAGTTTAAAAATTGTCACAATATTCCTGACTTAGTAAAGATAGAGTGTAAATCAATCCCCATAAATGTTCTCGGCCTGAAATATGGTCATTGGATTCATATTTTGTTAGTCTCGCAAGGGGGTTTAACGTTTCCCCCTAATTCTCTGTTTTTACATTTTTTTAATATTTCAACATAGTTCCTGCTTAGTGTTCACCTAATATGTGGAAGATTGTTAATGGAGTTCATGGGATAAACCAACTTTATGGCACCATCTTAGGATTAGTTGAGATTTGCTATTGCTACTCCTTCTCTCGCACCAATGGTAGCCTTATGTACTTGAAGGCAAGAAGCCCTGATAGGGTATTGGTAGTAAACCTACCTGATTCCCATAAAGACTATTGGTCTGAAGGTTTATTGCTAGGAATTAGCAATTTCCTCCGTAATCAGGGGGTATAAGGTACTTGGGACCTCGAATTCCTACCTTTGGGGAGGAGTATATAGTTTATTGCTTATTTTCCTTCCTCTATGTGCAATTCTTCTGATTTTTCCTTCTTTTTCCTTTATAGTGAAAGCCAAGAACCAAGAGCTAACTCTTCGCGAGATCCGAGCTGCTGAACTTCAGAAAGCTTGGAGGATAAGGGACCCAATTTCTGAAGGAGAACATCCTCGGTCCGCTGCATTTCTACTAGATTATAAGAATATTACTTCCAACTTCATCGCTCGTCCAGTGGACTCAATCCCCCAGCTAAAGGTTCAAGAAGAGGAGGTTGGTGGTACCTCTGACCCAAGTGAGGTAGAGGAATTATAAGAGAGAAACTCGGGGAGGATAGTGAGGAAGGGAGTGGTGGAGATGAGAGCGATGAGGAAGGATCCAACGAGGGAGAATCCAATGAAGAACAAATGGATCTTTCGAGGAGAAGAATTTTAATCCAGGATAATAATAATGACGATGATCTGCTATCCAACAGAATGAAGTTCCTCAAGCAGAAGGCTGGGGATTCTATCGGTAGCTCCAAGGTGGTAGCTCAAGAGAATGAGGTGGAGAGGAAAAAGGAAGAAAGGTATGAGAAGCGCGCGCGCGCGCACGAGAGAGAGAGAGAGAGAGAAGAATATAAGAAGAGAGAATGAGAAAAAAGAAGAGCACGGGCCTTAAAAGTCTTAATAGTGCCTTATATTGCTGTTGTTGAGGGATCCTCGGTGGCTGCTGCCCTTCAACTCGCCCCTCTACTGTTGGAGAAAGCAATACTCACAGCTGACAGCGAGCACTCATCGAGCATGGGGGGAGACCAGTTAGCCCTTAAGTCCGCCCAAGGGCTTACTTTGGTAAGTACCCTTTTCTTTTGTGCTTCTTCGTTCAATATTTTCCTCTAATTTCTCGTGCTCCTGTGTCTTTTCTATTCTTGCAGTTCGTTTCCGACTATATCACATTAATCCGTGATCGGGCTGAGCTGTCGAGGAAAAACTCAGAGCTTGATGGAGATCTGAAGTCTTCCAAGAAGGCCCTTACTGACATCAAGACTGCTTTTAATAAAGAGATGGGGGAATCTGCCAAAGAGTTATCTAACCTTTGTAAAGTGTATAGTGTTGTGGTTGCGGACAAGCTGGCAGTGTCAGAGGCAAATAAAGGGCTTGTCACTGAGGTGCAGAAGCTAAAGGACGAGGTAGCGACTGCTCGAGAAAATGGATATAATGAAGGTTGGGATGCAGCATATGATGATGTCAAACGCTAGATTGCTTATCTTCGGTGTGCATGTTTCAAGAAAGGCTGGGATCAAGCCTTGACTACTGCAGGAGTTGTTGCTGACTCCCCCTCTTCTCTCAGTAACATCCTGGCTACAATCCTATTGAAGAGTCTCCTTCTGCCCACCCAAATGCTCGGTATAACATGGAACCCATTACTCCTGTCGTTGGGGCTGCACAAGTTAATGTAGATGGAGCCATTGTCCCAGCTAGGGGAGTTGTGCCAGGTGCTGGTGAGGGTGAGGTTCTTGTTAACCAAGCAGCTAACAAAGGGAAAGGGCTCTCCACATCTGACCAGGTTGAGGCTTCTTAGGAATTTTAGGCTCTGTTGTTGTATTTATCCCTGTATTGTATTTTTGCTTCCTCCCTTCATTGTACTGGCTTGTGCCCCTTGATTTAATGAAAGAGTAAACTTTTCACCTTATTACTGATTCTTGTTATTTTTGTTGATTTGTTTGTTTGGCTGTAGCTTATTGATTTAGATTAATATATCCCTATTAACCCCGTCTAGGCCATATTCTTGGGCGAAACATAAACGCTCAAGACCGTCGAGCTTTTGTAAGGATTTGTAAATCCCTGAGGGTAAGAAACCAGGACTATAAAGACTAATATGTAGTAGTCGCCTAGATAAAGGATAGGCTTGAGGAGATAAAGGGGATTGGTGCCTCCATGCAGGAGGAGATGGAAGCGTTGAAAGTGAAGCTTCTGGATACGTCCGAGATCAACCAGGTGGGGAACTTTTTGCAAAGAGAGAATGACACTCTGGGGAGAAAAATTGCTCGTCTTGAGGAAAATACTCCGTCTGGTCCTCCTTTGATGCTGCGAGGATCCTCATTATCTGCTATAGTTGCTTATATTAACGTTCAAGCTTCCAAGAGAGATATTATTGAGATGAAAGAAGATGTTCGTCGAGCCTATGTAATTGCTACTAGGCTTTAAAAGGATGTTACACGATTCAGACACTTATTCCGAAAGGGTCCTCGACAGGCCTGGGTTTACGATTATGACCAAAGTTGGACAGATGCCCCAATAAGATTGAAAGAGGTCAAAGAACTTGCTTTTTCCAGGGGATGGCTGAATGCTCTCAAGGAATTGAAACTTCCAATAGAATCCACCTTGTGGTATAAATATCAGACCATTCGCTCATATATTCTTTGAAATCCCTTATCGAAGGATGATCGATGGATCCCAATAGATGCTATTCTGGTGCAGCTTCTGGAGCCACGACCAGAGAGCCTCAAAGAAGACTTAGTTCATCATCCTAATGATGGTTGGAGAGCTTGAGTAGCGGACTACCCTGCTCGTCGCTTTGGGCCATCGTAGGTTTTCAAGCATTTTTTTATCTTTTGATGTATTAGTAGCCGTAGGATTCTTAATGATAAGTAAGCTTATTATTTATGTTTTGAGAATTTGTTAACTAAACATGTGTTAACCTCACTTGTTGGTTGCTTAGTATCAGTGTTTGACCAAAAACATACTTGATAAATATTGATCATAGTATAAATAAATTATTACAAGAACTTTAATCATTTTGGGCTTCTTTACCGACTAAATGACCTTGAGTTTTGTGTTTGAACATTCTACCAATCCAATATGCCTTTGCCGTGTCATTCCGTCCCACTTTACCTTTTAGATCGCGTCATCACACTTCCTTAGGCCTAAGTCGGGCGATGGCGAGAATGTACCTAGTTAAAGGGACATCCGTCCGAACAGGGTTTTTCAACCAACCTAAGTTGGCGACCAACCTTAAGTTGGCTTTATTGCCTAAGGATCCCCTGTAGATCTTTTATTGTTGCTGGGGCAACTCAAGACGCCAATTGTGTTTTTAACAAAGACCTGAGGAAGTTTAATCATAAACCTTGCTTTATAGATATTTTAGCCTTGCATACAATAAGTATGGCACACTGCTGTAATCATAGGAGTTTTACTCCTTGAGGGGGTGCATATTGCTTATAAAGGATGCATATAGAAGTTTGATCAAGAGATATTGAACAACCAAGATATTCAAAATGTGCGGGCCAGCCAACCTTGATTGACTAAAATAATAAATAAAAGGAAACATCGATTTGTAAATGAAAATTTGTATAAACTAATGGTGCTAAAAAAATAAAAGATATAGAAGTCTAAAAGTAGAACTTCTTAAGGTTGGCTATATTACAGTCCCTTGGTATCTCCCTGCCCTCGAACGTTTCTAAGTGATAAGCCCCCTGTAAGTCATCTCTTATTGTCTTGAAAGGTCCCTCCCAATTTAGTACAAGTTTATCGTCTGATGGTCTCACAGCACTACCGAGGACTTTCTTTAGGACGTAATCTCCTACTATAAATTTCCTCGGATTGACTTTTTCATTGTATTGTTTGGACAGTTGATGTTGGTAAGATGCCAACTTAACTAGTGCTAGTTCTCGTTGTTCATCGGCTAAGTCAAGCTCGGTGAGTAATGCTCCATCATTAATGCCTTGGTCGACCAGGGTAGTCCTCATAGTAGGGAGTCCTCCTCCAGTGGGATGATTGTCTCTATTTTATAGGCGAGCACGAAGGGGGTTTCTCCCATTGTTCTTCTTAAAGTTGTACGATAAGCCCATAAAACGCGAAGTAATTCATCTACCCATGCACCTTTAGCTCTTTTCATTCGCTTCTTTAGTCCTTCAATCATTAATTTATTGGAAGCTTCAGCTTGCCCGTTGCTTTAGGTATATTCTACAGAACTAAAGTGGTGCTTGATGTCACGCTCGTCGCAAAAATCTTGAAAGAAGCTACTTTCGAACTGCGTGTCGTTATTAGTGATGATCGTCCTTGGCGTCCTAAAGTGGGTGATGATGTTCTTCCATATGAACATCGTCATGTCAGAGTCTCGAATGTTTGTGAGTGGTTCTGTGTCTACCCATTTGGTGAAGTAGTCAGTGCCGACCAGCAGATACTTGTGATTTCTAGATGCGGTAGGGAGAGACCCTACAATATCCAAGCCCCACTGGGCGAATGGCCACGGGTTAATTAATGACTTGAGGTTACTAGCTGGTTGGTGGATTACAGGGGGAGTGCCTCTGGCACTTCTCACATTTGCTAACATAGGCTTCAGCATCCTTCTCCATGTATGGCCACCAATATCCTTCCTTGATTGCTTGAAAAGCTAAATATCTTCCTCCTACATAGCACCCACAAATGCCTTCATAAAGTTCACTAAGAACTTGCTCAGCATCTTCTGGGTGAACGCAATGGAGGTAGGGGCTTATGAAAGACTTTCTGTAGAGTTTTCCTTGAGGAGAAAAGTGAAAGAGAGCAGCCTTAGCTCTTATCTGGTGTACTGACCTCTTGTCGTCTGGCAGTACGTTGCTTCGTAGGTAAGTTGTGATGGTATTCATCCAACTGGGTGCCTTCTTTATGCGAAGGATTTGCTCTGCGACTGTTTGGTTAATAATTGGTTCTGCGAGGATTCTATTTGAATGGTCCTCTTTAAATCGGAGTTAATGGCGGAGCTTAGAGCTGCTAGGGCATCAGCGTGATTGTTTGGTCCACTGGGGAACTATTGGACATCAATTCTATCAAACTTCGCTATAAGTCCTCTTACAACAACGAGATGAGCTTACATCCTTTCATCCGTGGCACTGAAGTATCCACTTCTCTGCTTAGACACTAGCTTTGAATCGCCAAATAACCTAAGGCTTTTTGCTCCTAGCAATTGTGCTTTGCGCATGTCAGTGATCAGCGCTTCAAATTCTGCTTCGTTATTGGAGGCTTCAAATTCTAGTCTTATCCCTTATTCGAGCACAGTCTTTTTTGGTTGATTAGTACAAATCTCACTCCTACCCCTGGAGTTGAAGGCTCCATCGACGTAAAGGGTCCAGTTTAAAGTTGTTGCTTTTTTCTACTAGTTACTCAATTTCTATTTGGGCAATAGGTTGATTCCCCGTGAATTCTGTAATAAAATCAGCTAGAATTTGTCCCTTAATTGTTGTTCTTGGTTGAAAGTAGACATCGAATCTTCCAAGCTCTACTGACCACTTTGACAAGTGGTCAGAGAGATTATCTTTCCTTTCAACGGCTTTGAGGGGGTGTAAGGTGATCACGATGATGGTATGAGCTTCAAAGTAGTGCTTCAACTTCCCCGAGGCTACCACTCAGGCGAAGGCGAGCTTCACCAGGAGCAAATAGCATTGCTCGGCATCAAAAATCATTTTGCTTGCATAGTAAACCTGGTGTTGGGCTCCTTCATTCTCGCAGACTAAGGCAGAGGTCGCATCTTGGTCTAATACAGACAGATAAAGGTATAAGTGGTCACCTTGACTTAGAATCAACAGCATGGGTGGTTTGCTGAGGTAAGACTTGAGTCCTTCCAAGGCTTTGGAGCAGTCGTCTTTCTATACTGAACCCTTATCCTTCTTTAATAGTTGGAAGAATGGTTGACAGTGCTCCGAAGATTTGGAGATAAAGCGATCGAGTGCGGTGAGCATGCCAGTAAGCTTCTGGACATCTCTTATCGTCTAAGGTGACTGGACTTTTCTGATGGCATCAATATGACCAGGGTTTGCTTCAATTCCTCTCTTGCTGACTAGATACCCTAGGAACTTTCCTGACTGGACACCGAATGAACACTTACTAGCGTTAAGTTTCATTCGGTACTTCCTCAGGATCTTAAAAGTTCCTGTTAGGTCATGGTCGCCTTTGAGTTTACTTTCAACGAACATGTCATCGATGTATACCTCTATTGTTTCTCCCATTTGCTTGTTAAACATCCTCGTGACCAGTCGCTCCTGCATTTTTTAGGCTGAACGACATGACGTTATAACAGTATAACCCAATGGGAGTTATGAAGGAGGTCTTATCTTGGTTTGGCTCATAAAGTGGGATCTGGTGGTATTAGGAGTAAACATCCAGAAAGCTCATTCTTTCATGCATTACAGTGTCATCGACCAACTGATATATCTTTGGGAGATGAAAACTATCTTTCGGACAGGCTCTGTTGAGATCAGTAAAGTCCATACATCTCTCCATCTTCTGTTACTTTGGGTACGACGATTGGGTTGGATAACCATGTGGGGAATTAAACTTCTCGAATGGAACTTGATTCCAACAACTTTGCTACCTCTTTCTCTACTGCCTTTGCATTTTCCGGTGTTGTTTCGCGAGCCTTCTGAGTTATTGGTTTGGACGTTGGGTCTATGTGTAGTCAATGGCATAAAATTGTGGGATCTATCCCAGGCAGCTCGTATGGTTCTAGGTGAAAATATCCATATTACTCCGGAGGAATGCAGTGAGCTCCTTCTTTTCTTGGTTGGTGAGAGAGGCTTCGATCAAAAATCACCTTTTAGGTAAGTTGGCACCAATTGTAACTTCTTCCAAATATTCGACAACCCTATTTGCGAAGTGGACCCTGGTTTCCTCCACCCCTGGTCGATCGTACCGTAATTACTATTTTGAAGGCGATACGCCTTCCTAGGTATCCTCCTGGACTTTTTTCTCATCTTTCTTCTTCTTATGCATGGGGAGGATAGCTGCGATAAAACATTTTCTGGCCAAAGCTTGGTCGCTACGGATCTCGACCACCCCCGATCTGTTATGCACTTGAGTTTATGATGATATGAGGATGGAACGGCCTTCATGGCATGGAATTAGCCCCTGACCAGGATGGCGTGATATGGGGATTCGATATCTACTACCAAAAATTTGATCATCTTCGAAATACTTCCTGCCCTAACGAGCAGGATTATCTTTCTTAGAGGAATGGTTATCTTTCCTGCAAAGTCGACCAGCAGAATCATGGCCTCCTTGAGTTCGGTGATATTCAACTTTAACTTATGGAATAAGTTAAGGTACATCACCTCGAAAGAGCTACCTTGGTCAACGAGCAGCCTGTCGATGTCCCAATTAGATATCCTGCGTGTGATGACCAACGTGTCTGATGAGGGGTTCTCACCCTAACTAGGTCATCTTTAGTAAACACAATATGTTTGTTGTAGTCAACCTCTTCTAGTCAACGACGCTTTCCGGCTTGAGACTTGGCGGGGTCTATTTAAAAAGCTTACATGATGGTAGTTAGCTTCTTAACTTCTATCTGAACAGTATTCCCCTATACTTTCTTGAGGTCTGATGCCCTATGAATAACTAAAAACTCGTGGCTTATCTCATCCTCGAGGATTTTGTCTAGCTTCTGGACGCCATTGGCTACGACTTTATCAACCTTTTTGTCTATGAATTCGTTGAGATGACCAGTCTGGGCCAACTCCTCGAGATGAGATTTGAGTGCTTTGCATTGTTCAGTCCTGTGATCGTCTTCCTTGTGGAACGCACACCTCAATGCATTATTGCGCTTTGTTGGATATCCTCCCATCTTTTTGGGCCATTTAACAAATGGCTCTTCCTTGATCTTGGCAAGAATTTTGTATATTGGTTCCTTGAACACTGTATTAACAACTTAGAATGCTTTCGAGGGGTCATTCTTGTTACCATTTTTAGCGTCATTATTGCCCCCACTATTGTTTCCCTTCTTCTAGGAATCGTTCTTCTCTGTGCCTTTGTTCGTCTTCGTGCGACCATTGTCCCCTGCATTAAGATGAATTACATCTTCGAGTTTGACGTACTTTTTAATACGAGCCATTAGGTTGTCGATAGAGTTGGCCTCCTTCTTAGTTAGGGATTAATGTAGTAAGGAAGTGCTTAGCAAATCGATCTTGAAGGACGTTATGGAAACCTGCTCCGAGCAGTCCTCAATCTCATTGAAAATTTCTCAGTACCTCTTTGCATATTCCCTAATGTTTTCCGGTGGCTTTTTCTTCATTGTGAGAAGTGCATCCATCTGCTTAGGGTGGGAGCTACTGGTTATGAAGCGAGCTAAAATAATTCAGCCAGAGCTTTAAAGCTCTTGATAAATCTATATGGTAGCCTTCGGAACCACTTCTGGGCTATATCGTGTAGGCTGAATTGGAAGATGCGACACATCAACACATCGTTATGTCTCCATAGGGTCATGGCCTGCCTGTACTGCCGGACATAATCGATAGGGTCAGTTTTCCCATCATATATTTTGAATATAGGGATCGTGAACTTCTTAGGGGGATATTCTTATTATATTTCCCTTGAAAAAGGTGACTTCATTTAGGTGTTAAGAGATCTTTTGCCTAGCTCTCGTATGGAAGTGGCCCCTCAGTGGGTTGGGTGCTGATCCATCTCTCTACGGACCAAACTCTTGATTTCATCATTCTGTTGATCGGGATTGCCATGGCGTCAAGCTAGCTGTAGTCTTTCTGATCGACTATCCTCTAACCTATTCCTCTTAATTCTTCCTTGGTCGCGCTCGGGGCTCCTTCCTCGGCTGTGAGACTCACTCACCTGAGGACTAGGAGTCCAATCATAGCTTCGTATTATATTTATGTGGAGATCCCTCTCCATTCTTTCCTGTCACCTCTTTTAAGTGAGCATTCTCCTCTTCTCGGCGACAAGTGGCTTCTTCTTGTTCTCGAAGTCTGTCCTCATAGGCATCGACCAACCTGAAATTTTGTGTGGACCTTGGTGGTCCATGACTCTCTTCAGAAGGCTACCTTTGCTGGCGAAGACTTGGATTTGGCTGACGAACTTCTGACCTTACCCTGGGAGGGGTAAGTTCTTCCTGAACATCGTCAACTTGAGGGATGTTACTGTTGTGGTGAGACATCGAGGGCTTTCAATTATTGAGTGTTCTCGTAGGAATAACAGTCATTCCCATAGATGGTGCCAATTGTAGCATAAAAAAATATCATAATGGAGATCATACGAAGAACAATCACAATCAACAAGGAAAGCGAAAAATCACACACACAACGCAACTATGTACATGGTTCGAAAATTTGCCTACGTCCATAGAGAGGTCTACTGTTTTATTAAGTACCTATCAATATGCTTACTTACATGCCCCTATGCTCCGGGCCAAGGGTTACAATTTATAGATGTAGAATCCTAATTGTTCAAGGAACTTCACGATGCCCATGATGATCCATGCATCCCTTGAATATCTCCATGAGAATATAGGGGATTGACTTGGTTTAAGGGCACTGTGGACTACACACACATGTAGCTTCGTTGCTGGATATGAGGTCGGGCTTCTCTTTGCATCTGTTGGTCCAGGTCGGCCGTTGTTGTGGGCTTTAAACAAAATACGGTCCCCACACCTCCTATCAAACATGAATTAATTACATTCCTTAGGGATGGGAAAAATGTGTTTGCTTGGAGTCACGAGGATATGCTAGGAATTGATCCCAACTTTATTTGCCACGAACTAAATATTTACAAAGTGGTGAGGCCGATCAAGTAAAAGCGCAAAGTTTTCATCCCATAAAATAATACGGCGATCCAAGAAGAGGTGGAAAAATTGTAGAAAACAGAGTTCATTAAGGATATTAAATATCTGCATTGGTTAGGAAATGTAGTAATGGTAAAAAAAGAATAACAATAAATGGCGAATATGTGTGGATTTAACTAACCTTGACAAAGCATGTTCAAAACATCACTTTTCTTTACCAATGATTGATCAATTGGTAGATGCCACAGCAGGTCATGAATTGCTCGGCTTCGTGGATGCTTATTTTGGGAGCATAATATAATTCCATTTGGGCTCAAGAATGCTGGCACGACGTATCAGAGGTCGTCAAATAAAGTATTTTAAGATCAAATTGGCAAGAACATGGAAGTGTATGTAAATGATATGCTCACCAAAATCAAGTTAGCCGCTAACCACATTGCCGATATGGCCCAAACTTTTGACTAACGATAAAAACATCAAATAAAGCTCAATACGACCAAGTTAGAGTCCGGGAAGGTATGTTCTTAGGGTGCATTGTGAATCAAAGGATAATCGAAGCTAATACTGATAAAATAAATGTTTTACTAGAAATCCAATCCCCATCCAGTAAGAAGGATGTGCAAAAGTTGACAAGAAGAGTAGCAACCCTAAATCGTTTCATATCTCGAGCCACATACAAATTTCTTCCATTCTTCAATGTGCTTATAAAAACCTTTGAATGGAACGACGAATGTGAAAATACTTTTTTAGACTTGAAGAAGTATTTGGGGTCTCCCCCACTACTCTCCCGACCAGTTTTAGGCGAGAAGTTGTACTTATATTTGGTTATTTCAGAGTTTGTTGTAAGTTCAATCGTGATTCGACTAGAGGAGAATATTCAAAACCAGGGTATTACACCAGTAAGGCGTTCTGAGGAGTCGAGATTAGATATCCACGCTTAGAAAAAATAGCATTGACACTCATTGAAGCCTCTAAAAGAATGAGATCCTATTTTCAGGCCCATACCATTGTAGTATACACTTACCTACCCTTACGACAAGCCTTTCATAAGCCTGAAAAGTCTGGGAGTCTAATGTCTTGGGAAGTTGAACTGGGAAAGTATGAAATTATGTACGAACCAAGAGCTTTATTGAAAGGTCAAGCAGCTGCAAATTGCATAGCAGAATTCACCTATGTAGAGGTACCCATCACACTAAGTTTCCCCGCCGAGCAGAGTTTTTCGAAAAAGTGATCAGCTCCAAGGACAACTGAGATGGTTAATGTCAATCATAATCATCAGTTGTTCAAGAAAGATCTCTTTGACTAGATGAACAAATCCAGGAGGTTTTCAATTATGGAATATTAATGGTTGAAGACTTCAACAGTAATGTTCCAAATTGGAAATTATTCGTAGATGGATCTTTGTGTACAACTGGAAGTGGTGATGGACTCATCATTAAGACTCAAGATGACTTGGATGTAGAGTATGCATTGAGATTTCAATTTCAAGCTTCCAACAATAAAGCCGAATACGAAACATTGAATACTGGTTGGATCTAGCCTCATTATTAGGTGTCGAGGAGGTGATAAGGCATACTGATTATCATCTTATTGTCCATCAATTGCTAGAAATATATGAAGTTAAAGGGGAAACAATGGTGAGATACTTGAATAAGGCAAAGGAAGTTGTCTCCTCATTTCCTGTAGTCAATATGGTCTGTATTCTAAGAGTGGACAACGCCAGAGCACATGCTTTTGGTCGGCTAGCTTCAGTAAACCTAATAGAACTCAAAAGAACCATTCCGGTGGAGATTCTCACTAGCAGGAGCATCGATGAGGAGGCATTCATCATCATTTCTGTAGAGTTGGGGCCTTCCTGTATGAATCCAATCAGGGACTCCTTTAAAAAAGAATTGTTACTAGCCAACCAAAAAGAAGCAAGGAAATTGAGATGTAAGGCAACTCATTATGTCTTGGAGAAAGGTACACTATGCAAATGGGGTTATACAGCTTCTTTACTTCGTTGTGTCCACCTAACTGAGGTAAGTGATTTTAGTAAAGAGGTACATAAAGTCTCATGTGGAGCTCACATTGTTGGGAGATCTCTAAGACAAAGGATAACAATGCAAGGTTATTATTGGCTGATAATGAAGGCATATTATGTTGCTTTGCTAAGAAATGTGATAAGTACAAAAAATTTACCACTATTCATAGAAGACCAATAGCAACTCTAATGATAATCGCTTCTTCACGTCCTTTTACTATTTGGGGAATAGATCTGGTTGGACTATTATCGACCACGAAAGGAAGGTTCAAATACTTGGTTGTAGCAGTCGATTACTTCACTAAGTGGCAGGATGTTGAGCCTTTGATTGATATGATTAATCAAAGGATTTTTAAGTTTATAGGAAAGCATATCATTTGTCGGTACAGTATGCCTTATGCCTTCATCATCGACCATGGCACTCAGTTTGATAATAAGGAATTTGAAGAATACTGCATCAGGTCTAGCATCCAGAAACTTCATTCAGCTCCTGGACACCCACAGTGCAATGGCCAAACAAAAATCACTAAAAAAAACTTGCTAAAGGGATTGAAGAAAAGTTTGGGCGATGCTAAAGGCAACTGGATTAATGAACTCCAGAACGTTCTTTGGGCATATAAGACTACTCATAGAATAACAATAGGGAAAACCCTGTACATGCCTACTTTTAGTACTGAGGCAGTGGTACCGGTTGAAATTGGTCTTCCGACTCACAAAGTGTTGAATTCTGATTCAACCAAAAGTGATCTCACGAGGCGACTAGATCTGGACATGATAGAAAGAAGCCAGAGAAGATGCTGCTATTCGGATGACTGTTTACCAATAAAGGACCGCCAAGGTTCTATAATCGGCGTGTTAAGCCAACCAACTTGAAGCAGGGAGACCTTGTATATAAGAAAGTGATCTAGAAAAATAATAAGTTGGAACCCAACTGGTATAGTCCCTACCATATCTTGGCTGAAATCCAACCAGGATCATATCGCCTGGAGACATTGGAGGGCAAAGAATTTAAGAACCCTTGGAAGGTTGATCATCTTCAGAAATACTATCAGTAATTTTGTTTTCAATGTAATCATTTATTCAAGTTAATGAAATTACGTGTTTCTACTAATTATACTTCCTTTCTATGTTTTGTCTTTTCGATTATGGTGTGGTACACCACTACCTTAAATTAAACACTAAATTTTACAAAAAAAAGTTCAAACTTTTCCAACTATAAAAAAAGTTTAAACTTTTCCAAATTCAGAAAAGTTCCTCGCCAAACTCTTTCAACTTCATAAAAGTTCTTTTGTCAAACTTTTCCAACTACAAAAAAAGTTCAAACTTTTCTAATGTCAAAAAAGTTCCTCGTTAAACTTTTCCAACTTCAGAAAAGTTATTTCGTCAAACTTTTCCAACTACAAAAAAGTTTAAACTTTTACAACTTTAGAAAAGTTCCTCGCCAAACTTTTTCAACTTTAGAAAAGTTCTTCGTCAAACTTTTCCAACTTCAGAAAAGTTCATAATTAATAACTTCATGTATGATTTCATCCTCGACAAATCACGAACTAGAAGTTAGTAAAATCTCCTGTAAGACTCAAAGTCAAACACAAGAGGTTTTACCTGAATAAGTTAAAATACTGGGATAATTATTCATTCCTAATACATTTGGTCGCCACTGATAACTAATGCTACAACTTAATTCAATAAAACTATTCACAGTTTAATCTAAGAACATCGTTAGTAGAATCTAGGGCATTGTAATCAGATT
This sequence comes from Sambucus nigra, assembly GCA_949130495.1. Taxonomy (NCBI): domain Eukaryota; kingdom Viridiplantae; phylum Streptophyta; class Magnoliopsida; order Dipsacales; family Adoxaceae; genus Sambucus; species Sambucus nigra. The sequence continues at coordinate 377,135,240 of OX422212.1, forward strand.
CAATTACGAATCAAACATTTAACATTTGAGCATGACATTTAATCAATGGGTCCATTAACTAGTTAGTATACAGATTACCTAGTCTATAACAAGATTAATAGAAACCATAAGCTTAAATATAAAGGACAAAAGCGTCTCAAAGAAACTCATTTCAATAAACTTGAATTACAAAATAAAGATCAATCTAGATACAAATTATTCCATTAGACGTTTCCCATTAGCCTTGCTCGTCCCAGCAGGATGATCATCCAAAATGCTCGGATGATTAATAGAACCAAAAGGCTTCCTCCTAGTGCGCCTACTACCGCTTGACCGATCAAGAAGATGTTGAGGACGAGCATATTCCACTTCTCTTGCAAGGCTAAATACCTCAATATATTTTCGATTCAAACTCTGAAGAATGGCATCGAGAGGGATACAACTAAAGTCAATAGAAAAAGGAGGATTAGGATAGTCTAAGATCCCTGGGGTATACCAGTGCTACAATTCATAATTCTTACGTATTTTTAACAAAGCGAGCAGGTTCAACCAACCCCATTTATAACCCTCGTCCCTGGCTTGATCCATATGCACACCCAAATAAGTCCTAACTTCATTATACACATCCATCCAAACAGCTTTGGGTTGCTCATGGAATTATAATGTAGGTCGGTCCACATTATCTTAAAGTTTTTGTATGGCCTTGTCTTTCTTCTTAAGTGAAGAAGCTTGGTCGTCCAGAGTCTTCTTGGTTCTCACTTCATCAACAGTTGGCCAAACAACTATACTTTGCCTTGGAACTTGGTCGGGTTTGGTTTTCTTCTTCTATAAAGCCTTCAGTTCCTCCAATAGCCTGGCATTCTCAGTCTTCAAGGATAAAACTCCTTCTTCCGGACCAATGGTGGTTGATATCTTCAAAATTCCAAATTTGTTCCTCAGTGCATTATTTTATCTTTCCAACATGACAACAATTGATCGTGCATTTTCCAGTTCTTAGTTCAAGGCTTCTTATTCAGTGCAGAAGGGATATCTTTTAACTTTTTATCAAGTCCCCAACCTTCACTCTTATATTTGGCCTCATAGTCAAAATGGATCAGTGCTTTGGAAAGTTTGTGATCCTCCTGTATCTTCTCAATCATTTTATAATAACCAATATTATTGGCTACAGCTCTGTCCAAGAGGTGAGATGTAAGACTCCTTTACTTAATCAAAAACCTCTGGGGCGAGAAACCCTGATAAATTTTCCTTGGATAAAGGAATATGGCCAACCTCAAATAGATTTTTGCACTGCCTAAGTAGGTCGGATTCCGCATAAACCATAGTTTTTTTCCTGCCATCAAACTACAAATTTACAAGTATGAGTATATGGGACAAATCCAGAAAATAAACAGTATAGAGGATATTAATCAATAAGAAATCAACATCATTTGAATATTGTAAACAACTACGCAAAAAAGGTTATTTCATTAATCAAAGTCATGATCACAACGGTGGGTACATCAGAAAGACTAAAGAAGACGGAATTAAAAATACATGAAAGAAAAGACAAAAAGAAACTGGCTAAAAAAGGAGCTAAACCTTCTCCTTTTTCTGGATTTAGTCTTAGTTAGTAGCAGGCAGGTCGGAAATAGTAGATGGTCCCATTGAAGCATCATTAGGCACCATTAAGGACTCCCCATACCCTTCATTGTCATCAAACTCCTCATCCAAGTTAGGAGGAGTGCATGGGTTATGCCTTTGGAAAAGCTCAGTGCCTGCCTCTGTGATGACCACCTTTAATGCCTTCGACCAGCCTTCCTTGAAGGATAGTTTCTTCGCATACTCAAATTAGGTAGAAGTTGAAAAAATTTCTTTCTCCCAACCCTTGTCAAAACTAACATCCTTGTCTTTCTTATATTTGGCCTTCAAATGTGCAACTTCAGCAATCAGGCCAGCCACTTTATCCTCAGCAGTTTTGGCCAAGTTTTGGGACTCTATTTGCTTGTCCTCTGCAGCCTTTGCCCTACCATCAGCCTTCTTCACTTTATTCTTGCTAGCTTGGGTTTTTTGTTCAGCATCTTTTATTTTACCTTCTACTGCAACTGCCCTATTCTCGACTTCCTGCAGTTTTTCATCGCAATTTTTTTGCTTTAATTCCAAGGCCTTTCGAGAGTCCTTTAAAGACTGCTTCAGATCTTCAAATTCTTCTTCCACCTCTCTCAGGGAAGATCTCAATAGGTCATTTTTTCCATCATTTGGTTAAAATAAACCAAAAAATGGAAAAGAGCAAACACAAAATATCAAAAAAAGTTTAACAATGTGAAAAAAGAGCAAAAGAAAAGATAATTGCCAATGCCAAATTATAGCAAACTCTCTCAGTCAGCCTTGTTTTGGGCATGAGAACCGAGGCTGCCCTGTCAGCTGGAAGAGTTCCAACTTTTATTAAACTCCTGGACAATCCAGGGTTGGAAGCTACAAAAGTTGACCCAATGTTACCCAGTTTGGCCTGAAATTTTTTAACTAACTCTTGTTGGTCGGCATGATTTTTCTTTGAAACCAACTTTTATTGGTCAGATTGGACTTTTTTGCTTACTTCTGAGGGTTAGGCAAGCCCTTCTTTAACCTCTTGCACTGAGGTTTAATAGTTTGGATCTCTTTAGCACCAAGAACTTGGGGACTCTTCTCACTGGCCTGAGACTTCTTTTCAACTGACTTCTTCCTAGTATCAGCATTCTTCTTGTGAGGGGGAGATAATGGTCCACTCAGTAAATTAAGAATCTGTTTTTACCCATATCGTTTAAAGGAGAAGTACGGATATCATATATGTCATAGGACTCAAATGAAGAAGAAGTTCCGGATTGGATGAACTCAACCGCAACTTATTCTGCAACCGAAAAAGTAGACATGGGTTCTTATTCTAAATTAATGGCAACCTGTGGTAAGGTAAGTGTTGGTTGGACAACAAAGGAAGTGATAGAGCTCGTGTGCTCTAACAACACTGAAGCTGCTCGAGGATGTTCTTCTCCAACTCTTTGATTAAGGCCCCGCAGGAATTTAAGCTCTTCAATATTGATTTCACCTTCTTTAGGACACCTCTTCTTACTTTCCTCTACAGTAAAAAAAAGCAGTAAAGTTAGTCAGTAAAATTCAGAAATAAATAACAAAAGGGAGAGAAGTAAAGCGATGAATTATAACATATGCCACGCCCTTTTGGGGGGCACCTAGGACCAGTATAGGACACCCCCTTTGAAAGGGGAGCGTGTTGCCAATTCTTAACAACTACACCGTAATCCCAAGAATATTTATTAGAGTCTGGCACATTCACTACTAAAGTCCTATTGGCTTGCCTAGTCTTCAAATAATACATGTTCGCACCAATAGTGCCCCATTTATAGCAAACCATCAAATCATAAACCCCAATATGAGTCCTATAAATCTCATTCAACCTATTAACACCGTTTACAACACTCCACATGTTTGGTGCTACCCTAGTAGGAAGTATGTCAAAGTGTTGACAAAACTGAAGAAAAAGGGGTTTTGGTGGAAAAGTGATGCCATACTCAGTAATAAATAAAGTGGGAATTCGGTGACCTTTAAGAAGAGAATACACGTCTATTGGACCCTGGACTTTCTCCAAATCAACCCAGATAGGGATCTTTCTTTTTTTCTCTAAACTCCTCTAATGAACCCTCATCCATAATGTAAACCATGGTGGAAATAGAGAAAATGATGAAAAAATAGAGAAATAGGGAAAGAAGGCATCCAGGGATCTAAAAGTAACCGCAAGAACTGAAAAACATGATGGCGAACGACCAAATAGCGAAAGATCATACAAAGAAAGCTTGAGAACGAAGGAAAACTCTAAGTGCTAGAAAAGTTAAGGTGAAGAGAAATGGGGGGAAACTTCTACCTATTTATAGGTTGCCTCGATAAAGAGGAACATAATGATTCACTGAACGAACGATTGAGTTACCGCCGACTGCACGCTTTTCAAAGCTTCAAAAGACCATCGTACCCTTTGACGGTTAAAAAAAGTTTGAATTATTTATAAAATGCCATTATCAACAGTACGGGTGAAAACTTTTAAAGTGTGGGAGGTCGACACTGCCGTCCGCAACTCAAACAGTACGTCGAGGAATATTCAGAGCAAATACTCTATACTTTCAATCAATCATCAAGCATTGGAGGCTTTTGTTGTATGTAAAAATTATCTCCCCACGTGGATCAATGAAATTCAGACACCTATCATCCTAGGTGGTCTTATAGCTTTCTTTATTGGCATCAGAAGAACCTAGTCGGCTAGAAGGCTGAACAACCCAAAAAATTGAACCATCAGGAATATCAAAAGTTACTTAGCTGGAATTTCGATCAGTACTGAATTCCAAGAGTCTCATTTATTGTACACATATGTAAATGCCTAGAAATATGAAGGCATTACATTTAGGGTTTAACACCAGGCTAAATACAGGGTATCCCTCAGCTCAAGGGATAATTTCAATCATTCTCAAGCACCACATGTCGAGCTATTGTAATCAGAATAAATAACACTAACAGTGGACGTAGGCTTTCTCTATAGCCGAACCACTTTAAAAATCTCTCTCTTGTGTGTTTGATTAAGATTGCTCTTATTATTTATATGTGACTATAAAATTGGATTACTCCATTTTTAGACATCAACAATATGATTAAGGCTTAAACAAGTAATTAATCTAATTACAAAAATTAGGCTTTGATATGATTACAATCAGATTCCATGAAATATGTTCAGATTTTAGTGAACTATTATTACTCTACACGAACTTAATTAAATTATTAATTAAAGTAAACTTACCTATGATTGATTGTACAAATCGAGTCATAAGTCATAAATTTCTTCAACCTCCTATTGCTCTCTTGAGCTCCTTAGCTACTAAGGTTTTTCTGCAATGCGTTGTGAGTGTTTAGGTTTTCTACATTGAGTAATAAAAGGCACTAATTCCAAAAAGCCTAGTCCCAAAACAACTTTTACCCAATGAGCTCAAAACATATTTTAAATATCCCAAAACTTGGCCTAAACCATATACTAACCCAACGGTCTTAAATTTCACTATTTAAAGCCAAACACGGGATTTCCAAACGTCCTAAAGTTAAACCCGCAAGATAATAATCCCTCCGTCCCAAATTAAGGGTCCATTATTCAATTTTTGTTTGCTCCAAATTAATAGTCCACTTTCAATTTTTGGACATAATCAACAAACCAAATTGCATAATAGTGAATAAGTGTTGATCTTGGGCATTGTTTTATTGTATGCTTAATTTATGCAAAAAAATGGACATGGACTCTTAATTTGGGATAAAGGGAGTATATTTTGATAAATTGATTATCTCATTAAGTTAATTTATTAGCCGGTATGAGGCGATTATGTTAAAACTTAATTATTAATTAGTTAAGTGTAGCTCAATATTATAAGAAACTACTTCACGATCGGTGGGGTCCAATATTGAGAGAATAATCCAAATACGAAAACTTTCAACACCTACTCCCTGACCAATCCATTATCGCCCATAATACTAAGTCACTTAAAATATTCAATTAGGCATTACCGTGTATTATATCGATTTCCAAAGAATGTGAATTCATATAACACGTATACGAATCACATAACGATATATAATATACTCAGTGACATATCACATGTCACGATATATAATGTATAATTAACTACATAATTTAAATAAATGCGTGGAAAATATGGGGGATTACATAATTATTAATGGGCAATCTCACCCTTGGGATAAAAATCCAACCAGAGGGACATAAACTAGGAGTAGCCACCCCAGTTGGCAAAGAAACTCCAGCATGTGACACCCCGCCTAATTAAATACCGGGCGATCACTCCTTTATTAAATTAAATCAAGGTGAACAGTTGGTCCATTCTTAGCATCACTGTCGAAAAATAAATTATTCCAATTTAACACCCTAATTAATTAAGCTAAGCGTCAAAACCATTTTCATACATACTTTCCAAATTTTATTTAAAGAAAAGTCATTTATTTTATTAACAACATTCAATAAGTAGGAATCACACCACATTAAATTCTGCAACATAATCCAATTAATTTAATACATTCGTCTATCGAATGTCAACATACGAAATCTAAAGTCACACATCCAAACTGAATAAATCCCATAGTAACAATACTGGAAATATCTGAAATACAAAAGTCCAGTAACAACGGAATAATGGAAAGAGTTACACATGCCCAACTAGATGAAAGTACTAAGAGTGGATCCGAATGAACGAAGTCATCTAATCAAGAAACCTGCAACTCCCACCTAAGTTGCAACGCGTTCCTTCCAAGAGATCCTAAGCAAGACGCCTCTATGGCTGGGCACCTGTGATACATACAGATATATATACAAGAGAGAGAGAAAAAAAGAAACGGGTCAGAGCCCGATAGTGTGTATGATTTAAAAATTCATTTAGCAAGTATTTAAATTGATACAGGCCAATGCAACAACATATTAGTTCGACACTCTCTTGAGAAATTCTCACCTCTCTTCTAATGTGCACGCCTATCATACTAACCTTCCCAACGGATTATTTCGTCATATAACACCCTATCTCTCCCCAATGATTTAACTTATCTTAAGTTATTCGAAAGATTTAAAACTGAACAATACTCTTGTTTAAAAAGGTTTCACTAGTATCCAAAATTCTCAATTTAACTTGATTAATTTATAAAGTTTCCAGTGTCATATAATACTTTCTCAACGCAAGTATTTCAATTTGAGTCATCAGCCGTGTCCTACATATCAAATCACAGTAGGCAGTTCCAAATTTCAGAATTTCATATATATATATATTTACTACTCGTATAATATATATATCATAACAACACCCCAAATAAAACTATGGTGCGGGCATACTCTGCCATCCAATCCCCGTATCGCTCACACTAAGGGAAGTAAAAGTTCGGAATCACTCTCGAACTGTATCAACATATAAACACAAACAAGATTGAGGCGAAGCATAGATTCCAAGTCTCTAAGAGGTCAGTACATACCCCACGCCTCTTAGGACCGTCTGAACTATCGATTCGATAGCCTGTACCAAGGATATCTATCTTCTAGGGTACAATTCAATATCCCCCATAAAGGTCCCATCGAGATAAGACTGTCCCAGCGCGGTAACCTCAGGGATAGCAAGTAGCGCGGGCATGGTTTTCACATGTATATAATATATGCATACACAATCATATAAATATACCCATTTTATCATATTAATAAAGGTTCCTCTCATCACCCATAATTACAACATTTATCCTTACTTTTCACATTAAGTATTCCTTATAAGGGTTAGTCGCTAACCTTAACTCGAAGGGTTTGTCCAACCCATTACGTGACACTTGTGGACCCTATCCTCCCAAGTATAAAATTCAGTAGGTGTCATTATTATGTTCCAACGTAACTCTCTTGCGCGCCTCACCCTTTAATACATAAATTTACCAACCCTAAAGTAAATACCCCATAAATACCATTCTAGTCGAATATTAAAGATCCCAACATTTATTCATATGCCCTACTGGTCCTCAATATCTCCCAAATCATTTTACTAAGAATGCCCAAGAATTATATCACGACAATTTGAATTTAACTCATTTAAAAAGGGAAATAGGAGTCTGCCAGGAGGGGTCGATCGATCGAGGTTTGGGGCTCGATCGATCGAACCTTCGATCGATCGAAGCTCTGGGCTCGATCGATCGATCAAGCAGGTCTGCGAAAACTAAATTTCTGCAGTTACGGGTTTCATCTCCAAACACCAACAATTTCCATATTTTCTAATCCCAATCGTCCCAGAATTGATGCTACTAACCTTATATCATCATATTAGGTATTTTCAACGTAAAGCATGTGAATTTCTGTGATTTAATCATGAATTAACAGCCCCAATTTCATACAAAATCTCAAGAACCCTAAAATTCTCTTAAACATGGTTTTATCAATTATTTCCAGAATTCTCTTCTTATACACATCATAATTTCGTGGTTTAAATTCCTCTATATGGCAAGGGTTTCCAGAATAATCGATTTGACCAATACTACATGGATTTTCCTATCATAAATCGAGTTTTCTTCCATTAAAACTCATCTTAATTACTCCTAAACTAATATGAAAGATGCATCAACGAAATAAGCAAGATAAACACTTGCCTGGGATTTTCAGAGGTCCGGTTTGGTGCCGAATTCGGTGTGGTTGCGTTCCCCGTCTCGCGATCTACGCGTTGGTGGCGGCGGCGGTGCAAACCGTTGAGTTTTGGGCCTTGAATTTGCTTGAGAGCTCTCTCCTCTCTTCTCCAATGGTCGTTCTAGGTTTTGGGAATTCTAACCCTAGGTGACAACCTCAATATCAGATATAGCCCCTCTAATTTTCGTGGGTTTAATTACCCAAAAATGTAAAATGACTAAAATGCCCTCCCGGGTTACTAATTAGGCCTAAAAACGCCCCGAGACCCAAACTACACCCCCGGATACACTTTTCTGACTATCTCGACCCTTCCGGATGCGTTGGCGCACTCAAAACGACCATACGAACAACTTATAAAATATTAATTTTTATTTATCAATATTTAGTCCTGACGCGACACGGGCGCCTCCCGACTCAAATTTCCAAAATTGTCATTTTATTCTCTCGTGACATTCAATATAACCAATATAATATATTACTTTGCTCATTAGTAATATTCAACAAATTTTCCATAATTACTAATTCTCGTCACGTTAATAATTATAACATAATAAATTTTCTAATTTTTATTAAATAATTTACTCACATTAAATTTAATAAATCCCCAAATTAATATAGCATAAAAATACGGGGTATTACACAGCATGAGTAAGATGGTTGCTCATCAAAGATGAGCAACTTTGGCTCATATCTTTCTCAACAAGGGCCCCTATAAATAAGCATAAGCATTATAAAAAACAAATGCAAGGAACAAAGTGATCATCAACCAATGAATGAACGTGTGGAATTACCTTTTTTATAGTGGTAGTAGTCCCCATAAGTGGTTGTGTAGAATTACTCATTGTTGTTTTTAGCCACATCACTACGAGTGGAGACAGGCATAAAGACACCTACTAATAAAGGCTCAAAGTTAGTAGTGGCCAAGTGTCAAAGGAAGACTCGTGCAAAGAAAGTTAAATATCCGAGGATGTATGCTAGATGATAACCCTTAGGATGAATAGTCCTTGTGAGATTCCCCATGCTAGTAGAGAATATCATTGGAAACTGCACGAGTAGATAACAAAATCAATGGTTAAAGACATAAAATTTTAAAATTATCTCTCAATAGTAACTTTAAAAATAAATTACCTCACGAGCAAGTCTCAACGAGGTCATCAGAATGGAGTTCCTTTCCCAACAAAAAAGGAACGCGAATGGGAGGAATCTCTGATTGGATAGATAAGGGGGTAGTGCTCACCCCTGGGGTAACGCACCCCCTCTTAAAAGGAACCTATTCAAAAGAAACATAACATTTATTAACGAATATATATTTCATCAAAGTTAAAATAAAGTAGGTAAGTCATGTAGAAAACTTACATCTTCACTACGAGAAACCTGCCCATAAGGGAATAGCCCAGTGGTAAGGTTGGTTGTGATAGGGGAAAGAATCATCACTTCCTCGTGGTTACTCGGGGAACTATACCTAAGATCAAATATCACCTCCTTATGATTAGATATAAAAAATTAAGTATCAATAAAATGATCTTTAATCGTAGCGAGTGACCCAATGTCATTTGAAGACAAACTATGATAATCATACGAATGACTGCTCCCATAATCAATAAGTTATTCTTTAGATGAACATGAAGCTAACCAGACACTCATATCCTATATACTTTGATCTATATAAATAATTTGAGAGATAATATAGGTACCTTCCATAGGCGTCAAGATGTGGTTGGAACAGATGGTTGAGAAGACATTCCTTAATATCCTAGTTCAAGGATTCAAGGAGAGTCGGGTACGTCTCTCCAATCCCAACATTATTTGTGTCTGAACTTTGGTCAACCAAGACAGTACTACCCCAACCTTTGTTTCTCGTGTCTTATTTCTCCCCGCTCATGTTAGGATGGGGGACATAGCCGAAGAAGACCTCGCAATTTGGTCAGGGATGAAATTATAAACGTTCAAGTATGGATGCTTCTTCTTGGTGGGGACTTTGGCCTTACCTTTGGAATCCACCCGAGGATGTTTCGAACAAATAGTTTCCTCACAAATAAGATTTAGCAAAATAGGATTTATATAGTACAAAGAGCACCCCGTTACTTGGTTGTAATGCCAGGTCTCTTTGCGAGTGCACTTTCTCAAATATTTATCTGATGGAGGGATATCTTTAATATACGCCTCTCGGGACATGCCTTGAATACTTAGTATTTTTGTTGCCAGATTTCAAACCAAGCTCTAATCATTAAGGGCAAATAATTGTAAGTAGCAATCTAAAAATTTTAAAAGTTTGAAAAATCTCACAACCCTCGATGGTAAAATTTACACTACACTAAATAAGGGTTTTTGTCAGTTTTCACCTGCAAGGGGTTATCACGGTCAAAAGCGATGACAAAGAAACACAAAGATATTGTCATGGTCCTTGACCGTGACACGATCATGACAATGCCTTATCGTAATCATGTCACGGTCAAATACCGTGATAAGTATATTATCACGATTAAAGACCGTGACAATATGGGTTTATTGTCACCGTCTTTGACCATGACACGATCGTAACAAAAACGTAAATTAAAACCTTACATGTTTCATTTCAGTGCCTCTTTCACCCTTCCCTCCCTCTCTCTCTATCTCTCTCTCTCTCTCTCTCTCTCTCACACACACACACATCACACCACCACCCAGCATTTGCCCACTGCTGCTGCTACTCTTAAATCGCCGAGGCAAAGGTATTTGTTAGATTTTTTTATTTTTAATTATTTGGATATTGACATATTATTTTTATATTGACATATTGTTTGAATATTAACATATAGGATATTGACATATTGACATTTCTTTTTTATATGATAATATTAATTTGTGAAATTATTTTGATTTGGATAATTAAAGTGTCTATTTATTCATGAGAACATAGAAACTAAACTATCTATTTTTCTGAATGTTTTAACATCAATTTGATTTTGATAATTGGTGGGGATTAGTATCCAGTGTATGTTCCTAATTATGTTACATGTTTGAATAGGGAGTTATATATGATTTGTTAGAATGTTAAATTTTATAGGTATTTAAATGCCCATCTCTTCATGTGATGCAAATTATTTTGGATAAAGGAGTTTGAGTCAAATCGTCGGGGAAGAGTTAAGTCAAATCACAAAATCTCTCTCTCTCTCTCTCTCTCTCTTTCTCTCTCTCTCTCTCTCTTCATTTGAAGGTAAGTCCCCTCTCATTTGTTTTTCAGATTTATTAATTCATTAGTTTGCACAGTTCGTAAACGATAATTTATTATATCTTCTTCGATAAACCCTAATTTATATCTACTTTCATACTGTTGTTTGAGGTTCTTGAATTGTTGTTGAATGGTGAATTTGAACATTTAGATGGCCATTGAGTTGGTTAGCCCTAGAAATTTCTAACATTTAGGGTTTTGATTCTGCAAAATAGTGACATATGATGTGGCTTGGCCTTAAGCACAAATTTAGACATGGAAATATAAATAAGACAGAAATGAAACATACTTGCAATGGAAATATAAATAAGACAAAAATAAAATATACTTACCAGGGAAATATAAATAAAATGTGGTGGGCAATATAAATTTAAAACATCAATTAAAAGTAGGGTAAAATTATACATAGTTAAGTTACAGATAGTGCCCATAGATACTAGACTTCTAGTTCTTATGCATACGCATTTAATGGCCCTTATACCCGTTCAAGAGTCATTACTCTTGTAATGAGATCTCTTGAATTGTCCCGTTTGGACAGTTTGGATCAAGATAGTTTTCATACAATAATGTACTTGGTGGCTTACTCTTGTTACTTTTGGGGAAAGTTTTGCTATCGTCTCTTAATATTCTCTGGATACATACTATAGGATGAGGTGTTTAGTGCTATTTAAATTGATAAATTGAAATAGCATCAACATTTGCTCCGTACAATCATGTACATACTAGTATGTTCTCTGGATACATACTAGATGATGGGGTGTTTAGTGTTACTTAGAGAACTATGGGGAGATGCTCCCAAATTTTCCTCGGATTAGAACAATGTGGATGATATCCTAAGTTTATTACAGAAATATGCGATCTTGAATGGGATAGGACCACTCAACCTTTAGAGGAGATGGAGGAAATAGGATTCATAATGCATATTGTGTTAACAATTAAATTAATTTATATTGTTTTTATAATATAACAATGAAGGATGAAATTTCATTCTCGAAGCAAAACATTTACTGAAAAATAAATTTTCACACTTTTGTTTATACTAATCCATGAATATATGCTTCTTACCCATAATAGGTGATTATTTGTAGTAGCTGTGATGGGATATCCTCTATATAAATAGTGGATGAAAAAAACAAATAGACTAGGGAATGTATTTCGTAGAGGTGCTAATGAATTTGTGAAGTACGAAAAGAGATGTCGTAACGATGAAGAGTTACCGTGTCCATGTGCCAAGTCTAGGAACGGTAAGGTGTTTGAGTGAATAGTTGAACTACATTTATTAAGATGGGGTATGCAAGATAGTTATCAGTTGTGGGTTTTTCACGAAGAATTACATGTTCCTTTCGTCCCCGAGCAACCTTCACAACAATCAGCAAGTAAGATATATTTAAAAGGGCAGGAGGACAATGTAGATCACAATATGCTAGAGGATTTAGTTGATGATGCGTATGGAGTTTATGAAGTAGAAGAAAATGAGATCATCGACGGTGTACAAGGTTCGTGCTCATGAAGATATTGGGATAAACCTTGACGATGACTATCAAAGTTTGAAATTTAAGGCGACCCAACCGTTGTACCCTGGCTATGACAAAGATAAAAAAACTTTACATGCCATGGTTGGTTTGCATAGTTTGAAGACCAAATATGGTTTTTGTCTGGAAATAGCGTGACATGAATTTTAAATTGGGTGAAGGGCTTGCTACCCAAGCAGAATACGCTTCCCAATAGCTATCCGATTATGAAAAACATTTTAAAAAGTTTGGTAATGTATTATAAATCAATTCATACTTATGTGTATGACTTCATACTGTACCGAAAGGAGTATAAAAATCTCGATCGGTGTTCGGTATGCAAGGAAGCTAGATGTATGCAATCTATTAGCAAGGAAGGCACAAGCTTAAAAGTGCCTCAAAATGTATTGAAATATTTTTTCAATGGGCTTAGATTGAAGCATTTTTTTCACAGTACCATGGACAACAGAGGCAATGACTTGTTATGTTAGGGAAAAAATATGGAATATATGCTTGACCACGTAGCGTGGATAATAGTGATGAGTTCATCATTGTGGGTGGTCAAGTGATGGGCATGCAAATGAAATTAATGAGTTTACAGCATGAACAAATAATTCGTTATCTATTTGACAAACATGAAGATGTCGAAGAATGAAAAAAGTAAGTTTATATTATTTTACCGTTTATACTTGATCAATTTCATAATAGGTTCGTCACAGTCAATGAAGGAAACATGATGCGTATGAGAACAATAAAAGACGAAGAATGATGGCACAATCAGATAACAAATTTAGGTTATGCGAGTCACACGAGGTAATTATAATGAGAATGTCTCTTATTAAATGACATATTACAAGAAAGCTTTAAAACTAACCTAATTAGCTTATTTATAATCTCAGCTCTTAAAGACGGGTGATGCGACATCGAGGCTCGCATGCCAAGCCACTAGACCCTTGTTAATGGTACATGAGTACAAAAAGTATCGATTGAAAGATTATGTATTTGGTGCATGGGTGTACGAGGAAAATACAAATGTACAGAACTCGGACATTTTATACAAGACTCTTACTTATTTTTGAGCGAGCGCAAAAGATAAAAAACTCGTTAAAGCTTAAATGACTGACTATGGTGTCAGTCGGAATATATTTAAATAGGACTTTATAAGCTTCAAAAAGGTTGTGTTTTTACTGTGATTGGGTACGAGTTGAGCATAAAAATGCTTGTAAAGTTGATCATGGTACTAATTTGATCATGGTTGACTTGTCCAAGTGAAAGAGCAACGAGCATGTGAATTATGAGTCGTTTATTTGTATTTTTCAAAAGGTCAAGCAAGTGTTTTATTCAGAGTATATCAACAACGAGCCGCGGTCAATCATTCTACACGCGTCAAAGCGTCTAACCAGTAGCGTGGATGACTTGGCTGCTCCCACCGAAATCGATGCATTTCAGATGATAACACTAATTTGAAATATTTTTTAGATTTGTAATAAGTATTCCGATTATTTGAAACAATGCTTAGTTTGGTTTATGATATGGATTTTGCATTCTTTTAATGTCGTTAATTTGTATTCTTCTAGTGCTTTATTATTATCGGATGACAATTTACTACTTTTATTCACTTGGGTTTGATCAGTTTTTGTGGATTTGAATTAAAATTGGTTGGTTGGTTAGTGAATATGTTAATTTGGATTTTAATCAGTCTAAGCATTATTTCAAAGTTCGTGACATAACCCGAATTTGAAGTAATTTTTAGATTTGTAATTAAGTATTCCAACTATTTGAAACAATGCTTAGTTTGGTTTATGATATGGATTTATATTCTCCAAATGTCGTTAATTTGTATTCTTCCAGTGCTTTGTTATTATCATATGACAATTTAATGCTTTTATTTATTTGGATTTGATCAATTTTTGTGGATTCGAATCAAAATTGGTTGGTTGGTTAGTGAATATGTTAATTTGGATCCATTATTTCAAAGTCCGTGACATAACCCTAATTTGAAATAATTTTTTAAATTTGTAATAAGTATTCCAATTATTTGAAACAAATCAATTATTTAAAACAATGTTTACTTTGGTTTATGATATGGATTTGTATTCTTCTAATGCCGTTAATTTGTATTCTTCCAGTGCTTTGTTATTATTGAATGATAGTCTAAAGCTTTTAATCATTTGGATTTGATCATTTTCTCATATGTATGTTTCTACTAATATTTTTTTTCCAGGAAATGTCTACATCAGGGCGTTAGTGAAGCGGGGGTGAGGAAGACTCGTCTAGCACTAAGCCCCCAAAGTGGGGTAAGTTGGGGACAGTAGTGGAGAACAAGACGACCTTACAAGTTAGAGCCTTGGAGTTGCTGGGTACACATATTGGAGGAAGGAGCCCTATGAGCTTAAGATGTCCATTTGGGGAGCATTATAAGTACTTGTTCACTTTCTTTTTGTTTTGTATTTATTTTATAGGAACAATTAAAATTGTCACCACATTTATGCGACTGCATGTTGGAACAATTAAGAGATTAGTATAAAACGTGAAAGAAAAATATGCTCGTACGGTACTTTGGCCAGGACCGGGGGTCCATCTTACGACTTAAGGACATAGTACCCTCAAAGGAGCCAATCTCATTGGCAAGATGGCAATAATTTATTGATAATGAGGTCTTGGAGAGGCAATTGTCCTCTCGTCAATCGGGGAGGGCAAATCGGGCCAAGAAGTCAACGTGCACAACTTCGGACGTACGTCTTGTTCCGAAGTGGAGCATAGGATGGTTAGCTTTGAATGTTCTTTCATTTTAGTTTTAATTTATTCTATTTAGTGATAACTATATACTAATTTACTAATTTTGCATTATTTTATTTCAGGAGACGGGGAAGATCATAGAGGTAAGCCGCACAGGCTCGATGCCTGTGTGGCAATTCAAACTAAGAAAGGGAAGGACAAGGAGGTGGATCCGAACGTAGCCGCCACTATTGTAAGTTGAAATTTTAATCACGTTATAAAAATAGAAAAATATAATCGCATACTTTTTCATTAATCTATCTTATCGTGTACTTTTTTGTTATTTCAAAAAAAGCTTAAAGAAGTGCACAACTCCCATAATGATGCCAGCCAGGCATCTCTGGCTACGGACGCACTAAGCCAAGTACTCGGACGGGATCACAAGGGCTGTACTCGGGAGGTGATCTCTCGGATGGGGAAGCCGAGGCTTACCGGGATTATGTCAAGCAACACGCGAGTTGGATGAGTTGGCGACCAATAACGTCGAGAAGTTTGACAACTTGGAGAGAACAATGCAAAAAATGTTTGCGTATGTCAAACGTGCTCTTAAAGGCCAGGTTGAGTCCAGCTCAGGGAAAGGCAAGGAGAAAGGGGTGGATGAGGGGACCACTATTTCGTATTTCACACCCTTACCCTCATCGATATCCCCCTCATCTCCATATGACATATTCGCCAACCCCACCCATACCACCTCGTTCCAAGGTCATTTTCAATAATTGGTTAGCCTACTGTGTACATATTAGATACACGGGGTGGCGGTATAATAGTTAAGGGGTTAAAGGATCTCGATACAGGCCCAGGTACCACGGTGCATAATCGCCTATTGGAACCGCACGAGGCCGGGTCTGCGTCACAGATTTGTACGTGGGAAAAGAGAATGAACCCATGTGGTTAAACGAATAGTACGATGTTCATACTATTGAGGGTTATCTCAATTCTTATGTAGTATGACCCACCTTCTTCCTTTAAAGTGATAACGAATTAATAATTATTTAAAATAATTTGATTAGTATTTGTTTATTATGAATTTGAATATCGAATATTGAATGTTGTTTATTATTAATTATTTGATAATGAATGAATGAATGAATGTTAAATGGCTTACATATTATGAATGAATGAATGTTTGTTGAGAAAATATATCATATGTGTGCTATAATAGGCTATAAAATACTGTTGGGAAGTGGCAGTGGCCATACTTTCCAACATTTTTTTAAATGTTGCCCAGTATTATCACGGACTTTGATCGTAACAAGTCCGTGACAAAGATTTTTGGTCACGAAATTTGACCGTGACGCGTCCGTGATAATTGATGACTTGTCATGGACATGTCACGTTCAAAGTCTGTGACAAGAAATCTTTGTCACGACTCTGATCGTGACAAGGAAAAATGTGTCACGGACTTTGATCGTGACACGTCTGTGATAAAAAAATTGTCACCCCTAAACATGTCACGATTTTTTACCGTGACAAGTTCGCCTTATAAAAGAAATTGACCGTGATAATTCGCCAGTTTTAGTGTAGTGTTACATACGAAATCCTATAAATTTAGTTTGTCAAGCGAGTGGCAAAAAAGAGGTACCTTGATCACATCCCAATTGCCTCTTTGCTCATTTGGGATGGTAAAATCCCACACCTTGACTTAACTCGGTATAAGACAACAAAATATAAGGAAATACGATTGGCACTATAGCCATTAAATGAGTACTCTTCATAACTTATGCATTAACATGAGGAATGAACGCTTGCTGAATTGGAGAAAAAAGCTCCAAGTAAATATACCCTCATCCTCTTCGAATAAGGGTGAAAGCAAAATTACCCAGTATTATCTAATAGAGGGTTGAGAGAAGTCTTATGGGTTTACTGTGCCATCTGGAAATACGATTAATACTACTTGGCAACAAGCGAGGCTTTAGAGCCCGATTGGGCAATTGCTCGAACAAAAAACCCATCAAGATAATGCCTATGGGATCTCTCCATATCAATGTGTGCTTGATTCAACCAGGTGTATATTGTTCTCAGAGTCAAAGCAGCCAAGGGCACATTCTCACCATGAGCAAGGCTAACAACTATGAAAAATAACATCTCGCGAAGAGAATTATTAGCACTCCCAGGGAATAAAAACCTAAACGACAAAGTCACGAAGAAAGTAGTCAAATGGTCAGTGGCATTTAAACCCAACCCATTCACATTTTTAGGGGCTTTGGTATGAGCTTCCTCTTTAGGGAGAGGCTCAAAGTCCCTAAACTAATACCTTTTCCATTTGGAAAATGTGTGTTTGCTCACCCCTATGCGAGTAATACCTACATAATGGGTGCACTAAGTCATAGCTTTTTCAAGTTCCTCACATAAGGGCTTCTCTTGGGCGTCCTCATATTCATCAGTATATTTGTGAGTTCCCAAAACAGGCAAGCAATTTAGCTCACAGATATCCTCCCGAGTGATGGTAAACTCAACCCAACATGTGTACGAAAATGTGTGTGCCATACTACAACGAGAGACCAGGTCATTAAGGGAACTTGAACTTTTATGAATATTATAACTTTTCAAACTCATTATGATCTTACCCAATACAAGTGTCTCAATCTTCTCTCTCTATATATATATTGTAAATAAATTTTCCACATTTATTTTTATTACCAGCTTTTGTGTTTGGTAAAAATGATGGAAAATTAGTAATTTTTCAACTTGTATCAAATATAGTCACATGTTAAAAAATACTAATTTACCTAAAAACTATTTTTTCTAAAATTAATTAAAGTGAAATTATTTGCATTTTTCAACTTTTGTATAAACTAGGTGTAAACTCGCGCAATACGTGTGCTAGGCAATTGTGATAGTCATTTTGTAGATTAAATAGTAGTTATAATCGGATTTCTTTTAAGATGGAGAGTGTTTTGTTCAAAGGTGGGAACTCTACTTCATTCTCAAACATATTCTATAATACAAAGTGTTATCTGTTACAACTTTCTAATTCAACTTCTCTAGTTTATTTTTTGTAAATCTAATGTTTATATAATTGAGCATCTAAGATGGCGAAAAAGAAAGAAAAAAACTGTTTTTTTTCAAAGCCAAGCATTCATAAATGATGAATAAGAAATACAAAATTGAAGTTGCTGATTCCGAGAGACTGGGAGTGGTGTTTTGAGACTTGATATCTTCAGTTTCACTTTTAATTTTCAACCAATGTTTGCCTGTATGAAAACGCTTGCATCTTAATACTTTTTAGGGAATGAAAATGAAGTCCATACACCAAAACATGTGATAAGATGTATGTTTTTCGGGTGCTGTAAAAAGTATAACAACCTTAGCAACAATCAGAAGAGGACCACAACATGTTGATTTGGACTTGTAATAATATTGACTGGTTTATAACTTCTACTAAAAAATCTAGGAACTTTCGATCTTAATGCATAAAATTCATTATGTACAACTAACTGAATTATGTTTACTTTATTAGCAAAATAATATGGACATTAAAGAGGCTCAAATCAAATATCGAATACGATTTTATTTTGAAAAAATAAAATAAAACCTACTTACATGTAAGGCTAAATCTTATAATATTATAATATAAATTTGTACATATTAAAAAATTTGATCGTTTGATTCTTGATTATACAATATTATTGAATTCTTGTGATAGATCCCCGTGAAAGTGAATATGTTCATACCCATTTTCAGCTTAAGGAATTGTTCTAATGCTCGTACTCATTTTAGCTTAAGGAGTTGTTATAATATGAACAAATGAATAGGGAGTCATACACACTAATAATGGCCAATGTTATCAATGTTAGCCCTGTTTGTGATAACCATAATGACCAAGCTGTTAGCCAGCTAGATTTTTAGAATTGCTAAAGATTTGATTGCATCCTCGTTGCACCTAAGTTGGCAGAGCAGCCTACTCTGTAGGTTTATGCCTTTTTCAGAGAAATAGGGATCCTCGAGCTTCCTTCCAACCTGACATGTTTATAACTATTATTTGTACTTTAATTTCTTATTCGCGACCATCAATAGAAAAATTTGTATATGAATCTTTAAAAACTTGACCCCATATATTTTATTAGAAAAAAACATAAAAGGAAAATTCAATTACATAAATTAATTTAACATACATCAAGTATAATCCACACTTCATATTTTGAAGTTCATAAAGAATATACAACGTGAATAAAAGAATTAGAGATACATATAAACATGAAGGATTAAAAGGTTATATATAAATGAAAACTAATATGAAATTAAACAACATATATTAAAATCCAGTATAAAAACATACACACGTAAAGGGTATGATGTCAACATATACAAACTCTCCTCACTCAGATTCTCATGAAAATCAAGCGTAAAAATAACACATAAAAACAGGCAGGCATAACAAAAAGGCGGGAAAGCAGTAAAAACACAATGAAAAACTTATGTTTCTTGAGCACAATAGTGAAAATAGTAAAATCAGTAGTGAAAAATTTAATAGACTCTAACTTATAAAAAATTGTTATCAGAAACTTATGGGAAATGATAGACTATTAAAAAATAGTAAAAAATAAATGTTTAAATATTTACACTTTAATGATAATAAAGGAAAATGTCAGTTAATAAAAAATAAAAATAAAAACTACAACGATAATTATTTTGACTGAATAATTTAATTTAAATTTTATTCTTATAATAAAAAATAAACAGTGAAAAACATCGACTTCATATAAATTCAAAAACATGGAATTCTTAAAATAATAATAGTTAAATTTGAGGGTGATTATAGTTTTACTCATTAACCAATTCAAACTTTACAGTAACTCAATCAAAGTCTGTGGATGAAAATGATTTGTAAATGTACCATTTAGAGCCTTGTGTAGTATGTTAGGTACTGTTGTGACATTAATAATCAACACAAATAAATGAGAAAAGCGCAAACACCAAAGAGAATAAAGAATAAAGAATGAAGAATGTCAATCACACAACACAATATGTACGTGGTTTGACAAGAATGCCTACGTCCACGGTTGTGCTCTCAATATTATTTCTATATACTCCGGAGAGTGTTTTACAGAGAATATCGCATGCCTTTTACCCCAGGCTTAGGGTTTGTTATATACATGTTTGTTCTCGGGGAGTGGTGGTGTTTGACTCCCCCACGTCCATCTTCCGCTCCTATAATATCTCCCTACGAGATTTTAGGAGAGGACTAAGTCACAACTGAATTCAGTTGAGATGCGAGGGGACCAGACTTTGGGCCGTTTCTATTGGGATGCTCGTCTGGGCTTGTGATGGCAAATCCAGGTACCCACAATTGCCCCTAAATTTGTTGGGCTACAATTTGGGCTCAATAAATTTAAATGATTTGTCATAATGGCCTTTTTGTAAATTGTGTAACTACTTCCAAGATTGAAAACCGATTTAGGCGGCAGCTTGCTTCATGTTCTGTGCATGATGATTGGAAGCATTTAAAAGTCATTTGGAACAGCAGTCCGTAGTTGTCGTTTCAAACTTCCTCAAGTTATCTCATCTTTTCTAAGCTTCTACTGTTGTGTCATCGTGCCCAAATCATCATCTTTCAATTTCCATCTCCTCCATCACCTTCCCTTGTGACTTCGCGTCGTCTCAAGCCAGGTATTTATTTCGTAAGTTCTTCTTGTTCTCTCTTTGTGCTTTTTCTATTGTAATCTCCTCCCATTTGTAGGTAGGGTTTCTGTAAATGGAAAAAATAGGCAATAAATAAGTGCCTGAATTTAGGAAGTTCTATAATATCCCAGACTGGGTGGATATTGAGTGCGCCTCTCTCCCTTAAAATGTCAGAGAGATAGAGGACGCTCATTGGATTCATGTCCTCTTGCTGTCCCAAGGGGGCCTTACTTTTCCTCCGAGCAATCTGTTTTTACATTTCTTTGGTTACTTCAACATTATTCATGTACAGTGTTCGCCAAATGTTTGGAAGATAGTTAATGAGGTCCATAGAATAAACCAACTCTATCGCACCAATTTAGGGCTCGCTAAAATTTTCTTTTGTTATTCCTTTTCTCGAACTAGTTATGGCCTTCTTTACCTCAAGGCCAGGAGTCCTAATAGGGTATTGGTAGTAAACCTACCTGATTCCCATAAGGATTACTGGCAAGAGGGTTTTCTTGCTAGAAATTAGCAGTTTTTCCCCAATACTGTGGGGTCGAGGTCTGATAGATTCACAGTCCCCTTTCACGGGGAGTAATACATAGGTAATCTTAGCCTTTGCTTTGCTCTTTTGCTTTTTCGTCGATGTTTGATTCTTTTTTACATTTCTCTGTTATCCTTTCAACGAGGACAAAGAACTTGGAACCTGCCCTTAGTGAGATTCGAGTTGCCGAGCTGATTAAAGCTTAGAATATCAGAGAATCTTTGGCTGACGGTGAACATCCCCGGGTAACTGCTTTTCTTCTGGAGTATAAGAATATCGGCTCCAGTTTTATTGCGCGGTATGTAGACAACATTCCTGATTTGGATATTACTGAAAAAGTTGTTGAGGACCCCATCCAGTTGGACGAGAAAGAGAGCAGTTCTGAAAGTGATATTATAGGAGGTGTTGAAGGTGGTCCCAGTGAGGCAATCTCTAGTAGTGAAGGTTCTTCCAGCTCGAAAGAGATTTCTGAGGCTCAAGGGTCTTCTAACGAGTCGAGCAGTTCTAACGAGGCAGAAATGGTTCCTCCTAGAAGAAATCTGATCAGGGATGATGATGATGAGGATGATGCAATTATTGCTCAGCGGTCAAAGAAGCAAAAGTCTGGCGATGGGGATGTTGCCACCGGTTCTTAGTCTGCTGTTCATGAGCAGTAGAAAAAGAGAAAGGAGGAGGAACAACTAAGAGAAAGAGAGAAATAAAGAAGAGGAGATGAGAGAAGAGGAAGAAGGCTGAAGAGAGAAAGAAAGTGGAAGAGAGGAAGAGAGTTGAGAAGGAGAAGGAGAGAGAAGAGGAGAGTGGAAGAGAGGACGAAGGCTGAGTAAGCCTTGGTGCCCTTATCTGCATTGCCCGAGGGGCCTTCGATCGCCACCTCTCCTCAACTGGCTCCTGCGCTGCTCGAGCGAGCAATTTTTCCCGCTGATCGTCAGAGGGCAATGGGGATTGACCAGTTAACCTTGCAAGCAAGCCAGAGGCTAGCCTTGGTAAGTTTGTTTTTGTACTTTAATACTTGTAATATTTTGTCCCATGCTTTTTTCTAATGTTTCCTTTTTATTTGCAGTTTGTGACTGAATTCGCTGTTCTCTACCGTACTAGCAATGAGCTGGTGGGTAGAAATGCGGATTTAGAGAAGCAGAACGTTGAATTGAAGAGAAAGGGTGCCGAGCTAGAGGCCAGCTTGAGGGCCGCCAATGAGGCTCAGAAGTCCTTCGATCTCGCCCTTGTTGATGCTAATAGAACGAAGAAGGCAACGATGAAGGAGCTGAACGAGCTGAAGCAGTCCTATGACTTGGTCTGCACGAGCAAGCTCACTGTATTCGAGGAGAATAAGGTGCTGGCAGATAAGCTGAAGATGATGGAGTCAGAGGCAGCCACCATTAAGAAAAATTCGTACAATTCCGAATGGGCTGTCGCATATGAGGATGCTAAGACTCAAATAGGCTACATCAACCGTCTGAACTTCAAAAAGGGCTGGAACAAGGCTCTTCTGGCTACCGGGGTGGATGTTGACTCCCTTATTCGACGAGCATAATCCAGTCCCAAAGCCAGTTATAGATGAAGCTCCTGCCCGAACCGTTGAGGGTGTTGCCTCTGCCTCCCAAACTATTCCTATTGGTGCCCCTTCTACTCGGGGAAAAATAGTTGTTCCTTCTGAGGGAGATGCTACTGCTGCTGCTAATAAGGGAAAGCAGCCAGCTTCCTCTGAACAAACCGAGATTGCTAGCTAGTTTTCTCTTATGACTTCTCTATATTTTTGCTTTATTTGGAATGCTTCTTTTTTAATTATCGATGTAATCGGTCCCCTTTATTTCAATGAAATGAAAATACTTTCTTTTTTGGGTATTAATTCTTCTGCTTTTTACTACTTGTATGGATTGTAGTTAATTGATGTAAACGAGTATATACCTGCTTCCTCACAATTAGGAAGGGTATTTGGACCTAACACAAGCACCCAAGTTCGTCAGGCCTTCGTCAGGATTTGTAAGTCTCTCAGGTCAAGAAATAAGAGCTTTAAGGATCAGTCTGAGCTTGTTGCCAAATTGAAGGACCGACTTCAGGAAATGGAAGAAGTTCGTGCCTCAGTTCAAGAAGAAGTGAACACTCTAAGAGCTAGACTTCTGGATGCATCTGAGATCAATCAGGTTGGAAAAATTCTTCAGCAAGAGAACGAGACTCCGAAGAGGGAGGTGTCACGACTCATGGAGCATGCGCCGAGCGTCACACCTCGTGTTCTACGAGGTTCCTCTTCCTCGGCGGCTTCACGATCTGGCGTAGAGCCGAGCAGTTCTCCTCCAGTCTTGCGAGGTTCTACCTCATCGACTGCTCCGCGAGCTGGTCCAGATATAGGGGGTTCAGCTAGGGAGATGGACGAGCTTCGGGAAGATATCTGTCGAGCATATGTGATTACTGCTGGGCTTCAAAAGGATGCCACATGACTGAGGCATCTATTCAAGAAAGGACCACGGCGAGTGTGGGCTGATGGTTATGACCAAGGTTTGACAGATGCTCCGACGAGGCTCACAGAGTTCGAAGAGCTCGCCTTTATTAGGGGATGGTTGAGCCCCCTCAGGGAGCTGCAAGTCCCAAGGAACTCAGTACTCTCATACCGTCACGAGATCTCTCCCTCAACTTTGAGGCCTAATCCTTTTAGGAGGGACGACTAGTGTATCCCTATCGATGCTATCCCCAGGCAGCTGTTAGAGCCAAATGCGAATGAGGTCGAGGAGGAATTGACTCCTCATCCGGACGATGGCCGAAGAGCACAAGTGGCTGATTACCTTATTCAAATATTTTATCGGATGTAACCCATTGTATATGTAATGAAGTAATGTAGTATCGATATTTTGGGCGATCTTGCTGACTAAACTCGTGTTGTATATTCTCATTGTAAATGTGATGAAGTAGTATAATATCCATGCTTTGGGCTATCTTGTCGACTAAACATGTGTTATATGTTTTTTACTTCATTTATTTCTCGCTTAACTATCTTGGGCCCTTTATGGCCGATTAGATTGGTAAAACTGTTTCATTGAGTGATTACCCTCCCAGTCCAGTATGCTTATAAGATACCATTTTGCCCTACTTTACCTTTTAGATCATGTCGTCACACTCCCTTAGGCCTAAGTATGTCAATGACGAGGACACACCTGGTGTTGGATGTTTCATCCGATCAGGGTTTTTGAGCCAAACATTATTTAGCGACCAATTCGTTTTGGCCGAACTGCTTAAGGGTCCCCTGTAGGTCTTTATATATTGCCAGGGACAATGCTAATAGGTCATTCGTATTTCATAACGAAGACCTGAGGAGGGTGATTCCCTACTTTTGTATACTTAGTAATATGCCTGTCACTTGGGAAATGTGTGCAAGTTATAAAGTTCATAATACAAAATTAACACTCCAGGATGTCGCTGCCAAACCATCTTTTATTACTTACAAGCAATAAAAACTGAGTTGCCAATTCCAAAAATGCGACAAAAGATGAATGAAAAAACTAGAAGTAGAATTTCTTCAGATTTGTTGCGTTCCAAGCTCGGGGTATCTCTTTGCCCTCCAGCGTTTCTAAGTGATAGGCTCCTTGTAGGTCGTTCCTTGTTACCTTAAATGGTCCCTCCCAATTTGTACCCAGCTTGCCGTCTGATGGTTTTACTGCGCTGCCAAGGACTTTCCTTAGGACGTAGTCCCCAACCTAGAATGCCCTTGGATTGACCTTCTTGTTATAGTGTTTCGCAAGCTGTTGTTGATAGCTCGCCAGCCTTACTAAGGCTAGTTCCCTGCGTTCGTCAGCTAGGTCAAGTTCAGCGAGTAATGCTGCATCATTTTGTCTTTGGTCGACAAGGGTGGTTCTCATGGTTGGTAGACCGGCTTTCAAGGGGATGATTGCTTCTATTCCATACGTTAGTGAGAATGGGGTTTCCCCAATTGCTCGTCGTGGGGTGATGCGATAGGCCCACAAAATATGTGGCAACTCACTTACCCATGCGCCTTTGGCTTGCTCTAGTCGTTTTTTTAGCCCATCTATCACTGTTTTATTGGAGGCTTCGACTTGACCGTTGCTCTGGGAGTAGGCGACCGAGCTGAAGTAGTGCCTGATCCCGTGTTCTCTACAGAAGTTTTAGAAGGGGCCGCTCTCGAACTGCATTCTATTATCAGTGATGATGGTTCTGGGGATTCCAAAGCGAGTAATTATGTTTTTCCATATGAACCTTATCATAACTGCATCTTGGATGTTTGCCAGTGCCTCTGCCTCGATCCACTTGGTTAAGTAATCTGTTGCGACCAACAGATATTTACGATTACCTGTAGCGATAGGAAGAGGGCCTACGATGTCCATCCCCCATTGGGCGAAAGTTCATAGGCTGGTAAGAGATCTTAGGTCATTGGCAGGTTGGTGAACCATAAGAGTGTGTAGTTGACATTTCTCGCATTTGCGAGCATACACTACCGAATATCTTTGTATATATGGCCACCAGTAGCCTTCCTTCATTGCTCGAAAAGCTAGTGATTTCCCTCTAATATGGCTTCCGCATATTCCTTCGTGAATCTCGTGTAGAACTTACTCGACGTCCTTCGGATGAACACATTGAAGGTAAGGGCAGGTGAACGATCTTTTGTATAGTTTGCCCTCAGAAAATAAGTGAAAGCGAGCAGCTTTGACTCTTATTTGATGAGCGACCTTCTTATCGTTTGGGAGTGCACCATCCTAAAAATAGTTCCTCAAAGGATCCATCCAACTGGGTGCCGACTCAATCTGGAGCATATGTTTGGCAACTCGCTGCCCCGGTTAATGCTCGGATGAGGGAGGAAATCGACGGGGATCGTCCTTTTTAAGTCGAAATCGATTGCTGGACTTAGGGATGCCAGGGCGTCGGTATGGCTGTTCTGTCCTCTGGGAAACTGTTAGACACTGACTTCCTCAAAGCTGGACATTAACTCCCTTGCCAAAGCAAGGTAGGCTTCCATTCTTTCGTCTATTGCGTTGAAGTCCCCACTTATCTAGTTGAAGACTAATTACGAGTCGCCGAACACCTACAGCTGCTTTGACCCCAACGCCTATGCCTTCTGCAGGTCGACTATTAGAGCCTCATATATTGCCTCGTTGTTGGAGGCTTCAAATCCAAATCTAAGTCCCAGCTCGAGGATCGTGTCGTCTGGAGTAACGAGCACAATTCCTATTCCTGCCCCCTTTGAGTTGGAGGCTCCATCGACAAACAGTTGCCAGACTCCTCCTGATATGTGATCTTTCGTTGGCTTCATGGGTTGAAGCTGTTCGCAAGGTTGTTCGCCTGTGAATTCAGTGATGAAATCGGCGAGGACCTGGCCCTTGATTGCGCTCCTCGGCTGAAATTGGATATCAAATCGTCCGAGCTCGACTGACCATTTAGATAGTCTACCAGACAGATCCGCTTTTCGCATGACTGCTTTAAGGGGGTGTGATGTAAGGACAATGATAGTGTGAGCTTCGAAGTAGTGCTTCAGCTTCCTTGAAGCTATTACTAATGCAAACCCTAGATTTTCTAGTGGTAGGTAAGGCTGCTCGGCGTTCAATAAAGTTTTGCTTGCATAGTAGACTAGATGATGGGTTCCTGCTATCTCGCAAACCAATGCTGAGCTGACGGCATGGCCAGAGACGGCGAGGTATAAGTAAAGGGGATCATCTTCTTGTGGTATAACGAGCAGGAGCGGTGAGCTAAGGTAAGCCTTGAGCCCTTCCAATGCTTGTGAACAATCTTGATTCTATTCTACTGTCTTGCTTCCTCTTAAGAGTTGGAAGAATGGCCTGCATTTCTCAGAGGACTTTGAGATGAAGCGATTCAAAAAAGCGAGCATGCCTGTGAGTTTCTCTATGTCTCGTATTGTGCATGGGGGTTGTACCCTGTTGATCGTATCGATCTGGTCTGGGTTAGCCTCAATGCCTCTCTTGCTCACCAAATACCCAAGGAATTTTCCTGACTGGACACCGAAAGAACATTTGCTCGTGTTGAGTTTCATTCGGTATTTCCTGAGATTCTCGAAGGTATTTGATTGATCCGAGAGATGGTCCTCTTTGCGCTTACTCTTGACGAGCATATCGTCGATGTAGACCTCCATGGTTTCTCCCATTTGATATTTGAACATCTTGATGACTAGCCTATGGTAAGTTGCTCCTGCATTCTTGAGCCCAAAGGGTATAACTTTGTAGCAGTATAATTCGACAGTAGTGATGAATGCTGTTTTGTCTTGGTCTGGTGCATGTAGAGGGATTTGATGATACCCCGAATATGCATCCAGAAAACTCATTCTCTCATGAGCTGCTGTGGCGTCCACCAATTGGTCGATCTTTGGGAGGGGAAATTGTCCTTAGGGCATGCCCTGTTAAGGTCAATGAAGTCAATGAAGACTTTCCATTTCCCATTGCACTTTGGAACTACTACTGGGTTGGATAACCATTTAGGGAATTGAACTTCCCTTATGAATCCTACATCCAGTAGCTTCTCGACTTCTTTCTCTACGGCTTTAGCCTTCTCTAGCGCGGTTCGCCGTGCTTTCTGCGCTATGGGTCTGAAATTGGGGTCAACGTATAACCGATGGCAAACCACACTAGAATCAATGCCAGGCAGCTCGTATGGTTCCCACGCGAAAACGTTGAGGCTGCTTCTCAGTAACGTCGTCAATTATTTCTTCTCTTGATCCGTAAGAGAAGTCCCAATTAACTTCTGTCTTTCTTGCTTCCACCGACTAGTATCTCCTTCAGGTTTTTAATGACTCGCTCAGAGGTGACTGCCTTCATTGCGTGTAGCCACCCTCTATCGAGGATAGCTTGATATGGCAAGTCGATGTCGACCACCAGAAACTCAATCATCTTGGAGACGCTTCCCGCCCTTACGGGCTGTACGATCTTCCTCAGTGGAATAATCACTTTTCCAGCGAAGCCAACTAGAGGGACAGTGGCTTCCTTCAGGTCGGCAACGCTTAGTTTTAACTTTTTGAAGAGGTCGAGATACATCACCTCGAATGAGCTTCCCTGGTTGACGAGTAACTTGTCGACGTCATAGTTGGCTATCGTGAGCATAATGATCAAGGCGTCGTGATGTGGGGTTCTTACCCCCATCAGATCCTCATATGTGAACACGATGTGTTTGCTATAGTCGACGTTATTTGATCACCAACATTTTCCAGATTGTGTCTTCGCTGGATCAATCTGAAAAGCTTACATTACTGCAGTAAGCTTTTTCACCTCCATCCGAGCTGAATTCCCTTGAATTTGCTTCATATTAGATGCCCCGCGAATAACTGTAAATTCTTGGCCAACATCATCTTTGAGTACGTTGTCGGGTCTTGTTTCTCCGTTGGCAGCGACTTTCTCTGCCTTCTTCTCCACAAACTCGTTTAGGTGCCCAGTTTGAGCCAATTCTTCGAGGTGGGACTTAAGAGCTTTGCAATGCTCAGTCTTATGTCCTCCCTTTATGTGAAAAGCGCATCTCAGTCCATTGTTTCTCTTTGAGGGATCTCCCTCATCTTTCTGGGCCACTTAACAAATGACTCG
The DNA here is from genome assembly GCA_949130495.1 of Sambucus nigra. Classification (NCBI taxonomy): domain Eukaryota; kingdom Viridiplantae; phylum Streptophyta; class Magnoliopsida; order Dipsacales; family Adoxaceae; genus Sambucus; species Sambucus nigra. The sequence continues at coordinate 377,164,596 of OX422212.1, forward strand.
TCTTTGATCTTTGCCAGGATCTTGTAGATTGGTTCTTTAAAGACTGTGTTCACTGCCTGAAATGCTTTTGAAGCATCTTTTTTGCCTCCGTTCTTGGAGCCATTTTTTCCCCCATTCTTGCCTCATTTCTTCTGGTTTTCAACCTTGTCGTTGCCCTTAGCAGCGAGCTTAGTTCGGCCATTTTCCCCTGTGCTGGAGCGGGTCACATCTTCCACTTTGACGTATTTCTCGATGCAAGCCATCAGCTCATCTATGGTTGTGGCCTCCTTCTTTAGCAGGGATTAGTGTAGAAGGCAAGAGTTTGGTAGGCCGATCTTAGAAGAGGCCACTACTACCTGCTCCGAGCAGTCCTCGACCTCGTTGAACAGCTCCCAGTACCTTTTTGTGTAGTCCCAGAGGCTCTCTTGAGGCGTTTTTTTCATTATTAGTAAGGCATTCATCCTTTTCGGATGGGAGCTACTGGTAATGAAGCAAGTCGTAAAGAGCTCATCCAGGGACTCAAAACTCTTGATGGACCTGTGGGAGAGCCTCTCGAACCACTTCTGGGCCACGTCGTGCAGGCTCGAGGGGAAAATCCAGCACATTAGTGCATCCCGGTGGTTCCAGAGAGTCATGACCTGCCTGTACTGCTTAACGTGATCAATAGGGTCAGTTTTTTAGTCATAGATCTTGAATCTCATAATAGAAAATTTCTTGGGGGTTCCTCTTCTTCTATCTTCCTTGAAAAAAAGGATTTCATCTGGGTCTTGAGAGCTCGTCTAGCAAGCTCCCTGGTTGATCTAGCACTTCGATGAGCTGGGTGCTGGTCCATTTCCTTTCGAACCAAATTCTGTATATCCTCATCACCTCGAGCTGGGCTCTTGTAACGGCGAACCGGTCGACGTTGTTCCAGTAAGTTGTCATCCGACTCGTGTTCCTTAATTCTCTGGGATTCGCGTCTTGGGCTCCTTCCTCGATTGCGAGACTTGCTCGCCTGAGGGCTAGGAGTGCGGTAGGGACATCACCTGGTGCTGCGATGGAGTTCTTTCTCCATCCTTTCTAATTTTCTTTTGAGGAGAGCATTCTCAGCCTCTTGCTTGCGAGCGGACTCCCTTTGCTCTTGGAGCCTTACCTCATAGGCGTCAATCAACCTGGAGATTTGTGTGGACCTCGCCGGTCCTTGGCTCTCCTCTAAGGTTAGCCTCTCCAGAAGGGCCCTTTGATCTGAACGCCGAACTTCAGATCTGATCCTGCGAGGGGCAGGCTATTCTTGAATATCCCTGCCCGAGGGGCGTTGCTACTGTGATCGGACATTCTAGCTTCTTGGTTGGTGAGGGATTTCTTAAAGGAAGACAAACGTTTTCCACAGACGACGTCAATTGTGGTGACAGTAATACTCAACACAAATAAATGAGAAAAGCGCAATCACCAAAGATAATAAAGAATGAAGAATGCCAATCACACAACACAGTATGTACGTGATTCGGCAAGAATGCCTACGTCCACGGTGATGCTCTTAATATTATTTCTATATACTCAGGGGAGTGTTTTACAGAGAATATCTCATGTCTTTTGGCCCAGGCTTAGGGTTTGTTATATACATGTTTGTTCTCGGGGAGTGGTGGTGTTTAACTCCCCCACGTCCATCTTCCGCTCCTAGAATATCTCCCTACGAGATTTTAGGAGAGGACTAAGTCACAACTGAATTCAGTTGAGATGGAGGGGCCCATACTTTGGGCCGTTTCTATTGGGCTGCTCGTCTGGGCTTGTGATGGCAAATCCAGGTACCCACATGTACATAGTACAATTTTGGTTGATTTTATTTTTCCTTTAACTGAGTACATAATAAAAAATACTCACCCACCTCTCATTTCCTCCACCACGCAGTCAACCCCACATTTTCTCAATCCGTTAGTTTTCATATAAACCAAGCTCAAGAATTTAAAAGGTTTTCTTCATCCTAATTTTTTGAAGGCCCTCAAAAACCAATTAATATCCTTCAAACTCACTTAATGAATTTGAAAGAAAATAAAAAATAAAATTTGAAATAAACATTTTATACTCACTACACATGTACGCCATGTCAAAGCTTTACCGTTGACAGATAATTTGAAAACACATCGCCGACCAAAGTTGATAAATCGAATCAACATAACATGGAACCTAACTTGAAAAGTAATAACAAACAAATTAGGCACCCACTTGTATCTGAATAAACATACTCCAACAAATGAACACAAAGTTATAACTAAATCTACTACTAATGTGTATTGAGGATATAGATAGAACCTAACAACTAGGGCTGAGCATGGTTCGGGTTGGTTCGGTTCCACTATAGAACCAGAACCAAAACCGAAATGGTTCGGTTCTCTGGTTTTGGAACCAGAACCGAACCGAAATGTATATAGAACCGAACCGAACCAATAGTTCTCGGTTTGGTTTTGTCGATTTTCGGTTCTTGTAATTTGTGATTTAAGCATGAAATTAAATAGAATAAAATACATGAAATGATTTATGTATCAAAATAGATTACAACTATCTCTGTTTTATATACATTTACAACTAATAATGGTAACTATTTCATGAAGTGATACACATAATAATGGTAGATGAAGAAGAAGACTACACTATTCAACAATTTTAGGCATCAAACTCAGATTTGAAATACTACACTACACATAATAGTGGTAGACAAAGAAGTTGGCGGCATTGAAATAATCTGTGAGAGAGAGATAATGGGTCGATTTCATACTTTCGCTAAGGCGAGAGAGAGAAGATGAGCTGCTAGTAGCAGCCAGCTACACGAGAGAGAGAACATGAGAGCTGCTAAGGTGAGAGAGAGAAGACGATCTGCTACACGAGAGCTCCTAAGGTGAGAGAGAGAAGATGACGGTTGGAAATGAAAAAAAGAAACCCTACTTCGCTATTTGCTAGAAATGAAAAAATTAAAGGACTAAAAAGTCCGGTTCTGACTTCGGTTATAATTACCGGTTATAGGCTTGGATTTTCGGTTCGATTTTCGGTTCAGTTCGGTTTGGTTTACATATCAACCCTAGAACCGAACCGACTGCATCGATTTTTGTTTTTTAAGAACCAGAACCAACCCATAAGTTAAAAAAACCGAACCAACGCAAACCATAGAGGTCGGTTTGGTTCGGTTCTTCGGGTTGGCGGTTTTTTTGCACAACCCTACTAACAACAACTCAAATTCGTTCTTCAGGTTTCTCAACAACTAAAAAGAAGTAATTCAACACGATAATGGCATTGAAACCATATAAACCAAATTTGTTCTTCATTTTTTACTTTGTTAGTAACAAATAAATCATAGTTGGTTTCTTAATGAACAAATGATCTAAAAAAAATTACCGAGCACATACTTGAATCTTGGGGAGAAACTGAGAAAAAACTATAGAGTTGGAATTCGAATCATGAAATATTTTCTTACAAATGATACAAATGAGAGTTGTGTGTTTATATAGTGATAATGAAGGGACATGGTAGGGGTACACACGGTTCGGGTTGATTCGGTTTCATTACTAAACCAGAACCAGAACCGAGGTCAGGATTTTGGAACCAAAACCCATTTTTTTTTGGAACCGAACCAAACCGAACCGACGGTTCTTGGGTTGGTTCAGATCGGTTCCCGGTCCTAATCACATTTTTTAATTAAAAAATCAAATACATTTAAAAAATATTTTTGTAACTTAAAAAAATCAAATACATTTATTAAGAAGGAGTTTTTAATCCTACACTTTTTGTTTAGTTTTCTAGTTCAGTAGTTACTGTTAGTCTTATTACTTGTTAGGATTTGGGAAGAAATTCACAATTTTCTTAAAATTAGAGTCTTTTTCTAGTCTCATACTGAGGTAATCATCATACTGGTGGGATTTGGGAAGCAGTTGAGAATTTTTCCAAGTTTAATTTATAGTTTAATTTCCAGAGGGGAGCCGTAAGTATGAGTTTGACATTTGAAAAAAATAATGAAAACAAATGACTGAAAAAAACCTATATAATTCAGTGTACTCAGGTGGCCGAAACAGAGTACTATTAAGTCCTAAACATCAGATTTATACAATGGCTTAGGAACAGAACAACCACGGTTCTACAATCCCAAAAACCCGCATACCCAATCCCTCCACCACTTCTACCCAAGCCATCGCCGATACCCGCTGCCTTCAATCACAAAAAACCCACTTACCCCACCAGGTATAACATTTTCGTGACAACAAAAAAAGAAAACAAAGCGACTGTGACCTGGGAGCGGCTGTGAGGCGGCTGTGATCTGAGAGCGAGCGGCTGCGAGGCGCTGTAAAGGAGAGATGAACCAGCGGCTGTGAGAGGGAGGTGAGGGAGAGATGGAGGTTTTCTGGGAAGAGGGAGAGAGATAGTAGAGAGCAACTGATTAGCATTGGCTAGGGTATTGGGGTTGGGGTAAGTTAATATTTATATTGGGTTAAGAATGGGAATGAAAGAACTGCCCATAAGGCCTTTAGGGTTTGTACTTATTATATATATTTATATTATATATTACATTATATAATCGGATTGGTTCGGATCGAATTGTTTTTTTTTCTCCTAGAACCGAGAACCGAAGTATCATTTTTTTTAGAACCGGAACCGAACCATTGAGTAAAAAAATCGATCCGAACCGAGCCAATGTCATCGGTTTGGTTCGGTTTATCGAATTTTCGATTTCGCTGTGCACCCCTACGACATGGTATAGATAGAGTTGGGAATTAACGAAGAAGTTTAATGGGCGAAGGAGATGGATCGATAGAGAACGAGAGAGGGGTGGGTGGGTGGCTAATGGATGTGTGACTAAGATAGAGATGAGGATGATGTGTTTTGTGGAAAAGTTTTTTCTACAGGAAAGTTTTAGAATTATTTTTTCACAACTTTCCTGCTAACCAAACACAACAAAAAGTGCTGAAAAGTTATTTTCCTTCACTTTTCCTTTCATTTCCTGACAAACAAACGCACACACATAGAGAGGGAGGGGGGAGGGGGGGTTAATTGACTTTGAGTGGGGTGAAAGTGTAAATGTGGAAATTACCACGACCCTAAATAAATAAAGAGGAGTTTTAAGTCTTCTATACCTAAACTTTGTAACTTTGAAACTAGGGCTCGTCGTGAGATACAGACACAGTGGTATCTGCTTTTCCTTTGCTGAGGTGCCCCGAAAGTTAGAGAGTTGGCGGCCATGGCAGTTATGGAGAATAACCCTAATCCCAAAGCCCAAGACGAAACCATGAAGAAGAAACGAAAGAGAAACAGAGACAAAACCAAGAAGAAGAGAGCACCACTCTCTGAAGAAACTGCTCAAGTAGAAGAAGAACAAGTTACAGAGATGATAGAGAACAACGATGAGCCAAAGGCCCACAAAATCAAACTGAAGAAGCTGAGGACTGAGGAACAGACGAGTGGCGATGAAGAAGAAGAAATAAATGGCGGGGGGGATGAAGAGGAGGGTTCCAAAAAGGAGGAGAAGAAGATAAAAGTGAACAGCGCGTCTGGGATTATGAGTACGGAGGCTTTTACATCTTTGCCGATATCTGAACCCACCATGAATGCTATTAAAGAGATGGGTTTCAACTACATGACTCAGGTATCTTATCTTCTAAAGATTGCATTTTCAAACTAGTAAGATATGGCTTTGGTTTTTGGACTCAATCTCTGTGTTTGATTTGTTTGAAGTAAATGATCTAAATGTATCTCCAATGCTTGGACAAGAATCAAATTAATAGTGTTAGGCCAAAACCAATCTAAGAGGTGAGGCTGAATTAGGTTTTCTTTTAATTTTCTCGAGGCTTAAACGAAAAACAAGCAATAACTTGGAACTTAATGAGTAAGGGATATACCTAGAATATCTTTGCGGTGGAGATCGGCAATGGATGAAACATTGGACTATAGGGAAGGAAGAAGGGAGTAGAAGAGATGGAGATGAAAAGATAGAAAGATAAGGGAGATTTGTTGGCAAGACGGTTGGACGGTTCAATTTTTGAAGTTCCTTCATTGGTAGAAAACGATGCTCTTAAGATTTTTTAGTATAAATTTACTTTACACTTGATATAAGCATGGAAAAAAGTCAAAACCGAATATGAACCAATGTACTCTTCTCACCTTTTAGCTTCAGATCTGAAATCGATTTGGGATTGATATGTGATTTAGGTTATAAAAGAAAGAGAGAAAGAGAACTAGAAGTAGATTTAGTGTTAGAGCTAGATGGAGAGAAATAATCGATTTAAGCTTCGAGACTTGGACAGAAGTTAGGATATGCTTGCTGCTGCTGCTGCCGCTGCTTCTGTGTCTTGCTGCTGAGAGCGGTGTATATGAGGAAGTTAGGTTAATCATCTATTCTAATGGGCAGACCAACCCTTTTTGACCCATGAACAATTAAAAATGAACAATTAAAAGTGAGCCAAATTCAGCCCACAATGGGTTGCAATGGGCAGCCCAATTATTGTGACCTGTGTTTGACACCTCTACTTACCTATTAGCTGTGGCCTCCGGTCTTGTCAACGTCACCATTTGACTGTGACAACCTAGAGTTGGTCTCATGCAGAGTCTTCAATGGGCTGTCCTTGGGAGATTTCTACTATAGAGGACATTCACAAGCTGGCATTACAAAGGAATTTGAAGTTCGTTCTGGTTAGCAGGGTTTCTTAAGGGAGCCGTGCTCTTCTAAATCTTCATAAGATTTCTTTCCCTCCTCCCAAGCTTAGAGCTTTGTTAGATTGTGACCACATGTGATTGTTTTCTTGGTCCGTGGGTCTTTGAATGTGAGCAAAAAAGAATAAGTACAATAAAGAAGCCACTCCAACAATCAACAACTGAAATCTCTTACAAATACTCAAAGCACACTGGTGGATTGATTTGGATTTCAAGAATGTTAATGTCCTTTACACAATTATACAGGTTGACTGAGACTAATACAATTATACAAGTTTACTGATTTAGATGTCGCATTTTCTTTTTAATAACACGTGGTTTCAGGTATTTAACCTGACTAATCTTTCATGGCACGACTAGACTCTCCAATTGGTGGACCCACAGGGACATGCATTCACGGGATTCGGACTCATAGTCTACGCTTCATAGCTGCTTATCACTTGCCCATCCTACCGCTGAACTAATCCCTATGGGCAGATTTCATTATAATATATATCTTATAACTCTTAGTATCAGAGTCTTTAACCTGACCGATCACCGAGGAAACATGTAGACCCTCCATTCTACCATCGAACTAACCACTCGTAATCTCTGTAGTCAGAATCGGCTGATTCACGATACGTATCGGCCGATTCGGTTCGATACTGCCCTAAATAGATACGTATCGGGACCGTGAATCGAAAATGTCAATGTATCGTGCATATCGGGCCTGAATCGCGATTCGATACATTTATCGTGTGATTCACGATTCACTCGCGATTCAGTTTAGCGGGGTCGGATTGGGTTATTTTGGCACCAGGGCTTAAAAAATTGGAAAAAAAGATTTTATTTTTTTTGGCAAAAAATGATTGTAATAATGTTTAAAGACTTTTAAAATCATAAAATGAACAAAACTCTAGGTATAAAAGGTCCCTTTCTCATTTTTCTTGTGCTCCCTACCATTAATATTTTGTCCACCTCTTCCTTTCTTATCTTTTTCCTCAAGTTTTTGCAAAGAGAAGCTTCCACCCTATTTAATATCCTTTGTTTTGGTACTTTTGGTAAGTAACCTAGTTTATTTATTTATTTATTGTTTCTCACTTTCTCAACCTATTTAATGTCTTCTTACTTATTTATTAAGTTGTCTTTATTTATTTATTGTTTTGGTAGTTTTGATCTTTGATATTTCCTCTTTATTTACTTAGGAAATGACTAAAAAAAGAGAAATGTTGTAGTTGACCCCACATGGGATTATTGTGAAAAGGTGAATGATAATAGATAGCATTTAAAATGTAATTTTTCTAAGGATGCACAATGAAGTGGTATTTTTAGAATGAAGCACCATCTTTCCAGTACCGGGAAGATGCAAAAAAGTGTATGCAATGCCCCGAAGATGACAGAAAAAAGTTTTCAAACATTTTAGTTGTAAATGAGGATGATTATAATGAAGAAGGTGGGCAACAAAATGAGGGTGAAGAGGAGTTTGAAGTTTAGCAAAATTTCTAAAAGGCAAAGGGAACTATGGATGCATATGTCACTAGGAGGAAAGGAAAATCGGTTCGTGTTGATGAAGATGATATTAAAGTTATTGATGATGACGAGGAGGAGGGGGAGGACAAAAGAGAAGAGGAGAGAATCGTTATAGAAGATGATGATGAAGACGATGATGATAATGAACTAAACATTGATGATGATAATGATGATGATTTAAGAATAATTAGAGGAGTGATGAAGATGATGACTTTATTGGATATATTTTGGCTTTTAAATATTATTTTTTGGATAATATTAAGGTATCATCATCATAGTTGAGGATGACACCATGACGATATCTTAATAGTTACTTAGTATATCTAAATATGGCTTGTGGATTCTCTTTTTGATATGACTTGCGGAGAAATTAGAAGTTTGAATCATATTATGTTATATAATTGATTGTAAAGTGTTCTCTATATTTTTATTTAATTTTTACAATTTTATTTATTTTTTGTGCCATATCATACGATACGTATCGCGATACGATGCACGATACACAGGATTTTCGATACACGATACGTATCACGATTCAACAACTATGCTCATAATTGCTAGCATATAGTTTAGAATTCTTATCTTTCCTCTTAGCAATGCGTAACAACTTCAATAATTCAAAATAAATAAAGTTTTCTTTTGTTTATATTGCAATACATTTAAGCATAGTACGAAAGATCATGAAAAAGAAATGATATAATTTTAAAAACATTCATTTTTTTTATATATATTAAACACTATTAAATTATATTAACTGTAGTCTGTATTGTTATATCTTTGTATTCCTTAATACAAGTGCAGATCCAAGCCAGAGCAATTCCACCTCTTTTGGAAGGCAAAGATGTTCTTGGGGCGGCAAGGACTGGTTCTGGGAAAACCCTTGCCTTTTTGTTACCAGCTGTGGAATTGTTATATCACATTCATTTTAGTTCTCGCAATGGGACTGGTGTTGTTGTCATCTGCCCAACAAGAGAGCTTGCCATACAGGTCGATATCCTCATTTAAGTTCAAAATTATTTTTATTTCTATTAGTTACAGTTGAGGGTCTTTAGTTATTTGGTGCTGATCTCTTTAAGCTCACGAACCCCATTACTACCGTTCTTTGTGTTTATATAATCCATTATTTTTGCACTTAAACTACTTCTGGTTCTTTGAAAAGAAATCTTTGCAAGTATTATAGCACAACAATACAAAAATCTTTGTAATATATGAATTCCTTGGACTCAGAAATCTTTGAATTTGGAAGTTTCTTCTTATTTGAACTCGATGAAATTTCCCGAATAATTTTTGCACTCAAGGCCAGTACTAGTTACGTTACGGCCTGCAATCCTTTTTACGTCACACATGTCGCTGAAACCAACACCAATAACAGCAGCACAGTTACAGTTAACCTCTCTGGTGTTCTATTGATGCATCTATGAGTACTACTAATGTCTCAGATAATTTTGGAATCGTATTTTGATCCGTAACTTTTGTTCAGTCTAATAATAATTTAGGATGTGTTTGATTGGCATTGCATTTTTTTCATGGTATTCTTTTTTTAACCCAAATACGTCTTTTCTCTCCAATATTTTGTGTTGTTTGGTAGTAAAATTGACAACAGCCTTGTGACACCTGCTCCATCTTTCCTCATTTTATATGGAAAACATTTCTTACCTACCCCCAGTTTGGAGTCCATGGGAAACCATCAAATTGATAAAGTACGAGAACATCTCACAAAGTTACTCAGTTTCTTTTTCAAAATTGTCCTAAAAAATGATCAAATTGTCAATCTTTTTTCCGACTAGATAATCTCACCCTTAGATCATGACTAAATGACTCATTTGAGGCGTATTCATTTCCAAATCAACATAAACCCTTCGTATAAAGTTTTACCTGCGGACTTTAATAGGGGGAAAGTACATCACAGAACATCTCGAACATAATGGTTTTTCTTGAAATGAATTTAAATAAGTGAAACTGCATTGCTCATGCATCTTTCTTTATCCATTTTCACTCCCTTAGTATTAATGTATGAAGTAGTTTCATATAATAATATATCAACTTTTGCTAAACTCAAACTCAAGTATAAATAGACTGGCATTCTTTAGAGAAAAAGCTTGAGCCTTCCAGACTAATCTCCCATTCTGCTGATTCAGACGCATGCAGTGGCAAAGGACCTTCTCAAGTATCACTCACAGACTCTTGGGTTGGTTATTGGTGGTGCAGCACGGAGGGGTGAGGCAGAACGTATTGCGAAAGGAGTAAATCTATTAGTAGCAACCCCTGGACGACTTCTTGACCATCTTCAGAACACCAAGGGATTCATATACAAAAATCTAAAGGTACCCCAAATGTTTGTATCTTCAACTGCATCAAATATAATTTGCATGGTATGTTTCAAATTGATGGTGGTGACTCTTAAATAGCATGCTTTGGAACCATGTGAACCTTCTTAATTGAGACCACATGAAATGCATCCAATTATATCCATTTGAAAAATGTTGAACCTAACTTTGCCAGTAGACTTTGACAAAAACCTATCAGGTAACATGTCTGTTATAGTTATATAAAGAATGAGAATGCAAAATTTTCACGTTGTCTAGAATAGATTATGGAAACATCCATGAGCTTGCAACTGGATGACTGTTTCATTAGATTATATAGGGGTACCTAAACACAACATGTGAAATATACGATATTTTCCCAAGAGTCCATATCTCAGCTTCCTTATGCCGCCCAGCCTCCTGAGTAGAAAAGTTCACGAAGGTTATTAAACTTGTAGCTTTAACCTTGACATGAACTCAAGTGTGGTTGAGAATCACATCATGAAGCCAACAGTGTTATGCTACTTATTATTTTTCTTATATTGTGTTAATAAGATTTGCAGATTTTATTCCTTTTGAAATAGAAAAGGTTACATTTTCTATGTAGTGTTACACCTGATATATACGTCTTATATTCATAGTTATTATGTTTTAGTGAAGACGACGCTTCCATGAGTTTGTGCAGCACCAACTGCCCCAATTCTTCACTTATTTGCATGGTTCAAAGTATCGGCCGAGTCAACTTGGAATCGGAGGGTACCGATCCGATACCGAGAGACGTTTAAAAAAAACACTGAATCGGCCGAGACAACCGCGATATCGCCCGAGACAACCGATTCCGAGACGCCTCGCCGCGATATCGGCCGAGACAACCGATTCAAACGATATTGTCATATTTTGTTTTATTTTTTGATAGAACTTTTATCTTTTAACATATTTCTTCGTTGTTGAAAATATATTGTAACATTTACAGAATGGTACTACTTTTTCAAAAGTATTAACATTAATTTTTTAAAACATAAAACTCTTTTTTTTAAATGACTCTACTAAAAAAAATATATTAATCTTTTAAAAAGTAGTGTTTTTTTTTTTAAAATGACTACTAAAACTCTTTTTTCAAAGCAATGTTATTTTTTTACAAAAAATATTCAAATCTTTTACAAAAAATATATAATGTATATTTATGTTTGTAAAAGATTTAAAAAAAATGTACATATTTGTAAAAAATGTACATATTAAAAATATATATTTGTACATATTTGTAAAAAAAAATTATATTTTTGTTAAAAAAATGTACATTTTTGTAAAAATGTCCTTTTGTACGTTTTTGTAAAAATGTAAAAAAAAATATACATATTTGTTAAAAAAAATCTACATTGTTGTAAAAATGTAAAAAAATGTACATTGTTGTTAAAAAAATGTACATTTTTGTAACAATGTTCTTTTGTACGTTTTTGTAAAAATGTAAAAAAATATACATTGTTGTTAAAACAAAATGTACATTTTTGTTTTTCAATATTATTATTGGTTTACTATGCAATATTAAATCTGACAACTCTGCCGCTCTTCAGTATAACCAATTCTACAATGCAATGCATATTGAATGATGGGTTTGAATGTATCTCATTGGTCCACATTGTTAATCTTATTTTTTTTAAATTTCTATATTTTTTCCGGAATTTTTTGCGCTCTCTAAATAGCGTATATTTGCGTATCGCCCGATGCCGCGATCGAGTTGAAAATCGTGTGTCCGATACCGCGACCGATACCGAGACTTTGAACCATGCTTATTTGTGAAGCTAAAATGAGATGCTCAAACCAATCTAGTTGTACCCTGATTTTTTCATGAATGTCTTGGACTTGCAGTGCCTCATAGTTGATGAAGCTGACAGGATATTGGAAGCAAACTTTGAGGAAGAAATGAAGCAAATTATTAAAATTTTGCCAAAGGTATAATTTCCTGAAATCCAATATTAAACTAGACATGTATGATACAAGATTGTTTTTCCATTCTAATCGTTAATTTAAATTGAGTCACATCTGTATGTTTGCATCTCAACTAATCATGCTGCTACTTGATGTGCAGGTGAGGCAAACAGCTCTTTTCTCTGCTACCCAGACTAAGAAGGTATATATTATGCTTGTTCCTTTCTTTGCTTTATATATAACTTGTAAAAATGAAATTATATATACATGTATATTATTTTTTTCTGAAGCACTTGAAGAAAAATTATACATCTTTTTTTCTTCTCAGGTTGAGGATCTTGCACGTTTATCGTTTCAGACAACTCCTGTCTACATTGATGTGGATGATGGGAGGACGAGGGTAAACAAAAAGTTCAAACTTTATATTTATATTAGTTATCATGTCTTTTAATTACCAATCTGACATGATGTTGGGTATTGCAGGTTACAAATGAAGGGCTGCAGCAAGGCTATTGTGTTGTGCCAAGTGCCAAGAGATTTATTCTTCTCTATTCCTTCTTGAAGAGGAATCAATCTAAGAAAGTGATGGTTTTCTTCTCTTCGTGTAACTCAGTTAAATTTCACTCAGAACTTCTCAAGTACATTCAGGTGGACTGCTTCGATATCCATGGAAAGCAAAAGCAACAGAAACGGACCTCCACCTTCTTTGACTTTTGCAAAGCCGAGAAGGGCATATTGTTATGTACTGATGTTGCTGCTCGTGGTCTTGATATTCCTTCTGTGGTATGCTTCTTTGTTCTGTTACTTAGAACTGAATGTTAAGTGTCATAGTTGTCAAAACAAGATTCATGTTGTGACATTATATCGTATTTTACCAAACCATGAATATAAGATACATCAACAATTTTATAAAGTAATAAGAAACAATGATGGCATACAACTAGAAATAATAAACTGTAGAGTAAAATGTAAGATCTGTTAATTTTCAACTTTTCTTGGTGACCTTAACTCATAGTCTAATTGAGTGTTCTCCAAATTCACTTCTATCCTTTTCATATATACTCTGTCCTTCCCAAATTGATATTCGCTGTTTGGAACTCAAAACGGTTTAATAAAACAATTAGCTTTCCAAATTTGTCCTCCTAAATTGATGAATGGATTTGTTAGCATGACATGCACTTGAATCATTATTCTTTCTTTGGTAATTTGTTCCCAGAAATCTCACTTTTCTATAGTTGCTGAAACTTCTGTCAACTTTTCCAAAATGTTCGTTCTTTTTGTACCGTATGCGGTTGATGTTTTCTTTTTCTTTTTAAAACGACAATTTAGTCTAGATCCACATGATCCAATCAATCACCATATATCCACTATTCTTTTTTGTTTATTTTATATATATACCTTTTTTTTTGGAACATATCCCCTCTAGTTCTTAAAAGGCTTACCAAGGAGCTAAGTTTATGCAGCGCCTAGGTGCAAGATGAGGTATGCCCTTAATCGATATATGGCGTACGTCGTAGAAAACATGCAAAAAAAGAGATTTCGTTTGTATATAATTTAATAAAGTCGTCGTTGTCGTCGTCGTCATCATCATCATCATCATCATCATCATCCTTGCCTTAATCCCATCATATGGGATCGGCCACATGGATTCTCTTTTTCCATTCCAATCTATTATATGCAATATTATCATTCAAGTTTAATTCCTTAAGATCTCTCCTAATAAATAACGAAATTTATTAATTTGGTTTATCACTTTTTCTTCAATCTGTAACATTATGCTATCCGACGCCTCATTATTAAATTTACATTTTATAAATTTTGTTTTATTTCTACTGATTTTTAGCCCCTTCGACTCTAAGGCTTTTCTCCAAGTATCTACTCTCATAACTAAGCCCTCATTTGAAGTGTTTATTACAACTATATCATCCGCAAACAACATACACCATGAGACACCTTCTTGTATGTCCTCAGTAATCTCATCCAAAGCTACTACAAATAAGAAAGGACTTAAAGCCAATCCTTGATGTAAATCCACTTTAATCGTAAAGTCATTAGTTTTTCCATATATAGTTCTTACTCTAGTCTTTGTGTTATCATACATATCTTCAATTACTTTAATATAACTCATAGGGATTCTTTTCCTCCTCAAAGCCCACCAAATTATATCCCTAGGTACTCTATCATAAGCCTTTTCTAAGTCTATAAATACCATATATAAATTTTTATTCTTATTTCTACATTTCTCCATTAACTGCCTTAATAAGGGACAGTTATTATATCGAAATATATTATATCAAAAGCATACGTAGTTATCAAGGGATATAAGAAGATACACTTACTAAACCCACGGTTTAAAAAGGCGTGAGGCGAGGTGAGGCGTTTTGGCTCTGATTCCGACTCCGGCGATGCGTAAGCCCACCACCAAAAAACGAGCAAAATAATATTAAAAATACTAAAAAATCATAAAAAAAGTAGAAATATAGAATGAAACTGCAAAAAAACATCTTTGAGGACTTTTTCACATAATTTAAATCTTTTTTGCTCCCCCAAGATGACTTTTTCCAAAAATAATTTGATCAGATCAACTTTAACAAATTGATTGTTTTACAATATGACAATAAATTAATTAATGCAAAATCAATTTTTTTATTTACATATTTTTAATTTTATAATATGACAATAAATTAATCAATGCAAAATCAAATTGAAAAAATAATTTTTTTAGTTTCATTTACGTATTGGTTATTTTATAATATGACATGCTGGTTATTTTATTAAATTTTTTTAAAGTTAAAATAGTAAATAGTACAAGTGTATTTTTTTAAAAAAAGGAAAAAAGAATAAGAGTTAATGTATAAAAATAACAAATTTTTTAAGTTAAGGCGCAATTTTAGAAAAATGAAGAAGTTAACTGACGAGCACTGAAATGCTATGAAGCACGAACACTCTCGGAAGTCAACGTGTCGTGTCCGACAACGTGTTGGACACCTATGAAGCACGAACACTCTCCCGGATGCCACGAGCCATCTTTGACTCAAGTGATGGTGATTGTGCTATATTTATGATTGTTAATGTCAAAGTGTGTTTGAATTTTATTTTGTATGGTCCATTTTCTTAATTTCACGTTAAGAATGCTCTAATAATGTATTTTATGGAGAAAATCTGTTTTATTTCATTAATATATATTTAAATATATATTATACATTATACGTATCATAGCGTTTCGTATCCTAGTTTTTGGTTCAATCACGTGTCGCATGTCGAAACATGTATTACGCGTCCGTGCTTCATAGCTGAAATTTGTGTGCTACGTGTGAACGTACAACTCAAGTGCAAGACGGTCTTTCAAGTAATAAAATCGGGTAAGTCGGGGTGGAATTATCAGGGAATAAAATACTCACAACGAGAGGGACGGTCTCTAAATTCTAAGCTTTGACTCGCAAAAGTAAACAAAAGGTGATGAAATGTTACGTGAAGTGAATTATAACCTATGAAGCACGGACTCGACACGTAATACGTGTTTCGACACGACACGCGACACATGATTTTTCCAAAGACTAGGATACAACACGCTAGGATACGTATAATATAAAATATATATTTAAATATATAACATACATTTAAATATATATAATAATGAAATAAAATAGATTTTTCCCATAAAATACATTATTAGAGTATTCTTAACATGAAATTAGGAAAATGGACCATACAAAACAAGATTCAAACACACTTTAACATTAAAAATCATAAATAAAGCAAAATCACCATCACATAAGAACAAAAATTTAAAAATAAAAATTAAAAATAAAATAAAATAAAAACGTGTCCTTTTACATGTCCCAAAGTGTTGACAACGTGTCCCAACATGTGCCAGCCTGTCCAAGCGTGTCGACAACGTGTCGGACTCGTGTCAAAGTCGACTCGTGGCTTAAGGGAGAGTGTCCGTGCTTCATAGATTATAACTACGGAAACAATTTAAACTAATGAAATCGAAAATTAAAGTAAATTATGCAAGGATTACAAAATGGAAAAGAAATTAGGGTTTGAAAACAATTTGGAAAGGAAGCTGGGATTCAGTCATCCGTATTCAAGGGTTTCTATGATAAATGTAAAATTCTTTGAACTAACTAATTGATTAAAGGAAAAGCGTCAAGTCGATTCGAAGCACGAAATATGTTTGGGCGCTAACCCGCGCAATAATTGGTCAACAAATTGATTTGCGCGATTGATACCTTAACCGACACGTATAGTGCATCCTCAAATATTCAAGTTGCTTTTGACAAACCGAGTTAAGAGAACTACAAGAATCAATCCCGGTTAATGTATCAACATCGATGAATTGGCACCTTCTCCGGTTACCAGCTGAAAAGGGACCAATTTGACTATTCTTCCGATGCAGGAGCATAGGGATATAGTCGTCTTTTTAACATTTATTCTATTTTTTTCCTCTTTTTACCCTTTTAGTATAAATAGCTATTGAGCCTCTCATTGTATGACTTTTGCCTATTTGATATTGAGAGATTGTTGCTGTTGTTTTGTAGATAACTTCTTTTTTCTATGCTTCCGCGCTCTAAATCACATCAAATTGGTATCAGAGCCTCGTTTGTTCTTGGATCAATTTTGTTTATAGAAGATTGAGAATCGAATTGGGTTCATTCGAATGAATCTCCGACCAAGAGCTATAATTCCCTCATTTCGCACATGGACAACCGCCCAACGAACCACGGAGACACCAATTATGCTGATCGGACCACCAACCTTCCAGAAGGGTTGGAACCCCACCGTAGCCTAACAGATTTCACCGCTGGAGCAGCCGCTAACCCAACCCAAGCAGGTCAGCCCCCTGTTGACTCGTCTGATTCCCCGACCTTGCTGGAATTACAGGATAGCAGTCCCCGTCATTGCTCGACCCACTCGGATCTCACCGGACCCTCTAACCAGGCATGCCGACAACCCTGGTTAACCGGACCAAGCTGCTCCGACCCTTCTGAAACCATCCCAGGTCGCACAGTTGAAACATGTATTAACCTACTGGAATTTCAAGAGGGTGTTGCCAATGATCAAGAGCCGATGTTTTTCACCCCTGATCAATCCAAGATTCATCCGGTTCTAACTAAGAAACATCCCTCCACAAATCCTAACCAATTTCAACAAAAAATACTTAATTTCAAACCCTACATTCCCCAACCTCAAGAAACACTAAAACCTAATCAACCTAAAAATCTTAAGTCCGTATACAAAGGGTGTGCCTCTTTAAGCATCCTACCCATTCCACCCAATGTGCCTTTATCCACCGCGCAATCCATTTGTCGTCAACGTGACTCTTTTTGCCATTCTCAAGCAAGATTCGCCGACGTCTCTACCGCCTATACTCATACCGTTATGATTACGACTTCGGTGAACACCCAATCACCTCCTCCTAGTGATAACACATGGATCCGACCGAGTATTTTTTTTACTCGTTGCACCGCAAAAGGAAGGCTGTGCACGTTGATTATTGACGGGGGAGCCAGTGATAATTTGATAGCACAAGAGATCGTAGATGAACTAAAGCTTTCCATAGAATTATTGACCACACCGTGCCGTATTGGATGGTTGGGTAGTGGAGCCACACTTGCCCCTAGTCGACAGTGTTAACTGTTTTACTCCATTGGGGATTATCATGACGAGGTTCTGTGCATCGTGGTTGACATGCGGGTATGCCACTTGCTTTTGGGGATGCCATGGCAATTTGACCACCGTAGTATGCATGATGGCCGAGCCAATACTTATTCATTTACACATGGAGGGCGGGACTTTTTCCTTCGCCCCATGCGACCATTTTTGATGTCTCGACCCTCGGCCCTAGTTGTTTCGCATGAGGAGTTGGCCACTGAGGTTGCGGAGACAGGATTGTGCTATTCTCTTATCAGCCCCATCACCACCCCAGAGGCATCCGTTCCACCGTGTGTTCAGCTTTGGATTCTTTTAGTGCCCTAGATGATCTTCCTCCTCTTCGGGATATACAACATGCTATTGATTTTATTCCTGGGGCGCAACTCCCCAACCTTCCCCACTATCGTATGTTGCCCACGGAGCACGCTGAACTACAAAGACAGGTCACTGAGTTATGTGACAAGGGTTATATTCGGAAGAGCATGTCCCCTTGTGCAGTCCCCGCACTATTAGCACCCAAGAAGGACGGGTGTTGGCGCATGTGCGTGGATAGTCGCGCCATTGATAAAATTACGATGAAATATCGTTTTCCAATTCCCCGACTTGAGGACATGTTGGATCAACTCCATGGAGCGATCATATTCTCCAAATTAGACTTGAAGAGTGGCTACCATAAGATACGTATGAGGCCGGACGATGAATGGAAGACCGCATTTAAAACCAAGGATGGACTTTATGACTGGACAGTGATGCCTTTTGGTTTATCTAACACTTCATCCACGTTCATGAGGGTGATGACCCAGGTTTTGCGTCCTTTCTTGGGCAAGTTCGTTGTGGTCTATTTTGATGATATTTTGATTTATAGCCCGTTCGAAGAACACTTGAGACATGTGACTCAGGTTTTGGAGGTTTTACGAGCCGAACGCTTTTTCCTCTCATTGAAAAAGTGTGCATTCATGGTACTATCGGTGACTTTTCTGGGTATGTAGTATCGGGAGATTGCGCTCGGGTGGACGATGCCAAGATTTAGGCGATAGTGGATTGGCCTACCCCCACTTCGGTGACTCAGGTTCGCAATTTTCATGGGCTTGCTGGATTTTGTCGACGATTCATAGCAGGATTCAACACCGTTATGGCTTCGATTACGGATTTGGTGAGCACTTCTTCGACATCCAAGTTTAGGTGGACTGAGGAGGCTGAGCGGGCCTTCACATGTATCAAGGAGTTGATGAGGACTGCTCCTATCCTCTCCTTTTCGGACTTTGATCAATTGTTTGAGCTATCTTGCGATGCTTGCAAGATGGGGTAGTGGATGTTGTCTTGAGTCAGAATGGGAAACCCATTGCGTTTTTTAGCCAGTTGACGGGAGCGACCTTACACTATTCTACCTATGCCTTGGATTTCTATGCGGTTGTGAAAGCCATGAAGTTTTGGTCCCCCTATCTCCTATATAAGGAGTTCGTGATCAAATCCGACCATGTGGCCTTGCGATTTCTCCATAGTCAGAGGCGTGTTAGCGACAGACACGCCAAGTGGACAGCCTATCTTCAGCGTTACCCTTTCCACCTTTAATACAAACCCGGGAAAGAGAACATGGTAATGGATGCACTTAGCCGACTTGCTCATGCTTTAGTGACGTTGCGGAGTTAGGTTTTTGGATTCGATGAGATTCGGGATCTTTACCCGACAGATGTGGGTTTTGGACCCATTTATGCCGCTTGCCAGCAGGGCAATGGGGCCTCGGGTGAGTACTTATTACCTGATGGGTTTTTACATCGAGGGACAAATTTGTGTATTCCTTCTTCCTCTTTACGGGAGAAGATTATTTTTGAGGTTCACGGGGGTGGCTTATCAGGTCATTTGGGACGGGCACGAACCCATACATTGTTACAAGACCGTTTTTATTGGCCAACTATGAGGCGGGATACTAATGCCTTTATCAGACGCTGTTATACTTGCCAGACGGCCAAGGGCCAACACTCCAATGCTGGCTTGTACACTCCCCTGCTGATATCTGAGCGTCCGTGGTAGGACGTTTCGATGGATTTTATTGTGGGCCTTCCCCGTACTTCCAGTGGGCATGATTTTATCATGGTAGTTGTTGACCAATTCTCCAAGATGTCTCATTTCATTCTGTGTTCTCAAACGATGGATGCATCTCATGTTGCGTCCTTGTACTTTCGAGAGATCGTCCGCTTACATGGCGTTCCTCGCAGCATCACATCCAATTGCGATGTACGCTTTACGGGACAGTTCTGGCGGACCTCATGGCGCTTATAACGGACAGAGCTCCAGTTTTCGACTGCCTTTCATCCATAAGTCGACGGTCAGACATAGGTGGCAATAGGAGTGTAGGAGACATTTTGCGTTGTTTGACTTCCGAGTAACCCTGAAGGTAGCCGAATTTTCTTTCAACAATGCGGTCAACAGGTTTCTCCCCTTTCTAGATTGTGTTGGGTCAATCCTCAACTATGCCCATTGACCTCGTTGAGCTACCCCGACAGTTCCCACGTGCCCCTCCACCGAGGAGTTTGCGATCGATGTCCGACGTCTTCAGACCATCCACGCTTCTTACAAAGAGGCGGTGGATGTGCATCGCCGTTTCGATTCTTATTAACCCGGTGATTTAGTTATGGTGTACCTCCAGAAAGCATGCCGAGGCGGCAAGGGCAACAAGCTCCTTATGCGGCGCTTTGGACCTTTTCCTATTATTCGTGCTTATGGGCGGAATGCCTACGAGGTTGATCTTCCTTGCGAGTTTCGCATGCATCACACATTTAATGTGGCGGACCTTTCTCCTTTCCGAGGCACTCATTCTCCTCCCATCCCTCTTCCATCATCATCGACCCAACTCGTTCGTTCCTAGGTTGATCGTATTGAGGGTATACTTGACTCCGCATTTGTTTCTTCTGCCTCGGGCGACTACACACGCT
The DNA here is from genome assembly GCA_949130495.1 of Sambucus nigra. Taxonomy (NCBI): domain Eukaryota; kingdom Viridiplantae; phylum Streptophyta; class Magnoliopsida; order Dipsacales; family Adoxaceae; genus Sambucus; species Sambucus nigra. The sequence goes on from OX422212.1 coordinate 377,185,576, forward strand.
ATTTGGTCTGTTGGGGTGGGTGCCCCAAGGCGGAAGACTCTTGGATTACTGAGGCTACCTTGCAGCATGTTGAATCCGATTTCTTTCGCCAGTACTCCGTATATATGGATTCCTCTCAAGGGGGAGAGAATGATGCAGGAGCATAGGGATATGGTGGTCGTCTTTTTAGCATTTATTCTTATTTTTTTTTCCTTTTTTACCCCTTTAGTATAAATAGCTATTGAGCCCCTCATTGTACCACTTTTGCCTATTTGATATTGAGAGATTAGAGAGAGAAATAAAAAACCCTTGACCTATTTGTTGTTGTGGTGATGGTGTAGATAACCTTTTTTTGTTACGCTTTCGCACCGTAGATCACATCACTTTCTTGTTCTGGAATCCTCGTTTTGCGCTATTTTCTCCCATTCACTTGCACGAATTACCTGTAAAATATATGGGAGATACAACAAATAAGAAACATTGTTGCAATTAATATTAGTTAAGTCCGGGATAAATGCGATGTTCGGGACCGTAAAAATGTCGAAATTAGAAATATAATTATGGAATAATGATGCAGAATCATTAACCTTTAAAAAAATAGTAAATTTTAAAAAAAAACACGGATCATTTATCCTTATAAAAAACAGAGTATGTAATTTAGTAGAATTATAACAAAATTGTTTTACTATTTTCAAAGTACGTATATATATATACCAATTGTCGACATATATGAAAATAACAAAAAAAAACAGCGTTCTTGATGGAAGAACGTTTTTTTTTTCCGCGCCTCAAATATGATCCCCATGCTTCATTAGTCCATACTGCCCCCGAAAGAATACCTATGGTTAAAAACATAAACCCTAGACTAATCACATGATAGCTCCAATAATCCAATTTTAATCCAATTTGTTGAATCAATTGGCACCTGTACTAATTCTTAGCAGAAAAAAGAAGTATTTCCATAAAACATTACTTCTTTCAAAAGGACTCTATTCAACGGCCTTCACTTCCGGCAACATTGATTGAAGGCCTGTTCTTTACCTCAAGACACGATGAACGTAAATTGTTAGATAGGCCTCTTCTCTTCTTATAGGCTCTGTATGGTTTGGCACGCTAGGGGGTGGAGAGAAGTTGCAATATTCTGATTCTCCGTGAGGCGCATCGAGGCGTAAGCCTCGAGGCGCATTGACACGCTTCGATGCGCATTGAGGCTTAAGCCTCAAGGCAATTTTTTTTATTCGCCTTGAGTGATTTATAAAACATTGACTAAACCATACACGTATTCAAATAAGTTCAACACAAATATTCGAACATCCAATTATCGGATAGTTTACAAAAGAAAATATATATTGAAATAACCTAACAATTGTAGTCTAGCAAGTGTCAAAAGGAAATATATTGTCAACATACTAATTGTTTTCAAATTTTTATGTTTTTGCTGTATTGAGCATGGGAAAGTTCGCTAACAAGAGAAAACTTCGCTAAGACTTGAGGCTTCTTATTCTTTGACTTTGGTAATTGTTGCGAGTCGAATGATATGCATCGTTCCTCATTTCAGTGGAATAATTTAAGACAACATATCATAATTTAATGGGAGTGATTGTGCTTTCTGCTATAATTTTAGGCTTAAAAGTTAATCTACTTTCGTAAGTGTTCTGGTTCGTTTGGAAATTACTTGGAAGGGGAGAGATTAGAGAACCTGGTTGAATAGGCCGGGTGTAAGATAGTCTCTTAGAAATGTTTGGTTTGCCTTTTAGTGGGATGTACGCTGTTTAGATGTTTGGGAGCTCATGGTGGGAAAAATATTTAACATTGGAGCATAAGGGTGTATTGTTATGACCATAGTCCAATTCATTCTTTGTAGTATCCCCATTTATTTTTGTTTATATTTTGAAATTCCTCTTAAGGTGCTAAGAGACTTGAATTCTTTTGAGAGAGATTGTATGGGAGTGTTGTGTTGAGATTAACAAAGAACACTCAGTTAAATGGCAATGATATATCTTGAATATGACAAGACACATGGAAGACACTGGATGCCACCTGTCACGTTAATCCCAACTTCACCACATATGAGTCTAACCTCATACTAGGTGGGCACTGACCTGACCTCAGGATAGTTCGATCTTAGCCTAGCCAGGGCTGATGCTGTGAATAAATGGTTTAATCCTGTTTGGCAACTCCATTAGTTCAAACTGTTGTAAACCGGGTGGCGACAACGTGAAACATGAGAAGGGATATGGAGATATTCTCACCATGTTCCATAACTAACTTGTAATTAATCCATTCCCTTTGTGTAAAATGTGATCTCACCTCACTCTACTCTATAAAGGTGATGTACGTGTCCTAGGGACCACTCTCTCACCTCACTCACCTCTATAAAGGTGATGTACGTGTCCTAGGGACCACTCTCTCACCTCAACCCTTTAGCCGCAAAATGGGCATGAGATATGTCAGCTTGTACTGTTATGTTGTCTGACTAGAGTTTGAGTGAGAGTTTGTAAGGCTGCTCTCATGGAGATTATTTACCGACATAGTATGATTTGACTTCACCTGTAGACGTAGGCCGATTTTGGTCGAACCACGTAAATCCGGATTCTCACGGTTGCTCTTTCTCGTTCTCTTTCTCTTTCTCTTTGTTTCAGTTAATTCTATAGCTTATTCATCTCTTAATTGCTTGATATTTAGTAGGTTGGTAATATATTCTTGAGATTGGCGTAATACCAATTTCTATCATCAATAGGGAAATCATATCGTGGTCAATGCAATGCCGATTCTGCCTATAGGCGGTCACCTAGGTCTCTAATTCAGGCAGGGGACCCTAACTGCATAATTCAATTGCTAAATAGGTTTAAAAAAGAAGATTTAACTTCAAGTATTCTGACGACCTTCAAAATAAGCATACAATTGATTTACAAGACATTCTTTTTGGGATTTTTACCTACCAATTAGTCCCATTTACCAAGTATTAGCTCAAATAGGTCCTACGAATTTTTTTCGTTCCAACAGATCTCATGAAAAAAAATATTTTTGCTCCAATAGAAACTATTAGAAACACATGTAGTGAATATTTACTACATGTATAAATAGGACCTATTGAGGAAAATTTGTTTCGATATGACAAACGAGGAAATATTTTATGTAAACAAAACTTATTTGTCAAGCTCCCATTTTTGTTCTTTTTACTTCTTAAGTAGGCTCACTAGTGACTAGTCTAGATTATATACTAGAAGTGAGGTATAAAAAAAATGAATTTAAGCTTATAAAAATTCAAAAACGTTAAATACACTGGGGATGTGCTGTAGCCATGCCGCATGCGTAAGCATATAAACCTTTGAATCTTCAATCCTGTTGTCTTGTTTATTTTTATTTTTTAAATTTATTTTCCTATATTAGAAAAAATTTCAGAAATCAGCAAAAAATGAACCCATTAAACCTAATAAAACAAGAATTTCATTTAGGCATATAAAAAATATATATATTTATATATTCGTAAAAATTATCAAATACATGTTAGAAATTATCAAAAGGACATGTCATATATAAGTGACGACATACTGTAGGCACAAGCACGTCTATGTAGATGATCCCCCCTTAAAATTTCCCCTAGGGCCCCTGAAATGTCAGGGCTTGCCCTGGTTTCAACTCAATGGTTGTTATTTTAAAGTGATAGAGAAAGGGAAGCTCTTTGTTGTCTATGAACCCCATATCTCTAGGGTTGGAGCCATTTCTTAATCATACTTTCTTCGTTGTTGGAGGGGAAAGTATAATCAATTTCGGGAAGATTTTTTTGTTTGGGAAGTTCTTTGGTTTTGAGTTTAACATGCTGTCAGATTGCATGTGTTTTAAATTGCGACTCACTCGACAGATTTTCATTAAGATTCCATACAGTATGGGATTTGTCAAAAGTGCCTTACAAAATGGAATTGACCTACCAAGTTGTATCAAAGCGAAGGAAAATTGAATTGTAAGTTTTAAATTGCCAAGCGTATAATTTGAAAAACTTTGGCAGCAATATTGCTCGCAAACCCCTCCTATTGAACTGGGTTAGAATTGAATCATATATTTTATAACAACAGAAAAATAGTATATCCCGGTCGGGGTCGTGTTGCTATTTTAGTGTTGACTGTGCCAGTGGTAGTGCTGCTATTCTTTTCGTTTTCTATTTGCAATAGTTTGCATTATATTTTAAAATTGAACATTTGTTGCTGAGATTTATATATTTAAACAATTAATAAAAGACCATAGGTTACAAAATTTGTTACAAACTGATGTCAAATAAGGTGCGGAAGTTTTTAATCTACACAACAACAACAACAAAAAATAAAAGAATTCATGAATGGGTCTCAACTTCTCTCTCTAAGCTCTCATTATCAAAATGTCAAAAGTGGTATAAATGAGGGCCCTTGTGCTATTTATACTAAAGATACAAAAAGGCTAAAAAAGAAGACAAAATAAAAAGAATGGCAAAAAGGACGCTCATGTCCCTATGCTCTTGCATCACAAACAATTGTTGTGATGAATAATGGGAACAACAGTTTTCATGTTGGCTCATTTCACAGCAGCTCTTGTTCAATATTGATATTGATTTTTTTTTGTCTTCTCTGTATGTAGGACTGGATTGTGCAATATGATCCCCCAGATGAACCAAAGGTGCTCAGCATTATTTCTTGGTGTAGTACTTACATATTTTAATATACCTATCTTCCGAAGTTACCTTGTTAAATCTTTGGCTTTGGGTGTAATTTATTTCCAGGAATATATTCATAGAGTTGGTCGAACAGCCCGTGGGGAAGGTGCAAAAGGGAGTGCCCTGCTTTTTCTGATACCAGAAGAGTTGCAGTTTCTTCGCTATCTCAAGGTGATGTGCACGTGGAATATCCCCACGTGGGCCCATTTAATTTTCCATTTAATTTCAGCACATGTTTATTTTATTTTTAGTATTAATTAGATAATTTAGTTAGTGTTTACTTGTTTATCTAGGTTTTTAGTGGGAAGTTTCCAAGTTAGATTAGGAGTCTTGCTCCTCAAGTTTAGGTGCATTTGGAATAGCCCCACGTGGGCCCATTTAATTTCAGCACATGTATATTTTATTTTTAGTATTAACAAGATAATTATCTAGTTAGTGTTTCCTTGTTTATCTAGGTTTTTAGTTAGTGGATAGTTTCCAAGTTAGACTAGAAGTCTTGCTCCCCACATGTTCAGGATTATCTACAAATAAGGCCCTTGGGCCTCTCTTGTAATCAGATTTATTTCTTTATTATCGATTATGAGATTGGAGAGAGATGATTAGAGAGAAAATATGATTTGATTATTATTGTTATTCGTATGTGTAAATTCCACTGCGTTTACATCACAAGGTCTGACACACGTTTATGTGTATATATAGCTATAACTGTCCATGAAAGAACTGAACAGATAATATGGGGAAAAATAAAATTAAGTTCTATGTCTTGATTAACCTGTACTTTTCTGAATAGAATTCCATTCTATAAATCACTGATTGGCTCAACTGATATTCTTATACACGAATCATGTTTTCTTGTTAAACTCAGGCTGCAAAAGTTCCTGTTAAAGAGTATGAGTTTGATGATAAGAAGCTTGCAAATGTGCAGTCTCACCTGGTACTTTTTCTTCTGTCACTTTTGATATTATTTAGTCGTTCTATTTAGTATTATTACCATTCTCTCTAATTTCTACTCGCGCGAAACTTGAAATGGATGATTTGGATTGATGCAGGAAAAATTGGTGTCCAACAACTATTATTTGAACAAGTCTGCTAAAGATGCATATAGATCCTACATATTAGCATACAACTCACATTCTATGAAGGACATCTTTAATGTTCATCGCCTCGATCTGCAGGTAACATCCCTCCTGCTGTGACCACTTGTAACAATGTTATGTTACTATAATTTTTTGGGGGGCTATTTTAATTTTAACACTCAGTTTTATGACCGGTTTTGAGTTACACCCCTGATTTTGACATAGTTCGCAGTACACCCCCAATTGTTGTTTGTGTGACAATTTGCGATGAACATTTGTGACACCTTATGAGCTTTTGGGACTCCTGTGGGGGAGAATACAACTTTTTATTTTGTTAATTCTGGGGGGTTGTAACTTGGAACTCAAAAAGTGACTAAAAAGTGGGGGTAAAATAAACAATCCCCCACTCCCAATTGAAGATCCGTGTGAGCTATGGTGGGAAATTGCCCACCATATGTTGAGTTTTTTGAAATTAGTAATTAAATGTGAAAAATCTGAAGTAAAACATAGCAAAATTTCAAAATTATAACATCTTGCCAACCCTTTTTTTTGGAAAAAAAAGTTCCCCCACCCCCTAGCGAAACAATGGTAAATTGTTGTGGTGGTGTTTTTTCACCAAATACATCATGCTTAAATGCAGCCTAGAATAGTTTAGCACTCTTGATAATATCACGGGAATTTTGTTTCATTTATTGAACTATAGAATGAAGTGATCTGTTGAATTGTCCAGGCTGTTGCTGCTTCATTCTGCTTTTCTGGTCCTCCGAAGGTAAATTTGAACATAGACAGCAGTGCATCCAAGTTCAGGAAGAAAACACGTAAAATTGATGGAAGCCGTAATGGATTCAACGAGGGTAACCCTTATGGTAGGAGAGGTGGTGATGATACGCGACAATTTGTAAGATACTAGCATTATCAGCAGCGGCAAAAATGCACTCTTATGCCCAAATTTTGCTTTAAGTTTTGTAGTTGTAAGCAATATTCTTTTCAAACATACTGCCGTGGAACAAGATTTTTTATTTATTTCTCCGTAGCCCAAATCGAAAGAACAAGAGTAATATGAAACTAGAAAATTAATATATGTTTGTAAAATCACACTAGTTAAAAATACTCAATGTTGAAAATTCACAATATTTAATGTCCTTTTAATTTTAGCGTTGGAACTTCATGAGCGTATTAGGCAAACTATAAATTAGGGATAATTCAAGGCAAGTTCTATTTATTGGGTTAAAGCATCAAATTCCATTGGCCTTTTTTAATGTACAAGTCCTTTTACATTATAGAACACATGTATTTAGACAAATGTACTTTCGTATATATCCATTTTAAATCCCCTCTCTGTAAAAAACACACACAATCCCACTCTCTTTCTCAATCTAGTAGCTCCACCCTTGACCCACCCCACCCCACCCCATCCCATTGGAGACTCGTCGGGTACGACCTACTAGAAAATCTTGTCGGAAGCTGTCGAAATTCTCACCAGAGTGTTTCTTTCTCCTCGTTTCTCTCTTTTCGTCTATTTCTTTGTTTATTCTGGTTCGTGCCAGCGGCACCATCGCTTGAGCTGGAGAAAAAGTATTTTCGCCCAAGAAAATGGAGTTTTTGTCGGAAAAATGGAGGTTTTACAAAACTGGAAATTTATTTGTTTCGATTTTTTCGTTAAAAAATATCGAATTTAAGTATTGCTTGATAGATCTTGACGGGTAGATTTCAAATATATAAATTTTGTGAATTTGAAGTTACAGACTTTTAAAGATTTGATGAGTATTTTTTCGCAAAAAATTAGGTAACTGTTGTCAAAGATACATTAAGGGCAGCAAAATATGATCTTTGACACCACACCAATGTCTGAATCAATTGACATTTTGCCTCATTAACCACGTAAATGGGACTTCCTAACTATTACCCCAACCCAATCAATTAACTCCCGTTACCTGGTGTTGAGCTTTTACGTTCGAAGTTATAAAATTTCACATCATTTTTGAGTTTTGTGGCACCCATTAGCTGTTAGTTGAAAATAGTTAATTGTTTGTTTCTTGTTAAATTACAAAGATACCTTTAAAAGAAAAAGAAAATATAAAAAATATCACTTGTGTTTCATGTTTACATTTATCAATATATATGAGTCTTGATAACATGTGAAACTTTAATACTTATTATTTTGAAGCTAAAAAATATGTGCGCTTAGGACACATATTGTCATATTCGTATATATATTCTCGGAAATATACATGCATTCATCTCATAGGCTATGAATTTTGGGGTCTTGGGTTCTGTCCCTTAGCCCCCTTGCTCTAATCGCGGGCATAATTAATGAGCGTTAAAACCTATTACCCAAATGATGATATTTAAAATGTTCTTTTATTAGGGCTCACAATTTTTGACACGATAATCCGTTTATGGTAATAATTCGAAATGACTCGAATATGACATGATTAACTTATATAGATTTAAGAGTACCAAAAACTTGTTCTAAATTCAAAAGCAACGGGATTCGAAAATGTCACATCTAACTCGAATTGCCACCCCTATCTTTTATATATTGGTCATGATAAAATAAATTTTCTATATATATGTCTCGTTGAGTGTTCAACAATTAAACATGACTTATTCCTACTTTATGGGTAGGTCTTGTTCATACCTTTTGGGTGCTTTATTAGACATGTAGATCATTTGGTAACCACTCAATCGTAAGTGTTAGGAGAATTATCTTTCAATAAGTTTATTTTTCTTCCTTTTAAAACATCAAGGGCTGTTTGATTTGCAACTATAATTCTATTTTTTGTGTTTATATATAATTCTGATAAAAATCTGCATTTGGTAACTTGTTTTTAAACACTGAATTATAATATTTATGTGTTATAATCAAGTTTTACAGAAAACAAGTTGAAGGGATATAAATGTATTAAAATATTAAGGTATAAATGCATTAAAATATTAAGAATGAATAATTCTGAGTTGAAAAATAAAAAACAGAAGTTATGAACGTAATCCATTAATGTGTGTAATTCTTATGAAAAAATATATATATATATGTACACAAAATTACGTATGGAATAATATAAAGTTAAATAATATTATCAATTGATACATGATACTTATATATAGTTTTATACATGTATGTAATAATATAAAATATACATATAGTGCATATGTATTAAAACATATTATCAATTCGTGTATGTATATAATTTTATAGTAAATTATACACGCAATATCATTATATATATATATATATATATATATATATACATGTTTGTCAATTTTGTCAAATTTTCAAAAAACTGTTTTTAAAAACAAGTACACCAAATGCACAACAATAATTATAGACACAAAAAACTGAATTTTAAAACTGTATTTAATAAAAGTGTTTAAATTGAGTTTTCTGAATATAGAATCAAACGGGTCCCAAATAATTTTAACTTTTGATTTACAAATCCATTTTAGTAAAATTGATATTTTTGAAAAATACTCACTGAATCTATTAAACAAGATCCATCAACATTAAAAAATTTTGATTTTTTTTATAAATACAGTAACTATTTATTGTCATACAAGGAGGAAAATGAAATGAAGAAGATGAATTAAATTGAAAAATAATTAACAATCCTCATAGTAGATATCTACATTAATTTTTTTTTAAAGTAAATATCTTACACGAGTTGTAAAAAATTAATCGCCAGAGTAATTGTTTACTTTATATTAAAATATAGAGAAAAAAAATTTCACACTAAATATTTAAGCAAACAATTGCTCTTACATTACAGTAAATGTTCACATTGTTAGAAAAACGTATGTTACAATAAATGTTCACTTTGCTATTAATATATAGAGGAGTAGAGAAGAAAAAAAGAAGGAAATTATCAAATTGAAAAGTAAATATTTAAGAAAACATATTATTTCAAGATTCCTTAACACGTTAAGAAAAAAATCCGTGATACCCTGCCTATTCTGATACCGAGTGATCAATCATTTATTAAAATAAAACATGAATCCAATATGATTTCATTTTTAGGATCACTATCGCAATAAGTAATATAATATAAAACTAATTAAAACCATACATCCAAATGAAATGACAAAATAACTGATAAGTATAAATATAAATAACGTCAACCGCATAAACCACTGATCACTACAAGTAATCATCCAACGTAAATAAATGTCGATAAGTAAAGAATATCTCTGACATAAGTACAATCCTGTCGACTAATGGCAACCCCCCCCCCCCCCCCCCATGGAAATACTGGAAATGAAACTGAATCCTATCTAGATAGAAAGAAGCCGAGGCGGCTAAATCAATCTCGCAACATCCACAAGTACTGCTCGCAACAGAATGAAAGAATCTAATCCTGCTATCCCTATTGCTGCACACCTAGGATTTGAAAACAAAGATATATTTGCCAACGGGTTAAAGCCCGAAAAACAGTTAAAAATATTTTGCAAGTATTTAAATGCTTTAAATAAAAATATGCAGTGTATTACCTTCATTATTAACTTAGTGACTGCATTCATATGAGATTTATCTCCACCTCTTATCTACAGTGCACACCTAACACATTCATTTTATTATCCTAATTACACTACCCAGTCTAACTAGGACAACAACTGATATCATAGTCCACCCCGCTAATAATCACTATTAGCTAAGTATATACTACCCTTACTAGGTATAATTTCATAAATGGATATTCACACAACATAATAACATAGCCACACTTGTGCTATAAATAGATATACACCCAATCTCTCTCTCTCTCTCTCTCTCTCTCACACACACACACACACACACACACACACACACACACAACACTTGCTATATATGTATAAACCTCATCCCCAGAGCCAGCGCCTCGCGGAAGCATCCCTCGTGTCCTATCGGGCTCCAGGTATACCATGTACCATAACTGGGCCACCGGGTTGGAATCGCACCACCGAACCCAAACGTAAACACAAACAAATGGAGGCGATCATAAACATACATCCAGGAGTCGCAACCATACCACATCGTACCCAAACGCTCTTCAAACCAACACCTATCCTCACACATGGATAGTGGACATGTAATAGCACTATGACCTGGGGAATCAATCCAACACCTGCTAGTCAATGCCAGGGTAAACTTCCCACTACGCATAATGATACGTCACGAATATTTCATACTAGCACTCGTTATCTTTATGAATTTTAGCACTTTTATCTCCGTTATAGGCCACTTTTATGCTCATATATTGGTTAACCTTGGTTTCATATATATATATATATATATATATATATATATATACACGCTTTGCATGGTTTATGTGAGCTTTTGTAGGTATTGGAGCGCTTAACGGAGCAAGTGGTTGCATTTCAAGGAAGTTCTGTCGTCTCACGCAAATTCAAGAGCATTTTACTCTTTTCATACTTCATGTCATAACGAGTGGATCTCCATGGGAGCGTTATTAGTTGAGTTAGCTTTGTATGGCGGCAAGCGACTCGTCATTTCGAGTACGAATGATGAAGTTATGGCCTTTTTCGCAATGCAAGTTTTCTCCCTTTTAAAGAACCAATTGCCCCAAAAAACAGAGCCCCGATCGACATAACCCTGGACCCCGGTCGACCGGAATATCCTTTTATGCCTACGAAGGATTGCAGTGGGCTTGACTTAGAACCCCCGATCGGCCGACCCCTTAGCCCTGATCGATTGAGCCTATCAGATATATGACACTTTCCTTTTGTTTTTGTTTTTCCTTTTCTTTTCTCTGAACTCACTATATATATGTAGGTTGGGTTTATTTCCAGATATATATAGTTTTACATAGATATTAGATTTTAGGTAGGTTTAGCTTAGGATTTTTGGGGAGCTTCCCCCCCCCCCCCTCTCTCTCTAGGTTTTACCCATTTTGGTATAAGTTTACTATTCGTCTTCTTCTTCCTTAATATTGTTTTCATTGTTCATTTCTTGCTTTGTTAACTAGATTTGTTTTCTTTTTTCCCTTTCTTTCATTTACTTACATGTCATTTAATATGCTTTGTAGTTAATTTAATTTAGAGTGGGATGATTGAACTCACCTTGGATTAACGGGTTGCTTTGCTTTGGTGATGAATTTTATGAGTTTAATTGGGTTAGGTTGTTCTTGATTTTATGCCTAGGAGATTTAACAGTGTTGAAAGTGCGGAAGCCCCCAATTTTTAAATTCAAATATAATGAAATGGTTCAAATATTAATTTTTCAAAAGTTATTTAAAATTTTCTTTTCTTAAAGAGAACAAACCAACTTATGAAAAAAATAAAACTAAACTAAAAGTGAAATTAAACTACACACACAATTTTCATTTCGACTTAAACACACATTAATCCAATTCAAGTTAAACTTGCATGCTATCAAGATAAAGTAATTTTGCACTTGAATTAAATTGAACATACCCAAACATTAAATTTGCACCAAATTAAATAGATTGTGATTTTGAACTAATTTTATCTTTTAGTCCTAAGCATGCATCTAGGTGATATAGCAAGATAAACTAAATATCAATCGCACTACTCCGGATGTACGAGAAAAACTCAAATGGGAAAAACCTCGGACGACCCTAACCTTAACTCCACTAAGTACGATTTTATAATTACAAGACAGATGACTTACTTCCTCGACTTGACTCCCTTCAAGCCTTGACGCGTCTTCTTGTAAACACCTCCCCCTAGTCGACAACTTCGAAACTCCACCGGAATCTTGGAATCCACCAATGAGACTTTTGGACAACCGTTAACCCTCAATGAAGCCTTTCTTCGAGTGGGAATGTCACATCAAACAAAGCTCTTCTCATTTATGAGTTAAAAAGAAAACTCAAACTCTCTTCTTCAATGGTGTAGAGAAAACCGGTGCCAAACACTCCAAGCAATATATATATATATATATATATATATATATATATATATGTTGAAACTTGGATATAGACAAACATATGGGTGTATATGTGTTTTGAAAGGAATTTACTCCATAAAACTTAACACATAAAAAGGAACTTTTTCTTCAAGGTATTTTGCTCTAATGACTCTTGAAAATGTGAAAAAGTTGTCTTCAAAAAGTTAGTTCCCGCACTTAAGAAGTATGTCAAAAAGGAAGTGGGGCAAAATAGTGGAAAAGTGAAAAAAACTGGCTTAAAACTGTTCCCGCTATTTTTTTCGTTAGAAAACTCGTTCGAACGAGACTTCTAACGAAGAGACAGAAAGAAAAAAAATTCTCGTTTGAAAACTTGTTCGAACTAGAAGTCGTTCGAATGAGGTCGCTCGAACGACCTATCTAATGAGATCTCTGGCCATGGTTCTAGATAGTTTCGATACGAACGCGTGGCCGCCAGTTTCGTATCGTTCTGATTATTTTTGGATTTGATATGATTTTTCTACTGAAAGGTGTCCCAGAACAAAATATTTAGAATTATGAATTCAAAAAAGTTTACAAAAAATTCTAACACCCAAAATAAATTTCTAACATACACCCAATAAATAATGTTCCAAACTCCTATATATATATATATATATTTATATATTAAAAATGCATTCATACCTTAGGAGCAATGGAACCATGTTGATGACGTAGAAACGAGGCACAACACACACGACATTAGATGAAGCTTTAATATCTTGGCCGCTACGTCTTCAACAAACACGTCATAGGCTTGAATGGATAAACTTGAACTCTATCCTATCACTCAAATGTTTTTGTCCGGAATTAAGCCAAAACTACAAAGGACTCAATTGGAAATTTGTGTCCTTACAGGTGTATATCATGTATGCACCGTATTTACGACCTTGTGTGTATAATCTTAGGGATATTTATTGACACCAAAATCGTATTAAGATTTTATGAAAATTTAGGGGGTGACAACTCTAGATTTAATTTATTGTGAAAATGAGATTTAATCTTGGTAAACTTGTCTTCCCGTGTATGTATAACCTGAGGTGAGGGATATTATTCTCAATCTATTGTTTTTACTCACTTTGTTAATCTTAGTTTAAATATATGTCTAGATTTATCTTTTGTTATAACTTTCATCTTTTACACTTTTATTCTTGAAATAATAAATCAATTAAAGGCCTGCACACATTCCCTATAGATTCGGTACCCGGACTGACCGCTATACTCTCGTAAAGAGTGTAGTAATAATTTTCGGGATATTTATTGATACCAAAATTATATTAAGCTTTTATGAAAATTTAGGAGGTGGAAACTTTAGATTTAATTAATTGTGAAAATGAGAATTAGTCTTGATAAACTTGTCATCTCGTATAACCATTTATATGTATTAACCCGTGGTGAGGGATATTATTCTCAATCTATTGTTTTTACTCGTTTTGTTAATCTTTGTTTAAATACATGCATAGATTTATCTTTTGTTATAACTTTCATCTTTTACACTTTTATTCTTGAAATAATAAATCAATTAAAGGCTAGCACACATTCCCTATGGATTCGATACCCGGACTAGCTGCTATACTCCCATAAAGAGTGTAGTAATAGTTTATGTTTTTTGCATAGCTGTGAGAGCCAAAAGCAACTACAAGCGTATTCACATGACGCTCAATTTTCTCATGTTACCCGTTCAATCCAAATCCCCATCACCCCCCCCCCCCCCCCCCAAAAAAAAAAACTTTTAATTGTTGATGGTTCATTCCTTCCGCCTTACACATATCTTCCAATGTTTAAATGAAATTCTTATTTTTCGGAAGGTATTCACTCAAATGAGGGGACACCAATTACCCCTTAAAGTCAAATCGTATTTTGGGTGGACCCTAAAAAATTTCAACTTCTAGTGTATTGTTAATTAGAAGTTAAAATTTTAGTTTGTACATATTATGTTATTTTTTTCTTTTTACTTATTGTCTAGTGTAATTAATCAATGTTTTAGTTCTTATTTTTCTAATGCTTGGTACTAACATTTTTTGTAGAATCTTTGGACTTGTACTTTCCGGAGATTGATCCATTTTGGATAATATCACTCTTTTTCTCTCTTTAATTTGGTTCTTGGTTCACAATGAGGACAATGCAAGGTTTAAGTTAGGGGTGTGGGATATTCTTCCCATTGCTTTTTTGACTCCATGATATGTTCTTCCCAAGCGTGCTTATGTTGTAAAAATTGAAAATTTCTAAAATATATTCTTTCTTTTTTTCTCCTTTTTTGGGCGTTTTGCCTTTGTTTCCGATGATAAATTTCAATAAATGCCCGATCTGATAGATAATTGAATGATACATGTTCTTGATTTTAGAAGTTATTAGACTCTAGTCCTATAATAATTGATTTTATGAAAAACTTCATGAATTAAACTCTGAACCCATGACAACATGCTCTTTTCTCGTTTTATTGATTTGGTTTAAGTCGTTTATAACTCGATAATCTTTTGTTGCATTGTATGTACTTACACCAAGTGAGCTTTGGGATTTTCTTCATTTGTGAGTTCTCTTTCCTACTTGAAAATGTTAATTTCATTGGTAATCTCATTATTCTTTCAGTGATCGTTCATTAATTGAGTTCATATTTTGAAATGTGTTGCTTGAGCATGATTTTCAAAGTTATTTTGACTTGAGAATTGTGTAAACTTTAGGAAATAATCATTGGACCTATTTGTTATTACACCTATATTGACCTTGACCGCACCTTATATGTTTCCCCTCGTCAACCCCTTTGAGCCTAAATATAGCCTTTTATTTCATAACCCCAAATCCCATAACCAACTCTACATTGGAGTAATATATATCATCTTCCATACCTTTATTTAGAATGGTACTTGGGATTGAATGAGGTTCATATTATGTGGTAAGCATGTGAGAGTGTGAAATAAAATAAAATGTGAAGAAAAATAGAAGAAAAAGAGAAGCAAAAGAAAAACAAAAGAAAAATTGTGAAAAAAGAAGAAATGAAAAGAAAAAGAAACTATTTCCATTTTGTACATAGTGTTCAATTATTGTGGGTTATTTTGAGTAGGAAGAAGAGACATAGAGGGGGGGGGGGGTCTCCCCATCAATTTTTCAGCATTTTCTCTTCTTCCACCACCACAAACCACCATGTCACCACAATGTATCCACCTAATTTCACCATATTCTTCTAATATTTCACCACATTTGAACCATATATACCCATTTTCACCATTATTGAGTAGAGCTACGAATTACGGAGTGTTTTTTTTTTTTTTTAGAGATTTTGAAGATGGAAGATATATGGAGCTTGAAGAGGGTATTTGATGGAGCTTTCATGTAGACAAGTTTGGTGGAGCTAGGCAACCTCTATAAGGCCACCTTAGGAGGTGGGGGGTTGCCATATTCTTAGACATTTCATGCTACCATTGTTGGAGATCCATTTGAGGTGAAAAAAACTCTACTCTTAGTTTAAGACTCCATCTTGTATATTAGTAATCTTGTAGCTAGAACTGAAGAGTATAATGCATTATGATATAAGAATGATATTTCATATGATTTGTAAAAAATAGGTTTGCAAATGGGTTTCAAGGATTTTGAGTGAAATTATATATTTCAGGAAAACTTGGCATTCAATATTTTTATGAAATAAAAATGTTGGAAGCATGTTACTTTGTTGGGAGTAATTTATGAAATTATATTTCAAAGTTTTCTTGAGAAAAAATGGGATTTTTGGTATAAATGGACATTTTATTTAAGTATTATAGAAATAAAAATGTCTTTGCCTTGAAAGGTATGTTTGTGCAATTATTATGAAATTTCTAGAGTAAGTCACATGTTAGACCAATTGGCAGGATTTTCGGACTTAAAATCCATCTTCTCATGCATATAAACTTGTAGTATTTTGATGTTGAACATATAAACAAGTTTAATAAGGGTTTAACTGGGTTTAAACATGAAATAAAAAAATTAGAAATTTCAGCCCTTAAAATGTGTCAAAAAGGTGTTGAAAATGTGACAATGTGTGGTTTTAAGACTACATGAATTAATAAAGAAAATGACATTTTTTCCTTATAAAGTAGTCTTATATGTTCAATGATTTTTTGGAAATGAAAGTAATGAAATAAAGATTTCTCCAACTTAAAAGGAATGATATTCCAAAATGTTAAATAAGTGTTAATGAGTTAAAAACACTTAATAAGTTAGTGTGGATAATTTAAGGGTGTTTGGAAAATAACACTTGTGGAAATGGAAAAGGACAATTTTGAAAACAAATGGGTAAAATGGTAATTTTACGTAAAGTATAAACATTTTTGTGAAATAAAAATGTTAGAAAAGGTGTTACACAAAAAGGGTCCTAATGAACATGATTTAGGGATAAAATCGATATTAGAGTAAAAAGGGACAAAAAATGATGATTTCAAAAGTGTAACACGTATTGGGGTGAAATCCCGGGTTTCGGCTTCTGCCGGAACAAGGAAAAAGTAAAATAATGTGGATATTTGCAAAACATTGAAACATATTAATAAGAACTCGAATGACACCGTAATAATTAAAGAGGGTCCGGAGCCTTGGGGTGAAAGACCCAAAACCACTAACCAAAGCATATGGTAGCATAGACGACGATGTGGAGCCTGTTAAAGTATGCAAATATTGAAAGATTCTGAAAAAAAGATAATGAAAATGGAACATATCAAGGAATGGATTGTGTGGTGAATATATAAATATACAACTTAACTTGAATGAATTAATAAATGTTCTGGTAAGGGCAAAATGGATAAGTAATGTGAAAAATAATTAATTTTAATGTCCATAAGGTAAATGAATGGTATAGTGAAGTGATTAAATATGTGGTTAAGCAACCTGAATAGGTTTTACTCATAATTAACACACGGGTGTGTTTATGAAAGGTTTTCAAAGGAAGATAAGTATTTTCTAACACATTGTTTGCATGTGTTGAAAGAGTGATTTTCAAAGAAAATACTACTTTGGATTGGTACAAATAAAGTGGGTAGTTTTGATAAAACAAATTATTTTCCTTAAACAATGTGTATTTATTTTAATTATTTAATCGGATGTGTTAAATCAAGGAAGGAATGTTAAGTTAAGTAAAAAAGGGAGATATTATACGAGATTAAGGTGAATTAATCGGGACAAGTAACATATTTGGAATAAAATGTGCACGTAGATATAACGTGTTAGAGTCGTCTTTTTGCTGTTCGATCCTACAGTGCATTGTTGTGATTTCCCACTGGGCATTCGGCTCATTCCCCCGTCTTTATTAAGACAAGTTGGGTGAGGTTCCGTATTTTGAGAGCGTTGCACATGTAAGTATTCTTTTTATATTACGTTAGTATCTCAGTATGCTTGGGTTCAGAGGACTTTTCCCACGGGCCCCTCACGTATCTTGATTTTAAATGGGAATCGCATGCTAAAAAAGTGAAATGTTAATTAAATAAAATTGAATATGAAATATTATTTAGGTTGTCTCATTACACTTAACACCTAACACTCGGGTCGAACCAGGTTGACCACTAGTAATCCATAAATCCGGATTGGGGCGTTATTGTTAACGACTAAGGACTTTTATGTGAATTCAATCACTATGCTAATAATATGTTGAAATCCTTTTCATTACTATTGGGCTTGTTGCATTGTTCTTGGGCATATATTTTGAGGAAACCTGATGTTTGTGGGTGTCATTGCTGAAAAACCTCACAAGACGACACTCGTCCACCAAGGTAACCTAGGGGTTTAGCGACTAATTGCATATGCTAAATGCAATTGTTCGCCCACGAAAATGGCATTTCTATATTTTATACTTATGTACATTTTGTATATCTGTTAGACTAGTTTTGCTTTGTTTCATCACTAGGGATTAGTAATAATGTCTAAGTTAGGGGGGTGTGATACGGCACAAATATTGCATACTAGCACCCGTTATCTTTATGCATTTTAGTTCTTTTGTCTCCATTATATCCTACTTTTACGCTCATATATTGGTTAGCCTCGATTTTGAATATATATGATTTTTATGATTTATGTGAGCTTTTGTAGGTATAGGAACGCTTAACAGAGCAAGTGGTTGCATTTCGAGAAAGTTCTGTTGTCTGACGCAAATTCAAGGGCTTTTTAGTTTTTCCAAATTTCATGTCCTGACTAGTGGATATGTATGGGAGCGTATTTCGTTGAGTTTTCTTGGCATGGTCATAAACGGCTCGTCGTTTCTAGTCCGAACGATGAAGTTATGGACTTTTCCGTAATGCAAGTTTTTTTTCTTTTGAAGGACCAATTGCCCCAGAAAATAGAGCTCCAGTCAACCGGCCCCCAGGCCCCGGTCGACCGACATTTCCTTTTATGTCTACGAAGGAAGGCAGTGGGTTTGACTCAGTACCCTCAGTCGACCGACCCCTTGGTCCCGGTCAACTGGGCCTATCAAATATGCGACATTTTTCTTTGCTTTTTCTTTTCTCCCAACTTATGATATATATATATATATAAGTTGGGTTTATTTCCATATATATATATATATAGTCTTACATAGATATCAGATTTTTGTTAGGTTTAGCTTAGGATTTTTGGGGAGCTTTCACTCTCACTCTCACTCTCTCTTTGTCTCTCTCAGGGTTTCATCCATTTTGGGTATGTAAGTTTTCTGTTCATCTTCTTCTTCCTCAATATAGTTTTCATTGTTCATTCCTTGCTTTGTTAACTAGATTTATTTGCTTTATTTTCTTTCTTTCATTTACTTACATGTCATTTAATATGATTTATAGCTAATTTAGTTTAGGTTGAGATGATTGGACTCACCTTGGATTAATGAGATGCTTTGCTTTAGTGATGGGTTTTATGACTTTAAATGGGTTAGATTATTCCTGATTTTATGCGTAGGATATTTAACGGTGTATATCATATAGGCGCCATATTTACGACCTTGCGTGTGTAATCTTAGGGATATTTATTGACACCAAAATCATATTAAGCTTGTATGACAATTTAGAGGGTGACCACTCTAGATTTAGTTAATTGTGAAAATGATATTTAATTTTGATAAACTTGTTTTCCCATGTAACCATTTATACTATTATTCTCAAGATATTGTCTTTTACTCGTTTTGTTAATCTTAGTTTAAATACATGCCTAGATTTATTGATGCTAGGGAAACCGAGTGTTCGTGTAGGGACACTATCGTTGATTTCGGTTCCCGCTCGACATACAAAAGAACCTAAGCTACAGCTACACTTGACAAGCAAGTAGAGCGGTAAGTCGGGTATCGAGAATCCACAGGGAGTTATTGAATTTTAGATGTTAATTGTTTAATTACTTCAAGAATAAAAGTGTAAAAGGTGATAGGTGGTTATGGTGACAAAAGAAAAGAATAAGTTAATGCTAGATTAAAGGAAAGCAAGGATCGGGATCGCATTCTACCAAACGGATCGAGACAACTACTAGCTAGAGTTAAGGCTCGAAAGCAATCTAATCGAGCATTTACAATTAAGCATAAACATCACGCAAGAAGGAATTTAACCCAAAGTTGCGAGATAAAACATTTAACTGAAAAATGATCACACGCGGATTAAACTCGGATTGTCGCTATAAACTCTAACGTTGCGTGACAAAGAAAGATAAACGCTTAGCAATACAACTTTGATACGCGCGGTTTCAATTAAACGCGATTTTGCACTAAACCTAGTTTTCGGAGCTCGGGGCCCGAAAATGGCGGAAATGAAATCCCGACCCTATTTATCTAAGGGTGCATGGTGAGTTAAACTACATTATGCTAATTAGACTAAGAAAGCAAGAATTAAAACATGTAAACTAGTTAGAAAGCATTGAAACTAAATTACAAGGCAAGAGGAGAAGATGAACAAACTAGATTAATGGAGAGGAGGTGAATAGTTCAATCTTACAAACCCATGGGTTGTCAATCCAAGAAGAAGAAGAAAGGAAATCTCCACACCAAACCCTAACTAAACTATCTAATTCAGAATATCTCTAAGTATATATGATATCCCTTTTATTACAACAAAAACCAACTTATATAGTAAGTTGTAATAAAAGAAAAGAAGAAAGGAATGAAAGAAAATATCTGCAGGGGAAAAACAGGGGATCGATCGATCGACCTCTGGTGTCGATCGATCGACAGTGTAATTCGTGGCAAAATTAATAAGGATCGATCGATCGATCCCCAGGCTTGATCGATCGATCAAGCAGGGGCAGCCTGCAATCCTCCCTGTTTTGGCATACAATCCAACTTCGCTCCAATCGCCGTAACTTTGTCGTTATGCATCGGAATCGCGCACCGTTCGCGGCCACGCGAAGCTAGCGAGGAGAGCTACAACTTCCGTGTAGATGTCGGGCCAGGTTCCCAAGCTGTAAAAAGACTAAAATGCCCTTGCGCGTGCGGTTGTGTACGGAAATCGAGCGAAACGCATCCGAAGTTCACACTAAGCATCAAAACACCTACAAAAGCTCAATTAACCCCTGCAAAACATGTTAACATAGAAATCCGAGGGTTGTCTGGTTAACGAGCATAAATATAGGGAATAAGATACCCGAGGGGGCTAATAACGCGTATGTTAACGGGTGAAATACGCAATATTTGCGTCGTATCATTTATCTTTTGTTATAACTTTTTACACTTTTATTCCTGAAATAATAAATCAATTAAAAGGCTAGCACACATTCCTTATTGATTCGATACCCGGACTAGCTGCTATACTCCTGTGAAGAGTGTAGTAATGGTTTAGGTTTTTTGCATAGCGGCGAGAGCCAAAAGCAACGACAAGCGTATTCACACGATGTTCGGTTTTCTCCCGTTATCACGCAATCTCCCAACGATAGCACTACCGAGTAGGTATGTTCAAACAAATACACATAAATCACACCCACACACCCTATATATATATATATATATATATATATATATATATATAACTAGTTTAAAAAAATTCGAAGTCCGAACCGAATTTTCGATTATGTAATTAAGTGTTCACTCACTTGAATTCTGATTTGTCTCACATGAACCTATGTAATCGTTGGCCTAACACATGTACCAACCCATGACAATATTCTTTAATAGTCCCATTCTACCCCTGAGGCCCATACGCCCATTTCCCAAACACTAACGGGTCAAACAATGCGCATAAAAATTTTGTACACGCTAACAAGTCGATCAGTTCGCTTGGCAGACTATACTGGTTTGCTGACCAACCCGATTCGCTCCCCAGCGAATCGAATATCGTCTTCTTCCTCAAGTTTTCACCTCTTAAACCCTCCAATCGAGGTCCCAAGCCTCCCAAAATCATAAATTGACATCCCACATCAATATATAACCAACCCAAAAGTATTCTCACACCGAAATAAACTCGAATCGATCATCAAAATACAAGAATTCCTAAACATTAATCAATTCATTCAACTCAGAATTTATCAAACCTTGAAATTTATCGATTCTAGTGCCCTACCAATGTTCTCATGTTCATAATCATAAACCCAGATTAATATTATGAATTTATCACTTATTCATTATCAATTATTATCAAATATGATCAAAGGTTTAACACAAACCAATTCCATTTAATTAATCCCCAAAGATCTCATATTTTGATTTTAAGATTAGTTACTTAATTAATCATGAACACGATTAAATGCTGTAAATAACAATATAAAGCAAGTAAACACTTGCCTTTTGGATTTAAATTCGAAGTCTCGACTCGTAGAGATGATCTGAATTCCTGGATCCTCTCTTCTCCAAGTTCTCTTCTCTTAATCTCTCCCTTAATTTCAATTATGTAGAGGAAGAATGGGATTCCACCTACCTCCCTAATCCTTAAATACTTTCTAATCACACCTTAATCCCATTTTTAGGTGTATACCTAAGGGTAAAACTACCACTATACCCCCATACGAGCCTTACTATGCTTAAAACCCCCTGAAACCCAACTATAACTCTCGGGTACCTATTCTGGACTATTTCGATCCATTCTGGACCACTGGTGCACTCAAAAATACCATCACCCATTTAAAAAAAACTATCATATCATTAACCAGGCCCGACACGTGTGTACAATACGCATCACCCATAACTGTTGTAAATTCGCCGATGTAACTCTCTATTGACATAATATAATAAGCCATCTTTTTTTCACTCATAAATGACATATAATAAATCGCATCTTTAACTATCACATGAAAGTAAATAATAATAATCATATTTATTAATCCTTAACTCGCTAATTAATATTTACCAAAACCAATTTAATTTCCCTAATTAAATTAATAATTAAATGAACACGTGAAAATTAAATATTCATAAAAGTATGAGGTATTACACAATCACTATGACATTAAATATTGACTATATGTAAAAATTCCTATCACAAGAAAAATGACCATTAGCCAACCTTCTTTCATCATAACAATTAAATGAAACCACTACTTAAAATGAACATTATTGTATGAGCAATATAATAATAAATCAAGCCACTAGTAATAATGAACAACATTAAATATATAGTGTTAGACATATACAACAGTAAACCATGCCACTGTTCACGATCTCTATACATCACAAAAAGATAGCAAACCTTCTTACCCATACCAAAAAGCCCTACCTTCGTCATCATCATTCCACATCGCCCCACCTCATTCTTAATCAACACACACTAATATGGAACCACCGCGGCTACCCAATTAACAAATTGAAAATCACCTCGATGACTCACTGTAAATCAAATCATCCTCATTTCACACTAAATCAAAACCGTGAAAACTTAAAGTGTGATCATATGGGGCTCCATGATTTTGTAAATCGAGATATGATCTGATCTAAAAATAAAATTGAACCGCTTCTCTTAAATCCTTATTACTGTATTTCTAACCTGGCAAATCCCCCCATTAGTTACGATTACATGTCTCATTGGAGTCCTCGTAGACTAGTTGTTCTCCGGTGTCGACTTGGTAAAAGTCGTGCGGAACATTAGATTTTTGGCGGGTAAAGCTCCCAAATCTGGACCACAGGTTCTTGAGTTCGTAACTGGCATAGCTTCGTAATAAAATCATACCTTCTCATAGACAACTAGAACACAATAAAAATAAATTACCTATAGAAGTTTATATTTAATGCTACTTAAATTGGCTCAATTTTTGCTTGCAATATATCACTCTTTGTTGTAAATAAAAGACAGAGAATTGATAAAGAGGGAGTATTTTATTTCTCAGTAATATTGGGTGTAATTGTTCTACAAAATCATATGAGGATCCTCCTATTTATAGGACATAGTGAGGCATCCCAAGAGACAACAATATTAGTGTACATCCACCCAAAAGCCACATATTTTTAACACTCCCCCTTGGATGTACACCATATACACCATTCAATGATTGTTTCCTCATTAAAACCTTACTAAGGAAAAATCCAGTGGAAAAAACCCAAAATGAAGGAAAAAGAATACAACTTTTGTTATCATCGAATTAGTGTTGGACGTGCTTAATGCTGCCTCGTTAAAACCTTTACAAGAAAAACCCAATGGGAAAAATCTAGTAAAAGGAAAAATAGTACAACGCACTTATGTCCTAAAAGAGCATGCTTTTTCATTCTCCCCCTGATTTTCATATCTCAAATTGACTGTTGATGAAGTCTCTGCATTTTAATCTCATAAACAAGTTTCTGAAACGTTGCTTTGGGAAGCGACTTGGTAAACAAATCAGTTAGATTTTCAGTTGAACGCACTTGCTTGACTTTGATTTCATTTTTCTTTTGAAGCTTATGAGTGAAGAAAAACTTTGGTGAAATGTGTTTAGTTTTGTCTCCTTTGATGAAGCATTCCTAAATTTGAGCTATGCGTGCTGCATTATCTTCATATATAATAATGGGAACAACTGTAATGGAAGACAGTTGACAAGAGCTATGAACATGTTGAATTAAAGATCTCAGCCATACACATTCACAACTTGCTTCATGTAGTGCTAAAATTTCAGAGTGGTTAGAGGAAGTAGATACTAAAGTTTGTTTAGTAGAGCACCAAGAAATAAAAGTATTACCACTAAGAAATACATAACATGTCTGTGAACGACCCTTATGAGGATCGGAGAGGTATCCAGAATCTGCATAACCTACTAACTCAGAACCATTAGAATGATTAGAATAATATAAGCCCATTTGAGTTGTTCCTCGTAGGTATCTTAGGATATGCTTGATCCCAATCCAATGCCTTTTTGTTGGTTCAGAACTATATCTGGTAAGAAAGTTGACTAAAAATGAAATAAGCGGTATAGTGCATTGTGCCAAATATAATAATGCACCAATTGTACCAAAATAGGGTACTTCTATACCTATTTTTCCTCATCATCGTCTTTAGGACCGTATGCATATTTCTTTATATCTAAATACCGGACGAACATGGGTGTACTTAGTGGATGTGATGTATCCATACCAAATCTTTTTAAGACTTTTTCAGTATAATTAAACTGATGGACAAGAATTCCACCAGAATTTTTCTCGATTTGTAGGACGAGACAAAATTTAGTTTTCCTGAGGTCTTTCATCTTAAATTCCTTTTTTAAATAGTTAGCAATATTCTCGAGATCTCTTGGATTCCCGATTAAATTAATATCATCCATAAAACTGATACTACCGTAAATCCCATTGGGGATTTTTTTATAAAGACACATGGGCAAATTGGATTGTTTTCATACCCTTCCTTAGATAAGTATTCACTAAGACAGTTGTACCACATCCTTTCGAATTGGTTTAAGCCATATAATGACCGTCTTAGTCGAATTGAGTACGTACTTCTTGACTTTGCTTCTGGCAAAGAAAATCCTTCAGGGATTTTCATATAAATTTTCGTGTTTAAGTCCTCGTATAAATAAGCAGTCACAACATCCATGAGTCTCATATCAAGATTTTCAGAGACCGCTGAATTAATCAGATATCTGAAAGTTATACCATCCATAACGGGGGAGTATGTTTCAACATAATCAATCCCGAGTTTCTGCAGAAACCTTGCGCCATAAGTTGTGCCATATATCAAGTGATTTCATTTTTCTCATTTTGCTTTTTTACAACCACCCGTTTGTAACCTACTGGGTTAACATCTTTTGGGGTTTGCACTATAGGTACAAATACACCACGTTTATTTAGAGACTCAAGTTCTGCCTTGATGGCAATTTCCTATTTTGGCCAATCTCCTATTTGTTGATATTCATTTATAGTACATGGTTCATTATCATCATAAATGCCCTTTGAAATTTGTGTAGCTACTGAATATGAAAATATGTCATCGATGACTGTTTCATTAAGATCCCACATTTCTCTTGAACATGTATAAAATATAGAGATCTCATTATTGTTCTTAGGTAACTTTGCCTCTTCAGGGGCTTTTACAGTCACTTCTGGGACACGTGTCTTTTCAGTGACACTAACCTCTTCAGTGGTTTTAGAGAAAATGGATATTCTATTCATAACCCCTTCTGGAGCATTATAAGGGCATGATTTTTCATTTGATCTCCGCTTTCGAGAAATTGAATCTTTGGAACTTATAGGTCTGCCACGCTTCTGGCATGCAACAGATTCATTTGCTGCTGAAATCAAATTTTATTCCATTGGAACATCAATTCTCACTGGTGCATTAACTGCGGGTACATGAGATTTGGACACTTTTGCAGCATCATTGAATACATCGGGTAATTGATTTGTAATTCCCCGAAGATGTATTATCCTTCACACTTCATACTCACATTGTGAGGTACGGGGGTCTAGATGAGAATATGTGGAAGTATTCCACGTTAATTCTCACCATTCTTCAGGAACGGACCGTACTTCAGGTACGTTCTTCCCTCCCCCTAACGGCGGGAAGGTGGTCTTATCAAAATGACAATTCATAAATCTAGTGGTAAACACATCACCTGCTAATGGTTCAATATAACGAATTATTGATGGGGAATCAGAACCCACATATATGCCCAAATGACATTGGGGACCCATTTTGGTACGTTGTGGTGGTGAGATAGGTATGTACACATCACAACCAAATTTACACAAGTGGGATATGTTTAACTGACATCCAGTCACAAGTTGTGGAGGGAAAAAAGAATGGTAATCAGTTGGTGGAAGTTGATTTAACTTGACAGCGTGTAGGATGGCATGACCCCAAGCTGAGACTGAGAGTTTTAATTGCATAAGCAATGGTCTGGCTATCACTACACCAAATCCTGCGAATGGTCACGCCCAGTGGGTCACGGCCCAAGTCCGCGACCAGCTGGTCGCGGACTTGGGCCGTGACCCACTCAATATTTGGCGTGACCATATTTATTATCACACTAAATTATCTATGTTCTGGAAGTGGTCACGGCCCAAGTCCGCGACCACAGTGGTCGCGGACTTGGGCCGTGACCAGGTCGTGACCATCTTGGCGCCAAACTCGCGCCAAAATTCCCTCCAAGCTTGGTCGCGGATGGGTCACGGCCCAAGTCCGTGACCCATGGCATGACAAAGAAGAAAGTACACACATTGAGGGTCACGGCTTAGGGCCGTGACCATTTCTGGGTGTGGGTCACGGCTATGGGCCGTGACCATCCCTCATTCAAGCACTAGTGTTGATAAAAAGGGTCGCGCATCACAGATTGAGAGTCACGGCTATGGGCCGTGACCATTTCTTGGTATGGGTCACGGCTATGGGCCGTGACCAATAGGCAGTACACATCCCACTTAGCTTCATTAATGGGTCGCGGTGGGTGGGTCACGGCTCTAGGCCGTGACCAGTGTGAATCCTAAAACAACTTCAAGCGCCTCATCTTTTTCATTTCCCCGCTCATTTCTTTTTTTTCTTCCCCAAACGTTGGTACTAGGTCGGGATTAGGTGGGTTTGAGAAAGTCGGGTCGCGGACAGGGGGAAGGGGTTGGATCGCGCAGGTTCCGAAGTGGGGCGCCGCGGGTTGGTTGGGATCGGTGCAGCACCGCCATGGGTTGGGTGGCGGTTTGGCCGGTGCTGGAATGGAGTAGATTCGCCGGATTGCAAGGTGATTTCGGGTCAAGCCATGGTCGGAGGTTGTTCAGGGGGTCGCCGCTACTGGTGGGACGTCGAAAGTATGGGCGAAAGCAGGCCGGATATATGGATTTAGATCGGCGGTTTGGATGGTAGGAGCACGCCGGCGGTGGGTCGCTGTTGGCGAGGCAGAACTGGGTTTAACGCCGGCAGTGACAGGGTCTGAAAACAGGGTCGAGGAGAGAGAGAGAGAGAGAGAGAGAGGGGGGGGGGGGGGGGATGTCTTCATCACAGCTCCCAAGCTTGCCGAGGTCCAAGACTAAAATTATTCCTGGTACGCTCACTGATTTTCTTTACCATTTATAGTGGCCAGTCGAAGTTCTCGTTAATTTAATTTAACTTTATTGGAGAATTTGAGTTTTGGTGGTTTGGGAAAGAAGGTGAATGGAGGGCATATTTATCCCAAAACACATGAGAGCGTATGTTTAATTAAAAAAATATGATTTTTTCAGCAGATGTGGGTGTTAAAAATTTAGGGGCTGTGTCAGAGATTATCAAAGGGGGGGGGGGGGGGGATGTCAAATATTGCGTTCAAGAATTTTATATAAAGACTCGTTAACACAACAAAGAGAGGAATAGACCCTTTTAACAATACAAAATCTCCCAATTACTTAATCAAACCTTCTGAGCTCCCAACAAAATGACAGATTGTACGTATTTCGACCTCTTCATTTATAGTCATTATACAGTTTCACGATACTCCCCCATCCCTATCCTGCAATCCTTTTTGATTTAGTCTCTAAATTAATATATAAAACTAATTAGTAATCATATAAAAATTTATCCAACTTGTTTCGGAGAAAATAAATAAATAAATGTTACTCTCATTATCATATACCATTTTCTTCTGAAATAATTTTGGTTTTGAATCTCAATTACCATGTTGATATATAATTTGTTGTTAACTATGATTCTTCATATGGACTTGTCGAGTAAATAGTGTCTCGCCTAATTTTATATTCATCTCCATAATAACTGAAAATTAACATTTTTGATATTTCTGATTTTGTAGAAATTGTGAAAATGAAGAAAACTGTGTTCACCTCTTCTTTAGATATCAAGGGAATATATTGACCAAGCCTTTCTTAGATGTTTGCAAGCTAACATTTCCTATTCTAGGTGCGGTGGGTAGCATTCGTGGGTAGCAGGTGCGATGGAGGAAAACGAAAAAAAAAACGAGGTGCGATGTTCATATATAAGCCTCATTCATCAATCAAGCCCCTATAATTATTGATAAGCTTGTATTTACGCCTTTTTTGTAATGTGTTTACTAGATTTTGATAATTTTGTGGGTTTTCTCTTTGCCTTGAGGTATCTTTAATCATTTTTTTGTATCTAGATTATTGGAGTATTTTTTTTGTGTTTGGAATGTGTATTTTTCTTCTAATTAGTTCTATTTTGTAGGTGTACACCCTTGGTGTCCTCTCGCTCAAACAGTTTGATTTGGCTTTCTCCGTATTTTAGAGGTATCGAATTTTTTATTTTTTTGTATCCGAGTTTGGGTTCTAATCTACAATCATTTGTTTCTCGCTGGCATCACTGTCAACATTGATATTTCATTTATTATTTATTCAGAATGTATGAATTTCACATTTGGTGTGAAAAATGGTTTGATCTTTTAGTCTTGCTAACTTTATTCAGTTCATTCACTATTTTTCGATTCATGGTTTGTTTTTTGGCAAAAAGAATATAATTTATTCAATTCATTCACTATTTTTCAGCTCAAACAATTTATGTTGTTTTTGTTCATTTAGTTTCAATGGCTCATTACCCTAGAAATGATTTAAGTGTATAGTTTCATAACACATTGTTTACGTATTGCAGATCTAACCAATTGGATACCAGTTCTTCATTACACACCAGGTACTCTGTACATTAACTAAAGTAGTTATATAATTGATATGCATTATCTATTAAATCTTTTAAATGACAAAAGGAGTACGGGATAGTTATTGGTTTTGTTTGGTTTGGCTGTTGGATAATTATTGGTTGTTGGAATGTTGTTGGATAGTATTTTAGAAGGAGTATGGGATAATTAGAAGGAGTACGGGATAATGATTGGTTTCACTGTTGGATAATATGTTGAAAATATTTTAAACTCCCGCTTTCAGAATACGATGATAGGATAACTTGCAAATGTTGAGACTTAAACTTAAAAACATGGCATCAACATCTCACACGGGACCAATGAATCTCGTACGAA
Source organism: Sambucus nigra (assembly GCA_949130495.1). NCBI lineage: Eukaryota > Viridiplantae > Streptophyta > Magnoliopsida > Dipsacales > Adoxaceae > Sambucus > Sambucus nigra. Next base: position 377,215,463 of record OX422212.1, read on the forward strand.
ACAATAATTAAAAAATATTAGGACTTAAGCTTAAAAACAAGGCGTTACATAACAAAAACACGAAACAACCCTCGTACGGACCCGTGAGAGGCACCAACACCTCTCGCGGGTCTCCCGGTTTGAGAGTACGACCGTAATTTGCTTATTTCTACACTTAGGCTTAAAAACATGCCGTTAGAGGGTGAGAACTCGAAACAGCCCCCGAACGGCCCCGTGGGTGGCACCAACACCTCCCACGGGACCAACGTAACTCGTAGGAACTGACCCCGCAGCCGCGGGTCTCCCGGTTTGAGAGTACGACCGTAATTTGCTTATTTCTACACTTAGGCTTAAAAACATGCCGTTAGAGGGTGAGAACTCGAAACAGCCCCCGAACGGCCCCGTGGGTGGCACCAACATCTCTCTCGGGACCGACGTAACTCGTAGGAACTGACCCCGCAGCCGCGGGTCTCCCGGTTTGAGAGTACGACCGTAATTTACTTATTTCTACACTTAGGCTTAAAATCATGCCGTTAGAGGGTGAAAACTCGAAACAGCCCCCGAACGGCCCCGTGGGTGGCACCAACACCTCCCACGGGACCAACGTAACTCGTAGGAACTGACCCCGCAGCCGCGGGTCTCCCGGTTTGAGAGTACGACCGTAATTTGCTTATTTCTACACTTAGACTTAAAAACATGCCGTTAGAGGGTGAGAACTCGAAACAGCCCCCGAACGGCCCCGTGGGTGGCACCAACACCTCCCACGGGACCGACGTTACTCGTAGGAACTGACCCCGCAGCCGCGGGTCTCCCGGTTTGAGAGTACAACCGTAGTTTGCTTATTTCTACACTTAGGCTTAAAAACATGCCGTTAGAGGGTGAGAACTCGAAACAGCCCCCGAACGGCCCCGTGGGTGGCACCAACACCTCCCACGGGACCGACGTAACTCGTAGGAACTGACCCCGCAGCCGCGGGTCTCCCGGTTTGAGAGTACGACCGTAATTTGCTTATTTCTACACTTAGGCTTAAAATCATGCCGTTAGAGGGTGAAAACTCGAAACAGCCCCCGAACGGCCCCGTGGGTGGCACCAACACCTCCCACGGGACCAACGTAACTCGTAGGAACTGACCCCGCAGCCGCGGGTCTCCCGGTTTGAGAGTACGACCGTAATTTGCTTATTTCTACACTTAGACTTAAAAACATGCCGTTAGAGGGTGAGAACTCGAAACAGCCCCCGAACGGCCCCGTGGGTGGCACCAACACCTCCCACGGGACCAACGTAACTCGTAGAAACTGACCCCGCAGCCGCGGGTCTCCCGGTTTGAGAGTACGACCGTAGTTTGCTTATTTCTACACTTAGGCTTAAAAACATGCCGTTAGAGGGTGAGAACTCGACACAGCCCCCGAACGGCCCCGTGGGTGGCACCAACACCTCCCGCGGGACCAACGTAACTCGTAGGAACTGACCCCGCAGCCGCGGGTCTCCCGGTTTGAGAGTACGACCGTAGTTTGCTTATTTCTACACTTAGGCTTAAAAACATGCCGTTAGAGGGTGAGAACTCGAAACAGCCCCCGAACGGCCCCGTGGGTGGCACCAACACCTCCCACGGGACCGACGTAACTCGTAGGAACTGACCCCGCAGCCGCGGGTCTCCCGGTTTGAGAGTACGACCGTAGTTTGCTTATTTCTACACTTAGGTTTGAAAACATGTCGTTAGAGGGTGAGAACTCGAAACAGCTCCAGAACGGCCCCGTGGGTGGCACCAACACCTCCCACGGGACCAACGTAACTCGTAGGAACTGACCCCGCAGCCGCGGGTCTCCCGGTTTCAGAGTACGACCGTAATTTGCTTATTTCTACACTTAGACTTAAAACATGCCGTTAGAGGGTGAGAACTCGAAACAGCCCCCGAACGGCCCCGTGGGTGGCACCAACACCTCCCACGGGACCAACGTAACTCGTAGGAACTGACCCCGCAGCCGTGGGTCTCCCGGTTTGAGAGTACGACCGTAGTTTGCTTATTTCTACACTTAGGCTTAAAAACATGCCGTTAGAGGGTGAGGACTCGAAACAGCCCCCGAACGGCCCCGTGGGTGGCACCAACACCTCCCACGGGACCAACGTAACTCGTAGGAACTGACCCCGCAGCCGCGGGTCGCCCGGTTTGAGAGTACGACCGTAATTTTCTTATTTCTACACTTAGGCTTAAAAACATGCCGTTAGAGGGTGAGAACTCGAAACAGCCCCCGAACGGCCCCGTGGGTGGCACCAACACCTCCCACGGGACCGACGTAACTCGTAGGAACTGACCCCGCAGCCGCGGGTCTCCCGGTTTGAGAGTACGACCGTAATTTTCTTATTTCTACACTTAGGCTTAAAATCATGCCGTTAGAGGGTGAGAACTCGAAACAGCCCCCGAACGGCCCCGTGGGTGGCACCAACACCTCCCACGGGACCAACGTAACTCGTAGGAACTGACCCCGCAGCCGCGGGTCTCCCGGTTTGAGAGTACGATCGTAGTTTGCTTATTTCTTCACTTAGGCTTAAAAACATGCCGTTAGAGGGTGAGAACTCGAAACAGCCCCCGAACGGCCCCGTGGGTGGCACCAACACCTCCCACGGGACCAACGTAACTCGTAGGAACTGACCCCGCAGCCGCGGGTCTCCCGGTTTGAGAGTACGACCGTAATTTGCTTATTTCTACACTTAGGCTTAAAAACATGCCGTTAGAGGGTGAGAACTCGAAACAGCCCCCGAACGGCCCCGTGGGTGGCACCAACACCTCCCACGGGACCGATATAACTCGTAGGAACTGACCCCGCAGCCGCGGGTCTCCCGGTTTGAGAGTACGACCGTAATTTGCTTATTTCTACACTTAGGCTTAAAATCATGCCGTTAGAGGGTGAAAACTCGAAACAGCCCCCGAACGGCCCCGTGGGTGGCACCAACACCTCCCACGGGACCAACGTAACTCGTAGGAACTGACCCCGCAGCCGCGGGTCTCCCGGTTTGAGAGTACGACCGTAATTTGGTTATTTCTACACTTAGACTTAAAAACATGCCGTTAGAGGGTGAGAACTCGAAACAGCCCCCGAACGGCCCCGTGGGTGGCACCAACACCTCCCACGGGACCGACGTAACTAGTAGGAACTGACCCCGCAGCCGCGGGTCTCCCGGTTTGAGAGTACGACCGTAGTTTGCTTATTTCTACACTTAGGCTTAAAAACATGCCGTTAGAGGGTGAGAACTCGAAACAGCCCCCGAACGGCCCCGTGGGTGGCACCAACACCTCCCACGGGACCGACGTAACTCGTAGGAACTGACCCCGCAGCCGCGGGTCTCCCGGTTTGAGAGTACGACCGTAGTTTGCTTATTTCTACACTTAGGTTTGAAAACATGTCGTTAGAGGGTGAGAACTCGAAACAGCCCCCGAACGGCCCCGTGGGTGGCACCAACACCTCCCACGGGACCAATATAACTCGTAGGAACTGACCCCGCAGCCGCGGGTCTCCCGGTTTGAGAGTACGACCGTAATTTGCTTATTTCTACACTTAGGCTTAAAAACATGCCGTTAGAGGGTGATAACTCGAAACAGCCCCCGAACGGCCCCGTGGGTGGCACCAACACCTCCCACGGGACCGACGTAACTCGTAGGAACTGACCCCGCAGCCGCGGATCTCCCGGTTTGAGAGTACGACCGTAGTTTGCTTATTTCTACACTTAGGCTTAAAAACATGCCGTTAGAGGGTGAGAACTCGAAACAGCCCCCGAACGGTCCCGTGGGTGGCACCAACACCTCCCACGGGACCAACGTAACTCGTAGGAACTGACCCCGCCGCCGCGGGTCTCCCGGTTTGAGAGTACGACCGTAGTTCGCTTATTTCTACACTTAGGCTTAAAAACATGCCGTTAGAGGGTGAGAACTCGAAACAGCCCCGAACGGCCCCGTGGGTGGCACCAACACCTCCCACGGGACCGACGTAACTCGTAGGACATGACCCCGCAGCCGCGGATCTCCCGGTTTGAGAGTACAATTGTAGTTTGCTTATTTCTACACTTAGGCTTAAAAACATGCCGTTAGAGGGTGAGAACTCGAAACAGCCCCCGAACGGCCCCGTGGGTGGCACCAACACCTCCCACGGGACCGACGTAACTCGTAGGAACTGACCCCGCAGCCGCGGGTCTCCCGGTTTGAGAGTACGATCGTAGTTTGCTTATTTCTTCACTTAGACTTAAAAACATGCCGTTAGAGGGTGAGAACTCGAAACAGCCCCCGAACGGCCCCGTGGGTGGCACCAACACCTCCCACGAGACCGACGTAACTCGTAGGAACTGACCCCGCAGCCGCGGGTCTCCCGGTTTGAGAGTACGACCGTAATTTGCTTATTTCTACACTTAGGCTTAAAAACATGCCGTTAGAGGGTGAGAACTCGAAACAGCCCCCGAACGGCCCCGTGGGTGGCACCAACACCTCCCACGGGACCAACGTAACTCGTAGGAACTGACCCCGCAGTCGCGGATCTCCCAGGTTTGAGAGTACGACCGTAATTTGCTTATTTCTACACTTAGGCTTAAAAACATGCCGTTAGAGGGTGAGAACTCGAAACAGCCCCGAACGGCCCCGTCGGTGGCACCAACACCTCCCACGGGACCGACGTAACTCGTAGGAACTGACCCCGCAGCCGCGGATCTCCCGGTTTGAGAGTACGACCGTAATTTGCTTATTTCTACACTTAGGCTTAAAAACATGCCGTTAGAGGGTGAGAACTCGAAACAGCCCCCGAATGGCCCCGTGGGTGGCACCAACACCTCCCACGGGACCAACGTAACTCGTAGGAACTGACCCCGCAGCCGCGGGTCTCCCGGTTTGAGAGTACGATCGTAGTTTGCTTATTTCTTCACTTAGGCTTAAAAACATGCCGTTAGAGGGTGAGAACTCGAAACAGCCCCGAACGGCCCCGTGGGTGGCACCAACACCTCCCACGGGACCAACGTAACTCGTAGGAACTGACCCCGCAGCCGCAGGTCTCCCGGTTTGAGAGTACGACCGTAGTTTGCTTATTTCTACACTTAGGCTTAAAAACATGCCGTTAGAGGGTGAGAACTCGAAACAGCCCCCGAACGGCCCCGTGGGTGGCACCAACACCTCCCACGGGACCGACGTAACTCGTAGGAACTGACCCCGCAGCCGCGGGTCTCCCGGTTTGAGAGTACGACCGTAGTTTGCTTATTTCTACACTTAGGTTTGAAAACATGTCGTTAGAGGGTGAGAACTCGAAACAGCCCCCGAACGGCCCCGTGGGTGGCACCAACACCTCCCACGGGACCAACGTAACTCGTAGGAACTGATCCCGCAGCCGCGGGTCTACCGGTTTGAGAGTACGACCGTAATTTGCTTATTTCTACACTTAGACTTAAAAACATGCCGTTAGAGGGTGAGAACTCGAAACAGCCCCCGAACGGCCCCGTGGGTGGCACCAACACCTCCCACGGGACCAACGTAACTCGTAGGAACTGACCCCGCAGCCGCGGGTCTCCCGGTTTGAGAGTACGACCGTAGTTTGCTTATTTCTACACTTAGGCTTAAAAACATGCCGTTAGAGGGTGAGAACTCGAAACAGCCCCCGAACGGCCCCGTGGGTGGCACCAACACCTCCCACGGGACCGACGTAACTCGTAGGAACTGACCCCGCAGCCGCGGGTCTCCCGGTTTGAGAGTACGACCGTAATTTGCTTATTTCTACACTTAGGCTTAAAATCATGCCGTTAGAGGGTGAAAACTCGAAACAGCCCCCGAACGGCCCCGTGGGTGGCACCAACACCTCCCACGGGACCAACGTAACTCGTAGGAACTGACCCCGCAGCCGCGGGTCTCCCGGTTTGAGAGTACGACCATAATTTGCTTATTTCTACACTTAGACTTAAAAACATGCCGTTAGAGGGTGAGAACTCGAAACAGCCCCCGAACGGCCCCGTGGGTGGCACCAACACCTCCCACGGGACCAACGTAACTCGTAGAAACTGACCCCGCAGCCGCGGGTCTCCCGGTTTGAGAGTACGACCGTAGTTTGCTTATTTCTACACTTAGGCTTAAAAACATGCCGTTAGAGGGTGAGAACTCGAAACAGCCCCCGAACGGTCCCGTGGGTGGCACCAACACCTCCCACGGGACCGACGTAACTCGTAGGAACTGACCCCGCAGCCGAGGGTCACCCGGTTTGAGAGTACGACCATAGTTTGTTTATTTCTACACTTAGGCTTAAAAACATGCCGTTAGAGGGTGAGAACTCGAAACAGCCCCCGAACGGCCCCGTGGGTGGCACCAACACCTCCCTCGGGACCAAGGTAACCCGTAGGAACTGACCCCGCAGCCGCGGGTCTCCCGGTTTGAGAGTACGACCGTAATTTGCTTATTTCTACACTTAGGCTTAAAAACATGCCGTTAGAGGGTGAGAACTCGAAACAGCCCCCGAACGGCCCCGTGGGTGGCACCAACACCTCCCACGGGACCGACGTAACTCGTAGGAACTGACCCCGCAGCCGCGGATCTCCCGGTTTGAGAGTACGACCGTAGTTTGCTTATTTCTACACTTAGGCTTAAAAACATGCCGATAGAGGGTGAGAACTCGAAACAGCCCCCGAACGGTCCCGTGGGTGGCACCAACACCTCCCACGGGACCAATGTAACTCGTAGGAACTGACCCCGCAACCGCGGGTCTCCCGGTTTGAGAGTACGACCGTAATTTGTTTATTTCCACACTTAGGCTTAAAAACATGCCGTTAGAGGGTGAGAACTCGAAACAGCCCCCGAACGGCCCCGTGGGTGGCACCAACACCTCCCACGGGACCAACGTAACTCGTAGGAACTGACCCCGCAGCCGCGGGTCTCCCGGTTTGAGAGTACGATCATAGTTTGCTTATTTCTACACTTAGGCTTAAAAACATGCCGTTAGAGGGTGAGAACTCGAAACAGCCCCCGAACGGCCCCGTGGGTGGCACCAACACCTCCCACGGGACCGACGTAACTCGTAGGAACTGACCCCGCAGCCGCGGATCTCCCGGTTTGAGAGTACGACCGTAGTTTGCTTATTTCTACACTTAGGCTTAAAAACATGCCGTTAGAGGGTGAGAACTCGAAACAGCCCCCGAACGGTCCCGTGGGTGGCACCAACACCTCCCACGGGACCAACGTAACTCGTAGGAACTGACCCCGCAGCCGCGGGTCTCCCGGTTTGAGAGTACGACCGTAGTTTGCTTATTTCTACACTTAGGCTTAAAAACATGCCGTTAGAGGGTGAGAACTCGAAACAGCCCCGAACGGCCCCGTGGGTGGCACCAACACCTCCCACGGGACCGACGTAACTCGTAGGAACTGACCCCGCAGCCGCGGATCTCCCGGTTTGAGAGTACGATCGTAGTTTGGTTATTTCTACACTTAGGCTTAAAAACATGCCGTTAGAGGGTGAGAACTCGAAACAGCCCCCGAACGGCCCCGTGGGTGGCACCAACACCTCCCACGGGACCGACGTAACTCGTAGGAACTGACCCCGCAGCCGCGGGTCTCCCGGTTTGAGAGTACGATCGTAGTTTGCTTATTTCTTCACTTAGGCTTAAAAACATGCCGTTAGAGGGTGAGAACTCGAAACAGCCCCCGAACGGCCCCGTGTTAGGCACCAACACCTCCCACGGGACCAACGTAACACGTAGGAACTGACCCCGCAGCCGCGGGTCTCCCGGTTTGAGAGTACGACCGTAATTTGCTTATTTCTACACTTAGGCTTAAAAACATGCCGTTAGAGGGTGAGAACTCGAAACAGCCCCCGAACGGTCCCGTGGGTGGCACCAACACCTCCCACGGGACCAATGTAACTCGTAGGAACTGACCCCGCAGCCGCGGGTCTCCCAGTTTGAGAGTACGACCGTAATTTGTTTATTTATACACTTAGGCTTAAAAACATGCCGTTAGAGGGTGAGAACTCGAAACAGCCCCCGAACGGCCCCGTGGGTGGCACCAACACCTCCCACGGGACCAACGTAACTCGTAGGAACTGACCCCGCAGCCGCGGGTCTCCCGGTTTGAGAGTACGATCGTAGTTCGCTTATTTCTACACTTAGGCTTAAAAACATGCCGTTAGAGGGTGAGAACTCGAAACAGCCCCCGAACGGCCCCGTGGGTGGCACCAACACCTCCCACGGGACCGAAGTAACTCGTAGGAACTGACCCCGCAGCCGCGGATCTCCCGGTTTGAGAGTACGACCGTAGTTTGCTTATTTCTACACTTAGGCTTAAAAACATGCCGTTAGAGGGTGAGAACTCGAAACAGCCCCCGAACGGTCCCGTGGGTGGCACCAACACCTCCCACGGGACCAACGTAACTCGTAGGAACTGACCCCGCAGCCGCGGGTCTCCCGATTTGAGAGTACGACCGTAGTTTGCTTATTTCTACACTTAGGCTTAAAAACATGCCGTTAGAGGGTGAGAACTCGAAACAGCCCCGAACGGCCCCGTGGGTGGCACCAACACCTCCCACGGGACCGACGTAACTCGTAGGAACTGACCCCGCAGCCGCGGGTCTCCCGGTTTGAGAGTACGATCGTAGTTTGCTTATTTCTTCACTTAGGCTTAAAAACATGCCGTTAGAGGGTGAGAACTCGAAACAGCCCCCGAACGGCCCCGTGTTAGGCACCAACACCTCCCACGGGACCAACGTAACTCGTAGGAACTGACCCCGCATCCGCGGATCTCCCGGTTTGAGAGTACGATCGTAATTTGCTTATTTCTACACTTAGGCTTAAAAACATGCCGTTAGAGGGTGAGAACTCGAAACAGCCCCCGAACGGCCCCGTGGGTGGCACCAACACCTCCCTCGGGACCGACGTAACTCGTAGGAACTAACCCCGCAGCCGCGGGTCTCCCGGTTTGAGAGTACGATCTTAATTTGCTTATTTCTACACTTAGGCTTAAAATCATGCCGTTAGAGGGTGAAAACTCGAAACAGCCCCCGAACGGCCCCGTGGGTGGCACCAACACCTCCCACGGGACCAACGTAACTCGTAGGAACAGACCCCGCAGCCGCGGGTCTCCCGGTTTGAGAGTACGACCGTAATTTGCTTATTTCTACACTTAGACTTAAAAACATGCCGTTAGAGGGTGAGAACTCGAAACAACCCCCGAACGGCCCCGTGGGTGGCACCAACACCTCCCACGGGACCGACGTAACTCGTAGGAACTGACCCCGCAGCCGCGGATCTACCGGTTTGAGAGTACGACCGTAATTTGCTTATTTCTACACTTAGGCTTAAAAACATGCCGTTAGAGGGTGAGAACTCGAAACAGCCCCCGAACGGCCCCGTGGGTGGCACCAACACCTCCCACGGGACCAACGTAACTCGTAGGAACTGACCCCGCAGCTGCGGGTCTCCCGGTTTGAGAGTACGACCGTAATTTGCTTATTTCTTCACTTAGGCTTAAAAACATGCCGTTAGAGGGTGAGAACTCGAAACAGCCCCGAACGGCCCCGTGGGTGGCACCAACACCTCCCACGGGACCAACGTAACTCGTAGGAACTGACCCCGCAGCCGCGGGTCTCCCGGTTTGAGAGTACGATCGTAGTTTGCTTATTTCTACACTTAGGCTTAAAAACATGCCGTTAGAGGGTGAGAACTCGAAACAGCCCCCGAACGGCCCCGTGGGTGGCACCAACACCTCCCACGGGACCGACGTAACTCGTAGGAACTGACCCCGCAGACGCGGGTCTCCCGGTTTGAGAGTACGACCGTAGATTGCTTATTTCTACACTTAGGTTTGAAAACATGTCGTTAGAGGGTGAGAACTCGAAACAGCTCCAGAACGGCCCCGTGGGTGGCACCAACACCTCCCACGGGACCAACGTAACTCGTAGGAACTGACCCCGCAGCCGCGGGTCTCCCGGTTTGAGAGTACGACCGTAATTTGCTTATTTCTACACTTAGGCTTAAAAACATGCCGTTAGAGGGTGAGAACTCGAAACAGCCCCCGAACGGCCCCGTGGGTGGCACCAACACCTCCCACGGGACCAACGTAACTCGTAGGAACTGACCCCGCAGCCGCGGGTCTCCCGGTTTGAGAGTACGATCGTAGTTTGCTTATTTCTACACTTAGGCTTAAAAACATGCCGTTAGAGGGTGAGAACTCGAAACAGCCCCCGAATGGCCCCGTGTTAGGCACCAACACCTCCCACGGGACCGACGTAACTCGTAGGAACTGACCCCGCAGCCGCGGATCTCCCGGTTTGAGAGTACGACCGTAATTTACTTATTTCTACCCTTAATTTTCATATTTCTACTTGGTTACTAATAATTTTAACTCATATATGCAATTTTTCAGCTTGATTAAATTTTTTGTTAAACTACTTGGTTACTGATATTTTTTTTTTTTGTATCCTATCATTTGTAGGATTTTTGCACGTGGATCAAATGAAGGAGGCAATGGTTTACAACATGATTATTTATATGTTGTGGACATTCAGTGTAATGTTTTTTATGTGTTATAGCCGTGCAGGCTTTTGTTGTTTAGTTTTATGGCCGTGCGGGCCTTTATAATTTGATTGTTGAATTTTATAGCCGTGCGGGCTTTATAATAAGCAGGTTTTTCATTTACAGGTTTTGGAATGTCAAGAAAATAGAGGAAACTCTGACCAATTTTTTTTTGGTCTGTGAATTATTAAGACGTGTAATATTTCATAAGTTTGTATATATATTTGTTTATTAACAACATTCTCAATTCGCAATTTGTGATTTTTTTATATTGTTTTGCCTATAATAAATATTTGTAACACCTCGTAGCAACCGACGGTGAACTCACAGGACCCCCAATTTTAGGATTGGACAAAAAAAAAATATTTTTTTTAAATTATAGATAAATATGGTCACGGACTTTGTCCATGACCATTTATATTTTTTTTTGTCGCGCTTAAAAATGGTCGCGGCCAAAGTCCGCGACCATTTTTTTTTATTTTTTGTCACGGTAATGCGTCGCGGACTATGGCCGCGACCAATTTTTTTAATTTTTTTTTGTCACGCACATGGGTCGCGGACTATGACCGCGACCAATTTGTCACGGTTGTGGGTCACGGACACGGGTCGCGACCAATTTTTTTTAATTTTTTTTGTCACAGAAGTGGGTCGCGGACTTTGGCCGCGACCAATTTGTCACGGTTATGGGTCACGGATTAGGGTCGCGACCAATTTTTTTTTAATTTTTTTTGTCACGACAGTGGGTCGCGGACTTTGGCCGCGACCAATTTGTCACGGTTATGGGTCACGGATTAGGACCGCGACCCGTCACGGCATGGGTCACGGCCAAAGTCCGCGACCATCTGCCGTGACCCCTCTTGGCCGTGACCATTTTTTGGTCAGGGACTTGGGCCGCGACCCACGAAAATGGTCATGCCCGAAATGGTCACGGCCCAAGTCCGCGACCCACAGTTTTGGTCAGGGATTTTGGCCGTGACCAATCGCCAGTTTTGGTGTAGTGTATCAGTTGTAAACGCTTAATTAATGACTCAGCTAAACCATTTGGGGTATGAACATGGGATACTGGGTGCTCAACATTAATGCATATGGATAAGCAATAATCATAAAAAAATCTGAGAAGTAAATTCACCCGCATTATCTAAGCGAATGGATTTGATGTGATGATCAGGAAAATGTGCTATGAGCTTAATCATTTGAGCAAGTAATTTTGCAAAAGACAAATTGCGAGTGGATATTAAACAAATATGTGACCATCGAGTGGAAGCATCAATTAAAACCATAAAATATTTAAAAGGTCCACTAAAAGGGTGAACATGGCCACAAATATCCCCTTGAATGCGTTGTAGAAAGGATGGTGACTCAAATATTATTTTGAGAAAAGATGGTTTAGTAATTAATTTTCCCAACGTACAAGGGGTGCAAAAATGGTCACTTGGTAGCGTGAGTTGTTGATTTGCCAAAAAATGTCCACTCGAATTATTAACGATCTTTCGAAACATGTTGGATCCAGGGTGACCCAAACGATCATGCTGATAGACTAGGGTTTCGCCACGGCGCGAGAGTCACCTACGCGTCGGTCGTTTTATATTCGGCTCACCTGTATGCAAAATCCTAAATTACGACTACACTCAACTGGTGAGTACAGCGGTAAGTCGGGTATCGAATTCACTGGGAATGTTCGATAGATCGTAACGGATTATTAATCCAGGAATAAAAGTGTAAAAGGTGATTAGAAACTAAAAAGGAAAATATGCATAAAAGAAAATATTAATCTAGGCGAGTGTATTGAAACTAGATTAACAAAGCTAGTAAAACTATTGGTTGCGTCGAATATCCCTCACCCGATTTAATTAGTATGAAATGGTTATATGGGTCGACGGGTTATTACAAGTGCGTCTCGTTTCGACAGTTAATTAAATCAAGGGTTGTTACGCCCTAAATCATCATAAAAGCCTAATAAGATTTTGGCGTCAACAAATATGCCAAAAATTACGCGTGAAAGGTCGTAAGCACGGGACATACATGATATGCGCCGTCAAATCTCTTAGGCGTGATAACTAGGACAACGCACCCGAAATAGACCCGTAAACACCATCACCAAAGCAAAGCAACGCGTCAACCCGAGCGAGTTCAATTCAAGCACAACCTAATTTAAATTACCTAGAAAGCATGTTAAAAACGCGGTAAATGGAAAACGTAAATAAACGCGGTAGATCTATGCTAGAAAGCGTGTAAATCAAAGCATGTAAATAAAGCATGTGAACCTAAATTAGAAAGCTTGTAAATTAACTAGAAAGCAAGAAATGAAGAAATACAAATTATATTAATGGAGAGGATGATGAATAGTCAACATTCAAGCCCAAAAGTGTGTCAATCCAAGAAGAAATGAAAAAGAACTAAGCAAATCACCCAAACCCTAAACTATTCTATCTTCTAAAACTCTCTAAAAACATTCTCCTTCTGAATATTACAACAAAATTGGTATATATACCAAGTTAGAATAAAAGAAAAGAAGAAAGAAAATGAAAAGAAAATATCTGCAGGAAAACACAGGGGATCGATCGATCGACCCCTATGGTCGATCGATCAACTGTTAAATTCGTGGAAAAAATATGGAGGGTCTATCGATCGACCCCCAGGCTCAATCGATCGATCAACCAGGGCAGCCTGCACAATCACCTGTTTTGGCATGCAATTCATCTCCGCTCAAATCACCGTACTTTGTCATACGGACTCGGAATCGCTCACCGTTTACGGCCACGCGAAGCTAGAGATGAGGGCTACAACTTCCGTGTAGATGTCGGGCCAGGTGCCCAAGCTATGAAATAACCGATTTGCCCTTGAACGTGCAATTGTGTACGGAAATTGCGCGAAATGCATCCGAATCCCATACTTGGTACCTAAATACCTATAAAAGCCCAATTATACCTCATACAGCATGTTAACAATATAAACAGAGGTTGTCTGGTTAACGGGCTTAAATATAGAGATTAAGGCACCCGAGGGGGCTAAAATGCATAGGTTCGACGGATGAAATATGCGATATTGGCGTATTATCATACCCCTTAACTTACACATTGCTAGTCCATAGCAATGAAATAGGATGCAATAAGAACATCTAGCACCAAAAGTAGAATAAGTACAAAAATATGGTATAAAAGCATAAAGCCACTTTCGCGGGCGATTCGATTGCATTTATCGTATGTAATAAGCCGTTAAACCCCTAGGTTACCCTAGTGGACGAATGTCGTCTCGTGAGGGTTTTTCAGTGATGGTGCCCACAAACATCATAAAGTTTCCTCAAAATATGCCCAATCAAGTATGACAAACTCATCAACGCGAACAAGATTTCTACATGTTATTAGCATAGCAAACGAATTCGCGTGAGAAGTCCGTAGTTATTAACATTATCGAATGCACCTCAATGAATTGAAACTCTAACATGTGGGAGGGGAGTGAGCATATGCAAAGTATGATTTGGCGAAAAACTTAAATAACTCGGATACTAAATATCGAAGCATGCATAAAAGTCAATCCTCACGGCCATTACACTCATCAAATGAATTCACTTGAAATAGGGAGGTAACACACGGGACATGCGGGCATAAGGAGTAAATGTAAAGGGAAACTAGGCCGTGCACATGTCATAATTGAAGAACGCTATACAGGAAATAAAAATTGCAACCTCAGTGAAAGGATACCGCACATATAAAAGAAGCGAAATGCATTTTCACAGATTATCAACACTATTTAAACATTTGAATTACATCAACCTAAGATCACATAGTACTTTAATTTGGTTGTAATGTAGGATAGGTTAAGGTATGAAATGAAAGGGATGTATATACGGATTCAAAGTGTTTGGGGATGAAACTCGGGAAAATGGGAAAAAGTGGGCAATTTCAAAATTGGACAAATGATTTCCAAACGAGCATTAGATATAACAATCGAGAGAGTAACAAGGATTATTGAATCACATACAAACACTATAAACAACTTTCTCTTTATTTTTCTTTTCTTCTTTTTCTCACTTTTTTTCTTTTGTTTTTAACTTTCTCTTTTTCACTCTTTTTCTTTTCACTTCTTACTACTTTTATACTCAAATTGCAACCACAACACAATAATAACATTTAATTCCAAGTAACAATCCAAACAAGGGTATGTAAGGTAATATGTATGGTATAAAACTCCAATTTGGAGTTGGATATGGGATTTTGGGTAATGAAAAGAAAGGCTAGTATTTAGGCTCAAGTGGGTTGACTAGGGAATATATAAAGGGTGAGGTCAATGTCATATGAGTGATATATCAAAGATGGACTATGATCATTTCAAAAAGTATACGCAATTCTCGAGTCAAACAACATATGAAAATCATGCTCAAGTAACACATTTCAAGTATGAACTCAATTAATGAACGGTCAATGAAAGAATAAAGAGATTACCAACGACTGTAACATTTTCAAAGAGGAAAGAAAAGTGTATACACTCACAAATGAAGATAAGTCTCTAATCTCACTCGGTGTAAGTATATACAATGCAACAAAAGATTATCGAGTTATAAAAATCTTAAACCAAATCAATATAACAAGAATGGTGCATGTGCTCAAGGATTAAAGTTTAATTCATGAAGGTATTCATAATATTAATGATTTAGGACTAAAGTCTAATAACTTCTAAAATCGAGAACATGCATCGTTGAATTATCTATTTGATCGGGCAATTATTAAAATTTATCATCGGAAACAAGGGCAAAATGCCTAATAAAGGAGAAAAAAGAAAGAAAATATTTTTGAATTTTTTTAACAAAAACATGCTTTGTAACAAAGTTGTAATCAAATTCAAGGACTAATCAGCAAAATGGATAGAATATACTACACCCCCTAACTTAAATGTTGCATTGTTCCCAATGCGTCCATTAAAGAACACAACACAAAGATAGGAAAAGAATGATATTACCCAAATTTGGAGCGATCTCCATAAGTACAAGTTCAAATGAAGCTGCAAAACAGGTTAGTACAAAGCATAGGAAGAATATGTACCGATGTATTAAGTTAAAAGAATCTATGTCACAAGTCACAATAATATAGAGGGGCTGAAGTGCAAATACTAGATAAATTGATGGTGAACTTTTTGATTTTATAAAATGGAAGATCACACACATCAAAATCCAATAAACAACCACAAACTACATTTTCATTTCCCATTCCATAAGTTCAATACAAAATCACTTAATACATTAACTACTAGTGAAATAAAAGAAATACAAATACAAATAAAAAATACAATATAATATCCGATCCCAGAATGCCAAAAACGTCCCAGTACAACAGCAGCCTAGTGGCCAGAACCACTAGGATCAGAGGGGTACTGAAAATGAGGACGTGGCGCTGTGTCGGATTCATGCCGCTGCAAATAAAGATCTCTTATCATCTGTTGCATCATCCTGTACTCATGTTTGTGCTGCGCTCTAGCCTGCCTCTGCAGGGCCCACTCCTGTCGCTGCTCGACTTGAAACTGCTCCTGTTGGGCTTGCTGTTGTTCCCACTACTGCCGCTGCTCGGTATGAAACTAGTCCAGGCGGGACTCCCATGTAGCCCACCTGAGCCGGGTCTCCTCCCAGCGCTGGTCCTGCACGGCCTGAAATGCCTCAAAGCGGGCATCGTAATATGTGTGCGGTGCGTGAGAACCCTCACCCATCTCCATCTCCCGAATCTCGTCCTCCTCAGCATCGGGCTCATCAGTCACCTCCGCCCTCTGTCTTTTACTGCTCGGTTGCCCCCACTCGTGCTTAAGCATCTTTGAAATATTGTCCTTGGAGAGAATCCCGAGTGGCTCGTGCTTATGGTCAGGGTCAAATTCTGGGCAACCGTGCGACAAACATATCCTCGTGATGAGGGCAGGAAAGGGAAGGGAAAACCTCCAGGCTATCTCCTTAGCCGTCGCGCACATCATATCCAAAAAGATACTGGGCAAGCTGATATTGCCCAAATCATTAATCATCGTGTAGATCAATACGGCGTGCTTGTGACGAATCTCTGACCAGTGTTTGTCACCATAAAAGAGTGGACATTAATGTAGTGAAGTAACCTTGGTAAGTCCTCCATTGCAACCGAGCGAAAAGCACCCTTTTTCCATGAATCCCCCGGTGCAAGGGCCTCTATCAATGTCCCACGGCCAAAGATGTTCCCATCCATAAAACTGATCGAGTCCCCGGGGTTTGGCACACCCATGTAGTCAGCCAAATCAGAAATGCTGAAAGTTATCCTCACCCCACGGACCATAGCCTCATAAGTACTCGGCCCATCCCCCTTTACCTCTACTAATGTCGCATAAAATATTCGGACTAGCTCTTCATTGATGCACCTGTTAGTAGCTAGAAAGGACTCCCATCCCTGACGGCGCAGAAGAACACGCGCCTCCCACGGTATATGCTCAATGGTCCACGCAAAATGATACCCAAGTGGACGCTCGAATGTGTGAAAGTGGGCGCGGTACCAATCCCGCTCCTGATCGCAGCGGAACCCCTCAACGCCCCCGACGGGCAAGCACCTAGTATATTTGTATTTTTTTAGTTGGGCCATTTCAACCTACAAAATAAGAATTACACAATACAAAAAAAATTCTAAGCATAATTAATGGTTAGTAGTGTACAAGTTGAAATAAGGGTGCAAGTGCGTAAAATCGAGAAAAAAATTGCAACATTGCGATAAAATATGTCGGAATGCGACAAGGAGTAAAAATCACCCAAGTGTGCGCCAAAAATTGGATTGAAAACTGTTTTGGGCATTTTAGCGAACACCTGGCGTGCGCAATATGCTTCAAGGTAGAAAAATACCGTTTTGAACCAACCAAATCACCCCACTCATGAACAAAACAACAATGTAGCAATATACAAGTGTTCATGAGTGGATATTTATCAGTAATAACAAGAAACAAGGGTTGGAACAACACAAAATCAGGGGAACCACCAACACATTCCAAATGTATCGAATAATGCATAAAACATGGAATACATGACAAAAATCAACCCGAATCTACGAAAACATAAATTTAGAGGAAGTATTATACCTTTGCAATGTAGACTAGGAGTTGAAATAAAGAAATGTGGTGTGGGAAAAAACTAGGGCACGAAACAGTGTAGGAGAGGAGAAGAGAGAATAAGGAAATGGGAAAAAAAAAACAGCAGCTGCCGACCTATTACTGCTCGATCGATCGATCGAGCCAGGGCCTTCGATCGATGGAGCAAGCAGGTTTAGGCACAGTGCTTTGCTGTTTTAAAAGTGGGGGAAATTTGCAATTATGGGGAATTTAGGGGGTTTAAGTATAATATAAAAATATATATATATATATATATATATATATATATATATATATATATATATATATATATATATATATAAATATGAAATAAAAATATAAAAATAAAAATAAAAATAAAAATAAAAATAAAAATAAAAATAACAATAAATAGACATAGGCTAAAATATACACACAAATAGGCCTATGATTACCAAAAATTAAAAAAATATGTACAACGAGCAACACACACGCATGGTCACGACAAAAATGAAAAATAAAATAAGAATAACAAATGTAAATGCGTGAGAATGAGTGTGTGAAAAATAAAGAAAAATGTTTTTGGGACCTTTTTGATTATTTTCTTAACAAATGTGTGCCGGGGAGCATAGTCTCCGCAAATTCAAGTGCGTTGAACCTACAAAAGAGTTAGAACCAAGCACACAAAAAGAAATAAAAAGAGATTAACTAATTACACTAGGCTAATATTAAGAAAAATAAAAATGAAGAAGTTAGCTATATACAACTACATTTAGAACTCTAATTAGCTATATACTAAAAGTTAAAACTTTTGAGGGTCCATCCAAAACACAATTTGAATTTGGTGGATCAACGGTGGACCCTCCCGAACATGCATGCCTCCCGAAAAATAGAAATTCCGTTCGAACGACGGAAGGCATGTGTAAGGCGGTAAAAGTGAACCATCCCCAATTGAAACTTTGGGAGGGAGGATGGGGGATTTGGATAGGACGGGCCACAAATACACATGCGGGCCGAGAAAACATGAATCAACTCCCAAGTATTTTAAAGTTGGAATAGGAGGCGGCGCACATGAGGGCAAGGATGCCGTTATGGAAAGCGGCTCGAGCGAGTACTCCTTGTCGGTGAAACGGTTTGGAATTGTAAAGTTTGGCACCGATTCATCGGGTACTAGAATTTGTGTGACAATATATAATGAAGACGGGGATGAAAGAAACTCAGTCTCAGGCGATGAGTGATCATCGCTTGAAAATTGAATTTCGAAAGGAATATGATCGTTTACAATGAAACTTTCTTCTTTGAAAATCAAAGAAGAAACGAATTCATTGCAAATGGATACGATTTCTTTTTTATCCTCATTCTCGTTCTCTACTATACCATGGGTCAAGTCAAGGATGATTTATTCCAAAGTAGGAACGAAGTCCTCATTTGGTTCAAAACAGTCCTCGACTTCGGCAGTCTCCGAAAAAAAGTCGTCGTCGGATTCAAATAGTAAATCCAACTCGTGTTTCCAACAACGATTTTCTTCCCGATAACGTTCTTCAATCCTCTCATTTTCAAGCATACGCAATCCCACACCGAAAGTTATAGGGCGAGGAGCGGATGCATGGAAATGGGAGGTTTGGAAATTGTTCTCGGGACTACACTCAAAATCATTAACATAAGAACTTTGAAAATGATTACAATTTGTTTCAAAATTCTTATCATAAGGATCTTGCGACCCAAAATTAGAATGATCATGCACAAAATTGCTGTAATCCAATCTTTGACTTTCGTAATACTCACCCAATGTCATTTAGATGTTGCAACTTTTTGGGATTGCAAGTATTGACCCAAAGTCAAAGGTTTATTGAAATTTTGAGAATTATCATTAGGATTACCAGAAAAGTTAGAATAAGACATGCTTACCCCAACGAAGGCTCGAGAGGATGACTTCCACAAAGAAGATGTGCGGCAGTGAATTCAAGCGTTCCTAGGCGCTCAAATATAGAAGTCCTGCAAAAAAGGGTTAAAAGAAAGAATACAAATACAAAGAAAAGAATACTACGAACTAATAAGTCAATTACAATTTATAACAAAATAAGTCCCCGACAACGGCGCCATTTGATAAACTGGGGTTTCGCCGCAGTGCGAGAGTCACCTACGCGCCGGTAGTTTTATATTCGGCTCACCTGAACTATACAAAAACCTAAATTACGACTACACTCAACTGGTGAGTACATCGGTAAGTCGGGTATCGAATCCACATGGAATGTTCGATAGATCGCAACAGATTATTAATCCAGGAATAAAAGTGTAAATGGTGATTAGAAACTAAAAAGAAAAAGATGCATAAAAGAAAATATTAATCTAGGCAAGTGTTCTGAAACTAGATTAACAAAGCGAGTAAAACTATAGGTTGCGTCGAATATCCCTGACCCGATTTAATTAGTAGAAAATGGTTACATGGGTCGACGGGTTATTACAAGTGTGTCTCGTTTCGACAGTTAATTAAATCAAGAGTTGTTACGCCCTAAATCATCATAAAAGCCTAATAAGTTTTTTCCGCCATTTGATAGACTGGAGTTTCGTCGCGGCACGAGAGTCACCTACGCGCCGATCGTTTTATATTCGGCTCACCTGAACTATACAAAAACCTAAATTACGACTACATTCAACTGGTGAGTACAACGGTAAGTCGGGTATCGAATCCACAGGGAATGTTCGATAGATCGCAACAGATTATTAATCCAGGAATAAAAGTGTAAAAGGTGATTAGAAACTAAAAAGGAAAATATGTATAAAAAAAATATTAATCTAGGCGAGTGTATTGAAACTAGATTAACAAAGCGAGTAAAACTATAGGTTGCGTCGAATATCCCTCACCCGATTTAATTAGTATAAAATGGTTACATGGGTTGACGGGTTATTACAAGTGCGTCTCGTTTCGACAGTTAATTAAATCAAGGGTTGTTACGCCCTAAATCATCATAAAAGCCTAATAAGATTTTGGCGTCAACAAATATACCGAAAATTACGCGCGAAAGGTCATAAGCACGGGACATACATGATATGTCCCGTCAAATCTCCTAGGCATAATAACTAGGACAACGCACCCGAAATAGACCCGTAAACACCATCACCAAAGCAAAGCAACGCGTCAACTCGAGACAACGCACCCGAAATAGAAAGCTTGTAAATTAACTAGAAAGCAAGAAATGAAGAAATACGAATTATATTAATGGAGAGGATGATGAATAGTCAACATTCAAGCCCAAAAGTGTGTCAATCCAAGAAGAAATGAAGAAGAACTAAGCAAATCACCCAAACCCTAACCTATTCTATCTTCTAAAACTCTCTAAAAACGTTCTCCTTCTGAATATTACAACAAAATTGGTATATATACCAAGTTAGAATAAAAGAAAAGAAGAAAGAAAATGAAAAGAAAATATCTGCAGGAAAACACAGGGGATAGATCGATCGACCCCTGTGGTCGATCGATCGACTGTTAAATTCGTGGAAAAAATATGGAGGGTCTATCGATCGACCCCCAGGCTCAATCGATCGATCAAGCAAGGCAGCCTGCACAATCCCATGTTTTGGTATGCAATTCATCTCCGCTCAAATCACCGTAACTTTGTCATACGGACTCGGAATCGCGCACCATTCATGGCCACACGAAGCTAGCGAGGAGGGCTACAACTTCCGTGTAGATGTCAGACCAGGTGCCTAAGCTGTGAAATGACTGAATTGCCCTTGAACGTGCGATTGTGTACCGAAATTGCGCGGAATGCATCCAAATCCCATACTTGGTACCTAAATACCTTCAAAAGCCCAATTATACCTCATATAGCATGTTAACAATTTAAACAAAGGTTGTCTGGTTAACGGACTTAAATATAAAGATTAAGGCACCCAAGGGGGCTAAAATGCGTAGGTTCGACGGATGAAATACGCAATATTTTCGTATTATCACATGCCATACTATCAACTCATTCGGATCATTAAGATTTCAACCTATGACAGAGTGTGATTCTACAACACTAAGTGTAGTGTGGTATAACACCATGGATATTGCAGGGAGTTTTCTAGTGTGAGCTTATGGATTCCAACACTAGAAGTAATGCAAAGGAATTCTTTATTATTTTCATGCCTTTTTCCATATGATACCCATTCATTCTGATGTCTTTAAAACTCAGCAAATTTCTTCTTGAAGTTGTTGAGTATATGGCATGTTGTATCAATAAGTGTGTACCATTAGGTAGCACCACGTGGGCTCTTTCAGAGCCATCGATAATTTTAGCAGGGCCGTCTATTGTGGAAACATTTACCGTATCATACACCAAGTGGGAGAAAAAAATCTGATTTTTCAAAATAGTATGAGTTGTTCCACTGTCAACTAGACAAATGTCATCACTTGCTTGCAATTTAAGATCCATACCTTTTATATGAGTAACACAAGTAAAGGTTACAAACCATATAAGCATTTAAAATTAATGTAAAACCATGAAATTTATTACAATAAGTAGTGAAAAGAAAAATATAAGGATGTTTCAAGAAAAAAAAAACATTATTGTAGCCATATGAAGAAAACATAAATTTTTCAATTTTTCAGGGGTATGCCAAGCATAGCATCAAATGTCTCATTAGCAATGGGATTGCCATCGCCATCTTAAAAAAAATTATTAACCTTGAGTTGGGTATTATCAATGTTCCAGCGGTCTTCAGGACCTTTCATCTGTAATACCCCGCATTTTTATTGAATTGAAATTGAAAAAAAAAGACTATGTCAGTATATATATTCGAAATGTTTGGAAATAAAACTATGTCAGTATATATATTCGAAATGTTTGGAAATGAAAAGTTAAAATGAATTCATTGAGATACGAATGTACGACTTAAATATTAGAAGCGAATTAATGCGTAAAAGGACCGAGAGGGTTAAAATTGGGGGCAATGGCATTTTTGTAAATAAACTAACCCTAGGTATAAATAGAAAAGAAGAGAAGAAGTCTTCATTTTATCATTTCACAAATAGGGGCTAGGGTTTGGTAGAGAGAGAGAGAGTAAGAAGAGAAGAAAGCTAAGAGAATTTCAAGTGGATTCAACTTCTCCATACAATCCAAGGCAAGTTAATAACCTATATGTGTATATTATGTATCTATAATAAAATTTCACATGAACATGTATTTGGATCCCTAAATTAATATGATATTGATGTTAAAAATGATATGCAATGTATTAGGATCACCCTCCATGTAGATTCAAATGCAATAACATCATTATAGGGATTGAATTGTTGAACAACCTCTTGAATTTGAAAAATCTATGAACTTGTAAATCGTAATATAAAAACTGTTTTAAGCTGTTTTGGTTTCGAAAAGGGATGTTTCGTCCGCGATGCCCGATAGAAAATTATATTCCGAACAACTTTGTAGTTTTAAGTTTTTTCGAAAACGGATCGGAAAAGTCTCAACTCGACATACTAAAATTTTGCGCAGAAAGTTATCGTGAACAGGTCCGAACTGTATATGTTAGTTTCGGGTCGGTTTTAAGCAGGCTACGACTACGGTAGCGTGAGCAGGTCCGAACTGTATATGTTTATGGGAGTGATGTTGTAATTATGAAACATATTCATATGATTGAAAATGTTAAGCGATGTTATATAATGATATGGACTAGTGAATCCTTTATCGAATGTTAAGGACTGTGGTGGGTCCTATGGGATGTGGTGGTCCTGTTAATCCAACTTAAAGGTTTGTGTACTAGGGCCTAATAAAGGGATGTGGTGGTCCCTAATAACTGTGGTGGGTTAATTGGATTGTGGCGGGTCCAGGCTTGCGAGAGTTTCATAATTCCTGTTGGATTATAGCATTAGAACAAAATAAAAATGGTTATTCAAATCGGTTATATGTGTGGTATGTGGTCATTCACTAAGCCTTTATAGTTTACACTCCTATAATGTTTTGTTTCAGGTAGGCTTATAAATTGGAGTTCACTGCCAAGTTAGGACCTTAAAAGGGGGGAGTGACGGATATTTAGTATGGTTTGAATATCAAGATTTCTTTTGTGTAATTATTAAACTAAGGATCTTGGTTATGTAAAGTTATGTAGTACTTATAAGTTATAAGTAAAGGCAGTTATGTTTTCATCTACACATACCTTTGAAAAAAAAATCTTATGTTATTTTTCCTTATAGATTTAAACTAAAGTATTGTTTAAGCCAATTTATCTCTAATTAAAAAGGACGAGTTTAACAAAATTAAGTCGGGGCGCGACAATTGTTGTATTATTCTTTCCCATTTTGTGTTGGGCCGCATGTATTGGCATTTTATATTTTTCATTTTGAGATTACTAATGGATTATTGCAGTTAATAGTTATGAGTTGGCTTCACTTGTTATAGTTGTCATTATATGATTTGGTTACAAATATGAGAGTGTACATGTTTACTTTACTGCATTTATTCAAATTTTGTTTCTAATGCCAACATATTGACGCTCCACTTTAATTTAATTGGGCGTAGCTAACCTAATTAGATTTAAAAAGTAGGGTTGTCACAGTTGGTATCAGAGCACGATTTTAAAGCCTTTAGGGATCTGAGGGCGTCCGTCACGTTTTAAGCGCATCGTTTCCTTGATACGTAGAGCCTTACGATTAGGTCTTGTATTCGATGACTTGGAAGATCTTCACGCTACGATTTCGACGGGAGATTTGGAGCTAGCCTCGTGTATAAGGAGGGTTCCTTGTTTGTATTTCATTCGTGAGACGTCCCACACATGAGGTAAATCTCCGATCGACTACATGATAGTACGCGTGAGGTCCATGTGTGAGTACTTGTTGTAATTATGACTAGTGCTCCACTTGAATAATTTTTTAAGGATACGTGTTAACTTACTATCTTTTAAGATGGTGTTTTGATGAGACGTGGACTGTAGGAGGGCACAGGGTCCAAACATTTTTAGAGACCGCAATTCGCGTGCAACTATCTTAGTTTCATCGCCCACCAGTAGGCGAGAAAACCGACATTGAACTCAATGATTGAGTTAACTTTTGGTTCTTTAAGGGGAGCAAACACCCGTATATTTGCTGTGCATTATCAACTTTGAATATCGTCGCTTTTATGGCTGTAAAGAAGTTGGTATAAGTTATAGCCCACCCTGTAGTACCGCTGAGTTGTTGGTACCACTTGCGTGTGTAGTTGCCTGAAGTTGTTTCCAATCTGGAAGGGTAGAGATTTAGATATGGCACACCTCAAAATGATTTGGTCCAGTTGTTGTTGTGACATTTCCCAGAGAAGAAATTATCACGCTCCACCCGTAATGGATAGACTGTTGAGGCATTTGATGACGTATTAATAAGTGAATGGTTAACGAAGTCTTATGATAATAAGAGTATATTATTACTCATGAACATGTAAAGGAAGGGTTGTGATTGTAGAGAGGACTACTCCAAATCGGTGTATGTCCCACACTATCAAAGGATGACCTGAGGGGTCCAATTTTGGTGTACGCAAGAGTGTTATCATACTTATGAAAAGCATGAACTAGATTCATCCATTTGATTATGTTCAATGGGAGATTCATGAGTCTAAATCTGGAATGGATAAGTGATTATCCTTGAAATATTGTGTTGGTATCAGGGAAGTTTGGTAGGCATGTAAACCTACACGTTGTCCACAAAAGTGATAGATGTCGTATTGGGGTGACACAGTGGTTCCATAGTGTTTTGATCTGATAAAATCCGTAATGGAATCAACTTAAGGCCAATTAGGTGTGTGTTCGGTCATGTACAAGATATGTTAGCGGATTGGGTACTCACATGTTCAGAGTGGAATGTTTCGGTGAGTTATCCCGAACAAGCTCGTGAGAACGTACCAGTAATAATGCGATGCCTTGGCCATGGAACTAGGGATGAGGAAGTCCATATCGCAAGGTCATACGAGGATTGACATTGGAGAGGTCCAGAATTATCGATGGAGTCTTCTTTCCATATTTGGCAATGATTGGAGTTAAGTATTTTTCGTAAAGCCCTAGATTAGAATGGGTGTTAGATAAGATGTGGTTATCTTGTTTTGTAACATCGGTATATTTGTTAAAAGTTATAGAGATCGGGACGTGAATATGGGTGTGCTAAGGGATTGACTTAAGCTGGAGTTACCAGTTGTGAACCCTACGGTGAGTAGAGAATCTCGAGGGACGAGTTGTCGAGTGAGAACATCATGAGGGAGTGTTCAATAGGCGTTTTATTTTATGCAAGTGTGATCGCTTGAGTTGGTGATATATCCATGAGTTCAATTTTATGTTATCACCCGATGATTGGGGGTACTAAATTGTTGCACCATGATAATGGTGATGCTTAATTTTGAATCCATCAGATATGGGAATGTGGCTATATTTTGGCCCTCGTTATGTATTAATGTGAATTAGAGCACGAGTGAGTAGTTAGTGACATGATGTTTACTTAGACCGTGTGTGATTAAAGATGCGTTCCAAAACCAAGTGTGAGATATTCGATTATGGTGACGTCTATACTAGTGAATAGTCACACCATGATGGTTTTTTGATAATGGTAGAGTCGCGTGTAGCTCGGTCAGTTTTTGGTTGACTGATGATAGTGTTACCAACTGAGTGTCGTCATTAATGGCAAGGATTGAGACATTTTGGGATTCCAAATGTCGGACCATTCATTGAAATGGTTGTCATAACCTCCACTGTAGGGGGACAGCAAGAGAGTGTTTTGACCGTCGTTGAAAAGTTTTGTAAGGAGGTTGTGTACTCTTGGGCAAACACCCGCGAATGGGTTCGTAAGATATTTAATTTTTACTTCAGTTATATGTGGATTACAGAGTGCTAATTGGGGTCATGGTACGTGAAAGTACCCGCTACCTTATATTTACGACCTTTGACATGTTGGATAGCACACCGTTCTTCATAAAGATTAGGTAGCGTTGGTGTGCTGGAAGATGAGTATTCGGATGGTGAGTGTGCCAAATCCTATATTCTGATTTGGTAAGATAAGTGGTAATTTTTGGTCTTACCTCATTGCTTGGAAAATATACAAGCCTTATTCGTGGTTTGAAGAACCAAGTTCATATCTTGTTCGGTGAGAAAATTCTAATATACTCACAGTCCAAGGAAAATCATGTCGGATAGGTTGAATTCCTTACGTGTTTTTAATAAAAGAGCGGTAAGTCGAATCTAGCGAGGGTTTGTCGCCTTGGTTTAGAGCGGCCAAACCATGAGAAGTTAGGCAAGGGGGCACATTGCATCTTAGGTTAGTTCGAAACCTTTGGGTGAGGGATCATTGACCGCCCAGAATGCAACTTTGTCGATGTTGTCTTGTTCGAGAGAGTTTAAACCTCGCTGATATTATTTACCTAAGTCCATACTTGGAAAGATGGAATAATATTTGTAAGTGCAGAAAAGTCGTATGCTTATACACATGTATAACATTAGTGGATAATAAGGGTTGCCATATCGATTGACTCACCATCAATTTAAGTGCAAGGCAAGTGTTATTGATAACTCGGAGTAGAATTGTCTTTTGAGCTTTCAGTATCATCTCTTAGTCTATTCTGAGTTGAGTATCGAGGCATAATTGATGAATAGTGACATCTGTATTGAATATGTGAAGTTGGATTATTTGTTGTGTGATGAACCGTTGAGTCCAGAGATAAGTGGTTTTTAGATTTAGATGATTTTTGTATCACTAGGGGTATTGATTTGACAAATTCCTTATCTCGACAAGCTGACAGTAGTGTATCGGAGGGGTTCCTTATTTGGATTTCGCTTGTGAGACACTCCACGCACGAAACTTAGCGAGTCGGGACTTGGGGGTATTGATTTTTGGATCAGCTTAGTAGTTCAGTTGTGTTAGGATTCATGGTGAGAGTTCGGTTTTACAATTAGAAATGGGAAAGTATATTCACGAATTTCATTGTTGGGTTACCAAGATCGCAGCACGGTCATGATTTGATTTGGGTCATCGTCGACAGAATAACAAAGGTGGTTCATTTCCTTTCAGTAATGACGGATTATATGGCAGCATAGTACGCCATGGTATTTATTAACGATATTGTGAAGTTGCATGGGGTTCCGCGTGATATCTTGTCCGACCATGGTAGTGCCTTCATCTCGCACTTTTGGGGAGGTCTTCAGGAGGCGATGGGAGTTCAGTTGAGTTCGAGTACTGCGTTCCACCCTCAGCTTGATGGTCAGACGGAGCGGGTAAACCAAATTTTGGAGGACATGTTACGAGTTTGTGTGTTGGACTTCAAAGGTGGTTGGGATACACATTTACCACTGGTGGAGTTCGCATACAATAATAGTTATCAACAGACTATTGGCATGGAACTATATGAGGCTTTATACATCAGGCCATGTCGATCCCCTACATGTTGGTTGGAGTTCGGAGGGCACCGGATGTTGGGTCCGGATATTATTAGGGAGACCTCGAAAAAGGTTGACGCAATTCATGCACGGATGAAGACCGCGCAAGATCGTCAGAAGACTTATGCTGACATAAGACGGAGGAAGTTAGAGTTCGTCGTTGGGGACCAAGTGTTGTTGAGGGTCTCACCCTTAAGAGGTGTTGTTCGCGTTGGTGCCAAAGGGAAGCTTTCACCATGATACGTGGGTTCATTAACAGTGTTCGGTAGGGTGGGGTCAGTTGCCTACCGTTTAGGCCTACCCGACCAGCTCCAGCGGGTACACGGTATTTTTCATGTATCCATGTTGAGGAAGTTCTTACATCCCGAGGACTCACACCTACACATAGAGTTAGATGGGGTTGAGCTGCAGCCCGATGGGACCTATGAGGAGAGGTCAGTCAGGATCCGAGATCGTTGTGAGCAGCAGTAGAGGTCAAAAGTTATTCCTCTTGTTCGTGTTATGTGGTGTAATCATGATGAGTCTGAGGCCACTTGGGAGAGAGAAGATGACTTGCGAATTAGTCACCCACATCTCTTCATGGAAGGTACGTGCGAAACTACCTTACTTGACTTGAATTGATTTGTTTTAATTTGGATTTCGAGGATGAAGTCCCGTTCGTAGAGGGGGAGAATGTAATACCCCGCATTTTTTATTGAATTGAAATTGAAAAAAAAACTATGTTAGTATATATATTCGAAATGTTTGGAAATAAAACTATGTCAATATATATATTCGAAATGTTTGGAAATGAAAAGTTAAAATGGATTCATTGAGATACGAATGTGCGACTTAAATATTAGAAGCGAATTAATGCGTAACATGATCGAGAGGGTTAAAATTGGGGGCAATGTCATTTTTGTAAATAAACTAACCCTACGTATAAATAGAAAAGAAGAGAAGAAGTTTTCATTTTATCATTTCACAAATGTGGGCTAGGGTTTGGTAGAGAGAGATAGAGTAAGAAGATAAGAAAGCTAAGAGGATTTCAAGAGGATTCAACATCTCCATACAATCCAATGCAAGTTAATAACCTATATGTGTATATTATGTATCTATAATGAAATTTCACATGAACATGTATTTGGATCCCTAAATTAATATGATATTGATGTTAAAAATGATATACAATGTATTAGGATCACCCTCCATATAGATTCAAATGCAATAACATCATTATAGGGATTGAATTGTTGAACAACCTCTTGAATTTGAGAAATCTATGAACTTGTAAATCGTCATATTCAAAACTGTTTTGAGCTATTTTGGTTCCGAAAATGGATGTTTCGTCTGCGTGGATTGACAGAAAATTATATTCCGAACAACTTTGTAGTTTTAAGTTTTTTCGAAAACGGATCAAAAAAGTCTCAAATCAGCATTTTAAAATTCTGCGCAGAAAGTTGTCGTGAAGAGGCCCGAACAGTATATGTTAGTTTCGGGTCTATTTTATGCAGGCTATGGTAGCGTGCTCGCGTATACTTGTAGAAAATCACGTTCCGAACAACTTTGTAAAGTTTTTCCAAAAAACGGATCGAAAAAGCCTCAAATCGGCGTTTTAAAATTCTGGGCAGAAAGTTATCGAAAATAGGGGCGAATATTATATATTAGTTTCGGGTCTGTTTTATGCAGGCTATGGAAACGTGCTCGCGTGTCCATATAGAAAATCACGTTCCGAACAACTTTGCAATTTTAAGTTTTTCCAAAAACGGATCGGAAGAGCCTCGAATCTGCATTTTAAATTCTGGGCAGCATGCTGTTGAAATAAGAATGATAATATTTTTCATGTTGTTAGTAAGATAATTGTGGTGTTGTGCCTAATATCCTAACTTGATCACATACTTATGGTTATTAGGGATATATATATAACCATGAAATGATTTGATGTTGAATTAGTAAATTAATGATGTAAATTATGTTATATTATAAATAATGACTATTGTATAACTCGAGTAAGAGACTTGACATGATTGTATATATACATAAGCGTGAAATTATTTAACATGTATATTGTCGAGTATACACTAGACTAGTCCTCCGGTCGATGTAGGCACATGTTGAATGCAATTTTTTGTGATTGATCCGGTTAGGTTCCGCTCGAGTGTCGTGTCGGAGATAAACCACCGAAACCGGACATATAGTTGTAATGCGGGTCAGATAGAAAGACCTTGAAACGCCATGTGATTTAGGACTTATTACGATTTCCCTTGCCACATAATATTGGGGAGTATTCGTGTGTAGTCCTAGTGTTACGACTTGTTCCCCCGGGTAACGATAGTGACCCGATATGACTTGTTGTGTGAGATATTATGCTTGTGTCTTAAAATAATATCCCGAATCGATGCATTTGATATTATACTTGAAGGAAATATTTTGATACGTTAAATACTGAAATGAGATTAATCATGATTAATCATGATACGATATGAGACTACACGTTACTCGAGTTTGGGTTGGGTAGTCACGACATAGGAACATTGGTTGGGTAATTGAACAACTTAATTACTGGAGACGAGTAATGACTAGTGTGCTTTCATTATAAGTATATCTTATAATCTTATAGCTTGTTTTCTTGCTTTGACGTACGTCTATCTTGCTTCTTGCTTCTTGCTTCTTGCTCCTCTTTTATATATATAATATATGACAGGTCCTCGTCCCAATGGACAAGAGACTATGGAGCTTGATGAGATCATATCAATCTTAGGATTCCTGTAGCTGTGGAGTTATTCTATTTTAATTTATGTCGCTTATTTCCCTTTTCATGAGGGTGGTATCAGAGATTAATATCACTTTGTTTTTACTTGGTATTTGAGAGAACTGTTGTATTATTCTTTCCCATTTTTTGTTGGCCGCATGTATTAGCATTTTATATTTTTCAGTTTGAGATTACTAATGGATTATTGCAGTTAATAGTTATGAGTTGGTTTCACTTGTTATAGTTGTCATTATATGATTTGGTTACACATATGAGAGTGTACATGTTTACTTTACAGCATTTATTTAAATTTTGTTTCTAATGCCAACATATTGACGCTCCGCTTTAATTTAATTGGGCGTAGCTAACCTAATTAGATTTAAAAAGTAGGGTTGTCACACCATCTTCCAACGTTCTTCCGGACCTTCCATCATATTTGTCTCCACTCCCCTTTTTGAAGCTTGATATTTTTCCACAAATTTTTTGGAGGCACGATAATTACGGGTCCAATGATCACTGCCACCACATCTATAACAAGTGTCTTGCGGTTGTGCTATGTTTGAATTTTGATTTGCTTTTTTATTTGGGCCATTCCACTTCTGGTGGTTCTTGAAATTTGTATTTTTTCTAGGCCCTTAGTTACGGTAGCCACCTCTTCTGGGGTTGCAATGGCAGTGCCTTATATTTCCTCGGCTTCTTTCAAAATTCCGAGATGAGGTAGCATTCACTTCAGGGAGTGCTACAGATCTAGAGGGCATTGAGGAATGATTTTTTATCTGCAAATCATTATTTTGTTCAGCTACTAGGAGACATGATATCAAATCTGAATATCGTTTAAAACCCCGTTCTCGATATTGCTGCTGCAGGAGCATATTCGAGGCACGAAAAGTAGAGAAATTTTTCTCTAGCATATCTGCATCATCTATCTTTTCTTTGCAAAGTTTGAGTTGTGAGGTGATTTTAAACATAGAGAAATTGTACTCTGACACTGTCTTGAAATACTGAAATCTCAAATTGAGCCATTTATGGCGTGCACATGGAAGTATGATCGATTTTTGATGGTCATATCTCCCCTTCAGGGAGTTCCATAGTTCCAATGGATCTTTCACAGTTAGATATTCACTTTTCAAATCACTGTGTATGTGATGCCTAGGAAATATGAGGGCTTTAGCCTTGTCCTGCCGGGAGGACATAATGTTATCACTATAATGGCATCACCGAGATTTCGAGCTTGAAGATGAAGTTCTGCATCTTGAGACCGGTTAAGATAATTGTTTCCATTTATATCAAGTGCCTCAAATCCAAGTTTAGATATGTTCGACATTTTGGAAACTGATCATGTAAGTGTGACACCCTGACTAATTAAATACCGGGTAGCTACTCCTTTATTAAATTAATACAAAATGTCAAGTTGATCCAGTTAATAGCATCACTGTCGAAAACATTTAAATGATTACTAACCACCTAGTATTTAAAAAGTAAGTTGCCAAATTTTAAGTTAAGTCTGATTAACATGCGATAAAAGAATAATGGAAGAACAACATAAATCCATTCACCATAACGAAGTAATGAAATAACCAACAATAGTAATAAGTCTGGAGGAAAACTCCTCACAACAATCCCACAACTGAAAATAATAAGACTAAGCTGAATTTTGAATTAAGTACATGCTCGAAGTCTGAATAACTG
Source organism: Sambucus nigra (assembly GCA_949130495.1). NCBI lineage: Eukaryota > Viridiplantae > Streptophyta > Magnoliopsida > Dipsacales > Adoxaceae > Sambucus > Sambucus nigra. Next base: position 377,247,804 of record OX422212.1, read on the forward strand.
AAATAAATGAAATGCCTCTAAAAGAAATGGGTGACATGCCCTACAACTGATAAATACTGAGTATAGAGTCAAGATAGATGAAGCGTCTATAATCAATGTCCTGTAACTTCCACAAACCGCTACAGCTCGTCACCTGAATGAGGATCCTAAGCATGGTGTCCTTGTGGCTGGGCACCTAAAATGGTTTTTACAAAAAAATAGATTTGAAAGCAAACGGGTCAGAGCCCGAATGTGGAGAGTATTTTAAAAACAACAAGTGCTTTAATAATAATTAAAACAATGAATGCAAGATACATGTTAGGACGTGCTCTCACATGAAATACTCACCTCTCGTCTAACTGTGCACTCCTAACGTTCCTGTACCCATTCATGTGTTTTCTCATAACTATCTAATTCCAAAGAGTTTCTAACACTCCTACTCGGTTCACGTTTAATTTCCAACCTTAACAATTAAGTAGAGAGTTCTACTTTAATTCTCGGATTCCCAATTATTAACAAAACCATTTATTGATATAGGTCCTCTTTTATCTTTTCATAATATTACAATTACCATACTCACAATTTAACATAGCAATTTCCTTTTCATTTAACCGTATATTATTCACATCATAAATATACAATACAAGCACCCAAAGGCTAAGCTGCGGTGCACACATACTCTGCTATCCATCCCGGTACATCACGTACATAAGGATCACAAATTCCGAATCTCTCAGGAATTGTTGGAATAAGCACCACACACAAAAATGGAGGCGAACATAATTCAACATATCCATGGTCACGTACATACCTACGCTCCATAGTCAGCTGGCTTATTAACTCACAAATAAGTCGTTCTCTTGAACTATGTCCTCGAGGTACCAATCTAAATCCGGGCAACACAAGGATAAGAAGGCCCTAAGCGAACGTAACCTCCCGTGATAGCAAGTATGGTAGGTATGTCATACATATAAAAATCATACACTAAGCATTCACACATCTTAGATAATTCAATATTAATAAAGGTATACTCTACATCTTTATACCATTATTCCAAATTTGTATATTTTACGTCTCCCGATAATATAAAAGTTAAACTGTCGACACGTCTCACGTCGTAGTTTCTTATACTTAAAACCTATCTAAAATAGATTATTAAGTTCCTATTATTCCCACGTATAACATCTTTATTCCTAAGGTCCTTACTTCTGCCCCAAACCTCATTTCATCAAATTATTCAAATTTACACTATTAACCCAAATATTAACTCACTTATCGAATTTCATTAGTTTAGAATAATTCCCCAAATTGAATTCTAATTAAGGTCCAAATTTCATAACTAAGCCTACTGGTCTTCCTTAAGGTTAAGGGTATTCATATGGTCTCCAACAATATTAATCAAGGGTTAACATCATTAAAATTTAAATAGGGAAAAACTTTACTCATTCTGGGAAGGTCGATCGATCGACCTTTTCCTTCGATCGATCGATGGTGATCGATCGATCGACTGATGAATGTCGATCGATCGAACGCACCGGGTATGGTTACGGACTGCTTCGTTTTGCAGTTTTCAAATCAACCCAAAACACCATTAACAAGCATGAAACTCTAAGATAACGTTATACTATCATCATACAACCATCCTACAACAGTGTTAACGTTCTAAAACTAATAATTCATCATTCAAAGGCTTTGTATGGGTCAAATCTTCATCAAGAATTTCATATTTCTATTTCTTTCAAGAACATTAATAAACTTCTTCTAAAATCCATTTTTAAATCATCAAGGGTCATAATTCCGAGTTCATAATTCGTCCAGAATGTTTTCACATGCATTCCCTAACATAGTTCATAGTTTTAAACTTCCAATTCATGGGTCTATATTATCTTCCAAGATAAATTCAATAATTCCTAAACATGGAAAAACATGGCATTGAATCAATTGTAATTAAACCACTTTCCTTAATCTTTCTCTGAATTTGATGTTGAATCTTGAAGGCTAAGTTGTTCTCCCTCTCTCTTTCTGCAGAATTCTCTTCTCTCTCTCTCTCTCTCTACAAGTTTCTCTAAGGAAGATGACAATGGAGGTGTGGTTGGTTTTTGGTAAGTTGGGACTATATCTTAACTTCTCCCGTAGCCCATTAAGTCCCTTAGTGTAGTTAGTGGGTTTAGTGGATAAAGTAAAAAGTCAGATTTTTGTTTCTAATTTTCGTGGGTTTTAATTCCCAGATTTCCGAAATTACCAAAATGCCCCTATAAGTTACCGATATGGCCCAATAATGCCCCGGGACCCAAACTTAACCCCCGGCTAGTGTTTTCTGACTATTTCGACCCTTCCGGACGCGTTGGCGCACTCAAAATGACCATACGGGTGATAAAAATAAAATTCACTTTTTAATTCAAATAATTATATTCCTGACGCGACTGTCACGCGCGTCCCAACAAAGTTTTCCAAATTGCCGTATTTCAATCTCGCGATAATTTCAATATTTCCAATATTCATTTATTGCCAAGTATACACATTATAATCAAATACTAACTCACATCTCGTTAATATTTTTATCCGGATTAATTTCCAATTAATACACATTTAATTTAATTAATTCCCAAAAATAAATATCACGAAAATACGGGGTATTACAGTAAGTAATAATAATTAGAAGCACAAAATGCATAATTTAAATAATGTAAATAAAAAATATGATTGAAACGTCAAGTGATTAATATTTCGGGTTCAACACATAAATATATGGAGCTTCGGGTCCAATTAATATTTTGGCATGTTAAATTCCACACCCCATTATGTTAAAGCTTCAGGTTTGATCATAAATATATATTTGGAACTTCGGGTCCAAATTACAAATTATGTGGGTTCATATAATGTCCCTTATAAATAATCAAAACTTGAAGTGATGATTTGGGGTATTCATTTGAAACTTCAGGTCCAAAAATTAAATAGCAATTTGAAACTTCAGGTCCAAAATTTAAATATAAATTAGGAACTTCGGGTCCTAATTGTATTTTGGGAAGTTGTTGCCCTAAAAATTTAATGAGTGGTTGATATGAAAAATAAATATATCGTATAATCGTTACATATTAGTACTTTTCAAGTGTGAATAATCAAAATTGCAAATAAAAAATCGTGTACGATGACTAACTAAAGATTAAAAAAAAACATTAGAGTAATATTAATATATCATGCATTATTATTATTAATAAACTAATGTCTGATAAATATTAAACAATGTTTAAGAAAAATGTTTAGGTCTGAACGAATAATGTTTTTTTTTCTGAACAATTAATATCTATTTTTTAAAAATAATTATAATAGGATTAAAACACCTAGACAGTTCTGTTACAATTCTGTACGAGTAGTAGTAAAGGACATGCTTTTAGATAAAGTATTGGCTTTATAATTTTAGAAAAAATATCCCATTTGTTCACATGCTTGCCATATAGTTATTTTAGAAGTCAAAAAGGTATTTTGATTTTGGAAGTTAGTATATGGAGATATCCATCATACACATTTACATGAGGATGCTGAATAATTTTACGTAAAAAAAAATATGTGTCAAATATGCAAAAAAAATGTATTAGTAATACAATAACATATAGTGAGATTTGTATTTACACTGACCTGCTTAATATATATAAGAGTGACTATCAAAAATATATGTGCAAGCTTATGATATTATTTGTTATATTACAACACTAAGTATATATATGGGTATATATGGAAAGTGAACTAAGGGTTATAAACATGTAGTATTATTTTAATAGATTTAATAGTCAATAGTAATGTTAGTAACAGTACGAATATTGTATAAATATAATTTTACAACGTTGTTGCAACCAATCTTTTTAAACATCGTAAAAAAAATCCATCTCCAAATCACATGACAAAAGCATACAAAAGCATTCAGAAGTTTACAAGAATCACATAAAATATTAATTAATTAAATTTCAAATGAGAGATGAATCAATGATCTAAATTGATAACAGTTAATGTTGTATGGTATCCAAAGCAATCATGATTTTGAGGAAAAACACTTTATCTTGAATTAGGAAGCTTCATACAGTTCAAAAACTGTTTATAAGATCAATAATTATGAATATGAAATTTGTACCTTTATCTTGATATGATGCCTTTAAGAATTTAGACAAAAGATACGCTGAGAGAATACGGTAAGCTGCTGCAAATTTCGTAGTTCATATATATATATATATATATCGTGCTGATAACGTGTTGTAAATAAAAGACAGAGAATTGATAGAGAGGGAGTATTTTATTTCTCAGTAATATTGGGTGTAATTATTTTACAAAACCATATGAGGATCCTCCTATTTATAGGGCATAGTGAGGCATCCCAAGAGACAAGAATATTAGTGGACATCCACCCAAAAGTCAAAAGCCACATATTTTTAACACGTTTTATAATTCCCCATTATTCGATGCTTCTGTATAAAGTTATTTTCTAACCCTGTTCGAAAGGTATTTGATGTTGTTAATGGATATTTTATCGAATACGAAGTTTATAAACAAAATCTACAAGGGACAAATATCAAAATCCATGTCTTCAATGATTATGGCAGGTTCCCATACACGAAGAATCAAACGATGAACTATCACTACCCACCAACTTTCCTCCATGGTTCGATTTCTATCTTCCTCACTGGAGAATCTAAATATGTACGTATTTAAACCCCAATAGGTTAATGAAAAGTCTCTCATGGTTTTCCATGCTCTTGGAATGGTGTTACCAACTTTAGTTTTATTTAGTATCTTCAACGCTATGATTCTTCCTAACATACCAAAAGTTTTGTACCTGGTTTTAGTCGGCGCATCATTTCCAAACTCTTTAATTTTATGTTGAGGTTGTTCAATCTTTGCCGGTTATAGTGAGGTTGTACGTGTGTTAGGAATTTTTGAATTCCTTTCCAGGATCCTCCTTTAATGAATTATAAAAAATAATAGAGAAATAAAAATAATGCACACGAGATTAACATGGTTCGATAAATTTTACCTACGTCCACCAAACTTATATGTTCTTCACTATGAGAATACAAATAGTACAAGATATACTTGATTTAAGTAATAAAACTCAAGACCCATAAAGCATTGTAAGACCACACTCGTAGAATTTCCCACGAACTCTGTATCTCACCCAAGAATATTACACGCTTCTCTCTCTACACTTAGAAACTCTCACCCCTTCTTAACATATTTTCTGCAAACTCAACCCATGAATTTGTACAAAATAAATCGAAGACGTAGTATTATGTCAACTTGACATATGTCATCATACCCACCACCAAATATGGCTGCTCACATGTGCACACAATGGCTCATCATGGAGGTGTCTGCCCACGTATTTCAAGCCTCTTTCATGGGTAATTATATTTAATCAATTTCTAATAATATCCACTTTAATAAAAAAATAAACATACATTTTTTCTATCACCAGTGGTTTTACTAACAATCACAATTCTCAACACATAGAATTATCATACGACACCATAAAGAGTATACCACTTAAAATTAATCCCAAATTTTAAGAATTTTACCTCGGCACATGTCGAACTAAACCACTAAAAATTATGGTACAACTCTCATGCTTAGTTTCCTCGAGAGTTCATCGGCCATCGACATCTTTTCCACCACACTCCTTGCAACTATACCAAGCCAATGCCCGTGTGCAAACTTGTGGATTCACTAGAAGTAACACGTCATCTTTTCATGGAAACATTTGTAGACTTGCGACATGCCATGAGGATGTACATGCCCTTTTCACAAGGCATCACTATAGTCTCCCAAGAAAGACACACGGTTAGTGTCAGCTTCAATATCTATCTTAGATTAACTTATCGAACCTGCTCCACTTTTCAAACAATTTTTTTAGGTGCCCAGATTGTTGACACCCTAACAGACAACGTTACTTTTCATGGATTTATTATTCTTCCAATAACAAATACCAATGCTAAGTTCTCAGATGAAAGTTTTCTTCCATCTTTCAGCCTTTTTTCTTTTTAGTGTGTGAAACTGCTCTTTGAAGCACACACGATTTGTGATACCTTTTGCTTGATACGATTCTTCAAGCTTTTCCCATAGTTCCTTGGACGTATACATTCCATGCACATTTGCAAGAACATTTTTGGCCAACCATAAACGAATTGTACTTGTTACTCTCAAATCCAGATCTTCCCAATTATTATCGTTCTTATCGAATTTTGTATCATCTTCGCTAAAACCAAGTGGTGGTCTCCCCTTATAGGCCTTGTGTAACCCAGAATAGATAATCACATCCTTGACTTGTACTTTCCACAAGCTAAAATAGATTCTCCTGTCAAGTTTCCCCATATCAGATTTAACACTTGACATTTCTACTTCGTATCAGTGCTCCGTAAACAATACCTCCGTATACGTGAATAGTAATCGTATATGTGAAATGAACCATAAAAATGAATAGTACTTCGTAAATATCCAAACTACCACACCAAAGTTAAGTACATCGAAGAACCAAAGCTCTGATACCATTTTTAGGAATTTTTGAATTCCCTCCAGTATTCTCCTTTGGTGAAATGTCAAGAACAACAGAGAAATAAAAATAGTGCACATGAGGTTAACATGGTTCAAAATTTTTTGACTACATCCACCAGAGGTGTATGCTCTTCACTATGGGAATACAAATAGTATAAGACACACTTGAGTTAAATAACAATACCCAAGACCCATAATCCCATGTACACCCACACTCAAAGAATTTCAGAAGAACTATTTATCTCACCCAAGAGTTTTACGCTCTTCTCTCTCTACACTTGAATCTCTCATTCCTTCTCAACATATTTGTTGCAATCTCAACCCATGAATTTATAAAAAACAAAGAGGATAAATAATATCATGTCAACTTTACATTTATCATCATACACACCATCAAATATGGTTGCCCATATGAGCTACCCTTCACCAAAAGTGGCTGGCCACGTGAGCTACTTTCGAACAGAAAATGGCTGTCCACATGTGCACAAAATAGGTCATTATGGAGGTGGTTGACCACATGTTTCAAGCCCTTTTTGCGGGTCATTATCTTTAATCAATTTCTAATAGTGTGGGTTGGTATCTGCCGTTATGTGGGTCGATAACTAAACAAAGTAAGTGAGGGTTTATGAAAATAAAAGAGTATTGGTTCTGTACACACGGGATTATTGAGATCGGGAACATCCACTGGAAAAGTTGGGAATATGGTTGAGAGAAGCGAGCATCGCATTAAGTGAGACAAAGTTAGATGACTTGGAAGGTGGTTCAAAGAGAAGAGAAGGCTCTTATAAAAATGATTAATTATTTTGTTTTATAAAAATCTATTTAATATTAATCCAGATTCTTAATAAATATTCAATTAAATATTAACACATACATTAGGTGTATATAAATTGAATTACTTGATATTGAGCCATACATATCCAGTTAAAAATCCAATCAATTCCATTCACTAAAATCCAAACACTTAAACTCGAAAACTTTATTAATATAAACGTAAATACTGAAACAATATCAATAAAATATGAGTAACTCAATAATATTCAACATAATCGACCCAACTCAAATACTCAATCAATATACAATTAATCTTCAATAAATATTCAACCTCAAATATATAACAACTAACTACCAAAATTCGAATCCATGTATAAATAAATAAATATACAATTATTCAACAATTACCCCAAATACTCAAAGTCCTAATCGACAAAAAATGAATCAACTACTAAATTTCAAAATATTCAAAGAAAATACTATGTGTGTGATTGGTTAATTAGTCCCTAATTCTTCAAGTGATGATATATTGGTGAAGCCTCCATAATTTTTTAACATTGGTGTCTACTCCCGGATTCATACTCTATAATCATCAAAGACATTTTACTCTTCAATATTTGAAGATATTTTCCCGATCGCCAAAAATTATACGCAACAATATTATAATGTTCGAAATATTAGGGGGTACAGTTCCAAACATGCACAGTTCTATTAAGTTGACAAGGTCTTAAAAATCTAAAACTATATGGTTATAAAAAAAAAAAAGTTCCAAATTCAATTAGCGAGACCACCCCCATTGTCCTCTGCGAACATCTGTGCAAACACATATATACACCGTGCAAATTCCAAAAAATAAGAATTTCTTTTATTGATGATCTGTTATCTGATCCTCACCCCCTTGCATGCTGACACCGTTGACACGTGGTTCAACGGATCAACCAATTTTGTTGAAATATTATGCAATAGCATGAACTTCATAGGTTGAATTTTGGGACAATTTTTATAATTAATGATAAATTAAAAATTGACATAAGTGTTTTAAGATCTATTCTTGCTTTTCTAGCGAGTCATAATATTTCAAGGAGTTCGATGTGCGGATTGAATATAATTTTTTGATCTCTCACCCGTTTCACATTTTTCTACGTGAAATTACTTCTTAGTCAGTTCTTTAATTTTAGTTCTTAAGATCGCATTTTTCGAAGGATAAGACATTTATTTAAAAATATATAATACTTATTTAAAGAATTTCACTAAAGACTATCTCTAGTTTTCCTTTAAAAATGACTTTTTGCCAATTTTCATTGCCATATGCCGTTTTATGATTTTTCATCTATTTGCACCACCCTTGTATCACACCTATATTGTATCCCAGTAATGTTGAGTACGAACCCGTAATAATAATATTTCTCCAAAAATGTAAGGGTCCGTTTGATAGCATTATTTGCCATGGCAAATGGCAAATAAGTTGGCAAATATGACATTTGCCTACAATTTGGTGTGTTTGATAGCAAAATTTGCCTACAAGCTATTTGCCAATGTACAACACTTCTTATGCATAACATGTTGGCAAATTTTGCTTTGCTATATGGGTGAGAAATATTTGCCAACAAATTTGCTAACTTCTTAAACACTTTTAATATTTTAAAAAATAATTTAAAAACTATTTTAAATAATTAAAAAAAACTGTTATGAATATTTTAAAAATTGTTATGAATATTTTAAAAATTGTTTTAAATAGTTAAAAAACTGTTTTAAATTAAAATCTGTTTTAATGTAAAAACTGTTTTTTCGTAAAAAATGTTTTAATGTAAAAACTGTTTTAACTTAAAAATTTGTTTTAATGTAAAAAATTAAAAATTGTTTTGATGTGAAACCTGTTTTAATATAAAAAAATTGTTTTAATGTAAAAAATTATTTTAATGTAAAAGCTGTTTTTTCGTAAAAACTGTTTTAATGTAAAAAATTGTTTTAATGTAAAAAATGTTTTAATGTAAAAACTGTTTTAATGCAAAAAATTATTTTAATATAAAAACTGTTTTAATGTAAAAAAAATTAAAAACTGTTTTAACGTAAAAACTGTTTTAATGTAAAAATTAAAAACTGTTTTAATGTAAAAACTGTTTTTAATAAGTAGTTTTGGCATAAAAAACTTTTTTTTTATATATAGTTTGTTACTTTTTTAATAAATAAAAACGGGAACTAAAAAAGAAAAGAAAAAACTGTTTTTTTTTATTAAATAAGACTTGGGACGAAAATTAAAAAAAATATATATATTTTATTATTATTATATATGTTAATATGGACGAAAAATGTGTTATTAAAATATTTTGCCTAAAAAACTTGTTTTACCTCATTTGGTGTTTGATAGCCTAATGCGAGAAAAAAATATTTGTCTAGGCAAAATTTGTCCTTATAAATTTCGCCATGCCAACACTTTTGCTCAATATGTATCAAACGGAACCTAAATTAAAATGATCAATGCCTGTCATTTTGGTATCCATTGACTTGCATCATACTCATTGGTAGTATAGTGTCCAAATAATGCAGCACCAAGCAATGTATTTAGCCATATTTGGTTGTTCATCTCAAATCTCAATCATGAGTTAGTATAACGAGTTGGTAAATTACATAGAATGGTGGGGAAAAGAATGAGCAAAGAATTAAGGTCATGATTAGAAAATATTAGGTTTGAAGGCATTCTTGAGTGCTCATAATTTGCATCGCTTTATTGCCCTTTCTTTAAAGGCATACGTAGAGGATAGAACTGAGTAAAACTTTGATGATGACCAATATGGATAATCAAAGCTAATCATGTCCCCATCACACCATGAAAGAGTCCTTTAAATACATCCTACTCTAATAATACTTAGGGTTTAACAATATCGTGCATCAATGCATCAGATCTTACTCAATTACTAAATATATGTTAATTTCTATATCTTTTACAAATAATTCATTCATATTTAATACAATAGTTGACAAAGTCGTGACTATTAGGATGACTCTTACCTCCAACACAACTAATTTATATCTGTCCACATAATTTGTGAGTATAATTTGTAAGTTCATTCATTCTAAAAATATAGAGAGTTGACTAACTTTTATTACATAATTTACCCTTAATAAATAATAAATATAACTTTTATTACATAATTTACCCTTAATAAATAATATATATATCTTTGTCTAGATAAATAAGTTATAAGTTCATCTATCCATAGAATTTTTAGTTTTTGCATGACATATTATCTATTTGAATTAATAAGCCTAAAGTAAAAATAAAAATAAATTATAATAATGATTAAATAAACTTAAAGAAAGACATATATATTTTATGCTTAAATAAGTCTTAAACACATATTTTTGTATTTGTGTTACTCTACCTACTTTCTCTTAATTATAATAAATATTCTTGAACTCGTTAGTCATAAATTTACATTATTATGTGATATAGTGACATTAGTCCTAAATAGATGCTTCAAATTGGCTTAAGCACACTTGTAAAAAGAAATTGGCTCAAGCATAAAACACATATATTTTCTTTAAGTTGAATTATTTGATCATTTTAATAATTTATTTTACTGTAGACCTATTAATTAGTAAAAAATAAAACTTTATCAAGTTTTAATAAGGGATCAACTTACAAATTAGTTATCTGGAGACATAAAATTATTTATTTTTCAATAAGAGTAAACTAGTCATGTAACAAAAAGTTTGGATGGATAAACTTACTAATTCATTAGTCAACATTCTTTGTCTTGTCTTTAGGGTGGATGGACTTGCAAATTATGTGGACGAATTCAAGACGATCCTATTTTATGAAAGATTTTTCGTGTCTAAAACATTAAAGGATTTGTATGATAGACTAATTTGCCATCATAAATAAAAAATCTTTTTTATTTTTATTTTTTGAGCACATTATTTTTCTTGGAAAAGTTTTTCAGCTTACATTAAGATAATACTAGTTAATGCACACTTTGATGAATTGCAATGTAATCCAGCTTCTTTGGTGTTAGGTGGTGCCTTGAAAACTGATTCAAATAGATAAAATTGCTACTTTCAACACTAACTAATTTTACACCATTACATAGTCCAATGATGAATTGTCGGCACACAGATTTTTTTTAGTTTATATATAAAATTTTATAATGTATATGTGATTTTTTTTAATGCATACGTATAAGTTTGTATACACTCTAACTTATATAATATATATATATATATATATATATATATATATATATATATATATATATATATATATATATTAATGAGTATTGTATTTATAAGTTTGTATACACTCTTAAAAAAATACAATTGTTTAAAAAATTATTGTATTTATGAGCGAATGTATTTAAAAAAAAATAGTGTATGTTATATCAAAATGTAATTTTTAATATAAGTTTAAAGTGTAAAATAATCAAATATTATGCAATCAAATGGAGATGGATAACTGGTAGCATGTTACTGAATAAAGAGGGCAAAACAATCATGCTAAGTTAACAACTATTCTTGGTATTAGTATTACCTAACGGTTGAGCAAATAGAGAACAATACTTGTATAAAATAAAACCCCCCAATGTTCACACCCAACAAAATCAATAGAAAAAAACTAATCAATATGAATAATGTCCTCAAAACTTCCCACTTCGAAATCCTATCCCCTCACCAGAAACAACAGATTCAACTCTATGTAAGAGCTTTATTTATGATTTCTGATAAATTAAGAAAGGAATTTTTGTAATTTAATACATAAATTTTAGTTTTGGCATATCAAAATTAAAATAATGAACAGTACAATTACTTGTTCAACATAGCATATCGGCAGATAATTCAAATTTATATCATATTTTCATTTCAATGCTTCAAATCAAAATTTAAGTGGGACGTTTTCACAAACATATATCATTCAATAATAATAAACAACAGACATACATCATATTTTCCTTTGGGTGCTTAAAAGCTAATAGGGACATTTTCGCAATTACATATCAGTCAATAAAAAAAACTTTGTTAGTCAAAATAAGAGTGTGTATGACGTTAGTATTTTCATTTCAATGCTTAAAATCAATATTTATAGGGGACATTTTCACAAACATATATCATTCAATAATAATAAACAGTAGACAAAAATCATATTTTTTTCCTTTTAACTTCTTGCTACAACAACCAGGTTATTTAAATATCAAAGTATCGTGTTCAGAAGTTGTCATTATATCATAAAAGGGACTACATATTATCTATCCATACAATTCAACAAAAATCTCACCACCAAATGTAATCCTATCCATCCTCAAGCCTTGCAAGCAATATTGCTGGAAAGCCAATCCAACCCTTCGTAAAGGTCATCCCGAGAGGTTGCACATGTGCTCTGGATGTACTGGTGGCGTTGGGGGAGAGAATGGAGAGTGAGTTTGTCAGTTATTTCCGCGTCATTCATTGCATTAGGAAGATCTTGTTTGTTGTCAAAGGACGCGCAAAACGACATATCTAAGTTCATCCTCATTCAGCATCCTATGCAACTCATCCCTTGCCTCAACAACTCGATCCCTGCCATTGCTGTCCACCCCAAAGATAAGACCTTGTGTATTTTGGAAATAGTGCCTCCACAAGGGACGAATCTTGTCCTGACTCCCAACATCCCAAACCGTAAAGCTAACGTTCTTATATTTTAGGGGCTCAACATTAAATCCAATGGTAGGGATAATGGTGACAATTTTTCCAAGCTTGAGCTTGTACAAAATGTTGGTCTTACCAGCAGCATCTAGACCTGCCATTAAAATTTTTATCTTTTTCTTAGCAAACAACTTTGTGAAGGTCATCCCCATCTCGTGTGAAAAAGTTAGGAGGATTTGGGGTGAAGGAGAGCAAAGAGGAGTAACGTGAATCTCTCCTAAAGAAAGTTTTAGAATGAAAGATAAAGAGGGAGAAAATTTAGAGAGAAGAAAATGATTTTATTCATTTATCAATCACTGATCTATTTATTACAATAGCTTGTTCAGTCCCTTTATAGATGAAAAGAGATTGAGTTGGTTACAAAATTTGTTACAACTGAATCTCACCAAGAAACATAACAGAAAAACTAACCAAAACTAACTAGGGACAAAATAGTAATATCATAGCTGCAATGACTCATTTTAATCACAAATGTACTCTTAACATCCCCCCTCAAGCTGATGCTGGGAAGAAGAGGAAGCAGCAGGTTGAACATCTTTTGGAATGGAAGTAGGCATGAGCTTGTCCCTGAGGTATTGAAATCTATATATAGAGAGAACCTTTGTAAATATATCAGCTAACTGATCCATTGTAGACACATGAGTTACAATGAGCTGCTTAGAGACAACTTTTTCCCTAATAAAGTGAAAATCAACCTCTACATGCTTGCTTCTTGCATGAAAGACAGGGTTTGCAGCCAATGAAAGTGCTCCAATGTTATCACATAAAATAACTGGAGGAGTGGACAAAGTGATTGAGATATCCTTGAGAAGTTGTTGTATCCAAACAACCTCAGCTGCAGTGGTGGAGAGAGCCTTGTACTCAGCTTCAGTACTTGATTTGGCCACAGAGGATTGCTTCTTAGCTGACCATGAGAGAAGATTAGGACCAAGAAATACACAGTAGCCAGAGGTTGACCTCCTATCTTGAGGGTCACCAGCCCAATCAGAATCTGTATATCCCAAGAGATGCAGAGGACTAGGTTGGAGCATGATGCCAAGTTGCAAAGTTCCTTTAACATATTTTAGAATTATTTTTACTGCATTGAAGTGACAATTGAGAGGAGAATGCATAAATTGGCATACCCAATGCACTGCATAAGAGATATCAGGTTTGGTCACAGTTAGGTACTGCAAGGAACCAGTGAGGCTTCTATAAAGATGAGGATCAGAAAGAGGTGTGAGATCTGGGGAGGTAGGAGCTTTAGATGCTGTGGGAGATAGAGAGGGCTTACAATCTTGCATTCCAGCTTTAGCCAATAACTCAACAACATATTTGTGTTGTGATAAGAACATACCATGAGCAGAGGTGTGAACCTCTATTCTAAGAAAGAAATGTAGAGGACCAAGCTCCTTCATGGCAAAAGAACCTTTCATAGCTGAGATCAATTTGGTTATTTCAGAGGAGGAATTGCCAGTCAGCAAATTATCATCAACATAAACTAGAATTAAAATCACATGGCCTGAGGCTTGGTATACAAATAAGGAGGTATCTGCAGTGCTATTGACAAACCCATAGGAGATGAGAAACCTGGAAAATGTAGCAAACCAGGCCCTGTGTGCCTGTTTAAGTCCATAGAGGGCTTTTAGTAACTTGCAAACAACTTTGGGTTGATTAGGATCAGTGAAGCCAGGTGGTTGAACAATATACACTTCATCCTCAAGCAAACCGTGCAAGAAGGCATTTGATACATCAAGTTGTTGAACACACCATCCAAAATGCAATGCAAGAGATAACACTAATCTGATGGTAGTTTGTTTGATGACAGGACTAAAAGTTTCAAAATAATCAAGACCCTCTGTTTTGGTGGAAGCCTTTTGCCACAAGTCTAGCCTTATATCTAGATAAGCTCCCATCTGCATTGAGTTTAATTCTGAATACCCATTTGCACCCAATAGCAACTTTATTAGTAGGAAGAGGAACAAGCTTCCAAGCGTGTTGAGACAACAAAGCATTAAATTCATCTGACATGGCTTTTCTCCAGACTGAGGAGGATTGGGCTTGAGAGAAGCAGGTAGGTTCCTTTTTGAGATAAGAGTCAGGTGTGAGAGGAGAAATGTGAGCTGAGGGATCATAAGGAACTTTAGGTTTATGGATGCCAGCCTTAGCCCTAGTTACCATAGGATGAGAATGAGACTGAGTGGCAGGGGAAGTGGAGATAGAAGAATTGGAAGGAGAAGAAGAAGAAGAAGAAGATGAAGGAGAAGGATTACCAAGAATAGAAATAGGACAGTAGGGAGAGAAAAGTGAGGATGGAGCAGGAGAGGAAGATATAGAAGAAGAGGAAGATGAATTGTAGATAGGGTACAAATAGTCAGCAAAGTTTGAGTAAAATGGAAACTGGGACTCAACAAAATGAACATGTCTAGAAGTGAACATTTTCCCTGTGAGTGGTTCCAAACACTTGTATCCTTTTGAGGCAGGTGCATATCCCATGAAAACACAAGCTTTGGACTTAGGTTCAAGTTTTGAAGATCTATAAGGAACAAGCCATGGAAAACATCAGCACCCAAACACCCTCATGTGAGAGTAATCAGGTGGAATTTTGTATAAAAGCTCATAAGGGGAAAGAATATTAGTGGTAGCAGAAGGTAGTCTATTTATCAGGTAAGTGGCAGTTAGAATTGTGTCTGGCCAGTATTTAGAAGGAACAGATGAATGGGATAACAAGGCAAGAGTGGTTTCAACTAGATGTCTATGTTTTCTTTCACTGAGGCCATTTTGTTCAGGTGTGTAAGGACAAGAAGTTTGGTGATTGATACCTTTTGAGTTCATGAATTGAATCATAGAAGAGTTCAGGTATTCTGTACCATTATTAGTTCTTAAGATTTTGATGGGAAGCTGAAATTGAGTACAAACCATATGTGTAAACTGAACAAAGGTAGGGAAGACATCACTTTTTGTTTTAAGGGGGTAAAGCCATGTGAACCTGGTAAAGTCATCTATGAAAATGATGTAATATTTAAGACCAGTGGGAGAGATATTGGAGGTAGGTCCCCAAACATCACTATGGACCAGATCAAATGGTTGCTTAGTGATTGAGGTGGATAAAGAGAATGGTAATTTGTGACTCTTAGAAGTGGAACAAGCATGACAATCAGGTGGTGCAGAGATGGATGGGATTAAATAGCACTTAGAGAGGTGAGAATGGATGTGGGATGAGGGATGTCCTAGTCTAAAATGCCACTGATAGTTCAATGCATGGACAGAGACTAGAGCCTTAGAGGTAGGTGGAAAATAGGATGTAGTAAGTGAGTACAAACCTTTTGAACAAGAGCCTTGAAGAATGACTTGATGAGTGTCCTTGTCCTGGATAAAGAACTCATTGAACTAAAAAATGACTACACAGTTGTTATCCCTAGCAAGCTGATGAACAGAGAGTAAGTTGTGAGTGAGGTCAGGAACATGAAGCATGTTGGAGAGTATGAGAACTTTAGATGAAGTAGAGAGTGAACCAGTTCCTATGTGAAGGAGAGGTAGCTTGTTTCCATTTCCCACAGTGACAGATTCAGAGCCATGGTAGTCTTGAAATTTTTTAAAGTGAGCTAAGGTGTTGGCAAGGTGACTAGTGGCACCTGTATCAAAACACCAACCAATGGTATTAGGAGAATAGAGATTAGCTATGAAGGCATGTAGAGATGATTGATCAAAAGAGGTAGGGATAGAATCTGGAGAGAAATGAGAGGTATCAATGTACCATGAAGTGGGACAAGGAGTTGTAGAGAGAGGAGGATAAGTAGGGGTAGGGAGGATGGGAGGGTTCTGTGTAGGAATGGTAGGAGAGTAAGGAGATGATATGTTTGAGGGAAATGATTGTGCAAAGTAGGCTTGTTGAGAGCTAGAAGAGATTTGTGGATGTGGAGTAGACATGGGAGATGAATTTATAATGTTTTGGTTACTTGGAGATGGTGGTTGATAGGAGCTATTGAATCTGTGATAGCACTGAGAGGCAGTGTGATTATTCTTCCAACATATCTGACATTGAACACTGAAATTAGTGTTTCTCCCAAAATTCCTTCCTCTGTTGTTTTTATTTCTGTTATTAGTATTGTTGCCTCTGTAATAGTCAATTTGATTAGGTAAATGACCTGCAGGACTTTGCATATTGGGGAATGCATACTGTGGTAAAGTTTGAAAAGAGGATGGAGCATTATGTTGCTGAAATGTAGAAGTGGCTGCTGTGAGGGCTGTGGTTTCAGTAACAGAATTTAATTTGGAGTCTCTTATAACATGTAATTCTTCAGATCTAAGCAATGTTTGTAACTCGGTAAATGAGACAAGTTGAGATGCAACTCTAAGTGTGGTTTTGAGGGATGAATACTCATGAGACAAACCATTTACAGTATATAAGACAATATCATCTCCAGCAATCTCAACACCAGATGCAGCCAGTTTATCAACACAATCTTTAATTTTGTCAAGATACTCATCCATAGAGTTTTGATCTTTGGATGCATTCAGCAATTTGAGTTTTAATTCATGTATATGGGATTTAGAAGCAGAGACATAGCGTTTTGAGAGATAATTCCAGATTTCAGATGAATGATTGAGCCCTAGAATTTGGGGCAAAATCGAAGGTGATATTATCGTAGTTAAACAACTCACCAATTGACAATCAATGTTATACCAGCTTGTATGTTGAGGATTAGGATTCAGATTACCTTCAGAATCAGTAATTTCAGCATTTGGACAAGGTATGGTACCATCAACATATCCAAGAAGATGATTGGCACGTAATGCATTCTTGACTTGACGACTCCATATCATATAATTCGATTGATCAAGCTTTATGGTTACTAATGAAGAAAGATTGGAGACAAAGAAGATAAGATGAGGTGGAATATCTAGGCCAGCTATGATTGCCATTAATGGAGGTTTGAAATGACAAAAGAAGGAGATGAATATCAGGTGTCGTTCTACTGCTCTGATACCATAAAGAAAGTTTTAGAATGAAAGATAAAGAGGGAGAAAATTTAGAGAGAAGAAAATGATTTTATTCATTTATCAATCACTGGTCTATTTATTACAATAACTTGTTCAGTCCCTTTATAGATGAAAAGAGATTGAGTTGGTTACAAAATCTGTTACAACTGAATCTCACCAAGAAACATAACAGAAAAACTAACCAAAACTAACTAGGGACAGAATAGTAATATCACAGCTGCAATGACTCATTTTAATCACAAATGTACTCTTAACATCTCCGCTCAACTATTTGTTGTTATTTGAGATATATGTATTGTAACGAGGGAAGTGGAAGGGATTTTTAACAAATGAAAAGCTCATGTAACTAATGGGAATTGGAATAGACGAACATGCGAGGAGACAATTTAAGGGGGTGAGCTTTTCATGTTTTAGCATAGTGGAACGTTTGAAGATGAAAAATGTTGAGAAGCATAAAAGTGCTGATCGTTTGAGAATATGAGGTAATAAGTGAGACTCAGTTATTATATCACGTGGCACAATATCAAAGAGAGACCATTTTTAATAGAGTAGTTCTATTGTGATTTAATTTTTGACATAATTTTTTGGAACAAACGAACGTGACAATTTGTTATTGATTGATTTTTAGATTCCACTGGCGTGGACTCCAAAACCAACCAATAACAAACTGTCACGTCAGTTTGTTTCAAAAAATTATGTTAAAAATTAAGTCACAATAATATTTTTGTTTTTAATATTAGATATTAGATTATTTAAAAATGATGGTCACTCAATGAATAGTTAAAATTTGTTAAAATTAAGAACTCTTTATCACCGTGGAATTTGATTGTAAAATTCCTTAAAAAAAAATAAATGGAAAGCCGACTATATTTCAAATTTCATCGTCCCTTGTGGAGCTCAGATCCAACATATCAGTCATTTCCTTTACAAAGGAACAAGTTTCCCCGTGCACTTTTACTATCACTTCCCTTTGAGACGGACCCCATTTACTCTTCGTAACCGATCATTCCGAGTCTGACAAATTTTGACCGTTACATACATCTCATTCGAATTATTCAAAGTTCAAACTGCTTACTCCTATTACCACTCCACTTTTGCTTTCCCCATTCAATTCTTTTACCATCAAACACTTCCCCATCTAATCAACGGCCCTGATCTTTCCCCCACAAAAAACCCTCAAATCTCTCCCCTTGTTTCTATTTCACTGTTTGTTCAAAGACCCAGTTTAGCTTCCTTTACTATACACCCAGTTTAACATTTTTATTGCATTCTCCGGGGAAAAAAAATTGAACTTTCTTCCAACCCAATCAGTTTTAGGCCCTGCAATAAGGGTTTGCTGAATAGAATGCCAGTTTCAACTAGGTCTCAGATCAGTGCTACCAAAGAAGAGAATGAAGGCAATCAAGATCATAGACAGAGAATGAGAACAGGTCAAGAAGAGATCTATTTGAGAAACCCACATCACGGGTTGAAAGAAAAGATGAGAGCACTTACCCTTTTGTACGAGCAACAAAAACAAGCCGCCATTTCCCTCAAGAACTTATCTTTTGTGGCTGCTTCTACCAAGAAAGACTCACCCACTAAAGAATCTAGACCAATTTCTCACGCCATGAAAGAAAATACCATGCCTAATTCTAAAGTGACAAGAACTTACGTGTTGCCACGCCCAATGGATGATGCAAAAGAAAATGTGGCTGCTGCTGACAAGATTGTGGGATTTTCTTGCCCAAGAAAAGGGTTGGTGGTGGCCAGGAAGTTGTCAATGGGGGGTCCACAATCGGAGCCTAGAGGGATTGGAGGAGGGGTTAAGAATGTGGAAGAGATGCACACAATTTCTGAGAAACATGGGAAAGGGGGCAGTAGGATTCTTGTTTTTGTGAGGCTTAGGCCTATGGGGAAAAAAGAAAGAGAAGCTGGGTCCAGGTGTTGTGTTAGGATTGTGAACAAGAGGGATGTTTACTTGACGGAATTTGCGAGTGAGAATGACTATCTAAGGTTGAAAAGGCTTCGGGGAAGGCATTTCACGTTTGATGCTTCCTTTCCGGATTCGTCTACTCAGCATGAGGTTTATTCCACTACGTGAGTTTGAACAAAAATTTACAATCTTTTTATTGGTTTTGCATTCTAATTTAGCTCATTTTTTTACCCTCCATCAGATAAATTAAACTAATCTGTTGATATTGTTATGGTATCCAGCCCGCCCTTTTCTTTATTACTGTTCTTAAGTTTCAGTGTTTAATTTTCTCTTAAAATGGTCAGATTTTACTACATTGACATGGTGTACATATTGCCGAATACAGTGTTTTTGAATTTCTTTTTCATTGTGTTTGGGCAGCCCCATTTTTATTTTCAGCCTCCCAATGTTGAGTGATGAATAGAAAACTTTAGCAGTCTGTGTTTTGTTTGAATAAAACTCTGAATATACTGTCTGTTTAAACCAGTTTCATGGAATCAATGTTGAATACATATAACTAGGACCCTTTACCATTGCATTACTAATTAGAAAGTCTAATCTCAAAATTATGCATTTGGTATTTATAACAAGAAATAATGAGAACTACCAACACATTGTGTGATGAGTAGAGACAATGTCAGAGGAAGGTGGAACCATTTGTGCATATTGATGGGGAAAAATGCATAATGGCAAAAATGATTAGGATTGGGGCATAAGAGATGTTACCATGTCAACTGAAATGTTGCTGCAATGACTCTATTGCCATCAATTCTATCGCTTGACCTATCAACAACCATAAATTTCAAATATAATATATATACCCCTATACTTTAGACCAATTGCACCAGGAAACAAAATACGAAGATCATCCTCATGGAAAATTCTCTCTCAATCTTATTGAATTCAAATGACAAACACAACAAACCCAAAGATATTTACAAAACGCAATTTTTGTCGATTCATTTTCTGTTTTTGGCTCTCCAGAGCCGTCGGCATATTTGCAAATATGCACATATGCTTTGGGGATGGTCTTAAAGGGTGCGAGTACCCACCTAAAGAAATTGACAAATCGATTTGTAAATGTTGGGTGTTTGGAGGATTCGATCTACAATGCAATTTAGAAGCGTAGGATTGTGTTTGTGATTTGTAAATGTTGGGTGTTTGGAGGATTCTATATATTTAAGACCACTTGCACCAAGAAACCAAATATGAAGATCATCCATATGGAAAATTCTCTCTCAATCTTATAGAAATCGAACCACAAACACAACAACCCCAAACATTAAAGGGTGTGAGTACCCACCTAAAGAAAATGACAAATTGATTTGTAAATGTTGGGTGTTTGGAGGATTCGATCTACGATGCAAATTAGAAGCATCTTAGAATGTGGGAGAAAATTGCAGATCAATTTAATATCGAGACACAATGAGGCGGTGCAATCCGTGTCTTCAAACACAACTAGGTGGGGCACTATTAATAAGTACATAAGAAAATTTTGGGGCATCGTTGGGAGAGTCAGTAGGGGGAAAAAGGCAGTGGCTACACACCGACAATGAGACACTTCAAATTCATTAAATGCTGAAGTGTTTTACGAGACACTTCAAATGGGACAAAGAACTCCTAACCAGGTGCAAGTCATACTCGAAGCATCAGAGAGAATCAAAATCAGGGGAGGTTATCGAGTTCGAGCCCAGCCTATCTTACGCACCAGCTGAGGACATATGTGCATTTTGTGGATGGTGTGTCATTGAACGGCGACCCCTCTTCACTTTTACCTAGTTGATGGCTGAGCAGCTAATTGGAGAGATGCTGCGAAATAGAAGAAGAAATTCGCAACAATTCCTCCAACACCGGTGTGTCCGTCATCGTGGAAAATCTCAACGTGCGCTTGGAGTCCTTGGATCATACTCATGCTAGTGCCAAGGAGCTAGAGATGAGACCAGTTTGATAGACGTAAATTAAAAATCGCCTGTGTAATGAACGGGTGTGGAAAGAAGAAATCGGGACAAAAAAGTGAAAGGAATATGAAGAAATAATGCCCAAAAATTACCCCAACTTGGGCGAGGGTGCATGCGTGTATTGAAAATGAAAAAACAGTCCATTTTGTTCTAGTGGGAGGAAAGGTTGGAAGCCAAGAACGCGAGACGATGCCGACAAAGTTAAATTTTGGATGAGTAAAAATTGAATAGTTGAAGGGACGTTCTATTCACTTTTATAGCTTAGGAGACGAAGTAAAAACGGCCAGCAACTCAAGGAGATTTATTATAATTTATTAATTTTTGTAGAAAGGAAATGGTGTGCAA
This sequence comes from Sambucus nigra, assembly GCA_949130495.1. NCBI lineage: Eukaryota > Viridiplantae > Streptophyta > Magnoliopsida > Dipsacales > Adoxaceae > Sambucus > Sambucus nigra. Next base: position 377,270,010 of record OX422212.1, read on the forward strand.
GTATCATATGGACTCAGACCTTCACTATCAAATAAGCTTACAGACCAAACAAAACAATTGAGTAGTGTATACACTTATTTAATGTTATTTTACAGACAGTGGTTTCCTTTTACACAATGTTAAATTATTCTCATTAAACATTAATAGGTGGAAAGAAAGGTACTCAAATGTTGATTCTTATTGCTCGTTGGGCTTGAGTTTTTATGCTTTCCTAGGCCCAAGTTGGTAAATGCACATGTAATATTTGAGTATCAACAAAGTAATACACATCTTATTTTTTAAATTCTTGACATGAAATATGAGATTTCACATGTGAATTTACTATATTTGGATTCCCCCAAAGTACAAAAACTTGAATCCAAACAAATGCTTAATGTAGAATTGACTTCCATCCAGAATAAATGGGCAATCTCCCCTTTAAGTAGCTTCTCTCTCAATCATCCTGCTTTGCAGGACATGGTAGTAATTTGATGCAGTACATATGTTAAAATTCTTCATTATTCTATAAATTCTCATTCTCTTGCCAGTAGTCACCAGTATTCGCCATGCTTTGATTAATAATAACAATCTGAATTTTTCAGAACAGCGGAGCTCGTTGAAGCAGTTTTGCACGGGAGAAATGGGTCAGTCTTTTGTTACGGTGCCACCGGAGCCGGTAAGACATACACAATGCTGGGTACAGTGGAGAATCCCGGGGTGATGGTATTGGCAATTAAAGATCTTTTCAACAAGGTTAGGCAGAGGAGCTGTGACGGTAATCATGTGGTTCATCTATCTTATCTCGAGGTCTATAATGAAACTGTCAGAGATTTGCTTTCCCCTGGACGCCCTCTGGTTCTCCGAGAAGACAAGCAGGTCTTCTTGTGCAATAACAATTACTATATCATTTCTCATGTTAACAAAACAATAGCTACAATGTTAACATTTATTTTATAGGATGGCACTATCTACAACATATATCCAGAAGCTTTACTTTTTTTCAAATAATAGTTCAATTATAGCTATTTTCCTTATTTGCTAAAAATGTGAATATGATGAGATCAAAGTTCCCATGTTTTCTACCAACTTCAAGAGAAGCACTAGTCACCTTTTTTAATTCCATTTATTATGAAACTCACCCTTGTTGCTTTACTGCCCTACCGGTGACAAAGGAAAATGTATCAATCAATTTTTTTCTAGAAAGCAAACAGACAAGTTGATTGCTGAAAAGACTAAAAAATCGTTCAATTTATCCAGTATAACTCGTCTAATATATGGTTAGCTATAATTTTTTATAACAGTCAGTTGATCCAAAACATGTATTGAATGCTTATACATGTTTTCTTTATTCCGTCCAGTATAACTCTCGTCATAACGTATGGTTAAAAAAAGACCAGTCAGATGATCTAAAAACTTATATTGTATATAACAATTTCTGCTCATTTTCTTATAGTATATTCAATTTTGAATGATATTTCAGGGGATCGTAGCAGCAGGGCTTACTCAATACAGAGCTTACTCAACAGATGAAGTACTTCTACTACTCACCTTTTAGGTAATCCGTTAGATTCATTGAGCTGTGAAGATTTACTTTTTTTTTCCTATTAATAACAGGTAATGGCATTACTACAACAAGGAAACCAAAATCGAACTACTGAACCAACTCGTGCCAACGAAACATCCTCACGCTCCCATGCTATTCTGCAGGTATCTGCAAAACATATTCAATCATTTGAAATATTTTATCAATCTTAATTACTGTTCTAAATTCTGGTTATTTATATTTTTTGTAATGTTACGTCAGGTTGTGGTTGAACACCGAGCCAAAGACACTGCCAACAATGTTGTGAATAGAGTGGGAAAGCTGTCACTTATTGACCTTGCGGGTTCCGAGAGAGCTCTTGCTACCGATCAAAGAACACTTCGATCGCTCGAGGGTGCCAACATAAACAGGTCCCTCCTAGCACTGAGCAGCTGCATCAATGCCCTTGTGGAGGGCAAGAAACACATACCCTACCGTAATTCCAAGCTCACTCAACTGCTCAAGGACTCCCTAGGTGGAGCTTGCAACACTATAATGATTGCCAATATCAGCCCAAGCAATCTCTCATTTGGCGAAACACAAAACACCCTTCACTGGGCAGACCGAGCCAAGGAAATCCGCACCAAGGTTCGTGCTCTAAGTTTCACCGTGTCATACCTTCATTCTATTGTATTTACTAGGAAAAAACCATGACGATGGCACAATCGTAATTTTTACCCGGCGTACTTCATCATTTTAAATTTCTAAGAAAAACTAGGAGTGTATTTATAGGGTGGATCTTGTTATCTAATAAAATAACTTTTGTTTGTTAGATGTATTATGTAGGGTTCATTTCGTCTTGTACGGGGTTTAATTTGCAAGTTTTGAAATTTTAAGTTGAAGGAGTCAGATTCGTGACACATCATGCCTTTCTGATATGATGGGTGCGTGACACGGGCTGACAGGGGAATGTGTACAGTGTACACAACGCCAGTGTTTTGGAATCATCTCATTTTGCCCACACCTTTTTAGGTAAAAAGACCATTATTCTCTTCTTTCGGATGGGATTTTGGGAATGGAGAGCTAATCTGGACCCTTGGATTAATTTTTCAAATGAGTCCCAACCACTCCTGGGGTTGGAGACATTTTGACGTGAATTAGGAAATATATTAAATAAATAAATATTAGCTATTATTAGTATTATCATTAGAGATAATTATTAGGTATTAGTTATCTATTTTAATTAGGTTATTTAGTTTCCTAGTTTAATTAGGAGACTTGCTCCCCAAGTTTAGGATTATCTATAAATAAGGCCCTTCTCTGGTAAGGAGAGAATTATTAGGGAGAATTCTTATTAATGAAATTTCTGAGATCTGAGAGAGATGATTTGAGAGCAGATATGGTTTGATTATTATTTTTATTCGTGTGTGTTCATGTGTGTGTCAATTTTGCTGCGTTTCACATCAAAGTGGTATCAGAGTTGAGTTCGCTCCTGATTTTTCACACAAGTGTGCTTTCAATCGTGTGTGAGTATCAAGGTCACGAGCTATGGCAAGCGCTTGGGGAAACCTATCGTACGACGTGCACTTGACGACGATTAATGCTCCAAAACTGACCACCACCGCCGCTCCACCACCAACGGTGGTTGAATTTGATTTCGCGGCCCAATTAAAGAAAATGGGTGAACAATAGAGGTTTTGAAGGTAGAGCGGTGGCGAGAAGCCATTCGACGGGTACACCTATGCAGGACGGTGGGTTTTCGGTTGCCCATGAAGCCGGTAAAGATTGGAAGATCACCAGCGTAGGGTTTAGGATTTGGGGTTACCTTCGTTGGCTAAGGCCACGGCGACATGCGTAGTACAGATTTGGGGGAGGGTGCCTAAGAGGAGGGAGCTAGGGTTTCAATTGTTGAATTGGGGCTTATAAATGCAAGAGTGGACTTCGAGACTTTTGAAGAGAATGGGCTGCCCATGTGGTCTTTATTTGACTTTGGCCAAATTTTAAATGACAAATCACTTGGGTTGGAGTTTAATGGCCATTTTTGTGTGTGTGAAAATTTTTAGCAACCCCCAATTTTTGAAATATTGCAAAATATTTTATTTGGGCCCAAAAATTTATGGAAAAATTATTTTTCACCACCAATAAAAGATAAAAAGGTGCAAAATATTCAAAGTATTTATGAAAGTGGTATGGACTTTTGCCAATCTCCCCTACGGTGCGAGGTTTAGCTTTTCGAAAAAGGGGAAGGCACTACTTGTTAGACATCTTCAACATTTAGGTCTTTAGCGCTCGGGACGAACTTTTTGAAGAAGGAGAGAATGACGTGAATTAGGAAATATATTAAATAAATATATATTAGTTATTATTAGTAGAGATAATTATTAGGTATTGGTTACCTATTTTAATTAGGTTATTTAGTTTCCCAGTTTAACTAGGAGACTTGCTCCCCAAGTTTAGTATTATCTATAAATAAGGTCCTTCGTCATTTGTTGTACGGAGAGAGTTATTATTATTAATGAAATTTATGAGATTTTAGAGAAAATATAGTTTGATTATTATTTTTATGGGCAATTTACAATTAGGCCCCTTGTTGACAATTTTTAAACATTTAAGGACAATTCACTATTATTAGGTCCACTAGTTATGCCATTAGCGTGGATTTCTACAAGAAGAGAATTAGTGGACCTAAGTGTTTAAAATTTTTCAAAATTCCTTTAGTGTTCATGTGTGTGTCAATTACGCTGCGTTTACTTTGGATTAAATTAACTGCTAAGAAACTAAATTAGTTAAAATAATTGATTAAATTAGTTAAACAAACTGTTTAAATTGTATTTTTATAGGCAGTCTTGGAAAAATATTTCAAAGAAAAAAGAAGATATGAAACATATTCTGAACCCGTAGTTCAATCTTCTTGAAATGTGGGGTCTAATAATGTGGAAATGCACGATCAATTTGTTGAACAATCATAACATTCACCAAATATTCCTCTGTTCTCCGTGTATTGCAATCAATTTAGATGGCTCCCATCTGATCCTGCTTTGAGAATTTTTTTTATGATTATGGTGATTCTAAACAAATTGAGAAAGTTCGGCGAGCATATTTCTATAAAAGGACCCTTGTCAACCTAGAAATCACATTTTCCATGGAAACAAATTGGAAAGGATAAACGTAGATTTATTCCGGTGTGGTTTAATGAGTTTGGGAGGTGCTTGGAATATAGCATAACAGAGGAAGCCGCATATTGTTTGGTTTTCTATATGTTCAAACTTGGGGCAAAGGGGGTGGTGAAACATTTGTTAGTACCTACTGAACCAAGATCAACACATAGAATTTTGTTTGTCTAATCAGCCCGATCAAGCTCGAATTAATTATCGTATTTGTTTGACTGCATTGTTTGATTGCCTTGAGTATCTTTTACGACAAGGATTGGCGATACGTGAGCATGATGAATTTGAAGGGTCATCAAATCGGGGAAACTTTCTTGAACTTCTTTAATTCCTTGCCAAACATAGTGAAACTATTAAACAATTTGTCTTAAAAAGTTCTCTCGACAATCACAAAATGATCGCGCCGCAATTCAAAAATACATTATTAATGTTGTTGCAACTTTGACCACCAAAGTCATCATTCGAGATGTTGGGGATGAGTTATTCTCCATACTAGTTGATGAGTCCCGTGATATATCTGTCAGTAAGCAAATAGCTGTGGCTTTACGCTATGTGGACAAAAAAGGGGTTGTGTTGAACATTTCTTTAGCATTGTACATGTTCGTGACACTACATTTTTATCAGTTAAGGTAGGTCTTGAGTCACTTCTTTCCAAACATGGGTGGATTGAGTATGTCAAGTACATGTGGACAAAGTTATGACAGGGCTAGCAATATGCAGGGAGAGTTTAATGGTCTCAAAGTTTGATTTTGATGGAAAACACATGATGACTGGTTATTTCTTTAACAAAGTTGCAATTTTGTCTAATGTTGTTGGAGCATCCTGTAAACGTAGAGATATACTTCGAGAGAAACAATTTGAAAAGATTATCAAAGAAATTTATAGTGGCGAATGTGGGGCACACGTTAGGGTTCACATTATAGTACACTTCTGAGTTTAATTTGTTTGTTCCGCTTGGTGATTGATGTACTTGAGATTATTGAGGACGATGGGGCAATTGCGATGCTTTGACATCTCAATCAAATTACACTTGATGAAATCAATTTTGGGGATTACAAATGACTTGTCACAATCATTACAAATGAAAGATCAAGATAGTGTGAATGCAATGGCTGTTGTTAAAGTATCTAAGTGACGTCTACAAAGAATGAGGGACGATAGATGAGATTCTTTGTTGAATCAAGTCTCTTAGTTTTGTAATAAGCATGATATACCCATCCTAAATATGAAAGACTTGTTTATAATTCACGGAAGATCACGTCGCAGAACAGAAGAAAGGACAAACCTTCACTACTATCGTGTTGAGTTATTTAGTGATACATATGCAACTTCAAGAGTTGAATAGTCGCTTTAATGAGGTGAATACGGAATTGCATTTATGTATGTCATGTCTTGATCCAAACGATTCATTCTCCGCATTTTACAAGGAAAGATTACTTCAGTTTGCAAATTCTACCCGAATGAATTTTCACCACTAGAGCTCGTGGCACTTGGAGATCAACTCCAAAACTTTATAGATATTGTACGTGATGATGAAGCGTTCCATGATTTGAAAGTGATTGGCGGGCTTGCTCAAAAAATGGTTGAAACGAAGAAGCATCAATTGTCCTCATTACTATACTTGCTTGTAAAACTTGCCAGTTGCAACTGCAAGCGTCGAAAGAGCATTTTCTTCAATGAAGATCATTAAGAGTTCACTACGTCACCGAATGGGAGATGATTTTATGAATGATTGTTTGGTAACGTACATTGAACAAGATATTTTCAAGAATATAGACACATAAGATGCCCTTCAATATTTTCCGAAAATGAAGCCGCGTAGGGGAATATTGTTAATAATCGTTTGTGTTTGCACTTTCTGGTTATGTATGAAACATTGCATATGAAAAATTCGCACTTTATTTTATGACTTTTGTCAATTTTTTATGATTAAATTTTATTTGGTTGTATCTTCCAAAAAAAAAAAAAATTATTTGGTTGGGCCCCTCCGGAACTAAAATCCTGGATCCGCCACTGAACTGAAGTATGCATCTGTGTATGGGTGTAGAGTAAGTTTGAGGCATGATTTTTTGCACCCTCTCTTTTCAAATGTTGGACTGCTTTTCATGCAATTTCAGGGATCCAGAATGATAACTGTTTAGAAGTTCTACCAGAGTCTTCATTTCCCATTCATTTAGCACTCTAGTAATTGCATAAGTATCTTATTTGATTTAGTGACACGATAACACATTTCATCCTTAATATTCAGGCATGTGATGCGAACGAGGAAATATTGCAAATACCCGAATCTGAAACAGATCAGGCCAAGCTATTGCTCGAGTTGCAGAAAGAAAACCGCGAATTGCGAGTGCAATTGGCTCGCCAGCAACAGAAGCTACTTAGTGTCCAAGCACAAGTTTTGGCAACAGGCACCTCTCCAACCCCTTCTACAGTTTCCTCTCTCTTATCTCCTCCTCCGTCTTCCTGCAAACCAAACGAGAAACGAAAACCTAGATCCTCGTTTTTGACTGGGAATTGTTTCACACCAGAATCAAAGAGAAAAGGAGAGGATGAGACGGTTAAAAAACTTAGGCAAACTGTGAAGACATTAGAGGCAGAAATTGAGAAAATGAAGAAGGATCATATGATGCAGATAAAGCAAAAGGATGATTTTATTCGTGATATTTCACGTAAGAGTGTGAAACAATCCGGGGGAGTGGCGGGAGGGCAAGGGTCGAAGAGGGTTGTCACCAGGGCGAGCTTGAGGCCAAAGGAGCCAACTGAGGGTGAGTTGAGGAGCCCAAGTCATCGTTTTTTATCGCCTGCTCCAACAGCTAAAAAGCGGAGCTTTTGGGACATAACAACAGCTAACAGCCCATCGATCACCACATTAAACGGAAGAAAGACTAGAAGCTATGTTACCACTGAACCTACAGCAGCTCCCTCCATGCTTCTCCAGGTACCGTGTGATACTCTCCCTCTTGCTTTCTTCCTACCTGTTTTTCAATACGGAAGTTTGGTTGACACTGATGTGATGAGAGTGCATTAGGAAGTCACAATAATGAAATTGTGACAGCTACGTGAATTAAAAATAACGACCAATGTACTCTTGCCATGCCAATGTCAAACAGATTGCGTCAGCCTAGCAATGTTGTTAAGGTTTACTAAGGGGTTGGTTCATGCATTCATATTAATGTAAAAGTGTAAAGCATGAATGTACCACACCTCAAGAATGTACATATGCATGGATGTATGATACTTCAAGGAATTTTCCCCTTGGAGATTTCCTTGGCCTTCTAGGAAACTATTTGGTATATATGTATACTTTTGAGTTTCTTTATTCTGGAACTGATGCAGCTTGCATATCCATGTTTCTGGTTTGTGTTCATGTTTGGACCACATCTCGTCAATTACATCCTTCAGCCAGGTTTTGCTAGACAAAGACCTGAGCCCATGAAACAGTGAAAGGCGAGCGAAGCACAGGAAAAGAGGTTGATGTCAAGTCAGAAGAAGTGTTTGAAAGTTGGAAAAATGGTTCCTGTTTGTAGATTTTCTTCCTTGCAGCATTCAATTTTCTTGAGCTGGTGGTTGCTTGACGCAGAAGAAAGATTGTAGCTTGATTAGAGGTATCCTTATTAGCACTGCATTCATGTCTTGTGATAACCATGCCCCACTAATAAGGAAACAGATATTGAGTAGCTTTTATTCAATTAGAAGTTGATTTCTTTAGCTATATTAGCAACATATATACCCCATGGGTTAACTTTTTTTACAGCAGTCTCTACCCCCAATTGCTGTGGTGATTGGAGCACGCAATTGAGATTGTATTTTTTCATTTGTTATCTAATTTCTCTGTTCTTTTCCGTTACTCTTCAAACCAGCTTGATCACACATTATATGGGAAATTTGCTAGTTTTTTCTTTTTTCATTTTGTTAATATTCATGTTGGGCAATCATCCCGACCCCATACTAGTTTCAAAGTTTCTATTTTATTTATTGTTCTCTATTGGATCGTTTTTTAATGTACCAGTTTTGTACAATTTTGAGGGATGCTCTGGGTATAATGCCAAATATGAGGTTTCGTAGTGTAGAATTTACTATATTTGGAATTGCGGTAGCAACTGATAAGGGTATATGTGGGACCACCTTGGAGCAAAACATCTTTTCCACCTGAAAATGTAAAAATAAAAAAGTTTGTTTGGGGCAACAAATCTTCTTCCGCTTGAAAGTTAATGGCTATTTTTCGAATTTCTAATTTGACCCCAACATCTTAATTTGAGTTTAACACCAACGGTTATTTTTTTTGGTATAAATATTAGTTCATCACTCATTTTTTTACAATTCACCCATTGGAAATTTTCAAATTTATTTTATTTCAGAACAATTAATGGGAAATTTTGGGGGCAGAAAACGAATTAAAGGATTTTGTCTCAAGCGACACATGGTTTTCTGCCTGGGGGTGGGCCATCATTCTCAAGCGGAACATGATGTTCTACCCAAAAATTCATCCAAAAACGACACCGTTTCATGTTTCTTCAGTCGCTCGTCACCGGCTCCCCCCACATTTGGCCCACTAAATTTAGACTAGCACCCCTTATATTTACATCGTGCATAAGTGTTTATCTTAGCATATCTTATTCTATGTTGAAGATCATTTTAATCATATATTATACACACAAAATTGTTGTGAAAACTTGAAAAAAAAAAAAGATGACGAATATGAGTTGACTCGGTTTTGCGGAGTATGAAACATAGGTTGAGTCAATTCGAGGAATGTTAAATAATGTCTACTCGTCTCGCTTTGTGGATTTCGTAGAAACTATATACACTAGGATCTGTAGGTTACAACGAGGGGTGAAGGGAAGCCTACTCTCCCTCTTAGAGGAGGATAACCTAGTGCTTATGTTTTCAGAAAATTAATATATTATTTTTTGAATAATTAAGTTTCTCTTAATATATTCTCTCTATATAAAAGCTCATATATTTTAACATGAGGTTGCCACATCATTCTATAAGAATTCTTAAAATTGTTTGAAACATTTTGGTAAAGAGAGAAAATTTTAGCCTTATCCTTTCACAAAAAATTTAAGAGAGAATTTTGACCTCATCTTTCTACCCCTACCTTGTCCTTCTTTCAAAATTTGTCTGTCATATATCTTACATCCCCCCTCTCTCTCTACACCAGGGACGGAGCCAGGAATTTTAATGAGTGGGGGCTATTTTAGTAATGAACACCGGGGGTTCGGGGTGGGAGCCCCCGAGCTGATTTTTTTAGGTAATTTCTTACTTATAGCAAAATACTTTAACAACCAGAATAGTTTCACCAAAAATATTTCTATTTGTAAATTAACATTTCATCAAGAAATGATATTTTAATTTGAAAATAAATCAATCACAATATTCACAACCCACAACAAACATAACTTTTAACATTTGAACCAACCTTAACCCTAAAATTTAACCACATAATTTGAGAGAGAGAGAGAGAGAGAGAGAGACAGCACTGTGCAAACTTAGTTCCTATTTGTTATCTTTCTCTCTCCCCATATTCCCCTTACACGTTTCTTATTTTTTCAAGCCTTTTCGCTGTGACATATCTTCTTGTATTTTTTTTGGTTGAGTGACATGCTTTTTTCATCTATAGACTTGAGTAACACAACTAATTCACAATGTTTGGCATGTAAAAGCATGGGTGAATCTTTATCAAATTTAACTATTTTGTCAAATCTTTTACTGGGCATTTTGTTTTTGATTTTGGTACATCACAATTTGGTGCTCTTTTAGTCAAATAGCTAAGAGAGAGTATGTGATAGAATAGAGAGGATACAAAAAAAAAAAAAAAGAATCGTGGGAGAGAGATAGAGTGTGGGGGTTGAAAACTTGTTGGGTTTTCAATCCGAAAATATAGGAAAAGAAAGCCGAGAAAAATCACAGCTCCGCATTTTATTTTGTGCAGGAATCCGTAGGATATATATATATATAGTCCTGCTCTTGTGCGGATTAGTCCGCATTTTAAAAATGTAGACCAGACATGTGTCACCTGGCGGTGATCCCAGAAAAGAGAGATAGAGTGTGCCTATAATTTATGCAATAATTTTTAGGTGTACCTTTAGGTGACACATGTCCGATCCGCATTCTAGTTCGCCCAAGAGCATTATTTTTTTTTATATATATATATATAATTCGCTCTTATGCGGGCTTCCCGCAGAAGAGCAAATACGGGACTCAATCTTAACTCTATGATTAGTGATATGTCCATGACTCAAGGAAAAAGAGAGAGAGAAAGGATGATTGAAAGTGAATTTAAAACTCAAAAAATCTTTCCTGCCCATGAATACATGCCCTCCCTAAAATATAGCCACAAGTTGACTGCTATTGCCCATGAATACACGCCCTCCCTAAAATATAGCCACAAGTTGACTGCTATTGCCACAAGGTTGTAGCAGATTTGGGAGGAGTCTGGATCTTACTCCTATACGGGAATACTGTATAGGAGCATTATATATATATATATATATATATCTTGTGCGGATTGTGCCTCATTTTAACAAAGCGGACTGAACATGTGTCATCTGGCGGTGAGCCTAGAAATTATAGGCACTCTCTCTTTTCTGGGATCACCGCTAGGTGTGTGTCACCTAGCGGTGATTCCAGAAAATAGAGAGAGAGAGAGAGCGCTTATAATTTAGCCGATAATTTTCTAGACTCACCACCACATGTTCAGTCCGCATTGTTAAAATGAGGCACAGTCCCTCATTTTAACAATGCGGTGCCTCATTTTAACCATGCAAACTGAATATGTGTCATCTGGTGGTGAGCCTAAAAATTATCGGCTAAATTATAGGCATTCTCTCTCTCTCTCTCTCTCTTTTCTGGGATCACCACCAGGTAACACATATCCAGTTCGCACTGTTAAAATGCGAGATAGTCCGCATAAGAGCAGTATGGTATGTGTGTGTGTGTGTATATATATATATATATATATAGTGGCTGTGCAACCATGCATTACATGCGCACGATTTGTAGTTATTATAATTTGTAGTTTCGATTTATCTTACTTTGATTCCATCACTAGAAAATACCATAAGTCCTCAATAATGTATTTTTCCACGGTTTTCACCATATTTGGTGCCCGAAAATTATAAAAGATATAAGAAATTATTATTTTTCTTCATGGATGTAAAATAGGAAGAGCTTTGCAATTAAAATATATATTTGTGCATAAATTAAATGTCATATCTATTCTTGAATTGTTTTTGGCTTACTCCCTTGTAAGGTGAATGGAGGTTTATTCATCTATTTAAAAAACCAAGTTAATTATTTTCATGCCTAAATGGATTGTTGAAAATTGACTCTATTTAATATTCTTATGGTTGCTTGCTTTATTTTTTTTCAATAAGCTTACTTATATGACAAACAAGCGTCCCTATATTCTGTGATGGAGTTGGCAACCTAGACTTAACGTTTTCTTTACATTTGTTATTATTACATGTTGATAGTCTCTTTTTAGTTTAGGATACATGTGTTTCTCTTCTTTTTCATGATATAAAGTCCTTAGTCTATAAAATTGTATTTTTGTTCTTTCTAGTATTCCTTCATCTAATAGAATTAATGAAGGGTAGCTTAGACATTTTAGGCTTAGATTGATAAGCTAGCTAAACTCTATATAAGTAGGGCCCTTGACATCTTATTATATTTAGATTTTGGGAAGATCATAATGTTTAGAGAGAGTTTCCTCCTTATGTATTGTTGTATTCATTTAAATAGCTCCTGCTTTACCTAATTTTGATTTATAGTAGATTGTATGTATAAGTTTCTTTCTTATCCATAATGTAATGTGAGGAGATAGTTTTTATTTATGGGAAGTTGTGTATTAAGGGAATAAATTTCTCATTTGCACAACAATACATAAGAAATTCCTTAACATATGTTTATTTCTTATCCATTATTCCTTAATTACAATTCCATTAATTATGTATTGTGCTTGTGGTTATGATATCTAATGGATAATATTGGTAGAGGTATAGGTGATCCATACAAAGCCGTTCAGGTTTAAACCGTAGGTAATCTAAAATGGACCAATTTTTTACAATTATAAAAAATAAAATTTTCAACCAAATTTGGTGCATATGACCTCCATAGTGAGGATATCACTCACTAATAATTTCATCAAAAAATTCAACTGGAAAGTGGGTGAGATAATAAGTCAAACTTCCAACGACAAAAAATGCATATATTCATCGTCAAACTTCCAACAACAAAAAATGCATATATTCATCGACTTTGCATTCACCCACTTCCAAATTGATTTTTTTGTTGAAATTATTTCTATACGATCTCCTTACAACAAAGGTCACCTCCATTAATTTTAGTTGGTTTATTTACTATTTTAAAAAATGCCTCTATTTTTAGGCCCATTATTCAAGGTTTGTACTTGAACAACTGTGTGTGTGTATGATAAAAAAATATTTTGCGAGAATATACTTTAGATATACATTATTAAAAGATTATTGGGAGCGCAACATATTTTTTTAATCTTAGTTTTGAGGACATGATAATATATTTCGGCTTGAGCTTCTAAACAAATAAAAGGATGTGTAAGTAATGACTAAAACGTAGTGAAAAAGACAAACATAATCTAATATAAATGGGTATCATGAATGAAATGTGGAATGCATTTTTTTTATCATGATTAGTTGTTTTAAGATGATCGCATTTGTGAATTGAGATCTGTCTCCCTAGACATGGAATAATCCATAGTTGCATATTAGCGTTATAAGTTGCACGTTATGAAACAAATTTTTGAGTTGTTTATCTTGAAATTGTATTCATAATTTTTAACTCAATTTATGTTGATAATAAATATTGTATCATAATTTATAGCTCAATTTATGTTGATAATAAGTATATCTCTCCACCTTATAATGAAAAGTGCTATAGATTGAGTTAAATCTAACGAATATTTTAGTTCTTAAAGGACTATTTTTCTGGAAAACAACACAAATTAGAATGTACATGAGTTGGTTTAAACTAGCTTAAATTGCGATCCGATTATTTTAGCATGATGTGTTTTTTTTTGAAGAAATTTCATCTCTCATTAAATAAATAACAAGAAACAAAAAAGCCATGACATAACAGGTCAAATAAAGATGCAACACAAAAGTGTTAAAAAAAGAGGCAGAATTAAAGCAACCCATCACAAAAATAGAGACTTCTCAACACCAAAGAGTGCTACGGCGGTAGAAAATCTGGTAAAATGTACTATTCGCTGACCTATAAAATGGTGTATGGGAAATATACATCTTACATTTGGGAAAACAACAACCAATCATTATAAAAACATTTAGAAAAGTGAGGGTCAACCTAGATAAGTTCCACTAAAGCTCGTTCCAATAATTGGAGGAACGTCAACCGAGATAGAGAAGACAACCACTGCTAGATCTGGAAAAAAGCACTGGATCTTGGCCCAAACTGAATGGAGGCAACACCAGTAACGACAATATCAACATCAACTCCGACGGAGAGGAAGAGACAGAACATGAATTCTCCCGTAAGAGCAGAAAGTATACAAAATGAGAAACCACTCACAACCTTACCAAAATGAAGGACAAAAATCTCATTAAAGAGAGATAGACCTCTCACTAAGGAGAGAATATTTTACATATACCAAAACTAATTTATTAGACCTCTCACTAATGACAGAATATTTTACATATACCAAAACTAATTTATTAGAGAGAAAATGGAAAAAGGAGGTGGTCCTCCTCCTCACCCTCATAGAGGAAGAAGAGAGGGGGGGATGGACGGATGGGTATTCTGTTAGAGAGGAGGAGAAAAGAAAAGAGGTTGGCTAGGGTTTAGGAAAGAGGACGATTAGATTTAGCTTAATGACTTTAGTTGTATCTCGACATGGATAAATTTCTATAATTTTAAACATAAAATATTGTAACGGCTATATAGGTGGTGTCTTACTCAAATTGATTTTCTTGTATGACCTTTTTAATGTTGTCTATTTGGTGAGATAATAATATGAATAAGAGCTATTGATTATAGTATCTAGAGTTTGTCTCTGTTAGTCACTCGATAGAATTAACCCCTTTGTGGGAGATTTTTTTTAGTAGGATCTTTTATAATCATCCAAACATATTTTTTTAATAATACTAGTCCATCGTATGCACACTCGTGGGAATAAACTACGAAGACCTTACTAACATCTTTTTACCCTCTAATAGCTTGAGTAATGCTACATCCCCCAAATACATCTCCAAACATCCTTAAAGTGGATTAAGTGTTTGTATATTGGGGTGGGATCCACACATGGTATAAACACTTAATACACTTTGGGGGAGGTTTTGATTGATATCCTTGAGACTCATATCATTACTCCTAATAGCTGCCTAACTTGAAGAATTACATGACTTCATTGTGTGGTTGAGAATAAATACTAAAGGTAAGTCACTTTACATGACACGATGATATGGGTACTCGTCTAAAAGGACAACTTTTGTGAGAAAAAAGTTATATATGGACACATAATAACTACTCTTTGCCACATTGTTGTGTAGCATATTGGTGTTTTATTGAAAATGATGCAAAGTCATGTTGATCAATACTATTTTATGATCAAAATAAAGACATAAACCTATATGTTATATCAAGTTTGTAAAATAGTTTTGTCATGAATCCAAAATGCTTTATCTTCATGCAATCACATATTTTAATTATTTTCATATAACCATGATCGAACACCAACCTTCATTCATTGATAGTGTGAGCAAGATGACTTGAATGATCCTTTAAATTGCTCCTTAGAACCTTTTGAAAACGGCCCAGAATTATGGTTTGTATGTGCCGAGAATTTTGAGAAAATATAAAAAAGTGATTATCGAATTTTCTCTCCCACCTTAGATAATTATGTGTTATGAGAAGACCATAGATGGTGCTAGGCCATTCTATATATATAAGGGGAAGAGGGCCGAAAATCCTAGTAAAAATAGACCTCTTTTCAAGGCTTTCACTACCCATCAAGTGGCTTAAAGATATGAACAAATCTAATCCCTTAATTTTTTCATTTATCACATGCCTAACTAATTATCTGATATTTATCAAGGCCACATACATGGGAAATTCAAAATTTTGACATTTAAAATAAATGAATTTAAAAAATTAATTTCCAACTCTAATTATTAATTCCAATAGTCTTCCATTTGGTCTTAATAATCATATCCTCATAATTAGATTAGGTATCCTCAGGTGCACAATAAGTGATACATAGTTTTCCAAACCAAATAATTCACGAATGTGAGTCATGGTGGTTTCATGCTATTCAAGAGCATAGTTCCTTCCATGTACTACTACGTCAATGTTTCATTCAACTAGACCTGTACTATTGGGTGTTGTAATGGCCTCATAATGTCCTTTTGAAGAAAGGACTATTTCTGTCAAACAATAAATTATCACATGCATTCATAAGATTAAAAACATAAATAATAGAAATCAGAAACACTTTTATTGAATTCAAGTAATAGTGTCAAATAACTAAGCCAAATAGCAATCATTGTCTAACTAATAGAGACCCATCTCTTTGACATGTTCCATGAAGGTCTTAGGAGATAGTCCTTTCGTAAGAGGATATGCTATGTTATCACTCGTACTAATGTGATCAATTGACACTCTTTTTTTGTTGAACTTCTTCTTTCACTGATAGGTACTTCATCTCGACCTGCTTAGCCACCTTAGTATACCTATCGTTCTTCAAAAAGAAGACTGTTATAATATTATCACAGTATATCTTTAGCGGTTTAAATATCGACCCCATAATTTTAAGTTTTGAAATAAAGTTTTGCAGCCATAATCTATGATTTGTAGCTTCGAAGCAAGCTATGAATTTAGAGTCTATAGTAGACGATGCAATGACGCTCTGCTTAGAACTATTTTATGAAGCGACTCTTCTAGCAAGAAGGGAAATATAATCCGAAGTGCTCTTCCTACTGTCAAAGCATCCTCAAAAATCCGAGTCTAAGTAATTAACCACCTCAAGGTGATCAGTCTTGCTATATATGAGCATGTAATCCTTGGTCCCTTATAGGTAACTCATCACTTTCTTTGTAGCTTCCAATGGTAAATCCTCGAATTTCTTTGATATCTGCCCAGCATCCCAATGGCAAAACTGATGTCCAACCTAGTGCAGACTTGTGCATAAAATAAGCTTCATATGAGCGAAGCATAAGGCACGCCTTTCATGTTCTCCTTATCTAAAGCACTTAGTGGACATTGACTTAAGCTGAACTTATCCCCTTTTTGAAGTGGAACATTAACGGAATTGCAACTTTGCATACTGAATCTTTTTAAAACTTTGCTAAAGTAAGTTTTCTGAGACAATCCCAACGTTCCACGT
The DNA here is from genome assembly GCA_949130495.1 of Sambucus nigra. NCBI lineage: Eukaryota > Viridiplantae > Streptophyta > Magnoliopsida > Dipsacales > Adoxaceae > Sambucus > Sambucus nigra. The sequence goes on from OX422212.1 coordinate 377,287,054, forward strand.
GATTTATCCCGAGATATTTCTATTCCGATCATGAAGGATGCCTCATCCAAATCTTTCATTTTAAAGTTTTCAAAAAGCTATATCTTGTTTTCACATAATAAACCTGTAATACCCCGTATTTTTATGCTATATTTAATTTGGGGATTTATTAAATTTAATGTGATGATTTATTTAATAAAGATCCGAAAATTATTTATGTTATAATTATTAACGTGACTAGAGTTAGTAATTATGGGAAACTTGTTGAATATTACTAATGAGCATAGTAATATATTATATTGGTTATATTGAATGTCATAAGTGAATTAAATGACTATTTCGGAAATTTAAGTCGGGACGTGCCCGTGCCACGTCGGGACTAATTATGTTAATTAAAAAGTGAATATTTTATAAGTTGTCTGTATGGTCATTTTGAGTGCGCCAACGCGTCCGGAAAGGTCGAGATAGTCAGAAAAGTGTACCCGGGGGTTTAGTTTGGGTCTCGGGATGTTTTTAGGCTTAATTAGTGACCCGGGAGGGCATTTTGGTCATTTTACAAAATAGGGTAATTAAACCCACGAATTTCAGCCATCCTTAGCAGCCATTTAAGTCAGCCTCTTAGGGTTAGAACATTCAGAACCCTAGAACGGCCATTGGAGAAGAGAGGAGAGAGCTCTCAAGGTGATTCAAGGCCCAAAACACCACCGATTGCACCGCCGTCACCACCAACGCGTAGATCGCGAGGAGGAGAACGCAACCACACCAATATCAGCAGGAAACCAGACCTCTGAAATCCCAGGCAAGTGTTTAACTTGCGTATTTTCGTTGGTGCATAATCATATTAGTGTAGGAATGATTAGGAGTATAATTAAAGGAAGAAAACCCCAATTTTTGATAGGGATTTGCATGTAGAAATCGTTATAACCATATTCTGGAAATAATATGTGAAATAGATGATCAACCCACGAAATTGTGATGTTATGTTAGAAGAAAATTCTGGAGAAAACTGATTAGAACAAAAGTTAAGAAAATTTAGGGTTCTTGATGATTAGATGAGATTTTAGGTTGTTTAATCATGCTTAATGTTGGTTATATGCATGCTTAATGTTAGAAACATCTGGATATATATTACCATGATTGTAGTATAAGTTTTGGGACGATTAGTGTTGGAAATTATGGATTTGAATGAAGAATATTAGTCAAACCCGTAACTGCACTTCTGCAGAAATCGAAATACCTGTTTGATCGATCGATCGTCGATCGATCGAAGGTTCGATCGATCGAGCCCCAGACGTCGATCGATCGACCCCTTCTGGCAAACTCTTTTTCCCCTTGTTTAATTAGTTGAATTAATTTACCGTGGAATATTTCTTGGGCATTATAAATAAAAGGATTTGGGAGATATTGAGGACCAGTAGGGTATAGGGATCAATGTTAGAACCTTTAATCTTCAACGAGAAGGGTAATTATGGGATATTTACTTAGGGTTGAATTTATGAAACGTAAGGGTGAGGTGCATAAGAGAGTTACGTTGGAATTTAAATAAAATTACTTACTGAATTTTAAATTGGTAAGGATATGACCCATGAGTATTTGGTAATGAGTGAGAAAACTCTTCGAGTTAAGGTTAGAGACGAAACCTTATACGTAATCATAATAATGAGAAATTAAAGATAAATGTTGTAATTATGGGTAAGGAGAGTGACCTATATTAACATAATGAAATTGGTATATTTATATGATTATGTGTACATATATTATATACATGTGAAAAACTTACCCGCGCTACTTGCTATCCCTGAGGTTACCGCGCTGGGACAATCTTATCCTGTGTTGCTTTATGGGAGATATTGATTCGTACCCTAGAAGATAGAGATCCTAGGTACGGACTATCAGATTGATAGTCGGACGGTCCTAAGAGACGTGTGGGTATGTACTGACCTCTTGGACTTGGAATCTATGCTTCGCCTCAACGTTGTTTTATATATGTTAATACAGTTCGAGAGTGATTCCGAACTTGTATTTCCCTTTGTGTGAGCGATACGGGGATTGGATAGCAGAGTATGCCCGCACCATAGTTTAGTTGGGGTTCTGTTATATATATATATATTATACGAGTAGTTAATATATATATGAGGTTATAAACTTTAAACTGCCTACTGTGATTTGATAAGTAGAACATGGTTGTTGACTCAGATGATTAAATACTTGTTTTGTGAAAGTATGAGAAAACACTGGGAAGCTTATAATTTAATGAAGCTAAAACGAGAAGAGTACTAGATATTGAAAGTAACCTTTTTAAAAACATTGCCATCGTTCGGTTTTGAAAAAATATATGCGTAAGCTAAGATAAACAAATCGTTGGGTAAGTTAGTGCGATAGGAGTGCACATTAGAAGAGAGGTGAGTATTTTCTCAAGAGAGAGACGAACTAATATGATGTTGCATTGGCCTGTATCATTTTAAATACTTGCTTAACGTATTTTTAAAATCAAACACACTTTCGGGCCCTAACCCGTTTCCTTCTCTCTTTCTCTCTTGTGTATATATATGTATATTTTCAGGTGCCCAGCCACAGGGGCGTCTTGCTTAGGATCCTTTGAGAAGAACGAGCTGCAACTTAGGTGGGAGTTGCAGGTCACTTGAGTAGACGGCTTCTGTTATTGACTCCACTCTCATTACTCTCATTTATTGGGCACGTGTCGCCCCTTTCAGCATTTCATTTATTGTTGGGATTTTATATTTCAGTTATTCCAGTTTGTTTATGGGATTTATTCAGGATGGTTTATGATTTTTAGTTTTATTTTGTTGACATTCGATTGGTGAATGTATGGTTTTATTTTAGTTCATCGTGGTGCGATTCTATATTGTAGAAAGGTTGTTTTGAATTAATAAATTTTTTCTTTAATTAAAATTTGGAAGTTGTATGAAAAATGGTTTTGACACTTAGCTTAATTATTTAGGGTGTTAAATTGGAAAATTATTTTTATCGACAGTGATGCTGAGAATGAACCAACTGTTTACCTTGATTTAATTTAATAAAGGAGTGATCGCCCGGTATTTAATTAGGCGGGGTGTCACAGGTGGTATCAGAGCATCAGGTTCTAGTGTCCTTAGGATCTGTACGGCTTATTTCGCTTTCAGCTTAACGTTTTTGTTATAGAGCCCTATTTTTAGGATTGTTGTATTCCTGCTTTTACGTTTAAGTCTTCAGTTAATTGAGATTCGATGATAACTGTAGACTGATAAATCTTGTTCACGTTTCAGATGCCTCCGAGACGTGCTCCGAAAGATAGGCGTGCCCAAGCCGAGCAGCCAGCAGCTCAGGCACCAGGCACAATGAATGCTAATGAAGTAGCAGCCATAGTTGCTCAGGCGGTGAATGCCGCGATAGCGATGACTCAACAGGCTCCACCCCAGGTTCAGGCAGTGGCGCCAGTACCAGCACAGCTTCCATCTGCATGGGAGAGGGTTCGGGATGCTTTTCAGAAAGCACATCCCCCTGAGTTTTCTGGTAGCTCCGATATTGTTACTGTCAGCCAATGAAAGAAAGACATCCAGCGGCATCTTCGCATGTATGAGTGTACCGAGGTACAAAAGCAGTTATTATCTTCTTTTAAGCTGGTGGGAGCCGCATTACAGTGGTGGGAGTCCACTACTACTTTGGAGGAGAGGGACACGATCCCTATCCAGATGTTCTGGGAGCGGTTTGACCGCAAGTACTTTCCACCCGCAGTGCAGAATGAGATGAGGCGGAGATTACTAAATCTGAAGCAGGAGAACCTTACTGTAGCCAAGTATGAGGAGGAGTTCACGATACTTCTCACTATTGTGCCAGATGAGGCACCCACTGAGGGCAAGAAAATTTTGCTGTTCGTCGACGGGTTAGCTTGGAGGATCCGTCAGCACCTTATTGGGAATCTATCCCTGAGTACTTTCACTGACGTACTCAATGTAGCGTTACTACATTGCCAGGATCACTGCTTCCATCTTCAGGGAAGCAAGAGAGCAGGAGAGTCCAGCCAGCAGGGCAGGACCGGGGGTAATAGTGCCGGTGGGGCACCAACTCATGGGCAGACTCGTCAGCACGAGCAGAGTTCCCATCAGGGGGACCCTGCTAAACGATTCCGTTCAGGTGATTCTAGGCAGGGATTCGGAGGATTCATGCAGGGCCATCAGGGTCAGCCTAATCAGCAGGGCCAGCAGGGCCAACACCGACCGCAAGGACAGCAGCAGGGCCAGCAAGGCCAACAGCGTGCACATCAGGGCCAACAGGGCCAATGGCATGGAGGTAACGGCCAGCAGGGCCGTGGTCAGCAGGGACAGAGGGGAGGTAATTTCAGAGGCCGGTGTTTTGTGTGTGGAAAGCACGGCCATAAGCGTCAGGATTGCCCAGAGGGCGATAGGGCCCCACAGCAGCAGGGAGCCCGTAATGAGCCGCAGAGGCCACTCTTTCCACCTGCCCTTCCAGCTCCAGCCCAGGTGCCAGCCCTACCAGCCATTCCAGCAGCTCCAGTACAGCAGGGGCAATTACAGTATGGACGTGTCTATAACGTCCACCAGGCAGCAGCTCCACAGGCACCACCCGCGATTGAGGGTATGTTTCCTATCCATGGTACTATGGGTAAAGTTTTATTTGATACGGGGGCAACGCATTGTTTTATAGCTACGCATTTTGCGAAGTCCTTAGGGTTATTAGCCATAGCAGAGAGCACCGTGACGTGTGTTGACTCACCACTGGGGAGTGGGTCACTTATATTCTCTATATGCCGGGGAGTAGGGTTAGAGATTGGTAGCTTGGTATTGCCTGCAGACATGCTAGTCTTAGACATGCACGAGCATGATGTGATTATTGGTATGGATTGGCTCGCATCTTATAGAGCCATGATTGATTGCTTCAGTGGGAGCATTATTTTTGCCATTCCGGGGCAAGAGATGTTTGTAGTAGCGATGCCTCGCCCAGAGGGAGGTTCAACCGCTCATTTATATTACATTGAGGAGGATACCTCTAAGGAGGTTGTGATTCCTTTAAATTCGATCCCAGTTGTTAGGGAGTATTCCGATGTGTTTCAGGAGATACCAGGCCTACCGCCTAGTCGTGAGATAGACTTTGTTATAGATTTAGTGCCGGATACGAGACCTATAGCACGCGCACCGTACCGTATGGCTCCGGCAGAGATGCGAGAGCTACGAGATCAGATTGAGCAGCTATTAGGTCAGGGCTTCATTCGTAGGAGTACCTCACCTTGGGGCGCTCCAGTCTTATTTGTAAAGAAGAGAGATGGTTCACTGAGATTGTGCGTGGACTACCGGGAGTTGAATAAGGTCACGATACGGAATAAGTATCCGTTACCATGAATCGATGATCTATTCGACCAGTTGAGGGGAGAAACTTTCTTTTCGAAGATAGATCTGAGGTCGGGGTACCATCAGTTACGGATTAGAGAGCAGGATATTTCAAAGACTGCCTTCTTATCGAGATATGGGTCCTATGAGTTCAGGGTGATGCCGTTCGGACTCACAAATGCCCCAGCCGTTTTCATGGACCTGATGAACCGAGTGTTCAGAGAGTTCTTGGATCAGTTCGTCATCGTCTTCATAGATGATATTTTGATATATTCACACTCCGAGGAGGAGCATGCCGAACACTTGAGGCAGGTTCTTCAGACTCTACGAGAGCATCAGTTGTATGCTAAGTACGAGAAGTGTGGATTCTGGTTGCGAGAGGTACAATTCTTGGGCCATGTTGTTTCTGAGCAAGGGATAGCAGTTGACCCGAGCAAAGTGTCAGCGGTGAGGGAGTGGGGGCAGCCCACGACACCGACGGAAGTGCGTAGTTTCTTGGGGTTAGCCGGATACTACAGGAGATTCATTCGGGGATTCTCCAAAATAGCGGGTCCATTGACGAATCTGACTCGCAAGGGAGTACCATATATCTGGGATGACGCTTGTCAGTTGGCTTTCGACGAGCTGAAGGACAACCTTACCTCGGCACCAGTCCTTGCTTTACCGAAGCCGGGTGTAGAGTACCTGGTTTACACAGATGCGTCCTTACGAGGACTTGGGGGAGTACTTCAGCAGGAGGAGAAGGCTATAGCTTTTGCTTCTCGCAAGATTAAGCCACATGAGAAGAATTACCCACTCACGACCTGGAGTTAGCTGCGGTCGTCTTTGCATTGAGAATTTGGAGGCATTATTTATTGGGCGAGAAATTCCGTTTGTTCACAGACCATAAGTCACTGCAGTACCTGTTCACTCAGCGAGAGCTGAATATGCGTCAGCGCAGATGGTTAGAGTTTGTGAAAGATTACCAGTTCGACATACAGTACCATCTGGGGAAGGCCAACGTAGTTGCTGATGCGTTGAGTCGTAGACCGGTAGACGATGTAGCCGACGTTTGGAAAGCAAAGTGGAAGGAGTTGGGTCACCAAGACGCAGTAGCTCGTTCGTTTATATCCGTCATGTCAGCCACACCCGAGATTGTTACAAGGGTGATACAGGCACAGACCACAGACCCGTTTTGTCAGGAGCAGATTGTACGACTTCTGGCCGAGGGTGCTGAGTCCTATTCTGTTAGTTCGGATGGAGGGTTGCGGTTTAATGGGAGATTAGTGGTCCCAGAAGGAGCGGAGCTACGTCATGAAGTGATGACTCATTCTCATGGGTCCCGATTTGCAGTACATCCGGGAGGCGATAAGATGTACCACGACATGAGACGACAGTACTGGTGGAGTGGGATGAAGAGGGACATCGCTGAATTTGTGTCCAAGTGTTCTACTTGTCAGCTGGTGAAGGTGGACCATCAGAAACCGTCGGGATTACTTCAGCCGTTGGAAATACCCGCGTGGAAGTGGGAAAGTATTTCCATGGATTTCATTACCGGGTTGCCTACATCACAGAGGGGCCACGATTCTATCTGGGTGATTGTAGACCGTTTGACCAAGGTGGCTCATTTTCTGCCAGTGAGGACAGATTATACCACGGGTCAGTATGCCTAGATGTTCATCGCTGAGATTGTCAGATTACATGGGGTGCCCCTGAATATTGTGTCAGATAGAGACAAGATTTTTGTGTCACGTTTCTGGGAGAGCTTTCAGGAGGCTATGGGTACAGAGTTGAGACTGAGTTCAGCCTACCACCCACAGACAGATGGACAGACAGAGCGTACTAATCAGATGTTGGAATATATGCTACGCATGTGTGTTCTCGATTTCGGAGGGGGTTGGGAACCACACCTTCCACTGGTAGAGTTTGCTTATAATAACTCCTATCAGTTTACGATTGGCATGGCTCCATTTGAGGCTTTGTACGGCAGGCCTTGTCGTTCTCCAACTTGTTGGCTCGAGGTGGGAGACAACAAGTTATTAGGACCAGAAGTGATTCAGGAGACCTCCGCGAGGATTGAGATAATCAGGAGTCGTATTCGGGTAGCCCAAGACAGGCAGAAGAGCTACGCCGATGCGAAACGGTTCTTCCGGGAGTTTAATGTGGGAGATCAAGTGTTGTTGCGTGTATCTCCTATGAAAGGAGTGATGAGGTTCGGGAAGAAGGGTAAGTTGGCTCCGAGGTACGTAGGACCATTTCCCATCATCGAGAGAATTGGGCCAGTAGCATACATGTTGGGATTGCCAGAACATTTACATCGCATCCACGATGTATTCCACATCTCGTCGTTGAGACAATATCTTCGGGATGATATGGCCCATACTCACATTGCGATAGACGAGATAGACTTACAGTCTGATAGCTCTTACGAGGAGAGACCAGTGGCTATTCTAGACTATAGTGAGAGGAGATTGAGGTCGAAAGTAGTTCCACTTGTGCGAGTCCAGTGGGAGCATCATAATGTGGAGGAATCCACTTGGGAGCGTGAGGCAGATATGCGCGAGAGATATCCAGATTTATTTTTACCAGGTATGCCTTAGTTTCCGAATTTCGGGACGAAATTCCGTTATTAGGGGGGGAGTATGTAATACCCCGTATTTTTATGCTATATTTAATTTGGGGATTTATTAAATTTAATGTGATGATTTATTTAATAAAGATCTGGAAATTAATTATGTTATAATTATTAACGTGACTAGAGTTAGTAATTATGGGAAACTTGTTGAATATTACTAATGAGCATAGTAATATATTATATTGGTTATATTGAATGTCATAAGTGAATTAAATGACTATTTCGGAAATTTAAGTCGGGACGTGCCCGTGCCACGTCGGGACTAATTATGTTAATTAAAAAGTGAATATTTTATAAGTTGTCCGTATGGTTGTTTTGAGTACGCCAACGCGTCCGGAAAGGTCGAGATAGTCAGAAAAGTGTACCCGGGGGTTTAGTTTGGGTCTCGGGATGTTTTTAGGCTTAATTAGTGACCCGGGAGGGCATTTTGGTCATTTTACAAAATAGGGTAATTAAACCCACGAATTTCAGCCATCATTAGCAGCCATTTAAGTCATCCTCTTAGGGTTAGAACATTCAGAACCCTAGAACGGCCATTGGAGAAGAGAGGAGAGAGCTCTCAAGGTGATTCAAGGCCCAAAACACCACCGATTGCACCGCCGTCACCACCAACGCGTAGATCGCGAGGAGGAGAACGCAACCACACCAATATCAGCAGGAAACCAGACCTCTGAAATCCCAGGCAAGTGTTTAACTTGCGTATTTTCATTGGTGCAATAATCATATTAGTGTAGGAATGATTAGGAGTATAATTAAAGGAAGAAAACCCCAATTTTTGATAGGGATTTGCATGTAGAAATCGTTATAACCATATTCTGGAAATAATATGTGAAATAGATGATCAACCCACGAAATTGTGATGTTATGTTAGAAGAAAATTCTGGAGAAAACTGATTAGAACAAAAGTTAAGAAAATTTAGGGTTCTTGATGATTAGATGAGATTTTAGGTTGTTTAATCATGCTTAATGTTGGTTATATGCATGCTTAACGTTAGAAACATCTGGATATATATTACCATGATTGTAGTATAAGTTTTGGGACGATTAGTGTTGGAAATTATGGATTTGAATGAAGAATATTAGTCAAACCCGTAACTGCACTTCTGCAGAAATCGAAATACCTGTTTGATCGATCGATCGTCGATCGATCGAAGGTTCGATCGATCGAGCCCCAGACGTCGATCGATCGACCCCTTCTGGCAAACTCTTTTTCCCCTTGTTTAATTAGTTGAATTAATTTACCGTGGAATATTTCTTGGGCATTATAAATAAAAGGATTTGGGAGATATTGAGGACCAGTAGGGTATAGGGATCAATGTTAGAACCTTTAATCTTCAACGAGAAGGGTAATTATGGGATATTTACTTAGGGTTGAATTTATGAAACGTAAGGGTGAGGTGCGTAAGAGAGTTACGTTGGAATTTAAATAAAGTTACTTACTGAATTTTAAATTGGTAAGGATATGACCCATGAGTATTTGGTAATGAGTGAGAAAACTCTTCGAGTTAAGGTTAGAGATGAAACCTTATACGTAATCATAATAATGAGAAATTAAAGATAAATGTTGTAATTATGGGTAAGGAGAGTGACCTATATTAACATAATGAAATTGGTATATTTATATGATTGTGTGTACATATATTATATACATGTGAAAAACTTACCCGCTCTACTTGCTATCCCTGAGGTTACCGCGCTGGGACGATCTTATCCTGTGTTGCTTTATGGGGGATATTGATTCGTACCCTAGAAGATAGAGATCCTAGGTACGGGCTATCAGATTGATAGTCGGACGGTCCTAAGAGACGTGTGGGTATGTACTGACCTCTTGGACTTGGAATCTATGCTTCGCCTCAACGTTGTTTTATATATGTTAATACAGTTCGAGAGTGATTCCGAACTTGTATTTCCCTTTGTGTGAGCGATACGGGGATTGGATAGCAGAGTATGCCCGCACCATAGTTTAGTTGGGGTGCTGTTATATATATATATATTATACGAGTAGTTAATATATATATGAGGTTATAAACTTTAAACTGCCTACTGTGATTTGATAAGTAGAACATGGTTGTTGACTCAGATGATTAAATACTTGTTTTGTGAAAGTATGAGAAAACACTGGGAAGCTTATAATTTAATGAAGCTAAAACGAGAAGAGTACTACATATTGAAAGTAACCTTTTTAAAAACATTGCCATCGTTCGGTTTTGAAAAAATATATGCGTAAGCTAAGATAAACAAATTGTTGGGTAAGTTAGTGCGATAGGAGTGCACATTAGAAGAGAGGTGAGTATTTTCTCAAGAGAGAGACGAACTAATATGATGTTGCATTGGCCTGTATCATTTTAAATACTTGCTTAACGTATTTTTAAAATCAAACACACTTTCGGGCCCTGACCCGTTTCCTTCTCTCTTTCTCTCTTGTGTATATATATGTATATTTTCAGGTGCCCAGCCACAGGGGCGTCTTGCTTAGGATCCTTTGAGAAGAACGAGCTGCAGCTTAGGTGGGAGTTGCAGGTCACTTGAGTAGACGGCTTCTGTTATTGACTCCACTCTCATTACTCTCATATATTGGGCACGTGTCGCCCCTTTCAGCATTTCATTTATTGTTGGGATTTTATATTTCAGTTATTCCAGTTTGTTTATGGGATTTATTCAGGATGGTTTATGATTTTTAGTTTTATTTTGTTGACATTCGATTGGTGAATGTATGGTTTTATTTTAGTTCATCGTGGTGCGATTCTATATTGTAGAAAGGTTGTTTTGAATTAATAAATCTTTTCTTTAATTAAAATTTGGAAGTTGTATGAAAAATGGTTTTGACACTTAGCTTAATTATTTAGGGTGTTAAATTGGAAAATTATTTTTATCGACAGTGATGCTGAGAATGAACCAGCTGTTTACCTTGATTTAATTTAATAAAGGAGTGATCGCCCGGTATTTAATTAGGCGGGGTGTCACAGGTGGTATCAGAGCATCAGGTTCTAGTGTCCTTAGGATCTGTACGGCTTATTTCGCTTTCAGCTTAACGTTTTTGTTATAGAGCCCTATTTTTAGGATTGTTGTATTCCTGCTTTTACGTTTAAGTCTTCAGTTAATTGAGATTCGATGATAACTGTAGACTGATAAATCTTGTTCACGTTTCAGATGCCTCCGAGACGTGCTCCGAAAGATAGGCGTGCCTAAGCCGAGCAGCCAGCAGCTCAGGCACCAGGCACAATGAATGCGAATGAAGTAGCCGCCATAGTTGCTCAGGCGATGAATGCCACGATAGCGATGACTCAACAGGCTCCACCCCAGGTTCAGGTAGTGGCGCCAGTACCAGCACAGCTTCCATCTGCATGGGAGAGGGTTCGGGATGCTTTTCAGAAAGCACATCCCCCTGAGTTTTCTGGTAGCTCCGATATTGTTACTGTCAGCCAATGGAAGAAAGAAATCCAGCGGCATCTTCGCATGTATGAGTGTACCGAGGTACAAAAGCAGTTATTGGCTTCTTTTAAGCTGGTTGGAGCCGCATTACAGTGGTGGGAGTCCACTACTACTTTGGAGGAGAGGGACACGATCCCTATCCAGATGTTCTGGGAGCGGTTTGACCGCAAGTACTTTCCACCCGCAGTGCAGACTGAGATGAGGCGGAGATTACTAAATCTGAAGCAGGAGAACCTTACTGTAGCCAAGTATGAGGAGGAGTTCACGAGACTTCTCACTATTGTGCCAGATGAGGCACCCACTGATGGCGATAAGCAAGTCGTCAATATATAGGACTAAAAACACAAATTTACTCCTACCGATCTTCAGGTATTTACACCAATCAATATTTTTTTCCTTAAACCCAAAGGATGTAATGGCATCGTGGAACTTAATGTACTATTGACGAGAATCTTGCTTTAGACCATATATCGACTTCTTTAACATACAAACTATGTTTTTCTTTTCTTCCTTTATGAAGCCTTGTAGCTATGCCATGTAGACTTCTTTTTCTAAACTCCCATTCAAAAAATCCGTTTTCACATCCATTTGGTGCAACTCTAAATCATAATGAGACACCAATGCTCATACTATTCTTAATGAGTCCTTATTTGATACTGGAGAGAAGGTCTCATTATAATCAATGCCTTCTCATTGATTAAAACCTTTGGCAATAGGTCTAGCTTTATGTCGTTCGACGTTACTTTTCAAATCAAACTTGGTCTTAAATATCCATTTGCGTCTGACTCATTTTTGTCCTTCTGGCAATTCGACCAACTCCCAAACTTTATTGTCATTCATAGATTTTATTTCTTCATTCATGGTATTAATCCATTTATAAGAATCATCGCTACTTATAGATTTTTCATAAGAAACCGAATCATTAATATTCCCTATGTTAAATTCGGCCTCTTGAAGGTACACCACATAATTATTCAGAATTTTCGTTATCCTTTCCCTTTGAGATCTTCTTAATGGCACTTTCAGTGGTGCTTCAACAGGTTCATTGGTTATAGTATCATTATGTAGTTGTTCAGTTGGTTGATTATTCACTTGTAGTTCATTATTATTGATTGGGTTCATTCAACGAAAACGTTAGGAACATCATGTACGTTATGGACTAGGGGTATAGGAATTTGTACCCTGACTTCTTGAATGATTACTTACCTTTCTTTTTCACTCCCACTGACTTCACCATCTTAAATGAATTTAACATTTTCAGTTTCTATTATTGTCGTTGTATGATCACGACAATAGAATTTATATCCCTTGGATATCCAATGAAATGACAAGATAATGTCCTAAGATCCAATTTCTTTTCTTGAGTGTTATAAATTCTAGCTTTCGCTGGGCAATCCCATACACATAAATATCTTAAATTGGGTTTTCATCATTTTAAAGTTCAAGAAACTGACTTACTAGGAACTTGATTTAAGATGTGCACAACGGTCATTAGAGCACGTGTCCACAAAATATAAGCAATTGAGTCCTACTTATCATACTTATAACCAAAACTATGAGGGTACGATTATGCCTTTTAGCTACACCATTTTACCAAGGTGATCCTAACATCGTGTATTGGACGCAAATACCTAATTTTTTAGGAGTGTAGAAAAAGGGCCAGTCATATCTACCATAAAATTCACCACCTCTACCAGACCTAATAATTTTCAACTTTTTGCCTAGTTATCTCTCACTCATTTATGTACATTTTAACAACATTCACCGATTGAGATTTATCATGCAATAAGTATAACATTCAATAACGTGAAAAATCACCAATAAAAGTGATGAAATATTTTTCTCCACCAATGGATGGAAAATTAAAAGGTCCACATATATATATGTATGTATTATTTCAAGTAGCTGGGTGCTTCTTATTTCTCATTTCTTTGCATGGTTGGTTTATTTTCCTTTAATACAGTTCACACATACATCATAATCGGTCCAATCCAAGTTATAAAGAATTCCATCTTTAATAAGTCTTTCAATTCTTGTCCTGGATATGTGCCCCAATCGTTTGTGCCACAAATAAGCAGGTTTTTCATTATTTAGTGTACGTTTCAGACCAACATTGGGATGCATGATTACAAGGGACTCAGAAAAATTCTTTTCAAGATTTAATTGATATAAACCATCCAATAAAAATCCAGAACCAACATTAACAGAATTTTAATCAATCCAAAACTATTATTCTTAAATTTAACTACAAAACCGTCTAGCGCAAGTTTGAAAACTGAAATTAAATTCCTAGAAACAGGGAACATGAAAAGTTTCTTACAAATCTAAAATAAAACCAGAACTTGAAATTAAGCGAAAGACTCCAATAGCTTATACTTTAGCCTTTTCTTTATTGCCCATGTCGAGAAAATGATCATTTGGATTTGTTTTTGCAGATCGTAATTAAGCTCTGCATGGAATTAGAAACATGACACATAAAACTAGATACAATCCACCAAGTGCTAGAAGGAACATTAATAAGGCTTTATTTGAAACAAATAAAAATAAAAGGCTTACCCTTTTTCTCAAACCAGGTCTTTCGTTTATGACAATCCTTCTGAAAATGCCCATTTTTCTTACAAAAGTGACACTTGTCGTTCTTTCCCTTCTTCATAGTATATGAAGGTTAATCTTGATGAGACGACCCATGACCTTTCTTAATGCCCTTTCCAGTCTTCCATCAGATTTGCCACCTGTCCTTTAGGCACATGACCATTATGTTGCTTGAGTCTGCCTTCCTCCTATTCCTCCTATACTAACTTGCTTGGCAAATTGTTTACATTCCACTTATCCTTAATATTATTGTAATTAATTTGGAAAGTACCATACTCAGGATTTAGGGAGATTAGGATGAATTGAACGAGAAAAGACTCGTTCAGTGTCATGCCCAAAACTTAAAGTCTAGCAGCCAGATTGGTTATCTCTATAATGTGTTCCTTCAAGGTTCGAGTGCCATCGAACCTTATAGTGGTTAGATTTGCCATCAATTTTCCGGTAAGGGATTTATCAGCAGTGCGAAAGCGTTCCTTTATGTTATTAAAATATTCTTTCGCTTTCGTAGTTTCAGGTAGGGAGGTCTTTATGTTAGGAGCCACTCATATTCGCATAAATATAAGGGCCAGCCTATTGGATCGAGACCATGCTTCATGGACAACAGTTTCATCCTCGCTACTATTTTCAGTAATAGCAGCGGGTTCATCACACATAATTGTCATCTCCAGGTCGAGAATCCCCAAGATGAACTCAATTTGGCCATTCCATTAAGAGAAAATAGTTCCATCAAATTTGGAATATGACTAAGCATGCGAATAGAGGTTTAGGGAACTGCAATTAATAACAATGTTCACTTATTTAAAAAAAAATACACATAACAATAATTTACAAGGGTTGAATATTGAATTATTGACCGAATGTAATTTGTTAGATTTCTTAAATTGTCCAAAGATTATGGAATCTGTATTAGTAATCAGATAATATTCAAATTGTAAAACTACCCTTTAGTTCATTTATCATGGTCCCATAATTTTGGCATCTGTGTTTGTTGTCTAAAGATTTTCATACCACAATAATTGGACTTAATGTTAACTATTCAATTTTCACAAAATAGGTCTAACATTGTTTAATCTAGATATTAGCATGTGTTTTGCCTCAATCCAATTTTGTAACGAACATTATAATTAACTAAATGACTATAAGCTTAATATTCTCACATATAGTCTCGGCCTGTGTTTAGCTTTCGAATTGACTTATATGAATATTTACTTATAAGTCTCCACAAATATATTTAATATATTAATGTCAATCATAAAATATGTTGTAACAACCACGATTATGTATGAATATTAAATAACTATAACAACCCATATGAAAACAACTAATTAAAAATGCAAGAATTCTTAATTTTTGCCAAAAATGACAAATTTGAGTTTTTATCATAGAATCGAAGTAAAACATGTCAAAAAACCAAAACTTTTTGCAGAACGTTAAAATCAATTTTCTGTTAAAACTTAATATCCCTAAGATTATTATCCAAAATGGCAAAAATGGGTTTCTAAGGGCCTTAACGACCTCGGATCGTCGAAAAAAAACGTTACATCATGACCAAATGTCATAAAATTTGATCGTTGACACCTTTCCAGTTAACTCACTAATTTCAAGTCAATCGGACGTAAAATTTTGGGAAAACACTATTCACTGCGAATTTTTTTTCCTACCCCAGACTGTTTTGCCCTAATTCACTGTTTTCACTTAATTGAACTTCAAAACAAAATTTTCTTCATATCATAATCATCATAAGTATTTTTCAGAATACTTTAAATACATTAACCATATGAATCAAACATGGGACATATTAGGGTTATAACACTTTAAGAGTTTATGATCAAGGGACATAAGGACTGTTTACATGCAATTTTCATACTCAATTTCACACAGGTATGAGGACTTAAGTCTTAATCTATTAATAATAAATATCAGATTCATATCGGTCTTAAAACCATTCAAATATATACTCTAAAATGCTGTCATACATAAGGTTTAAATTCTGTAATTTTCAAGTGTTCTAATATGTGATTCTAGAATTCCAGAATTTTAGCTTTTGAGCATACTATTGATCTATACTGTTATAAGCAAATTTCATATATGAATAACATGAGATTATAAGCCTTAAGCTATGATACCAAATGTTAATCAATACTATTTTGTGATCAAAATAAAGACATAAGCCTATATGTTATATCAAGTTTATAAAACAATTTTGTTATGAATCCAAGAAGTTTTATCTTCATGCAATCACAGATTTTAATTATTTCATATAACCATGATCGAACACCAACCTTCATTCATTGCTAGTGTGAGGAAGATGACTTGAATGCTCCTTTAAATTTCTCCTTAGAGCCTCTTGAAAATTACCCAGAATTATGGCTTGTATATGCCCAGAATTTTGAGAAAATATGAAAAAGTGAATTTTGGATTATCTCTCCCACCTTAGATAATTGTGTATTATGAGATGAACCTAGATGGTGCAAGTCCACTCTATATATAAGGGGAAGAGGGCCGAAAATTCTAGTCAAAATAGACATTTTTTCAAGCGTTCCACTAACCATCAAGTGGCTTAAAGATAAGAACAAACTCAATCCATAAATTTTTGCATTTATCACATACCTAATTAATTATATGATATTTCTCAAGAACACATAAATGGGGAATTCAAAATTTTAGAATTTAATATAAATGGAATTAAAAGATTAATTTTCAACTCTTATTATGAATTCCAACAAGTCATAGTTGCGAACTATATCCTTTACTAATTATCACAAGAAATAGATGTTGTCTAAAACATAGTGTTCACTTGGTGATATGACCCTATTTACAAATACTTTTCCTTGAAAGAAAAATATTTGGGAAATTATGTATTTTCTATTTATTTTGGCAAAGATTTATTTGTTGAACATTCTCATAGACTAATGATTGAATATGAGATATGAAATAAGTGAATGTGAAGTCTTGAAGGATCCAATATTTTGGGAAAAAGTAGACTAAATAAGAGTCTCACTATCTCTTAGTGAGGGCGTGGAATTGTCATCTCATTTTATAATCGTTGAGAGTAGTGAAAATCTCCTCATTGGAGTGGGTAACTTTCTAGTGGAAGAGGATTATTTTCTTATTTGGACTAACTTACGTCCTAGTGGGAGTGTACCGCTTACTGACGGCCCTTGTTGCTCATATTTTAATGGGTACGTACCACACATGTTGATATTGAGACTGTAAAATTAAAATATTTTTTGCATAAATTGAATTGGGAAATACATTATTGATTGACTTTTCTAAATGATTGACTTTTTGTGCTGTAGACTTTGCATTCCCATATTGGCTGAATGGTTTAAGTGAATATAAGATTAACATGGGAGAATGCTTTGTTCATTCCAATATTGAAGAACACAACTAAGGAAAGTGCCGTCCGTAGATAGCTAGAATTAGGTTCCTTCTATTGTAACTGAATTTTTGATATAATTTTTTTACTGAAAATACACGTGGCGACGTATTATTGGTTTGTTCTTTGGTCCTACTGGCGTGGACCCCACAAAAGAACCAATAGAAACCCTCCACCTCATTCGGTAATTCCACTTTTGGTAAAAAATTCAGTCCCAATATCATTTTCCCTAGAATTATTGTCGCATTTGATCACTTTACAAATTTTAATACCGAGAGACTTCGACCTTTTCCAAAGTTTAAAAAACTCACTCTCCAAGAAACTGACAAGGCTTGACTTCAAAATGCATGACTATAATGATGATTATCCAGTGTTCGGATATCAGTTATCCACTAGAGTGTCACTCGTTGAAGTTGACAAGTTAGTGATTTTAGAGACAAGCCTTAAAGTGGAACCGAAGAGAGCTCTCAAGTGCTTGAATTTAAAGGATTTTAAAAATATTGTAAAATATTAGAGCATGTACAATGGTGATCGCTCAACGAAAGGTGACTTACAAATCAGATGGACAGTTTACCTTTCGCCCGGATGGCTGGTTTACAGTGATGGACCTTTCTACGAACTTCTGAAGTTCGTAGGAATTGATACGAACTTATGTTATTCGTAGCAATTCCTACGAACTTCAGAAGTTCGTAGGAAGCCCAACGGCACTCTAACGGCTAGTAAACGGCTAACTCAATGCATCCTCTCAATATATAAATCATCTAAGGGAAGAACTCCATCCCCACCTCCATCTCCACCTCTCTACTGCTTCTTCTTCCTCAATCCAACATTTGTTTTACCCCAAAATTCAGCACTCCAATTCCATATTAAAAAATTGTATTTAAGCAATTTTTTATTTATACATTATGGACGGAAAATGGTGGAAAAAAATATCCAAATATCGACAAAAGCAAGAAGCACGGATCCACATCAATGGCAAATCCTACTCAACCTCCGGCGAGTGAACCTGTTGATCCCGTATACAAGCATTACGTCCGTATTTTTGATGGGGATACACACGCATTCGACAGACAGACGCCAATTATAAATGGCAATAAATATGAATTTCGGGGTAATCGGGCGGGGCCAATGAAACTATATAAATTGTTCGGAGATAATAAACCGACGATAAAAGAATTTATCGACGGTGCCGGTGTAATGTCCAATATATTTTCAAGGGTGATGCCGAATTCTGACCAGTGCATTGTGACGACGATGATCGAATGTTGGTGGGACACGACGCATACCTTCCAACTGCCGTTTGTTGAAATTGCGTTCATGCGTATGGATTTCACGGTGCTTTTCGGTATTATTTATTTCGTATTAAATCCCTTATTTAATTTTATTTATATTAAATTTAAATAATTTGACGGTGTATGAATAATTTTCATATTATTTGTATATATGACGTGTATTATTAATTTTTGTACAGGTATCCCGATTGGGCAAGGGTTACCCATTCTAAATTTGCCGATAGAAAAATACACAAATTTTCAAAATACCGTGAACGAATTTTTCCCCTTAGTTCATATAGAACGATTTTCGGGTGCGGGAATTCTGGTTGCCGATCTTAAGAAATACATTATTAATTTTGTGAATGAACCGGACCTTCCCGATTACATGATGCCAGTCATAGCTCGAGCATTTTGGTTTTATGTAATTGGAAGTGTATTCTTTCCAAATGCCAATTCCACGGCGGACCTCGGGTACTTACATTATTTGGAGGATGTTACGGCGATTGGCACATACGATTGGGGTTCGGCAATTTATGCCTGTATAATATGGTCAATGGACAAAGCGAGTCGATGGTCGTTAACTAGTGTCGAGTGTATGTGGCAATTAATAGAGGTACAATTTATAATATTATTATTTAAACGTTTATGCATTATATATTTAGTTACAATGAATGTACATGTATTCTAATCAATTTAATTTATCTACATATTTTGCAGTACTTACATCACGAGTAAATGGCGACTGCATGTCCGATTATCGTTGATCCAACCGTAGATGTATTTCCCCGAATATTTCGTTGGTCAAAGTCAAACAGGAGCCGAGCAAAGGGCGCACAACGGTTCAATATATCGGGCAGTCAACATCAGCTTGAGATGCGGTCCCTTGAATCCATCATATGGCAGCCGTACGAGACGTCGATGTACCGGCATAACGATTTCATTACATACGCACATCATTTATATGGGCTGCATGCGTATGATTTTTTGGGATCCCTTATGTGACACCCCGACTAATTAAATACCGGGTAGCTACTCCTTTATTAAATTAATACAAAATGTCAAGTTGGTTCAGTTAATAGCATCACCGTCGAAATCATTTTAGTAATTACTAACCACCTAGTATTTAAAAAGTGAGTTGTCAAATTTTAAGTTAAATCTGATTAACATGCAATAAATGAATTATAAAGAATAACATAACCATTCACAATAAAGTCCCAATAGAGTAACCATCAAATAATAATGAATATGGAGGAAATACTCCTCACAACAATCCCAATACTAAAATAAATAAAACAAGTCTGCATCCTAAATTAATTACAAACCAAAGTCTGAATAACTAAAATGTAAAATATCTCTAAAGGAAATGGGCGACATGCTCTAGAAATGATAAAACTGAACATGGAGTCAAGACTAGGAAAGGAGGCGTATATTGTCAAGGCCCTGTAACTTCCACAACAGCTACAACTCGTCACCTGAATAGAATTCCTATGCATGGTGTCCTTGTGGCTGGGCACCTAAAAAGGTTTTTACAAAAATAGATTTGAAAGCAAACGGGTCAGAGCCCGAATGTGGAGAATAGTTTAAAAACAGCAAGTGCTTTAATGACATTAAAACAATGAATGCAAAATACATGTTAGGACGTGCTCTCACATGAAATACTCACATCTCGACTATTTGTGCACTACTAACGTACCGTACCCATTCAAGTGATCCTCATATCTATCTAGACCAAAAATGAATTCTAACCTTTCTACTCGATTCGTACTTTAAATTCCAACGTTATCGATTAAATAGAGAGTCTTACTTTAATTCTCGGATTCCCAATTATTCGCAAAACCATTTACTAGAGGTTATCCTTTTTTTTTCTTTTCAAAGCGTTACTATAATTATACTCACAATTAAACATGACAAATCTTTCCAATTAACCATATATTATTCTCATCATAAATATA
Organism: Sambucus nigra; assembly: GCA_949130495.1. Lineage (NCBI taxonomy): Eukaryota > Viridiplantae > Streptophyta > Magnoliopsida > Dipsacales > Adoxaceae > Sambucus > Sambucus nigra. The sequence goes on from OX422212.1 coordinate 377,307,621, forward strand.
CAGTACTAGCACCCCGAGGCTAAGCTGCGGTGCACACATACTCTGCTATCCCATCCCGGTACATCACGTACATAAGGATCACGCATTCCGAATCTCTCAGGAATCGTTCTCAGATAATAATAAATCACAAACAATGGAGGCGAACATAGTTCACATCACATGGGTCACGCACATACCTACGCTCCCATGATCAACAAACTTATTAACTTCTCAATAAGTCCTTCTCTGACCTATGTCCTCGAGGTACCAATCTATATCCCCCCCGTAGGCACACAAAGATTAGATGGCCCTAAACGAACACAAACCTCCCGTGATAGCAAGTATGGTAGGTATGTCATACACATAAAATCATATATACTAAGCATGCACACATCTTAGTTATTACCATATTTTTATTAGTGGTATACTTCTCGTTCTTATACCAACTTTTAGTGTCACACAAATCATATGTCCCCGGTTTATATGTATTTAAGTCATCAATTATGCTCACTTAGTGATTAGTCACTCACGTCCTAATCCATAAATGTCATCTGGTTCAAGCCACTATTCTATATTTTCCTCCTAAATATATCCCAAATCTTCCAACTATACCTATTAGTTAATAAGGGAAAGTTATCTCATCATTTAAACAAGGTTTCGGGACCCTAGAAATCAAATCAGGTCAAAAAGGCCATTCTGTCAACTCGTTAGAAGTCTCGTTCGAACGAGGTCGTTCGAACGAGAGTTCGTTCGAACGAAGGGCATCGAACGAGAGTTCGTTTGAACGAAAGGCATCGAACGAACTACCAACTCGTTAGAAGGCAGACTGTCACCTCGTTAGAAGCTCGTTCGAACGAGGTTGTTCAAATGACCTGGGCAGAGCTTCTAACGAGATGGCAGTTTCGAGCCCAGAAATTCCTAATTCGTTTTTCTCAATTTTCCTCTTCTCAAAACTCATCCAAAAGTCATCCCAACAGTGTTTTAAGGTTCTTAAACATTACTAAACCTTCTTAGGTCGTATCTTAACATGTTTATGGGGTCCAATCTTCCTAAACAACATGTAATTATCATATCTCCCAAATTTCCCCCCAAACCCTATGGGTATGAACCCAGAAATTTAAAGTCTTCAATTTCCCTTTATAAATCCGTTTTTACATCATAAAAAGTTGTATTTCTTTTAGTACAATCACCCGATAATATTCTACATGCAATCCCAACATCATAACCTGAATATCTATCTCCAATTTCATGGGTTTTCATCAAACTCCCAATATAATGCAATTATTTTAAATTCTAAGCATGGAAGAAACATTCGCTTGAAATTAACGTAATTAAAACACTTGCCTTAGATAGTTCTCTGAATTTGATGTTGGTGAATGGATTGATTCTCTCCTTTCTCTATGGATTTTCTCCCAAGGTTGAAGATGGTGGTTTTGGCTCTTGTAACTTCTCTTCCCACTTCTCTCAAAACTCACGTAACCACAATCTAACTTTCTTTGCTGATAATGGCCTTAGTGGACCTATTAAAATGATAATATTAACTCTAATTTTCGTGGGTTTTGATTCCCTAAATTTCTAAATTACCAAAATGCCCTTTTAAGTTGTCGATTTAGCCTAAAAATGCCCCAGGACCCAAACTAAACCCCCGGCTAGTGTTTTCTGACTATTTCAACCCTTCCGGACTCGTTGGCGCACTCAAAATGACCATTCGGTTGATAAAAATAAAATTCACTTTTTAATTCAAATAATTACATTCCTGACGTGACTGGCACGTGCGTCCCAACTAAATTTCTCAAATTACCGTATTTCAGTCTCGCGACAATTTCAATATTTTTAATATTCATATATTTCCATATATACACATTATAATCAAATACCAACTCACATCTCGTTAGTATTATATCCGGATTAATTCTCAATTAATTCACATTTAATCTAATTAATCCCATAAATAAATATCAATAAAAGTACGGGGTATTACATACTTCCCCCTAATAACAAAATTTCGTCCCGAAATTCGAAACTAGAAAGTACCTGGTAAAAACAACTCTGGATAACGTTCGCGCATATCATCCTCACGCTCCCATGTGGATTCATCAGCATTATGATGCCGCCACTGAACACGTACTAACGGTACTATCTTTGACCGCAATTTTCGCTCGCTTCGGTCTAAAATAACAATTGGTCCCTCCTCGTAGGAACTATCGGGCTGGAGATCGATGTCCTCCAAAGCAATGTGAGTATGATCCAAATCGTCCCTAAGATATTTCCTTAGAGAGTAAATATGAAACACATCGTGAATCCTATGCAAATGCTCCGGTAACCCAAGTCTATATGCAACTGACCCAATCCGCTCGATGATAGGAAATGTCCCCACATATCTCGGTGCCAGTTTCCCCTTCTTCCCAAAACGCATAATCCCCTTCATAGGAGATACTCTGAGTAAAACCTGGTCCCCCACTTTGAATTCTCTGAAGAACCTCTTCACATCAGCATAGCTCTTGTGCCGATCGTGAGCTACCCGAATGCGACTCCATATCAATTCTATCCTTGTCGAAGTATCATGAATCACCTTCGGCCCAAGTAGTTTGTTGTCCCCCACCTCTAACCAACATGCTGGGGAACGACAAGGTCTACCATACAACGCCTCAAATGGAGCCATGCCAATGGTGAACTGATAGGTAGTTGTGCCAGTTCTGGCTCATGCATTCCCGTCTACATTGGAACGCGTCCGTGATGATTTTTAGAAATCACACCCTCCGGAGTTTGCAGGTAGCTCCGATGTTGTGGTATCCAGTCAGTAGAGGAAGGATATTTAGAGGCACTTAAGGATGTACGAGTGCACAGAGGTTCAGAAGTAGATACTGGCTACTTTCAAGGTAGTAGGATCTGCATTGCAGTGGTGGGAGTCCATTACCACCGCAGAGGAGAGGGACACCCTCACTATACAAGAGTTCTGGGTCCCTCTCCTCTGCGGTGGTAATGGACTCCCACCACTGCAATGCAGATCCTACTACCTTGAGAGTAGCCAGTATCTGCTTCTGAACCTCTGTGCACTCGTACATCCTTAAGTGCCTCTGAATATCCTTCCTCCACTGACTGGATACCACAACATCAGAGCTACCTGCAAACTCCGGAGGGTGTGCTTTCTGAAAATCATCACGGACGCGTTCCAATGCAGACGAGAATGCATGAGCCAGAACTGGCACAACTACCTATCAGTTCACCATTGGTATGGCTCCATTTGAGGCGTTGTGTGGTAGACCTTGTATTTCCCTAGCATGTTGGTTAGAAGTGGGGGACAACAAACTCCTTGGGTTGCAAGTGATTCAGGATACTTCGGCTAGGATAGAATTGATACGGAGTCGCATTCGGGTAGCTCAGGATCGGCAGAAGAGCTATGCTGATGCCAAGAGGTTCTTCACAAAATTCAAAGTGGGGGACCATGTTTCACTCAGAGTATCTCCTATGAAGGGGATTATGCGTTTTGGGAAGAAGTGGAAACTGGCACCGAGGTATGTGGGGCCATTTCCTATCATCGAACGGATTGGGCCAGTTGCGTATAGATTGGGGTTACCGAAGCACTTGCATAGGATTCATGATGTGTTCCATATTTCCTCGCTAAGGAAATACCTTAGGGATGATTTGACCCATACTCACATTGCTTTGGAAGACATCAATCTCCAGCCCGATAGTTCCTACGAGGAGGGTCCGATTGCTATTTTGGACCGAAGTGAGCAGAAACTGCGGTCAAAGATAGTACCGTTGGTACGTGTTCAGTGGCGGCATCATAATGCTAAGGAGTTCACATGGGAGCGCGAGGATGAGATGCGCGAACGTTATCCAGAGTTGTTTTTACCAGGTACTTTTTAGTTCCGAATTTCAGGACAAAATTCTGTTATTAGGGGGGAGTATGTAATACCCTGTAATTTTATTGATATTTATTTAAGGGATTAATTATCTTAAATGTGAATTAATTGAAAATTAATCCGGATATAAATACTAGAGAGATGTGAGTTGGTATTTGATTATGATGTTAAAATTATTATTTTCGAGTATGTATGGTAATACATGAGTATTGTTAAATATTAAAATTATCGCGAGACTGAAATACGATAATTTGGGAATTTTAGCTGGGACGCGTGTGTCAGTCGCGTCAGGAATGTGATTATTTGAATTAAAAAGTGAATTTTATTTTTATCGATCGAATGGTCATTTTGAGTGCGCCAACGAGTCCGAAAGAGTCGAAATAGTCAGAAAACACTAGCCGGGGGTTTAGTTTGGGTCCCGGGGCATTTTTGGTCCATACAGGCAACTTAAAAGGGTATTTTGGTAATTTTGAAATTTTGGGGATTAAAGCCTACGAAGTTTAGGAGTTAATTATACATTATTTAGGAACCCACTAAGACCATTATCAACATTTGGCAAGTTAGAGGGCTACGGGAGTTATAGGAAGAGTTAGAAGAGGTTCCCAAAAGAAAATCCATAACCTCCATTTTCAACCTTGGGAGAAAATCTGTAGAGAAAGGGGAGAGATCAACCTTCAACCTTCAACATCAAATTCTGAAGAAACAATCTAAGGCAAGTGATTTGATATTTTTAATGCATTGAATATGTCTTCCATGTTTAGTGTAGGAATTATCTTATATTGAAACTTTTGAAGAAAACCTATGAAATATTTGGAGAAACTTTGAATTTGGGTTAGAATTTGCATGTAGTATGATAATGGACTGATTTAATATTGGAAGAGTTATATATGATGATCTAAAAATGGATTTCGATGAGTAATTGGGCATAAGAAAATTAGGAGTTCATGTTCATAGGGTTTGGGGAAATAATTGGAGATTTACATTAATTCCATGATGGTTAGTAAGAATTGACCCCTAAAATATGTTAAGGAATGATCTAGGGTGATTAGAAATGATTTATAAACGTTAAAACATAATTTGGATGGTCTTAGGGTGGATTTAGAGGAGAGAAGAATTGAGAAAATCAGATTTGGGAATTTCTGGGCTGAAACTGCCATCTCGTTAGAAGACCTGCCCAGGTCGTTCGAACGACCTCGTTCGAATGAACTTCTAACGAGTTGGTATTTCGTTCGAAGCCCTTTGTTCGAATGACCTCGTTCGAACGAGACTTCTAACGAGTTGACAGAATGGCCTTTTTGGCTTGATTTGATTTCTAGTATCCCGTAGACTTATTTAAATGGTGAGATAACTTTCCCTTATTAACTAGTGGGTATAGTTAGGAGATTGGGGTACATTGAGGAGTAAAATTTAGAATAGTGCCTTGAATCGGATGACACTTGTGGATTAGGACGCGAGTGACTAATCACGAAGTGAGGATAATTAATAACTTAGATACATATAAATCGGGGACTTGTGATTTGGATAACACTAAGTGTTGGTATAAGAACAAGAGGTATACCACTAATAAAATATTATAATATCTAAGATGTGAGAATGCTTAGTATTTGTAGTTATCTGTTTATGACATACCTACCGTACTTGCTATCATGGGAGGTTGGCGTTCGTTTAGGGCCATCTAATCTTTGCATGCCTACGGGGGGGGGGGGGGGGATTTAGATTGGTACCTCGATGACATAGGTCAGATAAGGGCTTATTGAGAAGTTAATAAGTCTGCTGATCATGGGAACGTAGGTATGTGCGTGACCCATGTGATGTGAACTATGTTCGCCTCCATTGTTTGTAATTGTTGTTAATGAAACGTTTCCTGAGAGATTCGGAATACGTGGTCCTCATGTACGTGATGTACCGGGATTTGATAGCAGAGTATGTGTGCACCGCAGCTTATTCTCGGGGTGCTAGTATTGTATATTTATGGTGAGAATAATATACTGTTGATTGAAATGAATTGTCGTGAATAATTGTGAGTATAAATAATAGCAACGGTTTGTAAAGTGAGAATGTAAGATTTCAAATAAATTGTAATGATAAGATGGGGAAACTGTGTAATTAGGTACAATATTCTATTAAATAGAAGATGGTGGGATTTGAATTGGATATCATATAGAAATGTTAGATTTAGCATTGGACTAGATAGATATGGGAGCAACTAAAACTGGGTACGGGGCGTTAGGAGTGCACAATTAGTTGAGAGGTGAGGAACTCATGTGAGTGCACACACTATCATGTACTTTATATTCACTGTTTAATGATATTAAACACTTACATATTTTTAAATTATTTTCACATTCGGGCTCTGACTCGTTTGCTTTCAAATCTATTTTTGTAAAAACCTTTTTAGGTGCCCAGCCACAAGGACACCATGCATAGGAGTTCTATTCAGGTGACGTGCTGTAGCTGCTGCGGAAGTTACAGGACCTTGACAGTAAATGCCTCCATTTCTGATCTTGACTCCATTATCAGTTTTTATCATTTATTGGGCATGTCGCCCATTCCTTTTAGAGACATCTTACTTATTCAGTTATTTCAGACTTTGAGTTGTAATTAATTTTAGTGATGCGGACTTTGTATTTATTTATTTCGGAATTCGGTTTGTTGTGAGGAGTTTTCCTCCAAACTCATTATTAATGGATGGTTATTTTATTGTGACTATATTGTTGGTTATGTTAACCTTTCGTAATTCATTTATTGCATGTTAATCGAATTTAATTAAAATGGACAACCTACTTTTTAAATACTAGGTGGTTATTAACATTAAAATGTTTTCGACAGTGATGCTATGAACTGAATCAACTTGGCATTTTGTATTAATTCAATAAAGGAGTAGTTACCCAGTATTTAATTAGTCGGGGTTCCACAGACGTATGGTCTGAGCAGTACGCAATGAGTGAAACAACTCTATTAGAAACGGTTATTAGATTTACTGAGGCAATTGTGGCCGTATTCGGTCCCGAGTATGGTAGGAATCCGACAACAGGCGATGTCACCAGGTTACTCGAACAAAATGCAAGCCGAGGATTTCCAGTAATGCTAGGGAGTATAGATTGCATGCATTGGTGGTGGAAAAACTTCCCCACAGCCTGGCACGCCTAATATAGTGGACAAAAATAATCTCCAACTATAATCCTAGAAGCGGTTTCCTCGTATGACCTATGGATTTGGAAATCGTTCTTTGGGGTTTCTGGATCTTGCAACGATATTAACATCTTGCACCGGCTTAACGTCTTTCGAGAATTATGCAATGGGACTGCACCTCTTGTTAATTATAATGTTAATGAAAATATATACAATTTGGGGTATTACCTTGCTGATGGCATATACCCTCCATACTCAACCATAGTTAAAACTTTTAGGAACCAATCTGGCCTATCACAAAAATAAAAATTATTTTGTAAGAAACAAGAATCGTGCAGGAAAGATGTCGAACGTGCTTTTGGTGTACTACAAGCACGATTCGCTTTCGTACGCGAACCTTGCAAATTATGGAATATGGCATCCTTAGCAACCATAATGAAATCTTGCATTATAATGCATAACATGATTATTCACGATGAACGTAGAGACTGTCCCTGGCAAAATGAATACGAACAAACTGATCCCACACCTGAAATACTACGGGGGAAAACTAATTTTTAAGCGGGATGCAAATTTTAGGGGTTCAACTAGACATCAAAAACTACGAGATGATTTGGTGGAGCACATATGGAACACCAGCGGTGATGACTTGGCGGATTAAGGATTATATAGTATATGTGTATTTGAGGGTTTCTATTCTCTTTATACATTCACTTTTTACATTGTCCTTTTATGGTGTGCATCAAAATTATATAATATATGTAATATTTCTTGTGTAATTATTTGGAATCGACTGCTTCAATTTAGCACACAATAATACAACAATGGCAACACATCTTAAAATGAAATAAAATTTATTAAATAACGGAAAATTGACATTACATTTATTAAATAACGGAAAATTAAACAGGCCACATACTAAACATACTAGTCACAATTGTTTGCACCAGACACACCGGAATCAGAATTTGACGAGCCGACAGTGTTTGCCATAAGCGCGACACTCGCAGCTTCCGTCATAGCTACCATATTTGAGAGGTCGGTGTACCTTTTCACATGGAATTACTGTTGTAGCTCGCTCATTTTGGCCATATCCAACTCCATAATGTATGACTGTTCTCGGCCTAGACGCACAAACTGATCTTGTTTTCTTATAATTTGATCAGCTCTTTTTATCTCAATGAAAGCATCCATTTGAGAATCAAATTTCATGGCCCGACTTTGCTTCCACTCTTGCTTACTTTTAAACATCTCGGTGAATTCTTTGCAATGTTTAAGGACCGTCGTATTACAATCAAGGCTACCTGAACGGGCACGTTGTTTCTCCCCCTTTCTGCCTGGGGGTCTGTATGGTACGTCACGTACACCCAGACTGTCCTCCGAGTCTAGAGGCGTAGGGTCGTCATTGCTGCACGCTGTGTTCTTCAAATCAAATTTCGGTAAGTCTTTCAAAATTTGGTAGCATTTATCAAACATGAATTATTTGCTCGTTTCGACGCGATATGCCCGGGGGGCTTTGTAATCGCGTCGAACTCGTTATTGCCGCTTCCTATATTATCTATTTGGTGAGACAGTTTCGAAATGTATATCATTACCCGGGACGAAATATGATTGTAGCATGTTGAAAGCATAGTCCTCGTACGTTGAATATAAATTTACAGCGTGTTGTTATATTCATTCATTACAGAATCCCAAAACGTTCGATGCGATATCGAGTTGCCTTCAATACCACGACTCGTATATTTAGCATATATGGTACATAATATTTCATTTTCGATAGGAGTCATATTTTTTTTTCTAGAAGTACTAGAATTAATGGGTTGAGATGAAGGCATATTGGTCGGTGATTAAAATATATAGGGAGAAAAAACGAATCACTCGAATATATTTGTGGAAAAAATTGGATTGGATGAGAGAGAAATGAGAAAATTCTTGGGCTGAATAGAAGTGGGTGGGATTTTAGGGGAAGGATGGATGCATTATATAGGAAAATAAGGATAACAGCCGTTTGTATTTACTGTGGTAAAATTGTTTCCTACGAACTTCTGAAGTTCGTAGGAATTGCTACGAACAACTAAAGTTCGTACCAATTCCTACGAACTTCAGAAGTTCGCAGGAACCATATACAAAATCTCCATCCCTTTTGTATATTTGCAAAACCTATGCAAACTCAACTGCATATTATCCACGTTTCGCCTCACCACTGTGATCCAACTAATTTGTATCAATTTGTAAACTTGCCTTTTCTGGTGTTGTTTTCCCCCACCATTGTACATGCTCTTAGAGGAAGAGGATCATGGCATGGGCGGATTTGAGTGGGGACGAGGGGGTGCGGAGGTTCCCTCTTAATTTTTCAAAAAAAAAATATCGAGAAAAAAGTCAAGGATGTTTTGTGTAAAAAAAAAAGTAAAAGATGATTTTTAGAGGCTTTTAAAACTTAAAGGGGAAGAAACGTAATAAAATTTGTTTCAACAATAAAACTAAGCTCGTTTACCTTAGTTAGCCGCTTCATTCTTAAAAAAACCCTGCTGCTCCGGTCCGGCCTCACCATACCTAGCTCCTCCGGTCCGGCCTACTGATGAGATTGCAACTCCAAGCTCCACTTAGGGTCCGTTTGATAGCCAACAAATTCCAAGGCAAATTCAGAAAAGTTGAGAAATTCTGGTCTTTTCCAGCTTTTAGGATGTTTGATAGCCTTAATTTGTCTTGAAATTTGTTTTCTATGTACAACACCCCGTAAGCACAATTTGCCACCCTAGGGTGAAATTCAATTCTTTGGGGGGGGGGGGGGGGGACAGGTTTTTATTTGCCACCTTTGGGTGACAAATCACTCAAAATCAATTTTTTATAACTCTATATATTTCATTAATATATAAATATATATTGTTAATAAATATATATATATACACTAGCGGAATGCCCGTGCCTGAAGGCACGGTGAAATTTTTTCAAAGATCGAAATGTGTACCCGTATCGACGGCACGGTGATAATTTGGTCCCGAACATTTCTGATTATAGCATACTCGTGCACATCCCAATGGCACTACTTGTCTCTATTCTAACACGCATGGTGTTTAAACCCATCAACACTAACTTTTGTCGAGAAAAACACATGTGGTGGAGAATCCCAACGGCACTAAGTTATACCAACAACACTACATTCTGACTATACCAACACGCGTGGTGCCAATTTTTAACCAACACTAATTTTTCTACATATCATTTCAATTTTATTGCTGAAAGGTTTCAGTTTATGCTCTTCTCATTTCAGTTTTTATTCCGATATAATTGCCTACGACACATGAGTTGGAAAGTTTACACGGAACAATTGCATGTTTATGTCATGCCCCGTGTCACACCAAAATAACATTTATGGTAGTAAGAAATTGGTTACAAAGGCTTCTGTACATTACCTAACCATGCAAACGACACATTTTTAGTCTATGTCGAAATAAATCGCTCATACTTGTGATGATTTTTTATAGGTATTTTTATAATACTTATTCATATGACAACTGGTGTTCAATTGGCTACTTCAAAAATACAAATTTAATTATATTAAAAATTACAAAAAATGATGTTAACAAAAATTAAAAACTAATATCAATAAATTACACATTTATTATTAAAGTGAAAGTTAAAAACCAATTAAATTTATATCGACTATTTCCAGGGTTATTACTACCTAATGTTTACAAATTATCACCTTCAATTTAAATATAAAACCCAACATAAGATACATTCAATATATACAAATACTATATCTTACCGCATTCCAAACTCTATAGTCCATACATGGATTAGATTGAACTTTTCTCTAACATTCACAACTCTATAGTCCATACATGGATTATAATATTCTACAATACCAAATCTTACAACCATAACAAAGCCGAACCAAGAAACTGTGATCTCTTCACACAATGATGATCAATATGGGCTGAATGATTTCCCAATTTCACGTGCTGCTTTTGATTTCCCTTATTTGACGAATGATCTGTAAGAAAAAGAGCAGCAAACAAATAACTAAAAGTTATAAAACAAAGAGTGTGAAATAGTTATTTTCCTAGAAAAGACATGAATAATATTATGAATCCTATAATAAAATAAGGATATTTTTACAGATAGATTAGTAAAGGATACTTGATAGGAAGACGGGAAAGAACTGTTGGTTTAGTGTCCAAGTTGATAGAGAGAGCTGGATTGAAAGTTTTAAGAGCTTGAGAAGAAATAGTTACAGAGCTAGATTAAAAGTTATAAGAGTTTGTGAATCAACTAACAAAAAATGCTCATTCAAAATAAAAAAAATAGTAACACAGTACACAACTTGATAGGAAGTCAGATCAGTTCAATGATTTTGAACAAAATGAAAACAAAAAAATGGTCTTAAACCTTAAACCCATCAAATTAAAAATATAATAAAGAAAATAGATCTTAAATATTTGAGATAGAAAGAGATAACCGGAAGAGTTAGATGTTACCTTCGTAAGGGATAATCTGCAAACAAATTAAAATCTAGCTACCGAACATTAGAGATATAAATAATACCCATCGAGAAACTCAAAAACTTTCCCTTTTCTCGCCAAGATGAAATAAGCTCTATTATATCCTTTCCCTGAACTTCTGATAAAAGAATCTTGATCCTATTGTCATCACCTTCACCTCCAACAAAACCGAGATTTTTCTTGATATTAGTGGCAGAAAGAGTGGTGTTTCCACCCAAATTGGCAAGCAAATAGGAAGCAATAACCTTCATCTATGCTCAAACGTATCTGCGATACAACGGGGGAGCAAATTAGCCTTGCAATTGCAATTGTAATACTCGTCATGCTTTTAATAGAAGGAATGAAGAGGGGATTTTTACCCATATTGGTCAATTGAATTGGACTGAAACTCATTGATGTCTTAAAGTTACCAAACTATTTGGAGGAAGCATAGGATTCTACTTAACATGGTTAAAAGTAAAGTATATAGTGCACTCAAAATGAATATGTCTCGCCTATGTTCAATGAATAGATTGAAAAATGAATAACCGAGGGAAAACTTTCAAACGACAATTTATAGGTTGTTGGTCATAGAAAAATAGAATCAAAAAAATATAGCCTGTAGTTATGTGAGCCAAACAAAACAACTAAAAGAGTACTGAGATAAAATAAAGGAAAGAATCAGGCGTTGCAGGCCACACACACATACACACACACACACACAGTGTCTAACAGTGGTAAACCTGAAAGAAACAGAAAAAAATCAGCAAATATACAAAAGAAAAAAGAAAAAAAACTTCCAATAAATTATGAACTCAACACTTTTAGGCGTTGTAGGTTACCTATCATCATTATGCCCAAGAAAAATGTGATGCATATCTAAGAAAAATGTAACACTTCTAAGAAAAATGTGATGCATACCTAACATCTAAAGATGGCAATGCCAATCAATACCATCTTTAACAGAAATAAAGTCGGGTACACCTGCAAATAACAATCCAAAAACAACCCAATATTAAGAGCTTTTTAATTAATTAAAAGCAGAGAATAATTATGTCACATTTATACACAGTAGATGGTGGTTCGTAAAATAAAAGCACAATCCATCCACTATGTAATTCAAAGTTTGACCTTGAACACGAACAGTTTAATTGAAAGAGAATACACTTTGTAATTGGAAAGGGCATACAGTGTGTAATTGAAAAGAGCATACGTGTAATTAAAAAGATCATACATTGCACAAACAGTGTATGCATCTAAATCAAAACCATAAATCGCTATACAGTTGTGAAACATCAAGATTGACTTGTACAAAGCCTACATGTACTACACAAATGAGTTAAGTTCACACTCTGTATCAACTCATGAACCATTCAGATTCATATAAATGACAATGAACATAGAGAGAACCTCTGTGAAGTTGACTCAGTCAAAGCGTACACATATTTAGTGAATTTTGAGGTAATATTAACGACGCCAAAAATACCATTTGATTTCAAGTGTTGTGAAGAGAAAACAATAACAATTGATTATCAGAATTTGAATACACATGTACAATATGGCATCTATCAATATGTGTATATTCCAAAGCATATTTAACATGTACAATATGTGCATCTATCAATATGGCCTAATTAGTATGTAACTCATAACTTAGAAAGAAATAACATCTGAACAAACTTACAAAGCATATTTAACTCACAATATTTCGTGTTTCCCTTTCTAGTAACTTCTACAACATTGGTCGGTTTCTTCACGCCATGTGCTGAAAAAAATACCGAAAATCATCAAATTACCACATATGTATATAAAAATAAATTATCCTAATATTTACAACCTCTAAAAAAATATTTATGTAACTTCATACATAACAGATCATAATAAAGGTCTATTTGCTATTCTAGCACACCCAAGCTTCCAATTTGTGGAGATATTTTATTCTCAACAGGTCCAAGCTCCCAAATATCTGAATGTAAATGTGTCTAGGAAAGAAATTTTATTAAATGTAATAAATATCTGAATGTAAATGCATCCAAGAGCCTCCCCATATCAAAGAAAAGTATTGGGTATGCGAATATTTATTTATCGAGTACAGGTATTGAGTTGGACAGCTAGTACACTCGAATGAACAATACCCAAACCACCTGCCAACTGCATTATTCTCACTTTTATTACTATCACCATCACCTTCATTGCGATTCGTGCCCTACATATTATATATCGGAGCAGCAAACCCTTTCGTACGCCTCATCCATAACATGGCAGCACCCTCTTTATTTTTGGTTCAGTCACGCAGCTGAGATGCTAAATCCCCTATCAATTCTGCAAAAAAAAAAAAACATTTCACCCTAAGATTATATATTGATGCAACAACTGATGATATGAGTCTTACGAAGGCACGTGTATGAGAATTCTTTGATTGAAAATAGGTTTATTGCAGCAGAAACTTCTCAATTTATGCGAATATATCGAAGCCGCGAAGTAGGTACATTATATATAACATCTGTTGGAACAACTATTATTGATATAGCTCGTGTCCTGTGGCTAATGATGAAACTCCAACCCCAAGTGATCCTATGCAATGGTCCCGGGACTTGTATGCCTCTCTGTGTAATTGCATTCCTTCTCAAGGTTTGGTAATTAGATGACCGTCTATTTTCTACGTCGAGAGCATAGCCAGAGTTAGAGTATACATCTCTATGTAATTGCGTGGCTCCTCTGCTCCTACATTAACCAATCAGAAGAACCAACTTATAATTGCTCTGCTCTTAGGTTACTGCAAAGAAATAGTTCACTTAGGATAATTAGAATTTGCTCTGCTCCTTTACACGACCCTTCATTGTAACTAAGTTACACCATGCTTATGGCTCTATAAAGTCAACACGTCCTAACACCCTGTAGACACAACATGTCTTATAATGAATTGATACTTAATGAATTAGTAGTCAATAACTAGTATACGGTTCTACCAAGTCAAAAGTATTATTTATGAATAAATCATCAGCTTATAATTGGTAGTCAGTAGTCAGCAACTTATAAATGTGGCAGTCAACAGATGAAAAATGGCGGTATGGGAATAAACAAAGCCTAAGCCTAAAATCACAAAAATTTAAAGATAATAATTACCTTAACAACGTTGATCAAAATAGTAGGAATGGGAGAAATCTAGAGTACAAAGAGAGATCGCGACAGGTCAATTTTTGGTGTCACCGGCGAGAGATCATCCTTTTCACTTGACTTATCCACATTTGTATCCATGTATAAAATTCCATTAAGGTTCAATGGCGAAACATGAATATCCTATGTCCCTTCCAATGGGATATCACATTTAGGTTATAATCACATTGGGATATCAAACCTCAACAACAATTAGTAAACATAAACAATAATGAAAGTGAAAGCTTTGATGTATACTCACGCCACGCGCTAGATGTATACATCAGAAAACTTTGACACAATCTATGAAAAATGTATTTTTATTGGCAACAAAGAGTGTTTATTTAAGTTTTTGTATGAGACTAACCCAACGAAGGAGGTTTTTGTCTCTTAGGGGGGCAATCATCTCTCATCTTTTAGCTTCGTTAGCTCTTTTGTAACCATAGTTCTTCGATAACTTGCCTGAATATGAAGCGATCTTGGCCATGCCTTTTTGACGATATTGTGGAAGATCTAGGTTGGGCAGTTTCTCAGTTTAGTTCTGTCAACTTTTCTTATGTTCAAAGTTGATGAAAAAGAATTATCACTACTCATTCAAAGCTTATAATCATGAGAAATAGAATCCAAAACAACTCTCCTCAAGAAAAAATAGGGCTATATTTAGAATTGATGATTAACACACAAATAGGGCTATATCAAACAAATATGGCTATATTTGGACCTTTTGTTATCCATGGTGATACCAAAAGAGAGTTTGAGACTTTACATCTATCTACGATGATGCTTAAAAGTCCCAACATAAGCTACCAAAAGAGACAGTTTAAGATTTTACATCTATCTCATATGCAAACTATATGAGTTGTCATTAAGGTGTTTACTCGGCTATCACAACATATGATTCGCAAAGAAGGCACACTTTGAAGCTTAAAATAAATATCATAGGCTTCTCATCACATAAGCTTTTGTAATGAAAAGAGTCCCTTTGCTGTTTACTAAGTGAACTGTCAAACTCTAAAGCATCACATAGGCTTTTCATCATTCAAGAAATTGCAAAACGTTCAAATACTTAATTACAAAAGATGATTATGCAGTAGAATTTTAAATTAGCATCAAAGTCAATGACATTCCCCACCAAGTATACGCAAAATACTTCTTTCATTATCCTTGGTAAAATTATTAGTGAACCGCTAAACGTGTTAAGTAATTGTTATGTAAAATTAATGAACACTAACTACAAATTTATAAAAATTTACACTATACAATTAGGGATAAATTATTACCAAGTCCGGTTATTGTTTTAAATATTGTCAAGGTACCACTACAGATAATGATTTTTCATCTCCTAAAACCCGTTAAGCTTTGTTGTTCATGTTACACCGTTATAAATTACATTATGTATCCCCCAACCACAATAGAAGTTTATACGATATTACCTCTAATTAAAAATCTCAATCTATCTTCATCTTTACGACCTATCAAGACGACATTACACTTTACACACCAATTCTCCAAAGGGCATTATACTTTACCCACCAACCTATCAAGACACCATTATACTTTACCCACTAACCTATCAAGACAACACTAAACTTAAATTTCATTTTCAACTTTTAATAATTTATTCCACTATGATACTAAGTCTTGTCAATGATCAATCACTTAATGGTAGAAGTAAATAATCACACAGCTTGTTCGATAGTGATATAAAAACCCAATGGATAAATGAGAAGAATTTTGAAGAAAACCCAAATCAAATATGAAAAGAAAATTTAATAAAAAACTAACGTGTGGGAGAAAGAACATGTTCGATAGTGATATAAAAAAATTATTAGATATGCAAAAAGGAAAAACAAATTAGATCTACAAAAAAGAAAAACAACATTTGATTTTTAAGAAAGAAAGTAATATTAACTGTACAAACAAAGGGTAATGACATGCCTTATAGCCCTGTAATACACTAAAAAATACAAAGAAAGTAGAGATAAAAAAATACAAAGAAATTAGAGACACAACAAAGGGTAATGACATGCCTTACGTGTTGTTCTCTTAGATTTTCCACCAAATTGTACCAACACCAAATTGTATAAACACCAAGTTAAGAACTCTTAACAAACACAATCAGTTGCCCAATTTTTAAAGCACCTGAGGGGCACCAAATTTGATGTTTACTTCTTAAGAGAGCGCAAAAATCAAGATCTATAAAAACTAATAACATGAAATCGAAATATCAAACAAACTTATAAACCCTATAATTGGACTAAAACATAAATACAAAAATACCTAGACCTTCGAAAACCTAGAATGAATAATAAAATTGAATATCCGCACCTGAAAGAAGATGGAGATCCGGTGAGAAAATAGTGGGGTTGAGTCCGAAGAGAGAGAGAGAATGAGAGGGTTGCATCCAAGTGGGTGTGTTGAACTGGTTTTTCAGAATGGCAGAGTGGGTGAATCGTAGTGTGTTACCAAAATGTCCAATTTTTAAATGAAAGTGTAAGTTTGATAGGTAGGAAAAGAGGGAGAAAACAAAAATATGAGGGGTAGGTATGTAAAAATAAGATATGTGGTATGATAATGTGGTGTGCAAATGGAAGAAATAATCTCAACCATTTATATGTGAGTGATGTGGCAAAATCTGGACCCCTAATTAACTTATCAACTTATGGAATAGTAAAAACCTTTTACTCCTTATTTTACATATATATATATTCGTATATTTTATATATTTTAGCACATATATGTATATTGCGTATATTTCGTATATTTATATATATTTCATATATTTATATATTTTGTACATTTATATAAATTATATAATTCATATATTTTAATATATATTTATATTTCGTATATATATTATATATATACTGAATATATATCATTTACAGAATATACACATATATTATATATATACTGAATATATATAATATATGTATATATTCTGTAAATAATATATATTTAGTATATTCAATATATAATATAATATAATATAACATAATATAATATAATATAATATATATTCATATATTCCATAAATAATATATTATATTTTCATAGATTTTGTACAAAAACATATATATTCGAATATATATACTATTAAATGTACAAAAACATATATATTATTAAATATACAAAATATATGAATATATATATATATATATATATATATATATATATATATATGAATGTATATGTATCCGAATATATATATTAATAATATATACAATATATATATATCCGAATATATATATTAATAATATATACAAAATATATTAATATATATATATCCGAACATATATATTTCGCAAATAATATATATATTAATAATATATACAAAATATATATATATATATATATATATATCCGAGTATATATATTTCGCAAATAATATAATATATATCTGAATATATATATATTAACAATATATACAAAATATATGAATATATAAATATATATATATATATATTCCATAAATAAAGTTTTCACATTTATATCTATTTTTCAACTTTTGCGTTTGATAGAAAATGTGGAAAATTGGTGATTTTCCATCTTGTATCAAACACACACATGTTGAAAAATATTCATTTTCTGTGAAATTATTTGTCCTAGAATCAAATGTCATGGAATCATTTGTATTTTCCCAGTTTTCTATCAAACGGACCCTTAGTCTCAGTCTTTGCACTTTTTTGATGTTGAGTTCAATTCTTTTTCTTTTCATTTTTTTAAATGCTATTCATTTAATTCATTTTTAAGGTTGTTAAAGTTTGTGTTGTTCATTCATTATCTCAAATCTGAACACTCAAGGATTGCAATTTTAATACTCATACTACATGTTCAGTTCAGAGTTGTGGCTGTTTTTTTTTTTTCCGAACTTTCCGATTTTCTTGATTTTCGATCTGATTTTTTTTCGAATTTGAAATGAAATTTTAATTTTTCGATTTTCGATTTTCAATTTTTTCGAAAAAAATCGGATCGGAAATAATTCTGAATTTTCGATTTGATTCTTTCGAAAATATGCCGATCCAATTTTTTCGAATTTTTTTCTATTTTTTCGGAATTATTTTACGATTTTTGATTTTTTCATTTTTTTTTCGATTTTTTTGAAAGTTTTTCATATCGGTTGGGAGAGGAAGAGGGCTCCAATATGTGCTCTATAAAAGGAGAGTATTCACCTAATTTCTACACAAATGAAAAAATGGGCCAAATCCTCATGTATTTACTTGTTAGGTTAAGCCATTTTTTTTGTTTCTTTAAAATGAGAATTTCGAGTAATAGAAAATCCATAATTTATTTTTTTGAAAATTTTGGATTTTTAATATATTTTGTGAATTTTTTATTTTTTTCGATTTTTACCGATTTTCCAATTTTTCCGAATTTGGATTTTTTTTAATTTTCTGAAAAATTGGATCGAAAATCGGAATAATTATTTTATTTCCAAAAAATCGGAATTTTTTTCGAAAAGGCATTTTCCCTTCCCCTTTTATTTTTCTTTAATGTTGTTAGCGTGCTTTATTTCATAGTTGAAGATAGAAGACTTCATTCGTTATAGTTACACATTTTCAGTGCTATTTTAGTTACACAATCAAGATAGAGTTCAATTCTCCTTTTTATGCTATTTTTAATGCCTTTTAATGTTTTTTTTCTAATATTTTTTTAATATTGTTAATTTTGTTCCTGTTTGAGACTTCACTAGGTTTTAGCCTTGTACGATGCGTTGGAGTTTTGTAGTTTTTGGTGTATAGGGTAGTATAATTAATTAATTAATTAATTAATTAATTAAATCAAATAAATTATGGACTTAAAAAATAAATAAAGCATTAATGTGAATGATTAACTCTAAAAACCATTTTTTTGAGGGAAAAAAACAGCACAAAAAATTATTCAAATCAATTAAAAAATTATGTTATTTATACATATATAAATACATAAGTGTGGTGAAAAAAATCACAACACAAATAATAATGAAAGAAAACAATCACCAAGAAAATAAGAACAATAAACAATCACAATCACAACACAAGAATTTACGTGGTTCGACAATTTGCCTACGTCCACGGAGAGGTCTACTATTTTTCTTATTAAGTAACTCTCGAGATAGTTTTGTGCTACATGCCCCTATGCCCGGGCCAGGGGTACAATATATATTCAGTTGAGAGAAAGAGAGAGAGTATCGGTAACCGACACGTTAAACCAGTATCCCTTGAATATCTCATCCGAGATTTTTGGGGATGGACTCGGTCATATCCTTCTACTCTAACCGTCATTCAGGACTCATAATTTGGACCGGATGCCTTTTATTATTCACTTGGGGTTGGCCGGCTACTTTTATGAGTCTGGTCGATAAAAAGGTACCCACAATTGTCCCTAAAAGTTTTTGGGCCACAATTTGGGCTCACAAATTTTAAATAACGTCTCTGGTCTTCCTCTGATGGCACTATTGTTATTTTTAGAAATGATAGGGGCATGAATCGCCATTTTGCAGTAAATTCTGGCGCCAAATCTTCTTCGACTGTCGTGCACTATCATTGAGGGGTTTAAAGTGAAGTGTTAGACGATTCACTTCGTCACTTCAACTTCTTGCTTTCTCTCACTTCCAAACCATCTTTTGCTCTCAAGTTTTCTTTTGCTGTCAAGCTTGTTCTTCATCGTTCAAAAGCTATTTCCTGTTCCTCATCCTCATTCACCTGTGGTTTCTCATCGTCTCAAGCTTAGTCTTTGCTTCGTAAGTCCTCAATCCTTTTCTCTTTCTGCATTTCTTTCCTTTGTACTGTAGTTAGGGTTTGTTCATGGCAAAAATATACAACAACTCTTTATCTGAATTTAGAAAATGCTACAATATCCCCAACTGGGTGGATATTGAATGTGCCCCCATTCCTCGTAACGTCCGGGATGTTGAGGATGGCCACTTGATTCATGTTCCTTTATTATCTCAGGGGGTTTAACCTTTCCCCCAAATCGTCTGTTCTTGCAATTCTTCCAATATTTCGATATAGTCATTGTCCAATGCTCTCTAAATCTCTGAAAGATCGTTAATGGTGTTCATAGGATAAACCAGCTTTATGGCACTAACTTAGGATGGTTCGATATAGTCCTAATTGTTGGGCGATCCACCCGAGCAGGATTTTGGAGCCAAACTACATTGGCAACCAACCTTAGTTGGTCGTATCACCTAAGGATCCCCTGTAGGTCTTTATTTATTGCCGGAGCAACCTAAGAAGCCAATTGTGTTTTGGGACAAAGGACTGAGGAGGGTTATTGCATGTCAACCCTCCTAATTATACTTTGAACAAGTTTAGCTAGGATAGTCCTAACCACCGTATTGCAAACGTGAGAGGTTAGTTCAAAAGATCCTTTGACTGAAGTAAGTTAATCTTACTGTAATCAAGGAATTCTATTATACTCATAATAAGAGTGGATCTTGTAACTTGGAAATGATGCATATAACAAAACATATTCGGGACAACCAATAGAATGTCAATGCCAATCGAGCTTTATTAATCGATGTCATAAGCAAAGAGCAACATTAGTATATAAAATAAAAATTTGCCTAAACTAATGGTGCATAGATAAAGAAATCTCGGAGTAGAATTTCTTCAGTTTAACTGCATTCCAAACCCTTGGTATCTCCCTCTCCTCCAGCATTTCCAAATGACAAGCTCCTTGTAAGTCATCCCTCACTACCTTAAAAGGTGCTTCCCAGTTTTCCATCATATGGTTTTACAACATTACCAAGGATTTTCCTCAGGACATAGTCTCCAACTTGAAATTTGCATGGATTGACTTTTTGGTTGTATTTTTTGGATAGTTGTTGCTGGTAAGATGCCAGTCTAACTAGAGACGATTCTCGTAATTCACCGACTAAGTCAAGTTCAGTGAGTAATGATTCATCATTGTGGCATTGGTCGACCAACTTAGACCTCATGGTAGGGAATCCAGCTTCTAGCGAAATAACTGCTTCCATCCCATATGTGATTGTAAAGGGTGTTTCCCCAGTTGCTCTTCTTGGGGTGGTACGATAAACCCACAGGATGTGGGGCAGTTCGTTTGCCCAATATCCTTTAGCTCATTCCAGTTATTTTTTTTATCCATCGATCACTGTTTTGTTAGAAGCCTCAGTTTGACCATTGCTCTGGGGGTATGCTACAGAGCTGGAGTAATGCCTTATTCCATGATCGTTATAAAAACTTTGGAAGGGGCCACTCTCGAACTGGGTCCCATTGTCAGTAATGATCGTTCTAGGTATGCCAAAGAAAGTAATGATATTTTTCCATATGAACCTCATCATGTTTGTGTCCCTCATGTTCGCCAGTAATTCTGCCTCTATCCACTTGGTGAAGTAGTCTGTGGCGACCAACAGATACTTTCGATTGCTTTTCACAGTAGGCAGAGGACCTACGATGTCCAAACCCCACAGGGAGAAGGACCATAGGTTGGTTAATGACTTTAGGTCACTGGCGGGCTGGTGGACTATGAGTGAATGTTTTTAGCATTTCTCGCACTTTCGAACGTAGACTCCAGTGTCTTTCTGCATGTATGGCCACCAATACCCTTTCTTCATTGCTCAAAAGGTTAGTAATCTTCCTCCTGCGTGACTTCAACAAATTCCCTCATGAAGTTCGTTCAGAATTTGCTCGACGTCTTGTGGATGAACGCACTGAAGGAAGGGACCGATGAAGGATCTCTTATACAACTTCCCATCAGGAGATAAGTGAAAGTGTAAGGACATAAATTTTCAATTGAGTCCTTTGTTGTTTTGGGTCAATTTAGGACAAAAATGTTTGAGTCATAGGATAGATTTCTTGACCATCCTTCAAGCCTATGACATACTAAAGTTGAAAACGTAGCGACCAAGAGTATAAAGCTTAATCAAATGCTGAGTTTGTTGTGCCTCATTTCTACGTCAACAACATGTGTTCCGTTTACTCCTAAGGTATGAATGCATTACATATTTATATAGGAGCTTGGAATAATTTGTATTGGGTGCAAGTTTTGTTTAAACTCTTGTTTATTTTATAAAGTTACTTTAAAACTTTAAAATAAAGTTTCTGGGTTAAAATTGAATTTTTATGCTTTCTGGATTTTCATTCGATATTGTCGTTCGAACGAGTGGATAGAGCCTCATGTTCATGATGAGGTTCGAATGAAAATCCTTACTTGATGAGGTTCGAAGGATTACCGGCTCTATCCACTTCGAATGAAAATCCTTCGAATGAAAATCCCTCATGTTCATATTTTTCCATATGAACCTCATCATGTTTGAACGAGAATATCGTTCAAATGAGGTTTGCCAACGACTTGCCTCTGGAACTTTGTTCGATATTGTCATTCGAACGAGAATGTCGTTCGAATGAGTTTGGCAACGAGATTTCCCATCAGGCCACTGGAACTTCGTTAGAAGGGTCGTTCGAATGAGACTTCGTTCGAACGAAAATCTCATTCAAATAAAAATCTCGTTCGAACGAGATTTCAGGCGGGAAATTTCTTTGGCAGTTTTGAGCAGTTTTTTCCATGTTTCCACTCACCTTTATCCACTAACGTTTGAACTGACTTAAGAGGTGCGGGAACCAAGTTTTTCAAGATAACTTTTTCATATTATTTCATCTCCTAGAGAGATCTTTGAGAGTTCAATTTTCAAGAAAAAGTTCATGGTTTTGAGTGTCTATTTTTCAAGAAAAATTCATTAAACACTCTTGTTTTCACCCATATTATTTATTCCAAGTTTCAATATATATATATCATTGCTTGGAGTGTTTGGCATCGAGTTTTACTCTACCGTTTGAAGAGTTCATTTGGGTTTCCTTCTACATCCCATAAAGAAGAAGTTCGGGTTTTTCTACGGCATTCTCACATGGTGAAAGGCACCATATGTGGTTGGTGGTGGTTCCTACAGCCTCATTAGTGGTTTCCAAGGTTTCGGTGGAGTCCGAGATTATCAGCTAGGCATAGGTAGTTACAAGAAGACGCTTCGGGGCTTGAAGGAGTCGAGTCGAGTGTTGTAAGTCATATTTCTTGTAATTGTAATTCCGTACTTAGTGGACTTAAGGCTAGGGCCGTCCGAGATTTTTTCTTGTTGTGGATTTTTCCTCGTACATCGCGGCGTAGTGGTTATTTATTTATTTTATCTTTTACAAAATCACCTAGAACACATGCTTAGGTAAAAAGATAAAATTTGGTTTAAATCACTACTTGTTTAATTTGGTGCTAACATGAATTTGGGTAAATGTTAATTTAATTCAAGTCATTAATTTTATTGGTTAAAATTGGTTGGCCTAATTTGGTAATATTGAAAATATGACTTAGGCAAATTTCTAGGACTTGGGTTAAATTGGTTTAAGTGAAAAATATATTTGTTGTCTAATTTAATTTCACTTTTAGTTTGTTTAATTTTAATTTGTAAAAGAAATTAAAATTTATTTTTAATTGAACCATCTCGCTTCCGCATCTCTTTTAAAGGAAATTGAAATTATCTTTTTGGATAAGATTTTTAAAATCGGGGGCCTCGTGTTACAACAAGTGGTATTAGAGCATTGATTGAGAAAAGCCTCATGCTTTCAAATTGGTATCAGAGCAGGATCGCTAAATTATTGCGTTTAAGATCCTTTTAAATATTTTTTGACTAAAATGAAATTCCCCCATTTTCAAAATTCCTATTTTCGATGGTTCTAATTATGCATATTGGAAAGCACGGATGAAATCAGCACTAAAATCTATCGACGAGAGGGTTTGGTTGTCCGTCGTTAACGGGTGGTCCCCACCTACACATTTAGTAGATAATGAGCGTGTTCCCAAACCCGTCGATAGATGGAGTGAGAATGAATTTAAACTATCTAATTTTAATTCCCGAGGTTTAAATGCCTTATTTAGCGCGGTCACACCGGATGAATTCCATTGTATTATGACGTGTGAAATCGCTAAAGAATCTTGGGATATTTTACAACTCACTCATGAAGGAACTAGTGTCGTTAAGGCTTCGAAACTCCAAAACCTCACCATTCAATTTGAAACCATCAAAATGAATGAAAAAGAAACGTTTTATGAATTTTATGCTAGACTTTCCGATATTGTTAATTCATCTTTTAATTTGGGAGAGAAAATACCCGACAACCGAGTAGTTAAGAAAATTTTAAGGTACTTACCCGATAGATTTATTCCTAAGGTGATCGTGTTAAATTGTTTACCATTTTTGGCCTCTACGAAATTAGAAGAGCTCATAGGTGATTTAAAAACCTATGAGCTAGACATATTTTCCTCTAAAACTGAAAAGAAAATAGATAAGGGTGTTGGTTTGAAAGCCCGTAAGGAGGAAAAATAAGTAGTAGAGGGTGAAAGTGATAGTGACTCCGAAAATATGGCTATATTTGCTAGAAAGTTTCGAAAATTTAACAAAGATAAATTTAAAAATGATTTTAAGAAATTTGAAAAATCTAGGCATGACAAAGCCGAGAAGATCCCTAAAACTTCTAATGAAAATGTAAATAGGGACGAGTCTGATAAGTTTTTTAGTTGTGAAGGGTATGGCCATAGGGCTTTTGAGTGCCCCACTAAACTAAAGAGAGATGGTAAGAAACCAATTTCTTTTAATGCAACCCTTAGTGACAGTGATAAGGAAGAGGGACCCAATTCCCCCATTGAGCGAAACTTTACCGCGTTCATTGCTAGTTATGTAAGTGATAGTGAGGAATCATCCAATGATGACATCGTATTACATAACACTTCCGAGGCCTTTGTTTGTGAAGCTATAAAAGATGATGGTAGTGAGAGTGGAGAAGAAAGAGAGAGTGAAAATGAAGAAGAGGTTGATGTGAGTAAACTTCAAAATGCTTTTCAAGAACTTTATGAAGAATCTATTAACTTAAAAAGAGCAAATTTTAAGTTAGAAGCAAGTTTAAGAGAACATGTCAAGGTCGTTGATGATAGTGTGTTGGTTGAAGACCTTAGGACACGTGAGAGAGCTCTTCGTGAGAAGATTGAATATTTAGAAGGCAAGAGAGATAAACTTAAAGGTTTAATGGAATCCTTGAAAAAGGAGCTTCTCACATTTGAAGAGCGCAATATTTGATTAGAGTCTAACATTTTAGATCTATAAAATAAATTTAAGACTCTAGTAAAGTCAAATTTGATTTGAAGTGTCGTTCCGAAAAACTAGATAAAATCTTAGGCACGGTCCAAATAAAAAATGACACTTGTGGTTAAGGCTTCGATACTTGTAATGAATCATCTCATAAAGTCAAAACCAATATTTTAGGAGAATCGCTTAGGAAAGCCTTTAGAGATCATTCCTTAGGTAAGTCTTTTCTCCGAGTCTTTAGGTGCTCTCATTGTGGTCGAAAAGGCCATCTTAGGAAATTTTGTTTTGATCTTAAACGAGGTCGTAGAAAATCCCAACGTAAGGCAACCGAGGTATCAAAGATTTCTACACCCCGAGATAGTCATTCGTCATTAGTTTGGGTTAGGATATCCGACTTGGTAGGTTTACAAGATAGGATTTTTGATTCTCATTTACTTTCATATGCTTCCTCCCTTGCGAAATCTAAAGGTTGAATGTGTTTGTTTTGTTTGCATACTTTAGCTTTTGTGCTTCATGCTATCACCCATGATAATTGTATGCTTGTTTAGTCATTTTCTAGTCTATGCTTCATGCTTAAACTCATGCTAGAATACTGATTTTTGTTTATCTTTTGTATTC
This sequence comes from Sambucus nigra, assembly GCA_949130495.1. Lineage (NCBI taxonomy): Eukaryota > Viridiplantae > Streptophyta > Magnoliopsida > Dipsacales > Adoxaceae > Sambucus > Sambucus nigra. The sequence goes on from OX422212.1 coordinate 377,333,927, forward strand.
TATTTCTTTCATTTTAGTTTCCATAAAATGAAAAATACAAAAACGTTTTTGTTTATCATTTGTGTTTCATTTCTTTTAGAACTTAGGCCTAATGGAAAATACAAATGATTTTTGTGTGTCTTTTGAGTAAATATTTTTGTTGTTTGGTTTAAAAAAAAATTCAAAAAACTCAAAAAGATTTTTTTGCGTGTATTTTAGTTTGACACGCTTTATGTGGCATATACTTGTGTTAGAATCCCTTATTTTATGCTTCCATGTGTCTAGAACTTTTGGTTTAGATTGTCAATCCTTATTATGTTCTTTACCATGCTTACATGGATTAGTTGGATTTTGTGTTGATATAATGGATTCTATTTTTATATGCCTCAATTCACACATGCACAAGCTCACTTGAAATTTTAACTTCATATGTATATTTGATCTTTGTGAGGTGTTCTCCTACTAATCTTGTCATCTACATATTGTGTGACCTAGGAGGACTAGTGCATGTCAAAATCCGTTGCACGTGATATTGGTGAGATATAAAAAATAATATGTATAAATGTGCACGGGGAAGGGCTCCGAAAGGAATGATTATCCTTCGCGAACAGTAAGCCACGATTTGTTTGGACCTAAAAGAAATACGTGGTCCAAAGGCCTAAAAGAATAATGGCATTAAAAGAAAATATTTTCCAAGGTCTATTTTTTTTAGTTGATCTACTCATTCAAAAGATTATACTCTATATGCTTAAATTGAGGGAGTTTGGATGGTATATCAACGGTTTGTACAATGTTCGTTTATCCTAGTTGTACTTTCAATGTCATGACTCTATTGGTTTGTAGAATCATAAATATGCTAGGCTTGTATGCATTGTGTTTGTTTGTTCATTGAGTTCAATCTATATTGTCACATGAGGTTGTATTCAAATGTGATGAAGTTTGCAATCAATTGACAACTCCGTGAACATGTTTTAAGTGATTGGGTCTAAATTTAATCGTTGCTAGTTTACACCCCAACACTTTCGTTTCCATATGACACATTTTTGCCATACGAGTGTGAAAAACTTGTTGTATTTTGTGTCATGTGTGTGTTTATATCTATATATATGTGCGTGTGCATCTTTGGTATATCTAGAGTATGTATATATATGATATTTTTATTTGGTCTTTTCCTTGCTTTCTAGTCCATCTATGCTTCTACTTCATGATTGATATCTATCTTGTTGCATTCTTTGTTGATATCACATGCTTAATACTTTATGTATCATATTGGTATCATTTTCTTGCATCTTAGTTGGTATCCTTATTCTTTATATGGATTAGTTATGCTTTTGTTGCCTATGTGCTTTCATGTTATTATCACTCTAAACTTCATCGTGTTTAAATTAGTTTATATCCTTTGTCTATTCCTGAACAAAAAGGGGGAGAATGATAGGGGGAGAAATGGTATCTTATCCTATTGTAATCGTATCTTAGTTTGGGAGATTTAACTTAGGGGGAGTCGCTATCTTCTTAGGTTAATCATAGTTGATAAAGGGGATAATTAACTTAGGGGGAGTATTTAATTTATATGCATCTAATATTCTTGATATTCCACATGCGTTTGATAGTTTGATTAACAGTGCATGCATTCTTCTAAGTGTCAACTTTCATCGTCGGTAAAGATATTAATACTTGGGTTGTTTGAGTCAAGCTATGTATTTTTTATTTTGGATGGGACATTTTTTTCTATGTCTAGTAGAGCTTTACAACCCTTTAGGATTTTTGTTGGTTTTTGTCCCGGAATAGCCAAAGGGAGAGATTTGTAAGTACACAAATTTCCAATTGAGTCCTTTGTTATTTTGGGTCAATTACGGACAAAAACGTTTGAGTCATATGATAGAGTTCTTGACCATCCTTCAAGCCTATGACATACTAAAGTTGAAAATGTAGCAGCCAAGAGTATAAAGCTTCATCAAATGCTGAGTTTGTTGTGCCTCATTTCTACGTCAACAACACGTGTTTCGTTTACTCCTAAGGTATGAATACATTACATATTGATATAGGAGCTTGGAACAATTTGTATTGGGTGTAAGTTTTATTTAAACTGTTGTTTATTTTCAAAAAGTTACGTTAAAACTTTAAAATAAAGTTTCTGGGCTAAAATCGAATTTTTATGCTTTCTTGATTTTCGTTCGATATTGTCGTTCAAACGAGTTTCTCGTTCGAACGAGAATATCGTTTGAATGAGGTTTGCCAACCACTTGCCTATGGAACTTCGTTCGATATTGTCATTCGAACGAGTTGGTTTGTTTGAACGAGAATGTCATTCGAACGAGATTTCCCATCAGGCCACTGAAACTTCGTTAGAAGGGTCGTTCGAACGAGACTTCGTTCGAACGAAAATCTCGTTCTAACGAGATTTCTGGCGGGAAATTTCTTTGGCAGTTTTGAGCAGTTTTTCTCATGTTTCTACTCACCTTTATCCACTAGCTTTTGAACATACTTAAGAGGTGCGGGAACCAACTTTTTCAAGATAACTTTTCATATTATTCCATCTGCTAGAGAGAGCTTTGAGAGTTCAATTTTCAGGAAAAAGTTCTTGTTTTTGAGTGTCTATTTTTCAAGAAAAATTCATTAAACACTCTTGTTTTCACCCATATTGTTTATTCCAAGTTTCAATATATATATCATTGCTTGGAGTGTTTGGCACCGGGTTTTACTCTACCGTTTGAAGAGTTCATTTGGGTTTCCTTCTACATCCCATAAAGAAGAAGTTTGGGTTTTGCTGCGGTATTCTCACATGGTGAAAGGCACTATGTGTGGTTGATGGTGGTTCCTACAGCCTCATTGGTGGTTTCTAAGATTCCGGTGAAGTCCGGGATTATCGGCTAGGTAGAGGTAGTTACAAAAAGACGCATCGGGGCTTGAAGGAGTCGAGTCGAGTGTTGTAAGTCATCTTACTTGTAATTGTAATTTCTTACTTAGTGGACTTAATGCTAGGTCCGTCCGAGGTTTTTTCCCGTTGTGGGGTTTTCCTCGTACATCGCAACATAGTGGTTATTTATTTATTTTATCTTTTAGAAAGTCACCTAGAACGTATGCTTAGGTAAAAAGTTAAAATTTGGTTTAAATCACTACTTGTTTAATTTGGTGCTAACATGAATTTGGGTAAATGTTAATTTGATTCAAGTCATTAATTTTATTGGTTAAAATTGGTTGGCCTAATTTGGTAATATTGAAAATATGACTTAGGCAAATTTCTAGGACTTGGGGTTAAATTGGTTTAAGTGAAAAATGTATTTGTTGTCTAATTTAATTTCACTTTGAGTTTGTTTAATTTTAATTTGTAAAAGAAATTAAAATTTGTTTTTAATTGAACCATCTCGCTTCCGCATCTCTTTTAAAGGAAATTAAAATTATCTTTTTGAATAAGATTTATAAAATCGGGGGCCTCGTGTTACAACAAGTGGTATTAGAGCATTGATTGAGAAAAGCCTCACGCTTTCAGAAAGCGAGCGGCTTTGACTCTTATCTGATGAGCCGACCTCTTGTCACGTGGCAGTATGTCACTTCGTAAGTAGTTTTCGATGGGGACCATCCATCCCAAGAGACTTTTCAATAGGGATAATCGTCTCGAGATTCAGTGGCTCTATAGTTTGATCAATATTGGGCTACGTGAGGAAATATATTTGGATCATTCTTCTCAAGTCAGAGTCTATTGCTAAACTTAGAGCTGCTAGAGCATCTGTATGGCTTCTCTGTCCTCTGGGGAACTACTAAACATCCACTTGAGTGAAGTTGGCTATTAGTCCTTTCACAACGGAGAGATAAACTTCCATCCTTTCATCCTTTGCATTAAAATCACTGTTTATCTGATTGGATACCGGTTGAGAGTCATCGAAGACTTGATGGTGTCTTGCCCCTAGCAATTGTGCTTTGCGTAGTCCGACGATCAGCGCCTCATATTCTTCTTCATTATTGGAGGCTTTAAATCCAAGTGTAATTCCCTGTTCGAGCAATGTATTTTCAAGAGTCACTAGTACGATACCGACTCTTGCCTCCCTTGAGTTGGAGGCTCCATTAAGGTATAAGGTCCAAACACTTGGTTCCTATAAGCTTTCCCTTAATCGACTTGTTTCTGGATAATCACAGTGCTGTTCTTCTGTGAACTCAGCGATGAAATGATCTAGGATTTTCCCCTTGACAGCTATTCTTGGTTAAAAGTGAATATCAAACCTTCCGAACTCGATCGACCACTTCGACAATCGGCTAGAGAGGCCTGCTTTCCCCAGAACAACTTTGAGGGGGTGCTAAGTAACTATGAAGATGTAGTGGGCCTCAAAATAATGCTTCAATTTCCTTGAGGCTATCACCAATATGTAAGCGAGATTCTCCAATGGCAGGTACCTCTGCTTGGCTTCCAAATGGGTCTTGCTGGTAGACTGGATGCTGGCTCCCATCTTTCTCACATACCAAGGCAGAGCTCATAGCATGGTCTGATACTACAAGGTAAAGATATAAAGGATCATTCTATTTAGGAATCACGAGCAAAGGGGGCCTGCTGAGATAGGCGTTCAGTTCTTCTAAGGCCCTCGAGAAATCCTCGTTCCATGTCACGCCCTTATTTCTTTTAACAACTGAAAGAACGGATGACACCGCTCTGAAGATTTAGAAATGAACCGATTGAGCAAGACGAGCATTCCCGTGAGCTTTCGTACATATCTTACTATTTAAGGGGGTTGAACTTTGTTGATGGCATCAATCTGGTCGGGATTTTCCTTTATTCCTCTCTCGCTGACCAAGTATCCAAGGAATTTTCCCGATTGGACACCGAAAGAACACTTACTTACGTTGAGTTTCATTAGGTATTTCCTAAGGATTTTTAAATTCCTTGCCACGTTAGAGAGGTGATCATCCTTGAGCTTGATCTTGATGAGCATGTCATAGATGTAAACCTCTATAGTATCCCCCATTTGATCTTTAAACATCTTCGTAACTAGCCGTTGATAGGTTCCTCCTGCATTCTTAAGGTCGAAATACATAACTTTATAACAATACAAACCAACAGTGGTTATGAGGGAGGTCTTATCTTCATCCATCACGTGAAGGGGGATTTGGTGGTATCCAGATTAAGCATCTAAAAAGATCATCCTCTCATATGTTGCTGTAGCATCAACTAGTTGATCAATCTTCGAAAGGGGGAAACTGTCTTTGGGGCAGGCCCTGTTGAGGTCGGTGAAGTCGATAGAAACTCTCCACTTTCCATTGCACTTTGGAACTACTACTGGATTGGATAACCATTTAGGGAACTGAACCTCCCGTATAGAACCTACATCTATTAGCCTTTCGACCTATTGCTCTACTACTTTAGGTTTCTTCGGGACTGTTCGGCGAGCCTTCTGTGTGACTGGCTTAAAGGCTACATGCAATCGATGACAAGCAATGCTTGAATTAACCCCAGGCATCTCATAGGGCTCCCATGCAAAAACATCCAAGTTACTGTGAAGAAGGGTGACTAGTTCTTTATTATCATGATTGGTCAAGGAGGTATCAATCAAAAACTTCTTTAAAGTTGAGCTACTCCCAACTGCGACTTCTTCTATGTCTTCAACGACCCTCTCAGAGGGAAGGAGCCTAGTTTCCTCCACCCCCGATCAACCATACCTTAGCTTCTATTTGGAGGGCACAAACCCCTCCTGGGATTCTTCCTTGCTTTTTGATTATTCTATTTTTTTTCTCTTATTTGGGGCGTATGGCCGCGATAAAACACTTCCTTGCTGTAGCCAGGTCTCCATGGATCTTAACTACTCCTCGATCAGTTACACACTTCCACTTCTAATGATAGGTCGATTGAATGACCTTCATTACATGAAGCCATCCCCTGCTGAGCATGGCTTGGTACGGTGATTTGATATCAACAACAAGAAACTCAATTATTTTTGAGATGTTTTCTGCCCTGACTGGCAGGACGATCTTTCCCAAAGGGACTGTGATCTTTCTCGCGAAGCCGACCAACGGAACAGTGGCTTCCTTAAGGTCAACTACACTCATCTTCAGCTTTCTGAACAATTCTAGGTACATTACTTCGAACGAGTTGCCTTGGTCGACGAGCGACCTGTCGATGTCCCATTTAGCTATCCCGAGTGTAATGACTAGTGCATCATGATGAGGGGTTCTCACCCCCACCAAATCTTCATCTGTGAACACAATATGCTTATTGTAATCGACGTCCTCCGGTCGTCGATACTTCCCTACATGAGTCTTGGCTGGGTCAATCTGAAAGGCCTGCATGACTGTAGTAATCTTCTTAACTTCCATCCGAGCTGTATTTCGTTGAATGTGTTTGAGGTCTGACGCCCCATGTATCACTGTGAATTCGTGGCTGATATCCTCCTCGAGGATATTATTGAGCCTCTGCTTGCCGTTTACTGCTGCTTTATCTGTCCTCTTTTCCACAAACTCATTAAGGTGACCATCTTGGGTCAACTCCTTGAGGTGAGACTTAAGGGCTTTACAATGCTCAGTCTTGTGACTGCCCTCCTTGTGGAATGCTCACCTTCATGCGTTATTCTGTTTAAAGGGTTTCCTCCCATCTTCTTTGGCCACTTAATAAATGGATAATCTTTGATCTTTGCAAGAATATTGTATATCAGCTCCTTAAAGATTTTGTTTATAGCCTGAAATGCCTTCGAGGCATCATTTTTGTTCCCGTACTTAGAACCATTTTTTCCCCATTCTTGTTCCCTTTCTTCTGTGGTTCATTTTTCTCGGCTCCTTTGCCAGCCTTCGCGTGACCATTATCCCCTGCATTAAGATGGTTCACATCCTCGACTTTGGCGTATTTTTCAATACGAGCCATAAAGTCATCGATGGTTGTGGCCTCCTTCTTAGTTAAGGACTGGTGTAGTAAGTAGGAGCTAGGCAAACCGATTTTGAAGGATTCTAGGCGAATTGTTCCAGAAATCCTCGACTTTTTTGAACACTTCCTAGTACCTCTTCGCGTAATTTTCGAGGTTTTCTTGTGGATTTTTCTTCATAGTAAGAAAAGCATCCATCCTCTTCGGATGGGAGGTGCTTGTTATGAAGCGCGCTGTAAATAGCTCGACTAGAGACTCAAAATTTTGGATGGACCTATGAGGTAGCTTCTCGAACCATTTCTTGGCCACATCGTGTAAGATCTATAGGAAGATTCGACACATGAGCGCATCGCTATTGTTTTATAGGGCCATGGCTAGCCTATATTGCCTAACATGGTCGATGGGGTCAGTCTTTCCATCGTAAATCTTGAACCTGGGAATCGTGAACTTCTTTAGAGCTTCTTCTTCTTCTTCTTCTTCTTCTTCTTCTTCTTCTTCTTCTTCTTCTTCTTCTTCTTCTTCTTCTTCTTCTTCTTCTATCGCCTTTGAAAAAGGGGACTTCATCTGAGTTTTGAGAGCTCGCCTGGCTCCCTTGTAGATTTGACACCACGATGAGTTGGGTGCTGGTCCATCTCTCTCCTGACCTAAATTCATATATCATCATTCTACCGACCAGTATTCCTGTATCGACGAGCTGGTTGCAATCGTTCAGAATGGTCATCACCTGACCCGTGTCTCTCAGTTATTTTTAAGCCACGTCTTGGGCTTCTTCCTCGGTTGCGAGACTTGCTCGCCTAAGGGCTAGGAGTATGGAAGTGGCGTCGCGTTATGTTTTGATCGAGTTCTTTCCAGTCTTTCCAGTCGCCTTTTTAGGTAAGCATTCTCATTCTCCCGTTGGCAAGTGGCCTCCTCCTACTCTTGGAGTCTGGCCTTGTAGGCATCAATTAACCTAAAAATCTGCGTGGAACCAGGTGGCCCTTGACTTTCTTCGGAGACTTGCCTATCCTGGCTAAGTATTGAATTTGAATGACGAATTTCAGGTCTTACCCTTGGAGGGTTAGGCTGCTGTTGGATGTCTCCTGCTTGAGGGATGTTACTACTGTGATGAGACATCACTGGTTCTTATTGATGAAGGTTTTTCTTAGGAATAACAATCGTTTCTCACAGACGGCGCCAATTATGGTGATAAAAATCACAACACAAATTATAATAAAAGAAAACAATCACCAATAAAATAAGAACAATAAACAATCATAATCACAATACAAGAATTTACGTGGTTCGGTAACTTGCCTCCGTCCACAGAGAGGTCTACTGTTTTTCTTATTAAGTAACTCTCGAGATAGTTTTGTGCTACATGCCCCGGGCCAGGGGTACAATATATATTCAGTTGAGAGAGAGAAAGTGTTGGTAACAAACATGTTAACCCAGTATCCCTTGAATATCTCATCCGAGATTTTTGGGGATGGACTCGGTCATAACCTTTTACTCTAACCGTCATTCAAGACTCATAATTTGCTTGGCCTTGGCTATCTACTTTTATGAGTCTGGTCGACAAAAGGGTACCCACAATAAGTTTGCAAGTTTTTCTTCATAATAGAAGAAATTAGAATAATATATGGGTTTGTCTAATTAAGATAATGTAACTCACCATATTTTTGCGAGATTGAGAAATATTTTTCAAAAAATAGATGAACAATTGTATTGGGTATTACCCCCTAAAACTTGAAAAGAGAGCAATGAGACAGAGAGGTGGAAATTTAATAAATTTACATTATAAATTTGAGAGAGAATTGATGAAATATTCCCCATGGTTCCGTTAGACTAAAATACATTAAAGAAAGAATGAGAAAGATACAGACAAAACTCATTAAAAATTCAAAACATAAAAAATTTGTTGAAGTGATCTTGTGGTGTGTGATATCTTAACCTTTGATTTGGAGAGAAGCCTTCTCAATTAAGAATTGTGAGGACCGAAATCCCAACATCATTCTCTCTCTATCTATCCCAACCTTTCAACCCGTTAACAACAACTCTGCTTTCTATCAAAATCGAAGACATACAGAAAAAATTTCTAACTAAATCAGTAGAAACCAACCCAAAACTTACCAAGGTCTTCGTAATATATATGTTATGGGGACCTAATAATCTTGGCCCAAGAGAGTAGTCGACCAACCCAACATGGAAGGTGGACTGTTCGGCCCAAATCAGTTATTCATTAAAGAGTCATGTGTTAACATGCACTAAAATATATTGGGGTATACTCAAATTGGTTACCAATAATCTCAGAGGAGATATTTAGGGACACCACGAGTTATTTACGATCTCATTGAGCTACTTGTACAACTCAATCTCTTATTTTACACATCTATAAATTGTAAACCTTAGTCCGGGTCAATGGGATGTAACCTCAAGCATTAAGAGACACTAATAAGAACACAGATCCGTGAACGTAGGCAAGTTGCTGAACCATGTATATCGATGATGTGTTTGTGTGATCTTTACTTTCTACCCTTATAATTATTTTCGTGGATCTCTGTTGTGATATTTATTGTACTCACAATTGGACCTGTCTGTGGGAAATGATTTCTTTTCCTATGAAAACATTCATCAATAGAAAGCTCGTAATGTCTCACCACATCAGGAACATTCCTCAGGTCGAATATATGTGTAGGATGACCTAATCCCACCTAGGGCCAGGTAAGAGATTTACCAGCAACCAAATCCCAGGTTTCGGCAAGAAAGGTAGCCTTATAAAGAAATCTAAGGACCACCTAGGTCTACCCATATTTTTAGGTTGGTTAATGCTTATGAAGCTAGGTTTTAAGAACAAGCGAAGGCTATACGCCTCCAACGGAAGAAATGGTTGCCTGCAAAGGCGACTTGAAAGGATGGACACAAATCTCCATAAAGATACCAAGAAGCATCGTGATAGGACTCCTAGTCCTCAAGCGAGCATTACTTGCAATCGAGGGAGGATCTCCAAGCACGAACAAGACAAATTTGAACGTGACAGCTCAAAGCGTGCCAAATTGAAATGTGTCCCATTAGAGAGGCGCCACATAAGGAATGATCGTCAAGATGATTACATCCAAATTTTGGTTCATAGAGAGACAGACCAATATCTATCCCAGCGAGGAGCTAGGTTTATTAGGGACCTATCCAGAATATCTATCAACACCTAAATAAAATTCCCCTTATCAAGGGAGATTGAAAAAGAGGAACCCCCAAAAACGTTTGCCATTCTCAGGTTCAAGATTTATGACGGGAAGATAGACCCCACAGACCACGTTCGACAGTATAGGTAGGCGATGACCCTGTGGAGCTAGAATGATGCTTTGATGTGTCTAATTTTCCTTTCTAGCCTACAGGACATAACACATAAGTGGTTCGAGAAGCTACCCCATAGGTTGGTTAAGACCTTCAAGGCCCTGGTAGGGGCCTTTTTGCCCGCTTCATAACAAGTAACTCTCACCCTAAGAGGATGGATTCACTGCTCATAATGAAGAAATATCCACAAGAGAGACTTCGCAACTATGCCAAGAGGTACTGAGAGGTCTTCAATGAGGTGGAGGACTGCTTGGAGCAAGTTTCTTTGGCATCCTTTAAGATTGGTCTGTTGACAACATCTTTGCTCCACTAGTCCCCGATAAAGAAAGAAACAAGCAACATCGATGACCTTATGGCCCGTATTGAGAAATACACTAAGGTTAAGGACATGGTTCACTCTAGTGCAGGGGATAACGGTCGAGAAAATGTAAATAAAAGAGGAGATAATAGTGACAATCCAAAGAATAGGGAGCAAAAATAGGGGTAAGAATGGCTATAAGAATGGGAGTAAGGCTGATCCTTCAAAGGCGTTCTAAGATGTTAACATAGTCTTAAAATAACTAATCTGTAATATCTTGAGAAAGATCAAGTATCAACCGTTCGTTAAATGTCCTAAGAAGATGGGTGAACACCTAACAAAGAGGAATAACGCGCTGAGATGTGCATTCCATAAAGATGGCGGTCACAGGATTGAGAAGTGCAAGGCTTTGAAGTCACACCTAGAAGAGTTGTCCCAAGATGGGTATCTTAATGAATACGTTGAAAAGAAAGATGTCAAGGTTGCCACTAATGATGACCAGAAACTAATGTCCTTAATAATAATGTGGGATAGGAGTTCGCGATAATCCATGGACCATTCGATGACCTAAAACAGATATAAGGAAACATTATTCGATGGAGATAAAGAAGGTCACCACTGTCATGGAGGCATTCCAGAATGACCTTGTAAAAAGCCAAGCTGGCAAGTGCCAATGACCAGAGGACATCGATTACACCAAACACATCATCTTCACCGAAGAGGATTTGATCGGAGTGAGGACTTCACATCACAATGAACTCGTGATAACCCTCAGGATTACAAATTGGGATGTCGACAAGATGCTGGTGGATTAAAGAAGCTCATCAGAAGTGATGTACCTAAAGCTATTCCACAAGCTAAAGCTTAACCTAACCGACCTGAACGAGACCATAGTTCCATTGGTTGGCTTCGCAGGGAGAATTATAATGCCATTGGGAAAGATAGTCCTTTCGATTAGGGTAGGATCCCCATATCATGCCATTTTAGGAAGAGGCTAATTGCACGCCATGAGGCCGTACCATCTACCTACCACTAGAAACTGAAGTGTATTACTGATCGGGGCATAGTCCAGATCCGTGGTGACTAGGCCACTGCAAGAAAGTGCATTATTATGGCCATCCTCCCAAGGAAGGAAAATAAAAAATAACCAAAGGATGCTCCAGAGGAAGCCTAGGAGGAGGCTAAACCCTCTAAATAACAACTACAGTATGGACGACCAGGGGTGGAGGAGACCAGGATCCACCCCGTTGACAGGGTTGTTAAAATACTAGAGGAAGTTGGAGTTGATGACAACTTGGAAAAGAGAAAGTTTTTGATCGGAACCTCACTCGTTGATCCCAAAAATAAAGAGTTGATTTCCTTCTTGGGAAGTAATCTGGATATTTTTTCTTGGGAGCCATATGATTTGCATGGGATTGATCCTGACGTAGCCTGACATCATTTTCATGTTGACCCAACCTTCAAGACGATCAATCAGAAGGCTTGTTTAAGTGCCCCCGAGAAGGCTAAAGTGGTGGAAAATGATGTAGGAAATCATTTGGATGAAGTTCAGTTATCCAAGTGGTTATCTTACCCAATGGTGGTATGGAAAAGCAATGATAGTTAGAGGGTTTGTGTTTTCTTCACAAACCTCAATAAGGCCTGCCCCAAGGACAACTTCCCACTACCTAAGAATGATCAGTTGGTTGACACTACGGTAACACACGAAAGGATGAGTTTTGTGTACGCCTATTCAGGGTACCATCAAATTCCTTTGTTCGACCTCGACTAGGATAAAATATCCTTTATAACCCGGTTGGGTTATACTATTACAAGGTCATGCCATTTGGCCTAAAGAATGTAGGGGCAACTTATTAGAGGTTGGTCACGAAGATGTTCAAGTGGCCGATGGGAGACACAATAGAGGTTTACATCGATGACATGTTAGTCAAAATCAAGAACAAAGACAACCACCTCACATACTTAGCTAGAATATTTGAGATTCTCAGGAAGTACCAGGTGAAACATAATGCAAGTAAGTGTTAATTTGGTGTCCAGCCAGGTAAATTTCTGGGCTATCTAGTCAGGAAAAGAGGAATTGAGGCCAATCCAGATCGGATTGACTCTGTCACCAAGGTTCAGCCTCCATTGACATTGCAATATGTTTAAAAGCTTACTGGTATGCTCACAACACTCAACCACTTCATCTCCAAGTCCTCGGAATGCTGTTAAAAATTCTTTCAGCTCCCAAAGAAAGATAAAGGCCTCATATGGAATGATGAATGCTCAAGAGATTTTGAGGAGATCAAGTCTTACCTCAGAAAACCAGCCTTATTAGTGATCCCTGGCACTGGAGATCCTCTATATTTTTATCTTGCTGTATCAAACCATATTGTCAGCTCGACTTTGGTATACGAGAATAAAGGTGGATAATACCCCATCTATTACGTTAACAAGACACTTCTGAATGCAGAACAACTCTACTTACCCCTAAAAAATATTGCCTATTCATTGGTGGTTGCCTCAAGGAAGCTGAAACACTACTTCTAAGCTCACTCAATAACAGTGATCACTTTATATCCCCTCAAAGATATTCTTCAGAAAGTCGACCTCTCTAGATGACTCTCAAAGTGGTCGGTCGAGCTTGAGAGGTTCGATATCCACTTTCAACCAGATCAACAATTAAGGGACACTCAAATGATTTTATTACCGAGTTTACGGGGGACCAGTCTATCGATAAATAAGAAATAGAGAAATCGACAGACGAGGAAGAACAGTTTAAGGACTGGAACCTATACGCTGATGTTGCCTCCAATTATAAGGAGGCAGGAGTAAGAATCGTCCTCGTCAAACCAGAAGACACTGTCATCGAATAAGGAATCGGTCTTGGATTTGAACCCTCCAACAATAAAGATAAATATAAAACACTGATCATTGTCTTGCGCAAAGCCCAAATGCTAAGGGAAAGGTGCCTCAACGTATTTGGCGACTCCAAACTGGTCTCTAAGTAAGTGAGTGGAAATTTCAATGTAAAAGATGACAGGATGGCAGCCCACCTTACCGTAGTAAGAGAACTGATGGAAGGATTCAAGAAAATTGATGTTCAACAGTTCCCCCTAGGGCAGACCGGTCACACTGATGCCTTATGAGCCATAAGCTCAGCAGTGGACTTCGACCTTAAAATAACTATCCAGATAGAGTTTTTCGCCCATCCAAGCATTGACCCGATTGTGGTCATCGATCAAGTCCTCCTCACAAAGATGAACCCTAGTTAGATAATCCCTTCATTGCCTATCTCCGAATTGACATGCTACCTAATGACAAGAGATTGACTCATCAAGTAAGCGTGAAAGTAACCCGTTTTTACCTTTCCCCAGGATGAAAGCTCTACAAGAGATCATTCATAGGCCCTTACCTTCAATGTGTCCACCCGCATGACACCAAGCAATTTCTCAGTGAGCTTCATGATGGTATTTATGGAAACCGCCCAAGAGGGAGGTCATTGGCCTTTAGAGCAATTAAGGAAGGATACTGGTGTCCTTATATGCAAAGCAATGCAAGTATCTATGTTCACAGATGCGAAAAGTGCCAAAAATTATCTCCTATGGTCCACCAGCCATTTAGTGACCTAAAAGTTTTAATAAGTCCCTGGCCATTCACGCAATGATGACTAGATATTATGGGACCACTACCTACTGCACCTAAAAATTGCAAGTATCTTCTGGTCGACACATACTACTTCACTAAGTGGGTAGAGGCAGAACCACTAACAAACATTTGTGACATCGCTAGGACAAGGTTAATTTGGAAGAGCATCATGACATGCTTTGGGGTACCAAGAATATCATCACTGATAATGGCACACAATTTGAAAGTTTCTTCTTTCAAGGTTTCTGTGATGAGCATGGAATCAAGCACCACTTCAATTCTGTGGCATATCCCCAAAGCAACGATCAGACAAAAGTTTCTAATAAAACCATTCTCGATGGCCTAAAGAAGAGGCTAGAAAGAGCAAAGGGTGTCTGGGTGGACAAGCTCCCCTATTTTCTATGGGCCTATCGCACTACTCCTAGGAGACCAATTGGAGAAACACCATTCATGATTGCCTATGGAATGGAAGCTATTATCCCACTGGAAGTATGTCTCCCTAGCATGTGAACCACCTTGGTCGAGTAAGACCTAAACGATGATGCATTACGCACCGAACTTGACTTAGCAGATGAGAGCAAAGAGAATATACCATGATCAAACTGGCTTCCCAGCAACAACAACTGACCAAGAAGTATAATAAAAATTTAAATTTGAGGAAATTCCAAGTGTGGGACTATGTCCTAAGGAAAGTCCTCAGCAATGTCATAAAGCCATCAGATGGAAAGCTAGGACCAAACTAGGAAGGACCATTTAAGGTAATCAGGGATGACCTTCAAGGAGCAGATCACTTGGAAACGCTGGAGGGTAGGGAGATACCAAGAGCGTGGAACACAACCAATCTCAAGAATTTATACTTCTAATCTTCTTTATCTTTTATCAACAAATTTAGTTTGTGAAAATTTTGTTTTCAAACTTATGTCACTTACAAGTTATTAGTCAATGAATAAAGGCCAAATTGGCCTTCACATTTTGATCTTATATATTGGTTGCTTCAATTTTCTTGTTATGAATCTCAGTATTATATATCCTTTCCAAATGATAACTTCCTCAATCACAAGAAGAGACTACTTTTGGTCGTAGAAAGATGATTAAATTGTCTTAACCAAAGAACCTCCTCGTGCTTAACAAAACTCTTGTGGATTAAAATAACTTACTCGACTTATTTCAATCAAAGGATATCATTATGCCGAGCAGGGTTCACAGTTATTACAACAAGTTATTAAATTATTTCAATTGCTAAAACCCTCAAGTCTTTGTCACAAACACAATAGATCTCATGAGTTACCCCAACAATAATAAAAGCCTACAGGGGATCCTTAGGCAAAAAAAGCCAACTTAGATTGGTCACCAACTGTGTTAGTCACTTAAAACCTGATCAGGAGGGTTGCTCATCAACTAGGTACATTCTTGTCATCATCTCACCTAAGCCTAAGGGAGTGTGACGACACGACCTAAAAGGTAAGGCAAATGGAATGATACTGCTAAGGCATATTGGACTGGGAGAATATTCAAACACAGGTTAGCAAAGTCATTTAGTTGGTAGAGGCCCAAAATGGTTAACATTTATTCTTGAATTATTTAGTCAATTAAGAATCCCAAAATGATGAACCTTAAATACTAACTTATTTAATTGGCAAGAAGCCTAAAATGATCAAAAGTACTATGTGGTCGGCAAAGGTTCTAGGTGGTCAGTAAATGTTTACTCTTTCCAGTTAGCAATGAAAACACAAATACAATCATTGACTTATGTTTAGTCAACACATGCTCAAAATATGAAACAAGTTAATAATTTAAAACTTCATATATTGAAGAAAATTTGAAAGTACAATTACAAGAAGACAAAATATACAAAGGCCAAACAAATAGCTAGACCAACTATGGATGGAAAGTAAGATAATATGCTATGCTTGCTCTTCGTCCATTATCGGGATTAAGAGCGAACACCTCCTCATGATCTTTAAGTTAATGGTTTAGGAGCTGGTCCAGAATGGCATTGATGGGAATCCATTTGTCATCCTTTGAGAAGGGTTATGATGATAACCAATGCAGTCAACCTGATACTTATACCATAGGTCTGATTCCCCAAGAGTCTTGACTTTCCTAAGGGAAGTCAACCACCCATGCTTAGACACACATCCTCAACCTCCTTTAGCCTCGCTGGTGTATCAGACTGGCCCTCATCATAATTAGCCACCCATGCTTCTAGAGGTTCATTCTGAATAAATTTCTCAGCTTCGTAATGTCTCTTTAGAGTCCGATTGTAATAACATATTCCCTTTGAACATCCCCTTTCAGCTCAGTGTCCTCCTTCCTCATAGCATCATTACCTTGAAGAACTTCACCCACTTGGCTCATGTCATTATTCTCTATAAGATTAAACCTCAATCTATTCATCTCCTCTTGAACTAAAGAGTCAATCTTCTCCATAACATAAAGATCATCCTTCAACTTAGCAACCAACACAGACTAATCCTTGTATTATGCAGTCCTCGTCTCAAGGATTTATAAATCTTTATGAATGCCTTGCGAGCTAGGCTGCTAATATATGGTCCCAGAATCTTCCCCAACTTTGAGGTATGGGGGATGTAGTACTCATCAGGCTACACACAACACAACATATATAAACACAATTAAACTTCAACATAAATGAAAAGGGCATAACACATCTATTAAAGAAAAATTCCTTTTTATAAGCTAATAGAGGGAGGCCAAAGTACAATTCAACCAAGAGAAAAAGGAAATTACAAGGCATAGAAAAATAAAAAGGAAAAGTCCTAAGATAAGAGGCTCTATTCCTTCACCTTCTCTGAGCTGTCTATTGGCTTCCCCTTCTCAACAACATTCCTTTCTTGGCCGACAGCCATACCGACCTAAGTAAATTCATCTTTAGCATGGTCGATAGGTCGACCAAAGGGAAGATTTTCTTCTTCAAGAGGTTGGGTCTAGGAGAGAAGCTTGAATAGTTCAGAATCAGAGGTAACTCCCGCTTCCCACAGTGCTTGGTCCCATCCTTTTTTGAAGGACACTTTCTTAGCGTAGCCTATTTGGAGTTCAGCATCATTGTTGGTCACATTCCATCCTTCGGTGTAACTACCATCCCTCTTACCCAGGAGATCCTCCTCTAACTTTTAAACCTTCTAGGTCAGGTTCTTATTTTTTTAGAAAGATTCTCCTTCTCAATGACCACTAGGTTCTTGGACGCCTGGATATCGATGTAGGCCTTTATCGAGCTCTCCGTTTTTTGCTCCCAAGTAGCCGAGCATTTTCTAAGTCTTTTTAATACTTCTTCAGGGCAATTTTCAAGTCCTGGTTATTTTTGGATTGGTCGGCGTGACCATTCAAGAGAGTAGTGACATCAACAAAGAACTTCACAAAATAAAAAGAGCTAAGTTAACAGAAAGAAGACAAATGTAGAAAGGAAGAGACAAGAGAATAAAGAGAAAGAAGCACTAGAGCAAGTCCCTGGGTAGACTTGAGTGCAAGTTGAGACGACCCCGGCCGCGAGGAACGCTCATGGCCGGCCGTATTGTGTCCCCCTTTATTAGGTTATGGGAAAGGATGGGGGTGTTGGCCACACTCGACCGCTCAATAATAGTAGTAAAGAAGGGCATAACGGGGGCCTTTAAGGCTAACCTCTGATTGGACTCTTCCTTTTTCTTCTCTTCTCTTCTCTCTCTCTCTCCCCCTCTCTTTCTCCTCTTATCTTCTTCTTCTCCCCTTGACTACTAGGATGGAAACACTAGCTCGTGGGGAGTCACCCTTATTTCTTTTCAAAGATTTTATTTGATCAGACAACACATCTTGATCCTCGTCCTCAACATTGAGCACACTCCTCTTTACAGGGGTGCCATGTCCTCTTTCTTCTTCTTCTTCTTCTTCTTCTTCTTCTTCTTCTTCTTCTTCTTCTTCTTCTTCTTCTTCTTCTTCTTCTTCTTCTTCTTCTTCTTCTTCTTCTTCTTCTTCTTCTAACATAATTAGTTGAGAGGGCCCTAGTTTAGGGATCTTTAAGTCAGGGTCTTTGTCAACAGCTCGTGCAATGAAACTTTTGGTTGTGTTCTTCTACTCTTAACAAATAGGCTACAGAGCAAAGGTTCTCTCCATATGGAAGCCTCTCTTGAACTCTCCAAGCATTGAGGAGATCAACAACATTCACCTCACTCAAGTCAGGCTCCTGGTTTTTAAGAGACCTATGTGATCCTCCCCAAAATAAAAAATTCATGGGCCTTGGTACCTTTTGCCTTTAGGGAGGGGAGGGTATTGCCAATTCCTGGCAATAAAACCATGAACCCAGTAATCCTTATGAGAGTCAGGAAGATTCACAACCAAAACCCTATCTTCCCTTCTTGTCTTCAAGTACATAATGATGTCATTGGTCCGCGACCGGACATAATAATAGCAGATCTTAACAAGACCTAAATTAGCCCCATGCAACATATTTATCCTATGAACCCCATTTATAATCTTCCAGACATTAGGGGAACACTGAGCGGGGACGGCATGAAAATATTTGAAAAACCTTAGGAAAAGAGGGTTTGGGGGAAGTGTCAAACCCCCTATGTGTTCAAGAAGGTATGAATCTAGTGCCCCACTTCAATGTCACGAACTTCTTGGGGGGGGGGGGGGGGGCACAATCGATTTCCACCCAATCAGGAATGTTATGAGCTTTCTTAAATTCTACTATCGACTTGTTATCTAATATCGCCATGGATGATAAAAAATAAAAAAACACTAGAAAGAGAAGATAAATAATCGAAGAAGTGAAAGCAACGAGGAGGTGAGAAGAACTTACATGAATCAATGGAAGCTCTGAATACGAAAGATTGAAGAATTATACACTGGAAGTTTCGTGGACGAAGAAGTGTTTGAGTGATAGCAGTCGAAGGTGATGTATCCCTATTTGAACTTCGAGCCAATAATGGAGCACAGGAACCAAGAAAGATATTGGCGCTTTAAATACCTGCTCGAACCATGATATCCATGCTTCTTCAACAAAATCCCAAATTTTTAATAGTGTTTGAACTCGAACAAGAGTGCCCTTTTAAATTCACAAGAATTGCAAAATGTCCACTCTAGTTTTAAAGACAAGTTTTAGGCCATGGGCCATAAAATTAATTAATATTTGTTG
This sequence comes from Sambucus nigra, assembly GCA_949130495.1. Taxonomy (NCBI): domain Eukaryota; kingdom Viridiplantae; phylum Streptophyta; class Magnoliopsida; order Dipsacales; family Adoxaceae; genus Sambucus; species Sambucus nigra. The sequence continues at coordinate 377,353,128 of OX422212.1, forward strand.
GCCTAAATGTGTAACACCCTATATTTCTGATTATTTGAATTTAATTAATTCAATACTTAATTAGTTTTATTTTAAATTACGCGAGAGAAGTAATTTAATTGAATTGAGTAAGAATGTGCTTACTACATATTAAGTTACTAAGTGAATAGTAAATAATGTATGGAAATTATTACGCATAATAGCGAGTGATATTGGCATAATTAGAATTTTCTCAAGCGGAAGTCGCGTGTAGACTAATTTGGGGTCGAGATGGAATAATTATGTATAGTGACTTGGATAATGATTTCGAGATCACAGTTGATTCCAAAAGGGTTGAAATAGTCTGAATAGTATACTTGGGGGTATTGTTTGGATCCCGGGGCATTTTTAGACAAAACCGGGGCCGTATAAGGGTAATTTAGTCTTTCGGTAGCCTAGGGTAGAAGGAGCTACGAATTTCCCAACCTTATATCAGATGTTAGATAGAAGGGTCTAGAGTTAAGAGTGTTGAAAAGGAAGGGAAACCTTTAGAGAGGAAAAGGAAAGAGTCCTTGGAGTTTTTGAAGAGATTCTTGGAGCTTTTCATCTCAATCTTGCAGCACAAACAACCTAGGAATGAGGATTAAAAGAGAAGACAATCAAATCCATCACCAAGCTACGAAATCAGACCCTAATGATAAAAGGCAAGTGTTTATATAAAAGTTATTTGAAGTTATTGTTTCATCATATCTTGATTAAAGTAATAATTCTTGGAAGAAAAGAATAATCTAAACACATGTTTGGGTAACAATTGCATGTATAAAGATTTGATATCAGTAGAGGATAATAATTAGAGATTTTGTATTATTATCCATGAATTAATTTGGGTTTTTGATGAATAATGGTGGAAGAACATAAAACCTAGGGTTTTGAGGATTTGATGTTTAAATCCTTTCTTGATTAAAAATGATAAGGCTTTGATGTTGTATTTACGTTAGAAATCATCCTACTGCATATAGAAATGGTTAGGGACAATTGGTTTCAAATTTGGTGAAGAAATATGTAAGTTATGTGGGTGTTAATGGTGAAAAATGCACTTGTGTAAGGAAGAAAATGAATGTAGAAAAACGAATCGATTTGGCCCAAAGGCGAATCGATTCGGAAGGCGAATCGATTCGGTTTCCTAAAAAAACATGAGAATTTCCCTTTTAAGCATAAAACTCCTAAATTGTTGCCTGGAAAATTTTTAGGACATTGTTAGAATATAATGAGGGATCTATTATATTGCAGTAGGCCATGATAGGGTTATGGGAATTAAGTCTTATCGAGAGAATTAAGATGATGATTAAATGGGATTGAACGTTAATGTAATTAATTCGCGAGAATGATAATATGATTACGGGAAAGCGTTAGTGAGCTTATGGAATGAAACAGTTGGGTAAGAAAGATTTAGCTACTGAAATAAAACAAGGGGTAACTAGGATCCTTAGAGTAGAGAACAATACTCCATTAAATGCGATAGTGAGAAAAATCGTAAATTAAATGTACGGTGAGTATTAGAGTGGTATATATACTAGGTACAAATGATGATAATTAGGTTGTGTGAATATCTACTGAATATATATAAGTTGTGTGTGTACCTATTATATGATTAATGATATATGTTAACATACCTACGCTACCTGCTATCACAGGGTTCCCGTGCAATGGGCGATCCCACCGTGCCAAATCCAAGGAGGTCTGAATTTGTGCCCCAGAGCATAAAACTTAGGGCGGCTCATTATGTGTTGGGTATTAGCGTGTTCGATATGTCGTTTGGGTACGTTAAGTATGTGGGTAGCCCAAAGGCTTAGAACTATGTTCGCCTCCACTGCTTGTTATTTGATTTTGGGTTCAAGAAGATGTATCGAACCATTTGTCCCTATTTAGTACGAGAGGTACTTGGACTGATAATAGAGTATGCCCATGTTTCACCGTGGTCCTTTTGAGAGACGCCGTAATGATATTTATTAGTAAGATAAATATATGTGTACCAATGTGAATATTCTACTTTCGTGTGACAGTAAACAGTTAGATAGTGTATATCTAAAGATTGAATTAAGTAATGACACTTTATTAATTGAATAATGAGAATATAAGTGAAATGGCAAATTCAACTCCTATAATGTATGAGAAACATTAACCAACGGGTGAAGTAATGTATGGGTAGTATGGGAATAGAGACGTGTTCATATTCAGAAATACTTAAGTTTAGTTAGCTTGGGTAGAATAGTTAGGTGGGCTAAGTAGAAACTTTAGGCGTGCACAATAGTTGAGAGGTGAGGAAACTCAAGCGAGTGTACGTGATCCTAACATGTGTAATCAATAAATGATTTTAAATTGTGATAAATACTTGCTAAATATTTTCAAAATATTTTGGGTTCTAACCCTTGCTATAAAATCTTTTCCTACCTTTTAGGTGTCTAGCCATAGGGACGCCAGTCTTGATGATTCCTTACATGGACGGATAGCTGCAGCGCTGTGGAGTTTTGTATAGTTTTGATTAGATGCATCTAGCATTTTATTCTTAGTGTATGAGTTTATTCCAGTACTTCAGTTTTGGCATGTTGACCTCATTTAAGACTTTATTCATTTAGTTTTTCAGTTTCAGACTTGTATTCAGATATTCATATAAGTTGGAATCATTATTTAGTTTGACATTTTTAGCCGATGGTTTATCCGGCAAGACTTTATTTGTTTATTTACTTGGGATGTTTTGGGACTCTAGTATTGTGTGAATGTTATAATTCCGTTTTTTCATATATTGTTATTTATCTGGTTAATGCAAGATAAAATTTGGCACCGTCTTAATTAACTAATAGATGATTAGTAATTAATTTGGTTTTCGACAGTGATGCTAAGAATGACCCATTTTGTAAATCCTGTTTTAATTTAATAAAGTCCTGATCACCCGGTATTTAATTAGGCGTGGTGTCACAAAATGTTCAACCTAACAATTTTTGGGGCAATTGTGGGGCCTAATTATATTGATCTAAGAGAGTAGCTGACCAGTCTAACATGGAAGGGTGGATTTCCAGGCCTAAATCAACTATTCGTTAGACTTGTGTGTTTAGCATGTACTGAAATAAGTAGGGATATATTCAAATTGGTTACCAACAATCTCAGAGGAGATATTCAGGGTCACCACGAGTTATCCATGATCTCATCGAGTTACTTGTACAACTCAATCTATTATTTTGCACATCTATAAATTGTAAACCCTGGCCCTTGGCAATATGATGTAACCTCTAGCATTGAGATACACTAATAAGAACATAGTAACCTCTCCATGAATGTAGGCAAGTTATCGAACCATGTGTATCGTTGTTGTGTGCATGTGATATTTACTTTCTGCACTTATTATTATTTTCATGGATATCTATTATGATACTTCTTGTACTCTCTCTCTCTCTCACACACACACACACACACACACACACACATATACACACATACACATGTGTGTGTGTACATGAAAAAAAACCCAGATCAACTACCCAAACAAAATTACATTAACACAACCCTGTATTTGTAAATTTTAAAAAACCCATTCCTTTTTGTTGATACCAAAAATTTGTAATACCCCGTAATTTTGTTACTATTTAAAAAGGCATTTATTTGGAATTAATTATATAATTAAGAATTAATTCGAATTTAATTATTACTAGAGAATATAGTAATATATGATATATGTTAAATATTACTTAAGTGAATCAAATTAATACGAAGTTATGACTTTACTTCGTGAATAGTGAATACGACAATTAGGGTGAATAAGTCAGACGCATGTGAATAGTAGTGTCCGGATTAGATTTATATAAAATAAAAGAGGAATATTGTTATGTCATCCAAATGGTCATTTTGACTGCGCCAAAGTGTTCAGAAGTATCTTTATAGTAAAAAAAGTCTACTCGGACGTTTGTATAGGGTCTCGGGGTACTTTGGTGCCGAATAGTCACCCTGGAGGGGTAATATGGACATTTCAATTGGGAGGTGAATAGTGTATACGAATTTGGGAGGTTAGTTATAAGTTTAAGGGGTTGATATTATTCATTTCATTCCACAAACATAGAGAGAAAGAAATTGAGAGAGAGTGAGGAGTCTCTGGGGAAAAGGAAGAGCCTTTGTGGGTACATCAAGAGCCAAAGTTCACCACCACCAACCACCACCGGAAGTTGGCCGGAGAAGGGAGAACCACCAGTGGACATTCATACCCAAAGGATCAGATCTTCAGTAGAGACAAGTGATTTGATGATTGCAATCTAGTTTGTATAATGTCCATGTTAGGATAAGTAGGAATGAGGAGAAATTACATGTTTTGAACATAAACTAGTAAATGTTAATTCATTTCTGGAAAGTAGAAATATGTAGGATTAATCTCATGTCGTTGGTAGACATTAATCCACGAAATAAACGTCAGATGTTAGAGGAATTCAGAAAGTTATAAGTTTGTTCTTGAGGAAACATATATTTTTACTTTTCTGAAAATATGAAATATATACACTTTAATCCAATCCCTTGATGATTCTAGGTTGTTCAGAATAGTAGGAATCATTTAGATGTGTTTCTATATGATGTGGTAGGAATTATAAGGACTTTAGGACGTTAAAATAGAGATTTGAATGATCAAAAGTTATGAAACCCATCGGAACAAAATTGCAAAATCTGGGCTGATAACTGGGCGATCGTTCGATCGACCCATGAAGCTCGATCGATCGACCTTCTCAGAATTAATGAACTTGTTTCTTTTTAATCCTTGTTTAATCCCAAAACTTTTAGAAAATTTTAGTGATTATTATTTGAATATAATGGCATTTTTGGAAGGGCAGTAGACCATAGCTAAAACCCGAAATTATGTTATTATGTTTGGGATTTAAATTGGAGAGAATTACGATAATTAATCGAATGAATTGCGGTGGTTAAATTCATGTTTTGGGTTATGAATCGTTTTTATGGAGATTAAGGATAGGACCAGTAGCGTGGGGATCTTTTTAATCACCTGGAAAATCCTAAGTTCATATGTGAATAAACCTAAGTAAAGGAATGTATGGTTATGAGGGAATATATTTTATCGAATAAAATTCTAATTATAGATGAGATTAATTCGCAATAATTCAAGGAGTATAATGGCATGGACCAGTAGGGTATGAGTGAGTTTCTTTCTGAATTTATATCAAGGAAAACGTATATAATCTTTGAGTAATGAGATAGGCTTGGGAATAATAAATTAAGGAGTAAAGTCATAATATTTAATACGTAGGAATTGAGAGATGAATAATACTACGTATGGGAATTATATTATGGTTGTGTGAATACCTTGTTGATATTATATATAGGTCGATGAATACCTATAGTATAGGTTATTATATGTATGACATACCTATGCTACATGATATCGGGGTGGAGGTTTCGCGTTGTGTACGGTCTTATCCTGTGCACCCAATTTGCAAAGATTTTAGATTCATACCCTGAGCATAGGACCTTGGACACATGCTATCGGTGTATATTATAGTTTCGACGATTGAATGGGAACGTAAGTATGTGCGTGACCCATTTGGCTGGGGAGTATGCTCGCCTCCAACATATATGTGTTATGTTATTTAGGATTCGGGGAAGACACCGAACCATTTGTCCTTTAGACAATGAGAATTGTGACTGGACATGATAGCAGAGTATGCATGCACCGCAGCTGTGTTTGGGAGGTGCTATTTTAGTATATATGATAGGGTGAATTTATATGTATTGTTATTCAATCTACGGTGTGATATTGTAGTTGATTGTGAATAGAAGAAATTGAATTTAATTAAGTAAAAGAATAATTAATTCTAAGGCTTGGAGATTCATATTAAAGGGAATAAAATGTGAATAATTATAATACGTATGGTATGGGACATGCGGGGTTATTATATGGGATAGAATCGTGTTGTGGAAACTTGTTAAAAGGAAGTTACTCAGATACGCACTTTAGATGAGATGTGAGAATATCAAGTGAGAGACTGGAATCTAACATGTACATAATAAATGCTTTATTACACTTGTTAAACACTTGCTATTTTAAAATCATTTACAGTTGGGCTCTAACCCATTTCCTTGCATATTCTCTTCTTTACTATATCTATATTAATAGGTGCCCAACATCAGGGACGTGCAACTTAGGATATGGATGTTTGATCGTGAGTTGCTGTTCCTGGAGATGAAGACTTGTTTAGATGCTTCGTTTCTTTGATTACTATGTCTTAGTACTTTCCTTATTTAGGTCATGTTGCCCAGGATTCTAGTTATGTCATTTACCTTTTCAGATATTGTATTGGGTTTATGTTGGTACTTTCATTTCAGTTTGTTGGATTGGTGTTGGATGTTTTAAACTGGGAAATTTTTGTCCAGTTACATTAAATCTTGTTATTCATTATTCAGTTGTGTTATGAGATTTCTCTATGGTGTGGTAATGGTTTTAAATTGGTATCAATTATGGAAAATGTTTTCAACACTTAACTTAGTTAAGTATTGGGTGAGTTATTTTAAAAAGAAAAATGTTTTTGACAGTGATGCTGATATAGAACCAACTGTATAGTCTATTTAATTTAATAAAGGAGTTGCTACTTGATATTTAATTAGGCGGGGTGTTATAGGTGGTATCAGAGCATCAGGTTCTGGAGTCTTTAGGATCTGTGCGACTTATTTATTCTTTCTTCTTAGCGATCTTTAATATATAGCCCTATCATTAGGATTGTTGAGAATCATATTTATGCTTTTACGACTTCAGCTATTTATGTAGTTTTTTTTAAATGATGATTTGATGTATCTCGTTTCAGATGCCTCTACAACGTGCATAAAGAGCCCCAGGTGACGCGCAGCCAGCACCACAGCCCGCTCCAGCACAGGGCACTGTGAATGTGGCAGAAGTTGCTTCCATTGTTGCTCAAGTAGTAAATGATGCCTTGGTGGCTACCCACTGCTTGAGAAAGAGTTAGGGAGGCCTTCCAAAAGGCACATCCACCAGAGTTCAAAGGGGGATCCGACATCGTAACTGCTAGCCAATGGAAGAAAGACATCCAATGACATCTGTGAATATATGAATGTACTGAGGTTCAGAAACAAATGCTAGATACGTTCAAGTTGGTTGGTGTAGCTCTACAGTGGTGGGAGTCCACTACTATAGCAGAGGAGAGGGATATTTTGCCTATTCAGGACTTCTGGGTGCGGTTCGAGTGCAAATACTTTCCTTCTGTAGTTCAGACTAAGATGTGGAGGAAACTTTTAGACCTCACCCAGGAAGGGAAATCAGTCACTGAATATGAAGAAAAATTTACTATGCTGACCAATTTGGTACCAGGAGAGGTACCTACTGAGGAGAAGAAGATTTAACTGTTCATGGATGGTCTTACTTGGAGGATTCGCCAGCATCTGTTGGGAAACCTTTCCTTATAGACCTATAGTGATGTATTGAATGTTGCCTTACTTCACTGCCAGGACCATCGCCTTCATGTTAAAGGGAGTAAAAGGGGAGCTGAGTCCAGTCAGTAGGGCCCTGCTGGAGGAAATAATGGCAGTGGATCATCTCTAGCTCAGGGACAGCCGAGCCGAAATAGGGTGATCAAAATTCGCAACCAGGGGATTATACGAAACGTTTGAGATCGGGAGGATTTCGTTATGGGCAGGGTGGTAATAGGTAAGGCCACCAGGGCCAACAACACAATTAACAGGGCCATCAGGGCCAAGGCAGAGGTGGAAATAGTCAACAAGAGCATGGCCAACAGGGTCGTAATGGGGGACAATTTGCAGGTAGATGTTTCATATGTGGCAAAACTGGTCACAAGAAATAGGACTGCCCAGATAAGGGTAAGATGCCCCAACAACAGGGTGCGCAATGAGAGCCTCAAAGGCCTATGTTTCTAGCTGCTCTTCTAGCACCGGCCCAAATGCCATCCTTACCATCCATTCCAGTAGCTCCGCCATAACAGGGGCAACAACTGTATGGACGTGTGTACAACGTTTAGCAAGCGACAATTCAGCAACCACCACTAGTGATTGAGGGTATATTTTATATTTCTGGAGTTATGGGACGTATTTTATTTGATACGGGATCATCACATTCTTTCATATCCACTAGTTTTTCTCGAGCCACAGGGCGTTAGTCACAGCCAACAGTACTATTACTTATGTAGATTCACCTATGGGTCATGACACGCCTATTTTGTTTATATGCCGTAGTGTGAGTAGAGAGATTGAGAGTTTGATTTTACCAGCTGATATGCTTGTATTAGAGATGTCCTAATACGATCCTATTATTAGGATGGACTAGCTAGTCACTTAAAGATCCACGATCGATTTTTTTGGTAGGAGTATTATGTTCGCTATGCCTAGTCAGGAGATGTTCATTTTAGCGATGCCTCGGCCCGAGGGAGGATCGTCCATTCATTTATATTACATAGAGGAGGAGACCTCTATGGGAGTTGTAATTTCCCTTGATTCAATTCTAGTTGTTAGAGAATTCATCGATGTATTTTAGGATATACCTGGATTACCGCCTAGTAGGGAAATTGAGTTTATGATTGACTTAGCACCGGGCACTCAACCTATAGCTCGTGATCCCTACCATATGGCTCCTGTAGAGATGAGAGAATTGAGGGATCAAATCGAGCAGTTATTGGGATAGGGTTTCATCCGTAGGATTACCTCACCTTGGGGTGACCCAGTTCTGTTTGTAAAGAAGAGGGATGGATCCTTACGGCTGTGTGTTAATTATTGGGAGCTTAATAAAGTCACGATTCAGAATAAATACCCTTTATCCCGCATCGATGACTTATTTGATCAGTTGAGAGGTGCAACTTACTTCTCAAAGGCAGACTTGAGATCTGGTTATCACTAATTAAGAATCAGAGAACTAGATGTATCGAAGACTACTTTTCTGACTCGATATGGATCTTACGAGTTCCAAGTTTTACTGTTCGGGTTGACCAATGCGTCGGCTGTATTTGTGGAATTGATGAACCAAGTATTTAGAGAGTTCCTAGTTCAGTTTTTGTCATTATCTTCATAGATGACATCCTAGTTTACTCTAATACAAAAGAGGAGCACACCGAGCATTTGCGAAAGGTCCTATAGACACTACGTGAGTATCAATTGTATGCCAAGTATGATAAGTGTGGGTTTTGGCTTCGAGAGGTTCAATTCCTAGGGCATGTAGTGTCAGAAAGAGATATTTCAGTTGATCCTTGAAAAGTATCAGCGGTGAGCGATGAGGGAGTGGGGATAACCCATGACACCAATGGAGGTAAGAAGTTCCTTGGGATTAGCTAGCTACTACAGATGGTTTATCAGAGGCTTTTCAAAGATTATGGGACAGATGATAAATCTAACCCGTAAGGGCGTACCAATTGTTTGGGATGATGCCTGTCAGTTATCATTTGATAAACTGAAGGATAAGTTGACTTCTGCTCCGGTTTTAGCACTGCCCAGGCCAGGAGTAGAGTACCTAGTGTACACTGATGCATCGTTACAGGGACTCGGTAGGGTGTTACAGCAAGAAGAGAAGGCTATAGCTTATGACTCTGTAAAGCTTAAGCCTCATGAGAAGAACTAACCTACCCACGACTTAGAGCTTGAAGCGATTGTATTTACCCTTCGGATGTGGAGACACTATTTATTGGGTGAAAAGTTTCGCTTATTTACGGACGACAAGTCACTATAGTATATGTTCACTCAGAGAGAGTTAAACATGTGGAAGTGCAGGTGGATTGAATTTGTGAAGGACTATTAGTTTGAGATTCATTATCACCCGGGAAAGGTTAATGTGGTAGCCGATGCTTTGAGTCATAGACCTGAAGGTGAACTAGCCTCGGTGTGGAAGGAAAAATAGAAGGAACTAGGCCATCAGGATGCAGTTGCTAGATCATTTATGTCTATTATGACCATTACTCCTCAGATTATGACGAGGGTAGTACAGGCCCAGGCAGCTGATCCATTCTGTCAGGAGAAAATTCGATAACTTTTAGCCGAAGGAGTAGAGTCTTACTCAGTGAGCTCAGCGGGTGGCTTGTGCTTTAATGGTAGATGGATTGTTCCAAAAGGGGAAGAGTTACAGCACGCGGTGATGTCTGAGTCGCATGGTTCCAAATTTGCGGTACATACCGGTGGGGACAAAATGTACCAAGATATGCGACGGCAGTATTGGTGGAGCAGAATGAAGAAAGATATTGAGGAGTTTGTCTCTAGATGTGCAACGTGCCAATTAGTTAAAGTGGACCATCAAAAGCCAACAGTGTTTCTTCAGCCGTTAGAGATTCCGATGTGGAAATGGGAGAGCATTTCCATGGATTTTATCACCGGACTACCTACCACTCAGAGAGGTCACGATTCTATATGGGTGATTGTGGATCGGTTGACTAAGGTAGCTCACTTCTTTCCAGTACGAATTGATTATGCTACAGGGCAATATGCATAGCTCTTTACAGTCGAGATAGTAAAGTTACATGGAGTTCCGCTTAATATTTTGTCCGATCGGGACAAGATCTCTATTTTCTGATTTTGGAAAAGTTTTCACGAGGCCATGGGTACTGAAGTACGGTTGAGTATAGCCTATCACCCGCAGACATATGGTCAGACAGAATGCACTAACCAGATGCTAGAGGATATGTTGCGCATGTGTATCTTGGATTTTGGAGGGAGTTGGGAACAATATCTTCCTTGGGTGGAATTTGCGTATAAAAATTCCTATCAGTTCACTATTGGTATGGCCCCATTCGAGGCATTATTTGGAAGACCTTGTCGCTCTCCTTCATGTTGGTTAGAAGTGGGGGACAATAAGCTACTTGGACCGAAAGTGATTCAGGATATGTGCCAGGATTGAAATGATAAGAAGTCGCATTCGTGTAGCACAAGATAGATAGGAAAGCTACGCTGATGCTAAGAGGTTCTTCAGGGAGCTTAGCGTCGGGGACCAGGTAATTTTACGAGTATCTTCGATGAAGGGGATAATGAGATTTAGGAAGAAGGGGAAATTGGTACCAAGATATGTGGGACCATTTCCTATCGTAGAGAGAGTGGGACCAGTAGCATACATAATTGGGCTGTCGGAACACCTGCATCGTATACACGACGTGTTCCACATTTCTTCATTGCGATGGTATCTTCAAGATGAGTTAGCTCACACTCATATTTCATTGGAGGAAGTGGAATTACAACCAAATAGTTCTTATGAGGAGTGACCAGTAATGATCTTAGACCACGCTGAGAAACGCTTGAGGTCGAAGGTAGTTCTGCTTATACGTGTCCAGTGGGCACACCATAATGTGGACGAATTTACCTGGGAGTGTGAGGACGATATGCATGATCATTATCTAGAGTTATTTGTACCAGGTAGGATTTTATTTTCCAAATTTCGGGATGAAATTCCGTTATTATTGGGGAAGTATGTAATACCCCATAATTTTGTGACTATTTAAAAAGGCATTTATTCAGAATTAATTATATAATTAAGAATTAAGTCGGATTTAATTATTACTTGAGAATATAGTAATATGTGATATATGTTAAATATTACTTAAGTGAATTAAAGTAATATGAGGTTATGACTTTACTTTGCGAATAGTGAACACGGCAATTTCGGTGAATAAGTTAGACGCATGTGAATAGTAGTTTTGGGACTGGATTTATATAAAATAAAAGAGGAATATTGTTATGTCATCCAAATGGTCGTTTTGACTACGCCAAAATGTTCAGAAGTTTCTTTATAGTAAAAAAAGTCTACTCGAACATTTGTATAGGGTCTCGGGGCACTTTGGAGATGAATAGTCACCCCAGAGAGGTAATATGGACATTTCAATTGGGAGGTGAACAGTGTACACGAACTTGGAAGGTTAGTTATAAGTTTAAGGGGTTAAGATTATTCATTTCATTCCACAAACTTAGAGAGAAAGAACTTGAGAGAGAGTGAGGAGTCTCTGGGTAAAAGGAAGAGCCTTTGTGGGTACACCAAGAGCCGAAGGTCACCACCACCAACCACCACCGGAAGTTGGCCAGAGAAGGGAGAACCACTAGTGGACATTCATCCCCAAAGGATAAGATCTTTAGTAGAGGCAAGTGATTTGATAATTGCAATCTAGTTTGTATAATGTCCATGTTAGGATAATTAGGAATGAGGAGAAATTACACGTTTTGAACATAAACTGGTAAATGTTAATTCATTTCTGGAAAGTAGAGGTATGTGGGATTAATCTCATGTCGTTGGTAGACATTAATCCACAAAATAAACGTTACGTGTTGGAGGAATTCAGAAAGTTATAAGTTTGTTCTTGAGGAAACATATACTTTTAGTTTTCTGAAAAATATGAAATATATACACTTTAATCCTATCCCTTGATGATTCTAGGTTGTTTTGAATAGTAAGAATAATTTAGATGTGTTTCTATATCATATGGTAGTAATTATAAGGAATTTGCGATGTTAAAATAGATATTTGAATGATCAAAAGTTATGAAACCCGTAGGAACAAAATTGCAGAATCTGGGTTGATAACTGGGCGATCGTTCGATCGACCCATGAAGCTCGATCGATCGACCCCTGATCATCGATCGATCGACCTTCCTAGAATTGATGAACTTGTTTCTTTTTAATCCTTCCTAGAATTGATGAACTTGTTTCTTTTTAATCCTTGTTGTAATCACAAAACTTTTAAGAATTTTTAGTGATTATTATTTGAACATAATGAGATTTTTGGAAGGGCAGTAGACCATAGCTAAAACTCGAAATTTTGTTAGTATGTTTGGGATTTAAATTGGAGAGAATTGCGATAATTAATCGAATGAATTACGGTGGTTAAATTCCTATTTTGGGTTGTGAATCGTTTTTATGGAGATTAAGGATAGGACCAGTAGGGTGGGGATCTTTTTAATCACCTGGAAAATCCTAAGTTCATATGTGAATAAACCTAAGTAAAGGAATGTATGGTAATGAGGGAATAGATTTTATCGAATAAAATTATAATTAAATATGAGATTAATTCGCAATAATTCGGGGAGTATGATGGCATGGACCAGTAGGGTATGAGTGAGTTTCTTACTGAATATATATCGAGGAAAACATATATAATCTTCGAGTAATGAGATAGGCTCGGGAATAATAAATTAAGGAGTAAATTCATAATATTTATTACGTAGGAATTGAGAAATGAATAATACTACGTATGAGAATTATATTATGGTTATGTGAATACCTTGTTGATATTATATATAGGTTGATGAATACCTATAATATAGGTTATTATGTGTATGACATACCTACGGTACTTGCTATCGGGGTGGAGGTTTCGCGTTGTGGACGGTCTTATCCTGTGCGCCTAATTTATGAGGATTTTAGATTCATACCCTGTGCATAGGACCTTGGACACGTGCTATCGGTGTATATGATAGTTTCAACGGCTGAATGGGAACGCAAGTATGTGCGTGACCCATTGGCTGGGGAGTATGCTCGCCTCCAACATATGTGTGTTGTGTTATTTATGATTCGGGGAAGACACCGAACCATTTGTCCTTTAGACAATGAGAATTGTGACTGGACATGATAGGAGAGTATGTGTGCACCGCAGCTGTGTCTGGGAGGTGCTATTTTAGTATATATGATAGGGTGAATTTATATGTACTGTTATTCAATCTACGGTGTGATATTGTAGTTGATTGTGAATAGAAGAAATTGAATTTAATTAAGTAAAAGAATAATTAATTCTAAGGCTTGGAGATTCATATTAAAGGGAATAAAATGTGAATGATTATAATACGTATGGTATGGGACATATGGGGTAATTATATGGAATAGAATCATGTTGTGGAAACTAGGTAAAAGGAAGCTACTCAGATACGGACTTTAGATGAGATGTGAGAATATCAAGTGAGAGCCTGGAATCTAACATGTACATAATAAATGCTTTATTGCACTTGTTAAACACTTGCTGTTTAAAAATCATTTACAATTGGGCTCTGACCGTTTCCTTGCATATTCTCTTCTCTACTATATTTATATTAACAGGTGCCCAACATCAGGGACGTGAAGCTTTGGATATGGATGTTTGATCATGAGTTGCTGTTCCTGGAGATACAGACTTGTTTAGATGCTTCATTTCTTTGATTCCTTTGTGTTAGTACTTTACCCATTTAGGTAATGTTACCTAGGATTCTAGTTATTTCATTTACCTTTTTAGATATTGTATTGGGTTTATGTTGGTACTTTCATTTCAGTTTATTGGATTGATGTTGGATGTTTTAAACTGGGAAGTTTTATCCCGTTACATTAAATCTTGTTATTCATTATTCAGTTGTGTTATGAGATTTCTCTGTGGTGTGGTAATGGTTTTAAATTTGTATCAATTATGGAAAATGTTTTTAACACTTAACTTAATTAAGTATAGGGTGAGTTATTTTGAGAAGAAAAATGTTTTCGACAGTGATGCTGAGAATGAACTAACTGTATAGTCTGTTTAATTTAGTAAAGGAGTAACTACCCGATATTTAATTAGGCAGGGTGTTACAAAATTATCCACCTACGTGGGAAAATCAGAAACAAACACCTATGATCCACCCTAGAAAAAATCCTAGTCATTAAACTCATCGTCCTACACATGGGAGGCCGACCAATATACAAAATGATGGCTAGCATGTGGAATGCCGACCAACAAGGTTAGCAAAGAGTCAACAATTATATACATTGTGAATGCCATGTACTGATATAAATTCCTAATTTATAAAGGCATTCCATCCTTTTACATTCCACCTCTCTATATCCTTATGAAACTATAAATACATTGTAATACCTTCATCAAGGGCGAGTGGAAACCATTCAAACACGAGAGGCAACACATAATACAAGGCAATAATAAATATAGTGGACGTAGGCTTTACGCTATTAGCCAATCCACTTCAAAAACCTTTGTGTTTCTCTTTATCTATCATTAAATAATTAGACTTAGTCTATGTTTTTATATCAACAGATTGGCGCCGTGTGTGGGAACGAATTTTTAAACGTTTTCACTCATTTATTTATCAGTATTCTAAAAATGACTGACATTCCTGAATCCAGTGCTAGAAACAATGGTAATCCGCCTATTCCATCTGTTCCTCTAAAAAATAATGATCTGACTGGAATCTTGGCTAGTCTTTCCAGAGGACAAGAGGCTATGCAGGACACTATTAGTCAATTGTCCCAAACACTACAAGATAGATCTCCCACCTTGTCTATTCACAGGAATAGGAATATGCCACCACCGCCTCCAAGAACTAGTAGGCACAACCAATCCAGGACTACGAGAGACACGTCCTACCACCCAAGAGCAATTTCTTCTCTCAGGACTTCAGAACCTTATGATGAGAAATCCTTTACTCTTGAAAGATTAAGTGCTTTAGAAAGGTTAAGCAGCGCGTCTCCCTTTGATTGTCTGGGGCTTAGAGGGATTATAAATGTTCCTAGGGCATTATTGAGGAATACTCAATGACTAGCTGATCCATGTGAAAGTTCATCCCAATCCAGATCAGATGCCCGAGGATCTATCCATGCCGAGTAAACCTCATATGAGGAGAGCTCAGCATAAAGAGTTGGTTATAATAGTCGAGCTACAATGCATAAATATGATTTTGGCAATGATGCATGGAAGGGCTCTATTCAATGATTGGAAGATAGGTTGGGAGAGATGGTAAAGGCGAAGAACCCTTTGCAACGAAGTTTTATGAAAGGGTCCCCTTTTGTACAAGCTATTGTGAATTTTCCCACTCCTTTAAAGTTTAAAGCTCCCGTGGTTACTCCCAAGTATGATGGAAATACAGATCCTATTCTTCATATAGAATAATACCAAGTACCAGCTGATATTTATGCTGTTCTTGATGAAATTAGATACACGGCATTCACAGGTACAATCATAGGTCCTGCTCAGATTTGGTACAATAGCTTTTCTCAGGGATATATTTTTAGTTTCAACCAGCTTGCCGAACTATTTATTAGTAACTTCTGCTTTGGAGCTAAACCTGTAAAAAGAATAACTCACTTGCTAAGTGTGAGGCAGCGGGTAGGAGAAAGCACCAGGGATTATATCACTCGCTTTAACAATGAGAAGTTGGAGGTGATTGATTACGAGGAGAAAATAACTATTATAGCTCTCATGAGTGTATTTCTCCCCGATAAGCTTTATTACACTCTTGCCAAAGATCCTCCCAAGACTATGACTGAATTAATGGCCAAAACAGCTAAGATAATGAATGTCGAGGAAGCCATGGAAGCAAAACAAGGCTCGAGCATAAAGTCTGAGGGTAAAATCGAAAAGAAAGAGCAAAAGGAACACAAGGAGCATAAGGATTCAAGGAAAAAGAAGATTGATGACAGGCTCAGAAAATACAATAATTACACTCCATTAATGGGCATTCATCATGTTTTGGAGGAAATTAAGCACAACAAGGAGGTACATTAGACTGAGAAGCTAAGAGCG
The DNA here is from genome assembly GCA_949130495.1 of Sambucus nigra. Classification (NCBI taxonomy): domain Eukaryota; kingdom Viridiplantae; phylum Streptophyta; class Magnoliopsida; order Dipsacales; family Adoxaceae; genus Sambucus; species Sambucus nigra. The sequence continues at coordinate 377,369,590 of OX422212.1, forward strand.
CTTGCTGGGAAGAGGGACAAATCCAAATACTGTGAATTTCATAAGGACCACGGGCATACTATAGATCGTTGTATTTCTCTGCAAAATGAGATAGAAACCCTCATCCACCAAGGAAAACTAAATAAGTTTATTAATCGGCATGACGATAGAGGAGCTCGACACAAGTCAAAGTCTCCATGCTGGCCTAAGAATAAAAGAAAAGAACTCATGAAGATGATCTAGATTTTCCCCCAAAACCCAAACAACAATAACGTGAGGTATTTACACTTAGTTTTAGTTCCTTTGATTGTCATATGATTACAAGTGGAGATGCGGGAGGTGGAGATCACACTGCAAAGATAAAAGCTTACCTCAATGAGGCTTTAGCTTGTTCTTACATCCAGAGGATCAATTTTGTCGAGGATAATAGGCCGAGGGAGGTGAATAAAGAAAAATTGGTGATTGGATTTTCCAAAAATGATATGTCAAGAGTTTTGTACCCCCATGACGACCCTCTAGTGGTCAAATTCAAATATCAAGATACAATCGTTTCCAGGGTGTTGATTGACAATGGTAGCTCACCAGATATCATGTTTTATTCCTTCTTTCAAAAGATGGATTTGAAGCTCGGTCAACTAGATCCGTACCATAGGCCCTTGATTTGTTTTTTGGTGAAAAAGTTAATCCTTTGGGCCCAATCAAGATAGAGGTGTTGCTAGGCACCTGTCCAGTAAGTCGGACCGAGAAAATTCATTTCTTTATGATGGATAAGAATGTAAAGTTAACCTACATCATCATCATGGGCAGAGTAGTGTTGAAGAAGTTTAAAGTGGTTCCTCAACAGTCCATCGATGTTTAAAGTTCCTGACCAACTTCGGAGTAGGTGTAGTGAAGGGTGATAAAAAAGTATCCCGAGAATGTTATTACTCCTCTGCTAGCAAGAAGATCTTGAGGAAATAAAGAATAAGACCACCATGTACCAAGTGGAAATTACTGAGACAAATAGCGAATATGAGGTAGAAATCTTAGATCCAAGAGAGGAGACAGAGATGGTGAAATGTCAAATTATGGAAGCAACAGAGAATGTCATTTTAGATGACAAAAAGCTAGAGTGAACTACATAGGTGGGTTAAACTCTAGACCCTGTTCTCAAACAGAAGCTAGTGACGTTCCTTAGACAGAGAAAGCAGGTGTTCGCTTGGAGTCATGAGGACCTTCCAAGGATTGATCCTAATTTCCTGTGCCATGAACCTAATGTAAACAAGGACGTCAATCCAGTGAAACAAAGACGCAGGGTGTTTAGCCCTGAGAAGAATCAAGATATTCATGAGGAGGTACATAAGCTTCAAAAAGCCTCATTCATTGAATATGTGAAATATCCAGATTGATTGGCCAACGTTGCTATGGTCAAGAGGAAAAATAATAAATGGATAATGTGTGTAGACTTCATTGATTTGAATAAAGCATGTCCAAAGGATTATTTTCCTTTGCCTAGGATTGACCACCTTGTGGATGCTACGTCGGGACACGAGCTATGATGTTTTATGGATGCCTATTATGGTTACAACCAGATTAAAATGAAGCCTGAAGATAGGGAAAGTACCTCTTTCATTACTCCTCGAGGAGCTTAATGCTATAATGTGATGCCCTTTGGTTTGAAAAATATAAGTGCCACCAACTAGAGGTTGGTATACAAGGTCTTTGACGATCAAATAGGCAAAAAGATGGAGGTTTATGTGGATGATATGCCGGCGAAGAGTAAAAAATCTTCTAATCATATTGTTAACCTTAGCCAAACCTTTGATAAGTTGGAATAGCACTAGATGAAGATGAATATGACCAACTATGTGTTCGGCGTGCATGAAGGAATGTTCTTCATGTACATAGTGATTTGGAGGGGAATTATGACTAATGACTAAAATGTAGTCTTCGACTTGCAGGAAGGATGTTCAAAGGATCACTGGGCGAGTAGCTGCTTTGAATAGATTTGTGTCTCGAGCAACAGATAGGTGTTTACCATTCTTTAAGTTGCTGAGGAAGACCTTTGAATGGAACAATGAATGTGAGAAATATTTTCAGGAGTTGAAAAAGTATCTAGGATCACCCACATTGCTCTCTCGACTAGTTTTGATAAAAAAAATTATATTTGCACTTAGCCGTTTTTGAGTCAAATGTAAGTTCTGCTTTCATATGAGAAGATAATGAGTTCAGAAGCCAGTCTACTACACCAGCAAAGCCTTCTGCGGAGCAAAAGTTAGAAATCCACAAATGGAGAAACTTGCTTTGGTGCTTATAAAGGCATCCCGACGTATCAAGCCTTATTTCTAAGGACACACTATAGTGGTGTCCACTGATATGCCTCTTCAATAAGCTCTTCATAAACTTGAGAAGTTTGGGAGATTGATGTACTAGGAAGTAGAACTGGGGGAGTTTGACATTATGTATGAGCCAAGGTCCTCATTAAAGGGAAAAACTATGGCTGACTTCATTGTAAAATTCACTTATCTGAAGGTCGCCGAACAACAAAGAGTTCAGGTAGAACAAACCCCAATAGGGGAAAGCTTAATTGAACTTATCACTGACCAACAATATGAGCAGACCCCAAAAGGGGAAAGTTTAGAAGAAGTTACTGCCGACCTACTGAAACAATCAACCAGGATGCATGAGATGGATCAAAGATATGATGAGGCAAGAAAAAAAGTATTCCCCTATGGGACATTGTCAGACCAAGAATTTGATAACAACATCCCAATATGTATTCTATATATGGATGGATTTTCGTGTGCTATATGAAGTGGAGCAAGTATTATAATCAATACCCCTGAAGGGATTGATATCGAGTACGCGCTTAAATTCCAGTTCCAGGCCTCAAACAATGAATCGGAGTATGAAGCATTAATTATGGGATTAAGTCTGGCACAAACACTAAATGTCGAGCAAGTTTTGTCATACAGTGATTCTCAATTGGTGGTCAATCAGATCTTAAGTTTATATGGAGCCAAAGGAGAATTAATGACAAGGTACCTCTCCAAAGCATTGGAGATCATATTAAAATTACCAGCTGTTCGGATGAGCATAATTCCAAGACTAAGTAATTCTCGAGAAGACGCCCTTGCTCGGCTTGCATCAACAATAAGGATTAAACTCATGAGAATAATCCCCATTGAGATTCTAGAAAGTAGGATCCTTGATGAAGATCTGATGGTTAGTTTCACTATAGTAGATTTAGGACCTTCCTGGATGGATCCCATTAGAATTCATATTAAGGAAGGAACTCTGCCAGCAGATCCAATTGAGGCAAAAAAACTTTAAGTATAAAGCGACGATGTATGTGTTAGATAAAGGAGTGATATACATGAGAGGGTTAACAACTACTTTGCAACACTGTGTCCACCCAATGAAGGTTCAATATCTAATAACAGAAGTTCATGAGGGATCTTGTGGAGCTCATATGGCAGGAAAATCATTACTACAGCGAAGGCACACACAGATCCTATTGCTGACCATGATGGAAGATTGTACAGTTTTTGCAAAGAAATGTGACAAGTGTAAAAATTTCTCTAACATTCACAAAACTCCACATGTTGCTTGAACTCCCACTACTTCACCTTGGCCATTTGCTATTTAGGGAATAGACTTAGTCGGGCCATTGTCGACCACCAGAGGAAGATTCAGGTGCTTGGTCGTAGTTGTTGATTACTTCAATAAATGGGTTGAAGCAGAGCCATTAATAGATTCGCCCTACGAGAAGGTGTACTAGTTCATCTAGAAAAACATCATTTGTAGATATGGTTTGCCATATGCCTTCATTACTGATCATGGCACACAGTTCCACAATGATGAGTTTGCACCGTATTATGCCTAGTCCAAGATTCAGAAGTTACATTCTTCTCCAGGTCATCCTCAAAGAAATGGCAGACTGAAGTGACAAATAGGAATTTGCTCAATGGGTTGAAGAAAATACTTGACGATGCTAAGGGGAACTAGATAAATGAATTGCACTCAGTTTTGTTGGCCTACCGAACTACTCCAAGAGCTGCAATAGGGTAAACACCATATATGATAACATTTGGGACTGAAGGAGTAGTACCAACTAAGATAGGTTTTCCAATTCATAGAGTGTTAAATTTTTATTCTCCCATAGTGATTTGATGCGAAGGCTAGACCTTGATATGTTGGAAGAGGTGTGAGAAGATGCCGCCTTGAGGAATGCTTCCTATCAATAATAAACAACATGCGTTTATAATAAGAGGGTGAAGCCGACCAACTTAAAAGAGGGGGATTATGTACTTAAAAAGGTAATTGAGAAGACTAACAAGCTTGAAGCTAATTGGCTTGGGCCTTATTGTGTCTCAGTAGTTATTCGACCAGGAATTTATCGTATTGAAACTTTAAAGGGGGAAGAATTCAAAAATTCATGGAATGCAGAACATCTTAGGAAGTACTACTAGTAATGTAGCAAAAAACATCTTTTGTAATCGATTTGATTCAGTATCAATAAAAAGTTGGGTTTTTTTTTTCCATTTTTTTTATTTTTTTGGGAATATTGGTTATATGCATCCCCTAATACTTGGTCGACAGGAATTCAGTAATCGGCCGGACTTTGTTGAAAAAGACGATACTTGATCGGCGAAACACAAACCCATGTCAAAACAGGATTTTAAGTCCTTAGTACTTGGTTAAGAAACACCAGGGATAAAACTCTATATAAAAATCAACAAGTTTTATCCGAACTGAGCAAAATGGAGGAAGAACGCTGTGAAGATTCCTAAATAGGAATATAGACAAATATTCCATATACGCTTGGTCACCACTTGTAATTAATGCTAAACTTAAAAATTTAGGTGCATTAGTAGAACTTATGGAAATACCACGTGTGACTAGTGCTAAACAAGGATTTTAATCTAGGTCCACTAGTGAAACCTGTGTCCACATCAATGGTAACTACGATTACATTTAGAAATCTAATTATATCAGTCAAACCTATGATAATCTCATTAGTAACTGATACAAAATTTATGCAAATGCCTAAGTGTACTAGTAGAACTAATGAAACAACAAAGTCATTCAGGCATCTAGAAATTAACAAGATAAACTTAATAAATTTCATTTCATCTATATTAGTGATTATTACATGCAAATATTATGTACAAATGAAATACATGAACAGATTATTCTACTAGACGCGTTCCTTTAGCTTTAGAGGAGCTCATAGATGGTTCCATGCCTGCTGGATGATCATCCAATGTGTATGGGGATTTGATAAAGTTAAAATTATGAAGCATTATCCTATTAGTGCTACTTGGAGTATTCAACAAATGAGGGGGCCAAACTATTTTTAGCTCATCGTGCAGGCCATAATCCCCTAAATATTTAGAGATCAAACATTGAGGAATGGTTTTTACAGGGATCCAGCTAACATCAAGCTTAAAGGGACATTTATCGTAGTCCAAGAACCCTGGATTAACCCAGTACCATAGTTTGCTGTCCTGTTCAACCTTCATAACTGTTAAGCAATTAGTGCATCCCCATTTATAGCCTTCACGCTGAGTCTGAGATGCTCATCAAATCGTTTAAGTGCTTCATTATATCCTTCCATCCAAAATTCTCTTGGTTGCTTGTGAAACTGAAAGGTTAATCTTTCAACATGGTATTGCAGTCTCTTCAACACTCCATCCTTAATTTGTAATTGAGAAGACTGGGTGGAAAGTTGCTCGTCCTGAGTTTGGATCTTTTGAGACATCTCAACAATGACTAAGTTGTTGACCTTTATCTGTGCAGCCTGATTGGCGAGTGTTTGTTGAGTTCTGGCCTCTTCAGTTGTAGGTTGGATGGATCTAGATCTTAGTCGAGAAGTAGAAGAAGTTTTAGATTTTTTCAAGGCTTTTAGCTCCTCCATTAGCCTAGCATTCTCAATTTCTAAGAATGATACCCCTTTATCATCAGCAAAAGTTGTAGAAAGAGCCTTCAAGGAGTATAGTTCAGTCATTAAATTGCTATTTTCTTCGTCCAATAACTTAGCAACGGCTCTAGCTTCATCAACCTCACACTTGAGAAGAAATTCCTTCTTCCTAAGAGCAGAAATGTGCTTCTCTAATTTCTCCTCAAAACTCAGAGCTCCACTTAAGGCCCTGTACTTGACCTCATAATCAGTTTGAAGAAGAGACTTAGATTCATTATGCTCATCTTGAATTTCTTCAATCATTTTAAAGTAAACCACGTTATTGGCCACTGCCTGATCAAGAAGAAACTTGAGATAAATGTACGCATATTTAGCTTGATGAGTGGCATCATCCCCTAGAAAATTTAGCAAATCTTCCTCGGATAAAGTCTTCCTTGAACAAACTGTTACATTGCTTGAGTAGATTCGAGTCATTGGAAGATATCTGTTCCATCTTGGCCATGAATTAGAAAAATAAAGAAATATCCAATGAACAACAAGAAAAGGAGTATATGATAGCAATCAAGAAATGATGAACAACCAAGAAATGAAAAAAAGTATGAAGAAAAAAGTCTGTTTATGGATATGAAGGGAAATTATAACCACAAAAGAAAAGAAATAAAAGAAAGGAAAAAAATACTGAGACAAAATGCCGAGCAAATCCACACCTTCTCTCTGTTAGTTTCAACTCCAGAGTGGCTGGAGTGACTTGCTAGGTAGATGAGAGGACTGACTAAGCAACATTCTTAGGTTGGTCGGCTGAAGACTCAACCACCAGAGATGACTCCCCAGAACCAACATCATCTTCAATTTCATCGTCCATGTTGGGGGGGGGGGGGGGGGGGGGGGGGAAACCAGGCTCATGCCTTTGGAAGAGCTCAGAGTCTTCTGCTGTGCTAACCTCTTTCAGTGCAGCTAACCATCCGTCCTTGTAAAATTTCTTCTTTGCGTACTCAATCTGATCAGAGGTAGCAGTGATAGCTTTATCCCAGCCTTTAATGAAGGAAATTTCCCCAGCCTTCTTCCTTTTGGCCTTCTCAGTGGTTAGGATTTTATCTAGCTCAGCCACTTTCTTTCGAGCTTTAGCAACATCATTTTCAACTTTCTATCGAGCTTCCTTAGTAGCTTTTATTTTGTTGTCATGAATTTTCCTTTCATTCACTAATGCTTACTGGGAATCAAGCAAGGACTTCTTGAGACCAGTAAAGGCCTCCTTAACATCGGTTAAAGAAAAATGAAGAGCATCATCCTTCTCCAATGAAAGAGTTGGCGATTAAAAGATAACTCGCAAGATTCCAAGTAACCCTTATTTAACTAGCGTCTACTTTTAAACCAAATAAATTCAACCCTTAAACATGCATCTAAATCAACCCATCAAATATAAATCATGCGACACAAAGTTAAGGAAAAATCCCCGAAGGGCAAAACTTTTTATTTCTAGAACTTTAAAGAATTTACAAGACCATTGACTTACATACAACCTGATAATCGCCCACAAGTGTAACGCACGGTGTCTTCGGTAAACCTTCAAAGCAACGGCTAGAAACAGTGTGACACAGAAATACCCGCAGGTGTCGGTTCTTATGTCGGCGGCTGGAATTTTCCCTTTCCAGGAGGGCAGCAATGAAGAGGAAGAAGCGGTCCACTTCACAAGGGTTGAACAACAGTAATGGTGTTCTTGGGTTACCAAACTTTGATTCACATAGATATGAAAGATGTGTGAATCTAAAAACCTAGAATCATAGGACTCAATAGGTGAAGACTTTAGGGATGATATGCTCTGGAAATCGTGTAAAAGTCTTGAGAAAACCAACTCCCCGATCGTGGTATAAATAAGAATTAATTTGCCCTAAAAATCTGCACACGATCTGTTCGTGGTTATCCAGGGCGGACCGGTCCGGGCCTTAGGCGGATCGGTCCAAAGGCGGACCGGTTCTTTTATTTTGAGGCTGATTCGGTTCGCATTCGGTCCGGGGCTCACTGGTCTTCTAAGAGCAAGGCGGATTGGTCTGGGTCTCAGCGGATCGGTCCGGGGCGGATCGGTTCGTTTTAATATTAGGCGGACCGGTCCGGCTGACTGGATTTCTGAATTCTTCCTTTCTTTTGATCTTCGGATTCCGTTGATGATGAATGGACTTTGAATCTTTGCAACGGTGTTACGGCTAATGACATATACAAGTATGTTGGACAAAAATGTCCTTACATCCAACATCTGGTTGAAATCAATCAAGAACTATAGAAAAGAAAAGAAAAATCAATACAAAAAGTAAAAGGTAAAGTACAAAGAGGAAAATAAGAATTCTCACCATAGTAAGGCTTTGAGAAGCCCTTTCAGAAATTTAAGTCGGACATAGAAGAAACAATACCCCTGTGGTCTGGAAGAGTACTAGACTTAATCAATTTCCTGGCCAAGCTAGGACTTATGGCTACAAAGGAGCTAAAAGCAGATGGAGTAACACAAACCAAGCTCTATTGGTTGGCATCAACAGTTTCTTCAACCTGATTAGCAGCAGGACCTCTTATCAATATTTTTAAGAGTAATTATCTCCTGGGGGCTTCTTCCCAACATCATTTTTCTTTTTGGCCCCACCATCCATAGGCTTGTGGGTGACAACAACAACATCATCTCCAAGAAGGTTAGGAAACTTTCTTTTGCTGATGGCTGCAGAGAGAGGAACATCTGTATCAAGGGAAGAAGAAGAGCTAACATCAAGTTCACCACTGCCTGATGAAGTGGAAACTGGGTCCTGGTCCAAGTTAAGCACAATGGTAGGAGCCACAATAGAAGGTCAGGAAACAAAGGAGGTTATCATGCTCCCGTATTTCAACAAGTATGAGGCCGACCTAGTATTCTCCTCACTAATTTTTTGATGAAGTCCCCAGATAAACTTAATCTCGTCAAGCTTAATATCACCCTCCTTAGGACATTTTCTCTTCCTATCAACTGCAAGAAAAAAAACAACTAATGTTAGTTAATATTTTAACAGGTAATTCAGCAGTATAATCATATAAAATATATTCAGTACAACCTATGCAATGACCCTTTTGAGGGCATCTTGGTCCAGTATATACTTCTTCACCTTCAAGAGGTACATATTACTAATTTTTGTCAATAATCCCATGATCGGAGTAATCCCTGTTGGAATCAGGCAGATTGATGACTAGAGCTTTATTAACAGACCTAGTTTTCAAATAATATGTACTGTCACTGGTGACCCATTTATAACAGAACATGATCTCAGGGATATCGATATGGGTCTCATGGATTTGATTAAGCCTTGGACACCATTAACTATTCTCCAGGTGTTGGAGGCTACTCTAGCAGGTATAATATCAAAGTATTGACAAGACTCTAAGCAAAAATGATTTGGGGGAAAAGTGAAGCCACATTCATCTATGAATAAGGAAGGAATCCAATGACCTTCAGACAAAGAGAAAACATCTACAGGGGGATTAGGGAACTCTAAGTCTACCAAGTCTGGTATATTCCATTCCTTTCTAAACTCATCTAGAGAGACAACGACATAAACCATGATTCGATATGAAGAAAAGAAGAAAGATAAAGAATTCTTACAAAAACTTAAGGATTCAGCAAGAACTAGAAGACAGGAAGAACGATTGCACGAAAGCTTAAGAATTTACAGCAAAAACTTAGAAGGTTTGAGGTAAGAGACAACTGAAAATGTACTGCCTTTTATAGATTGCCTCAAAAACTGATGAGGGCAATGATTGAAGATAAACAATGATTGAAATTTTGGCGGCGAGGTAAAAAAAGACCTATTTTCCCTAAAAACTGTTTGCTAAAGTTTGAAATATTTACAAAAATCCCATAAAAAACACGCTACCAGTGAATATCATTAAAAGTTTACAAGTGTGGTAAGTTGCCAACTGACCAAGCATTAGGAATATAGCCTAAGCTATTACCAAGACTAAATGCTCCATACTTTCAAGCAAGCATCAAGCATGGAACATGGGGGTTTTTGTTGATACAAAAAATTATCCACCTATGTGGGCAAATCAGAAATGAACATGTGTCATCCAATATGAAAGAATACTAGTCATTAAACTTACCGACCTACACATGGGAGGCTGACCAATATGCAAAATTCCGACCAACATGCAGAATGCCGACCAATAGGGTCAGTAAAGCGTCAACAGTCATATACATTGTGAAAGCCTTGTACTGATATAAATCCCTAATTTATAAAGGCATTCCATCCTTTTACATTCCACCTCTCTATCTCCTTATGTGACTATATATACATTGTAATCCCTTCATTAAGGCCGAGTGAAAACCATTCAAACACGAGAGGCAACACAGAATACGAGGCAATAAGAAATATAGTGGACGTTGGCTTTTCCCTTATAGCCGAACCACTTAAAAAATCTTTGTGTCTCTTTTACATATCTTTATTTGTGATTAAATAATTATACCTTGTCTTGTTTTTAACATTAACACTTTCTTTAACAACTAGCACTAAAATAAAAACCCAGGTGGTTACTTAGTTGCCATTTCACCTTCGTTTTAAAGAAATAAAGAAATACATGAAAGAACACGTAAGAGAGCGATTATAATTCTGTGAATCGAGTTGATGGTGTTTCGTCTTGAAGTTGATCGAAGAGGGGTACTTCTGAAGCTTTGCAGGGGCGATATTTATTTAAATGAGGGGCTCCAATACGGGAGGTACTTATGGATCCTCTTCGGGTTTATTTTTTTTTATGTTAACATTTCAGGGTATCTTTAAAAAAGAAGTTTAAAACAATGTTTTTTGTATTATAAAAAAATGAACCAATATTTAACAGCTTTTTAGTTGACTAAAACTGCTTAAAAACTATCAAATATTGATCCACTTTTTAAAAATACCAAAAAAAAATCATTTTTTAACTGTTTTTTTTGTTACCTTGAAATGTTTAAAGCCCCCCCTCCCCCCAAAAAAAAAGTTTTTTCTAAAAAAGAGCACGTAAGTAAAATTCTCGTATGAGAGCTTGACCCTTTATTCAAATAGAGATGGAAGAAAATGAAATGCTTCATAATCAATGGTTGTGATTTTATTCTTGCAAAAATAAGAGAAGATAAAAGGATGATTGGAGTACTCTCCGTGACATCAATTTTTCACTATATGAAGGGAGATGAAGATATTAGAAAAGATAAGAGAAGATAAAAGGATGATTGACTAACTATTTGTGACATCCATTTTTTGTTATATGTGGATATGAGAATATTAGTGATAAAATGAACGATCGAAGTTGGGCAAAGAGTGTAAAACTCCATTAAACTCGTTCTAGTTTGGAGTGTTATTTTAGACGTATAGTTGGCCAAAAACTATTATTGTAATGACATGTGGCATAATCACATGAGAAAACTCCATTTTTAAATAGATATATTAGATAACCCCATTATGAAATGTGTATATATATATCTGTGTGTGTGTGTATGTGTGTGTGTAGTACTACTCTTTTACGGAGTATCCCGTATTTTATCAGTATAGATTGAACACGTGTCACCTGTCTGTGAGTCCAAAAGAGAGAGAGAGAGTGCAATTTAATCGATAATTTCTAGAGTCACCGTCACGTGACATATGTACAATCCGCACAAGAGCATTATATATATATATATATATATATATATATATATATATATATATATATAAAGAGAGAGAAAGAGATTTTCAATTCACGGAATACCTCCAAATACAAATTCATAACAAATTAAAAGAGTTACAAATGGATGTAAAAAAAAGACCCATACTGTTATTTACATATAATGCCCCCAGATGACCCAACACAACATATCAACTTCAGCAAAATGATGCCTGATGATGGGATAGGGTATCACGAGCTGAACTGGAAAAATAACACTATTGTTTGTTGCCAACTAATGCGCAATAGTGTGTAGTCCTCTACCCACCCATTTAAAACTGACACCCATCTCAATAGTTAAGTTTTGGACCTAATTAATGCTTAAATTAATATAAAGAAAACAAAAAAAATGGAATATAAAGCTTTAGACAATTGAATATAAAGATTTAGAAAATTCCACACAAGATATGAAAACTTTGACTAAGCCTACAATTGGTTTCCTGAAAACATTTCAAACATCAAACTAAAGAATTTCCAGTGAAAAGTAAAGGTGTTTTCTTATTTGTATATCTCCATAGTAGAAACTTTGATAGATAAAAAATAAGTATTATTGAACCCTTGAATGTCTGCTAAACGTTATAATAATATATAATTTATTATCCTTTTAATACATTCTTAATTATTTAAAATGATAAAAAAAGAGATAGGAAATTGATCGATAATATAACTCTTCATCCCCATCAATCCAATTCAACAGCCAACCGTAAATAATGGTGAACTCTGATTCATACCACTATAATCCACAAATGCTCTGCATATTGAAAATAACAAAACTATTTAAAAAAATGTGTTGTTGAGAAGAGAGAAAGTAGGTAAATGTGCATTTGAACCCCACCAAAATTCCTAAAAATTATAATTATAACAAGTAACCATTACCTTAACAAACCCTAACCAAATAAGGTATCTTTAAGAAATGGCAACAAAAAACTGGTCTTTAATGTGTAGAACACTCCACAGAGATTAAGAGAAGTTGAAGACAAAATTCACTTGTCCTTTCCTCTTTCTTTAGTCATCATGATATATATGAACTATCCCCTTCACCTTTATCATTTCATATAATGAGTGAGATAAAGTCATATCCCCAGATCTTATAAAATAAAAACACATCGGAATTTTGGAAGGAGAGAAATATGAAGAGGCACAAAACTTATTCATTGAGAAGTAGAAACACCAATCGTCAAATGTGACAGATATTTCAAACGTTCATTAATATATGAGAAGATTAACTCTTGAAAATGGAAGGTTGAATACAATTTGAAGCCATGAACGACTAAAGTTTTTGTTTTAATTGCAACTTTATTTTGAAGCTACGTGGCAAAACTAAAATTAGGGACACCATTTTTAAATAGATATACTGGCATGCAACCCGCGCGATGTGCGGGCGCGTTGTAGAATAATTTACTGATAACTTCTTATATACATTTCTTCATTTATAAATTGAAAATTAATACAAAACGAAAGGGTAGCCAATTTTTTTTTATATAAGATGGAGCAAACTACAAATTCATCATTAATGGTGAATTATTAAGACCCGATGTGATAAACATTCAAGGTGGTATCGATGTGATAAACATGAAAAGTGACATCACTTTACATTAGAGTTTCCCGTTTATCTACCTAAACATATTAATGTTGTGAACAAAATAATTTTTTTAATGCATATATTGTCATAACATTATATTATCTAACATATTGTCCATCATTATCCCTAGTTCCTAGTTTACATCGTGTACCGTCAAGGCATTCTTGTTCACACGTTCAAGAAGACGGATCTAAATATCAAGCATCTTCAACATCTACGCGACATAAGACATAATTTTGGTATGGATTTAGTTTTGTGTTACTTAGATTTTTTACCAAGTATTGGGATACTTTTCTAAAATTTTTTATTTCAAATTGAGGCATTTTTCAAACTTAAAATGTTTTCTAAGACACCTGTAGGCGGACTTAAAAAAAATCGTATATGTCGTTCAAACGACATTAGCATCTCGTTAGATAGGTCGTTTGATGCCCAAGATCTCATGTGGATCAAACGAGAGTACTGTTTTGTTTTTTTAGGGTCATTTGATAGGTCGTTTGAAGCCACTTCAAACGACATCACCATGTCGTTCTAACGACCTTGTGATCTTGTCAAATGATATTCCGTCGCCTCACTACACCAAAACTGGCGATGGGTCATGGCCAAAATCCCTGACCAAGACTGTGGATAGTGGACTTAGGCCGTGACCATTTCGGGCGTGACCAATTTCTTGGGTCGCGGCCCAAATTCGTGACCCAAATATGGTCACGGCCCGTAGTGGGTCACGACAAATGGTCGCGGACTTGGGACGTGACCCACACCGCGACGGGAAAAAATGGTCGCGGCCCAAGTCCGTGACCCACAACAGTAATAAAAATTGGTCGTGACCAAAGTCCGTGACGAAAAAAAAAGAAAGAAATGGTCGCGGACTTGGGCCGTGACCCACAATCGTGACAAAAATTGGTCGCGGCCAAAGTCCACGACCCACGTCGCGAAGAAAAAAAGGAAAAAAATGGTCTCGGACTTGGGCCGTGACCCACAACCGTGACAAAGCCGCGACGAAAAAAAAGGAAAAAAATGATCGCGGACTTTGACCACGACCTTTTTATCCGCGACGGAAAAAATAAAAATTGTCATGGACAAAGTCCATGAACATATTTAACTATAATTTTACAAAAAATGTACTTTTTGGTCAATCATAAAATTGAGGGTCCAGTGACTGCACGGTTGCGAATATTTATTATTGGCAAAATAGTAAAAAAGTTCACAAATTGCGAATCGGGAACGTTGTTAATAAACAAATATATATACAAATTTAAAAATATTACACGTCTTAATAATTCACAGACCAAAAACAAATTGGGCAGAGTTTTCTCTATTTTCTGAACATTCCAAACCTTGTAAATATAAAACCTGCTTATTATAAAGCCCGCACAACCATCAAAATTTAACAATTAAATTATAAATGCCCAAGATGGTCAAGACCTGGTCACGACCCAAGTCCGTGACCCACAGTGGTCAGGAATTTGGTCCGTGACCACTTCTAGAGCATCGATAATTTAGTGTGGTAATCAATATGGTCACGCCAAATATTGAGTTGGTCACGGCCCAAGTCCGCGACCAGTTGATCGCGGACTTGGGTCGTGACCCATTGGGCGTGACCATTCGCAGGATTAGGTGTAGTGCCTCAACTTTTTTATTTGCCTATAAAATCCTGTTTCGTGAAGCTTTTGGATTAAGATTTTTCGTTTACGTAAACTGCAAAACAACTACAAAATAGTCTTCATTTTTTAGGGAAAAACTTATTTTTGATTCACACAAATCAATCCCAATTACTTTTGTGAATCATCTTTGGAATTCAAACACTTCCATAACAAAGTTATTCTTGTGGAGTGCTGTCTCTACTGCTGATCTTGGGGATACTCAAGGGTTTTTAATACTGAAGAAGGAACTGCAGTTCTTGTAATTCTCGAGGGAGTCATTGCTGACTGAAGGCAATGGTCTTTGTGGGCTCTTGCGGGAATTCATTCTAGTATTTCACTAGTAAGTTTGTAAGTTGTGATTTATATTTTATTAGTGAAATAAAGGTTTTTCCCTACAGGGATTTTTCCTGAAATTGTTTGGTTGCATGCTTATTTGATTTACTGCTTTCAATCACATAGATGGATGTTTAGGGTTTAATTTAAATTGTAATTTGTTTGAGATAGAAATCTAATTAAATAATTTAAATCCTTTAAAATATTGCGAAATCTCAAATTGGTATCACATTCGCTTTTACAAATTAGTATCAGAGCAGGTTTCACCAAAATATCGTGAGATCCTTTTTTTGCAATTTTTTTGTGATATCAATTGTTTTTGAAAATAGATTTTTGAAAAATCACAATTATTCTGATGGATAACTTATATAATTGGATGCCCTTATTTTATGGCACAAATGATGCATATTGGAAAGCTCGCATGAGATCTTGTTTAAAAGCAATCGATGAAAAAGTTTGGCTTATATGTGAAAAACTTTAGCTCATATGTGAAAAAGTTTGGCTCAATATTATTATGATGTGCACCATGTCAAAAGAGGCATGGGGTATCCTCCAAATAACAAATGTGGATACCAATGTAGTTAAGGCATCTAAATTACAGAATTTGACCACCCAGTTTGAGACTATCACTATGTTAGAGTCCGAGTGTTTCAATGAGTTTTATGCTAGGTTGTTGGACATAGTTAACACAAATTTTAATTTTGGTGAGAAAATTGATGATTAGAGAGTTGTGAAAAAGATTTTGAGGTCACTCCCATTCAGATTTATTCCTAAGGTCAGGTTTTAGACTCTCTTAGGTTAGAGGAACTTGTAGGAAACCTTAAAACATATGAGATCGACATGTTTCCCAAAACCATTAATACTAAGGATAGAGGGATATCTTTAAAGACTTAAATGAAGAAAAAAAGAGAGAGTTTGTGAGTTTGATTTTGAGGGCGAGGTTGACTTAAATGACTTGGACTTATTTGCTAAACATTTTAAAATATTTCTCAAATTTTCCAAAAATAATTCTTCCAATTAAATTTTTTTTGAAAAAACAAAAAGAAAAATGAGGCCAAGGATAATGGCGAAATAGAGGAAGATATATGGTGTTACGAGTGCGAGGAAAAAGGGCACCATGCTTTTGAATGTACCATTATGCTAAAGAGAAATGGCAAGAAAATTGCTAATATGACCACTCTTAACGATAGTTACATCGAGTTAGATGATTCTGGGAATGAATCACCACATGAAAAGTGCGTTGCTTTCATGGCTAGTCACGTGAGCACATATATCTTGTCCCACGATGATGAGGACACTTGTAAATGTGAGAGCCTCGATGATGTTTCAAGCCATTAGAAGGATAGTGAGTGTGAGGATAAGATCACAAGTGAGGGATATGGGGATATCTAAAAAGCATTTAGAGGTTTGTACACCGAGATGTTGAAAATCAAAAAGTTGAATATGGAGTTAGGTGTTAAGGTGTTAGATTTGGAGAGAGAGATAGAAGTTTTGAGAATATGTGAGGTATCAGCAAGTCAACTTGAGAATGTGAGAGTTTATTTGTGTGAGCAGTTGATCACCTGAGGCCGAAAAAAGAGTGAGTTGATCAACACCGTGGCTAGTCTGAGGGGAGATCTTCAATCTTCATTTAAGACTCATGAGAAACTTGAAACTAGTATATCCCAACTCAAGAGAGATCTAGAATGTGCCTAGGATGCAATGCCACTATAGAGGACACATCTAAGAAGGTTGAAAAGATTCTCCTTGGTTCCTCTTTGGGTAATGTTGAGAGACTAGGAATATGTTATGACTGTGCGTTCACTTCCTATGTTGCACCCGGGCTAATTCCTGAATTTATGATAGATTCATATGGCTCTTAACCTAACCCACCTAGGCGTACATTTCCCCATAGGAGAGCGCATACTAAACATTTTGAGAGAGGTGTTCCTATACCTGTTTATGTTTACTCCCATTGCAAGAAAAGAAGACACCTTAGGGAATTTTACTTTAAGTTGGGTAGTGTGTCTAATTCCTATTTACCTCGTTACGTTACTACACGTGTTTCTACACGCTCTCGCACATCACATAAGATATTTCGAGAGTTTTCGAGAACAAGTTGAGTATTTAGTTAAGACTTCACATGGGTCAAGACCTTTGGAAAACTCCTCCAGACTTAATGATTGAGGTTTAAACTTGTTTGCTAGCATATGATGCTTTTCACGATCATATCTTTATGCCTATTTTTAGTTTGTATTACCTTTGTATTTTGGATTTTTCCATTTTAATATATTTTTCAAAAAATCAAAAAGAGTTTTGTTTTGCTTGAAATTTTTGGAAAAATACAAAAAGATTTTATATTTTTTTTAAAAAAGTGAAAAAGTCCAAACGATTTCATTTTTGATAATTTTTTTTTCAAAAACATAAAAAGATTTTTGTATTTATTTTATACCATATATGGATGAAAATTTAGGATGACCAAGTCCGAAAATAATTCCATTATTCATGTGACTTTTTGATAATATTTTGAGATGCAACATCAATTTAACCATGTGCTTTGTAATGTTTGGAGTCATTAAGTTGAGATTTGTGATTATTTCCTACATGTTTGACTCATGATTGCCTTTAATGCACAAATGCACGAATTTATTTGATTTTTATACTTGTCCATTACAAGTTGGTCAAAGTCTTTTCATCTCAATCCTGTCTTTAAAATAAATCAAATGCGATAAAACGAGACCATGAAATTAGTGAATGTAAGAAACATTACCCGTGAGAGTTTGTTTAATAATTAAAAAATATGAGTGAACATGAGAAAGGGCTATGAGAGGCAAGTGAACTCTTCGTGAAAGCCATCGTTTAAAAAGAGCCCAAGAAAAAATTAAGGCAATAAAAAGAAATATGCCAAAATGGGGCCAATAGGAAATCTCTTCAAGAGATATTAGCATCTCAATAGAAAAATAAAAGGAATTATTATTTATGAGGGAGTTTGATTGGAAATCAACGGGTTTGCACGTTCTGACAAAGTCTTGAAAAAACATTACATAGTTTAGACATTATTGGTATGGAAATCATTTTAGACTTTAATTTGTTGATTAGATTGAGTTGATATCATATGAATTCAACATTTTTATACACCTAAGGAAGATTTTGAGTTCATTCGTTTGGAGTATCTAAAATTCATCATGCACATATGTTATGATTATTTGAGTTAATTTTCTTATCGAATTTGTTGACACCCATTTATTCAGTTTTCACGATTTGGTTATCTTACTATTAATTCATGGTGTGTTGTTTTTGTACGAATATTTTATCTTGAAAAATAAAAAATGGTTTGTGGAACCTTTTGAGTTTTTCCTTGCATGAGCTTAATTGATATATATTTGTGATGATTTTCTATGCTTGTTGTGACCCACTTTGGTTTATTATTATTTTATTCTTTTCCTTGTCTATTTCGGACAAGTAAAAAGGGAGAGAGCGAATTATGAATAATGGGGGAGAATTGACTTGATTTGATTTATGATTTATCATCTTATTTCAAACTCGATACATCAGGAAGGTATTTTATTTGTCTATTGTGTATAGGTATTTGATGATCATTTGGAAAGCACATAAAAAGAAAGTAGGGATATTTGAAGATTTTGAAGACTTGCATATTTAGCAGCTTTCCACTTTTGGGTTCATCGGAGGGTATTAAATTTGTATAGGACATTTGTTGATAATTCAAATGTTTTTATTTTGTACTGAAATAGCCATAGGGGAGATTTGTAAGGGCATATTATCCATCATCGTCCCTAGTTCCTAGTTTACATCGTACATGGCATAACCTGTTGTAACCGTCAATGCATTCACGTCCACATGTTCAAGAAGATGGATCCGAATATAAAACATCTTCAACATCAACGCGACATGATACATAATTTTTTTATGGATTTAGTTCTGTGTTACTTAGATTTTTACTAAGTATTGAGATACTTTTGTAAAATGTTTTATTTCAAAATGAGGCATTTTTCAAACTTAAAAATATTTTATGAAATAACTGCAGGCGGACTTTAAAAATCATATATGTCGTTCAAGCGACAAGGCTATGTCATTCAAACGACATTAGCATCTCGTCAGATAGGTCGTTTGATGCCCAAAATCTCATACATATCAAATAAGAGCATACTATTTTTTTATGGTCGTTTGATAGGTCATTGGAAGCCACTTCAAACAACATCATGATGCCCTTCTAGTGATCTCGTTCAAACGAGATTTTTCTGCCTCAACTCTTTTGTTTGCCTATAAAAATATATTTTGTGAATCTTTTTGATTAAGACTTTTCACTTACGCAAACTGCAAAGTAGTTTTCACTTTTTAGGGAAAAACTTGTTTTTAATTCACACAAATCAATCCGAATAACAATTTTGAATCATCTTTATAACCCAAACACTTTCGTAATGAAGTTATTTTGGTGGAGTAATGTCTCTACTGTAGATCTTGGGGATACTCGAGGGTATTCACTGCTGAAGGAGGAACTCCAGTTCTTGTGATTCTCGAGGGGTCATTGGTGACTGAAGGCTGCGATTTTTGTGGGTTCTTGCAGGAATTCACTGTATTATTTCACTTGTAAGTTTGTAAGCAGCGATTTACATTTTATTAGTGATATAAAGTTTTTGCTTTGCGAGGATTTTTCTTGAAATTATTTAGTTGCATGCTGATATGATTTACTGCTTTCAATCACATAGATGTATGTTTAGGGTTAAATTAAAATTGGATTTTTTTTGAGATAGACGTCTAATTAAATAAGTTAAATTCATTGAAATATTTTAAAATCTCAAATTGGTATTACATCCACTTTTACAAACAACAAAACCAAGATCTCTATTTATTATTGTTAAAATACTCTCAATCACCACATGTGATCCCATTTTAATATTTAATTGTAAGTGAGGTTGAATCATATTATTTTATTCAACAACAAACATTTAAGAATATTGAAAGAAATTAAGGGGAAAGAGTTAGATCGAATTACAATTTTTATACAATTGCCGACATTCAAGAACAATGAACAAAATGAGGTGGAAAATTTAAAGTAGTTAAAATTTTCAACAAAACAAATGTTAAAAAGTCATTTAAGATAAAAACTACATTATTTGGGCCATAATTTTCTTTATTGTGACATTAAAATTTTATCAACACACAAAAAAGAAATAAATACAAACATATAAACAAATGATACTTAAAGCCTTATGTGAGAAAGCTTTATGTTTCCTTATCGTTGTGTTTTTAATTCTGAATATCTCTAAATCATAACAATGTAAAATATGAATAGTGAAATGGTATATACAACAATTATTATCAATGATCTCCATAAAAACTTTTGAAAAACAAAGAAAATGGTAAAAATCAAAAGTACGGATGCAATGAAAACCCCCAACCCAAGTTCCATGTCTATAAGCTTTTGGTGCTTCCCCCTCGTATTTAGCAGTCTGCCTTCAACACTTCAAAACCAATATGTAAAAAAATTAGCTAGTATTTTCAAAATGAAGGTAATCTTTTTATAATATACATACTTACATATTGGCGAAAGTAAGGTGTTTATGGAAGATTTCAGAGGATTAGATGACATGCTTGGAGAAAAAGTCACAGTGGACTCCGAGAACGGCCTGAACTCATTTTCAAACTCAGAATGACAATTAGAACCTAGATCTGTCTCAAAGTCGGAGACCTTTTCTCCATTAAATTTTGTATTAATGACTTTAAATGATGTTGAGATTGTTGCAGGGTGAAAATTTCAAGTTACAAAGAAAAGAAAAGGCAGTGAGTCGACGGTGACTTATTTCCAGGTGACCTTCTGTTTCTTGCGTTTGAGTTGAATGGTTAGGGTTTGTGGTGGTTATTGATATACCGATGGACATGGATTTTGTAGGGTTAGGGTTGTGGTGGAGGTGGTCATTGGAGATGGCGTCAATTGCGTAGTGGGTCTCCCAAGGTCCAAATTTGCAAAAACTTTCCCTTTTGTCTTTCATCTATTTCTTGCTTTTTATTACGGTTATTAAAGGACCCTTTAACTTTGTCCCCTTCCTTTTCATATGTCTAACATGCCCCCTTCTCTCACTTCCTTTAAAATATAAGAAGATTAATGGTTTTGTTAAATAATAACATTAATTAAAATTGTCCACGTGGCGCTCTATAGAAGTGACAAATCTCATCACCAGGTTTTGCTATCAATTTTTGTTATATACTGTAATAGACATCATTCATTAATATTGGTTAAATGTTATTAGTTAATATTAAATATTATTATTAAATAATATTTTAAAATTTGACTAGTTAATATTAAATATTAATATTAATATTTAGGCAGATTAATTTTAGACTGAATAATGTTAATTGTATTTTTAGACAATATAAATGTGGGGCCTAATATTGTATTTTTAAGTAGAATATGATTGCAAAGCTGAGGTATGATAATTTTATATTTTAATTTTGGAGTAAAAAAATGTTGGATAACAAAATAACCATAAAATTTTGTATAAAAGTTGAATTAACCCCCAAAAATCGTCGCGGGGGCTCCCGCTCCCAAACCTCGGAAACCACTCAATATCTAGGCTCCCCCCCCCCCCCCCAAACAAAATTCTAGATCCACCACTGATTGGAGTCATCTAATCTGAAACGTATGGATATTATAGTATATATATATCATGGAAATCTTCCATATTTTTTTAGAAACTACAAAAGTATGACACTATATTTTATAGTGTTGAACAGTAATACCCTTTGGTCCAGAATATTCCACCGACTTACTTTTTTTATTTGGTCTAGAATAGTATAGCTAACTCTTTATCCAATGAGATGTCCTGTAAATATGGTCATGTACTTGCTTTGTAATCATTAACTCTCACAAACACATTTATAGCCTCTAGGTTGTCCTACTCCTTCTATTCTAATAAATATATTTTTCTCCTCCTACTCTTCCTTCTTAATAATTTCAATACACCCCACAATATTTTCTCTACACATAAAAAACACCCAACTATCCTTTTATTCCACTTCCATATTCCAATAGTGGTATCAGAGTGTGTTCGATTATTTTTATGTGTTGGGTAATATCCGACACAAAAAAAGGCCCTCATGTCTAACGTTGGTTCCACCAATCCTCCATGTCTATCCCAATTTTTGATGGAGAGAATTTTGACTTTAATGCATAAAAATGAAGACCTATTTTTTGTCCCGAGACTTATGGAATATTGTTGATGATGATTTACTATTCCAAAAAGTGCCTCCAACCTATCCACACATCAACCAACACAATTGAAGGAAAATAAAATGAAGTGAAAGATCCCTTTTTATCATTCAAGAAGCACTTGTTGATGCTATTTTTTTCTAGAATTATGGGAGCTGTGATGATGAAAGACGCGCGGAACTCGTTAAAGGAGGAGTTTAAGATAAATGCCAAGGTATGAATTGTCAAACATCAAACTTTTATAAGAGATTTCGAAAATATTTAAGTGAAAGATTCTGAGTCCGCTAAGGATTACTATTCTAAAGTAAAGAATATCGTCTATCAAATGAGGGCATACGGTAAAAATATCACTGATGCTAAAATCGTTGAAAAATTATTAATCAGTCTCATTGAAAAATGACCCTATAGTGAGCTCTATTGAAAATACAAAAGACGTAGAGTCTATTTCTATGGTGGAACATATGGGCTCACTAGAGGCATATGAATAAATACTAAATAGTCCTAATGAAAGTCTAATAGACAACGCCTTCTAGTCCAAACTAAATTTAAGGCCTAAAAAATATAAAGAAGAGGGTAAAAGGTTAAGGGAAAATTTAAGAGGAGGAGAAAATTACAAGAATCGAGAAAATAAAAGAGTGAAGAAAAATTATCCTCCATGCCCAACATTCAATAAGACAAGCCATCTAGAGAAGGACCGTTGGTTTCGTGGAAAACTGCAATGCAGAAATTGTAAAAAAATGTGGCATGTGGAGAAGGATTGTCGGTCCAAGAAAAATTATGAAGCCAATTATTTTGAAGAAGGTGTTTGATCATCTGTTTTATTCGTTCCATGTAGAAATTGAAGAAAATATTGGTACACGGTATATCGACAGTGGATGTAACAACCACATGATTGGAACTGAAAGCATATTTTATAAAATAAACTCGCCTACCAAATCCCAAGTCAGACTGGAAAATGGCACTCTGGTAGAGGCTAAAGGCAAAGGTAAGGTCTCTATTCAAACTAAGAAAGGAACTAAACTATTCAATGATATATTATTAATTCCTAGCTTAAAATAATTTATTAAGTGTTAACCAAATGATTGAGAATGACCGCTCATTATATTTTGGAGGAGATTTATGTACAATTTATGATAGAAAAGATAAAAAGCAAGTGATAACAAATGTAAAGATGAAGAATAGATACTTTACCATTTAGTGGAAGTACATACAAGACACAACTATGAAAGCAGAGGTTAAAGATTCTTGGCTTTGGCACCGAAGTTTTGGGAACTTCAATTTTCACGCCCGACGAAATTCTTCAAAGAAAAATATGATGTGAGACCTACCAGCCATTACAGAGACACAATACGTATGCGAAAGTTGCTTGCATGGGATATAACACACACAATCATTCTCCTCTGGAAAAGCTTGAAGAGCCTAATCACTCTTGGAGCTAGTGCACACCGGCATCTGTTGACCTATAAGGACTCCATCTATTGACCAACGCAAATATTTCATCCTCTTTATAGATGATTATACTAGAATGTCATGGGTATTTTTCTGCACCAGAGATCAAAAGTATTCACTGTCTTTAAACGATTCAAGAATTATGTGGAGAAGAAAAGTGATCACTACACCAAGGTGCTTAGGAGTGATAGGGTTAAAGCATATACCTCAAAATAATTTGACAAATTTTATGGTGATGAAGGGGTCGAGCACCAAATTATAGTGGGCTAACAAAATATTGTTTCAGAGAGAAATAATATAACTTTAATGGAGATGGCAAGGAAGATGCTATATGAAAAATTCCTACTAAAGAAATTTTGGGCAAAAGTAGTGTACACAGCAGTATACTTGCTAAATTGGTGCCCCGTGAGAGATCTTCTTAACAAGATGCTGGCTGAAGCATGAAGTAAAAAATAACCATCAACTCGACATCTCAAAGTTTTTAAATGAATCTGCTACATGGACATTCCAGTTGTGAAGAGGAATAAATTCGAGAAGAAATCATAGAAGGGTATATTCTTAAAATATATCACCCAATCTAAAGGCTATAGGTTGTATAAGCTAAGGACCAAGAAGTTAATAATCTACATAGACTTGGAGTTTGATGAGATCACAATATGGAACTAGGAAGAAGAAAAGGTTGAAAAAGGAAGAATAATTGTACTTGAAGAAATGCATTGGTCTTCTCCACGACACAATGAGGAGGACCAAGTTGGAGGTGGTCAAGAAACTACATCCACACCCTCGATATCTCTTATAGTGCAAGATGAATCTTCATTAGAGTCTCCACCAGGGAGAGTAAGATCACTACTTGATATATACATGACATGCAACTTCAATTTTTATGGAAAAATAAAGCTTTGAGGTAGAAGAAAAACATGAAGTTTGGAGAAATGCCATGGAGGAAGAAAAAAGGAAAATTAAGAAGAACAATACATGGGATCTTGTAGTCCATTTACAAGATAAAGAAGTCATTGATGTCAAATGGGTCTATAAGACCAAACTTAATCTCGATGGTTCAATCCAAAAACATAAGGCAAGGTTGGGAGCTAAAGGCTATTCCCAATAACCAGGAGTTGACTATAATGAGACGTTTGCACATGTGGCACAGTTTGACACAATAAGAGCTCTTGTGGCACTAGAAGCTCAGAAAAGGTGGGAAATATACTAACTTAATGTTAAGTCAGCATTTAAAAATGGCAAGTTAGAAAAAGAAGTATATGTGGAGCAGCAACAAGGATTTGAAAAAAGAAGGAGCTGAAGACAAAGTTTTATAACTAAAGAAAGCCTTATATGGGCTGAAACATGCACCCTGAGCATTGTATAGTTGCATAGACACATACTTCAGAGATTTAGGTTTTAAGAAGAGTAACTATGAGCCCACATTCTACATCAAAAGGCAAGGTAACTCCAATACTCTCAATGTATCTTTGTATGTAGATGATATCATATATGCTAGGAACGATGAAGAAATAATTGAGGAGTTCAAAAAGGATGTGATGAAGGCATTCTAGATAACCAACCTTGGGTTTATGCACTACTTTCTTGGCATTAAAATATGTTAAGAGAAAAATGGAATATTCATCTGTCAAAAGAAGTATACAAAAATTTTCTAAAGAAGTTTAAGATATATGGGTACAAGACTGTAGCCACACCGCTAGTTCCTAATTTATAAATTTGTAAAGAGGATTGATCACACAAAGAAGATGCCTCAACCTATAGAAGTCTCAATGAGAGTTTACTATATCTTGCAGCTACATGGTCAAACATTAAGTACGCGACTAGCCTAGTTTCATGATTTATGCAAAATACTAGCCAAATACAACACGGAGCTTAAAAAAGTATACTACAGTATTTAAAAGGAACATTGGAGTATGGAATATGTTACAAGCTTATTGATGACTCAAGGCTATATGGTTACATCGATAGTGACTGGGCTGGATCGGTGGACGACGTAAAAAGTACATCTGGTTATGCATTTACCACTAGGTTTGGTATATACACATAATTATGTAAGAAGCAAGAAATTATAGCACAATCATCAGCTGAAGTCGAGTACGTTACAGGTGCAGGATCAGCTTGTCAAGCCATGTGGCTAAGGAGAACTTTTGAAGACAAGGGTGAAAAATAAATTGAAGATTTTAAGATATTCACCGATAATACATATGAAATTGTAATGGCAAAAAATCATGTGTTCCTTAATTGAACTAAACATATTTTCATAAAAATTCATTTCTTACATGAGGCATCTGCAAGTGGAGAAATCGAGCTTTAGTATTGCAGGACTGAAGAACAACTTGCAGGCATCTTTACAAAGACACTAACAAGACCTAAACTTATGTTTCTTTGAGATATACTTGGAATATCACCAAAGTTCATTAAGGAGGAGTGTTGAACAGTAATACCCTTCGGTCCAGAATATTCCTCCGATTTACATTTTGTATTAGGTTTAGAATAGTCTAGTTAACTCTTTAATCCAATGATAGAGATTTGTCTACAAATCTTCAAGATGTTAGCTTATATCGGTCAAGATGCCCTATAAATATGGACATGTACTTGCTTTTGTCATCATCAAGTCTCATAAACACATATATACCCTCTAAGTTGTATGACTCCTTCTATTCAAATAAATATATATTTCTCCTCCTACTCTTCTTTGTTAATAATTTTACTACACCCCATAATATTTTCTCTACACATAAAAAACACCTAAATATATTTTATGTTCTACTTCCATATTACAACATAGACTTGCAATGAGCCATCCATGGAGAGGTCCTATTTGACATCCATGCCTTAATGACCTTGGAGATCTTCATTTTTCTCCTTTTTATGCAATAAAAATTATATTTCCTCAATCCAAAATTAAATATTTGGTGTAAATCCAAAGTTAATATGTAAGAGTGCGTGACAAGATAGAGGAGATTGTAAAAAGTTTATACCCTAGTTTATATCCTAGAGTTTCAACATTGGTAATAACATCACATACTTTAACATGTTCACTTTTGCATGGACAAAAACTATCAAGTTTGACGAACTTATCACCCATGTGCGCGATGTCGATGAGAAGTCCTTTCAAGGCTTTAAAGATCTGACTTTGCACTTTCACAACAATATCCATTTTTTATTACGAGATATGGAGAATATTAAATGGATCGATTAATGTGGTGGTGGTATTAATAATTATTTATTTACTTATATTTTTGAGTTGTTTTGTACGTCTTTATGTTGAAATAGTGGGAGTTCGAATCTCGCATTATTTGTAAATTTGTTTGATACATTCAATGATATTAATTGTTGTCCTAACAATAAAGATACTAAAAACATATTGTGAACCCAAACAGATTTCAAAAGAATAAATAAATTACTTTTGATCGTAATAATTCAATTGTCCATACTATAAACTTAACAATTCTCTCTCTTAATTACATCATACTGAAAACATAATGAGAATCACTACCATGAAAGAAAAAACATCTTTGAAACCAAAGCACTTAAAGAAAAAAATGTCAAATTAATTCAAATGATTATCAAACTAAATCATAAAGAAATGATACAAAAACATTCAACAACAAGCAAAGAAGATCTACCAACTTCATAAAAATATATGACGCAACTCCATCAACAAAAATCTTCAGAAAAACACAAATGTTCAATCTTCCACGTACAATAAATGATTTATGTATTCTAGGAATGACATGAAAGTTGTAATAATTCAAATATGATATTTATCTCTTGTCTCTTACATAACAAACACTCAGAACATTTTTACACATTTAAAATAAAATTTCAAAATCAAACTACATCAAGTTGAATTGTTTTAGTCGACTAAAATAAGTTCAGTCGATTAACTGTGAAAATTGTTGTGACTTGCATCTTACAAAACCATTATTTTAGTCGATGAAAGGTAATGTCTACTCGTATAAACTTGAACTAATGACTAAGCGTTTCTTTAGTCGACTAAAACAAGGCAAATGGAAATATAATGTCTAGTTTTAAAAAAAAACAAAACTTACTTTTTTCAGGAGTTCTATTTCATTTCAAATATATAAATACTTCTTCAAACATATAATTCAGACACACAATGATATACAAACAACATTTCATAGACTAAGTAATCCTACAACACATATGTGATCAAGTATATTGAGACATTATACGAGAAAGTTCCACTATTTAACTTGACCCAATTGTTTATCAATCCAGAAATTGATTCATAAATTAGAAATAGAGTAATAGCTATTTCATGGAACAAAGATTGTTCTAGTTCTTATACAACATTTTTTATTTTTATTTTAGTGTTTAACTTCATTATATCTTCATGTATAGTAGTTCCTTTATATGATAGTCAAGAAAAGAGTCCTTGAGATTGGCCATTTCCACTTGGGTAAGGAAGATGTTTCCCTTCTTGGTTATGGTTACAAGTTTTTAAGCATCCTCGTAAGGTGTTTGATACACCTTAGTAACATAAGATAGTGAAGTTACCCAAGTGCATCTTTGGGCATGGGTGTAGCCGAAGTCAAACCATACAAAGTTTCCATTTTGTGCCTTTTTTCGAATTTAGGCATCAAAAAAATAAATATTTTGGCTAACAAGGCTTGTTCCTTTCAAGAAGTTAGGGCATGACAAGAATTTTCACACAACCAATGACTATACTTTAACTACTAGTTTTTAAAATATATATTTATCATATAATTTAAATAATCAATTTTCCACACACTCAAAGTTATTTCATATCTGAGAGTGCGCATTTGTTCAAACAAAGAAATTATTTAATTAAACTCAGTTTTTCAATTAAATCCTAAAACCTGCATCTAGATGTGATTGAAGATAATATGATCATGCAAGAACATTCAATCATAAACAAAACACATAAGTGAGGAAAAATCCCCCAAAGGGGCAAAACCTTTTATTTTCACTATAATTTGTAAAGAACAGTTACATGGATTACAATGAAAATAAGAATGACATACAAAATACCCTCAGGTGTCAGTTCCAATGTCATCGGCTGGAATCTCCCGCAAGAACTCCAGATAGGCAACAATAGAAAATAGACGGCTTCTCAACAAGTTACTCCAGATGAGTAAAAACGATCCTCTTAAAGGTTTAAAGATTCATATATATATATATATATATATGAGAGTGTTTATGTGAATAAAGAAGGCATGAAACCTTAAAACATGAAATTTGTTTTCTGGGCTGTAAAATGCAGAAATTGTGTGCGAAAAAGACATGGAAAACGTGTAGAATGAACCCAGATATTTATATGAAAATTGAGGCGGCGACGTCGCTCGAATAAGATCGCGCGACATCCCCATGTCGCTTGAACGACAGAGAGATTTCGTTCGAACGAGTTCGCACGACGTCCTCATGTCGCTTGGACGACAGATTGATGTCGTTTGAACGAGCTTGTAGACCGAGGCAAGTTCGCTTCTACACTTAGAATTTTTTTTGCTTTTGATAAAAAAAGAATCAGACTTCGAAAAATATTTTCTAAAAATTCCCAAATGTTTATGCAAATATAGCAACTCCAATAAATCATTATACCAATAATGCATCGTGGAGTAGTGGGAACGGTTGAGCAGCACGTCGCATGAAGCAAGATGGACGTGTGAAGATGATGGATGCATGGATTCAGATTAAGGCCATCATGGATGATCGTGTTGACGTGCCGAATGTAGAGGTATCAGACATACATACTGTGATCTAGGACAATAGAAAATTCCTAGATTCTACCTTGGACATTAATAAAATTATGTCCTTATAATATCTCTCCTATCTTAATAAATATGTTAGTTTACCACACTCTAACTCTAAATAAATGGATTTTAGTGGTAGCCCTACAGAGTGTAATCCATCAAAGAATTCCACTAAGCGGATCTATGAGTATGTCATTATCAATTGTAGACTTTTAATATACAACATCAATCATAAATGACTATTAGTTTCGGAAAAAATTTGTGTTTTTTTGCAGTTATGGATTTACGACAAGCCTTAATTAACACCATAGGTTGCGTAATAATGAATAAAAGAATTATAATTTGGATAAAGGTCAGAGGGTCCCTTGATGAGGTTCATCGAAGAGCATGATAAAACATAATATCCCCCACTGGGTCCATGTGCAAACACATTGTGATTACCCTTAGACTGATGATTATAAATGATGAGACTAGAAATAATCTCCCTAGAGAAAATAAGGGGAAACAGAGAAAACTAACAAGTAAATGAGGTTACTTAGTACTTTGCAAAAGACCAATCTATGAAATATTTATAGAGTTACTTCTATCTCTACCGAGGAAGCTCATTGGGGATTTGTTAGGAAATTGGGTTGGAGAATCGGGAGTAGGTAATCATTAATTCAAGAATTAACATTTCAATTACAAAAGAAGGAACACTAAGGTTCTTCATATGATCTCACTTGGTCACTAATAAAACTCATAATTCTTTCAAGGAAGTCAGACTTTGAGAATACTACACCACGAATCGAGAATGGTCATGGATTTTAACCGTGACCAGGCCTTCGGGTCACGGCTGAGGTCCGTGATAATTTCTGGCATGACCAAAATTGGTGGTCATAGACTTTATTCATGTCCTAAAGTGAGGGTTACAACATAAAGCATAGGGAATTATATAGATCCAGGGCCACGGGCTTG
The DNA here is from genome assembly GCA_949130495.1 of Sambucus nigra. NCBI lineage: Eukaryota > Viridiplantae > Streptophyta > Magnoliopsida > Dipsacales > Adoxaceae > Sambucus > Sambucus nigra. Next base: position 377,400,053 of record OX422212.1, read on the forward strand.
GACTCTGACTAGGGGGTCATGGACCTGAGTTGTGACCAGTTGTGAACTGGGGGTCATAGACCAAGTCCTTGACAACATGTTGGTACTATTGAAAAATGGTCATGGCCTAAAGTCATGGCCCCCATTTTTTTTAAAACAAATACTGTGACCATGTTATTATTTATTTTTTTAAAAATAGGGGTCGCGACTTTGGGGTGTGACCATATCCATCTAATAAAAAAATAAAAAATATTTTTATGTAGACACAAAGAAAAAACCTGTATTCAGTAACCCAATCATACTAAATATTTGAAAATTTTAGTCCTATTCTCAAACCAGGTGTTTCGTGACTACGCAGTTAGTTCCTATGAGTTATATTGGTCACATGCGAGGTGTTTGTGCCCTTTACGAGCCGTCTGGGGGCTATTTTGGGTTTCTCCCTTCGACGATATGTTTTCAATCCTAACTCTCGTTATTTGAAAATTTTAATTCTATAATCTAGCGGGGAATCCCATGACTTTGCGAATAGTTCTTATGAGTTACATTGGTCCCATGCGAGGTTTTGTGCACCTAACGGTGTCGTTTGGGGGATGTTTTGGGTTTTACCCTCTAGCGACATGTTTTTGAGCCTAAGTTTGATAATTTACATCTAATGCCTATGCAGTTAGTTTCTACAGGTTATATTGGTCCCATGCGAAGTGTTTGTGCCCTTGACGGGGCCGTTTGGGTCTATTTTAGTTTTTATCCTCTAACAGCATGTTTTTAAACCCAAGTCTGGTTATTTGAAAATTTTAGTTCTATTCTCAAACCACGCATCCCATGAATATGCGATCAGTTCCTATGAATTACATTGGTCCCGTGCGAGGTGTTTAGGGGCCATTTTTGGTTCCCCCTATAGCAGCTTGTTTTCAAGACTAAGTCTAGTTGTTTATAAATTTTAGTCCATTTCTCAAACCGAGCATCCCATGACTATGCAGATAGTTCTTACGAGTGACATTGGTCCCATGCGAGGTATTTGTGACCTTATGAGGCCGTTTGAGGGTTATTTTGGGTTTTCCATCTCTAGCGACATGTTTTCAAGCCTAATTCTAGTTATTTCTAAATTTAGTAATATTCTCAAACCGAGCATCCCGTGACTACAAGGTCAGTTTCTACAAGTTACATTTGTCACATAAATGATGTTTGTGCCCCTTACGAGGCCGTTTAGGAGTTATTTTGGGTTTTCTCGTCTAGCGGAATGTTTTCAGGCCTAAGTCTGGTTACTTACAAATTTTTATCCTATTCTCAAAACGAGCATCCCGTGACTATATGATCAATTCCTACAAGTTACATTGAACCCGTGCGAGGTCTTTGTGTCCTTTATGGGGCCATTTGGGGTCTGTTTTGGGTTTTTTCTCATCTAGCAGCATGTTTTCAAGCATAAGTATGGTTATTTGTAAATTTTAGTCCTATTCTCAAATCAAGCATTCCATGACTATGTGATCAATTTCTACGAGTTACATTGATCTCGTGCGAGTTGTTCGTGCCCCTTACAGGGTTGTTTGATGACTAGTTTGGGTTTTCTCCCTCTAGTGACATATTTTTACTCCCAAGTCTGGTTATTTACAAATTTTAAGTCCTTTTCTCAAATAGAGAGTTCCTTGACTATGCAGTCAGTTCCTACGAGATACATTGACCCCGTGTAAGGTGTTTGTGTCCCTCACGGGGCCGTTTCGAGCATTTTTTGGATTTTTCTCCTCAAGTGACATGGTTCCAAGCCTAAGTTTGGCTGTTTGAATATTTTAGTCCTATTATCAAAATGGGCATCCCTGGACAATGCGGTCAGTTCCTACGAGTTATATTTATTCTATGCGAGTTGTTCGTTCCCCTTAGGGGTCTGTTTGGGAGTTATTTTGTTTTTTCCCCTCTAGCGACATGTTTTGAAGTCTAAGTCTGGTTATTTGTAAGTTTTAGTCCTATTCTCAAACTGGGCATCCCGTGACTGTGCAATTAGTTCCTTCGAGTTAAATTAGTTCCTACGAGATGTTTTTGCCCTTTACGGGGTCATTTGGGGGCTATTTTGAGTTTCCCCCTCGAAACAACATGTTTTTAAGCCCATGGCTGTTATTTTCAAATTTTAGTCCTATTCTCTAATTGGTTGTTTGATGATTACGTGGTCAATTCTTACGAGTTATATTGGTCCCGCACGAGGTGTTCGTGCCCCTTACGGGCTACTTAGAGGATGTTTAGGTTTTCTCCATCTAGCGGCATATTTTTAAGCCTAAGTCTAGTTATTTATAGATTTTAGTCCTATTCTCAAACTGGGCACCCCGTGACTACGCGATCAGTTTATATGAGTTATATTAGTCCCATGCGAGGTGTTCGTTCCCCTAAACATTTATAATTCAAACTAAACATTCATAAGTCAAACTAAACCTTCATAAATCAAACAAAATATTATAAATCAAATTAAAGTGCCAATATAGTGTAAATATCATAATAGGATGATACAAATCGAATTATCAAGCGCCAATATAATAATATGTTACAAATCAGATATTCAGTTACTCTCCCCCATCCACTCTTTGTATTGTGAGAAATCCATTAAATAATATTCAAAATTAAATTCACCTATATTAATAGGTTGAACCAAATATCATGTTGCATACAAGAACGCACAATTCATATTTCAATCAAATTATTCAGCACAATTTAAGCTCAATCTAAATAAATTAACATAACATAATTATACAAAATATTATTACAACTTGTTCTCAAATATTACAAATTGTCAAACATTATTCATGGCCTAAGCTTGACCAATAAATTAACTGGCCAAGTGATATAATAATTTGTGCATTCCCTTCTCCACTGTCAACGTGCATAAGCATATCTTCACAGCAGTGGTATATTTCATCAACCAGTATATGAGGCTCTCCTAGCTACAAAGGGAGATTATGTGCTAGAGTTTCGACACTTAAGAATACGAGTGTGCATGAGCTAATAACCCTACTATTGGTCAGTCCATGAAATAGTACTGCTCGCTATAGTCATCGTGAGTGATTGACGATGATCCAAGGACTGTGGAAGGTAGAGTCACTGGGGAGGGAAATGATGAAGGAGGCAATACTTTTGATGGGAATGTTAAAGGAGACGACATTTGTGAGAAGAAACCTTGAGAGGGAGGATTGGGTAAACCTTGAGAATGAGGGTAGGGTAAACCTTAAGGAGGCATCGGGTGTTAAAAACCTTGAGTAAATAAGGACACAAGCATCGAATTTCACTCTTCAAGACTCCCAGGTAATACATCCCCATCTATCTTGGACTAACTTTTCTCTTAGCTCGAGATATGATTCTTAACTTAATAAATCTCATCCATGAGAGGTGCAATGTATTTTCATATGGTTTTCGACACATGTGATCCGACACCTCTTGTCCTCCCTCTTTTGTCAGTTCCAGAGGACTGGGTTAGGGCATCATTTTCAATGTCATCGTTAGGTCTCGACCCGGAATGACTGCTAATGACCTCGATTGATTCTAGAGTTCGAGCCAAGTGTGGTGGGATTTGTTATCCATATGCAATCGGGCATGCACCTACAAGTTGGCTAGATTAGGTTTTTTATCGTCATATGGATCGCCCTTTATCCTACTTGACCATTCAATCTTTAAATCTTCATAGGATTTGGAGCCCAGCCAGTGGATATAAACTTTTTTCACCTTATTTGTTTTTGTCTTCTAGCTTTGGACCAAATTTAATCCATTGCCTCATTTTTTAGAAAACTGTTCCATTAATCAACTGACATTTTAACATTTTAGGCACTTTATCTCTCAGAGCCAAAATGTCAGAGCTCGATGCCCCCTTTGAGAAATGCCACTATCGACGATTTCTCCGATATGTTCTCAGTTTTTCAACAACCCTGGAAAGAATATTTTAATTTGAACGGTCGAGGAGTGAAAAACTCTTGCAAAGTTGGTCATAAATGTCATCCTTGATGGCTTGATCAATTGCGTTCCAGTTATCTTCTGCTCTAACTCCCACATTTATAATCCCAAGTGAAACACACAGGGATTGAAATATTGGGAGGTCATTTATATCGTCAGTGGGGTTATTCACGAGAAAGGATAACCCAATGGGCTTCTTCTCCTTTGCTCAGATGGTGTCGGGAGCAGTGGGTGGGTGTATTGGAGTAACGGGGGTTTATTGCCTGCTTATAGAAGGATTCGTGGACTGAACTAATGGTGGAGTATAGAATTTCTCACCATTTGGTGATGAGAATTCTTGTTGGGGTGCAGGAGATGAGAAGCCTGGTTGGAGTGTCACCTCATCAATTGGCACAATCTGTCCATTTTCGCTAGTCATTATTTATGATAAAAAATAATAAGCGACGAAATCATTAGAATAACATGAAATTATAACTATCTAATTATGTTTACGACTATATATATGTATATACATTCTTATAATAAGACTTAAAATATGTTCAATGTGTCGGATATCCATCACTTCGGTATTACTTTTTAAAAACCTGTGGATTTTTGCAAGTGGCCAACAAGGAAGAAGAACCTCTATGACTGATGTATATATGTTCATGATATGAACTCAGAATTCCATCATCTTTAACTTATTTGCAAGATTCAATTTAATGTACACATGTCGCGAGAAATCACACTCTTGGTTAATGCTCTCTATACATAGTTGTATCCACAATGGGTGACTATTTTTTTTCTGCCTTCTCTAATAGCATAAGCAAGGTCAGGATTATATAGGGATGATGTACACGGAATATATTCTTTACAGCCTTATCCTAGCTTTTTGATAAGAAATATAGAATATGATTGTATGAGTACTCTTTCTGGAGATGAACTTCACGATTTGCAATGTATTTAAACTGTTCGATGTTCTTATTCTCATACTTATAAATATGAGTACCTTTACATGGTGTGCACTAATAAAAGAGGTATAAGTTATGTCGAATTGCAACATCTCATACTCTTATTTCCAGTGATTATCATTGTGCCTCATTTTTCCTGAGAAAAATATACGAGGGTGTGAATGTGAATCCTAGAGGTAAGGGATCTAATTAATCATTAACTAGTTATTTTTTTTAAACCATTCTAATTTAAGTTTATCTTATTTTAACATAGGAGTCCTATGCGGATGGATGTAAATGGAACCGTGCGTATGAATATGTACAAAATCAATTTTCCTTTCCATTTTATTTGTACCTTGTAAACCACTACCTACCATTTTATAAGGAGGATCAATATCATTACATATAACACATACCATTTTAAGTAAGGTCATATTAGTTTAATTAAGGTTTTGAGTCATAACAATTACCCTTCTCTAAACCCCGTGCGTGGGATGTCTCACCGAAGTGAAATCCAAATAAGAAACCTATTGATACACTTACATTTAAATAGGGTAATTATTAAGAAACATTTTGTTAGGGTTTATTATGAGAGAATATAAAAAGAGTTTGAAAGTCTATATGTACTATCAATACAAGAAATCTACCATCACCATCCAACAATCATACCAAGAACCAACAATTATCCCGTACTCCTTTGATAGTTTACATGATCAAACACATACCAATAATTACAATACCTCAAGTACGGGCTTAGATCTGTTCTTTCATAAAAGATACATGTAATTAACTTACGCGTGTTACATCAGAAGAGCTCATATATGTATTAAGTGTCCCAAGTCATTAATAATGCATTCACATTAATTCTTATAACATGAATGGGGTTCTCATAGTAAATCTCATAAATTTGGTTTTTAAATATCAAAAGTACTAGTCTCAAAGAAAAAGGTGAAATCCTACTAAGCATGCAAAAATTTTGAATTCACTAACGCTAAATTTAATTCCATATCTTAACCTATCAAATCTCAATCGTCAAATTCTACAACGGGGTCCAAATCTTAAATATCAATTTTCTCATGTTTTGGATTTTAGCATTTAGGCTTTAGGGTTCATTGCTTTCAATTTATAGTTTCGGGTATATGATTTAGGATTTTGGTTTTAGGATTTATGGTCTAAGTTTTAGGATTTAGGTTCTTAAATTTATTCATTATGGTTTATTGATTTAGGTTTATATTTTATGGTGTGGTAAATAGGGTTTGTTGTTTAGGGTTATTGATTAGGGTTTTCGTATTTCATTTTACATTTTAGGTTTTAGAAATTATTGTTTAGGTTTTAGAATTTAGGGTGTACAATTTGAGATATAAGTTTAAGATTATTAATTTAGGGTTTAAGGATTAGGGTTTGGGTTTATGGTTCTTGGGTTTTGGGTATACGATTTAGGAATTAGGAGTTAATGTTAGGAATTAAGGTTTTGGGTATACGATTCAAGAATTGGGAATTAGGAATTAGGGTATATGGTTTATAATTTAGGTAATTTAAAAATTGGCACTGCTAAGCACCCTTCCGACCTACTCATTCTGTTAAACATCTAACGCCAAAATAAAGTAATCCACTAATATACCCTATCGTGCAGCCTTTGAACTTTAACCAACCCAAAGTCTCATATCTCACAAATCAACTAACTAGGTCCTTAACATTTAAACTAATTGGGCAAACTAAACTTTTAAAATAATTAATCCTATTAAATAAACAAATTAAACTCATAACTTGAATCCACATTACTACATAAGTCAATTGGATATTAAATTTCCCACAAAATTAGTTTTTTTTCTTAGTAGTCTATTACACCTTAAGTGACCAAGGTATTTGGGTATATACACACATACACACACACACACAGAATTATACACGTACACATACACATACACTTACACACACACACACACACAGAGAGAGACTTATACACGTACACATACACATACACATACACATACACATACACATACACATACACATACACATACACATACACATACACATACACATACACATACACATACACATACACATACACATATACATACACATACACATACATATACATACCAACACGTACACACACATACATACATATAGATATACATATACATAAACACACACATACACACATACATATACACACACATATATACACACATACCTATAAACATACACACACACATATACATACATAATTTGGTAAGCTGTGACCAATGTTAATTGAAAACCTTAACATGGTCACTGGGAATTTTGGTGCAAGTCTGGCACCCAGGTGGTCACGGGGGTTGCCATGGACCACGTTCATGACCCATGTGGTCATGGTCTTGGGCCGTGACCGTATTCATTGAATGTCACCCCTATTGATGATTAGGGACTTGGTCGCACCTGTTTTGGATTTGGTCATGATCTTTGGCCCTGACCACCTAGTCACAATCCTGGGTCATGAATATTGTGATGTATAACATATAGAAAGAGATGAGGCAAAGGAAAAAATAACTCCAAATGTAAGTGGTTAAGACTTTGAAGGGCCCACATCCACTGTGTGAGTGTGTGAAATCCACTAAATATGGGCTCTAGTGGCCTTTGGATACAAGCACTCAATATTTATCTCTCTATTATGTTTTTGGCAGAGTTTCAGCTAGAGTTTATAATAAGCCCCCTTACAATGATGTTAGAGACAAGTATTTATAGTTCATGGGGGTGTAGTGTGCCCTCTAGCATGTAATAAGCATGCGTGGAATGTTCCTAGGCAATCAGGAGGAGCCAACTATATTCGTCACATGTAGGCCATGATGATCAAGTATTCCCTCACATGTGAGGGAGATGGTGTTATAAAGATTTTGGATACACATGGGATCTAGAGCCCAGGTGCACACTCTTATGTCTTCTCCAATACACGCGCTCTACCAGCTATCCACTGTTGGCCATTCATCTTGATCGAGGTCGAGTCATAGATTTGCGATCCATTAGAGATAACACCTGTCATTCTAGGAGATCTCGTCCCATCGTACTCGTCCTGAGGCAAGATGAGGACGAGGGTCTGTGGTTAGTAAGATTAACGATGTGAGGCACACTAACTAATCCTCAAGGACGAGGATAAGTAAGCTCGAGCTGAGTCCCTGACCAAGTCATACTTCATCATTAGGGACTTATCAATGCATATAGGATTTATCCAAGGTAAGAAATACATGGGACGAGTCTATACTTGAAATATCAATCACCCCTAGACCATAGTCTCAAATGTGAGGAGGAGGATGATGGGTAATAATGTCTGAAGATGTTGATGGTTATTATTAAGGAGATATATGGAAATCATCAAGTAGACTGTAGGCTTGATGTGATATCTGTCATAGTTCTCATAGGATTGCATCTGATCGAGGTATAAATAATGGCTAAACACTTAGGGGTTTGTGCCTTAAATGATTATGTGCCTTGAAACTTGTGCACAATCATTTTTATGATATTTAAACCTAAAAACATTTTACCTTATCTTTCTTCACTTGCGCGCGCAACCCTCTCTCTCTAAGCTTTTTGTTCCAGAGCTCTCTCTTTTCCTCACCGCCTAAGAGTTTTTTGGCTATTGAGGGCACAACCTCAAACTCCTTGAGGGCTACCTGTACCAAAATTATGTTGTAGGCTAAGTAGACGTTCTCATCCATGATAAAGATGTTAGTTTTCTTCGTGCGGCATTTTGGCTAGCTATTCCCCATTCTAACTTCCATTTTATAAATTCCTAACGATTGCATTTTCTCACCACTGAAATCGATGAGAGGTTGGTGATATGGGATCGACCTCTTCTTTCTCACCCCTAGACCCTTGTAGCACTCCCAAAACATCACATCGGCCAAGCTTCCACCATCGACTAATATTCTAGAAACCTCATACCCATTCACCAGGGTGGTAATCACTAATGGGTCATCATACGCGCTAAGATCCCCTTAATATCCACTCTAGAGAAGCTAACAATCTAAGTATTCATATAAAATTTAGTTCTTTTTACCTTCTTCAGCTCAATCGCTGCCGAGTGTACTTTTTTAGGTCTAGGAGTAAGAGCTTTGGCCTCTGCCATGTGAGAGTTTATATCTGAGATCTACTTGCCCCCTCTAATAAGTCCTCCACATATCATCTTAACTCTGAGCGAAATTATATGGAGCCGACCCATAGGATCAGTGATTGGAGGTGGCAGGTCAGGGTTTGCTTCATCATCACTATCCGAGTCATCCTCATCTCGATTAGCTGGAGCATCAGGCTTGCACTTGTCATTCCTCCTCTTACGGGTGTCATCTCGGCCATCCTTCGAATTATTCTTATCACATACTTTCTTAACTTTCTAGCTTTCATCATTTTCTCAATCTCATCCTTGAAAGCGAAACATCCGTCGGTCGTATGTCCATGATCTTGGTGAAACTCACACCACAAATTCTTGTTCTTCTTGTAAGGAGGGGATCTCTTTTTATCAAGACATCTCAGAGACCGATCATTCTTGATCTCATTAAGGATGTTCTCACAACTGACTGTTAGAGGGGTATAGTCAACAAACTTATCATTCGCTGACCTCTTTTTGCCATTCTTTTTCTGGAACTTACCTCCGTTGCTCATTCTCTTCTTATCTTCACCATTGGCAACCATTGCCTCCTCCATATGCATGACCTTCCCGACCGTATCCAGGAGTTTGACCATGGATTTAGGAGGATCCTTAGCTAACTTCCAAAGGATATTTCCTTTCTATAACCCTGATGGTAGGGCAGCCATAACAATGCTCTCCTCATAATATTTAACCTCTAATTTTTCCTTGTTGAACCTTCGCTACATACTATCTCAGACTTTCATTCTTTTCCTACTTCACATATAGCAGGTGTATCATCTTCTTCTGGGGTCTTACTTTAAAGAAAAAGTTGTGTATAAACCTCTCTGCTAACTGCTTGAAATTTGCTATCTAGTTTTTAGGGAAACAAGTGAACCGCACATGAGTAGCACCAGTTAGTGTGCTAGAGAAGGCCCGACACCTCATCGCATTGGAGATGGAGTAGATATCAGCAACTGATTGGTACATCTTTACATGGTGTACTGGGTTAGTGCTCCCATCATACTTAGGTTTGACCACCGGTGACTTGAACTTAGCCGGGGTTGGGTAACTCACGATCTTTACCATAAAGGGGAGCCTTTAGAGTATCCCCTCTGCAAGGGTCTCGGATCTTTAGAGTGTCCCTAATTTTGTCCTCCAGTCTTTGGATAGAATCATTACAAGGTCTCTTGGTCGCATTTATAACCTCGTCCTATGCCACATTGTCTCCAGCCCCCTCTCTGTCGGCTGGATGAAGTGAAGGCTTTTTAAAAACTGACCTTTGTTGTCTATTCACCTCTCATTGTTCCTCGTATGGTCCTAGAGAAGGTCGAGGATCATCACATATGTCATTCCTTCTAGAACCAGCGATACTTTGAGATCTACAGAGGCAGTTTCTCAAATCATTTGCTATCGGGCTGAGCCTATCAAAGGCCAACCCTCTACTTAATCTGTCCAAAGATGATTCCCTTGGCCTGGATTCTTGACTCGGTCTGCTACTACATCCTCGACTGGGCTGAATATATTGCACAGTGCCTCTAGAAATTTGATAAGGTTTCCAAGGTTCTCTATCATCCTCGTCATCATACTATTCATCATCATCATTTGGGCACTCCTGATCCGGCCTCCCTAGGCATAAACACCTAGGGTCGGCCATATCTCTAACTAGTTATTGTAGGTCTCAGTCATCTTACTGATAATGTTTTTGACATTTTTGTTAGAATCTTTGACTGCTTCATTAGTTTGTGGTTTATATTGCAATAACTTATGTCTAGTAATCCCATACTAGTGTAATATGCTTCTCTATATCTTTCTCGAAATGAGACCCATTGTATAACACTAAATTTTGGGGTATGTCAAAATGGCATATGATGTTCTGATGTATTAACTTGGTGATCATCTTAGCATTCATTAGTGCATAAGATTAGGCTCCAACCCATTCGGTAAAATAGTCGATGGTGACCAAGTTGAATTTATGTCCGACGGAAGCCTTATGGCTTACCTTCCCTATAATGTCTATCCCCTAGGTGGATAAGGGCTAGGATGAGGTCGTACAGTAGAGATCCTGAGGAGGTAGATACCTCAATGGGGGCTTCAAGTTGTCACTTAAGGCACCTTATGACGTAGTCCGTGCAATATTTTTGCATGGTCGTCCAGTAATACAACTATCGGGGTATTTTTCGGGAGAGGGTCTGTTAACTCATGTGCTGGTTACATTAAGCACTATGGATTTTGTCCACGATCTCGAGGGTTTTTTCCTTCGTGATGCATTGTATATGTTTTCCATCAAACCTTCTTTTGTAGAGTTGGCTCCCACGCATAATAAATTGAGGTGCCAATCGCCTTTTGGTAAGTCAATCATTTGGGGAAACATCGAGCAGGTAGTAGTTCTTCTTGAGCAAGTTTTATATTTTGTAGTACCTGACCGTGGGTTTTACTATCGTTTCCCTGATGGCGTCGACCTCAAATTTTTAAGAAGGGGTGCTCCGATTGTTCACGGTGAATGTGATTTTCGTAGTTCCCTCCAACATTTCTATCATAGAGGCTAGGGTAGCAAGGGCATTTGCGAATTTATTTTTAGCCCTCGAGAGGAGGTCAAAGTAGAGATGCTCGAATCGCGAGGATTCCTCTACCTGGTTGTAGTTTGTCATCCTGACGTTTCCATTTGCCAAAAATCTACCTAATGGCTAGGATTAATCTCCATGAGGTTTTAGGTTGGTAATCCACATTTCCAAGGTGATTTTGAGACTTGTGATTATATCCTCATATTCAACCATGTTACAAGTGCACTTAAAGGTGAGTTTGATGGATGTAGGATGCCGCCATGAGTTGGGGGATAGATGGATCATTCTAATGCCAAAGCTACTTTTTTAAAAGTCTCGTCGATGTAGATCTCATAAGTTTCTCCATCATTAAAGGCGAAGAGGTCCTCATTAAGGAATTAGGCCTCATTTTATTCTTCCTCATTAGACATGGGTTCTCCTATGACAAGTTGAGAGATGACCCATCCTTTGGTGTCCTTCCATGTGATATATGTGATTTCAAACTCAGACAATATCATTGATAACTTGTCCATTTAGCTATTGAGAAAGAGGGTTTGTCAAATAGGTATTTTGGGGGATCCATCCTAGAAATGAGTCAAATGCTAAAGGACGTCATGTAACGTCGTAGTTTGTGGGTGATCCATACGAGGGATACACAGGCTTTTTCGAAGATGAGGTATTTGAGCTCATAGGACACCATATTTTTTCTGACGTAGTAAATGGTACATTATTTATGGTAACTCTCTACGTACTTAGCTAACATGGCTCTAGAAGCCGTGTCGGTTATAGTCAAGTAGAGTAAAAGAGGTTGTCCCGGTTGGGGGGGGGGGGGGGGACTAACAAATGTGAGTGAGCGAGCACTACACCAAAAATACCAATTTGTCACACCTTGATATTCAAAATCTGGCACTATTTAAAACTGTGCCAAATTTTGGTACGATTTAATAACAATCTGGCACACTTTTAAGCACTACCAAATTTTGGCACTGTTAAAAAGTGTGCCAAAATTGAAAACACTTCACTAAAATATAAATAACCTAAAAAAATTAATCCCCTCAATTGAGAACACTTCACTATAATGAACATGAAGTGAAGAATGAATGTATTGTATGCAAGGAGACAAGATATATAGTTTGTGAGAGTCGAAAAGACGGTACAATAAAATTTTTCAAGTGCTCGCAAGTTCCAATAAGGTATTAATGTATTTTCCCCTATAGCTATGGGTAAAAAGAACTTTCACTGTACTAAGGACAACAGAGGACATGAAATGGCACCCTTGAGCCGAGGTGGGTGGAAATCTCATATGTCATCAAGTTGATTCACTCATCTGTTAGATTTCAAATGCATGGCACAATGAATTTGAAAAAGAACCACGTAATGTCCATCTTGCATTATCAACATATGGGTTTAACCCCTTCGTAAATTTAAGCAATAATTAGACTTATTGTCCAGTTCTTATGGTACCTTTAAGTATCCCTCCAACACTGTGCATGAGAACATAGTTCACATTATTGTTGTTATTGATACCTGAGCTAAAGGCTCTTGGCAACGATATTGATATTTTTTTATCCCCATTAATCCAAGAACTTAAAAATTTATGTCATAAAGGTGTGAGGGAATTTGATGCTCACATGGGGTGACAAAATCACACTTAAAGCAATTGTCACATGGACGATCCATGAATTTCGTGCCTATGCGACCTTATCGAGTTGCAATGTTCATGGTTATTTTGGATGTCCGATCTGCGGGGAGGAAACTCAATCCACTTGGCTACATCATAGTGGAAAGATGAGTTATGCCGCCTGTCATAGATTTCTAATGAACAATCACCCTTTTACGAACTACAACTCTAACTTTTTACATATCGGTCAAGAGAATATGGTGGAACCTGTTCCGCTTTACGATTATCATATTTAAGAGAAGGCGGTGAATTTGTAAGGTTATATGGATTTGGTTCAAATTTGTGAAATACACTTTGTGATATAAATTTATGACACATGATACAAATTAAGATTAGGCCAGCAGGTTGAAACTTTCCAAATTTTAATCTTAGTTACTAAGTCCTGTGTGAGCATGCATGATTTAAAGTACGTAAAACGAAAGCATAACCACAACGTGCCGTTGTATGAGGAAAACCCAATTGGGAAAAACCTCGGATGGTCAAGACTAAACAAAATCCAGTACGAATATGGATTTTACAAGAAGAAACAAAAGACTTTTAGAATTGACACAACAAGACTTGCTGGTGCCATCTTCAGCATATCTGTCCGTAGTACGTGTAGTACGTCCAACACATTGCACGACACCTCATGTATCTCGGTATCCACCAAAAGCCAAACCCTATCTCCAAACCAACTTATGCGGAGGTACACTGCACCCCAATAGGAATGAATGTATGATAGGGTGATTTTGGGGGTTTGCTTCTTGGAAAAATGACCCAAAATATCATATAAATGTTGGAGAATTTTTTAACGAGAAATATTATTTTCTTTTAAAGTTCAAGAACCCATTTCAGCAGTTTTCACGAGCCCCTAATTAGTTTTAAAAGAGGAAGTAGTGGACAAGGTAGGTTAAGGGGAAAAATCGCATGAAAATCAAATTTTTAAAAATTAAACCGCTCGTTCGAATGAAAAAATTTCCTCATTTGAACGACATGACAAAATTTCATTTGAACGAGTCGAAACCCATTAAGAATCTCATCCGAAGTTGTTTGAAAACTATGATAGAAAAGGACATTTGAAGGAGATTTCAAACAACATGTCGAGACCCATGAGGGAACTCGTTAGAAGTTGTTTGAACATGCACATTCAAATGAACTCGTTTGAATGACCTGCATACTTTTGGAAAATTAAATTTAACTTAAAGATCAAAATATGTTTTGAAAAATTCCACCAAGAAGCATGTAAAAATATAAAAATGTCTCCCACAAAATATAAAGAACCGGTTCATATACCTTTTCGAAAAGATCAATCAGATGATGCTGTGAGGACTTGTAGAGTGGTGAAATCTTGGATTCTAAAATTCTTCATCGTCGAGAGTAGTATGACACTAAATGACTATAAATGTTTTGTCCAGTGGATTAGCCAATACTACAAATTGACTCAATTGGAAATTTGACTTAGAAATGTCTCCCTTTGGCTATTTCTGGACAAAACATAAGTAAAAAAAATACTCGAATGTTGCTAAGACAGGCCATCAAGCCGATCCTAATGCCCATCCCCAAAACCTAAAAAAAAGGACATACTCAATTGACAACGAAGATGCTACTTGAAGTTCTTTGAAGGCAAGAATCTAGTAAATAAATAAATGGCCAAAACACATGAAACAACAAACACATAAAATGCTTGGTGGTAAATTAAGATATAAGTCACCAAATTTTGACCCCCCTTAACTTGTTCTACCATTTTTTCCTGAAAAACAGAAAGGGATAAAACAAAACTTGCAATGTTAGTGAATTTAGAATAAATCTCAATATAGATAACATGAAACACTAACATGAGTAAGACAATAACCATAGCATAATATATAATGTAAATCATCCACCACAACGATACATAGTAAGATTAAGTATAAGATGATTAACATTACGAATTGAAAATAATATCCAAGATGAGCCAAAAAAATAATCCAAATATAAATGATGGAAAAAGAGATCATAATCTAAAATCTGGTACAAATTAGAGTAACAAATAAAGAAAGTATAAGTCCCTCTTTTATAAGTACACAAATTAAGGTAACTGTCTAACAATATAAATCAATGGATAGGATTATCGGGTGCATCATCTGGGGTATTGTCACCAAGAGTAGATCCGGTACCTGAAGAACCTGCACCACACCATATTTTAGCACGACAGAGCTCCTCAAAGTGTTGCATCATGAAAGAATATCTACTTGCCTGAGCCTCCTCTCTATGATCCTGAGCTTGAGCCTCCTATCTATGAGCCTGAGACTCCTCTCTATGAGCCTGAGCCTCCTCTCTATAATAGCACGAAGATAATTTGAAAATATTTAGACTTTTGCTTAAAAACTTAGCGTTAGAGGGCGAAAACCGTAAACAACCCCTGAACGGCCTCGTGAGAGGCACTAACACCTGGTACGGGACTAATGTAACTCGTTGGGACTAACCGTGCGATCCGAGAACTTCCGTTTTGAGAATTCAATGATAATTTGAAAATATCTAGACTTAGGCTTAAAAATAAGGCATTAGAGGGAGACACCTCGAAATAACCCCCAGAGGGACCTGTGAGGCACCAACACCTCGCACGGGACCAATGTAGCTCGTAGGGATTGATCGCGCTCTCACGGGACTTCAGGTTTGGGAATACGATGATAATTTGAAAATGTCTAGACTTAGGGTTAAAAATAAGGCGTTAGAGGGCGACACCTCGAAACAGCCCCCGATAGGCCCCGTGAGAGGCACCGACACCTCTCATGGGACCAGTGTAACTAGTAGGGACTGACTGCGTGATGATGAGACTCCTTATTTGGGAATTTGATGGTAATTTTAAAATATCTAGACTTAGGCTTAAAAACATAGCGTTATAGGGGGAAACCTCGAAATAGCCTCCGAATGACCCCGTGAAAGGCACCAACACCTCGCACGGGACCAATGTAACTCATCGGGGATGACTGCACAATCATGGGACACTCAGTTTAATACAATGATAATTTGAAAATAGTTAGATTTTGGCTTAAAAGTAAGGCGTTAGAGGGCGACACCCCCTTCGAAGGGACCCGTGAGAGGTACCAATACCTCGCATGGGACCAATGTAACTCGTAGGGACTAATCGCGTGATTACGGGACTTAAGGTTTGAGAATACGATGATAATTTCAAAATATCTAGACTTAGGCTTAAAAATAAGGCGTTAGAGGGCGATACCTCAAAATAACCCTCGATCCGCACCGTGAGAGGCACCAACACTTCTCATGGGACCAATGTAACTCATAGGGGACAGACCGCACGATGACGGGACTCCCTATTTGACAATTTGATGATAATTTTAAAATATATAGACTTTAGTCTAAAAACATAGTGTAAGAGGGGGAAACCTCGAAACAGCCCCCAAAGGGACCCGTGAAAGGCACTAATACCTCGAATAGGACCAATGTAACTCGAAGCGACTGACGCATGATTATGGGGATCTAGGTTTGAGAATACGATTATAATTTGAAAATATCTGGACTAAGACAAAACATGGCATTAAAGGGAAAAATCTTGAAATAGCCCCCGAACAGCCTCGTGAGTGGCACCAACACCTCGCATGGGACCAATGTAACTTATAGGAATTGATCGTGGGATCACAGGACTCTCGATTTGAGAATACAATGATAATTTAAAAATATCAACACTAAGGCTTAAAAACATGGCATTAGAGGGCAAAAATGTGAAACAACCCCCAAACAGCCCCGTGAAAGGCACCAACACCTCGCACGGGACCAATGTAAATCATAGGAACTGATCGCGCGATCACGGGACTCCCGATTTAAGAATACGACATTAATTTGAAAATATTAGGACTTAGGCTTAAAAACATGGCGGTATAGGGCGAAAACTCGAAATAGCCCCTGAACAACCTCGTGAGAGGCACCGAAACCTCACACAAGACCAATGTAACTCGTAGGGATTGACCGCATCATCACGGGACTCTCGATTTGAGAATATGAGGATAATTTGCATATTTTAAGATTTAAGCTTAAAAGCATGGCATTAGAGGGCGAAAAGCCGAAACAGCCCCTGAATGGCCCCGTGAGAGGCACTAACACCTCGCACTAATTCTCTTAAAGATTTGAACTCCTTACATGTCATATAGAAACTGCGCCATTTATAGGATTTATTTGTATAAATATTGAGAGGTGTGAGCTGTGAAAAACTGCTTACTAAGTAAATAACAAAATGTTATAGATTAAGTAAAGTCCGATAATAAACTCTTTGAACAAAAATCTTTTCAAAATACAACACAAGATGTGTTAAACGTTTCTAAATATAGCCTCTAGATTTGTTAGTTTGATTACCTTAGGTTTTTAAAACTAAAATCTACAATTAAGTCTTAAATGAGATATTGTTCACAAAAGCAATTAAGAACATTCAACCAAATTTGACATGCGATTTTTGATGTGGTAGAACCCTAAAATATGGGAAACATCCACGCCCCATCTACGGAGAAAATAAAAAATACACTAAAATCACAAGGCACAAGTTACAACACTAAGCATGCAATACAAGATCCTAAATCCAAGTTCAGAAAATTTACGCAAACGAGTTACTGCACTCTCAAAGACTTCTAACTTGATATGAACTTCCTCCCGCAGCTTCCTTACTTTTTCCTTGTCCACTTGATTATAACAACTGAATAAACAATATATCTCTCAAAGAACCATAATATCTAAGTGTTCATGTGAGAGTGAAAGTGTTTGTGAAGTAAACTAAATGCAAAAATGCATCTCATTTCTCTCAACCAATTATACAACAAATTACAAATCAATCTATATGATATGCAAGTAATTTCAAATCTATTTTAAATAATAGACTTCAACAAATTTCAGATTTGAAATAAAATCTTTTTATATCAAGATTTGTTTCAACAATTTATTTATGTTCAAATTGATTTCACTAAATGTGAAATTATATTTTTAAACAAAAAGGTATTTATCGATCTGAATGTATATACACAATCAGAAGTCTTATTTCTCAAAATATATATGAGATCACAAAATTTGGAGAAAAAATTAACAACAATAATAGGATCCAAATAAACAAATATAAAGAACCTAAACATATTCTATGGGAAGAATATGGTTCCCTGAGAAAAATATTATTGAAGAGGTCTTTAACACCAAAAAATCAGCAACATACCAACTCACATAAACCCAAGGTATTTTAACTCTCACGTATCGATTTACTGTTTTAAGAACAATGGAGGATTTGGTATTTTTGGTTTGGAGAAAAACGTGTATTGTTTGTAAATAGGTAACTATTTTTCTATTCTCTCTCTTTCTGATTCTCTCTCTCTCGCGGTTTTCACTCGGAGAAGACGATTTCACCAACCTCTCATCTCTCTTGGAATGCCTACCTTAGCTCTCTCTATCCAACCTCTAAAAAACGAAATGCAAAACCTTAGATGAATAGATACTCAACAAACAAAGTCAGTTACAAAAGAAAGGGTGGAGATATGTTATCTGGAAATCTAAGGCTGTAAAAATAGCGGTGAAAAAAACGAACGTTGGTTGGAGGTTTCAGAGTCACAGGGATCGAGTCTGAATAGATTTGAATCATTGATAAAATCAAGATGAATGGTCACGATCTCACCTTACATCTCAGACTTGTAAAGAAGCATAAATTGAAGTGCTGGAAACGCAACACGTGTTCGGCAATTAGAGAACCATACACGAGATTTTTAAAAGTTTAGAGAAATTCAAAATATAACCCCACAGATTTGACCATAAAAATTAATTCTAATTTTATCCCCAAACATTTTAAAATCCGTATTTTAATTAAAGGAAAAATCAATTAAAATGATTAAAAATGTTTTAATGAATTTTTATTTTTTTTAAAGAGGACAAACCAACATATAAAGTTCGTGCACACATAATAACATATTTATATAGTGTGTGTGTCTTAATGTGGATCATGTGTTTAATACTTCCCTTTTTGTAGAGCATTGGAGCATTGGAGTTATTGGACTGGGATTGCTTTAATGAATCTTGGATTCCTTTTTGAGAGAGTAACTTATAAAAAATCTAATCCTCTTTTGTCCCGATATCCAAACTAGTTGGAACACCTATATGGCACATACTCAAGTAATTCAACCATATAATGTGTTCTCAATTTCCCCCTTTGGATATTAGAGACAAAATCCCATTATGTATCCTGTACTCGTGGGTAAAAATGAAAAATCCTAGATTTCCCGTACAAAAATCTCTAACTACCCAATCCCATTCTAGAACCAAAAATATGGGAAGAAAATACATTACTCAACTACAATACAAACCAATACCCTAATAAATAGGACTATCTATACAGTTGGGTCTGAAAAATGCCTTACACAAATAAACACTCAATGGCATATTGGTTGAGTTAGTACAGAATAAGATATGAAATTATAAGCCAGGTACTCAAGTTCCTCTCCCCCAATTTTGCTCAAATATACAACAGGGTATAAGAATATAAATCAGAATAAAATAATATAATGTGTCAACACAAGCAATAACATATACAAGGGCAGATACAGGGGTCTCTTACATTAAACAAATATTAGGAGGCATCTTTTGTCATTTGAGAAACGTCCATGCCCTAAATCCTCATAAACCAATTATTTGGATGCAACTACCGAGGATATGAATGAATTGTGATTTAAGTAAGAACTATCATACCAATGGCATTACGAAGATACTAAAATCTAATATTGTTAAGAGGATTTTGTAAACAAGTCAGCTAATTGTTTATCAGTATTGAGATACTCAATATCTAATTCTTTAGACTCTACAAGGTTACGAATGAAATGATGTATAATTTTAATGTTCTTAGTTTTAGAGTGCTGGACTGAATTTTTAGATATATTTATGGCATTCTGGTTATCGCAGTACATAGTTAATTTTTCTTCAACTATACCTTTGTCACTAAGCATTTTCTTGATCCATAATAATTGGGAACAACAACTATCGACTGCAATATACTCAGATTCAGACGTCGAGAGAGATATACAATTTTTTTCTTACTCTCCAACCTACTAAGTTATTTCCTACTTAATAGCAGGCGCCGGAAGTACTCTTACTATCGTCCGAACGCCCTGCTCAATCGGCATCAACGTATCCCACAATAGCACTAGTGGTGTCTTTAATGTACCAAATACCGTAATTTTTTATACCTCTAACATATTTATGATACTTTTTACATATAACAAGTGGTATTCTTTGGGTGCACATTGGTATCTAACAAAAACACAAACGGCGAAAGATATATCTGATCGGGAAGTAGTAAGGTATAACAAACTCCCTATCATACTCCTATACAAGGTCGGGTCAACATCTTTACCATTTTCTTCTTTAGATAGTTTGGTTGATGATCTCATAGGTGTCCGTGCAGGTTTAGAGTGTTATAATCCAAATTTCTTAATGAGATCAGAGGCGTATTTAGATTGAGTAATAAAAAGACCATCATTAAATTGCTTGAATTGTAGACCTAAGAAACATTATAATTCACATATTAACAACATTTAAAATTCGGAATGCATTATCTCAAAAAAGTCTTTTACCTGATTAGGACAGGTTGATCAAAAAATAATATCATTTACGTAGACTTGGGCAATCAGAACATGCTTTTCAGATTTCTTAACAACTAAGGTTTGATTGTTATCACCTCGAATAAATCCATGAGAGACTAAAAATGTGGATAGACGCTCATACCAAGCTCTAGGAACTTGTTTCAAACTGTATAAGGCTTTCTTAAGCCTGAACACGTGGTATGGATAAGAGGGATCAATAAAACCTTTAGGTTGTTCTACGTATACCTCCTCAGTCAAAATTCCATTTTAAAATGTAGACTTAATATCCATTTGAAAGAGTTTAAATTATAAATGGCATGATCTAGCTAAGAGGAGACAAACTGACTCAAGACGAGTAATAGGTGCAAAAGTCTCGTCAAAATCAATTCCCTCTATCTGAGAGTAACCTTATGCTACTAACTTAGATTTATTTCTAATGACCTCCCCATTCTCATCAGTTTTGTTTTTGAAAATCCATCGAGTGCCCATAACCTTCTTATGTTTTAACCAAGGAACAAGATACCAAGCATCATAACTTTGAAGCTGGACAGGCTCTTCTTACATAGCATTGATCCAAAATGAGTCACAAAGGGCATCATTTACATTTTTCGGTTCTACAAGAGAAGCAAAACAGGCAAATTGAGCCATTTTTTGAAGTTGTGATCTAGTTCTAACCGGTTCCGAAGGATTACCAACAATCTTTTCAATATGATGGTCTTTATAAACCTAAGTTGGTACAAAAGGACTCTCAGGTGGCAGTGAATCAATTATTTTTGGAGAGTTTAAGGTAAAATTTGTTTCTTCCTCATCCAGGACAACTGGTTGACTGGCACTACTCTCAACACTAGTATCATTTACAATTACATTAAAACAGTCTATAATAACTTTGGTTCGATAGTTGAAGACACGAAAATCCCTACTTGTTTGGGAATAGCTAAGAAAGATTCCTTTCTCTCCTCGAGTGTCAAATTTAGACAAATGTTCTCTGTCTTTACAAACATAACAGACACTCCCAAAGGTTTTTAAATATTTCAAGTTACGCTTTTTGTGGAACCAGAGTTCATATGAAGTTTTTTTGGAATTCTTCCTAAGGTATACACGATTAATGATATGACAAGCCGTTTGAACAGCTTCGGCCCAAAAATACTTAGGTAGATTTTTCGCATGGAGCATAACCCTATCCATATCTTGTAAAGTACTATTTTTCCTTTCAGCAATGTCGTTCGACCGAGGTGTCTTAGGCTCACTAAATTCATGTTTATTGCCACTGCCTATACAATATTCTCCAACACCAAAAATCTTTGCATTCTACACCCCTGTCACTTCTGATGAGACATACTTGGGTATCCTTCTCGTTCTCTACGTTTAAAAGTATTTTTAAGAACTCATCGAAGGTATCAAATTTATTTTTCATAAAGGCCACCCATGCATATCGTGTGTAATCATCCACAATAACAAGTATGTAACTATTACCATAGAAGCTGGCAGTTCTAGAGGGACCCATAATGTCCATGTGGATTAATTACAAAGGTATTGTAGTTAAAACATCTTTAACTTTCTTGTGAGGAGGTTTACTTATTTTCCCCTTCCTGACAAGGACCACATACAGGATTAAAAGAATTTTTGATTTTAGGCAGTCGTCTAACAATTTCTTGGGAACTTAACCTATGAAGATTATTAAAATTTTTATGTCCCAATCTACTATGCCAAAGATCAGCATCTTTTAATCTTGAAATATTACAAGATTCAGACTTAGGGGTGACTGTGTAACAATTATCGTCATTTTTATTTCCTCTTAAAATACGGTTTCCCTTCTCATTAAGGATTTTGCAATCAGTTTTTGAAAAGGTAACAATATGATTGGAATCAAAAAATTGAGATATGCAAAGCAGGTTAGCCTTGAGACGTTTGACTAGGAGACCATCATTTAGATCGGGGAGACCTTCCTCATACAATGTTTCATTACCTATGATCTTAGACGAAACTCCATCACTAAACACAACACTACCTCCAAAGGAGTCTATTTTGTTTATTAATTTTGTTTCATCTTCGGTCATATGTTTAGAACATTCGGAGTCAAGGTAGCATTCAGATGAAGTGCGTTGTGCCTTAAAAGCAGATATGACAATATTTCACTTGAGCTGGGGTAACAAGTCATCTTTTCTAATCCAAATAGGCATAGTTCTGATTATTTTATTGGTCATTGATTTAGAAAATTTTTGTTAGGTCTTTCTAAATGATTTATTTTTAGTTTTAGGTCCTCCTTTCTTTTTATGATTAGAGTTATGAGTGGTCTGCCTTGGGAGAACATAAGTATTCCTACTATTTCTAGAATAGTTAAAATTTAAATAAGTAGGTGTGTATAATCTCTTTTGTAAACACTCGGCAATAGAGTGGCAATAGACATCACAGTATGAATGGTACTGATGTGTGGAGGACTTGAGTTTATTACTAAAGACTATGAAAATTGGTTTATCCCTAATAGGTATGGCTGTCCATATGTCATTGGTTTTAGGTTTTTAACATTGATTTCTAACAGGAGGACATACGTAGTCAACTGGAC
The DNA here is from genome assembly GCA_949130495.1 of Sambucus nigra. Classification (NCBI taxonomy): domain Eukaryota; kingdom Viridiplantae; phylum Streptophyta; class Magnoliopsida; order Dipsacales; family Adoxaceae; genus Sambucus; species Sambucus nigra. Next base: position 377,423,351 of record OX422212.1, read on the forward strand.
CATTAGATTTGGGCTGTAGAGTATAGTCACTTTTTTTTCCTTAAAGACATCTTTAAAACAATTTTTTTATGTGTGTTCTGAAGATTCTAGACTTGTTTTATAAAAACAACATTTTCAGGAGAAACATTTTTGCTACTATAAACTTTTTCTCCAAATCCAAAACTAGATTTGTCTTCAGAATCAAACTTGCTTCCTACAATAATTTCTTCGAAGGATTTAGCTTGAGTTTCAAAGTGTAAGCATTTTTGAAACACGTTTGTAAGGACATAATTTTATAAATGTCCGGGGTAGAATCTAGAAATTTTCTATTTTCCCTAGATCACAGTTTGTATGTCTGATACCGCTACATTCGGCACGTCCACGACGGTCTTTATCCAAATCCAATGCATCCATCATCTTCACGTGCATCATGCTACATGCGACGTGCTGCTCAAATCATTCCCACTACTCGACTACGTAATATTGGCAAAATGGTTTTATTGGAGTTGTTTATATTTGCATAAATATATGGAAAAATTTTCAGAAAATAATTTGTGAAGTCCGAAATATTTTTATCAAAAATAGAATTTTTTTAAGTGTAGAAGCGGAGTGCCTCGGTCGAAGAGCTCGTTCAAATGAGCTGACACTGTCGTTTGAGCGAGATCAGCATCTCGTGTGAAGTCGTTCGAACGACACGTGTCCTTCGTTCGAGTGAGATACCTATCTCGTTCAAGCGCCGCCGCCGCCTTAATTTTTGTATAAATATAAGTGTTCCTTCTACACGTTTTTTAAGTCTTTCTGCAAACACGATTTCTGTGAAAATAGCCCAGAATCAGACTTCACCTTTTAAGGTTTTCTTAAGCCTTTTTATTCACATAATGACTTTAATTTATATATGTGAATTTTTATACCTCCAAGAGGATCATTTACTCTTCTGGAGTACTTTGTGGAGGAGCCGTCTTCTTTTATACTGCTGCCCACCTAGAGTTCCTGCGGGAGATTCCAGCCGCCGACATCAATACTGACACCTGCGGGTATTTCTGTGTCACACTTATTTTCTTTGTAATCCTTGTAACCGTACCTTACAATATTATAGTGAAAATAAAAGTTTTTTCCCTTTGGGGGATTTTTCCTCACATGTGTGTGTTTGAATGTTCTTGCTTGAGTTTATCATCTTCAATCACACCTAGATGCATGTTTAGGACTTAACTGATAAAAACTGAGTTTAATTAAACAATTTCTTTATTTGAACATATGCGGACTTTTTCAAATTGGTATCAGAGCCAGATACACAATTATACCGTGTAATTTTTAGCAAAATTTTTCTAAGATATTTGTGTTCTAATGGATAAGTTATATAATAAAATGCCAGTTTTTTACTGGACAAACTATGCATACTGGAAAGCCCGCATGAAATCTGCTTTAAAAGCCATTGATGAATGAGTTTGGATTTTGGTTGAAAGTGGGTGGACACATCCCTCCATCACTGTTGAGAATGTGATTTGTTTAAAACCTAACACTACATGGACTGAAGAAGAATTTAAATGGTCGTCTTTTAATTCTAAGGGGTTAAGTGCTATATCTGGATCCGTCAGACCTGATGAGTTCAAACGGATAATGACGTGCAACACGTCAAAAGAGGCATGAGATGTTTTGCAACTTACCCATGAAGGAACTAATGCTGTGAAAGAGTCTAAATTGCAAAATTTAACAACTCAATTTGAAACAACCACCATGCTTGAGTCTGAATGTTCTGATGAATTTTATGCTAGACTGTCTGATATTGTTAACACTAGCTTTAATCTTGGTGAACACATTTCTAATGCTAGAGTTGTTAAAAATATTCTGAGATCACTGCCTAAGCGTTTTATCCCTAAAGTCATTGTGCTAAATTCTATGGGTAATTTAAACATGCTTAAATTAGAGGAACTTGTAGGAGACTTACAAACGTATGAAATTGATATGTTTCCTAAATCTTCTAAGCTTAAAGATAAGGGAATTGCACTTAATGCCTAGGAGAGAAAGAGTGAGGGGTAGGCAAGAAAAAGGGGAGAGTCATCTAGAAAAAGAGAGATAGATACGTCAGATTCTGAGTGTGACTTTGATTTAGATGATTTGGCCCTATTTGCTAAAAATTTTAAGAAAATTCTCAAATTCAAGAAAAATGGTAATTTCAAAGATAAAAAGAAGTTTGAGAAAAATAAGTTTAAAAAGAAAAATGAAAAATATTTTAAAGATCCTCCTAAGAAAGAGAGGGAGAGATGCTATGAGTGTGACGGTAGGGGTCATAGAGCTTTTGAGTGTGCTACTAGGCTGAACAGAAAAAAGGGCAAAGCTGTCATTAATGTTACCCTTAGTGACGATAGTGAGGTTGAGTCGATGGACTCTGGAGACGAGTCACCGCATGAATGTAACTTCACCACATTCATGGCTAGTCATGTGAGTACTTCTAGTGCTCCTCACGACGATAAGGATGCTTCTTCACAGGGACACCTCGACAGTGAGAGCGATGTGAGTGAGGGGGAGGATGATGCAAGTAAGAGCGAGAGTAATCTTCAACGTGACTACACTGAGTTATATAATGAGTTATTTAAAACCAAAAAGCATAACAAAGCTTTAGTTCTTAGGATCACCGCGTTAGAGGAAGATTTAAAATAAACGAGATAGATAGAGTCCTCCACCCGCACTACCTTGAGAGAGAGAGAGTGTCTGCCTGTGTTGAGAAAGAAAGTTTCTTTATATAGAGAGAGTGGTTTTGAGAAAGAGAAAGGGGATTTGACTAAACAAGTGGCTAGTCGTACGAGTGAGCTCCATTCCTCCTTGGAGACTCAGAAGAAACTAGAAGCCCTTGTTGCCCAGCTTACTCATGATCTTGAGAGAGAACGGGAAGTCAAGGTTCAAATCGAGGAAAGATCAGGAAAGATGCTCCTCGACCCCACTTTAAGTTTTGGTGATAGGCAGGGAATAGGTTATGATGGTGCCTCCACATCTCAAATTGCACCTGGACCAATTTCTGAGTTTACTATGACTCCATATGGCCATCGTCAAAAACCTCGAAGGGGAGTTCGACCAAGAAAAGCAAACCTAGGTCTGCCTAAGACTGCGTTCTTCTGTACGTACTGCAAAAAAAAGACCACCTTAGGGAGTTTTGATATAGTTTGGGTTGGACACGACGTACTACTGCTCCACCACATCGTACTAATGATTTTGCTAGTCTGAGAGAGCGCGTTGAGTTTTAGCTGCCACATCACAGAGCTTGATGGAGGAATTCCGATGGATGTCTTTACCATCTGTGAATGATTCTCGCATCTAGGCTAAAACCAACAACAACAAGGGTAAACAAAAGGTTACCACTTCTTGGGTGCCTAAGAAAGATAAAAAGGCTCTTGTTGTTCATGTCGCTCTAAAAGCACGTAATACCTCATAGTGGTATTTTGATAGTGGGTGCTCCAGACATATGATAGGTGATATATCATTTTTTACCTACCTAGAGGAGTATAAGGAAGGTAGAGTCACCTTTGGAGACGGGAGCAAGTCTAGCATTATAGGACGAGGTACAGTAGAGTTACCAGGATTTCCTAAGCTAGAGAATATTTTGTATGTCAAAGGTTTGAAAGCAAAGCTTCTCAACATTAGCCATTTGTACGATGTTGCTTCGTGATAAAGTTTTACCGGGACGCATGTAATGTCTATATTCAAGCTGGTAAACTTTAGTGCGAGGGGTGACGACCGAGGATAATTGCTATGGGACTGTGCCCACATCCTCACTTGTCTGTAACAGCGCCACGATCACTCCTATGGATCTGTGGCACCAACGTCTAGGTCATGTGAACGTTAGAGATTTGACTCACTTAGCAAAAAAGGACCTAGTATGTGGCTTACCATCTCTTTGAAAGTCGACTTCCACGGTTTGTGAACCTTGTCAATTGGGAAAGAAAATCCATAGCCCCCATAGGAAGTTGCATTCCATTACCACCTCCCGTGTACTTGAGTTGATTCACATGGATCTTATGGGTCCTAATCGTACTGAGAGTCTGGGTGGTAATAGGTATATCCTTGTGATGGTGGATAGCTTCTCTAGATATTTGATTATAAGTATTCTGAGAGAGAAATCCAATGCTGTAGAGTTTTTAACAACTAAGTGCCGTGTCCTGCAAAATCAACATGGAGTCACTATTAATAGGATACATAGTGACAACGACATAAAATTTAAGGAAGCAAAGGTAGATCTTTACCGTGATAGCCTTGGGATCAAACATGAGTTTTCCGCTGTGAAGACTCCTCAACAAAATGGGATTATTGAGAGAAAGAATAGGACGATCTAGGAAATGGCTAGATTTATGCTTCTAGGTCGTAAGGTTGCCATGAGATTTTGGCCAGAGGCAGTTTCCACTGCATGCCACACGGTGAATAGGTTTTACCTTCATCCACACACACTTAAGACGCCTTATGAATTGTGGACTAGCAAGAAACCCAACCTTGAATATTTCCGTGTCTTTAGGAGTAAATTCTACATACTATGGGATAAAGAGCAATTAGGAAAGTTTGACTCCCGGAGAAACGAGGGAATATTGCTAGGATATTCATCTAATAGTAGAGCATATCGGGTTGTTAACCTGAAAAGCTCTAAGATTATGGAGTCAATAAACGTCACCGTGCAAGATGACGACCCTTCGACGTTTATTGATTCTAGCCTTCAGTGTGAGCATGAGGACTTTTTTAGCAACGATTTACTTGTCCATCACCCACACCCTGTGGACCTTACTCCTGTGTTAGGGGACATACATGCTTGGGTTCGCAAGAGTCATGATCCCTCTGCTATTGTTGGCGATCCCACTTTAGGGGTCAAGACTCATGCTCAGTTAGAAAACGTTGTTAGCCATATTTGCTACACATCCAAAGTCGAGCCCAAGAATCACAAAGAATCACTCAAGGATGAACACTGGATATCTGCTATGCAAGATGAGTTGCTTCAGTTTAAAAAGAACAATGTCCGGGAACTTGTCCCCCGACCTAGTGAGACTAATTTGATAGGTACTAGGTGGATTTTCAAGAATAAAATGGATGAAAATGGTACCATAATCTGAAATAAGGCTAGGTTGGTCGCTCAAGGCTACACACAGATAGAGGGTGTAGACTTTGGGGAGACATTTGCTCCTGTTGTGAGGCTTGAGTCCGTCCGCTTACTACTGGCCATCACATGTCATCTGTGCTTTAAGTTATATCAGATGGATGCCAAGAGTTCCTTTCTAAATGGCATTCTTTAGGAGGAGGTTTACGTGGAACAACCAAAAGCGTTTGAAGACCCTAAGTACCCAGAGCACGTCTACTATCTGAGGAAAGCCTTGTATAGTTTGAAACAAGCACCCTGTGCTTGGTAAGAGAAGCTTACTTTCTATCTGTTAGCCTGTGGCTTCAAGAGAGGTGGAGTTGATATGACGTTATTCATTAGGAGATATGACGGTGCTATTTTAGTTGCCCAGGTCTATGTGGACGACATAGTCTTTGGATTCACGTGCTCCCAGCATGCTTACCACTTTGAGGAGGAGATGACAAGTGAGTTTGAGATGAGCATGGTAGGTGAGATTACTTTCTTTCTTGGTCTCCTAGTGAAGAAATTTGATTTAGACTCCGCTATTCATGCACGTACACCTATGAGTACTTTTATCAATCTTAATGAGGATACTTCAGGCAAGGACGTAGAGCAAACCATGTATCGGAGTATGATAGGTAGTCTTCTCTACTTGACTGCCAGTCGCCTTGACATAGCCTTTAGTGTTGGAGTCTATGCGCGATATCAGGCATCCCCGAAAGAGTCACAGTTACTCGCTCTAAAATGTATCATCAAATACGTGAGTGGGACTCTCACATATGGTATTTGGTATTCCTTTGATACCGATGACTGTTTGTTCGCCTATTTAGATGACGATTGGTCCGGGGATATAGATGGTTGTAGGAGCACTTCTGGTGGGTGTTTATATTTTGGTTCTGCTCTTGTCTCCTGGCTGATCAAGAAGAAAAACTCCATCTCTTTGTCCAGTGCGGAGGCTGAGTACATCGCCGTCGGGAGTTGTTCTACGCAACTCTTGTGGATGAAGCAGATGCTGGATGATTATGGGATTTCACAGGACACCATGACTATTTCCTGTGATAACACGAGCGCGATACATATATCTCGCAATCCAGTCCAACATTCACGCACAAAGCACATCAGGATACGCGAGCACTTTATATGTCAGTTAGTTAAGAATAAAATCGTATCCCTGAGTTTCATACCCACCGACCTTCAGTTAACCGATATATTCACGAAGCCTTTAGATGCCCTTAGATTTGAGAGTCTTAGGAAGTCTTTGGGAATTTTCATAGTTGACTGAGGGGTTGGTTCATGTATAGGATATGATGCATTGTCATGTTCATATCATATGATTCCTATTCCTAGGTTGTATCATTTGTATTATTATTTTTTTAAAGAAATTCAAAGAGATTTTATTTTTTATAAAATTTTGAAAAAGCATAAAAAGATTTTTTTATTTTATTTTCACCTTTTATGGATGAGAATTTAAGATAGTCGAGTCACAACTTTCATTCCATTTATCCATGTGGCTGGTTGATAGTGATTTGAGACGCTACTTCATTGCATCCATGTGCTTTACATTGTTTGGAGTCATTGAGATGTGATTAGTGATATATTTCTACATGTTTGGCTCCTTATCTCCTTTATTGCACACATGCACGGCTTTATTTAATTATTGTACTTGCCTATCACATATTGGCTTGAGTGTTTCCATCTCAATTCTGTCTATACAACGAACCATATGCGATAAAACTTGAGAAGATTGGAATGCATGTAAAAATAGTTTGGTGAGATTGTGTTTTTAAACGGTGAAGGGCGACGAAAGGTTCTTATCTAGCCTTTGCGATTAAGCCACCGTTAAACCGGATCTAAAAAATTGAGAAATTTTATTATCCGGGGTCCAAAGAGGTTAAAAGATCCCTAAAAAATTTAAAGTCAATAAAAAGAAATACATGCCAAATATGGACCATTTAGGTTTCACCATCAATTCTCCAAATTTTGAGAATTTAAATCACCTATATTCAATATATAAATCCGAGGGAGTTTGGTTGGAGAATTTAAATGGGTTTGCACTTCCTTGAAAGTCCTGAAAAAGCATTAAATCATTTTGGACGTTATTGGTGTGGAAATCATTTTGAGCTTTGATTTGGTGATTTAATTGAGTCAATGTCTCTTATTTCCATCTTTTACACCTAAGGAAGATGTTGAGCTTATTCGTTAGGAGTATCCGATATTCATCGTGCACATATGTCATGTTTGTATGCATTATTTTTCCTATCGAATTTTACCATGCCCCTACATTTACGCTATCATCGACTTGGTTGTTTTTGTGCTTATTCATGGTGTGATTCTTTGTTGTATATTATGTGAGAAAATTTTTGAAAAATTCAAAAATATATTTTTTCTACCATGTGACATTTTTCATATTTATGCTTCTCATATCTGTCTATTTGGGGACAACATAAAAAGGGGGAGAATGAATTATGGGGGAGATTTGTTTGGTTGCCTTATCAATGATTTGTTTAAGCTTAATTGATCTTTGATTTTAGCATATCATTATATTTCAAACTATTTCTTTTCACGGGTATTTCCTTTATCTCATGTGTGTAGGTACAAAGTGATTTATTGGATTGCACACCCTGATGAGAAAAGTTTTGGTTTCTGAAGAGCTGAAGATTTGAAGATGTTGAAGTTTGATTGAAGAGATGTTATGTAGTATTCTCAGTTTGAGGGTTTAATGGGGATATTATATTGTATGTCATCTGTTTTAGGGAGATTGCATAATTCGGATTTTTTATGTATGTACCGGCATAGACATAGGGGGAGATTTGTAAGGACATAATTTTATAAATGTTCGGGGTAGAATCAAGGAATTTTCTATTTTCCCTAGATCACAGTTTGTATGTATGATACCGTTACATTCGGCACGTACACGATGGCCTTTATCTGAATCCAATGCATCCATTATCTTCACGTGCATCATGCTACATGCGACGTGCTGCTCAACTCATTCCCACTACTCCACTACGCAATATTGGTAAAATGGTTTTATTGGAGTTTTTTATATTTGTATAAATATATGGGAAATTTTTCAGAAAATAATTTGTGAAGTCTGAAATATTTTTTATCAAAAGAAGAATATTTCTAAGTGTAGAAGCGGAGTGCCTCGGTCGAACAGCTCGTTCAAACGAGCTGACTCTTTCGTTTGAGCGAGATCAAAATCTCGCGCAAAGTCGTTTGAACGACAGGTGTCCTTCGTTCGAGCGAGATGCCTATCTCGTTCGAGCACCGCCGCCACCCTGATTTTCGTATAAATATAAGGGTTCCTTCTACACGTTTTCCAAGTCTTTCTGCAAACACTAATTCTGCGAAAATAGCCCAGAGTTAGACTTCACCTTTTAAGGTTTTCTTAAGCCTTTTTATTCACATAATGACTCCCATTTATATATGTGAATTGTTAAACCTTCAAAAGGATCATTTAATCTTCTGGAGTACTTTGTGGAGGAGTTGTCTTCTTCTATACTGCTGCCCACCTGGAGTTACTACGGGAGATTCCAACCGCCGACATCAGAACCGACACCTGCGGGTATTTCTGTGTCACACTTATTTTCTTTGTAATCCTTGTAACCGTACCTTACAATATTATAGTGAAAATATAAGTTTTTGCCCCTTTGGGGGATTTTTCCTCGCATGTGTGTGTTTGAATGTTCTTGCTTGAGTTTATCATCTTCAATCACACCTAGATGCATGCTTAGGACTTAACTTATAAAAACTGAGTTTAATTAAATAATTTCTTTATTTGAACATACGCGCAATGCTTCAACGTTTGAAACTTTTTTCTTAGATTTTTCTAGTTCAACTAAAGTAGACTTGTATGCTTTTTTACAAAAATATTATTTTTCTCAGAAAGGTCTCTTCTTTTTGCGGAAAATTCCCTAGTTTCAGTCTCATGGGAAACACATTCTGTCGTAAACTCTTCAATGTTCTTCCTAATAGCCTGGTTAAGTAAATCAATACGCTCATTTAATAGCTTAACCATTTTATCAAGACGAGCATTTTTCTTAAGCGTTTTTGTGTGTAGCTCTTGAAGATCACTGTCGAACTCGCTAAGTGTAGTGTGTGTTGTGTCTCCTATAGCGCTCATTTTGCATGTGGAACTCACATACACTTTAGGTTTATCGATAATGTTTTTCAGTTTGACACACCCTTAAACTATCACTATTAGTGTTGTTTTCATCATCAACAGTCACAACATTTTCATCAATTGATGCAACAATACAAACAATAGAATCATGAGTAATCAAACATTCATTATCATTATGGTATATGATCTTAGCAAATAATGACATACATGACTCATAATTATGGGTTTCTTAGTTTTAACTTCATCAGAATCACTAGAGTCATCCCATGTCTTATACATATTAGCCCTAATATTGTTGTTAAATTCGAGTTTGGCATTTTTTGGCATAATGCCCCATTTTCCACATCTATGACATTTTGTATCTTTCATGTCTATCTTAGGTTGATTATTGTCATGGGTCCTTTTGTTGTTATGTCTTTTATGAGGTCTGGAATTTTGAGGGCCTTGATAACCTGGTTTGCCATGTTTGGCTACCAATGAGTTCCTGAATTTGATTATTTTCTTAAACTATTTGTCCATTAAGGCAATTTGGTTATCAAGATCATCCAAATCACAATCATCATTTAGGTCAAGGTCAAAGTCTAAGGGACTGACTTTAGGTGAAGTCAAATATGATGAAAACACAACATTAGATCCAATGAGTCTCTTATTTTAGGCAGTCATTTGTTTTTTAAACTCTAATTCCATCTCAACAAATCTTAATTTGCAACTTAGCAATTTAGGAGTCAGGTTTGGGTCGTCCATTTCTTCTATGGCATACTTCTTATTATCAAATTTGGCAGGTAATGACCTAAGAATATTTCAAACGATTTCTTTTCTACTATAGGTTATACCATTTACATGTAATTTTGTGAAAATATCGGTTAACCTAATATAAAAATCATCAAAGAATTCATTGTCGTCCATAATCAATGTATTATACTGTTGGACAAGCATTTGTGTTTTTTCAGCCTTAACACGTTCATCACCCTCTTACGCGGTGACTAGAGTGTCTCGGGCCTCTTTAGAGGTAGAGAAAATAAATATTCCTTTAAACTCATGCTCGTTAATTGACATAAAGATAACATTCTTTCCCTTATTATTATCGAGAGACTTCTTTTTCTCTATCATTGTAAATTCGCTAAAAAGTTTCTTAACCCTTGTGTGATCAGTATCAGATAAAGACTTAGTCAGATATTCATAACCATTTTGAATCATATCCCAAACATCATCACCAAGAGTTCCTTGAATGAAATAAACCATTCGTACTTTCTAGTAAGAGAACTTGTTTCCATCAAAGAGAGGTGGTCGGGAAAGGTTACCGAACTTCTCAAATCTTTCATCCATATTCAGAAATAGATTTTGAAAATAATTTTTGGAGTTTCAGGATCGAAATAACTTTTGATAAACCTGCCCTGATACCACTTGAAAAACTTCTTACTAAGTTAATAACAAAATGTTATAGATTAAGTGAACTTCGATAACAAACTCTATGAACAAAAATCTTTTCAAAATACAACACAATATGTGTTAAACATTTTTGAACATGTCCTCTAGATTTTTTAGTTTGATTACTTTAGGTTTTTAAAACTAAAACCTACAATCAAGTCTTAAATGAGACATTGTTTACAAAAGTAATTAAGAACATTCAAGAAAATTTGACACGCAATTTTTAACGTGGTGGAAGCTTAAAATAAGGGAAACATCCATGTCCCCCTCTACAAAGCAAAACAAAAAATTCACTAAAATCACAAGGGACAAATTACAACACTAAACATGAAATACAAGATCCTGAATCTAAGTTTAGAAAATTTACCAACACGAGTTACTCCACTCTCAAAGGTTTTTAACTTTATATGATCTTCCTCCTGCAGCTTCCTTGATTTTTTCTTGTCCACTTGATTATAGAAGCTCAACAAACAATATATCTCTCAAAGAACCACAATATCTAAGTGTTCGTGTGAGAGTAAAAGTGTTTGTGAAGTAATCTAAATTCAGAAAAGCATGTCAAATCTCTCAACCAATTATACAACAAATTCCTACAATTTACAAATCAATCTATATGATATGCAAGTAAATTCAAATCTGTTTTGAATAATAAACTTCAACAAATTTCAGATCTGAAATAAAATCTTTTTATATCAAGATTTCTTTCAAAAATTTATTTATGTTCAAACCGATTTAACCAAATGTGAAATTATATTTTGAAACAAAAAGGTATTTACAGAACTGAATATATATACACAATCAGAAGTCTTATTTCTCAAAATATATTTGAGATCACAAAGTTCGTATAAAAAATTAACAACAACAATGGGATCCAAATAAACAAATATAAAGAACCTAAAAATATTCTATGCTAAGAATATGGTTCCTATAGAGGAATATTATTGAAGAGGTCTTCAACACCAACAAACCAGCAACATACCAACTAATATAAACCCAATGTATTTTAAGTCTCAAATCTCGATTTACTATTTTAAGAACAATGGAGGATTTGGTATTTTCGGATTGGAGAAAAACATGTATGGTTTCGAAATAGGTAATTGTTTTTCTCTTCTCTCTCTTTATGATTTTCTCTCTCTTGATTTTCTCTTGGAGAAGATGATTTCTCCAACCTCTCCTCTCTCTTGGAATGTTGACCTGCTCTTTCTCTATCCAACCTCTTAAAAAAATGAAATGAAAAACCTTAGATGAATATATACTTAGCAAAGAAAGTCGATTATAAAAATAAGGGTGGAGATATGTTATCTGCAAATCTAAGGGTGTAAAAACAGTGGTGAAAAAAACGAACGATGGCTGGAGGTTTCGGAATCATAGGGATCAAGTTTGAACAGATTTGGATCATTGATAAAATCAAGATCAAGGGTCACGATCTCACCTTACATCTTAGACTTGTAAAGAAGCACAAATTGATGTTCTAGAAACGTAACACGTGTTCGCCAATTAGAGAACCAACCATGAGATATCTAAAAGTTTAGAGAAATTCAAAAAGCAACCCCAAAGATTTCACCAAAAAATGAAATTCTAACTTTATCCCCAAACATTTTAAAAACCATATTTTAATTAAAGGAAAAATCATTTAAGATGATTAAAAATGTTTTAATGAATTTTTAAAAAAACTTTAAAGAGGCTAAACCACCATATAAATTTTGTGCACATATAATAACATATTTATGCAGTGTGTGTGTCCTAATGTGTTTTGTATGTTTCATAGTTCCCTTTTTGTAGAGTATTGGAGCATTGGAGTTCTTGGACTGGGATTCCTCTGATGAAGCTTGAATTCCTTTTTGAGAGAGTAACTTATAAAAAATCTAATATTATTTTGTCTTGATATCCAAACTAGTTGGAACTTCGATATGGCACAGACTGAAGTAAGTCATCCATATATTGTGTTCTTAAGCTGTATATTTGCTTGTAGTTATTCACATCACTATCACTGTCACTCTCACACGAACACCTAGATTGTATGGTTCATTTAAGAGATATAAGGTTATTTGAGCCACTACAAACAAAGGACAAGGAGGAAGGCAAAAAAGCTGTTAGGAAGGTCAAAGAGGTCAGATCAAAATTACCTTAGAGAGGGGAAATCGTGCAGGTACATTTCTATCTTAGTCTTAGGAACTTGAATGCATGCTTAGTGCTTATAGTCTTGTAACTGTTGTTTGATTATTAGTGGATTTTTTGTTTTGCAGCGTAGAGGTCACCATGGATGTTTCCCCTAATTTGGGGTTCTACCACATAATTTTTTTTTCTCTTGTCTTTTTTTTAACTCTTCACTACTACTACTGCAAACTAGACTTAGGTTTAAATTTAAAACCAATTTCTAAGAGTTTGAAATAATTTATTCATAATTTTGAAACATATTTAGTGTTCCTGTTTTGTTTTATAAAAGAGTTTAATCAAAAAGTTATTCAGAACTTACTTAACTGTTTTAACTTATGTTAAACAACTTAGTAATATTTTTCAGGAACATCTGGTAGGAACATGTCTGGGTGGATCTCATTCGAAAGATAGAGAGAGGTCTCATCGCGATCTAAAGGAGATACAAAAAATAAATTGTGTATAAAAACTGATCCTACAAATGGAAGAAATTTCATTCCCATGATTGCTTTTACTTTGACTTCTAGTGAGAAAAACATCCTCATAGATCCATAGTTTAACTTAAAGATTCCGAATGGTTATTTCGATAAATTGTGCAGGGTTCTAAGAAACCAAAAAAATTACTTGAAATAGTGCAAGTTTCACGAATGTCGTGTCACCATCCAATTAATCCCTATGTTGTTTAGGCATTGGTTTTCTGAGCGAAAATATCTCTGCAGGGCTATTATCAAGATTAATTTGTGCTTCACCTTACTATATGTAAAAATGGTGAACATGATGCACATTAGGGATACGAAAGCCACTTTAGACAAGGCGTTTATGTCTTAGAGAAGTATTTTCCTCCATTATTCTTTGACACCCGCATCCACTTGCTTGTGCATTTATGCGATGAGGCTTTGTTATGTCGATCTGTCAGGTATCACAGGATGTATCCTTTCGAGAGATTGATGAAAATCTTCAAAGACTAAGTTAAAAATACACAATATATTGGAGGGTCAATTATAAAAAGAATATATAATAATAGAATCAATGTTATATGCCTGAGAACATATGCCATAACAAGGCCTTAGGAGGTTTAATAATCATGGAGAATGAGTGATCGAGGAAACTAACGAGTTTGAGGATTTATTGCCTTTCGATAACCTTAAATAGATGAGACTCACCAATATGTAATACAAGAAAGCAACTCATTATGTCTTCGAACTCTAAGATGAAGTTAAAGATTGGAGAGATTAATTAACTACATATATAACTTATTTTTATTTGATTACTTGTATTCTCTATATTAAAATCTAAACTCTAAAATTTCATGAACACTTTTAAGAAGTATAAGCACGAAATGGCCATAAATTAGAAGAAAAGTGATTTTAGGGCATGGATATCAAAAGAGGTAATGCTAGCCTTTTTTATGGTTATTTATGTATGCGTTGTAAAACATGGCCTAATACAAATCCATTAAAAAATTACAGCTTTTAAAGAAAAGTGATGAATCTTCAAGGCTTTCATGCCTAGACAAAGTTCCTAATTTCTGTGTGAAGGAGTTTAAGTAATTACGCATCAATGATTTTGATTTCATCTTATACCCATGAGAGGAAAAATTATTGAGGCAAAATAATGGAATATCAATTTCTACCTTGACTTCTTGTATATCTAGCAAAAACGATAAAAATCCCAAGGAGATGATGTTGGCCTATTATGGGATCTTCTAATAAATTTTGGAACTATAATACTTAAACTTCACAGAAATCATCTTCTATTATGGCTGGGTGAAGTTGGAAAAAGCTATGAATGGTTGAAACTTGATACACACTCAAAACTTGTAATGGTAGATTTATCTAAGATGAAGAGTAAAGATACCTTGGTCGATGAGCCTTTTATTCACGCCTTTTAAAATCTCAAGAAGGTATTCTACTCTAAGTTTATAAATGATGACAATTGGTTTGTTGTTATGCATGCATCGAAGTGTTTGACTATTCAACTAGACACATTAAAATCCCCTATAGAGTTCTAGTCTTCTCTTGATGAGAATCCTAATTTGATCGTTCTTTTAGATTATTTGGATGAAGATTGTGTTTTGAAGCATTATATTATTGTCATTTAGTTAACTTTTGTATGACAACCCAATTTATATCATATGTATTGGAACAACCCTCATATTTACTTATGTTTTTGTATGTTCTACTCTTATATTTAGTTCTCTTACATTTGCTTCCCCATCGCTCACATTTTGAAAATATCATTATATAGATCTTCTTAAGTTTTGAATACGACACTGGGAACAAACCGCTAATCTGAGGTAACCACAAAAATTATCATAGATTCTGTTGATGTTTAATATACGTATGGTTTTCTAGATTGGTGGCTTGTGTTATATGTAATGCCCGACCTGAATTTATGGGTTACCCGTAGTCAACCCGATCCAATTCAAGCATTAGGTGTGAAGTGCAATGAAGCAACCTATATAATGTTGCTAGTCCAGTTTTATTTTAATTAACGTTTCACTTGTTAGCATGCGATTTCAGCTTCAAAATAAACTACATGAAGGACCCATGGGAGCACTCCGATGTTCATATATACAGAGCTACTAATGTAAAAATAAAGAAAATACTTACCAGTATAACACCATTAAAATACGAAGCCACTCCCAACTTGTCGTAACAAAGAGAGAGAGTGAGCCTATGCTGAGTGAGAAATATACAAATGAAGCATAAAATCGAACGACAGAAAGGAAACTAAACACATTATGCCTACATGCTCATTTAACTACATTGTATACATATACATACATAATACATATACATGCATAAAATGCATGAAAAGGTTTTTAATTTAGCAAACCTTACTTATCCAGATTAATTTACCTTAATCTTATAGAGATTTCCATTATTCACCCTTAGATTTTTCTAACTTTATTTAACATGCCCGCTTCAACACTTAAAACCATTACGTTTGACTTAGACGGACACATTCTGTAAGGACATATTTTTATGAATCCGTTATCCATTTATTATGTCATATACCGCTACACCGTCGAAGAGCATTCAAGAGAAATCTACATCAAAGACGGATCCGAATCAATCAAGTTCTTCATCAAAAAGACTCCGCGGGTTTTACTTTGGTAAGGTTTTGTTTTAAATACCTTAACTTTCCACTTAGAGCTTTTGGGATATTTTTACAAAATATTTTCTAAGTGTTGGAGCGGACTTTTTCGTCAAAATTTGAGAATGAGTATTTTTTTCTAAGTGTTGGAGCGGAGATTAAAATAATATTTTTTTAACGACAAAATTGTTCAAGCGAGATCAGCATCTCGTTCGAGCGAGATTGGTATGTCGCGCGATGTCGTTTGAACGACACACGTCCTTCGTTCGAGCGATACCAGTTTCTCCTTCGAACGAGCTCTAATACTGAGGCGGCGCATTTTTATATAAATACTCATTAAATGGTTTCATTTTCATTAA
The DNA here is from genome assembly GCA_949130495.1 of Sambucus nigra. Lineage (NCBI taxonomy): Eukaryota > Viridiplantae > Streptophyta > Magnoliopsida > Dipsacales > Adoxaceae > Sambucus > Sambucus nigra. Next base: position 377,439,588 of record OX422212.1, read on the forward strand.
GAAGTCCCAACATTTTAAAAGACAGAAAGTTGCGAAACTTCAGAATCCTTTTGACTTCTTCTTGTAGGGTTTAATCCTTTTTTTGTTTACAATTAACATAAAATTCCATATGCTTTGGTGAATGGTTTTGGTGTTTAAAAACACTTTGTTGTGGTTTATTCTTTATGGGGAGAACTCTACAACCGGAGGTCTACGTGCTACTGTAAAGGGAGTCCTTATAAAGTTCACACTTGTGGAGAAGCCGTTTCTCTTCTTCATTGCTGCCCATCTGGAGTTCTGACGGGAGATTCCAGCCGACGACAGTTCTAGCCGTTGCTTTGAAGGTTTGGCGAAAACACCATGCGTTACACTTGTGGACGATTATCAGGTTGTATGTAAGTAATTGGTCTTGTGAATTCTTCAAAGTTCTAGAAGTAAAAGGTTTTGCCCTGCGGGGATTTTTCCTTAAATTTGTGTCACATGCTTTATTTATTTATGGGTTGACACACGCACACACATAGTTGCATGTTTAGGGGTTGAATTGATTTGGTTTAAATAGAATCTAATTAAATTAGTGTGCCAATTTATAAATTTACGAATTTAATCAATTATCACACAGTCATATGTTTTTCAAATTGGTATCAGAGCGGGTAACGCTAATTTATCGTGTGATCCTGATTTTTCGAGGATTTATTTTTTGGATACAATTTGACTTCTCACGTCGTCAAATTGGTATCAGGGTAGGTTGCGCTAATTTGTCGCGTATTCCAATTTTCCATAAAATTTGTGTGATATTGATTGTTTTGAAAAAATCAGTTTTGTGAAAAATCGCAATTTTTCCAATGGAGCACTTATGTAATCGAATACCCCCCTTTGATGACACGAGTCAGAGTTTTGATGATATAAATCATTTGAATTTGACGTTTGCTAAAAGAATTGACTTTTTGGAAAAAGAAAATTTTCGTTTTAAATCCGCGATGGATCTTTTGCAAATGGTTCAAAATCAAAGAGATTTTTATCGTGAGAAACTTGTTTCCTTGGCCCATGACTTTGTTTCTTTAAAATTGTCCAAGAAGGAGAGTGATGATAGAGTCCTATTTCTAGAAAAAGAATTAGAGGTCCTTAAAAAGTTTATGGTTTGTGTTTGTGCCAAACAGGATAGTAATATTTTAGTCAATGAGTTTGTGGCACGTGAAGAGACTCCTAGGAAAAAGTTTGCTTTAATTGAGGGGGAGCGAGATAACCTTCTAGGTTTTATTGATAATTTGAAGAAGGAGTCCCTCAGATTGAAAGAGTCTAATTCTTTGCTTGAGTCAAAAATTTTAAAGTTAAAAATGATTTAAATGATTCAAGTAGGTTTGATAATGACGGTAATGGCTCGTCTTGTTCTCATGCTTTTAGTGCCAAAGCTAAAACAATTATTTGTTTTAGAGCGTCAATTAATCCCAAGGACGTTAGAAAACATCACACTTTAGGTAACATTCCTCCCGTTTACACATGTTAATATTATGGTAGGAAAGGTCACCTTAGGTGTTTTTGTTTTGATCTTGGAAAAATTCCTAGGAAGTTTATGTCTAGTGTTCCCTTGGTTCCTAAATCCCCCACACGACGTTTCACATCTATTTGGGGTTAGGAAATCACTTTTAGAGGCACTAGATTTTAGACAAGTTGATTCCCATTTGCTTGCACATGATTCTTCTCTTACCATATCATACAGATGATTGTGTTCGAATGCTTGTCATACGCTAGTTTTTTTGTTTCATGATATTTATGTTTGCTAGCGTTGTGACATGTAATTTTTGTATGTTTTTTATTTTTTGAAAAATAAAAAAAGATTTATTTTGATAAAATTTGTGAAAAATCTTAAAAGAGTTTTGTATTTTGTTTGCACCGTTTATGGATGGACACATAGGATGACCGAGTCACAACATCATTCCATTTTTATGGGACTATTTGATAGTGTTTTGAGACAATATATCATGTCATATTAGTGCTTTATAATGTGTGGAGTCATTAGGATGTAATTAAGTGATACTTCTTACATGTTTGACTCATGATTTCCTTTATTGCACACATGCACGAATTTGTTTGATTATTGTGCTTGTCTTATCACATGTTGGTTGGGTGTTTTCACTTCAATCCTGACCTTAAAATGAACCAAGCACGATAAAACTTGATAAGAAAGTTGTGCATGTAAGAGCCGTTTGTGAGGTTGTGTGCTTTGTTTGAAAACAGTGAAGGGCTACGAAAAATTTTCATTTATCCTTTGCGATTAAGCCGCCGTTTGATTGGACCTAAAAAATTCAGGAATTTTATTCTCTGGGGTACAAAGAGGTTTAAAAGAGCCCAAAAAAATTTAAAGGCAATAAAAAGAAATTCATGCCAATTATGGGACAATTAGGTTTTTGCACCAATTCTCCAAGTTTGAGAATTTAGTTTATACACCTCTAAAAGAAAATATATACGAGGGAGTTTGGATAGAGAATCAAAACGGGTTTGCACGTCCTTGAAAGTCTTGAAAAAGCGTTACATAGTTTTGGACGTTATTGGTGTGGAAATCACTTTGACTTTGATTTGTATAAGACGATGTCATCTAAATTCAACAATTTTTACACCTAAGGATACTTTTGATGTTCATTCGTTAGAACTACACCTATGCATCGTGCACATATGATTGATTGAGTTGATTTACCTATCGAATGTGTTCACACCCATTCATTCCATTTTGTTGTCTTGGTTGTTTGAGTTTAAATCCATGGTGTGATTTTTGGTATCTTATTTTTGTATAAAAAAATTGAAAAAAAAATCCAAAAATAGTTTGTGGATGTTTTTGGGATATACCTTTGAATGCGCGTAGCTTGATCCTTGTTTGCTATGCATTTTTTTATCGTGACACTCCATGTTTTGATTTTTTCTTCTTATCTCTCTATTTGGGGACATCATAAAAAGGGGGAGAAAGAATTATCATGTTATGGGGGAGTATGGGGGAGATTTGATTTATTAATGCTTTATTCTTATATCATTTCAAACTCGATGCGTCATGAAGGTTTTTTCTTTATCTCATGTGTGTAGGTACAAAAATTGAAGATCATTATGTTCCACACCCTGATGAGAAAAGCTTTGAGATTTGATGAAGAATATTTGAAGAACAGTTTGAGAACTTGCAAATTTATGGGAGGGTAGATTTGTATAGGCATTTTGGTTTTTGATAATTCTGATGTTTTTATGTATATACCGACATAGACATAGGGGGAGATTTGTAAGGACATATTTTTATAAGTCCGTTATCAATTTATTATGTCATATACCGCTACACCGTCGAAGAGCATTTAAGATAAATCTACATCAAAGATGGATCCGAATCAATTAAGTTATTCATCAAAAAGACTCCACGAAGTTTACTTTGGTAAGGTTTTGTTTTAAATAACTTAGCTTTCCACTTAGAGCTTTTGGGATATTTTTACAAAATATTTTCTAAGTGTTGGAGCGGACTTTTTAGTCAAAATATGAGAATGAGTATTTTTTTCTAAGTGTTGGAGCGGAGATTAAAATAATATTTTTTGACGACCAGGTCATTCAAGCGAGATCAACATCTCATTCGAGCGAGATTGGTATGTCGCGCGATGTCGTTTGAATGAAACGCATCCTTCGTTCGAGCGACACCTGTTTCTCGTTCAAACGAGCTCTAATATCGAGGCGGCACATTTTTGTATAAACTATCATTAAATGGTTTCGTTTTAATTAAGAAGTCCCAATGTTTTGAAAGATAGAAAGCTGCAAAATAGAAGAATCCTTTTGACTTATTCTTTTAGGGTTTAATCTCTTTTTTGTTTACAATTCACATAAAATCCCATATGCTTCGGTTAATTGTTTTGGTGTTTAAGAACACACTTTGTTGTGGTTTATTCTTTGTGGGGAGAACTCTACAACCAGAGAGCTACGTGTTATTGTGGAGGGAGTCCTTATAAAGTAACTTGTGGAGAAGCCGTCTTCTTCTCTACTGCTGCCCACCTAGAGTTCTTGCAGGAGATTTCAGCCGACGACTTCGAAACCGACACCTGTGGGTATTTCGTATTTCACCCTATTTCATTGTAATCTGTGTAAGTTGTGTCTTACATATTATAGTGAAATAAAAAGGTTTTTCCCTTCAGGGATTTTTCCTGAAATTATTTCTTTTACCGCATGCTTTATTCATGAAATCGATTTAATCACTTAGATGTATATTTAGGATTTAAGAAGTTAAAATTGGGTTTAACTAAAAATTGGAACAAAACTGTTTTTACCTAAAGTACACACTAAAGGGCCTTTTCAAATTTGTCAACAATTCGAACTTGTATGCATGTTGATTAAGTTTAGTTCATCAAACTCATACTTATTTTGTCACAAATGGCTTTGATGAAGTTTGATGATTTCTTGCTATCAATTAGAACTTCTTTATTGGTTCGACGTATTGAAGTGGTGACTCATTTGTTGTAACTCGTGCCCATAAAATCCACATTCATGATTGAGCACATTGGTACCATGTAATTCCCATTGGCCATTTTTACACTATTTTCTATGTTGATTCTGTTTCTGTGTTCCAGGTACTGTTTTGGGATAATATTTTCACTGGGCAAATCATTAATGTTTTTGGGGTATTTCTTGAAATTTTATTTTTTCGTTCGAACGACATCCTATGTTGCGCAAAAATGTCGTTCCGAAAATTTCGTTCAAGCGACATATGAAAGTCATTCGAGCGACATCAAGCGAGATTAGGGTTTTAATTAAAACGTCGTTTTCTATTGTTCTCTTTTCGTTACCCCATAACCTTTCCCTACTGAAGAGACGCAGCAACTCTGTTGGTAAAGAAAAAAAACTCGCAATTGATTAGCTTTTGAAGCTTCGATTTTTTGGCTTTTCATCCCAATCTTCACTCGAGTTCTTCCCATTGTTGCTCCTATGTTCTCTAGTGTAAGAACCTCTACAACAACCTGTTCACAAAGGTTCGTCGACGACCATTTGTTCAGAATAGTTCTCCGGCGTTAGCATGTTCATCTCAATCCTCCGAAAGTAATTTATTTTGGTCTCCGACGAGTGTTTTGCCCAGATTTAGTCCCCCCGTCCTCATTTTTACACTCTGTACCTTCGACGACGGTTCCCCAGGTCTCGTGATTTTGAGGTATTACTGTTCATGATTGTCTCTTAATTTTTTATTAAAACTCATTTGTTTGAGTAAAAATTTGGTTACTGTTTTTAGAATTGTAATTCTGATTTTGGCTGTTGTTGTGGTTGGTGTTCGCGGTGGTTCAGTTGGATGGTTGTACGGAGATAGGTTCTTAGGTGTGTGTCCCTCGGTGACTGTACCCTTTAAGACATCATACATTACACTCTTTCGTCATGCCGCTTAAACGTCGTGGTGCTCCAACAGGCATTCTCGACGCGCCACCACCCTCTGCTCGAGCTCAGAGAGCTCAGGCCAGTAGCCCCCCGTACTCCCCAGTGAGATGGGCCACTCATGTTGAGTATGATCATTACTTCTTATTGGGTCTCCACATTCGATCTGTTGTTCAGGAGAGGGTGTTTTGTTATTATGAGTTTCAGGGGTTAGGCATTCAGCACTGGTTGTCTGGTAGGGGTTGGGATTATCTGTTTGAGGCTCGTCGGGTTGTCTATCCGAACATTGTTCGAGAGTTCTTCTTTCGCGCTCTCCCCCACACTAAGGGGATCTTTTCTCTTGTACGTAACGTTTATGTTCTCGTCACAGCAGATCTCATAGCTACTTTTCCACACCATCCCCGTGTCCCTGACATTGTGTTTCCTCGTTATTCCGATGATGGACCTACATATGATGATATTATATAACATTGCTTCTGGGAGATTCCTCAGGAAGGTAGTACTATGTATCATCGCTAGCTTTTCCCTGCCTTCCGTGTTCTTAATACGTTTGTGTCAGCATCCATTTATCCTCGAATAAATCATACACATATTGGGTTTGACATTGTTTATTTTATGTATCACGTCTCTCAAAGGTGGGATATCGAACTACCAACGGTCATGCTTCATGTTATATCCTCTGTCACAGTCATTGGTACCACCCCTGTTCGCCCTGCTCTTCCTTATGGGACTCTCATTTCCCTCATTTGTACTGCTGCTGGGGTTCCTGTTTTAGAGGGTGATCATTGTCTCCCTTCGCCTGATATTATTGATCATAATACTTTCACTCGTTCCGAAATTCATTTGCAATAGGAGGCGAGAGCTAGATATCCACCCACTTAGGGAGCCTTCTCCGATGCTGATCCCTGTCAGCCTGGTGATCACACTGTTCCAAGCATGTCTGAGTTCTCTCAGCCACGTCCCTCCACCTGCACCCACATGTCCTATTAAGGAGGAGGTTTCTACTTTATAGGCGCAGGTAGATGCCCAGACCAGGATGTATGACTCTATCATGCCAGATATGATGTTGAGGCCGAAGCACGTGTTCGTGCTGAATCCTGGATGACAACATTTTTTTATGAGATGAGGCAGAGAGAGGAACTGAGAGGTGCAGAATCTTCTGGACTCAGTCATATTTCATCTACACACACTGATGATCCTGCTACTGCTGATGATACTCCTACTAATGCCTAGCTATATTTTTTGTTATATCTGAGATATTGAGATTTCTGATGTATTTATTTATTCTCAGATATGATATACTCTTATGGATGGTTGTATCACCATTGATTTTATGGCATGGATGTACAGTTTCGTTTGCAGTTTTAGTGATTCTCTCATTATGCTTCAATTACTGCTATTTTTTCTCTCCATTGTCATACTGATATTATTTATCTAGCCATGCTATTTATTCTCATATATTCATGCTAGACTTGGTGTGTCTGTCCCACCTTTTATCTATTCCAGGCAAAAAGGGGGAGAGATATGTGATGTAGGGGGGCATTTATTATGATATTATACTTGTTTTTATTCCTCCATACTTCACTTGGGTATTTGTTTGTGTCTCGTGTGTGTAGGTATTATTTTTAGAGATTTAGATATTTATTGATATATCACATTCAGAGATAAAACTAGATTCAAATAATTGCCATTCAGAAACAGAATCAGAATCAGATTCAGATGCTTGCCGTTTATTCAGTTTCATTATATCCTGTATTTTTTATATTTTTGAGTTTTGGGACAGGACATGTATTTTTTATGGCATATAGCATTTCTATTTAGTTTTGTCCTGGAATAGCCAAAGGGGGAGATTTGTAAGAACATAATTCTTATCATGTCCATTTGTTTTAATTGGCTTAATTCTAGGCAAAATAAATTAAGTCTAGGCTAGTTTTATTATGGAGTTTAATTGAAACCTACGACAAAGTTCAATTCCAAGAATGTGCAATTTAAAGCTTTGAAGAAGATTTCAAGTCAAAACATGTTGCATATGTTTAAGATCACTCAGGTATGAACACTTGTGAGTAGTTGGGTAATTTTTTATGTTGATTAAAAGCTGGGTGATTTAATTGTTTGGGAATTAAATCTTTTCATGTTTTAAAAATATTTCTGAGTTGCAAACAGTTTAAAGAAAATTCGAGGATTTATTTAAAAAGAAAAATATTATTTTAATCACTGTCTCTCGAATGAGACAGTGGGTCATTCAAACGACATTCCCATGTCACGCGAACGAGATCCACTTCTTGCTCGAATGACCTGCCGGCTCGATTTTTGTGTTTTTATTTTCTTGGACTCTTTGCTGCTCAGTTATAAATAAAAACTTCTCTGCGAATGTTTTGATAGGCAAAATAGTTTCAAAAAACTCATTCCCATAAATTTTTTCATCATCCGGTGTTTATTCAAGATCAAATTATTCGATTCCAAAGTTTGTGATCTTGAACGCGTTTACCGGAAGACAATTCATTCACTACACCATTTTGTACTTTGTGGGGAGAACTCTACAACCGGTGAGATGCGTGCTATTATGGAGGGAGTCATTATGAAGTAACCTGTGTAGAAGCCGTCTTCTTCTCTACTGCTACCCACCTGGAGTTCTTGCGAGAGATTCTAGCCGACGACATCGAAACCGACACCTGCGAGTATTTCGTATGTCACCCTATTTCATTGTAATCCGTGTAAGTTGTGTCTTACAAATTTTAGTTAAATAAAAAGGTTTTTCCCTTTGGGGGTTTTTCTTGAAATTATTTCTTTTACCGCATGATTTATTCATGGAATGGATTTAATCACTTAGATGCATGTTTAGGGTTCAAGAAGTTAAAATTGGGTTTAACTAAAAATTGGAAAAAATCTGTTTTTACCTAAAGTACACACTAAAGGGCATTTTCAAATTCCTTCACTAAAAACACCCCCTTTAGATTACCTAACACACTTTAGTATTTTCGTTGAAACTCACCATTTCAACACACGCAAACACCATGTAAGAAAATACTCATTTAAATTTCAAAATATTTTTACAACACATTCTTGTGTTAATCATGGGTTTAACAATTTAGGTTATTTAATCCCCCATTTTTTACTCACTATATCCTTTTTTCCTACTTTATGGACACTTATCAATTACACATTTACTTGTCCATTCTAACCATTATCGAAAAATTTATTTAACCATTCAAGTTAGGTTGTATCAACACATTTTACCACACAACCCATTTCTTGACATGTTCTTTATCCCGTTTAACTTTTCTCGAAATCTTTCAATATCACATACTTTAACGGGCTCCACACTACAGACTATGCGCACCATATGCTTCCCGCGAAGACACTTGTCTATGAGCTTCTAGACATAGTGCACCTTAATCCTCAAACACCTTAAGAAACCACAACATTTGATATTTATCCTCAACAATGCCACACGCAATTTGTCCTATGGGCACCTCAACGTGCTTATTAACTACTCACACACTAGGATTTCCTCTCACCTAGCTATTACCACGGCGGCTAAAATAGTTTCAACACTTAGATACTAATTTTACATTTATTCCAAATGGTTGTGACTATAAGTCACGTACAAACCATAATTAATGCTACTATGGGTCATGGAAGGATACAAGACGTCGACTGTAGCCTATAAATCTCAAGGCCTACCTCACCCAAATCCTTAATGACTATTCAACTCTTGCAACTAAATTTCCTTGCTATGTGAATATCACACCATGTGCCAATCCAGAAGTTAAAACAACTATATAGATCTTAGTAGGATACGGGCGTCAGGTATTGCCTATAAACATAAAGGCCCTCACCACAGACGCCGTACGAGATCTTATTCCCCAATATCATATCATAACCAAGGTACACACAACCTAACTCCTCAACCAAGGGGGCTAATACATCTTCACCACAAAAATCAACACTTGTCAATGCTATTCAACTATCCAGTCTCCATACATGAGATGCATAACTTTTACCACTAGGTCGTAGTATATACTACTCCCTATTTCTACTAACAAGGCTACTCTCACCACCAAAGTTATTTCACACCACATCTCACACGAGGGTTTACGACATTGCCACTATCATTCTACACAACTTCGTGTGTTCTTCGAATTACCATTAATTGTGATATCACCCAAGGATAAAATTTATCTAATTACACCACTAGTGTTAACTAACCATAAGTGCCATACATAAGGGTCATATATAACTTTTAATCACCAATCATTTGTTCCTGGTCGAGACACCCTAATCATCAACCTCTACTCTTGGCTATATGCAATTCGTGCCACATGCCCATTGGGCGCCACTTCATTCCATCAACACGTCACATGATTCTATGCCATCGAAATTTAACACAGGCACCTCACCCTACTAAACACGGTGTTACCACTATAGGCTTGCATGGACACCCATAAATTACTAAAATTCTAATCATAAATGCGGAAGTGATTAATAACCACTAATCTAATCGTGTACCACTTGTCACTAACTCACTTGTCGTGCTAACCTCTTAGACTTTACAATCGAGGACACGAACTAAACCGTCAACAAACTATCATGACCGACCCAAACCACAATGACGTCGAAAGATCCAATACCGACCTCACCACATCACACCCTAAAGAAACCTTAAACCTAGAACTTTGATACAATTTTTAATGCCCCAGACCCGGATTTATGGGTTACTCGTAGTCAACCTAGTCTGACCTGAGTGTTAGGGGTTAAGTTCAATGGACCAATCCTATATAATGTTGCTAGTCGATTTTTATTTTAAGTAACATTTTTCTTGTTTAGCATGCGACTCCAGTTTTAGGATAAACTACGTGGGGGACCCATGGGGAGCACACCGAAGTCCAAGTGAACAGATCTACTAATGCAAAGATAAATAAAGTACTTACAAGTATAATTCCCTCAAAATAGGAATCCGTACCCAACCTGTCGTAACAAAGCGAGGGTGTGAGCCTATGCCAAGTGGGAATTTACAAAGCAGTATAGAAACAAACGACAGAAAAGGTACTCACACGCTACAATCATATGCATGCAGATATATACACACACGTATATATATATATATATATATATATATATATATATATATACCTTTGAAAAATACATATTCCAATGAATTAACCGTTTTACTCCCCAAAACCTTATTTATCTAGATTAATTTACCTTAATCTTGTAAAGACTTCCTTTATTCATACTTAGTATTTCTCGCTTTATTTAACACACCCAGTTCAACACGTAAAACCATTACACTTGATTTATCCAAACCCATTCCTTTACCGGAATCACCCTTTTTATTCATGCAAATATATTTTTGTATTTTCATTGAAAAGCACCTTTCAACACACGCATTCACCGTGTTAGAAAATACTCATTTAATCTTTGAAAATCCTTTACAAGACATTCTTGTGTTAAATATGAATTTAACCATTTAGGTTGCTTAACCACCCAATTGCCCACTCTCTTTACCCTTTTTCCTTATCTTCTGGACATTAGTAGATTTACGCATTAACTTGTCCATTTCACCATTACCAGAATATTTATTATATTCATTCGAGTTAGGTTGTATCAACACATTTACCACACAAACCATTGCTTGACATGTTTCACATTTCCTTTATTTTTTTCTAGGAATCTTCCTATACCGCATACTTCCATGGGCTCCACACCGACGGCTATGGGCACCATATGCTTTGCCAGTGATTTAGGGCTTTTCACCCAAGGGCTCCGGTCCCTTCTTGCTTTATCCTGGTGTCATTCGAGTTCCCTTGTATGTGTTTTAATATTTTACAAATATCCACATTATTCCACTTTCTTTTTACCCGATTAAAGCCAAAACCCAAGACTTTACTGTCCCATTTGTGTTACACTTTGAAATTTACCATTTCATGTCCTTACACTTTAACCTTGATTTTTATTTCAAAAATTATATTTATTTAGGATCACTTTGCGTAACACCCGTTTTAACATTTTTATTTCATAAAAATATTCCAATTTAAGTAAAATTACCATTTTACCCATTTTATTTCCCAAATCACCTTTTACTCAATTTCTAAAGTGTTAATTTCATCAAACACTATTGAGTTATTCGTACTAACTACTTAAGTGATTTAACACTTTAAGACCTTTTTACACTTGGAGTAAGATCTTTTTTAATTAGGAACACTTTTACATCTTTAATCCATTTTTGACTCCATAAGTGCTAATCCTTTTAACATAACTAAGTTACACTCTAACTTTTCCATGTTTACCCATTAAAACTTAATGAATACTTTTATAAACCCTTTCCCAAACACACATTTCTTTATTTCTTTATTCAATAAATCCATTTACACTTAAGACTAATTTTATAAGAAAATACTCTTTCTTTTTAGTAATATATGTAGTTTTATAATCTCATGTTCAATACATCTTTTAGTCCCAATTTCACACACTTTGAAGACTAATTTCTTATTTTATGTTTAAACCCAAGAAAACCTTAACTAAACTTGTTTATATGAATGAGAAGATGAATTTTAAACCCAAAAATCATACTACATGGTTTAAACATAGACTTCATCATAAGAAATCATCATATTTGCAAAGATACATTTCTTTGGGTACAAAAGACATTTTTATTTCTCCAATCTAAATAAATGTCTAATTTTCGTAAAATCATCATTTTTGCCAGAACTTTGAAATATTTTCATTTCACCCAATATTCTCCAAAGTAAATCATTATTTCCAAACATTTTATTTCATAAAATGTTTACACCAATATTTCTAGAAATGCCCATTTTCATAGAATTTTCGTCTTTCAATATTCCAAAACCTTGAAATATTTACTTATTCTTTAATTTCAACAAAATATCATTTTCCCAACATGAATAGTATTATTTGCAAACATTTTATTTCATAAATTTTTTTTCATCAGCATTTTTCGAAAATATACTATTTTCACAAACACCCATTTTTACTATTTCAAAACCTTGAAATAATTATCCAATCCTTATTTTTAACAAAAATAATATTTTTCTATATTTTTATTCCATAAAAATATTTATTGTCTTCTACACAATAATTATACCATTTAACTAATTGCACCTTACTCAAATAGTCTAAATACAAGACTACAAATGTAAAATAATATTTTACACTAAGAGTAAGGTTTACCCACCTCTAATGGGTCTACTGGTGGTGTGGATGTAGGAGGAGCAACCCCACCTCCTAAGGTGACCTCAAGGGGTTACCAAATGCTTCCTTCAAAGCTCCAAAGCAAGACCCACTTCAACTCCATTAAAACCCACCTTCTTTTTCTCCAAAATCCCCCAAATACTCTCCCAAAAATTCGTAGTTCTTCTTTATCCATGGTGGAAATGGGTATATTTGGTTCAAATGTGGAGAAATACATCATAAAAGTGGTGGTTTATGGGTGGTATATTGTAGAGGAGTGGTGGTTTGATGGTGGGTGGTGGTGGAAGATCACCCACCCCTCTCTTTCTCTCTCACTTTCTTCCATTTTCTCCTAACACAAAATAACCTCAAACAACCAAACAACACTTTATAAAACCTCCCTTAACACCAAAAATCCCGTTTTGCCCTTTCTGAGATGATATGGGCTCGACAACACGCCAAATCAATGCTCCAAATTGTGACAGCGCATAAGGGCAAGTCAGGTTAAAAACCTCAACTCAGGTCATTCGAACGACTTCCATATGTCGTTTGAATGACATCACATATGTCGTTAGAACTTTTGATCGCACAACCTTCGAGCGACCTACTATTGTAATCTAGTAGCATGCCTGTGTAATGTCGCTCGAACGATAGTCCCATGTCATTTGAATGACCCTATTTATTTTTCCTTTTATCTTTCTCCAACGTTTCACCCATAATTCCTCCATAATTATAATTAAATCCTCCTCTATTATAATAAATATATAATTTAATTAATTTACTGGGGTGGGATATTACACCAAGAAATGGGTCGTCTGGTGAAAACGTGTTAAGACAACCTAACTTGAATGAATTAATAAATATTCCAGTAAAGGTTAAAATGGACAAGTAGATGTGAAATTGATTAATGTACATAAGGCGAGAAAAAAGGTAAAGTAAGTGAGTGGTTAAGAAACCTAGGTAGTTTAAACCATAATTAAAACAAGGTTGTATTGTAAAAGGATTTCAAAGACTAAATAAGTATTTTATAACAGGGTGTACGCGTGTGTTGCAAGGGTGATTTTCAATGAAAATATTAATGTGGATTGGTTAAAATGAAAGGGGTAATTTCGACAAATTAACAACTTTCGATCAATTCAAGTGTAGTTGTTTTAAATGTTTAAACGTGTATGTTAGACAAACGGATGAATGTCAAAATGAGAAAAAGGAAGTCTTTTACAAGATTAAGGTGAATTAATCTAGATAAATAAGATTTTCGGCATTAAAATAGTTTTCATGCAAAAATATACGTATGGTTTTGTGTATATATATATATATATATAAGGTAGTTACATGTGCACATAGGAATAACGTGTTAGAGTCTTCTTTTTGTTGTTTGATTAGATAATGCATTTGTATATTCTCATTGGGCATTGGCTCACACCCTCATCTTTGTTACAGTAGATTGCACGCGGGATCGTATTTTGAGAGCATTGTATAGGTAAGTATTATATTTAAATATATGTTAGTAGCTCTGTATGCTTGGACTCCGGGATTGCTTCCACCAGTCCCTCACCTAGTTTGAACTTGAAATTGTGATCGTATAAATTAGGGCCGGGGTGTTACACTATATATACATATCGATCCAATATCTGAATATTTGCGCCAGTCTAATTCAGTTTTGAACCGAACTACAAATACAAAAATCTTTTATCACAATATAGAAATGACAACAATCTAGTAAATATTTATTTTGTGATTATCCATAGTAACATTTACCTTAAGTCACAGCCAGCGACATCAAATGCAACTTTTACCAAACCAGTCAAAATCTCACGGAATTATGGTAGGTGGTTCTTATTCCGTTCTCATTGATGAACTCATTTTTGTGGGATAAAATTACGTTACACTTTATTCGACTTTAAACCCTATGTTGATTTTAATGCAATGAAATCTATTTTATCTTATTTTATTGAACCTGTTCTATTATATCATACATTGTAACTAGGGAATAGACTACCGTTAATCCCATGGAAGTATTATTTAGCTTGTAGAACTCGGGGCATTAAGTGCCTAACTTTTTCTACCATATGGATGTGTGCTATTGGCTTATCACCGTTAGTTTATCTCCAATTTTTTAGATTGATTTGTTATATGTATGTCTATTTCCCTAAATCCTCTTTAATAGATAGTTTTGGGTTATTTGTTTGAGAAACCATCCACAACCATTATCCGCTATAGACCATTATTTCTAATTGTAGAAATAACATCATATTATTTGTGCTCTATTTTATACTAATTTTTGTTGCTTTGATTCACAAATTCTTATACTCACTTGATTCCACTGTAAACAAAAGTTATTTTATCCATTTTTATAGAATTAGAATCATCTACTTGGCAAAGTTTTGCTTGTTCTTTCCTTTTGAGTTATTTTAGCAAGTACCTATAAGTAATGTGAGCAGTTCAAGCTAGGATTACGTGAAGATCGAGAATAGTTTTGTTTAGAAAATAGTCATACGAAGATGATAATTAGTCAAACTATGAGATTGATATATGTGTATAGAGTAAGTTAGTACTATACAGTTCAAATAATAAATTATAACATAGAGGAATATGAATATAGCTTCATATTTTGGAGGATTGTATGGCTTTTATTATGATTTAGTATTTTATAGATAAGCCTCATGCTCGAGAAATTAGGATGTCACAAGTTAGTATTAGAGCCCATCCAAGTTTAGTTATCCTATGTAGGACATGAGTTGAGTTTGTTATTAGGAAGTGGTTCAGATCATAAGAAAAGTGAGGATAGGATGTTTAGACCAGAGTTATGGACATACTATCTTCAAAATTACATGACAAATATATGGGATATTGGGTCCTTGCTTAGGAAAATTGTTTTAAGGGTATGAGTAGTAGTTTGTAAGGCTAGGATATTTATATAGAAATTGTGAGAATAAATCCTTGAACTATAATTTTGAGGAATGTGATTACGAATTTAGATGCATACTAAGAAATTTATCTTAGGAAGGGATTGTATATAATATACTCCACAAGCATTTAAAGCATAGTTATTTTATCTAAACTATTCAATTGACACTCCCCTTGAAAATGAATTAGTTCGTTTGAAATTCCAAAACTTTAATCTTTGAAAGTTACCACCCTTCTCTATTGACCTTTTTATTTCCATCTTCTGCACTATACTCTCGTTATAATGTATATTATTCCCACTAGAATATGAGAAGAGATTATGTAGAATGGTACCTAAATAGGATTAGATAGAAAACTAGTAAAATAATTCCTTAGTGAACTTTGATAACTTCAATAGAAGAACTTGGTGAACTTTGATAATTCCGATAGAAGAAAACTGAGGGCATTAGTAATGTTACGCTTAACCGTTCTACTCTTTAGAATGTAACAATATTACTTACTGGATCTTATCCCATAGTATAAAGTTTCCAAATCCTATATAAATTTGGCTATAAATTTTGATTTACTAACCAATACTAGTATACCTTATCACCACTGTTAATTACTTTAGTGTATTAATGGAAATTCAAATATCACCATACTGATTATTATATAGTGTTCAGATAGACTATTGAATTCAATTTCTTATATTCACTTAATTCTACCAAAGTTCTTATATGAAATAAGTAGTTTGTTTATTTTAATCAACGAGACCTTTATATTATGACTTGTCATATCTGAAAACCTTTAGTCTTGGATTACTTGTCTCTTTCCTTATTAAGTTAATATGCATAATCAGGAAATTATTAGTTCACGGTAAACCGATTTATAAATACGTACCCAAGTCTCTAACTTTAGTTATAAAGAACACCATGACCACATTCAAAAATTTACTTTCGAAAACATGGATTTTCGCTACTTAATAATAAATGCTTCATTAGACTGCTCGTTATTCTGTGTAGTTATTTTGTTTTCAAAAAAAAAAAATATATATATATATATATATATATATATATATATATAAGATACTCCAATAAGTGTTTGAATAGGTAGTCTATTAATTTTAGAAGTCCATTATACGTATATTTATAATGAATCTCGATAAAATTATTCAAACATAGTACCCTTTTAATCTATAGAGTTTCTAGCATCAACTGATTAGAAATAACTATTAACTAAACCCTTACATCATTAAGATTTTAAATTGATTAAAGTTTCGTTATTACATGTGTACCATAACCATTCGAATTAAGGTAACCATCAATTCAAACCCCATCCAAATTTCTTACATTCACCCTATTACAAGTTTTTCAGATATCTAGTTAATACTTATCTAAGAATAATTCCTATTTGAATATTCATGTTATTCTTTGTATAAACTAGGAATTTTAAGTAACTTAAGATCACACAATTTTGAAATACATATTTACCCCAAAGGACTTAAAGGTGATACAGAGACATTGAATGGAATTTTTGTAAATTATAAATTCAAGTTAGGCTACCCTCTAGAAAAGTAAACGTATCGCCAATGCCTTAAGCCATAACCCCGTTGGACGAATTCACAACCTGATTTTTGTATGACGTACGACCATTATAGAACATTATGACATTTAGCCAATACCACCTTTTTCCAAATTCACCAATACCATTTATTATCTAAATATGAGAAAGAAAACCTTAGATAAAAAACTCCAACATTCCCCTGGGACGAATCAATAAACCAGAAGTAAGACTCAAGAGTTATTGTATGATAGGGAAACAAACCTACAATTTAGAGATAGATTATATGCACCTAATTAATCATATATACAATAAAAGATATCACAAAAAGATCATAGTTATAGACTCATGATACACCAAAAGCTAAAAAATGTAACATGTATGAAAAAATAGCATTAGTAGCGCAATATGAGAAGTACTATTGAGAACTTTTTGAGATGATGTGTTACTTATCGCCCAGTCAAAATAGAAAACTAGTGTCCTAGTGTCCTATTGTATAAGGACATGTTCTTTTAGATTGTACATACCACTCCAAATAAATAAGTTTAGACTAAACATAATTTGACTTAGTGATATCCTACCTTAATTTCACAAATAGTTTTAATAAGGTTCCAAATATTATTAATTACAATTTCATAATCTCGACATTTAAATCAGTTAAATTTTATATACTCTTATAGACATACTCCCAGCAGTTGTATCATTATGTCTAATTATATAGATGTTAGTGACTTTATTCACATAAGTTGTACCAAACTACAATTAATAAAACTCCTTTTTATTTCCATTAGTACACCCTTAAGATTACGTAAACCCCATCCATCTATCAGATCCAAATTATCCAAATGTATACAATATATCTAGAGTATCAGCAATGTATATTAAAGAATCCTTTTGCCTGATATTTTTACGTGGTGAAAAGAAATCCCAACACAACTAATAAGTAAAAGCAATCACCAGAAAAATAAAGAACAAGAACAAGAATAATCACAATCACACAACACAAGATATACGTGGTTCGACATTGTGCCTACGTCCACGATGGGGTTTACTCGTTGTATATCTCTTATTTTACATACCCTTTGCCTCGGGTCAGGGATATAGTATTTATATGAAAATTAAGAGAGTGGGGGTGTTGGATACCAACACGCTAACCCTCTATTCCTTGAATATCTCCTTTGAGATTTTAGGGATAGACCGGGTCATATCTTGTTAACCATATTGAGGCTTTTAAGTTTTGACCGGGCGCTCCCTATTTTTAATAGAGCTTAGTCCGACTACTCCTTTAGGCCTTCAAAGAGGGAAGTGGTACCCACAATTGCCCCTAAAATTTTTGGGCCACAATTTGAGCTCAAGAATTTTAAATAATGACTCTTATTGTTCCCGGATGGAATTATTGTGAATTGCGTGAGGTTTAGGGAGTGAAGCGTCTTCTCATTAAGGATTTAGGTGGAAAATCTTCTTTGGTTAGTGTAAACCATCATTAGAAGGGTTTAAATCGTTGAGTTGAACCGATCTTTGACATTGCATCATAATCTCCAATTATTGAAATGTTTTTTGCACTCCAGTGTCCCCTCTTGCTCCCAGGCTCGATCTTTCATCATCTTCAAGTCATCTTTAACTCTTCGTCTCTCTCTTCCTATGGCTTTGCATCGTCTCAGGCTGAATCTTACTTCGTAAGTCTCCAAACTTTTTTTTCTTTCTTTGTTATTGTTGTTAAGGTTTATTTATGGACAAATAGGTAATAGATCTGTGGACGAGTTTAGGGAGTACTATAACATCCCCAACTAAATGGACATTGAATGTGCCCCGTTCCTCGCAATGTTCGAAACATTAAGGATGGGCATTGGATTCACGTTCTCTTGTTGTCTCAAGGGGGTCTAACTTTTCCCCAAAATCGCCTTTATGTACACTTCTTTAGTTATTTTTACATAGTCCCTGCCCAATGTTCTCCAAATGTTTGGAAAATTGTTAACGACGTACATAGGATTAACCAACTCTGTAGCACCAATTTAGGTTTCGCTGAAATCTACTATTGTTATACTTTTTCTCGAATGAGCTCGGGTCTCCTTTACCTGAAAGCTAGGAGTTCTGATAGGGTATTGGTAGTCAATTTACCTGATTCCCATAAGGATTATTGGCACAAAGGCTTTATCTCCAGAAACTGGTAGTTCCTTACCAAGACCGAGGGGACTAGGTACAGGGGACCTACGATTCCCTTCTTAGGGGAGGAGTACATAGGTAGATATTTTTCTTGTAGTGCTTATTCATTTCCTGTTAATTTGTTCTCTCTCTCATGTCTTCCTTTTTCTCTTTTTTAGAGAAGGCGAAGAACTTGGAACTTTCTCCCCATGGAATTCGAGTTACTGAGCTGATAAAATCTTGGAAGATAAGGGAATCTTTGGCTGACGATGAGCATCCGAGATCGGATAATTTTCTTTTAGAGTAAAAAAATACAGGAACTAACTTCATTGCCCGACCTGTTGATAGCATTCCTCACCTAGACATCCCAGAAGAGGTCACTGCTGAGCCACAGCTAATTCAGTTGGACAAGGAGGAGAGTAGCTTTGGTGAAGGAAGTATAGGAGGTGGTAGTGGCGAAGCTGAGTCTATTTAAGTTGAATCCAACGAGGAAGAGTCAGGTAGTGAGAGGTCTTCCGAGGGATCTTTTAGCTCGGAGGCAGGTTCAGAAATCTCTAGTGAGGAAGATATAGTTCCCCCTAGGAGGAATATGATCAGGGATGATGATGATAATGGTGTTTTGCTATCTCATAGGTTAAAAATGTAGAAGTCTGGACCTGGGGACACTACTACCGGTTCTAAGACTATAGCCCATGAGAAGGAAAGGAAGAAGAAGAAGGATGAGTTGGTAAGAGAGAGAAAAAAAGAAAGAGGAAGAAAGGGTGGGGATTACAGCCAAGAAGAAGTAAAGGGAAGAAGAGAGGAGGAGAGGACAAAGAGAACACATGCCTCCTTGGTTCCTGTGTCTGCCTTGGCCGAGGGGGTCTCCGTCGCCCTAACTCCTCAGTTGGCTCCTGCAGTGCTCGAGAGAGCGGTTTTGCCAGTTAACCGCGAGCGGTCGTCAGCAATAGGGACTGACCAGTTGGCCCTGAAGGCAAGTCAAGGGATATCATTGGTAAGTCTATTCCCTTTCTTTTGTCTTCTATTTTCTGTAAGTTTTTTCTTGTTATTCTCTTCACTCTTGTTTTCTTATTTCTCTGTAGTTCATGTATGATTTCACCATCCTCTACCATAGCCGTGACGAGCTGGTGAGGAAATTTTTTAAGCTCGAGGAGAACCTGAAAGATGCCATTGCTGATAAGACATCTTCTAAGCATGCTTTGTTTGAAGCTAAGACTTCCTTTGATAAGGAGAAGGAAGCAACTACCAAAGAATTGCAAGAATTATGGCAGTCTTATGACATGGTCATAATGAGCAAACTGGCAGTTATTGAGGAAAATAAGGTGCTTACTGAGAAGATAAAGAAGCTGGAGTCTTAGGCGGAGAGATCTTACAACGTTGGGTGGGCAGCAACATATGATGATGCCGATGCCTAAATTTACTAGATCAGCCGGCCCAATTTCAAAAAAGGTTAGGACAAGGCTTTGCTTGCTGCTAGGGTAGATATTGACTCCCCTATCTTTGACGAGCATGACCCTGCTCCTAAACCTATCATAGGAGAGGTGCCTGTCTTTGCTGCTAATGGGGTCCCAACTTCTTGAACTGTTGAGGGTTCTACTGCTGCTGATGCCCATGTTGGTCAGGGAATAACAATTGTTCCTACTGAAGGAGGTGCAGGTGGGACAGGAACGAGGGGAGCTACTACAGATAAAAGGGAAAAATCTAGTATCCTCAGACCAGACAGAGGTTTTTGACTAGGCTTCTAGGGCTCCTTTGCATTTTTTGTATGGTTGTTGTCTTTTTCTAGTCAATGTACCTGTATGCCAATGGCGTTGATATTAATGGAATGAAAGAGTTTTAATCATTTGCATCCACCGATTTCTTTTATATATTTGTAGCTCATTGACCTTAAGGAATATATCCCAACTACATCTCTTCTAGACCAAATCCTTGGTACTAATGTGAGCGACCAAGTCCATCGTGCCTTCATAAAAATTTACAAGTCTCTCTAAGCAAGGAACCAGGACTACAAGATCCAATCTGACCTGGTTGCTAAGTTGAAAGATAGACTTGAGGATATGAGTGAGATTGATGCCTCTGTACAAGAAGAGGTAAATACTCTCAAGGCGAAGCTATTAGAGGCGTCAGAAATCAATTTGGTAAGTGAGATGCTTCAGCAAGAGAATGACACCTTGAGGAATGAGATTGCTCGCTTAAGGGAAAATTTGACGAGCACTACCCCGTTACTCCTCCAGGGCACTTCATCATCGATGAGTCAGCGAGCTGGAGACATTATTAGTAGTTATCAAAGGTATATTTCCAAGATGAAAAGATATGTATGCCGGGCATATGTGATTGCTGTTGGGCTTCAGCAAGATGTCACCAGATTGAGGCATCTATTCAAGAATTATCCTCGGTAGGTCTGGACAGACGGTTATAACCAAGGCTAGATTGACGCTCCCATGAAGTTGAAGGAGGTTAAGGAGTTATCCTTCATAAGAGGATGGTTGAGTGCCCTTAGGGATTTATAGGTCCCCAAGATTTCTGTTCTCTGGTATCGGCATGAAATTTCTCCCTCAACTTTTATTTCAAACCCATTCAGTAGGGACAATTGATGGACTCCTATAGATGTAATTCCAATATAGCTCTTGGAGCCAAGATCGAATGAGGTCGAGGAGGAATTTGGCCCTCATCCAGATGATGGTCGAAGAGCATGGGTAGCTAACTATCTTGCTTAGCGACATAGTTCTCCTTAGGTTCAGATTGATTTAACATATATAGTTGTTTGTACATATAACGATGTAATAAAATATTTATGTTTTGGGATATTGACGATTAAACATATGTTATTTTTTACTTTGTTGATCTCTCATTTAGTTATCTTAGGCTTTTCTAGTCGATTAGATTTGAATTAGATACAGTTGTTGAGGTGATTGTCGAGTTAGTATCCCCTCAGTCCAGTACTCTCTAATTGCACCATTTGACCTTACCTTACCTTTTAGGTCATGTCGTCACACTAACTTAGGCCTAAGTAGGGCAGTGGTGAGGATACACCTGGTAACGCATAATCCATCCGAGCAGGATTTTTGGTCCAAGCTATATTGACGACCAACCTTGGCTGGTCAAGTTGCCTAAGGGTCCCCTATAGGGCTTCATTTATTGCCAGGGGCAAACTAGGAGGCCAATTGTGCTGACAAATGCTTGAGGAAGGTCTTTACTTGTAGACCCTAGTAGCTATATCTTGGATATCACAAGATTAACTAATGATGTGCAATCGTAGAAGATCACACAAAGGATCTTAATTGCGT
The DNA here is from genome assembly GCA_949130495.1 of Sambucus nigra. Lineage (NCBI taxonomy): Eukaryota > Viridiplantae > Streptophyta > Magnoliopsida > Dipsacales > Adoxaceae > Sambucus > Sambucus nigra. The sequence goes on from OX422212.1 coordinate 377,462,006, forward strand.
ATGTTAAGAGGGGAGCCTGTAACTTGGAAAGGATGTATATACAAAAATGTACTTAAGAAGACCAATACTCATAGAATGCCTATGCGAAACAAGTTTTATTAATTAGAGAACGATTGAAAATTCAACATTACGTTTGCAAGAAAATAAAAAAGAAATTTAGAAGTATAATTTCTTTGAGTTGGCTGAATTCCAATCTCTTGGTATCTCCCTACCCTCCAGTGTTTCCAAGTGGTAAGATCCTTGCAGGTCGTCCCTTATCACCTTAAATGGACCCCCCCAATTTGGTCTTAGCTTGTCATCCGATGGCCTCATAGTGCTGCCAAGAACTTTCCTTAGGAGGTAATCCCCAACTTGGAATGTTCTTGGATTGACTTTTATGTTATAGTGTTTTGCTAGCTGTTACTGGTAGGCTGATAGTTTCACTGGAGCTAATTCCCTTCATTCATTGGCTAAGTCAAGTTCAGCGAGTAATGCTGCATCGTTCTGGCCTTGGTCGATCAGAGTGGACCTCATGGTAGGGAGGCCAGCTTCCAAATGGATTATTTCCTACATCCCATACGTAAGTGCGAATGGTGTCTCTCCAGTTGTTATCCTTAGAGTGGTGCAGTAAGCCCATAGTATATGGGGTAGTTTTCTTACCCATGCTCCCTTGGCTCTCTCTAAATACTTTTTTTAATCCATTGATCACTGTTTTGTTGGAAGCCTCAGCCTGTCCATTGCTCTGAGGGTATGTCACAGAGCTGAAGTAGTGTTTGTTCCCATGGTCGCTGCAGAAACCTTAGAATAGGCCACTCTCAAACTGGGTTCTATTATCAGTGATGATAATCTTGGGGATCCCAAAGCGATTGACGATGTTTCTCTATATAAATCTTATCATGTTTGCGTCTCTGATATTTGCTAGTGGCTCTACCTCTATGCACTTGGTGAAGTAGTCTGTTGCGACCAACAGGTATTTGTAATTACCGACTGCAGTTGGTAGAAGGCCCACGATGTCCATACCCCATTAGGTGAAAGGCTATGGTCTAGTAAGTGACTTTAAGTCGCTAGCTGGCTGGTGAACCATAGGTGCGTGAAGTTGGCACTTTTCACACTTTTGAGCGTAAATTCTAGCATCTTTTTGCATGTACGACCACCAGTACCCTTCTTTCATTGCTCGAAAGGCTAGCGACCTTCCCCCAATATGACTCCCATAAATTCCATCATGGAGTTCATGCAGGACTCGCTCGACGTCCTTTGGATGAACGCACTGAAGGTAAGGGCCAGTGAAAGACCTTTTGTACAGCTTGCCCTTAAGAGATAAGTGAAAGTCAGCAGCTTTGACTCTTATCTGATGAGCGGTCTTCTTATCTGTTGGTAGTACACCATGTTTTAAATAATCTATTATGAGGTCCATCCAATTGGGGTCTGTCTCGATCTGGAGAACGTGCTCTATGTTCAGCAGTTCGTTGATCTGGTTGATACTTGGTTGGGCGAGGAAATTGATCTGAATTGTCCTCTTCAAATCGGAGTTAACTGATGAGCTTAAGGCTGCTAGGGCATCAGCATGGATATTTTGTCCCTTGGGAAACTACGGGATGCTGATGTGCTCAATATTGGCCATCCTTTTATAATGGCGAGATAGGCTACCATCCTCCCATCTCTTGCATTAAAATCACCACTTATCTAACTGGAGACCAACTGCGAGTCGCCAAAAACTTAGAGTCACTTTTCTCTGAGCGTTCATGTCTTTTGTAGGCCCGCGATGAGTGCCTTATATTCTTCTTTGTTGTTGGGGGCTTCAAATCCAAACCTGATTCCTTGCTTGAGCATTGCATCTTCGGGGGTAATCAGCCTGATGCCTACTCTTTGACCTCTAGAATTGGAGGATCGTATAACTACTAGGCACCTGGCTTGTGTGGGACCTCCTTCAGATGGCTGGTTCTAGCCTGATCACAGGCTCGCTGTCTGATGAACTCAGTAATGAAGTCCACGAGGACCTACCCCTTGATAGCAGTCCTTGGTCGAAAATGAATATCTAACCTCCCGAGCTCAATCGACCATTTTGACAGTTGTCCTGAGAGATCCTCTCTCCTTAAGACAGTCTTGAGATGGTAAGAAGTAAATATGAAGATCGAGTGTGCCTCGAAATAGTTCTTTAATTTCCTCGAGGCTACCACTAATGCAAAGGAGAGCTTCTCCATTGGCAGGTATTGCTACTCGGCATCAAGAAGAGTTTTGCTCATATAGTAGATTGGGTGCTGACTTCCCTCTTTCTCACATACCAATACGGAACTCATAGGATAATCCGACACTACTAGGTAGAGGTACAAGGGATCGTTATCCTTAGGAATTATGAGCAATGGAGGTCTGTTGAGGTAATCTTTGAGTTCTTCTAATGCCTTTGAGCAATCCTCGTTCCACTCCCCATTCTTACTTTTCTTTAGTAACTGAAAAAACGATTGACATTTTTTGGAAGACTTTGAGATGAACCTGTTTAAAGCGGTGAGCATACCTATCTCTTATATTTCGAGGAGGCTTCACCCTTTTAATAGCGTCAATTTGGTCTTGATTGGCTTCAATACCTCTCCTGCTGTCCAAGTATCCAAGGAATTTTCTTAACTGGACACGGAAAGAACACTTACTTGCGTTAAGTTTCATTCTATACTTCTTGAGGATTTTGAATGTCCTTGCTAGGTCAGAGAGGTGGTCATTTTTGAGCTTGCTATTGACGAGAATTTCATTGATGTAAACTTCTATGGTGTTCCCCATTTGATTCTTGAACATCTTGGTGACCAACCGCTGGTAATTTGCTCCTGCGTTCTTGAGCCCAAAGGTTATAACCGTGTAATAGAATAACCCAACAGTGGTTATGATGGAAGTTTTATCCTGGTCTGTCTTGTGCAGAGTGATCTAGTGATATTCAGAGTATGCATCCAGGATGCTCATCCTCTCATGTGCTGCCGTGTCATCCACCAACTGATCGATCTTTGGGAGGGGGAAGCTGTCTTTAGGGCATGCTCTGTTGAGATCGGTGAAGTCGATAAAGACTCTCCACTTTACGTTACTCTAGGGGACAACCACTGGGTTGGATAGCCACCTGGGGAGCTAGACTTCTCTTAGAAAACCTGCATCCAACAGTTTTTCAACTTCCTTCTCCACTTCCTTAGCCTTTTTCGGAGTGGTTCATCGAGCTTACTGTGCTATTGGTTTGAAAGTTGGATCGACATGCAATATATGACAAGTGATGTTAGGATCAATCCCGAACAGATCGTAAGTCTCCCATGCAAAGACATCTAAGTTAATCCGAAGTAGGGTGGCCAACTCCTTTTTTTCGCGATCGTTGAGTGAGGCTCCAATTAAGAACTTTCTTTCATTCGAGCTTCTACTAGCTGTGACTTCCTATAGGTCCTTGATGACTCTTTCAGAGGGGAGGAGCTTGGTGTAATACCCCGTATTTTTATGCTATATTAATTTGGGGGTTTTATTAAATTTAATGAGAGTGAATTATTTAATAAGAATCCGGAAATTAATTATGTTATAATTATTAACGTGACGAGAGTTAGTAATTATATAAAATTGTCGAATATTACTAATGAGCATAGTAATATATGATATGGGTTATATTATAGGTCACGAGTGAATGAAATAACAATTTTGAGAATTTTAGTCGGGACGCGCCCGTGTCGCGTCGGGACTAATTATTGTGATATAAAAGTGAATATTTTATAAGTTGTTCGTATGGTCATTTTGAGTGCGCCAACGCGTCCGGAAGAGTCGAGATAGTCAGAAAAGTGTACCCGGGGGTTTAGTTTGGGTCTCGGGATGTTTTTAGGCTTAATTAGTGACCCGGGAGGGCATTTTGGTCATTTTACAAAATAGGGTAATTAAACCCACGAATTTCAGCCATCCTTAGCAGCCATTTAAGTCAGCCTTTTAGGGTTAGAACATTCAGAACCCTAGAACGGCCATTGGAGTAGAGAGGAGAGAGCTCTCAAGGTGATTCAAGGCCAAAACACCACCATTTGCACCACCGTCACCACCAACGCGTAGATCGCGAGGAGGAGAACGCAACCACACCAATATCAGCAGGAAACCAGACCTCTGAAATCCCAGGCAAGTGTTTAACTTGCGTATTTTCGTTGGTGCAATATTCATATTAGTGTAGGAATGATTAGGAGTGTAATCAATGGAAGAAAACCCCAATTTTGATAGGGATTTGCATGTAGAAAACATTATAACCATATTCTGGAAATGTTATGTGAAGTAGATGATTAACCCATGAATTTTTGATGATATGTTAGAAGGAAATTCTGGAGAAAACTGATTAGAACAAAAGTTAAGAAAACATTAGGGTTCTTGATGTTTAAATGAGATTTTGGGTTGTTTAACCATGTTTAATGATGGATATACTCATGCTTAACGTTAAAAACATCTGGAAATATGTTATTATGTTTGTAGTAGGAGTTTTGGGACGATTAGTGTTGGAAAATATTTATTTGGGTGAAGAATTTTGGTAAAACCCGTAACTGCACTTCTGCAGGATTTCGCAGACCTGCTTGATCGATCGATCGAGCCTAGAGCTTCGATCGATCGAAGGTTCGATCGATCGAGCCCCAGACCTCGATCGATCGACCCTTCCTGGTAGACTCTTATTTCCCCTTGTTTAATTAATTGAACATGATTCATCGTGAAATAGCTTTTGGGCTTTATGAATAAAATGTTTTGGGATATAGGAGAGACCTGTAGGGCATATGATTAAGTGTTGAGAACTTTATTATGAGATGATAATTGTATTTTAGGGACAATTATTTAAAGGACGAGGAAACTACGTAATTCAAGTGAGAGATTACGTCAAATACTTATGATAGTGAATAGACGTTTACCTACTGATTTTGCTACTTGGATGGATAGAATCCACGAGTGTCACATAGCTAGTGAGAAAACCCTTCGAGTTAAGGTTAGAGACGAAACCTTATACGTAATCATAATAATGAGAAATTAAGGATAAATGTTGTGACTATGGGTTACGAGAGGAACCTATATTAATATGATGAAATGGGTATATTTATATGATTGTGTGTACATATATTATATACATGTGAAAAACGTACCCGCGCTACTTGCTATCCCTGAGGTTACCGCGCTGGGACGATCTTATCCTGTGTTGCTTTATGGGGGATATTGATTCGTACCCTAGAAGATAGAGATCCTAGGTACGGGCTATCAGATTGATAGTCGGACGGTCCTAAGAGACGTGTGGGTATGTACTGACCTCTTGGACTTGGAATCTATGCTTCGCCTCAACGTTGTTTTGTATATGTTAATACAGTTCGAGAGTGATTCCGAACTTGTATTTCCCTTTGTGTGAGCGATACGGGGATTGGATAGCATAGTATGCCCGCACCATAGTTTAGTTGGGGTGCTGTTATATATATATATTATACGAGTAGTTAATATATATATGAAGTTATAAACTTTAAACTGCCTACTGTGATTTGATAAGTAGGACATAGTTGTTGACGCAATAATAAATACTTGTTTTGTGAAAGTATGAGAAGACACTGGGAAACTTTATAATTTAATGAAGCTAAAACGAGAGGAGTGCTACAAATTGAAAGTAACCTTTTTAAAACATTGTCATCGTTCGATTTTGAAAACTTATGAGTAAGTTAAGATAAACTAAATTATTTGGGAAGGTTAGTACGATAGGCGTGCACACTAGAAGAGAGGTGAGAATTTCTCAAGAGAGTGTCGAATTAATATGTTGTTGCATTGGCCTGTATCAATTTAAATTACTTGTTAAACAAATTTTAAATCATACACACTTTCGGGCTCTGACCCGTTTCTTTTCTCTCTCTCTCTCTCTCTCTCTCTCTCTCTCTCTCTCTCTCTCTCTCTCTTGTATATATATATATGTATTACAGGTGCCTAGTCACAGGGGCGTCTTGCTTAGGATCTCTTGGAAGGAACGCGCTGCAGCTTAGGTGGGAGTTGCAGGTCTCTTGATTAGACGACTTCGTCCATTCAAATCCACTCTTAGCATTTTCATTCAGATGGGCATGTGTAGCCCTTTTCATTATTTCTTTATCTTGGGACATTGTTATTCCAGTTATTTCATAGTTCCGTTATTATGGGATTTTTATTCAGGATGGATGTATTACTTTATTTTTCTCGCATGTTGACATTCGTTGATGAATGTTTTATATTAATTGGATTTTTGTTCCAGGTTTATTGTGGTGCGAATCTTATTTATTGAAACTTTGTTAATAAATAAATAAATATTTTTTTATAAAATTTTGAAAGTAATGTTTAATTTTGGTTTTGACACTTAGCTTAATTATTTAGGGTGTTAAATTGGAAAGTTTATTTTTACGACAGTGATGCTAAGAATGAACCAAACTGTTCACCTTGATTTAATTTAATAAAGGAGTGATCGCCCGGTATTTAATTAGGCGGGGTGTCACACTTGGTCTCCTCCACTCCTGGTCTGCCATATTTTAGTTGCTATTTGGAGGGCAACAACTTCTCTCGTTCCTCATTCTCGCTTATAACTTCTTCAACCTTCTTCTCTGGTTTGGGACGGATGGCCTCTATAAAGAACTTTTTTTCCATCGCCTGATCTCCATGGATATCCATAACTCCTCGTTCAGTCACACAATTGAGATTCTGATTGTAGGTAAATGGGATGACCTTCATCGCGTGCATCCATCCTCTGCCGAGGATTGCTTGGTAGGGTGAATCAATATCGACCACGCGAAATTCGATAATTTTTTAGATGTTTCCTACCCTTACTGGCAGGACGATTTTTCCCAAGGGGATGGTTATCTTTCTAGTTAAGCCAACTAAAGGAACGGTGGCTTCTTTTAGGTCGAGAACACTTAATTTCAACTTCCTGAGCAGGCCGAGATACATTACTTCGGATGAGATACCTTGGTCGATGAGCAATCTATCGACGTCATAGTTAGCTATCCTAAGTGTAATGATCAGTGCATCATGATGTGGGGTTCTCACTCCCACCAGGTCCTCATTTGTGAATACAATATGCTTGCTGTAGTCGATATCTTCTGCTCGCCGACACTTCCCAGCTTGTGTTTTGGCTGGATCGATCTGAAAAGCTTTCATTACTACTGTAAGTTTTTTCACTTCCTTCTGAGTCGTATTTCCTTGAATCTGTTTGAGGTTGGACGCCCAATGAATTACTGCGAACTCATGGTCGATGTCTTTCTTGAGCACGTTATTGGTCCTTTGATCTCCATTAGCAGCTACCTTCTCTGCCTGTTTCTCCACGAATTCACTCAAGTGTCCAGCTTGAGCTAACTCTTCAAGGTGGAACTTGAGGGCTTTTGTAAGGACATTGTCCGTCACATTTAGTATGTCATATACCGCTACAAGTTTGTTGAAGAATTAGTAAGCTTACATCTACAATCGACAATTCTAATTTCAAGACGACTTCAACAATCATGCCCAACAAGGACGAATTTGGTAAATTGTGTTTTTGCTCATTTATAATTTACATAAAAAGTGTTGGGATATTTTTATAAAAATTAAAATATTTTTCCATCTATGAAAAAAATGTTTTTTTTAACGATTTTGAAATGGTTTTTTATTTTTCAAAAAACATTTTCTCATAAATATTTTGGATAAACTTTGCTAATATCGTATACAGTCTTAGATTTGAGGTTTCCAAATTATTTAAAAGACTGTACTATTTTGACACGTGTGCGATGTCGTTTGAACGACATCGTATCTCATTCGAACGAGATTAGTTCTCGTTCAAACGACATCGCATGTCGTTCGAACGAGCTGTTTAAGTTTGACACTCCACTGCCTTGATTTTAGTATAAAAAGGGTGTCAGGCTACTATACTTCGTATGGAGAAAACACTGTTTCAATCAGAATACGTTTTTGGTGTTTTTTGGTTTATTCTCCATCACTTTTGAGGGTTCAATTTTTTTTTTACAATTCACAAAATCCCAGACTTTTTGTGTGAGTTGTTAATGGAACCCAAAGCATAGTTTTGCTAGGAGTTTTTCTACTGAATCATAGGTGCCTTAGAAAAGTACTGGGTTAACCATCGCTGTCACTTACAAGAGGTACTGGACTGATCGACTGCGTGTCATTGGGAGTGCTGTAGTGTTCCTGGGCTGACGACTATGAACCGACACCTGCGGGTATTTCGTAAGTCAAATTGTATTTTCGCTGTAATCTGATTGCAAACCGTTCCTTTACAAATTATAGTGGAAATAAAAGGCTTTTACCCTACAGGAATTTTTTTCTGAAATCTGTCTTTGTCAGCTTACTCATCGCATGATTTATTTTGAGATTTGAATTGACACGTAGATGCATGTTTAGGGGTTGATTTAATTGGAATTTGGTTTGAGCATATTTTGACATCCAATTAAATAAGTTTGAATTGGAAATTGCGAATCTATTTGAAATCAATATTGCACACGTACTTTCAAATTGGTATCAGAGCAGGTTACGCTAATTTATCACATATTCCTATTTTTCTCAAACTTGTGTGATATTAAATTTTGTTTGAAAATCTGATTTTAGAAAGTTTGTCACAATGTTTCCAAATGAGAACTTATATAGTCGAATGCCTATTTTTGATGGGTCCAATTATACCTATTGGAAAGCTCGTATGAAATCCCAATTAAAAGCCATTGACGAACGAGTCTGGTTGCTTTGTGAAAGAGGGTGGACTCCTCCCACTGTCACTGCTAATAACATCACCTCTTTGAAACCTGTGTCAGATTGGACCGAAGATGATTTTAAAATGTCTAATCTTAATTCCCGTGGTTCGAGTGCTATTTCGAGAGCCGTCACCCCCGACGAGTTCCATCGAATTATGATGTGCACCACGTCTAAAGAGGCATGGGATGTCCTCCAATTGACACACGAGGGTACGAAAGCGGTTAAAGAATCAAAGTTATAAAATTTGGCCACCCAATTTAAGACCATTACCATGTCTGAGTCTGAATGTTTTAATGATTTTTATGCACGTTTTTCGGACATTGTTAACTCAAGTTTTAATTTAGGTGAGCCTATTGATAACACGCGTGTCGTTAAAAAGATTTTCAGATCTCTTCCAAAACATTTCATTCCTAAAGTCACTGTTCTGAATTCATTGGGAAAACTAAATTCACTTACGTTAGAAGTGATAGTAAGAGACCGACAAACTTATGATATTAACATGTTTCACAAACCACTAAGGCTAAGGATAGAGGCGTTGCTTTAAAGACTCAAGTTAGGAACAAAAAGAAAGAGAGAGTATGTGAGTCTGATTCTGAGGAAGAGTTTAACATTGACGATGTGGCCTTGTTTACGAATTTTTTTGAAGAGTTTCTTAAAATGAACAAAAATAATTCTTTCAATAAAAAGTCATTTGAGAAAAATAAAAAGAAAGAAAAGGCCACAGAGAGCAATGAAAAATAGAGTAGAGAGAAAAAGAGGAAGAGAGTGGAGATGATGAGATGATTTGTTTCGAACGCTAAGGAAAAGGTCATAGGGGTTTTGAGTGTACTACTAGGCTTAGGATAAAAGGGAAGAAAGTAGCCATGCTCGCCACTCTTAGTGATAGTGAGGGAGATGATAAGAATGATGAGTCCGAAAAGGGTTTAGGACATGGGATGTGTGTAGCTTTTTCTAGTCGTGTGAGTGCAACCACTTTGTCCCACGATGATAGTGTCCACGAGAGCGACGATGATGAGTCGAATGTTTCTAGTGGAGATGAGAGCGAGTTTGAGAGTGGAGCTGAAAGTAAGATCCAAAAATATTTTATGGATTTGTACACCGAGACCTTGAAAACAAAAAAGTATAATAAAGATTTAGGTTGTCGGGTTTTAGATTTGGAGAGAGAGAAGGAAGTTTAAGGAGGGAAAAGTGTGACTTGACCGACACGGTGTCTAGCCTGACCACGCATGTATCCCAACTCAGGAGTGATATCAAGCATGATCGGGAGGTCAAAGTATCTTTAGAGAATGCATCTAAGAAAGCTGAAAAAATGGTTCTCAATCCCATTTTGGGTAGTGATGAGAGTTTAGGAAAAGGTCATGATGGTGTGTCCACTTCTTTTGTTACACCCAAGCCAATTCCCACTTTAATAATTTATTCACGTGTTTCATATCCCAACCCACCTAGGCATCCCATTCCCGTTAGGAGAACGCGTCCTAGAATTTTTGAAAACTTAATTCCTAGGCCGATTTATGTTTGCTCCCATTGCAAAAAGTGAGGACACTTAAGGGAATTTTTCTTTAAGTTGGGTAATGTGTCATGTTATACTCCTGCACATGATCGCACACATTCACCCACTCATGATACTTTGCATTCACATAATGATAGAGAGTTTGCACATATTCGAGAGCAAGTAAAATTTTTGGTCAAGACTTCACATGATTTGATGGAGTTATTTCAAAAGATGTCACCATCTTTGGAAAACTCCACCGCACTTCCCGATTGAGGTCTAGACATGTTTACTAGCATAGGGTGATTTTCATGATGACATCACATCTTTGCCTATTGCCAGTATATACCATTTGTACTCTGTTTTTCTTATTTTTTTGGGTACTATTTTAGCACTGTTTAGATCTGCTTGCCCTTTCCAGGAATTGTTTTTATGAAATTTTCCCACTAGATAAAACAACATGACATTTTGAGTAATCAGGGAAGTTTCTGCTTTCTCGTTCTAATGAGATTTCATCTCGCTCGAACGAGAATGCCTATCGTTCAAACGATCCCTGAAATTTTATTTGCAGTCCGTGTTTCTTCCTGTTATATGTTATTAGTACTGCTGGGTTGTTTCTGAACAGTGTTAGGAAAATACAAAAAGATTCTCTTTTTAGAAAAATTTTGAAAATCCAAAAAGAGTTTTGCTTTTTGTTTGCACCTCATATGAATGCACACTTCGGATGACCAAGTCACACCTTTATGCCATATCCATGTGACTGTTTGATAGTGTTTGGAGACAATACATTGTGTCATTCATGCGCTTTACAAAGTTTGGAGTCTTTGAGTTGTTATAGTGTTGCTACCTACATGTTTGACTCACGATGTCCTTTATTGCACACATGCATGGATTTGTTTAACATTTGTTCTTGTATAATCACATGTTGGTTACGTGTTTTCATCTCAATTATTTCTAATAAAACGAATCAAATACGATAAAATAAGATAATAAAAGGTGTGCATGTTTTTCCGTTTGCCGTAAGTTTGTGTGAATTTTATAAATAATGAAGGGCTACGAAAGGTACACATTTATTCTTTGCGCTTAAGACGCCGTTTAAATTAGACATAAAACATTGAGGAGTTTTAATTATTCGGGGTCCAAAGAGGTTTAAAAGAGCCCAAAAATATTGAGTGGTAATAAAAAGAAATATATGCCAATAATGGACCATTAGGTTTATTCACCAATTCTCCAATGTTTGAGAATTTAGATCAACTCAAAAAGAAAATATATATGAGGGAGTTTGGTTGGAGAATTAAACGGCTTTCAAGTCCTTAAAAAGTCTTAAAAAATCTTGAAATTGATTTGGACGTTATTGGTGTGAAAATCATGTTGACTTTGATTGGTTGATTTTGATTTAAGACGATGTCATCTAAATTCAACAATTTTACACCAAAGGACTATTTTTTATGTTCATTCGTTAGGAGCACATTTATGTATCTTGTACATATGATATGATTGAGTTGATTTTCCTATCGAATTTGTTCACACCCATTCATTATGTTTCCATGATTTGGTCGTCTTAGTAAATATTCATTGTGTGATTTTTTCTAACATCATATTTCTTGAATTTTTGTATAAAATCTTGAAAAATTCAAAAATCGTATGTTTGGTTTGTTTCCCGTGACACCCCAATTTGCATTGACTTAATTTATTCTTTTCCTTGTCTATTTTGGACAAATAAAATGAGGGAGAACGCATTATGATTTTATGGGGGAGTTTTTAGTATGGGAGAGATTTGATGCTGCTTTCATGTTTTATGTTTATATCATTTCAAACTCGATACATCATGAGGTTTCTGCTTTGCCTCATGTGTGTAGGTACAATTGAAGATCATTATGTTGCACACCGTGATGAGAAAATCTTGGAGATTTGAAAAGTTGATTGTTGAAGCATTATTTGAAAATGTTTGAAGACTTGTTAGTTTATCTTTCCATATTTGAGTTTTTGGGAGGGTAGATCTGTATAGGTCATATTTTGATTGATAATTCGGATATTTTTATTTTGCACCAGTATAGACATAGGGGAGAGATTTGTAAGGACATTGTCCGTCACATTTAGTATGTCATATACCGCTACAAATTTATCGAAGAATTGGGAAGCTTACATCTACAGTCCACAATCCGAATTTCAAGACGACTTCAACAATCATGCCCAATAAGGACGAATTTGGTAAAATGTGTTTTTGTTCATTTATAATTTACATAAAATGTGTTTTGATATTTTTATAAAAATTAAAATATTTTCCATCAATGAAAAAAATATTTTTTTAATGATTTTAAATGGTTTTTTATTAAAAAAAACATTTTCTCATAAATATTTTGGATAAATTTTGCTGATCTCGTATACAGTCTTAAATTTGAGGTTTCCAAATTATTTAAAAAACTGTACTGTTTTGACACGTGTACGATGTCGTTCGAACCACATCGTATCTCATTCGAACGAGATTAGTTCTCATTCAAACGACATCGCATGTCGTTCGAACGAGCTGTTTAAGTTTGAAACTCCACCGCCTTGATTTTAGTATAAAAAGGGTGTTAAGCTACTGTACTTCGTATGGAGAAAACATTGTTTCAATCAGAATACGTTTTTGGTGTTTTTTGGTTTATTCTCCATCACTTTTGAGGGTACAAAATTTATTTTTACAATTCAGAAAATCCAATACTTTTTGTGCGAGTTATTTATGGAACCCAAAGCATAGTTTTGCTTGGAGTTTTCTACTGAATCATAGGTGCCTTAGAAAGGTACTAGGATGACCATAAGTGCCACTTGCGGTAGGTACTAGGCGGATCGACTGCATGTCATAGGGAGTGCTACGGTGTTCTTGGGTTAACGACTACGAATCAACTGCGGGTATATCGTAAGTCAAATTGTATTTTCGCTCTAATCCGATTGTAAACCGTTCCTTTTAAAATTATAGTTAAAATAAAAGGTTTTTACCCTACGGTGATTTTTTCCTGAAATCCGTCTTTGTCAGCTTACTCATCGCATAATTTATTTTGAGATTTGAATTGACACATAGATGCATGTTTAGGGGCTGATTTAATTGGAATATGGTTTGAGCATATTTTGACATCCAATTAAATAAGTTTGAATTGGAAATTGCGAATCTATTTGAAATCAATATCTCACACGCACTTTCAGCATTGTAGTGTTCGGTTTTGTGCCCGCCCTCCTTATGGAATGCGCATCTCAATGTGTTGTTCCGCTTGGAAGGGTCTCCACCCATATTCTTGGGCCACTTGATGAATGGTTCATCCTTGATCTTTTCCAAAATCTTGTAGATCGATCCTTTAAAAACTGTATTTACTGCATGAAACGCCTTCGAGGCATCACGCTTGTTCCTATTCTTGGGGCCATTCTTACCGCCATTGTTACTCCCTTTCTTTTGACCCTCATTCATGTCGCTCCCATTGACGGAAAGTAATAACTATGACTTTTCGTGTGTATATCGTTGTTCCAAGCCAAATCAATAAAAATCCTCAAATACCTACAAAATATAACATCAAACTAAAGTGTAGAGGTAATTAAGGGTATCAATCCACATCAAGGGGGTAAAGCGAGGGGAAAATAATTGTAATTCAATTTTTTTTATTTTTTTTATTTTTTACTTTTTCTATTTTTTTTTAACTTTTCAAATATTAAAACAATTATCAAAGGTGAATGAAACTATACTAAACTAAATGAGAGATGAAAACAACTAACTAAAAAATGAGATGAAAATGAAACTAAGTAAATCTAACTAAATAAAAATCTAAAATATGAGATTAGTGAGAAAATAAAAGTGAGAACAATCAAGGGATAGGATGACTCAAAATATTTTAGTTAATCAAAATTAATTAGTTCATTAAAATTAATTATCCCAAGTTAGTATCAAAATAACAAATCAACTCTCGTTGCAAATGTAATTTTTATAATAACATTTTAGTTAATTAAATTTAACACTCCTACAACTCTTGAAAAGTAGATCTAAACATCATTTAATAGATCACCCGCTAGGATCGATATAGTAAACTAGTTTAAATCATAGAAAATAAATTTTAGAGTTGAAATTCAAATCATAAAACCGCACTTAAGAGATCGCTATCTCTAGTTCGAATCTAAAATGGGTATTATAACTAGAATTTCGATATTCTCTCGAAAATCATTACCCTCTCTCGAGGCGTAAATACAAAAGTAAGAGTATAAAATTAATTATCAAAGAGATATTTAATTTAAATAAGCTAATTAAAGTAAGTTTAACATCAAATAATGTTCACCCTACCCTTTAAAAGGGTATCTAGCCTAACATGATTTTAAACATGATGAACAAATATTCAAGGCTATAAACAAATAAAATAGAAGGGCAAGATGACAAATCTTCAAACAAGTCTCCTTGATTTGCAAAATTGGACTCTAATCCTCCATTGAAATTGAGTAACATCCATTCAAATTGATCTTTCCACAATATTCAATTACATACAAACACTCAATTGAATCACTCAACAATTAATTTCTCACAATTCTTAAAAAAAATAAAATTAAAATAAAAACCTACCTAAAAAAATTAAAAATATAAAGTGTTTATCTCTCTAGAATTCTCTAAAATTGATATCTCTTCAAATGGCCTTCTTCTTCCTTAAATAGTAGGCATGGAGCTAACGGTAAATTGGGTAGGGATTAAATGGACATGAGGGGTGTGAGGATAAGTTGGGGTTAAAATGGAAAAATGGACAAATGTACATGTGTTGTGTGAGGTCATGTGAATGAGGGGTGAGGGAATAAAAATCAGATTTGGTTAATGGGCATTTTGGGCATTGGGGTAAAAGTAGTTAGTTGGGGGTATTTTGGGAATAAGGATAAGTAGGCATTAAGACATGTGGGTTTTATTTTGTCTTGGTCTTATTTTGGAAACTAGCAGGTGAAGAAAATCGTGTTTGGCTTTGGAAGGTTTGGATGGATGAAGTGGGTTTGATTATGCCATGGTGGATGGGAGATTGGGTTTGGTTTTGAATGCGCAAACTCTGGTAGGTTTCGTGTAGGGGTTTGGGTTGGACAGAACCTGACTTGGGTCGCGGGTTCGGCCGGATAACACCGACAGGTATAGGGAGTAGCAGGTCTCGGGTTTGTTGGAATTTGGGTTTGGTTAGAGTACAGGTTGTGTTGGTAGGTAGAAGAGTTTGTTAATGGAGGGAGATGATAGAGAAAGTGGGAGGTTGAAGATGGCTTTTGGTGGGATTGTGTGTGTGTGTATAGGTTACAAGGTGAGGGTGAGTGTGTGGTTTGTGTGTATGTTAGGTGCGTGGAATTGGGTGTGTGTGAGTGAGTTGATTTGGGTGATGGTGTGTGTGTGTTTAATTTGGACTCCTAAAAAATAAAATAAAATTAACTAACTAACTCAAAATAAAACTAACAAACAAAAAAAATAAAATCAACTAAAAATAAAAATCTAATCTATAAAACTCAAATAAAAAAAATCTATTAAAACTAAAAACTAAAATCTGAAAAAAATGGTCACATTGAACATTTACGTGCATAAGACCATTATTATCGAGAATTAGAAACTAAAATACTTTTATTCGGGGTATAAAATGTACACTTTTGGGTGCTTATCAGCAACCTTGGCGCGACCATTTTCTCCTGCACTGAGATGGGTCACATCTTCGACTTTGGCATATTTTTCAATACGAGCCATCAAGTCGTCGATTGTTATCGCCTCCTTCTTAGTGAGGTATTGGTTCAAGAGGCATGATCTGGGTAAGCCAATCTTGAAGGATGCAGCGGAGACCTGCTTCGAGCAGTCCTCGACCTCGTTAAACGCCTCCCAATACCTCTTCGCGTAGTCTCTGAGATTTTACTGGGGATTTTTCTTCATTGTCAACAAAGAATCCATCCTCTTCAGATGGGAGCTGCTGGTAATGAAGCGAGATGTGAAGAGATCTTACAGGGATTCAAAGTTCTTAATGGATCTATGGGGGCATTTTTCGAACCACTTTTGGGCCACATCGTGCAAGCTCGATAGGAAAATTCGGCACATCAGTGCGTCCTTATGGTTCCAAAGGGTCATGACTTGCCTATACTGTTTGACATAGTCGATGAGATTAGTCTTTCCATCATAGACCTTGAACCTGGGCATTATGAACTTCTTAGGGGCTTCCTCTTCTTCTATTTCCCTTGAAAAAGGGGACTTCATTTGGGTCCTGAGAGCTGGCCTGGCTAGCTCTCTTATCGATATGGCACCCTGATGTGCTGGGTATTGGTCCATCTCTATCCGAAGCAAGTTTTGTATATCGTCGTTCCTTCGGCCTAAGCTCCTGTAACGGCGTGCTGGTTGTAGTTTTTCGGACCAACTGTCATCTAACCCGTGTCCCTTAATTCTTTGAGACCCAGGCCTTGGGCTCCCTCCTCGGCTGCGAGATCTGCTCGCCTGAAGGCTAGGAGTCCGATAATGGCATTTCCTCATGTTATGATGGAGGTCTCTCTCCATCCTCTCCAGTCGCCTCTTGAAGTGAGCATTTTCGTCTTCCTGCTTACGAGTAGCCTCCTCCTTCTCTTGGATCCTGACCTCATAGACGTCGATCAACCTGGAAACTTGTGTAGACCTAGCTGGCCCCTGGATTTCTTTCGAGGCTTGCCGTTTCGAACGAAGCCTTGGGTTTAAGCATCAAACTTCAGATCTAACCCTATGAGGGATAGGTTTCTCCTAAATATCCCCCACTTGAGGGGCATTGTCAGACATTCTAGGTTCTTGTTGGTGAAGGCTTTCTCAAAGTAACAACAACCACTTCCCACAGACGACGCCAATTATGGTGACAAGAAATCCCAACACAACTAATAAGTAAAAGAAATCGCCAGAAAAATAAAGAACTCAAACAAGAATAATCACAATCACACAACACAAGATATACGTGGTTCGGCAATGCGCCTACGTCCATGGTGGTGTTACTCATTGTATATCTCTTTTCTTTTTCATATCCTTTACCCCGGGTTAGGGGTAGAATATATATATGAAAATTAAGAGAGTGGGGATGTTGGATACAAACACACTAACCCTCTATCCCTTGAATATCTCCTTCGAGATTTTAGGGATAGATCGGGTCATCTCTTGTTAACTATCTTGAGGCTTCTAAGTTTGGGCCGGTCACTCCCTAATTTTAATAGAGCTTAGTCCAGCTACTCCTTTGGGCCTGCATATAGGTAAGTGGTACCCACATTTTATAATTAATTCCATGAGATTTTCTCTATAGTATTAAACATTCTAACCGTAGTAACCCTTAGTTAAACCTTGTAAAATTGAGAACTAATCAAATCAATAGACCTATTAGAGATACCCAAACCTATTAGACATTACCTTATATTCCAGAAATACTACCTAATAAAAGTTAATCCCTACAAATACATTACTCTGGTATTTAGGACGTTAAGTAAACATCACATCGAGATTCCAATTACATTTTCCCTCAGAATGTGAGATTTATATTAAACCTCTTTACAAAGTTACTAACTACAATAGACAATAGATGTATTTTCGAAATGAATCGATAAGTGATTTCTCAATCACAGCAAAACCATCTAGTAGTTCCAAAATTATCTGTTGTCAATAGAAATGCCAATAAGAGAAACTGGCATTAAGTATTGTATCATAATAATAGGGACTAAAATTCTTACAGTAGACTTGGTAATTTTAGACACAAACAAAATTTATTTGATTAATTAGGATAATTTCTAAGTATCTTCAAAACCCAAGATTTATAATCCATTTATCATGACTTTAATGTGAGTTGAATTTAAGAATCCAACATTTAATTATTAAAATATAACTTGTCGACCTTTATTTTTTGAAGAAACTTATACTACTAATTACTTATTTTGTGACAAGATGTAAATGCATTCGTTATTAGATAATGTACAACCTATAGTATCATCTTACCAATATCCCTTTTTAATAACACAAAGTATATTGTGTATGAAACGAACCTTAGACAACAAGACTACACCTAAACCCTCGTTACAAAAACCTCTGTTATAATACACGATACTTGCAAAATTTGTAAAAATACCGATTAATTATTTGAAACCCCATTTGTTTTTAACCCCGATTAAATCATTATCCTTTATATGATTATGTTGCATAACTAATCACGAGATGAACAACTTTGGTAAAACCGTCATAATTACGTGATAAACCTACAAATTTTGAACTAATAAGTTATCATTTCAAATATGCCACATACCTTAGATGATGAAAGCACTACAAGAATTCGAAACCATGAGAATATAGGAATTTCGAGTATGATTTTTTTTAAAGCTAGCTAGATTATAATAACCCATCGTTAATTTTTTGATTAAAAATTTAAAGTGAGCTAGTTATTACTCGAAGCAATAATTCAAAACCAAATCGGCAATAAATAAATTTTGACCATTTAACATCGAATAGTCAATTTTTATTATTGTTGTATGATTAAGCATAAATTCTTCCTAATTTATCCCTTAATTTAGTTACTTTTAGCGCCTCGAACAACGTAATCAATTTAACTTTAGCTCATAATCTTGTTACTGACTTATCCTAACAAGTACACCGAGTTTCTGGTATTTTGTATTGATTTTACAGGTATTTGATGTCAAGAAACGAAAGAAAGAAATCAGAAGAAGCGAGAAAGGCAAGAAGGAAAATCAAAAGGGCAAAAATGTAATTTCTACCTAGAATTCAGATGAGGCACCTAAGAGAAGTTGAAGATATCACATTCATGAGAAAATAGGAATAAACGGCACCTCAATCGGAGTCCCAGAACAAAATTTATGAGCAGTCAAAGTTGGAGAAAAAAGTCAAAGAGGCAGACCGATCCGCAGTAGCCCCGGACCGATTCGCAGTGCATAATCTAGAGAACCCTGGATCGAAAGCAAACCGAAGAGGGATGAAAAATAAAAGAACCGGTCCGCCCCGAACCGGTCCTTCCCGGACCGGTCCGCAAAAAAAATAAAAGAATCGATCCTCATGGAAGGCAGATCGATCCGCCTAAGCCCGAGACCGATCCGGCTGTCGAGGTTTTGTAATCTTATTCTTCTCCTATGAAGAGTCCTAGTGTAACTAAAACTCCTAAAATTTTGTAGGATATATAAACCCAAGTTATTATCGTTTTTAGCAGGGAGAATTAATAGAATTTTCCATTCTTTTTCAGAAACCCTAGTTTTGAAGTTAGGTTACAATTTTAATTCCAATAGTGAAGATTATTCAGAATTCTGTGATTACAAGTATTTTTCATTGCTGCTTTTACTGCTTTGGTAAGATTTGGAGTTAATTTCCTCTGTTCAATTCCTTTTTACATCATTCTACAAATTTTCCTTACTTCAATCATGGTTTTATGCAATTTAAAAATTATTTTCATTAGTTTCAACATGCTAGGCTAGATTTTCTAACGCCGGGATACATGAACCCAGCCTGATGTGATAATTGCATGTGTATAACATTAATCCTTTGAATTTAGTGATTGATTACGACCGTATCGCGTAGGAACACGACAATTGTAGATCTTTAGATCTCATTTTCTTCCGGGTAATCGGGATGCTTTGGAATGCAATTCGAATGTCACTATCACGATACCGATTTACTCGTACTCAGATTAAGTATGATGCGGGCTTAAACCTCATATACGTAATTATTGGGAGTACTAAATTCTCAGTCTAATTAATCAGTTAAATTTACGATTAGTATTATACCTGCAATACACTAGGGTTGGGGGATTGTATTTCCGTCCTGTTTTTCTCATCACGTAGTTTAAAGTTTCAAATCATCATTCACCAATATTTTAGGAAATTTAGTGTAGTTGCACTTTTCATAATTTCATAATTGCATCTAGTATAATCATTCCCAAAACCAATCATCTTTTCTTTTTCTTTTCAGAGTAAGAGTTAGGATTTCCTTATCTATCCAACATCGTCACAACTCTGTTGTCCTATTTCCCTGTGGATACGATCCCGACTTACCGGGTTTATTACTAACGCGACAGGCTTGCACTTGATCCTAGATTGAACGCACATTAGAGACACTTTCTGAGTCGCGTCAAGTTTTTGGCGCCGTTGCCGGGGAGCTAGGTAGACTTAGGATTAGATCGAGTCAATCTAAAACTTTGACCAAAAATTTCTCAAAAAAATCCAAAAAGATTCATCACCATCTCTCATAAGCTATTAATGCAAAATTTTGAACTCACTCCCACACCCCATAATACTCCAACCAGCATTCACGAAAATCCAATCATTGAGTACAACCCCGATAGCCCCCACACTCCTAACGCCCCACAGTTCTAGATTCCACCTCCTACACCGTCACACACAATCTCAAACAACACTCCATTTTCCTTCTTAGGACACACCTCCGAGCACACTTCGAGCACACCAAGTGAGGATACCGAGTCTTTAAAAGAGAGCGAAACTTCGCAACATGGTAGTGCAGTAGCCGGTGAGGAAGAGTCCCCATACCGCCCGTTGAGAGAAGTCTTATTTCCTGAGCGCACTGTCACTCCGGGATGCATTATACTCTCGTATAATGCCGGGCAATTTCGTTTTAAAAATGGGATGATCCAGATGTTACCCCATTACCATGGTATGGATTCTGAAAAGCCATATCTTCACATTAGGGAATTTGACAATGTGTGCGATACTCTTAATGATCAAACTTGCAAACAAGAGGTGATCCGCCTCAAACTCTTCCCTTTTTTGCTAAAAGATAAAGCTAAGACCTGGCTATGGTCTTTGCCTCCAAGATCGATTCCATCTTGGAACGAGTTGCAATCTAGATTTCTCAAGAAATTATTCCCACCACATCGAACAATCTACATAAAGGCTTAAATTCAAGCGTTCAGACAATCAGAAAATGAGCCATTTCATCGATGTTACGAGCGTTTCAATGAGTTAGTTACTTCATTCCCCCATCATGGATTTGATACAACGCAAATCATTTCCTCTCTCTATAATGGGCTAAATCTTAACTTCAAGCAACTCATTGAGACCATGGGTAGTGGTCCCTTCGTCGACTTAGATGCCCACGATGCTAAGCTTCACCTGAGGTATGTCACTGAGACTACCCAATCCTGGCATACATCTGATCCTAATGCTCAAAATCAAAATCGTCAAGTGATCACCACTCCCACGGCTTCCGGGATATTTCACGTAGATAAGAGTTCTATGACGGACAGTCGATTAGATATGCTCGAGAAAGGATTTTGAGACCTATGTGAGGTATATGGAAGAGGACCAACTGGATCAATACCAAACCTCGTCGAGAAGGTGTGTGCAATTTATGAGGTGGGTCATTCAATTGAGGAATGCTCGACTATACCCTCTTACAAAGTGATGCTTCAAGTGCAAGTTAGTGGTATATGAGGATTTAAGGGTAATTTCGGTGCACCGCACGGGAATTCTTACAACCCTTCTTGGAAAGCCATCCCTGTTTTAACTATGGGCAACAACATGCTACAATGAACCCTACATCCCATGTTTCCCCTCCTCCACCACAACACTTTCAACAATCTCCACTCATGCAAGGACATGTGCAAGCACCACCAACTCAAGGAGAATATATCCCTCCACCATGGATAACTCTTGAGGATACTATGAATCAATTTATCACTAGCCAGACTGTGACCAATGCTAGATATGATCACCTGATTAGCAACATAAATACAAGTCTGTCAAAGATACAATCCTCGTTGAGTGTCCAAGAGAAGGGCAAGTTTCCTGCCCAAGGCCAAAGACCTCCCCAAGGTCAAACTAGTGTTAGCTCCACCTCTACTGAACATCAGGAGCAATGTCAAGTTGTGACCACTCTTCGTAGTGGGGGAGTCGTTGATTTATCGCCTCCCCCACACGACACAACGAAAGACAAGGAGATTTCATCCGGCACGAAAGAGGCCGAAGATGTCCCCTTGAATGAGAGTGACAAAGAAGGCACTAGTTAGCCCGAGGTACTAGTTAAACTACCCTCTACGGGACCATTTCCTCAAAGGTTGATTCCTTCCCATAAAGGAAACCCACGTGATGACGTGCTAGAAGTACTAAAGCAAGTAAAGCTGAACTTACCTTTCCTTGATGCTATTAAGCAAATTCCAGCTTATGCAAAAGTCATCAAAGACTTGTTGACGGTAAAGAGAAAGATGAAGGTAAAGAAAAATGTCTCTCTAGCCCAGAACGTGAGCTCCATTCTACTTAACAATCTCCCACCTAAATTCAAAGATCTCGGTGCACCCATCATTTTTTGCATCATTGAAGAAAATAAAATAGAAAAAGCCTTACTTAACTTGGGAGCAAGTGTTAATATCCTGCCTTAATCCATCTATAGGCAACTTGATTTGGGAGACCTCAAGCCCACAAAGGTCACTCTCCAATTAGCGGATCGAACCGTGAAGATCCCAAGAGGCATAGTCGAGGACGTGATCGTCTAAGTTGACACTTTCAACTTCCCGGTAGACTTTGTCATTTGGGACACGGAGCCTTCCTTCACCTCGAGAAACCATGTTCCCATCATCCTTGAGTGCTCGTTCTTAGCTATGGCCAACGCAATCATCAATACTTGGAATGGGTGAATGCAAGTCACCTTTGGGAACATGACCTTAGAGACCAACATCTTCCACATAAGCCAACATACGGGGGAAGAATATGATCTTCACGCAGTGAGCTTCATAGATGAGATAGTAGAGGAGTACTTTGAGGAGAATTATTATTGAGATGCCTTAGGGTCCTGTTTAGTGTCGAGGCACGAGAGCAAGGGGAAGTACATCAAATTTGAGAGGGAGGTTGGAGAGTTGAGAGAATTACTCGATGAGAGAGCATCGGATGAGGACGCGAGAGATGTTAGTTGAGTTTCTAGATTCGAGGAGTTACCACCGAGGGATACATGCATGGTTCCCTCCAGTGATAAATTTCCAACCCTTGAATTGAATAAACTCCCCTCCCATATTAAATATGCATACCTAGGAGAGGATGAGACATTTCCTATTGTTGTCTCCTCTAGCCTAGACGAAGAGTAGAAGGGTAAACTGTTGAAAATTCTGAGAAAGCACCAAAGTGATTTTGGTTGGTGCATTGATGATTTGGAGGGGATAAGTCCTTTGATTTGCACTTACAAGATCCATCTCGAAGAGGATGTCAAGCCCTCAAGAGAAATGCAAAGAAGGCTAAATCCCAATATGAAAGAAGTTGTGAGAACTGAAATTATCAAGTTATTGGATGCCGGGATTATCTACCCAATCTCGGATAGCAAGTGGGTGAGACCTATTCAAGTCGTCCCGAAGAAGTCGAGCATGACAATGATTGAGAATGCTAAGGGAGAGCTAGTTCCCCAACGTACTACCACCGGGTGGCGCGTTTGTATTGATTATCGGAAACTCAATGCGGGAACTAGGAAAGACCACTTCCCCTTACCATTTATTGATCAAATGCTTTAGAGAGTAGCGGGCCACCCTTACTATTGCTTCCTTGATGGTTATTTCGGATATAACTAGATTGAGGTAGATGTACTTGACCAAGGAAAAACGACTTTCACTTACCCGTTTGGTAGGTTTGCCTACAAACGTATGCCATTCGGCTTGTGTAATGCACCCGCGACCTTTAAAAGGTGCATGTTGAGCCTATTTAGCGACATGGTCGAGAGAGGACTCGAAGTGTTCATGGACGATTTTAGCGTTTTTGGCACCTCTTTTGATCATTGTCTAGAAAAACTGGAAAAAGTACTTGCCCGGTGTGTGGAAAAGAACTTAGTGCTGAATTGGGAGAAATGCCATTTCATGGTCACCGAGGGAATAGTTCTTGGACACATAGTATCATCCAAGGGAATAGAAGTTGATAGGGAAAAAATAAATGTCATAGATGGTCTTCCCCCACCAAAATCGCTCAAAGACGTGCGCTCTTTCTTGGGTCACGCAGGGTTTTATCGAAGGTTCATTAAGGACTTTAGCGCCATCGCTAGACCTTAAGCAACCTACTCATGAAGGACACCTCATTCGAGTGGACGGAAGCATACCAAAGCTCTTTTGAAAAATTAAAAACCATGCTTGTGTCCTCTCCCATCATGCAAGTTTCGGATTGGTCTTTACCATTCGAAGTTATGTGCGATGCTAGCGATTATGCGATAGAGACTATTTTGGGCCAAAGAAAAGATAAGCAAGATCATGTCATCTACTACTTTAGCCGGACTCTTACCGGACCACAACTCAACTAATCTACCATGGAGAAAGAGTTACTAGCGATAGTCTTTGCCCTTGATAAATTCCGATCATATCTTATCAGTTCTCCCATTACTTGCTTCACTGACCACGCGGCATTGAAATACCTACTTGCAAAGAAAGATGCAAAGCCGCATCTCATAAGGTGAATCCTACTCCTACAAGAGTTTAATCTCTCCATAAAAGATAAGAAAGGGGCAGAAAATGTCGTTGATGACCACTTATCACGGTTTTCGTCCGACGTACCTAGTGATCCCATACCCATAGATGAATACTTTCCGAATGAGCAACTTTTTGCTACCTCTTCTTTGCCCTGGTTTGCGGATATCGTGAATTACCTTGTCATGGGAGTCGTCCCTCCCGATTGGACACCACAAGATAAGAAGAGATTTATTACTTGGTCGCGCATGTTCTTATATGACGATCCCTTCCCTTTTAAATATTACACCGACCAAATCATCCGACGATGTGTACCGGATGACGATATCCCGAAAGTCATCCAGTTTTGTCATTCGAAAGCTTGTGGAGGCCACTTTTCGACGAAAAATATGGCCGTTAAAATTCTGCAATGCGGCCTCTATTGGCCCACAATATTTCGGGATGTGAACGCTGCTTGCAAATCTTGCAATAGGTGCCAATGGATGGGAGCCATTACCCGACGAGACATGATGCCTCTTACCCCCATACTCATCATTGAGATTTTTGACTATTGGGGTATTGACTTCATGGGACCTTCCCCCAGTCCTTTGGTTTCCGATACATCCTTATCGTGGTAGACTACTTTTTTAAATGGGTGGAAGATATAGCTACAAAGACAAATGACAACAAAGTGGTGATTAAGTTCCTGCAGGAACACATACTTTCCCGCTTCGGTGCATCGAAAGCGATGGCAAGCACTTTAGCAATAGGCCATTCGCGAAGCTCATGAGAAATCATGGTGTCGTTCACAAGGTTGGAACGACTTATCACCCACAAACACTTGGGCAGGCCGAACTAGCAAATCGGGAAATCAAGAATATTCTTGAAAAGACCGTCAATCCTACTCAGAAATATTGGTCACTTAGATTAAACGATTCGCTATGGGCCTATCGTACCGCATATAAAAATCCACTCGGCATTTCCCCATTCCGCTTTGTGTATGGAAAACCTTGCCATCTTCCCGTGGAGTTAGAACACAAAGCGTATTGGGCGATTAAGGAGTTAAACTATGCCATGGATAAGGCCGGTGAAGCTCGCAAGCTTCAATTAAATGAGTTAGAAGAGATATGCAATGATGCATATGAGAATGCTAAAATCTCCAAAGAAAGGATGAAACTCGCTCACGATAGTATCATTTGACGCAAAGAGTTTCTTCCCGAGCAAAAAGTGCTTCTCTATAACTCTCGGCTTCATCTCTTTCCGGGCAAGTTGCGATCACGATGGTCTGGCCTGTTCGTTGTGAAGAATGTTTTCCCTTATGGAGCTGTTGAATTAGACGATTTAAAAGAGGGAAATACATTCAAAGTAAATGGACAATGCCTAAAGCCATATCTAGAGGCATGTGTGGAAGAAGTCGACACCGTTTGGTTGTCGAACCCCGTTTACGGGGTAGAGTGACCTGTTACAGCAAGGTCGTCGCACCCCCGACGCGTATGGGGTGAGAGTTGTGTGTGTAGTGAGAGTCGTGTGTGTAGTGAGCGTCGATAGTATTAGTGTACATTCATAAAAGAACATTCACATGTTTTGGGAAATTGAGTCAAGTTGCGTTGGTCTTTAGCATCGAGAGGTTTATAATCCAAATTGATAGGGAGAATCTTGTGAAAGTGAAATTTTTTGGAGAAGAGAGATAGAAATTCAGTTAGGGGGAAATCCAACTCAAACACAAGAGCCGCACCGGCCCGCCCCAGACCGGTTCCTTTAATTTTAAGCCGAATCGGTTCGGTAGTCGAATTGGCTTGCATATTAAAATACCGGACCGGTCCGATCCCCAGGCGGACCGGTCCGCTTTCTGCAGATCTGTTTTTCCCCTTTCCCTAGGTTCACCCCCCTTCTCCCCAATCCCATTCATTCCCTCCCAAATCCTCCACACCACTCCCAAGCCTAACCTTTCCCTCCCAAATACACCACCTTTTCCCTCCAAACCTTTTCCCCCCAAATCCAAGCCCTACCCCCACCCTTTCCCCTATAAATAACCACCCAAACCCTCCCTTTCCCTCCACACCTTTAACCAAACTCCTCTCTTATCCCTCCCTAATTTTCCAGCAAAAATCTCTTTCGTTATCATGGCCCAAAGAGCTTCCCCCACCAAGTACGACTCCACCGACATCCTCCCCTCCGGCCATGGGGAATTCCGTTCTCGCCAAGAGGAACGGTGGTGCCATCGGTTTTTCGGCTCGGATCGAAAACTCCATATAGAGCGCACTGTCCAATGGAAAGGTTTGCCCAACTCCGTCACTGCCCTATTCATGGCTAGGGGTTGGTGTCGATTCCTCAATGAACCATATGAAGCAGTTTAGGCAGCCGAGGTCCGACCCTTTTATGGCACCCTTGTTCGGACAGGCCAATTCAAGGCTCAAGCGTACGTGGATGGTACCACCATCCCCTTTTCATGGGCTCTTCTCACGACCAAGTTGGCTGAATACGATGTTCCGAATGTCCAAAAATTCACCTATCCAAGAAACGTCGCCCCGGTCGCCAAAGACGTGATCATGGAACGCATTGCCCCGGATATTGCATGGACGGGGCAAACTATCGCCATTGGTCGCCTCAATGAAAAAGCCTGCCTAACCTTCCAAATAGTGTGTGCCAACATCTTGCAAACGTCCAACGATTCTGTGATGCGGCCCAGTCAGGCCACATTGACCTATCGCCTATTTGATTCACACACTTCCATCCACTTGGCCCGAACCCTATATGCCGACATCAATACCGCGACCTTGGATGAGAAAAGTGCAGCCCACTTCCCTATGAAAGATTGATTAGCTCCATCCTCAAGGATGCTGGCATAGCGGCGCCGCTAGATCGTACTTGCATTCTCGGTCCTTTTGGACATGGAACCTGCACTAAGAGCGCCAAACAACTAGTTGTCCTTTGGGCGAGGCGGGGCAGTGATAGTGAGGAAGACGCTGCCTCGAGTGAAAGCGAAGAAGAAGAAGAAGAAGAAGAAGAAGAAGAAGAAGAAGAAGAAGAAGAAGAAGAAGAAGCTGGTACTGATGTAGAAATGGGAGATGTAGGTGCAGACGAAGAGTCAGCGAATGAGGAAGATGACCCTGATTTTGAGTGGGCGGGTAGCGACCTCACGAAAATTTATCCTAAAAATATTTATCCTTTCGTTTGACACCTAAAAATATTAGCCATAAAAAGATGTGAAAAATTATCCCCTTGATAACCCAATTGAGCCGAATATAATTTATCCTTTCGTTTGACAACCCGAAAAACCCAAATAGCCCAGAATTGAGAAAAATGGAAAAAGTCAGAATTTAAGTCCGAAAAGTGCAACAAAAAGAGGCAAGAAAAAAATAGAAGAATGCTCAACAAAAATAGCAAGAAAACAAAAGAAGTGAAAAAACAGAAAAAATAGAGAAAAGGAATAGAAAATGAGCAAAAGCGCGACAAAGCACTAAGGGGCATCATAAGAAAAAATTTCCAATTCCGAATTTCCCAACCATTTCCATGTTACCCAACCATTTCCAATTCCAATTACTCCTTAAACCCAAAAAAGTCCTAATTCCGAAAAAGTCCGAATTGCGAAATTACTTACCGCGTGGAGAGCTAAGGCACAAAAGATAATATAAGAGATTAAATGTGTGAAAAAGAGGCAGTGTTTTCGTTTCCCAATGACCGTATTCTGATGATGAGATCTATTCACCATATATTTTCATCATTTAATTTGTGTGCGTGACTTTGCGTCCATTATATTTACTCTTTATATCATGCACACCGAGAGAATAGCCACATTTCGAGTGATTCGTTTGTGAGAGTATCCCGTGAGAAGTTGAAATCAAAACAAATTTTCGGATAAGTAATGTAATGATCAATCAGTGGAAATTGGCGATTAAATTTCTAGCTTCGCACACACGCACTATGATTTGAGATTATTGAACATGACTTGATGATGACTATTTCTGGGAAAGTTTAAATTGTACAATTTTTTCATATTTTGAAGTTTCTTTGAGTCGAATTTTGTGGGTACATTCTCTGCAAACCCTCACGAGACACCACTCATCCTACTAGGGTAACCTAGGGGTTTAAAGGCTTGTTGCATACGCTAAATGCAATCGCTTTCCCGTGAAAAAGGTATTCTATCCCAATAAAATATTTTTCAAGGGTGAATTCGCGCTAAGATTCTTTTACATTGCTCGGGACGCGCAAAGTTCTAAGTTAGGGGGGTTTGATTAGGCATAAATTCTTCCCAATTTATCCCTTAATTTAGTTATTTTTAGCGCCTCGAACAACGTAATCGATTTGAATTTATCTCATAATCTTGTTACTGACTTATCCTAACAAGTACACCGAGTTTCTGGTATTTCATATTGATTTTACAGGTATATGATGTCAAGAAACGAAAGAAAGAAATCGGAAGAAGCGAGAAAGGCAAAAAGGAAAGTCAAAAGGGCAAAAGTGTAATTTCTACCCAGAATTCGAATGAGGCACCTAAGAGAAGTTGAAGATATCACATTCATGAGCTCATATGAAGAAACGTCACCTCAATCAGAGTCCCGAAACAAAAGTTATGAGCAGTCAAAGTTGGAAAAAAAAGTAAAAGAGTCAGACCGATCCGCAGTAGCCCCGGACCGGTCCGCAGTGCATATTCCAGAGAACTCCAGATCGAAAGAAAACCGAAGAGGGATGAAAAATAAAATAACTGGTCCGCCCCAAATTGGTCCTCCAGAAAATTAAAAGAACCGATCCGCATGGAAGGCAAACCGATCCGCCTAAGCCCCAGAGAGGTCCGACTGTCGAGATTTTGTAATCTTATCCTTCTCCTATGAAGAGTCCTAGTGTAACTAAAACTACTGAAATTTTGTAGGATATATAAACCCAATTATTATTGTTTTTAGCACGGAGAATTAATAGAATTTTCCATTCTTTTGAAGAAAACCTAGTTTTGAAGTTAGGTTACAATTTTAATTCCAATAGTGAAGATTATTCAGAATCCTGTGATTATAAGTATTTTTCATTACTGCTTTTACTGCTTTGGTAAGATTAGGAGTTAATTTCCTCTGTTCAATTCCTTTTTACATCATTCTACAAATTTCCTTACTTCAATCATGGTTTTATGAAATTCAAAAATTATTTTCATTAGTTTCAACATGCTAGGCTAGATTTTCTAAGGTCGGGATACATGAACCGATCCTTATGTGATAGTTGCATGTGTATAACATTAATCCTCTGAATTTAGTGATTGATTACGATCGTATCATGTAGGAACACGATAATTATAGATCTTTAGATCTCGTTTGCTTCCGGGTAACCGGATGCTTTAGAATGCAATTCGAGTGTCACTATCACGATACCGATTTACTCATCCTCAGATTAAGTGTTGATACCAAAATTAGTATGCTGATGTGGACGAATAATAAGAAGACACGTGTCAATCTACGTGGCATAATAGCAACGACCCCGACCAACATACTCACTCCGAGGAACACCAACCCTCCGAGGAACTCTTATCCTCCGAGGAACTTTTGGATGACGAGCAACTAAGGCAGTTCGAGCTGCACCTCGACTACAGCATTAATTGCCAGATAATCAACAGTTCAACTATTCATTGAATGTTTATCATCTTGACGCGCACGTTTGTAGAACATTAAATGAATTACCTTTTCATATGTGTATCATTTAATGTAACACCCTTTCATGTACAGCCTAAGGGCTATAAATACCTTGTATCACCCTCATCCAGGGGGGGACCGGAATTTCTTGGTATCACTTGTAATCGAGAATTCCTAGACACTCAGCAATAACATAGCAGTGGATGTAGGCCATTCTTACAAGGCTGAAACACTTTAAAAATCTTTGTCTCATTTATTTATCTGTGATTGAAAAATTAGAGTAATCTAATTTTTTACATCAACAGATTGGCGCCGTCTGTGGGAATCGATTGTTATTATCGTTTTTCACCAAAAATCATTCATCATCAATGGCGGATAATCCAGAATCTAGCAATCGAAACGCTGGAAATGCTGGAAATCCTCCAAATCCCTCTGTACCTCCAGATCTAGCCGGAATTATGACGAATCTGGCTCAAGGACAAACCGCCATGAAAGACACAATGAGGCAACTCATACAAACCCTTCATGGCGGTGCACCTACACGTTCAGGACAACGAAGTGGTCAGAGGCAAACTTATTTACTTTCTTCACGATCCAGGCGTACTGAGTCATATCATAATGAAGAGTCTGATGATTTCTCTTATCAACCTGGGCGAACTTCGTCAATAAGGGTTACAGATACTGATCAACGTATCACTCTCTCTCCAGAAAGACCCAGTGCCTTAGAAAGACTGAGTAGGGTGTCTCCTTTCAGTCGATTAGGCCCTAGGAGAAATAGGAGTCCACCTAAGACCATGTCGAGGAGTTTTCGACAACCATCAGATCTAAGAGAAGGATCAGCACAATCACGACCAGTTGCTCATCAAGATAAATCTCAAGAGGCTACTTCAGAACGATCTATTGCTCGAACCAATAGGCCCGAGGAAGGAAATGAAGCATGGAAAGGGTCCCTTCAGCGATTGGAGGATAGATTGGGAGAAATGGCTAGGGCGAAGAATCCCCTACAACGAACTTTTGTTCAAGGGACACCTTTTGTCCAGGCCATTGTTAATTTTCCTACACCATCAAAGTTTAAAGCACCAGTAGTGACCCCTAAATATGATGGAAAGACAGATCCTGTTCTTCATATAGAGCAATATCAAGCTGCCACCGACATTAATGCTGTTCCCGACGAGATGAGATGCAGAGCGTTCTCAGGAACTCTAACTGGAGCTGCCTAGATATGGTACAACATTCTTCCTCGGGGTAAGATTTCAACTTTCTTTCAGTTGGCCGAGTTGTTCATCGGCAATTTCTGTTTTGGAGCAAAGCCAGTAAAACGAGTAGCACACCTGCTAAGTGTTAGACAAAAATCTGGTGAGAGTACTAGAGATTACATAACTCATTTCAATAACGAGAAGCTGGAAGTTATAGATTACGAGGAGAAGACAGCAATCACCGCCTTGATGAGTGGGTTGTTGCTTAATAAGCTGTATTACACCTTGGCGAAAGATCCACCTAAAACTATGTCAGAGTTGATGGCAAAAGCGGCCAAAATCATGAATGCCGAGGAAGTTATGGCTGCAAAGAAGAATATAGATAAAGACACCAAGGTAGATGTCGACAAGTCTAAAAATAAAGAGCATAAGGGCAATGGTGGCGACAAGAGTTCCAGAAATAATAAGTCATCATGGGAAGTCCTGAAGAAATTCGATAATTATACTCCCTTGAAAATGGGTATTAATCATGTCTTGGAGGAAATCAAGAATAGCGAGGAAGTAAAGTGGCCGAAGAAATTGAGGTCAGATCCGGATGCGAGGAACAGGGACAAGTATTGCGAGTTCCACAAAGATCATGGCCATATGACTAAAAATTGCATAGCTCTTCAGAACGAGATTGAAACACTCATCCGAAGAGGAAAGCTAGCAAAGTATGTTGATCGGGGAGGTGAAAGAAGAAATAATGATCGAACTAGAGAGAGATCTAGATCTCCTCGTCGAGAAGAGGAGAAAAAGAAGAGAGAACATGAAGATGATGCCGAGGATGACCCCGATCTTTCCAAGAAACCAAGGCAACCAGAACGAGAGGTATTTTCCATACGTTTTGGGGAATTTGATTGTAATGTTATTATAGGAGGAGATGCAGGAGGAGGAGACCTTACTGCAGAAAGAAAAGCTTACCTCGGAGAGGAACAAGCTTGTTCGTACATTCAACGAATAAATTTGGCCGAGGAGGATCGTCCGAGGAAGGTAAACAAAGAGAAGCTGGTCATTGGCTTTTCAAAAAACCACCTGGCAGGTGTTCTTTATCCTCACGACGACCCTTTGGTGATCAAAATGAGGAGGAAAGAAGTAGTGATTTCAAGGGTGCTGGTAGACAATGGTAGTTCAGCAGACATCATGTACTATTCATGCTTTGACAGCTTGAATTTAAAATTATCTCAATTGGAACCTTATCACAGACCTCTTTTGGGTTTTGCTGGCGAGAAAGTTTTTCCACTTGGGACGATCAAGTTGGATATATTTATTGGAACTTGGCCTGCTTGTCGAACAGAGAGAATACGCTTCTTTGTGATGGATAAGAATGTGCAGTCAGCCTACAACATCATCATGGGAAGAGTTGGTTTGAAGAAGTTCGAAGCAGTTCCATCTACAGTACATCATCGCTTAAAATTCCTAACAAATTTTGGAGTAGGAGTTGTGAAAGGTGATCAGAAAGTAGCTCGGGAATGCTATTATTCATCTGCCGAGCAAGAGGAGCTTGAAGATTCAAGAAAAAAGACTACTACCTACCAGGTGGATGAAGGTACAGAAATTGAAACACTGGATCCTCGAGATGAATCCCAACTTGTAAAAGGACAGGTAGTGGAATCTACAGAAAATATTATTCTGGACGACGAGCACCCTGAACGAGTAACCCAGATAGGTTCGACGTTGGATGCTTCAATAAAACAGGACTTGATAATTTTCTTAAAAAACAGGAAGAAAACTTTTGCATGGAGTCATGAAGACATGCCAGGAATAGATCCAAACTTCTTATGTTATGAGCTCAATGTGAATAAGGAGATCAAGCCTGTAAAGCAGAGAAGAAGGGTATTTAGCCCCGAGAAGAATCAGGCTATACAAGAGGAGGTCGAGAAACTCCAGAAAGCCCAATTCATTGAAGACGTGAAGTATCCAGACTGGTTAGCAAACGTGGTGATGGTAAAAAAGAAAAACAATAAATGGAGAATGTGTGTTGATTTCACCGATCTTAATAAGGCATGCCCAAAGGATCATTTTCCATTGCCCAGAATTGATCAACTAGTGGATGCTACCTCGGGACACGAGCTTCTCAGCTTCATGGATGCTTACTCTGGATATAACCAGATCAAAATGAAACCTGAAGACAGGGAAAGTACTTCTTTTATTACCCCTAGGGGAACTTATTGCTATAATGTTAGGCCTTTTGGTTTGAAAAATGCAGGAGCAACATACCAGCGGCTGATGAACAAGGTTTTCACCGAACAAATCAGTCGCAACATGGAAGTCTATGTCGATGATATGCTGACAAAAAGCAAGAAAGCTGCTGATCATCCAGTTGACTTAGCTTAGATCTTTGATCAACTGGATAAATACCAAATGAAGCTTAACCCGACGAAGTGTACATTTGGAGTACGAGAAGGGATGTTCCTCGGATACATCGTCAACCAGCGAGGCATTGAGGCGAATCCAGAAAAGATCAAAGCTCTTTTAGGGTTGCGATCTCCAACTACGAAGAAAGAGGTGCAGAGTCTTACAGGACGAGTGGCAGCGCTCAATAAATTTGTATCTCGAGCAACTGATAGGTGCCTTCCATTCTTCAAAACACTCCGAAAAACTTTCGAGTGGAATGATGAATGTGAGAAAGCTTTTCAAGACTTGAAAAAATATCTGGGAACACCTCCATTGCTGTCCAGACCAGTGATGGGCGAAAAGTTGTACTTATATCAGGCAGTATCAGAGAATGCAGTCAGCTCGGTACTGATCAGATCGGAGAATGGAGTCCAGAAGCCAATTTACTACACAAGTAAGGCTTTCCAAGGGGCAGAGATCAGGTACCCGAAGTTGGAAAAATTGGTATTGGCATTAATTGAAGCAAGTAGAAGAATGAGGCCATATTTCCAGGCCCATACCATCGTCGTGTATACCGACATGCCGTTACGACAAGCCCTTCATAAACCAGAAAAATCAGGGAGACTGATGTATTGGGCAATAGAGCTTGGTGAATATGATATTGTGTATGAACCTAGATCATCACTAAAAGGGCAGGCCGTAGCAGATTTTATAGCAGAATTTACTTATCCTGATACCCCCGAGGAGCAAAAGTTATTCGCTGATCGACCTGTGGATGTTACAGGATCAACAAACATGAGCTCAGACCAACCCCGGTTGGAAAAAGAACTTGTGGATGAAGAAGGATCATCAATTTCGAACTCAGACCAGCTCCGGTTGGTAAAAGAGCGAGAAGAGATGGTCGACGAGGAGCGAAAAGTACTAGGGGAGGATGAAAGGAAGCAACAAATATTTCACCGAGGAACTCTATCAGATAAGGAATTTGAAGACGGGTTACCCATATGGAGATTATATGTAGATGGCTCATCTTGCACAGCAGGTTGTGGGGCAGGAATTGTTTTGAACACCCCAGACGAGATTGACATGGAATATGCCTTACGATTCCAATTCAAAGCCTCCAATAATGAGGCTGAGTATGAGGCCATGATAGCAGGTCTTAATTTAGCAAAGATTATGGAAGTGCAACAAGTGATGGTATTCAGTGATTCTCAATTGATTGTGAATCAAATGATGGGAACATATGCAGTTAAAGGAGAATTAATGGTCAAGTATCATGCCAAGGTAATGGAGTTATTGGCAGAATTTGATGCGATTCAGTTAATCAGAATACCAAGAATAGAGAATGCACGAGCAGACTCACTGGCCCGACTAGCATCAGCTACTCGTATCGAGCTGCAAAGAACAATACCAATTGAAGTACTAGAAAGTCGGAGCATAGATGAAAACCTGACGATGAACATTATCACCCTTGATCCAGAACCATCTTGGATGGATCCCATCAGGGCATATATTGAAGAAGGAGAATTACCGGAAGATAAGCTCGCTGCCAAGAAATTAAAGTATAAAGTTGCTCGGTATGTACTAACTATTGGTATATTGTATAGACGAGGAATTATGACAGGTTTGCAAAGATGTGTACATCCTTCCGAGGTGAAAGAATTAATTAAAGAAATCCATGAAGGGTCCTGTGGAGCTCATGTAGCAGGTCGAACACTTTTGCAAAGGGTGATGACTCAAGGATACTACTGGCCGACGATGAGGGCTGATTGTATAGCCTATGCTAAGAAATGTGACAAGTGTCAACGTTTTTCCTCCATCCGACGAACTCCACAAGCATTGTTGACACCCATAACTTCCCCTTGGCCATTTGCCATGTGGGGAATTGATTTGGTTGGACCACTGCCAACCACCTGAGGAAGATTCAAGTACCTCGTCGTCGCAGTAGATTACTTTACCAAGTGGGTAGAAGCTGAACCCCTTATCGATATGACGTACGAGAAGGTATACCAGTTCGTTTGGAAGAATATCATCTGTCGATATGGTCTCCCTCATGCCTTCATCACAGACCACGGAACACAATTCGACAACGAGGAGTTTGCTGCCTATTGTCAATAATCAAACATCCTGAAGACCCATTCAGCACCAGGTCATCCTCAAAGCAATGGGCAGACAGAGGTGATGAACAGAACACTGCTAAATGGTTTGAAGAAGAGGCTAAGTGAAGCTAAAGCTAATTGGATTAACGAGCTACAGTCAGTCTTGTGGGCTTACCGAACAACTCCCCGAGCAGCAACGGGAGAATCCCCATATATGCTAGCATTTGGAAGTGAGGCAGTAATACCTGCCGAGTTGGATCTTCCAACACACAGAGTGCTGAATTTCAATTCCCCAGTCAGCGACTTAATGAGAAGATTGGATTTGGATATGCTCGAGGAGGTTAGAGAAGAGGCAGCCATTAGGAATGCTGCTTACCAACAACGCACAGCTCTGTTCTACAACAAGAGGGTGAAGAAATGCGACTTAAAAGAAGGGGATTATGTGTTAAAGAAGGTCATTCAGAAGCACAATAAGCTGGAAGCAAACTGGCATGGACCTTACCGAGTTACAGAAGTTGTTCGACCAGGAACTTACAGAATAGCAACTCTAGAAGGAGAGGAATTTAAGAATGCATGGAATGCTGAACACCTACGCAAGTATTATCAGTAATGTAAAATGTAAAGAAGTTCCTTCATTATGAATAAAACGATGATGTTTCACCATCTTCTTCCTTTTATTACAAGTTTTTCGGGGAATACTAGTGTGATACACTACACTACACTGATAGTTCGAGCGTGATCAACTTCGGTTGGTAAAATAGCGAGAACAAATTATACTCCTTTGGTTAGGAGGCGTACACTTGCGTGATCAACTTCGATTGGTAAAAGAGCTTGTGGACAAGATAGTTCGAAAGAACCTGATAGTTCGAGCGTGATCAACTTCGGTTGGTAAAATAGCGAGAACAAATTATACTCCTTTGGTTAGGAGGCGTACACTTGTGTGATCAACTTTGGTTGGTAAAAGAGCTTGTGGACAAGATAGTTCGAAAGAACCTGATAGTTCGAGCGTGATCAACTTCGGTTGGTAAAATAGCGAGAACAAATTATACTCCTTTGGTCAGGAGGCGTACACTTGCGTGATCAACTTCGGTTGGTAAAAGAGCTTGTGGACAAGATAGTTCGAAAGAACCTAACAGTTTGGACCCACGACCAACTTCGGTTGGTAATAGGGCGAGAACAAAATATACTCCTTTGGTTAGGAGGCAATAGTTCAAACCCACGACCAACTTTGATTGGTAAAAGGGCAAGAACAATATTCTTAAAATCCCAATTTTGGTTGATTAAGAAACAAAATAGGCCAACTTATGTTGGTTGGAAGGAAAAACCATTCCAGAAAATACAGAAAATTCCAAACTGAACCAAGTATAGTTGGTCGGTGATCAAAACCCACTAACTGTAGTTGGTCGACGAGGATAAAATATCGACCTTGGTTGGTCGGACACATTTTATGAAAAAAAAAAAAAATTACCCACTAACTGTATGGTTGTTCGGGGATAAAACACAATTTAACAACCTTGGTTGGTTGAAAACATTTTAAACATTTTATACTCATTACTTTATTATTAAGTGATTGAGCAACATTGATACTTGTAAACTTTTTTGGATGATGAACAGCACAATATTGTTATCTTTTTAACAGATACATATGCACAAATGTAAAAAGTGTTAAACAAGTACAAAAGAATAGCAATACAGATTTGCAAACAGAAAATGAAAGTCTTTCATTAAAATAAATTACAAGTTACATATATGTGCTAACTATTACATTGAAAATCCTATTCTATTGGTTTTTTCCCTTCAGCCTTCGATACAGGTTCCTCGCCAGCAGGAGGATCATTTAATGTCTTAGGAGAATTGATAAAATTCAAGTCCTTCAACATTCTGACATTCATTACTGAAGGAGTATCCAAGAGATGCTCGGGACGAGATACGTCAATTTGAGAATGAAGGTTATAGTCTCCAAGATAATTCACAATCAAGCTCCGAGGAATGGCGCGAGCTGGTATCCATTCCATGTCCAACTTGAAAGGTGGCACAGGCAAGTCAAGCACTCCAGGCTCGTAGTAGTACCACAAAAAATGTCCTTGCTCGAGCTTTAATACACATAAAGCATTCAGCCAGCCTTGTTTATAACCTTCATTATTGGCATTTTCAATGCGAGCATCCAAGTGATAAAGGGCCTCATTATAGCCTGCATTCCAAAATTCCCTGGGCTGTTTATGGAATTGGAAGGTTAATCTATCCAATTGTTCATGAAGGTTTTTGGTGAAAAGGTCATTGGTATGTAAAGCTGACTTCGTTGCAGTAAGTTGATCTTCCAAAGTCAGGATTTTCTTGGACATCTCAGACAAAGCCCGATCTTTTGCGTTCAACTGGTACACTTGAATTTCCAATGTTGACAAAGTACGAGCTTCTTCAATACTACGAGGAGTTCTTGATCGTCCCCGAGCAACTGAAGTGCTTCGTTCCTCGTTAACATCCTGGGCAGCTCTTCCTCACCCACGAGAACCTCTCCCTCGTCCCCGAGCAGTAGCAGAAACACCAGACTTTCTTAAAGTATCCAATTCTTGCCTTGATTTGGCGTTATCAACCTCTAAGAATGAGAATCCTTCATCAGTGACCGGTACCAAGGCAGTGGAGGATGAAGCTGCAGACTCATACTGTGCCAACTTTTTCTGCAAATTGTTGTTCTCTTGTTCCAGCAGCTCGGCGATCTGTCTGCAGGCCTCAACTTCACCTTTTAAGGTTCTCTCCCTGACATCGTATCCGGCAATGATCTTTTTGTGGCCTGTCTCGGAAGAAAGCTGTTGATACCTATTCTCATACTCCTTGTGCAACAAGGCAGTTGATTCATTGTGCTGATTCTGAAGATCTTCTAGGGTACAATGAAGCTCCTCGATCAATTCGTAGTATGCCACATTATGGGACACAGCTCGATCAAGTAAATCTTTCAGGTACCGATAAGCCTCAACTGCTTGCTCTGAAGCATCATGGCTAAGAATGTCGGCAATTTCTGATACACTCAGGTCTGTATGACCAGCCTTATAAAATTCACGGCATTGCTGCATCAGCTTTGTATCATGGGCAGATATCAGTTCCATTCTAGCCATAAACTAATAAAGAGGAGAAGGTAAGAGTTAATAAATAAAAACAGACAGAGCATCAACAATGTAGAGGAACAAAAAGATGTGATTTTATTACATCATCAACAAGATTACATCATTTGGAATACAGAAGTACAAGTAAGAAGAAAAATAGAAAGATAGTACCGAACAACTTCACACCTTTTCCTTGTCTCCCAAGACTTTCTCGGGAGGCTGGGACGAGGAGCTTGGTTGCTCGGTGGGAACACTGATTTGATTAGTAGAAGCTGGGACTTGTTCTGGAGGAGTAGGCAAGGAAGAAATCTCCTCGGTGGCTGTCTGGTTGGGTGGTGGAACAAGGAATTGATCACCCACTGTCATTGAAGATTCTTCAGATGCAGCTTCGTCCTCATCTTCGTCTTCAATAACTGGAGGAGGACCAGGGAGATGTTGTTGAAATAGCTCGGAATCCTCGCTTACCTTCAGTTCCTCTAAGGCAGCAACCCAACCATTATGGAAGTATTTCAAACTTCCATACTTCACCTGGGTCATCATCGCTGCTACCCCCTGTCCCATCCTTTGTCCCAACCAGTTCGGAAGGACTTCTTCATAGATGTTTTTCTCTTCATTTTTTCCGAGGAGAGATTCTCGGACATAAGATTCTCGGTGGCCTTCAATTTGGTCTCCACCTCCGCCTTCTGACGATTTACTTCTCGCAGGAGGGCCAGCTCTTCTTCAGCTGATTTCAATTTATTCTCAAGCTCCCCAAAGCCTGAGAGTTTCTCGGCATAGTCTTTATTCTCTCTCTCCAATTCCTTCACCTTATTACCCAGTTGTACTTTCTCTGCATCAGACGCAGCCAACTTCTTCTCCCATTCAATTTTATCCTCGTCATACTTCTGACGGGATTCACTCACAGATTTAATAGCTTTCTCCAGTGCTCCTTCCACAGTGGATGAGGAGCAAGAAGCTTTGACCGCTTCATCCTTTTTAAGGATTATATTGAAACAGCTCGTCAACTGTAATCAGAAAAGGGAAACGACATCAGAAACAAATATGGGAAATAACAAAGGAAAATATGAAAAACTCATAGTATAGATACTTACTGAAGCAAGATGACGAGCAGCCAGAGAAGTAACCATATCCCGAGTAAGGTCTTCTTCAGTACCTTGCACCTCGGGAATGGGCGAAAACTTTGCCAAGCTCATCGTAGAGCTCGGAGGAACAGTGATTGGAACATCATCTCCACCAGCTGGGGGCTGGGGAATGGCTCCAGAAATACTGACCGAGGAGGATTTCCTCAGTCTCCTCGGTGCCTTTTCAACAACCTCAACCAAAGAAGAACTTTTGGTTGGTGAGATAGTGATTACTTCAACAGGTGCATCCTTCTGCACAGGAGCCATTGGGGGCTTCTCCACAGCCTTTTGAGAAGCAGCAGGAGGGGTGGCATCTTTGTTCTTTGTCCCTTTTTGGACATCAACCTTATTTTTCTTCCCATCTCCAGCAGAGGAAGTCTCCTCGAAGAGAGCGGGAACTCTTCTTTTGCCTATTTTTTGGCTCAAAGGAATATGAGATTCTGGATCAGAGTCTTCAGGAATTTGCACTGGATCACTGATGCTGACCACAGGACGAGCAGTAAAGGACGATGTATAGCTCCTATACTACAACAAGTATGAAGCAGGCCTGATGTGCTCGTCTGCAACTTTCTGATGCAAACTCCAGATATGTTTCAATTGCCTTATATTAACTTCTTATTCTTTGGGAGTTTTTCTCTTGCTGTTAACTGCAAACAAAAATAAATTGAAATGTCAATCATGCATTTATTCAAACATGATGAAATCATAATTTCAAAAATAAAATAAAATGAAAATAACCTATCCCATTGCCATATGGGGGGGCATTTGGGACCTTCATACACGTCGTCTCCGACTAGAGGAGCATGTTGCCAATTTTTGAAAACTAATCCATGTTCAAAATAATCCCTGTTAGCATCAGGGAGGTTGACTACTAAAGCCTTATTCAAAAATCTGGTTTTTAAATAATA
The DNA here is from genome assembly GCA_949130495.1 of Sambucus nigra. Lineage (NCBI taxonomy): Eukaryota > Viridiplantae > Streptophyta > Magnoliopsida > Dipsacales > Adoxaceae > Sambucus > Sambucus nigra. The sequence goes on from OX422212.1 coordinate 377,502,953, forward strand.
AATATTATCTAAAACAGCCCATCTATAGCAATACATAATCTCAGGAATTTCTATACGAGTTCCATGAGTTTGATTTAACTTATGCACCCCATTAACTATTCTCCATGTATTAGGGGCTACTTTTGCAGGAACAACATCGAAATTTTGACAGAATTCTAAGCATAAAGGGTTGGGTGGAAAAGAAAATCCACACTCAGCGATAAAGAGGCTGGGGAACCAATGTCCCTCAGCCAAACGAAAATAGTCAAAGGGCTCAGGAAGATTCTCCAAAGTTACCCAAGACGGAATGGAATAATCAGAACGGAATTTTTCAATAGATTCAATAATATAAACCATGGTGAATAAAAGGAGAAAGAAGAGGATCTTACAGGAAAAATGGAGATCTGTTAACAACGAACGAAAACAAGGATGAACGCACAAGAGAAAGAAAAGCTATGGAGAATTCAAAAATAAGAAAATTGGAAAAGGTAAAGATCGGTATGAGTGCTGGGGAAGTTTAAATACTTTGCCTTGGGAACCAGCGAAAGAAATGATTACATAAAAGAAACTATTGCGCTACCGGCGGCTAAAAGGACAAAAAGTGCACGAAGATCGAAGCGCTCATGAAAAGGAAAAAAGGCGGATTCTGCGAATTTGGAAGGAAGTTCAAATACAAAGAAAATGCTACTAAAACCCAGGGAAGTCATTTAATATTGCCATATACCGAGAAAGAATGTTCCATACTCCTCAAAAATTGAAATATGAAACATTGGGGGCTTCTGTTGATACCAAAATTAGTATGCTGATGTGGATGAATAATAAGAAGACACGTGTCAATCTACGTGTCACAATAGCAACGACCCCGACCAACATACTCACTCCGAGGAACACCAACCCTCCGAGGAACTCTTATCCTCCGAGGAACTTTTGGATGACGAGCAACTAAGGCGGTTAGAGCTGCACCTCGACTACAGCATTAATTGCCAGATAATCAACAGTTCAACTATTCATTGAATGTTTATCATCTTGACGCACACGTTTGAAGAACATTAAATGAATTACCCTTTCATATGTGTATCATTTAATGTAACACCCTTTCATGTACAGCCTAAGGGCTATAAATACCTTGTATCACCCTCATTCAGGGGGGGACCGGAATTTCTTGGTATCACTTGTAATCGAGAATTCCTAGACACTCAGCAATAACATAGCAGTGGATGTAGGCCATTCTTACAAGGCTGAACCACTTTAAAAATCTTTGTCTCATTTATTTATCTGTGATTGAAAAATTAGAGTAATCTAATTTTTTACATCAACATTAAGTATGATGCGGGCTTGAACCTCATATACGTAATGCTTGGTAGTACTAAATTCCGTGTCTAATTAATCAGTTAAATTTATGATTAGTATTATACCTGCAATACACTAGGGTTGGGGGATTGTATTTCCGTCCTGTTTTACTCATCACATAGTTTAAAGTTTCAAATCATTATTCATCAGTATTTTAGGTAATTTAGTGTAGTTGCACTTTTCATAATTTCATAATTGCATCTAGTATAATGATTCCCAAAACCAATCATCTTTTCCTTTTCTTTTCAGAGTCAGAGTTAGGATTTCCATAGCTATCCAACGTCGTCACAACTCTGTTGTCCTATTTCCCTGTGGATACGATCCCGAATTACCGGGTTTATTACTAACGCGACAGGCTTGCACTTGAGCCTAGAGTGAACGCACATTAGACACACTTTCTGAGTCGCATCATTGTATTTTATATTAAACCCAAAGTAAAAATAAATAAATATATAATAATCTATGCCTAACCCGTTAAACCATTAAACCTAAGTAAAACTTTCCTATAAATTTTATGCATATAAATACTGTGTATACTTAAATATTTTATATCAAGTTACTTTAAAAACAAAATCTCAAATTTAGTTTTAAACCAAAATAAGTTTTGTGTATTAAAACATAACGGGTTTAAAGCTTATCTTCCCCTACCATCTTATATATATCTGTTAAAAAATAAAATAAAAAGGACCCATTTTTTTCAAAAGAAAAACCAAAAACTAAAGAAAACCAAAACTCCATCTCCTTTAAAACCCACAAAAATAGGAGGTGGCCAACCAATCCAACAAAACCATCTTTTTTTCCCTCCTCAACCGAAACCACCATGGACACCAAGCTTTAAACCGGGTACGATTCTCAGGTTTTCTTCCTTTCGATTATATATATATATATATTTATATATATATACCTACATATATCAGTCGGTGGGTTTTTTATTTGTGTTGTAAGTTTTTGGTTGGGATTTTTCGGACCAGCCATGGAATTTTTAACATCTATGGATTTAGTGTGTGTGTATATATATATATGTATATGTATGTATATATATATATATATATATATATATATATATATATATATATATATATATATATATATAGAGAGAGAGAGAGAGAGAGAGAGAGAGAGAGAGAGAGAGAGACATACACTCTGTGTGTTTATGACAACGCATGTGTGTTGTGTGTTTGCGTAGCAATGTGTATATGTATGAGTTAGTGTGCATGTTTATATGTATCTATGTGCGTGTTTAGTTATACACACACACACACACACATATATATATATACACACACACACACACACACACTGGGTAAGTTTAAAAAGAAAAGAAAAAACAAGAACATACAGGTTTAAGTCATGAAAGGTCCAAAATATTGGTCGTAATACAATTTTATGATATCTATATGTATTCGAAAGAAAAATACAGTTTTAATTTTAAACCAACAGTGAATTAAAAACTACACGTTAAAAAGCCCGTTTTTTATCTTTAAAAATTCATAACTTTCAAATGTTACTAAGAAATATACACGGAGTGTACCATTGGATTCGTAGTGTGAAAAGGAACATTTTAGTATATCAATATTTTATAATTTTCACTATTTTCAACTCTACTAAGATTAGGCCATTGTGTCAATTACGGGTCTAGAAAACTAGTCAAAATTATCGTTTTATCCTATAAAGCTTGTACCATGAATTTTTTGGCGTTACTTAACCTATTTTACTATGAATCGAAGTAATCATTTATAAACTTCAAAAAATATCATTTTATTACATTTTCCCAAAAGTTATTTGGATGAATTATATCATGTTACCGAAATTGGAAGTCACGTCCTACAAGAAACTATATATACATATTGATCCAATACCCGAATATTCACGTCAGTCTAATTCAGTTTTGAATCGAATTATTAATACGAAAAGTTTTTATCATAGGATATAAACAATTGATAAACTAGTAAATATCTCTTTTGTGATTATCCGTAGTAACATTTACACTAAATCACAATCACAGACATCAACTGCAACTTGTACTAAACCAGTCAAACTTACACGAAATTATGGTAGGTGATTCTTATTTAATATTATTTCACACAATGTTTTTGTATACGTCAATTGTTCATACACTATGTGATAGACCCAGCTATCTTATTCTCATTGATGAACTCATTTGTGTAGTTCAAAATTAAGTTACACTTTATTCAATTTTAAACCATATGTTGATTTTTAATGCAATGATATTAATTTTATCTTATTTTATTGAACTTGTTCTATTATAACATATAATAAAACTAGGGAATAGAATACCGTTATACCCAAAACATCATTGTTTGGCTCGTAGGACTCAAGGTATTGAGTACCTAGTTTATACTACCATATGGATGCCTTTTATTCGTTTAGCACGATTACATTATCTCCAACTATTTGGATTGACTTGCTATATGCATGTATATTTCCCTAAAGTCTCTTTAACAAATAATTATGGGTTAGCTTTTCTAGAAACCATCCACAACCATTAATCATTCTAGATTAATATTTCTAATTGTAGGAATATTATCATATTATTTGTGCAGTATTTCATATGGATTTTTGTTTCTTCGATTTTCAAATTCTTATACTCACTAGATTTCGTTATATTAAAAAATTATTTTATTCATTATTATAGAATCAGAATCACCTACTTGGCAAAGTTTTTCTTATTCCTTCCTTTTCAGTTATTTTAGTAGGTACCTACATGCCTAACATCAAACCAACCATCATTGTGCATGAGATACCCACTCTCCGTAATGCAAGGCCCATAAAGCGAAGACTTCATTAACTAATACCCAAATGGTCCTTAAAAGTAAAGGAGGAAGTGGAGAAACAACTCACACTATACCAAAATCGGAAGATGGTCATGATTTTGTCCTATGACTAAGGCCTATGGGTCATAATTTTGGTTCGTGACCATATTGAGGATGATAAAATAGTGGGCCACCCTTTATAACTAAGGTCCCATGTTGGGGTCACAGGCAAGTAGATGGTATTAATATTGTATGGCCAGTCACTGTCCAAAACTGCCACCCTAGTGGTCATAGTCCACAGTCATGAGCCATAATGTTACCATTCAAAGTTTTGTTAGTGTTGGTCGCGGTCTAAATTTTTTACCCCTATTGTGACAATTTAAAACTATAAAACATTTAGTTACGAGATCATGACTAAATATATTACAATTTTAAATTATCACGTTACGGGGTCACGATTTTTTACTATGACCTAAACTAATACCAAATTATAAAAAATTATATTTTCTCACGGTTCTTAGACATGATAAAATATTTTTATTTATAACTTTGTCACAGTTTTGGTCACGGTAAAAAATCGTGACCAAATTAAGAAAATAAATTTTAATTTTTTGCATCTTAAAAAAATATGTACATTTTTCAAACATGTTTACATTTTTAGAAATAAATATTTATCCATTATGCGATTCATAAATCAAAAAATAATAATAAAACACAAATTAACTAACTGAAGCCATCAAACTGTTCAATACAAATAATAATAATACAATGCATGCTTGCGTGGATATGATAATAACATCATAAAATCCTAATCGAAGTCCAACAAAGTGATTATTTCTTTCCACTAAACAAGACTTCTCCAACTAGGCCTGCAAACAAGACTTAAAATTGTTCCAAATGGTAAGTAACAAAGGACTTGAATCCCAAAATAACTTCGAGACGCCTACGTAGCCAAAAAGGCATCAAAATTCACATAGTTCGTAAGATGAACAAGGTTGGGCTCTAATCCATAATTTTAATCTGGGGCATCTCTTTTATTTATGACAATATATATGAAATGTGTTGAAAGTGTAGGAAATTGTGAGAACACTCTAAATTGAGAATTGTGGTATAATCACACCTTTCGGGATTTGTTATTTATGAAAATATATGTGAATGTATATATGATAATAAAAAGAGTGGGATTAGTGATACAAGATAAATATAAAATAATAACATGAAACAAAGTTGAATTGGTGATTAAGGAATATAAAAAAGTAGAATTAGTGTTAAGAGACTTTTATTCCTTGTGTCTCGGTGAACATCATATAATGTAACGTCTTGCTCCTGTAATTTAATTTAATTATTTATTGATTATAAATGAGGAGTAGTTAATGATAATTATAGAAGAATTATGGGTAAACTTAGGAAAAAGAAAAAGAAAAATGGTCATTCAAATGACAGGGGGCTGTGTTCGAATGACAAGGGTATGTCGCGAGAAGCTCGCGAGATACATGGCTTCAAACGATGTGCTACTGACTTATAGTAGTTGGTCCCGCGAAGGGTCGTACGATATACAGTTCTAACGAAATAAGGAAGTAGTTTGAATGACCTAGGATTGTCATTCGAATGACGTAAGTTGGATTTTTAATCTCAATTTCCCTTGTGCGCTGTCACAATCTCAGCCGTTAGATATTTGAGATGTCGATCCCATATCAACACAAAAGGGGAACATCAGAGTTTTTTTTACCTTAGGGAGGGTTTTATAAAGTGTTGTTTGATTTATTTAGGGTTATATTGTGTTGGTAGAAGATGTAAGAGAGAGAGAGGTGGGTGGTCTTCCACCTCCATTTGTACAATATTCCACCATATTCAAGTCTAAAATACCCATTTTCAAAATTGTAGGAGGAGAGCTACGAATTTTGGTGTAGTGTTAGAGGGATTTTTTGAGAAGTTGAAGTTGAGTTTTCATGGGAGTTGAAGGGGGTTCTTACTTGGAAGCTTGATGCAACATGCTTTTGTAGTGGGGCAATCTCCTTGAGGCGACCTTAGAAGGTGGGAGATTTCCATCTTCTTAGACCTTTCATCCCTATCCTTTTGGAGCTCTATTTAAGATGGGAAAAACCTTACTCTTGTATTGAGATTATATTTGCATATCATAGTCTTTGTAGTTAGATTACATGAGTAGGGTGCATTTAAATCAATGGTGAAATTGATGTGTAGAATTAATAAAAAAATTATGAAATAAGTATGTTCGAAAAATGATATTTTTTTGGAAATAAAGAATGAGTAAATATTTCAAAGTTTTGAAATATTAAAGTTCATATTTTGCGAAAATGGTGTATTTTCTAGAAAGATTGGTGCTAAACATATTCTGAAATAAAATTTTATGTTGGTAAACATTTGTGAAACAATGTTTTAAAGTTTCTTGGAAAAATGGTGATTATATGATAAATGGACAATTATTGAGTTTGAAGAAATTAAATGTCTTTTATGTATTAAAAATGTATTTTTGCAAGTATGGTGAATTTATTGAATGAAAAATATGTTTAAACTATTTAGTAGGTTTAAAATCCATGTTCTCTTGCATATAACCTTGTAGTAATTTGGCACTAAGTGTATAAACAAATTTAAAGAAGAATTGTTGGGTTTAAACATTAAATAAGAAGTATTGAAATTCTTGTCCTTAAAAGCGTGTGAAAAATGGGTTAAAATTATGTTATGGATAAAGGGTGAGACTACATGTAAAATGAAAGAAATGGTATTTCTTATAAAAGTAGTCTTAAGTGTAAATGGATTTCTTGAATAAAGAAAGTAAAGAAATATGGGTTTGGAAAATTATTGATAAAGGCATTTATTAAGTGTTAATGGGTAAATGTGGAAAAGTTAGTAGTAGGATATTAACACCTATGAAATTGAGATAAACTAAAGGGACAAAAGTGTTCCCAAATAAGGAGAATATTACTCTAAGGCAAAAGGATCTTAAGGTGTTAAAACACTTAAGGAGTTAATATTGGTAACTTAATAGTGTTTGTAAGAAATTAACACTTGTGAAAATGGAGTAAAGAGCGATTTCAGAAATAACTGGATAAAAATGGTAATTCTACTTAAAGTGTAATATTTTTATGAAATAAATATGTTGGAAAATGTGTTTCATAAGATGGTCCTAAAATAATATGATTTTTATAAAATAAAAATTAAGGTTAAAGTGTAAAGTGTAAAGGGGCATGAAATGGTAAAATTTTAAAGTGTAACACGAATTGGAGTGTAACCCCGGGTTTTGGCTTCGGTCGGGTAAAAAGAAAAAGTGGGTTATGTGGACATTTGTAAAATATTAAAACAGATTAAAAGAAACTCAGATGACACCGGGATAATCAAGAAGGGCCCGGAGACCTAGGATGAAAATTCCAAAATCACTGTCCAGAGCATATGGTGCGTATAGCCGGTGGTGTGGAGCCCGTTAAAGTATGCGGTATTGGAAGATTTCGACAAAAGATGAAAATATTAAGGAACATGTCAAGAAATGGGTTGTGTGGTAAAATATATTGATACAACCTAACTTTAATGGTTAAATAAATGTTTCGGTAATGCTTAAAATGGACAAGTAAATGTGTAATTGATAAGTGTCTATAAAGTAAGAAAAAGGGGTAAAGTGAGTAATAAATCATTGATTAAGAAACCTAAATGGTTAAACCCATAATTAACACAAGAATGTGTTATAAAAAGGTTTTCGAAGTTTAAATGATTATTTTTTTACACTGTGTTTGCGTGTGTTGAAAGGGTGAGTTTCAACAAAAAATTTAAAGTGTGTTAGATAACCTAAAGGGTGTGTTTTAAGTAAAGTAATGTGTTCATATAAGTAAAACATAATGGTTTCATGTGTTGAACCGAGCGTGTTAAATTAAGTGAGAAAATTCTAAGGGTGAATAAAGGAAATCTCTATAAGATTAAGGTAAATTAATCTGGATAAGTAAGGTTTGCGAAATTAAAAACCTTTTCATGCATTTTGTATATGTATATGTATGTATGTATGTATATGTATACAATGTAGTTGCATGTGCACATAGGCATAACGTGTTGAGTCTCCTTTCTGTCGTTCGATTCTATGCTTCATTTGTATATTTACCACTAGGCATAGGCTCAAACCCTTGCTTTGTTACGACAGGTTGGGAGTAGTTTCATATTTTGAGGGCATTATGTGGGTAATTATTTTCTTTATTTTTATGTTAGTAGCTCTGTATAATTAGACATTGGGGTGCTCCCGATGAATCCTTCACGTAGTTTATTTTAAAACTAGAATCACATGCTAACAAGTGAAATGTTAATTAAAACAAAATCGAACTAGCGACATTTCATAGGTTGTTTCATTGCATTTCAAACCTAATGCTCGGATCGGACCGGTTTGACTACGGGTAACCCATAAATCCAGGCCGGGGCGTTATAAATATTATTAAAGCTCTAGGTTCAAGGTTCTTTTTAGGAGTGACGTGGTGAGGTCGGTATTAAATCTTTCGACGTCGACATTGGTTAAGGCCGATCATGATAGCTTAACGATGGTTTAGTTCGTGTCCTCGATGGCAAAGTCAAAGAGGTTAGCACGATAAGTAAGATAGTGCCAAGTGGCACATGATCAAGTTGATAGTTATTAATCACTTTCGTGCTTCTGGTTAGAAATGTAGTAATTTACGAGTGTGATTGTTAGCCTATAGTAGTGACACCATGGTTGTTAGTGTGAGGTGCTTGTGTTGAATTTTAATAACATAGGGTCACTTGAGGTGTTTATACAATGAGATGATGCTTATTGGGCTAGTGTCATGAGATGCATATAGTAAGAGATAGAGGTTGATGATTAGGGTATCATAACTAGACACAATTTATTGGTGATTAAAAGGCATATATCCCTTGGGTGTGGCCAGTAACGTAATTAGACAAACTTGATTCTCGGGTGATAATGCAGTTGGTGGTAATTCGATGAAAACATGCAGTTGTGTAGGCTAATAGTGGAAACACTGTGATCTTTCATGTGAGATGTATTGTATGATAATTTTGATTGTGAGAGTAGCCTCGGTAGTGGAAACACTAAGAAATGCTCTTGGTGACCTAGCTGTAAAAGTTGTGTATCTCATGTATGGAGACTAGATGACTGAATAACATTCATGTATTGATCATGTGGTGAGAAAGTATTTGAGTTCCTTGGTTGAGAAATTGGAGTTAGATTATCTCGATCGGGATGAAGTATTTTAGAATAGAATCTCATGCGGCGTCCGTGGTGTGGGCCTTGGTATTTATAGGCAATACTCGATGTCATATCTCCTACCAAGATCTATATAGACTTGTTACTCGTAGATTATAACATGGTGATGTTGACATAGTGAAGCGAATTAGTTATCAAGGTTGAGCATTCATTGAGGATTAGGTGGGTAAACCTTGAAGGTTATAGGATGAAGGCGATATCCTCTATCCTTCCATAACCTATAGTATCGATTGTGGTTTATATGTGACTTATAGTCATGACTTATTGGAAGAAAGATGAGATGGTTATATATATGTAAAGACTTGTTTTATCCGTCAAGGTAATGGATAGGTGTGAGGTGATCCTGATGTGAAGTTAGCTCATAGGCATATTGAGATGCCATATGACCAATTGTGTGTGGCGTCATTGAGGATAAATATCGAACATTGTGATGCCTTGAGGTGTTTGATGATTAAGGTGCACCATATAAAGAATCTCATAAACTAGTGTATTTGAGAGCACGAAGTAATATCATTGTGGGCATCGAAAGGTCTATAGAGTGCACCTACAATGACAAAGGTATAGATGGTGAAATCTTATCGGATTTGGGACTTTTACATGAAATGTGTTTGGTATTCTTAGGAGACCAATTAAGTCCGGTAAGAGAAGGCATTAGCATTCTAGTAATTATGGTGTTGAGGTTCAGGTGATGATCTCAGAGTAGTGGTTATGTAGTATACGTATCGGGTATGGCTTCCCAATCAGAAAAAATGGGTGGTTTAATCCCTAAGGTCGGGTGACAGTTGTGTCCTTATAAGAGTGACGCTCGAATGTCATGGAATGACTAGTATGTGTGTGGTGATAATCGGTTTTGGGATACACTAAGAGATGTATTCGAGATTTAGAGTGATGACGCCATGCGAGGACTAGTTTTCGGCACATCTTGTCAAGCTTGTACGGGATTGAAGATGTAGCCCCGTGTGATATTAACTATCCTTAGGGTGCCGATGATGGCATGTGTGATCTTCACGAAAATTCTGTGTGAGTAAAAATGGTAAGGTGAATTGGTGGCAATACCGTGTGGTCAAAAGAACACGGTTAGGTGAGTGCCTTGCTTGAACTAAGTAAAGTTTATGGGAGTTTGATATTTTTATCACGTTCTGTTAAAGCAAACAATAACCTAGGTGTAGTAGTTTGGTGATGTCGGCACTAGTGATTGGATAAGATCAATGACTAGAGCATGAGGTGTCTGCTAATCATAATGATTCAATTACATGCTGGGGATTTGAAAGGTAGGGCCTTGCTCCCAAGGAGGGAAGTCAGACATTGACTTCCAAATAAACTATTGATTCGTACATTGCGTTTGTATTGTGAGAACGAATTTTTAATTCGATTCGCCACTGCCAGTTACCCAAGTCAGAGGGTGTGTCTAGGATTTGTGCTCGGTGAGAACTCTAGGAATGAGTGGCATAATTTCAAGTGCACAACATAGGTTCGCTTCCGTGAGTCAGGGTCGAATGCTTATGGGAGAAATTCCTCAAGATGATTTCTTGTCCCTCTGACTCAAGTGTGTTCCTTTTGGTTTCAATAATCAGGGTACAATATTCTTAACAGTGGCTAGTCACATTGGTACCATGTCATGGTATGACACGGTTAGGCCCGGGAGAGAGCAGTGGATTCGGTTTGGTCAATACATCTCGGTAACTAGGTGCGCCCATCTGAGGTATTCTTTCTATTACATAAAGTCTTACGTATGGGTGGCTATGTTTTTGGCCACACGGTTTGCTCATAGTAGCAATTTTTATTAGAACTAGTGAACTCCTGACTGGCCGGCTCGACAGTTAGTGGATCGGGTTATGAAGAGAAGTATGATGACTTAAGGATACGATATCGTGTTAGAAATTAAGGTAAACTTAGCACACAATTTTTCTTTCCACAATGAGTGGATTGGAGTGAGACTCCATAGATTTCTCAAGGATGTGACGCCTGGGGTAGGACTAGGTTCGTCAGAGTGACGCAACGAAAGGTGTGAACCTAGCTTGGTGATGGGATTACTCCTCCTTGGAGTGAGAGAATAACATAGTATGGTAATCATCAAACTCATGCGAGTTATATAGTTAGGTTAGCCTAAAACATTGTGGAACACATATAAATAACGGTTGGTTGTATTATTTTTTTCTTTGGGTGAGCATTGACCTCTAGAAAGGGTTTTCCTGTAGAGGGGTCGGTATGGCTTCGGAACTAGAATAAGTAGTGCTAGGAATGGTTTGGACTTGATCATAAGGAGAGTGGGGACTCGGAGTTGATTATGTAATGTCATGGTTAACGAAATGGTGAGTGTTAGATCATGTTGCGTATCGAGCCTTTGGTGACTTTAGTGTTGAGTACTTCAATGAATTGTCTTGGAGGACTTCTAGAATTTAGAATAGAAGTTGGCGGACCCATAAGCTTGAATATTGATGGATCGATAACTTTGGGGACGAAATTTCCTAAGGAGGGAAGCTTGTAATATCCTTCTCTAGTAATTTAATTAAATTATATATGGATTATAAATGAGGAGGAGTTAATAATCATTATAGGAGAATTGTGGGTAAAATTTGAAAAGAATAGAAGAAAAAGAGAAGGGTCCTTTAAACTACAAGAGGATGTCGTTCGAATGACAAGGGAATGCCGGGAGAAGGTCGCGAGATACAGTGCTTTAAATGACATACTACAGACTTAAAGTAGCAGGTCGCGCAAAGCGTCAAACGATCTACTATTCTAATGACATAGGGAATTCGTTCGAATGACCTAGGTTTATCGTTCGAACGACTTAAGTCAGATTTTTATTCTTATTATCCCTTGTGCGCGGTCACAATCTCGTCATATATTTGAGCTGTCGAGCCCTGATCAACCCAGAAGGGGAAAACGAAGTTTTTGACCCTAGGGAAGGTTTTATAAGGTGTTGTTTGGTTTATTTGGGGTTATATTGAGCTAGAAGAAAAGGGAAGATGGAAGATGGAGGAAGGATATATATATATATATATATATATATATATATATATATATATATATATAAAGAGAGAGAGAGAGAGACGGGTGGTCTTCCACCTCCACTAACCCCAATTCCACCACAATTCCTCCACCTTTCCACCTTCATTTGTGTAATATTCCACCATATTCAAGCCTAAAATACCCATTTCCACCATTGTTGAAGGAGAGCTATGAAATTTATTGTAGTGCTGGGGGGATTTTTAGAGAAGTTGAAGGTGGTTTTCATGGACTCGAAGGGGGTTCTTGCTTAGAAGCTTGACGGAAAATGCTTTTAAAGTGGGGAAACCACTTTGAGTCCACCTTAGGAGGTAAGTGGTTGCCATATTCTTAGACCTTTCATGACTACCCTATTGGAGATCCATTTAAGGTGGGAAAAATCTTACTCTTGTATTGAGATTATATCTGCATATTGTGTCTTTGTATCTAGATTACATGTGTAGGGTGCATTTTAATGAATGGTCAAATTAATGTGTAGAATTAATAAACATTTTTATGAAATAAACATGTTGGGAAAATGATATTTTGTTGGAAATAAAGAATAAGTAAATATTTCAAAGTTTTGAAATATTAAAAGTTGATATTTTACGAAAATGGTGTATTTTCTAGGAAGATTAGTGCTAAACATCTTATGAAATAAAATATTGGAAAATAATAATTTATGTTGGTGAATATTGGTGAAATAATGTTTTAAAGTTTCTTGCAAAAATTAAGATTTTATGAAAAATGGACATTTATTGAGTTTGAAGAAATTAAATGTCTTTTATGTATCAAAACTGTATTTTTGCAAGTATGGTGAATTTCTAGACTAAAAAATATGTTTAAACCATTTAGTAGGGTTTTAAGGTTTAAAATCCATGTTCTCATGCATATAAACTTGTAGTAATTTGGCACCAATTGTATAAACAAGTTTAAAGAAGAATCGTTGGGTTCAAACATGGAATAAGAAGTGTAGAAATTCTCGTCCTTAAAAGTGTGTGAAAATGTGATAAGGATAAAGTGTGAGACTACATGTAAAATGAAAGAAATGGTGTTTCTTATCAAAATAGTGTAAATGCATCTCTTGAATAAAGAAAGTAAAGAAATGTGGGTTTGTGAAATTTTTGATAAAGGCATTCATTAAGTGTTAATGTGTAAATGTGGAAAAGTTAGTAGTATGATATTAACACTTATGAAATTGAGAGAAATTAAAGGGGTAAAGGTGTTACCAAATAAGGAGAATATTACTATAAGGCTAAAAGGATGTTAAGGTGTTAAAACACTTAAAGAATTCAGATGGGTAACTTAATAGTGTTCGTAAGAAATTAACACTTGTGCAAATGGTGTAAAGGGCGATTTCGAAAACAAATGAGTAAAATGATAATTCTACTTAAAGTGTAACATTTTTACGAAATAAAAATGTTTATAAAGGTGTTCAATAAGATGGTCCTAAATGAATATGATTTTAATAAAATAAAAATCAAGATAATAGTGTAAAGGACATTAAATGGTAAAATTTTAAAGTGTAACACCAATTGGGGTGCAACCTTGAATTTTGTCTTCGAGTGGGTAAAAAGAAAAAGTGGGTAATGTGGACATTTGTAAAATGTTAAAACAGATTAAAAGGAACTTGGATGACACCGAGATAAGCAAGAAGGGCTCGTAGCCCTAGGATACAAAGCCCAAAACCCAGGCAATATCGAAGTGGGTATTGAAAAATTTGTAGAGTGCACCTATGATGATAAAAGTATAGACGATGAAACCTTGTCGGGTTTTGGGACATGACATGAAATATGTTTTGGGTTCTTAGGAGGCCAATTACGTCTAGTAAAAAGAGGCAATATAATTCTAGTAATGATAAATTTGAGGGTCAGATAGTGATTCCAAATTGTCAGTCGTATAGTATACGTGCCGGGTATGGATCGACACAGATGGGTGGTGTAATCCCTGAGTTATAGAGGTAATCGTGTCTTTATGGGAATGATTTTAGGATTCCATGGAATGACTAGTACGGGTGTGGTAATACATGGTTTCGAGATGTACTAAGAAATGTATTTGAGACTTGGAGTGATGACGCCATGCGGAGATTTGAAAATGGCAGTTAAGGTGGGGTAGCATCGAAACATGATTGTTATGTCGGGATGCCGACAATGCATGCTAAAGTAACCTTAGAAATGAAAGGATTAGTTATTAGAACATATTGTCAAGATGGTACGAGTTAGAAGATGTATCCCGATGTCATATTAATTTCCCTTAAGGTATTAATGATGGTCCGTGTGGATAGAAAGGATAAGGTCAATTGATGGCAACCTTGTGGTAAAAAAGGACATGGCTAGGTGAGTGCCTTGCTCGACCAAGTCACGAATATGGGAGTTTAGGATCTCGATCGTGATATGTTAAGTAGACAATAACCTTGGTGTAATAGGTTGGTGACGCCATCACTGGTTATTAGATAATGTCGATGTAGACAAGGTATGAGGTATCCGCAAATAAGAATGATTCATTTACGCTAAGGGTGTGAAAGGTAGGGCCTTGATCCCAAGGAGGGAAGTCAGACATTGACTTCCTTAAGGACAATTGATTCGTATATTTCGATCGCATTATAAGAATGAATGATTGAGATTTGATTCGTCACGGCTAGTGACCCAGGCTAGGATATATGGCCAGAAGTAGTACTCAGTGAGAGTTTTATGAATGAGTTGTATGACTTATAGTATATGGTATAGGTTCTCTTCCATAAGTTAGAATTGAATACCTATGGGCAAAATTCCTGGGGATAATTACTTGTCCCTATAACTCAAGTGTGTTCCTTTTAATTTTGGTAATCAAGATCTAGTGTCCCCACGTATGTGGTGACTCAGATCGATGCCATGTCATAGTACGAGGTGGTTGGACTCGAGAGAGCGCGGTGGATCGAGTTTGGTCAATGCATCTCAGTAACTGAGTGCGCTCATCTGATGATTTCTTATTGTTGCATGAAATTTTTCATACGAGTGTATACGCTTTTGGCCATTCGATTTGTTCGTAGTACCAATCTCCTTTTACACTTATGGACTCTATACTGGCTGTCTTGATATTCAGTGGCTCGGTTATGAAGAGGGGGATGATGGTTTGAGGGTTGTAAATCGAGGAAAACTTAACATACAATGTTTCTATCTTCGAAATCAGTGATAGGTTAATTAAGTGAGTGAAGTTTTGATTATATGGTATCATTAGCTCATGTTCTTGTCGACTCAAGAGGCCCTCAACTTGTCTGTGGTCGAAAGCATTGACTTGGAAATTATTTGAATACTCTCTAGGCTTAAGGCTTCCACGTGTTAAACCCGGGCAATGGCAGCAGGAACCTTTAATGCATGTGTGCCTAGGGCAGCGCTGCATAATGTCAACCCATCAATTATATTTTCATTGTGTGATGTCTCACTTGTTTATAAAAAAGCAATAAAAAATTCCTCAAACCTATAAAAGGATCTTTCCAAGTAATTTCAAACTTTCCATAACCCATATCAATCGCACACTATCTTAGAGAGAGAAAACCCTTCCTTATTCTTTAAATTTCTTCCTTCTCCGGCTGCTTTAACTATTTTTTGTTATTTTCAGTCGATTTCTTGCCTAAAAGGTTTCCTACCAATAAGGGTTCTTATTTCACAACATTTTCTTCTATTTTAAGTAGCTTTATGAGTAGTTCTTCACTGTTTAGTGTTCGAGGTACATCTTTGCCTCTTTTCTTTAGTTCTTTAGGGTTTTCCTATAATTTCTCTATTTTTAGTTGCAATTTAGTGTGTATTTATATTGATGTTGTCGATTTGGTGTTCAACTGGTGGATTTTTAGATTTAGGTTGCCATTTAGTTTGTTAACCTAGGGTTCTTATATTTGTAGTTTTTTTTTTCTAGATTTTATGGGTTTTTTGGCCTAAGCTCATCACCTTAAAAAGTAAACAGCCCTTAAGACTTCTATTTTTCTCATAACTTACCCTTATGAGGGAAGATATGTGGCTTCAAAGGGTTTTGAATCATATTCGAGAGTTGAACAAATGATGTCCTAATTTATTTGAGGTAAGAAAGTCGGTGCCCTTGTAAGTTATTCGTCCCTTGAAGATAGAGAGAACACAAACTTTATACCCTATGTTCCATCCTATGTTAGGTTATTTCCTTAGCCCCTGAGTGCTGGATATAGTAGGTATGAACTTTTAAAGTCTACAACTTTTGACGATGTCAATTATCAGTCTAGTGGAACTATGCAAATACGACTTTAGAGATGTCTATTGTTGACCTTGGGACATAATTTAAAGAGCTAATGGAGTCTGGTTGACCTTCTCGGCCATTGAGTTCCCCTGTGGTCATCCTAGTGGAGGAAAACAGTTTTGGATCTAGCAATTCATATGATGATGCGAATACTGAGGCCATTCGTCATGCTTGTAACATTACCGAGGATGAGCCAGCTGACTTGTAAGAATTTTACATTATCCCCATTTTTGTAAAATATAGGTTGCCTGGTCCTACTAAGAGGGTCTAGGATCGACATTCATTTGACAAGATTTTCTTCCTAATTTGGGCTTTGCAGGTTGGTGTTCTTCTTACTCTCAACCCAATTATTAGGGCATTCTTGAGAGGTTATGGGGTGGCTTCATCCTAACTAACCCCAAACGCATATAGGACTATTATGAGGGCAATAACATATTGGAGATAGCATTTTGGGCATGATATTACTGGAGACATCTTTAAGTTCATTAATGGTATTAAACATAATGCTAAATACCTAGGATATTACTATTTCTCCCCCTGAAAATCCCATAAAAATTTGGTGAAGGTAGCGCAAATGGCCAACCTGTGTTGGAAAAGTAAATTTGTCTTCTTGAAGGATAACTGGGAGTTCAACCCGAATGAGAGGGGCAAAAATGATAATGTGCCTTGTGAATGGAGTGGGGAGAACTAAGTTGGTATATAAATTTACTCTTCCTAGTTTTCTTGTTTCCTTGACTAAATTTTTTTATAACTTGTGTGTTTGTTCTTTTTTTTTCAAAGAAGACGATTTGTAAGTTGTCCAAGGCTGTAAATAATTTGGTGAATAAATTCTACGTGGCTGACCCTCCTACCTTTGACAACATATTCAATTTGAAAAATTTCATAAATCTAAGATATTACAAACCTCCAAGGTCAGATCAGGCTCGAGTGGAAGATAAAATTTTAGCTGTAGTTTAGGCCGAAGAAGAGGCCGATCAAGAGACTCAAGATGGTAAAAAAAATTCTTCAAGTGTTAAGTCATCTTTGTTTGGTAGTTTTACTAGTATTAAGTTTTTATGAAGTTTCTAACCCCGTTAGCTTTGGGTTTTCATGTTTTACCTACTTTTGGGATATCACCCAATCAAATTGATAGTGATGCCCTCAATCTCATTCTCTTGAGAAAATCTAAGAAAGATGCCAAGAAAATGCCGATATTGAGGCTAATGAGCAATCCCAAGATAATGTCGAAGGTGAAAAGAAGGTTAATGTTGAGGGCAAGAAAAAAGGTTGATGATGAATCCAAGAAGAAGGTTGATGCTAATCCCAAGGAGACGGGAAAGGCCATTATAAATTAGGCTGACATTACTGATCCTTCGACAACTGGTAGCAAAAGGACAATTGAGTTCTACTACCCAACAAGGACATCAACGCTTAACTTAGCAAGTGTGATGATAGATGGGTAATTGATCATTATCCACGCTAGATCATCCCATTATCTTATGGAGGATTAGTTCAAGTTTGATGCTGAGAATTTAGTAAGATTTGACATGTTAAAGAAGGACAAGGAGTACATCATATGAATAGCTTACTGGATGTGCTCGGTTATCACGGAAACAGTCCTAATTTTGAGATTTTTAGGGGATTGGATCTTGACACTTTAGACTGTTGCCCATCATAAGCTATTTTGGGAAAGTTCTCGATGCCTTTTTTATTTAGATAAGGTTTTCACTATTTACTAAACTCATTATCTTCTCTTTTTTAGAGTGACCTAGATTCTACTATTCTATGGGAGAAAGCTTTTATAAGTATCGGTGACTATGAATTTGAAAAGAAGGCAAACCAGGAGTTCTTCGAGCTGTGTAATACTTAGAGATAGGAGGTGATCAAGATGTAGGATGAGACCACTAAGGTTGCGGAGGAACTGAAAGAGAGAGATGACCAGTTGATGGATGAGAACCTAGCTCTTAGTCTGGCTAAGGAGGAGAGTATGAAGCTTAAAGATCAAGCAAGAACTGATGCCACCAAAATACAAATTTAGGAGGAGGCATTGACTAAGGCCAATTAAGCGCTTGCAAAAGTTGAGGAGAGTGCCATCAAAAAGTATAAAGCTTCCGCCAACTTCACTGTGCAGACGATGACTGTAATATCCCATATTTTTATGCATATTTATTTTATTATGAAATTATGAAAATTTGGGATTAATTAATTTAAGAGAGAAAATTTAAGTATAATTAATCTGATTATGTGGTAATAATTACTAGCGTGACGAGAGTTAGTAGTTATAAAAAATAATTATGTTGAAATCATGTTGAGTAATAACTATGTTGAACATTACGTAGTGAGTAACGTAATAGGTGGTTTCAGAAATAATAGTATGGACGGAGATGAGATACACCACAGTTGAGATATAATTATTTAGGATGCACGTATGAGTTACGCCACCCTTTTACATTTGGGGGTTAAAAAGGTAATTATTTTAATATAACTTGAATTTTTGAGTGCGTCAGTGTGTTCAGAAGGATCGAAATAGTCAGAAAACACTACTCGGGTGTTTTATTTGGAGTCCGAGACATTTTAGCCCAAAACGACACCCTAGAGGGGTATTTTGGTATTTTTGGATAATTAAATGGACGAAAATTAGGTTTAATTAAAAACATTGAGGGTTAGTGGTCTGTCAGTTTCAACTTACGTGAGAAAGAAGGGGAGAAGTAAGGAAAAAGAAGGCTCCATTGGAGCCCTAAGCCAAGAACTCAAGCTTTCACACCAAAAAATACACCAGCGCGTAGATCGTGTCAAGAAGATCGTTCCCATACCAATTTTAGTCCGAGAATCAAAAATCTATTTCCGAGGAAAGTGTTTATCTTGCTAGTTTATTTAGCATATATTGTTCTTGTTAAACTATGTTAATGATTTAGACATCATATGATGGAAATTTGGTTTTCATT
Organism: Sambucus nigra; assembly: GCA_949130495.1. Lineage (NCBI taxonomy): Eukaryota > Viridiplantae > Streptophyta > Magnoliopsida > Dipsacales > Adoxaceae > Sambucus > Sambucus nigra. The sequence goes on from OX422212.1 coordinate 377,522,443, forward strand.
AGGTTTAATCGTAGAAGAACATTAGATTTTGGTGTTGGGTTTCATGTAGAGGATTTACCCCATTTGTAGACTATTAAATCTGGAAATTTTATGTACAAATCACGAATTAAATTTAAGGATTTGAAATAACTAAAGTGTTTGGTTCATTATATGAGGATTCTTAGAGATTTTAGAAATTATTGTTTTTCCTTTTGAAAACATAAATATTTGAATACTAATTTGTGTTATAAATTGCCCCATAATGATTAAGATTAGTTTATAAACTTTTAAACTGATGTTGGATGAAATATGGATTGAGTTTGAGGTTTGGAATGTTGAGAAAATCGAAATTTAGAAGAACTAGGTCTGACTGGAATTCTCATTCGAAGACCTAACCAGGTCGTTCAAACGACCTCGTTCGAACAAACCTTCTAACGAGATTTCCAATGACCTTTCTAACTAGTTACTGATTTCTTTTGAAGGGGAACTTCATTCGAACGAACTCGTTTAAATGAGATTCCTTTGACTTCTAACGAGATTCTAGAATGTCTTTTTAGGGTCTGTTTGGGTTGAAAAGCATCCTAGGGTTATCCAAGTGAGAGAAATAACCTACGTGAATGACGAGTGACCTAAAATCCGAATTAATATTGAATTAGGAGTGTGATTATGCTCGAGATGTAGAAAGTTCATAGAACGGAGGAGAGTTAGGTTCAAGAGAGTATATACATCTATATTTGATCTACGGAGAGGGTAGAAATGATAATATTACTTATGTAATATGGAAATTGGGTTGTGTGAACGCCTATTAAGTTATATATGTGTATGACATACCAAGCTACTGGCTATCTGATAAGCACCTAAAACTGTACAATTTTTACTCCGAATAGATGTATTTTAGTTGCTAATTCTCGATAATATGGGTCTTATGTTCTTAATTGTTTATCATGTAGGCTTAACTGCAGTTGCGGTATCAAAAGCTACATTTAAGGCCAATTGCAGTTAGAATGGAGCTAATTCCCTCTCCCGTACCATTACCCGAGCCTTAACCTAGCCTAAACCTACCCCGAACCCCGTGTGTGTCTAATTTGCCCTTTTGTTATTTTTTTAGATTTTTCGTTTGAGTCATTTCTATTTTTAGGATTTATTTTAGATTTATTTAGGGCCTGTTTGGTTTGCAACTATAATTCTGTTTTCTGTGTTTAAATACAATTCTGATAAAAATCTTCGTTTGGCAACCTGTTTTTAAACACATAATTATAATATTCCTGTGTTATAATCAAGTTTTTCAAAAAACAGATTTTGGGTGTTTTATAACATCTGTTTTTTTTATTTTTCAACTCAGAATTATTCATTCTTAATATTTTAAAGCAATTATACCTTAATATACAATATATATACATAATACATTAATGTGTGTAATTCTTATAAATAAAAAATATATATGTACATATACACAAAATTACGTATGGAATAATATAAAGTTAAATAATATTATCAATAGATACATGATACTTATATATAGTTTTATACATATATTATTAATGTATGGAATAATATAAAATATACATATAGTACATATATCAATTCATGTATGTATATAATTTTATAGTGAATTATATATGCGACATCATTATAAATATATATATATATATATATATATATAGAGAGAGAGAGAGAGAGAGTTAAACTCCCTAACATACCTCATTAAATATACCTAAAAATACATGATATTAAATATACGTGTATATAATTTATGATGTATGTATATGTATACATTCATGTATCATGTATGTATGAAAGTTTTATGTATGTTTATATGTACATACATATATATATATATATATATATATATATATATATATATATATATATATATATATATATATATATATATATATATATATATATATATATATATAATTAAACTCCACAACATACCTCATTAAATGTATATGTATATAATTTATATAACATACCTCATTAAATTATATACATGTACATTTAATGAGGTATGTGTACCTCATTAAATGTACATGTATATAATTTATATAACATACCTCATTAAATGTACATGTATATAATTTAATGAGGTATGTATGTATGTATATATATGTATGTACATATAAACATACATAAAACTTTCATACATACATGATACATGTATGTATACATACATACATACATCATAAATTATATACATGTACATTTAATGAGGTATGTTATATATATATGTATGTACATATAAACATACATAAAACTTTCATACATACATGATACATGAATGTATACATACATACATGCATCATAAATTATATACATGTACATTTAATGAGGTATGTTGTGGAGTTTAATTATATATATATATATATATATATCCACACACACATACACGCATATGTATGATATAAATATACATATTTGTCAAATTTTCAAAAAACTGTATTTAAAAACAACTTTACCAAACGCACACCAATAATTATAAACACAAAAAACTGAATTTTAAAACTGTATTTAAAAACAGTGTTTAAATCGAATTTTCTGAATAGAGAACCAAACGGGCCTTAGTATTTTATAAGTTTCATTTTCTATTTTTCTATTTTATTTTTATTAGTATAATTTTATTTTAATTTTATTTTTATTAATTTTTAGTTTTATTAGGATTAGTTTTTAGGAGCTTATTTTTAGTTTATTAGATTTTATATTTTTTAGGACTTTAATTTTCATTTAGAATTTTATGTTTTTATTTATTTTATTTTATTTTAGGATTTTATTTTTAGTTTTAATATTTTTACTTTTTTTAGTTTGTTTTATTTTTTTAGTTAGATTTTAGTTTTTTAGTTTTAATTTTAATTGAGTGTTGTTATATTTTTAGGGGTCTAAATTAAATACACACACATACACGTACACCACACACACCCCACTTATCCTACACCTCCCTAACCCTCACCCTATTTTTTCTACACTCACACACATACAACCCCTCCCTAATCCATCTTCTTCCCCAACAACCCATTCTCTCTCCTCTCTCCTCCATACCCAACATTCCCAAACCTCCCACCTCACAACACCATCTCCACCACCAAAAACCGAATCTCTCTCTCTTTGACCCACATAACCCCATAATCCAAGCCAACATCAAGACCCACCAGAGACCTGCCCCTGTCGCCACCGTACCCTCCGCCGGCGACTCGCCCAAACCCATCTCCGGCTTCGACCCCCTGAACAACCAAAAATCACAGCCAACCTCTCCCAAAACCGTCACCTCCGGTGTGACCTATTCTCCATACCCTTTGGCAATTCAACCGGGCAACCCACAACAGCTCCGGCATCCTAATCTCACGTTCCAGCTGGCGGAACCCCCCCCCCCCCCCCCAGCCCTTACCTCCTTACCTGCCGGAAAAATGCAGCTCCACACTCTTTCGATCCCCTCCACGTCGTCCCCCTTCTCCAGCGCACCCTCACAACCCCGACGACCTACATCGGAGCAACCCAACCCCCATATCCGGCCTTATCCTCTCCCCAAACCACATCCATACCAGCGTCGACCACAACCGGACCTCCGACCCGCTGCCCTTGATGCCAACCTCAACCCGATTCAGACCATTCCCAACTCCGATCGGGCAGCTCCATACCCCCTTGCTCCACCCGAGTGCCGTGTCCGAACCCAACCATACCCATTTCATTTCCAAATGCTTACACGATTTATTCTCCACCTGCTACTAACCAAAATAAAACCAAACCAATTAAGCCACATGCCATTTGATTAAACCTTTTACCCCTTTTACCCAATTACCCCCCAACTAACCCTTATCCCCTTTTTTCCCAAACCACCCCCATGTGCACACAAATCAGATTTTTATTCTCACCCAAATGACATCACACCCCATGCTCCCCTCACAGAGCCGGTTTTGAAGGGAGGCGGAGGAGGCGGCCGCCTCGGACCCCCGATTTTTTACGAGTTTTAGGGGCCCCAAAATTATATATATATATATATTTATACCAATCGACACAAACCAGGCAACTCTTCAAATCCCCAAGCAACTCTTCAATTCAAATCCCAGAGCAACTCTTCAAATCCCACACAGCCAGAGATCGTAACTCTTCAAATCCCACACAAATAGTCTATTATATAAACCCATAAGCCATAACTCATATCATATCTCAAACACACAACACAAAAAAAAAACACAAATTGACAAAAAAGTTCAAACTAGCACTGTCCTCGGAGGACTGAGAGTTCAAACCGGCTCTGTGTCTTCCACATTTGGTGAATGAAAATAAGGTACCCTTTGTATTTATTATCATTCCCCCATATGTAATGGCTAAGAGTATAATGCATCTATATTATAATTTAGAAGTGGTGGATGGTTGCAATCAATAGGGGCGGCGATGGGTATTAGTAGAAAAGAAATCAGAACAAAAAACAACCTTCCTTTTGTTTAGTAATTGACTTCTATATTTCTTTTAGTAATTTTATAAATACATTTTGCTTTTATTTTATCTTTTAGAAATTATATATTTTTTTATTTCAATTAATTGATATTTTACTATTTGATTTGACACAGATTTATTATGAATTAAATTTTTTGGAAGGAGGAGCTGATTAATTTGGATATTTCTTATTTGGAATATTGTATAATTCGCCAATCAGGTTCTACTGTTCAACTTTATCGATTATCAATTGTGTGTTAATTATTAATGTATAGTCATGCATCCTAGAAAGTATGAGTCTGAAGTCGCTAAAAGAAAGAAAAACAAGAAATTGAAATTTTTTCTCAATCTCAAAAAGGAGCCCTTTGTAAGTTTTTGGTGGAAAAAAGTTCGAATAATGATGATAATGAAGAAGGATCAAACAAAGATGCTGAAGAGATATTTGATGAAGAAGAGCTCACATCAAAGAATATATTTTTATTTCCTTAATTTATTTTTCTTTTGGAAAAGAGAGCATAAGAGTGTGATTTGTAGATATTTGTGCTTGATAATAATAAAAAATATTTTTATTTTGAGTAATAAATATTTTTTTAATTTATAAATTAGAAAAATAAATATCTTATTATATATGGGGCCCCATTTCAAGAGTTTGCCTCGGGCCCCTAACATCTCGGGACCGGCCCTGTCCCCTCACCACTCTCATGCACACCCAAGCCAATTCTCAAAAATACCCCCATGCTCCATGCCTTGTATAAATGAAGATGAAAACCCCATTTATAAAAAAAAGAGCTTTTAGATAGGAATTTTAGAGAGAGAATTGTACAGAAAATTATCCTTTGTAAATTGTTTTTCCCCTTTTATTTTAGATATTTGTGAGATTAAATATTGATTGAGATTTAATTGAGTGTTGATTAATTTCTAATTAATTAGATTCTCAATTGGAGGGTTGTATGCTTCTCATTCAAGGAGTGAAGTTTATTGAATTCAAGAGATTGGTTTGATTATTCTTCTCTCTACTCTTTTATATTAAATGCCTATTGAATATTTGTTCATTATGTTTGATATCATGTTAGGCTAAAATCCCTTTCAAAGGGTGGGGTAAAACCCTTATTTGATGTTATTCTATTTTAATTAGTTTAATTACTTGCAAAGTCCCTTTGAATGTTAATTTTGATCCCTCACCCTTAGATTTACGCCTCGAGAGAGGGTAAATGATTTTCGAGAGAAAATTGAAATTCTAGTGATAATACCCATTTTAGATTCGAACTAGAGATATGGATTTCTTAAGTGGGGTATTATTACTTGAATTTCAACTCCAAATTTATTTTATAAGATTGACATAAATTCTAATTGATCGATCCTAGCGGGTGATTAATTAAAAGGAGTGTGGATCTATGTTTCTAGAGTTGTGGGGTGTTAAAATTAACTTTCTAAAAGATTACTGTTATAATTACACTTGCAATGAGAGTTGGTTTGTAATTTTGATATTAATTTGGGAGAATTCAAATAATTAAATTAATTAATTAGAATAACTAAAATTTGTGGTGTAATCCCCTTCCTTGATTGTTCTCACAATTATTTACCTCACTTTATCTTTTATTTTAGTGTTAGCCTTTGTTTTCATTTTAGTCACTTTTTAGTTAGTTGTTTAGATATTTATTTTGGTTTAGTGTTATTTCAACCTCACCTCACCCAATTGTTTTAATATTTGAAAAAGCTAAAAAAAAAATTAGAAAAGTGAAAAAGCATAAAAAGAAAATAAAAAGTGAATTACATGTGAATTTGTTCCATTTGCTTTACCCCCTAGAAAGTAAATTGACATCCTTACTTACCACTCTACACTTGAGTTTATTATATTTGTAGGTAAATAAGGATTTTTGATTAACTTGGCTTTTAACAACAACGACATACACGCAAAAGTCATAGTTAACACTATCGGACGGAGGTTAGCGCGTTGTGGACGACCATGTCTTGTGTGCCTTGGGGGATTTTGAGTCGTACCACTAAATCATGGAACCTAGGTACGGGCTATCTGTGAGAACGATAGTGTTCACGGTCATATGGGTTCGTAGGTATGTGCGTACCCCATCGGCTTGGGACTATGTTCGCCTCCAATATGTGTATATATTTTATTGGTTCTTGAGGGATTGAACTCGTTATCCTTTATGCGTGAGCATTGCAATGGGACTAGATAGCCGAGTATTCCTAGCACCGGGGGTTTCTTAACCATGGGTGCAGTATTGATATATTTGTATGTATACATAGTGAGATTTTATATATGTATACTAAGTTCCTATTCTGTGTTTCATGTTGACTACTTTATCAAATTATATCCTTATTGGGTCACCAGTTGGGAATAAAGAATGCTAGGAGAATGAGTTATAACATCCTTAAACCTATTCCTAAATAATAGTAATATATTTGTTTCAGATTATTTAGATATTGTATTCGGCATAGTGGTTATCCTACATATAGTCAGGTAGAGTGACGAGTATGGGTAGTTAGACTCGCTAGGTGTGCGTATTATATGAGAGGTGAGCATCTCAAGTGAGTACGCTAAGTTAACATGGATAATATATGTTCTAATTAAATTAATTTAAGCACTTGCTATATTTAAACTATTTTCTACTCGGGCTCTGACCCGTTTTTCTGCAAATCTCTTTTCTTCTCCTATTATTTTAGGTGCTCAGCCACAGGGACACCGAACTTAGGAGATTCCATTCATTTGTTGAGCTGCAGCTGCTGTGGAAGCTAGGGGATATTATTAATAGATGCTTCTAAGTCTATTTCTCCTTACCTATCAGTCATTTATTTCAGAGGTTTAGAGTTGTTTTATTCTATCACTAGACTTTGAATTCATGTTATTGGATTATTATATGGGATTTTGACTCGATGTGTTTATTCCAGTTCTTTATTTAAATTCAGTTAGTTCTTACCTTATGCTATTGTGATGTATGGTGATGGTTAGATATTTCCCTTTATTGTTGATGGTTAATAACTAGATAAAATTTTGACACCAACCTTTTTAAATATTAGGTGGTTAGTTTTTATTAAATTAAAATTTGAGTTTTCGACAGTGATGCATTATCTAAACCAACTTGATATTTTGAAATTAATTAATTAAGGACTGATCACCCGGTAGTTAATTAGGTGGGGTGTCACAGGTAGTATCAGAGCATCAGGTTCTAGCGTCCTTTAGGATCTATGCGACTTATTATGCTTCCAGCGTAACTTTCTTCCATATAGAGCCCTATGTTTAGGATTGTTGAATTCTTTGGTGAGATGCTCTCTCCTACTATAACGTTTATATTAGTGAATCTCATTTGTGTTCGGGTGTGTTCGGGTGCCGGACAATGAAGTATGACGGGCGAGGGCCGTTGGACGGACAATAGGAGGCAGAGCTCTGTCAAGGTTAGAGAGTGTATTTAAGAATGATGACCTTTGTTAAGGTCACCCCTATGTTGGCACGGGAAACCAAGACGGTAAGGACGTCTAGGGCACAACATATGATTTTCAAGTACCGCTATAGTAGAAAGTCGTACCAAATTGTACTCACCCAACGTGGTTGGATTGGGAGAGAGTCACACGAAACATTGAAGAGAACCGTCGGTGGAAATTCTAGAGATGCAGAGATTGTGTGTATTATCTAACAGAGGTAAAATACTCAAAGGCTTGGGCATATGGTGGAGTGTGGCTAATCGAAATTGGAAATTTGTAGTTAAATTTTTCTTGGCTTGTCGAAACAAAGTTATAATGGTGGGAGTCAGCCACCACTTTTAGAAGTGGAATGTTATGTCAATGGAAGGATCTTAGGTAGAGTTTGACCGCGAGTTCCTTCATCAGATATTCAGGATAAGATGTGAACATTGTTCTGAAATCGTCACAGGAGGGCCGAACTGAGGTCCATTTCTGAAAAATATGAATCTAAACTTTTAGTGAATCTTCTATCAGAGGAAGTAGATACAAATGGAGGAGAGCATTTCAAGTAGGAGATCGAATCGTAAGAGAAGTTAACAACACTTAAAGGGAATTCTGTTGGACGGCCGACCCAGAGGGTGACAATGTCGTGCTTTGTTGATGGATATATTAATGCTTCTTTGTGTGGTAAGCTAAAAGATTTGAAGAATTTAGTCAAAAAATAAGACTGGGTGAAACGGTAGTAATGAAGCACCATAAGGGGGAGACCCATCGGGGGACCCATTTAAATGATTCGGATAGCTGAATTCTTACCAAGTGATGGTGAATTCAGTAAGGACTATTGAAACTAGTAGCATATTCCTTAGGACCAACAAAACTAAGGGAACAACGGGGGAAGCCATCAGGATCGAGACTACCAAAGTCTGAGAGTAGGACAACCCTAATAGGGTCAGTATGACAGGAGATAAGTGGATTATGTTAAGAGGAATTTATTGGAGAGTAAAACCACATGCGTAAATTTTTCCCGAAGCAAGTAAAGGAACAAAGGTATGGTGCTTGCGAGGGCAATGGTTAATGTAGTTTTCGGTTTGGTTCAGACAGGCGTGTTATGTCTGGGAAACCATGTGAGTAGCCTTGACGATTGGCAAGGTAGAAGTATGAGTTTTATCCTCGAAGGATGAGTCATGTATTATGTGACACGAGCGAGTCACTACATTTTGTTTATTGCTAGATTCACATGTGAAACGAGTTTAGCGCATATAGCGATAACGTTATTATTATGTGAATATTTTCCCTAGTGCATCGAGGTTAATTTTAGTGTCATCCATGGAGGATGAAGGGGTGTATTGATAGTGTTACAAATTTTATTATGATTATTCATCTTAGTGATGCATTATACGAGTATGATATTATCCTGATTATGGTTTTATAAGTAATGGTTAGAACGATAGTGGACAGTTATGGCAAGGCTATTAGGGTTGCTGCCCTAGTACATGATGTTTTGTTTTGGCGAAACCTCACCTGCAAGAAAGTCGGGCATGCATTTATATTTATATATTAGAGAGACTTTCAGGGTATAGTGGTATCGAGATATTCGATCCCAGTGTGTGTAGGGACTCTATTGATGTAATTCGAAGTGTATTGGGTTTACTGTGGGGCAGAAGGATTTAGCTCGTTGTTATGTTTAACGCTAAGGACATAGAAATAGGAAGAGCGCATTGTTATACCACTCCTTTAGAGACGTGGGAGTTAAGACTTAAAGTTTTATGTCTGGGGACAAGATTTCGAAAGTCTCGATTGTATGTGTACGAGGCTTATGGAATGTGATTACCACCAATGTTGAGTGATAGTGCTTTTAGGGATTGCAGAAGGAGATGCAACTTTTTTGTCAAGAGAAGGGAATATAGGTCCCCACCACTCTTTGTATAGAGGAATATAGGCCTTTTTTATGAAGAGACGGGAATATAAGGGCATACTATGTCAAACACCCCATGCTCGCAGTAGGCAAAGATTTGTTTAGTTAGACAGAGCTTTGTTTATAAGTGAAGACATTTGCGGAATACACATAGAGGTTTGACTCTGTCTTTCTTTTGGAGGTGACTTACCATGAGTAAGAACCTCCTTCAGGAATAAAGAGACTATTCTTAAGTACTAACTTCTTTTGGGAGTTTTCATAATGAGTTCGAGTACCTTGAGCACTCGAGATTAAAAACCTTAGAAAACTGAATCATCATTGGGTTATGGGGTACTTTACAAGCTTGATGGGGACCTATATTTATAAATTCTGATCTGGGGCCTTTGATCGTTGGTTAATCTGAGGTGCGTGACAGATGGATAGTTGGCAGAAGATTTAATTGGATTTTATAATCATTAGCAGGGATGGGGATGATTAAATGGTAAAAAGTCCCTTTAACCGAACGATTAAAGGTCCCAAGAAGAGTTTTTGGGGCCGTTTTATAATTTGTTATTTTTACAACTTAAACCTTGCAAGTTTTAGTTATGGGGGTTTGGGTTCCTCTGCCTTCCCTTTGGGGTAGTTTAACTTTGGGATTTGGGGATTTTCGTGAGCCTGAGTTTATGGTAGTTTATCGAACGGGAGAAAACGACACATATCCTGTTTGTAAATCGAGGTGTCCATAATTACCTTCTTCATGAGATAGTATCACTCCTTTAAAGAGCTCAACTTAATTACCTTTTCATAGAATCTCGTTTTTCTCTCCGGATAAGTCGTTACTTGGAGGGTTACTTGTTCTCGGACCTCTTTAACGAGATCAAGATCCAATCGTCGTATGAAATCACTCCTCGAAGAGTTAAAATTTATTACTATGTGACTTGATAAACCAACCTCTATAGGTGCCACTACTTTTATACCAAATTCTAGCATAAAGGGAGTTTCACTTGTGGCCATCCTTGAAGTCATCCTGTAGGCCCATAGAAAAGTCTACAACTCATTGATCCAATTCACCTTTGAAGCATTCAATCTCCTCTTCAACCCATCCAACAGAGTCTTGTTCATAATTTTTTTTCCCATTACATAGTGGATAATTTGATGTTGTATATAAATTTTTATTCTTGGATCTGACATAATAGGCAAGGAACTCGTCATTGTCGAACTGTGTGTCATGGTCTGTAATGAATGAGTAGGACATCCCATACCGACAAATGATGTTCTTCCTGATGAAGTGGAAAACCTTAGAATAAGTCATCGTCACAAACATCTTGGCCTCTACTAGCTTTCTAAAATACTCCACATCAACGACCAAATATCTAAACTTGGCTTTGGTCTTCGGTAGTGGGCCAAAAAAATATATCCCCTAAATGGAGAAAGAACATGGGTATGTGATTAGTGCTAAAGCTAATCCATGTATCTTAGGGATAACTGTGTATCGCTAGCACTAGTCATATTTCTATGCATAGTCGGCACAATCTCCCTTCACAGTTGTCCAGTAATACCACTTGATAGCAACTATTTTTACCGGTGATTTTCTAACTGAATGTGCCCCACAGGAACCTTCGTGAACCTCTTTGATCCGATCGTCCACCTCTTTGGGATGAACACATCACAACCGGTACAGAACAAAACCTCTCTTGAATAATACCCCACATTCTAGAACATAAATCACTGCTTTGTAGCAGAGTTTGCATGCTTCCTTAGGATATTCCAAAATTGTACATGTCTCCAGAAATGATCTGATGGGGTTCATCCAAGATGGACCCTTACACAATTCCATCACTTGCACTATCACTTATTTAATGCTACGTTGCAGAAAAGTCTCCATAGGGAATGTTCTTTTGAGTTCATCCCTAGTAGGCGACATCAGATGAGTTAAGGTATATGCTCGGGCATTCTCAATCGATGTGATACTAACCATCTAAACGATAGTGAATTTTGGGATTAGTAATTTTACTTTTGAAAAATACTTTGGCATGGTCTCTTCTCCCTCCTCGTAGACTCCTAGTACCTTATTTACAACCAATTGAGAATCACTGTGGGTCGTCAACTATTGTTCACCTAGAGATGAAGCTAATCCCAATCTAGTAACTAAAGCTTTATACTCTATCTTGTCATTCGAGGCTTCAAAATTAAACATGAGGGCACATTCCACATCTTCCCCATCGGGTGTCGTGATAATTAGCTCGATTCTACTTCCATTCGCAGATTATATGTTGTCAATAAATAATTGCTAAATGGTTGGATCCCTTTCAAATCTTTCTTTTACTAGGCATCGAATTTTTAACAGTTTCTTTATTTGTCATAAGTCTCAATATCTTTCTTCTTGTTTGGCTAAAGATTTTGGCTCGTCATTGTTCAGAGTTGGAGTAACCTCGGCCTTGAATGGCTTGTCTACTAGTTTTTCCTCATCGTAAGTGAACTCTTCTATGAAGTTCACTACAACCTAACCCATAATGGTCATTCTTAACTCATATAAAATATTAGATTCTCTTAATTCTATAACCCAAACCATTATCCTGTCATATTTTTTAACCTTGTAGATCGTTTATCGGAGATGCAGGTCTGTACATACCATAATTATATGAGCCTATAAGTATGGTTTCATCCTTCTATAGGCCTCAATAAATTCCAATGACAATTGTTCTAACCTCATGTACCAAATTTCCTCTCCACGATAAGCCTTGCTAATGTAGTACACTGGATTTTGCACACCATCTTCTAATCCCATGAATGTTCAGTTCACCGTTGACTCAATCACTACCAAATACAAGTATATCTTCTCACCTAGGATCAACCTTGATAGCAAATGCAGAGATCCGACATACATTTTCAATTGTAAAAAGACTTCCTTGCACTATTTATTCTACTCAAAGGTTTTTCTAAGTATCTTGAAGAATGAAAGACATCGGTATGTTGCTCCTGAGATAAATATGTTCAGAGCAGTTACTCGATAGATCAGACTTTGAAGATTTTTCTTACGTTTCAGTGGTTGTATATTGATAAATTCTTGGGTCTTGTCAAGGTTGGCCTCTATGCCCCTTTGATTAATAGTAAATCCAAGAAAATTTCCTGGTCTTACTCCGAAGACACACTTTGAAGGATTCAACTTCATCTTGTACTTTTCCAATTGATCAAAAGTTTGTTCGAGGTCATATATGTGATTTCTTACTTTTTGTCTGCATGGCATCCACATAAACTTCCATCGTCTTTCTAATATCCTTTTCAAAGAACTTGTTAACTAGACTTTGGTACGCAGCTCGAGTAAAGTAATCTTGAAGGGGAAAGTCCTACAGAAAAATATGCCTTGGCTGGTGATGAATGAGGGCTTATCTTAATCTTCAAGCTTCACCTTTATATGGTTGTACCCCGAGTATGCATCCATGAAGCTAAGTAAATTGTGCCCAACTATGAGGTCGACTAACTGGTCAACTAGGTGCAGCGAATAGTGATCTTTTAGACATGCTCTATTCAAATCGGTGAAATTAACACACATATACCATTTATGATTCTTCTTTAAAACCATCATGACATTGGAGAGACAATCTAGATATTGCATGCTTGTAATGACGTTTAATTTCCCTAGATTTCCTATTTCTTCTTAAATAACCATATTCTTTTCTTTTAACAACACCCGATGTTTTTATTTAATGGGCTTGGCATAATTTAAGATACTGAGTTTGTGACAGATACCATATGGATCTATTCCATCCATGTCCTCATGGATCCATGAAAACACATTGTTCCTCTTCCTAAAATTTTTTTGCCAATCTCTTCTTTAGATTAGAACTAGAGATGAGCCAATCTGGATGGTCCTTTCTGGATGTTCATCGTCCAGTATAACTGGCCCAATCTACTCAGTGGGTTCACTTGTGGCCATCTTATATTCAGTTATAGGATCTCATGCCTTGATCTGATAAGTTTTTGTTAATATTTTATATTTTTCTTATTTTGCAGAAGTGTAGTATCATTCTCGTGCTTCTACTTGGTTTCCTTTCATTACCCCCACTTAATAACTCATTGGGAACTTCAAGAATTGGTGTACAGTGGAATAAGCTACCTCAAACTTTTCCAAACTAACCTTGCCGAAGATAATATTATTAGTTGAGATCACGTTCTTATCTAAGAAGAAGAAACATATCATCTCTATATGGCATGTCGGCTAAGTATTAATAACCACCTTTAGCTCGATCGTTCCCAGGGGGTATACTTTCTCCTCTAAAAAACTAATAAGTTGTCGGTGTTAGTCCTACAGCTTTCTGTCTTCAAAGTTTAGTGTCTTGAAATAGTCATAAAATAATACATCCGTGGAGCTACGATTATCCACCCAGATCCTTACAACTTAACTCTTATGAACCATTATGGTGACAACCAAAGGCTCGTCACGTTGGTACAATAACCCAGACAAATCATCATTAGAAAAACCAACTATTAACCTATCTTTATTTACATTATGAGGACATTTTTGCACCACTTCGGCCATTCTCACTTCCCTAATGTGCGCACAAGCTTTTGCCTCATTTAGGTATGCCTTCCGTTCTAGTGGTTTATTACCACCACTAGTAACCCCGAACAATCAAGTGACATCTAAAGGAAATAATGCCAACACACTATACTAGATCCATAGTCTTTTTGGTAGATCAGGATTAGTTTCATCATCAGAGTCCTTATCTAGGCCTTGTCTCTTCTCGTCCTTAGCTGTGCAAGGAGGCTTAAATCATCTACTCAAATTTTGATCGCCTATGGGTTTGTCTGCTCACCCATACTTATCCAAATATGTTTCCATCTTTCTCCTATGGATCAAGGCATCGATTGATTCTTCAAAGCCAAACAATCATCAATGGTCTAGCCATGGCCTTTGTGGGACTTATAGTATTTGAATTTATCTTTCTTGTTTAGCACTGATTTTTACTTTCCTGGACACTTGAGGTTTTTTCTTCCTCGGGTATCATCGAGGATATGATGAATGCCCACGGTGAGTAATGTGTATTTATCATACTTCTTCAAATTCTCTGAAGTCGGCTTCTTAGATTCTTTAGACTTTTATCATTTGTTTGAGCTTTTACCAACATCAATTTTTTTATGACTAGATTCCTTCTCTTCTATTACCTCTTCAACATTAATTATTTTTCCCACCTTGTCCAGGAGCTCAACCATTGTGTTCAACAGTTCTTTTGTCAAGTCTCGGTATAGCTTTTCGTATAATAGGGCACTCCTAATTGCAGTAAATGCGATCTTGTCATTGTAGTCTATCACCTATAACTTGTATGTGTTCAACCAGGTGATCTAATCCCTCATCGGTTCATCTGCCTATTGGCGGACACTTAATAAGTGGGCCACTATTTTTCTCGACGTGGTGCTGAAGTAGAAGTTATTCACAAAAAGGTCATCTTGCTATTTAAAATTGGAAATTTTTCCCCTATGTAATCCATTATACCAGATTTATGCTAACCCGTTGAGAATACTGGAGAAGTCCATACACCGCATCTAATCATGGATGGAGTATATGGAAGAGTTAACTTGATACTTCTCTACATACAACATCGAAACAGACTTTCCATCATATCTTAGAGCGATGACATGTGGCTTGAACTTTACACGTGTTGGATAAACCAATATAGATGCAGTGAATGGAGATCCCTGAATTAAACCCCTCTATAAAGGGTTCTTCATCTTTACCAAATCACCTAGCCAATCTTCCAACTGTTGAATTGATCCCTTCCAGGGCTGGCCTTCTTGATTGACTTTAATAGTCTTATCGGATCATGTTTGACTATCATTCGATCCCTCTCCCCCTATTAAAGTGTGCTTAGATCTGGTCAATCCTATCACACAGTTTTTTTAGAATTGTGGACATGTTACACTTCTAGTTCTAGAACCCCTTTGCTCCTTGTGGCCTTTGGTCTCTCTAGTCTCTCTGCATGGATGTTCTTGTGCAACCCCAGGGGATACTCGACCAAAGTTGATGTAATGGTATTCTCTCTAGATCACTTGGATGTTCCTCCAAATAAGTTAGACCATCATTATAGCTTATTGATCGGATGGTGGACATTTTCCCTATCCAGCAGGATTGGTCACTCTGATCAAATACTGAACTTATAGAATTGATTCTTTAGCCTCGTTCACCAAATCCAATATCCTAGGGTTCTCTCCACTACTCGATTATAGTGATCCTTCCTTATATCCGTCTATCAATCCAGATGTGGGAACTCATGCCTTCAGTTTATGTTTTCCCTAACTGTGCGGGTGGATGGGTTCATTTTTGGCCTATTTTATCTAACTAAGATGCTATGTGTTTCTTCATATTCTTGTATAGCCTTCTGACTCCTGTCCAAAACTGCAATACTCCCTGTAAATATCCCAAAAGAATTGATGTAGAGGGCGAAACTTCCCCTCTTTCCCTACTGCCGTTTGACATTTTTATGTCTAGAAAACAAAATATCGCAACAACCAGTAAGTTGAATTTCATAAAAGTGAATCTAAATCATAAATATATAGATTTAGTTGAGGATTCAAGGAATTACTAGGAGCCAAAATGAAATTTTCGTTAAATAGAGCTCTAGCCATGTGAAGCCTAGTTGAATTGGCTCGCAATTCATTGGTTCATTAAAATTGGGTATACTTAAGCCCTAAAAGATGGGAATGGTGGAAAGCCACAATGTCTATGACATTTCCCACAAATGGTGCCAATTTGTTATCTCCTAAAATTGGTATATTAGTGATATTAGTTAGGGTACACTAATTATGAGCTGATAACAAATAAGAGATCTTACCTACTGAAACATAAACACTAAAAAAATAGTGAAGGATGAGAGAGAAATAATAACAACCGGATTTTGTGGTTCGACTGAAAATGGTGCTTATGTCCATAGGTGTAGTGTTGACTGTATTGATTTAGTGGACGAAAGACATTAATAAGTACAATAGTGAATCTCTCAAGTTATCTCTAGAGTTAGACAACATAACAATAAAGAAAAGGATCCCGGATCCCCATAAATGTGGGTTGTGTATGCAATTTATAGGCTGTTGATAGAGATAAGAGAGTGCCATGTGCCTCACCTTTATATGTTAGGTGAGTAAATGCTTTACATACATGGTTATAGAATAATCATGAGTTAGTAAGGGGCACATGGGGGAGAATATTAGCATATGTTCTCCATGTGTACATGTTGTAAATGTTGCTTACGTCATCCAGTCATATAGTACGTGATTGCAGTAGTGGAGTTAATTAACAATGTTGGCTGATAATGTTAAATCACGGGGTTTACTGCTCTATTAATTACTGAGTCCACCCCCTATATGTGGCTGACCAGATTGCTATATGAGGCCGACCTCATTTCTGTTGGCATGTTAGTCTAGGTGTCCTCTTTTAATTGGTATACGATCCATCCCATGTTAATGGTATAACAATTCTACACATGTAATAAAGGATATAAATAATCATGCATTAAAGATAATCCAATACTAGAATAAAACTCGCACCAAGACTAGGAAAACAATCAACAATAGTCACATCTAATCTATGGAGGTAAGAAAATAACTCGCATGTAATTAGACAACTATTTACCTACTAGAGGTTGTGTATCCAAAGGAATATAGTGAGAAATAACGAGCCTATCAACCAATTGTGAGACCAAATCCTATTTCCTAACCCATATAGTTCTAACTAAGGGGACATTGGATTTTGTAATCGACCAAATCCATCTTTAGGATAACGACCTTGTCATGAAAAATTACACATTACGCATTCCCCTCCTTAAGCTTCTCACCAAAAGTAACTTCATGTTATTTTAAATGGATCATAAGGGCCTCACCTTAGTTTATGGCATCTCCATCTCACACTTATTGAGCCTAGAAGAAATCCTAGAGTTCACTTTTTCCATCTTGAGGGACATATCATGGAGTTTAAAGTAAGCTGATTTATTATCAACCTCCCTATCGCCATATTTATACAACTTATCATCTTCACATTAGGATATATCAGAATTCTACTCTACCCCATCATCCTCATCCACTAAACCAAAATTGGATTTTTGTCTTTCTATACCTGGCCAGAGTTGTCATGGTAAAAAATCGTGAAAACAAAACATGCATTTATTGGCATGGTCAATGAACATGACAAAAAAGTTTTCAGGGTCGCGTCATAAACTTTTACCATGACAAGTGTATAAGCTGTCAGGGTCAAAGTTCACGACATAACCCTGACAACTCTTTTAAATAAACCCTTCCCTGCCAACACCGTTTCCCCTTTATCGATTACACCTCTTTCTCTCTATCTCTCCCCTATACGACTGCTCTCTCTCTCTCTCTCTCTCTCTCCTGTGTGACTCCTCCTCTCTCTCTCCTTCAAGTACATCTCTCTCTCTCTCTCTCTCTCTCCCCCTTAACATCACACACACACACCACACACAAAAACACACACCACATACACACCTAGAAAACCCTATAATGATTTTAAATGAACCCTAAAATTTAAACCCCTAAGAAAACCCTAGAAAGATTTTTGCAAACGAAATTAATTTGAAACCTTAAAAATGATTTCAAACGCACACACAAACACGTGCACTCATTTCATTTTTGTAATTTATGTAATTTATGACATTATTATTTATTATGCTAATTTATAATTCATTTATTGTGATAATTTATTATTTGTGGTTCAGATTTAAAAATGATGTCACATTTTTATTTATTGTGCTAATTTAAAAACGATGTCTCCTTATTGCGCTAAGATGTTTCTCATTAATTGAATATTTCGGATTATTATTTGAATTGTTGTTTGGGATTATTGAATGGTTATTGACTTGTGAATTTGAATATTTATACCACCATTGATTTGGTTAGCCCTAGGCATTTCTAACATTATGGGTTTGTGGTACTACCAAATAGTGACATGTGATGTGGGTTGGCCCTAGGCATTTCTAATATTTTTCATAATTATTTGAATTGCTGTTTGGGATTCTTGAATTATTATTAATTGTAGTATTTGAACATTTAGATGGCCATTGAGTTGGTTGGCCCTAGGCATATCTAACATTTAGGGTTGTGATTCTACCGAATATAAATAAGAACAAAATGAAACATGTTTATTATGGAAATATAAATAAGACAGAAATGAAACATATTATAAATTTTAAAAGCTTGTTGTTAAACAATTAATAGAGTGAAATGAAACATAACTATGCATAAATCATCACTATAAACATTACTACGGAATAGAAATAAAACATACTTACCATGGAAATATAAATAAAATAATGCACACGGATACTAAACTTCTAGTTCTTACGCATTCAATAGCCCTTAGACCCGTTTGAGAGTCGTTACCCCTATAACGAGTTCTCTCTAATTGTCCCATTTGTGAAGTTTAGGACAACATAGTTTCTATATATTATTGTTCTTAGTGGCTTAAACTTGTTACTTTTGGGGGAAGTTATCCTACCATCTCCTAATGTTCTTTGGGTACATAATAGATGATGCAGTGTTAAGTGTTATTTCAATTATAACTTGAAATAACACTTACACTTGTGAATCTATGTCGTGTACTTAGAGAACTATGAAAATATGCTACCAAATTTTCCTCAAATTGGAACAGTGTGGATGAGCTGTTAAGTATATTACAGAAATATGCAATCTTGAATGGGATAGGACCACTCACCCATTATAGGAGATGGAGGAAATAGGATTCTTATTATTTTTATAATGTAACACCGAAAGATGAAATGTCAATCTTGTAGTAAATCATTTATTAAAAACTAAATTTTCACACTTTTGTTTATACTAATCCAAGAATATACACTTCTTACCCACAATAGGTGATTTTTGTAGTAGTTGTGATGGGATATCCTCTATACAAAGAGTGGATGGGTTAAACAAATAAACTAGGGGATGTGTTTTGCAGAGGTGCTAATGAATTTGTGAAATACTCAAGGAGATGTCGTAATGATGAAGTGTTCCTATGTCCGTGTGCTAAGTGTAGGAATGGTAAGGTGTTTGAGTGGAAAATAATTGGACTATAATTGTTAAGATGGGGTATGCGATATAATTATCGATTTTGGGTTTTTTATGGGGACTTTCATGTTCCTTTTGTCCTCGAGCAATTTTCACAACAATAAACAAGTAAGATAGATGTACAAGGGAAGGAGGATAATGGAGATCATAATATTCTAGAGGATTTAATTGATGACATGTATGGAGTTCATGAAGTGGAAGAAAATGAGCTCACAGATGATGTACAAGGTTTAGATGCTCATGAATATATCAGAATAAACCTTGACGATGACGATCAAAGTTTAAAATTTAAGACAACCCAACCATTGTACATTGGTTGTGATAAATATTAGACAAGTTTACATACCATGGCTGGTTTACATAGTTTGAAGACCCAATATTCTTTATCTAGCAATAATGTGACAGGAATTTTGAATTGGGTAAAGGTCTTGCTACCCAAGAAGAAAACGCTTCCAAATCTCTATCCTACTATGAAGAATAGTTTGAAAGATTTAGTAATCAAGTATAAATCAGTTCATGATTGTGTATAAGTTAGCATACTACACCAAAAGGAGTATGAAAATATCGATCGGTGTCCCGTATGTGAGAAACCTAGATATGTGCAATCTACTAGTAAGGAAGGCACAGACTTAAAAATGCCTCAAAAAGTGTTAAGAAATATTTTCTCGTTGGGCCTAGATTGAAGCAGTTTTTTATAGTACCGTGGATATCAGAGCAATGACTTGGCATGTTAGGGAAGAAGTAAGGGGTAATATCATACATCATCGCATTGATTCTACAGCTTGAAAGAGGAAGAATTATGAGTATTTCAATTTTGCTTGAGAACAGCGAAACATTAATTTGGCAATATCAACAGATGGTTTCAATCCATTTGGAAACCTAAGCAACCATAAGATTCTATGGCCACTGATCCTAACACTACTCAACCATCCTCCTTCACAATCTATGAGACCTGAATTTTCGATGATGTCTTTATTGATACATGGGCCAACCGCACCAGGTGAGGACATCGATGTCTACTTGTCTCCATTGGTATAATAATTAAATGAGTTGTGGGAAGAGGGTGTTCAATCATTTGAATCTTCTTAAAAAGAAGAGTTTACGCTGAAAGCTATGTTGATGTAGGCAATTCATGATTTTCCATCTTATGGGACATTATTCGATTGTGTAGTACACAGTTATTTGGGATGTCTTATTAGTGTAGATGGTACTGAATCTCTGCATCTCACCGCTAGTGGAAAAAATAATTGCCATTTCCATAGGAGGTTTTACCAGATGCTCAAGATTTAAGATTTGAGAAAGGTTTCAATTTTTTACCAAGCAGGGTTGAACATAAGCTACCTCCGAGAAAACTTACAAGTTCAGAAATTGAATGTAAATCTTCTAATTATGACCCTAATATGCCAGATAAGAATCCTAAATTGAAGAATGTCAAGCATAAGAAAACCCCAACAAGGAATAAAATCGAGATAAAAAAGGCATGTTCTAGGAGGTCAATTTTATTTGAATTGCCTTATTAGAAGAATAACCCAGTACGCCATGTATTAGATGTGATTTATGATGAGAAGAACATCACTGACCATATTTTGGGCACAAGCCTTGGGGGGAGTCATTCGAATGATGGAAAAATGCACGAAAAGACCTTAAATCATTGAAACTCAATCCACAACTATGGTGGAAAGAAGATAGTAGGGGAAGGATAAGAATTCCTCCTGGTGTGTTTACTTTGACGAGTGAGGAAAGAAAGGTACTTTTAGACACAATATATAATTTCAAGGTTCCATCTAATTTTTTATCCAACTTGCAAAGGATTGTGAATTATGCTACCCATGTAAAACATAAGTGTAAGTCCCACGATTGGCATGTGATCATGCAATTGGTTTCTCATTTGTTTAAGTACTATTTCTCCAAGTATCGGGATTTGTGGAGGGACATTATGCAAATTAGCATCCGCTTCACACTTTTATGTGAGAACATAGTCAATTGAGAACACATAACGGCGACAAAATTAGTTATAACCGAAACGATTTGTGTGTTGGAGAAGTACGCTCCCCCATCATGTTTTGATATAAGTTTTCACTTATTGGTACACCTATGCGAGGAAGAACTTCTTTGCATCCCAGTTAGATATTAGTGGATATATATATTTAAAAGATTGATGATATTTTTCAAAGACTACGTTAAGAGAACACGATACATTGAAGGATCAATTGCAGAGGAATACATCAATGTGCAGTCATCAATCTATACTTAGGAATATATGCCAGACCCAGTGATGAGTTCATTGATGAAGGTGGTCAGGTGATGGGCAAGCGAGTGAAATTAATGAGTTTACAACATGAACAAATAGCTCTTTACCTATTTGAAACACATGAAGATGTCAAAGAAAGGAAAAAGTAAGTTTATATTATTTTATTTTTACACATGATCAATTTCGTAATACATTCACCACAATCAATTCAGAAAATATGATGCATGTGGAAAAAATAAAAGACGAAGAATGATGGCACAATCAAACAATAAATTCAGGTTCTGGGTGTCACGCGAGGTAATTACAATGTGAATGTCTCTTATTAAATGTCACGTTACAAGAAATCTTCAAAACTAACCTAATTTATTTATTTGTAATCTCAGCTCTTAAAGACGGATGATGCGACATCAAGGCTTACTCGTATAGCCATCGTACCCTTGTTCATGTCACACACGTATAAAAAGTATATATTGAACGTTTACATATTCAGTGCAAGTGTTTATAAGGAAAATAAAAATGTACAGAACTCGGGCATTTCATATATGGCTCTTTCTTATTTTCAAGTGAACGCGAAAGATAAAAACATCATTGAAGCTTAAATGACTTACTATGGTGTCATTCGGAATATATTTCAATTGGACTATATAAGGTTCAAAGAGGTTGTTTTACAGTACGTGGGTAAAAGTTGAGGATAAAAATGCTTGTAAAGTTGATCCTGTACCAATTTGATCATGGTTGACTTTTTCAAGTTGAAGAGCAACGAGAACGTGAGCGATGGGGTATTTGCTTGTGCTTTTCAAAAGGTCAAGCAAGTGTTTTACTCGGAGTATATCAACAATGATCCATGGTCAATCATCCTACACGCACCAAAGTATTTAACCAGTAGTGTGGATGACTTGACTGCTCCTACTGAATATCAATCCATATTTAGATGTAACTCGAATTTGAAACATCTTTTAGATTTGTGATAAGTATTCCATTTATTTGAAACAATTTTTAGATTTGTATTAAGTATTCCAATTATATGTATTAACTAGTAGCGTGTATTCTTCTAGCGCTTTATTATTATCGGACGACAACTTAATGCTTTTAATTCATTTGGACTTGATCAGTTTATGTGGATTTGAATAAAAATTGGTTTTTGGTTAGTAAATATGTTAATTTGGATTTTAATAAATTTAAACATTAATTCAAAGTCCATGACATATCCTGAATTTGAAACAATATTTAGATTTGTAATAAGTATTCCAATTATTTGTATTCTTATAATTTCGTTAACTTGAATTCTTCTAGTGCTTTGTTGTTATTGGATGACAATTTGATATTTGTATTCATTTGAATTTGATCATTTTCTCATATACATGTTTCTACTAACAACAACAATTTTTGCAAAAAATGTCTTCATTAGGGCGATAGGGTAACAGAGGTGAGGAAGGCTCGTGTGCCACTTAGCCCCCAAAATGGAGCTAATTAGGGTCCCTCTTCAAGAACAAGACGGACTTACATGGTAGGGCCCTAGAGTTTCTCAAGACGATCACGGCCCCGGGTACATGGATCAGAGGAAGGTACCCTACGAGTTCGAGATGACCATCCGAGGGGCATTACAAGTAGTTGCTCACTTTCTTTTTATTTAGTATTTATATTTATATTTTATTATTTAAATACAACTAACACTTACTTTCTTTTTGTTTTGTATTTGTTTGACAGGAATAATTCGGCATGCTCCCACATGCCCGCGACACCATGTTTGAACAATTGAGAGATCAGTACAAAATATGGAAGAAAAACATGCGGACACGATACTTTGGCGATGGCCGGGAGTCCATCTTGAGACTTAAGGACACGATACTACCGAAGGAGCCAGTCTCATTGGTAAGATGGTAGTAGTTTTTCGATAATGAGATCTCGGATAAGAAGTTATCGTCTTGCCAATCGGGGAGGTAAAACCGGGCCAAAAAGGTCGATGTGCACTACTCTGGGCGTACGTCTTCCGTCGAGACGGAGCACAAGATGGTGAGTTTTTAATTTTTTATTATTTTAGTTTTATGTTATTCTAATTTAGCATTATTTTTCATTTCTTACTAATTTTGCATTATTTTATTTCAAGGGATGAGTAGAGGCCCTAGGGGTAGGCCACATAGGCTCGATGCCTATGTGGCAATTCAGACAAAGAAGGGAAAGGATAAGGAGGGGTTCCCAAGAATGGAAGCAAAAATTGTAGATTATAAAAATATCTTACAATTGTGTACTTTTTTAATTACGCTATAATTTTTTATTAACTTATCTAGTGGTGTACTTTTTTTCATTTCAGGCAAAGCTTAACGAAGTGCACAACTCCCAATCTGATGTCGACAAGGTATCTTTGGCGACGGAAACACTAATCCAAGTGCCCGGGGTGGATCACATGGGGCTTACAAGGGGTTGATCTCTCGGGTGGGGAAGTCAAGGCTCACCAGGATTGAAATGAGAAACACTAGGTTGGATCATAAGGTGGACACCCACGGTGACAAGTTAGAAAGATTGGAGGCGATGATCTAAAATATGTTCGACTTTATGAAGCGTCAATTGGGGTCCCGCTCATGCTAGGACAAAGGGAAAGCAGTAGACGAGCACATCATTGCTCCATCTCTCTCACCCTCATTGTTAATACACGCCCTTCCCAGATGCCCACCTATTCGTGGCCTTCATATGATCTATTTGCCACCTTTATCCCCGTCGAACGATTTATGTCAGAAATCGGTTGGATGAGTGTGTATATAATAGATACACGAGATGCATGTCCATAAATAGGGGGTTGAGGGACCTGGACACACACGAGTATTTTGGTTAATGGACTTCCGTTGCAACCAATTGAGGCAAGGGTCCGCGTCATGCATATTGTGCCGGGAAAAGAGAACGAACCCTTATGATTGGGCGAAAAATGTGACGTTCGGCGAATTGAGGGTTGTCTCAATTAATTTGTAGTGTGGCCTACCTTCTTCCTTAGACTTGTTGAAAACTGAACCTCATGACAATTATTGATAATAACTTTGTTTATATTTATTCGTTATGAATATTGAATGTTTGATATTATTTTTGAAATTGTTGTTTGATAATATGAAAGAATTAATGTGTATGGCTTTATTTTTTTATAAATGGATGAATGTTGCTTGAGATATATACTACTTTAACAGGTTAAAACATGTCGTAACAGGTTGAAACATACTGCTGGGCAGTGGCAGTGGCCATACTACCTAGCAGTTGTTTTTTTTAAATCTACCCAGAATTGTCAAGGACTTTGATCGTGACAAGTTCGTGACAACTACAAACTTGTCACGGACATTGATCGTGACAAGTTTGTCTTTCTCACGGACTTTTCACGGTCAATGTTCGTGACAAGTTTATCTTTGTCATGGACCTATCACGGTCAAAGTCCATGACAAGTACAAATCATGTCACGAACTTGGACCATGAGAAGTTCGTGACAAAGAAGTTGTCACCCCAAAACTTTTCACGATGTTTTACCATGACAAGTCTCCGATTTTTGGTGTATTGGACCTTGTCTTCAATAAAGGAAGATTTAGGACTAAACACATCCTTGATGCCGGTGAATGCGATAATGTTGCATTCAAGTGAAGACTCACTCGTGGAGTTTGACTCACTATCACAAGGAGTGTCACCTAACTTCTTCTTTCTCATATTCCTTAGTCTAATGGGACACTCAAATGACTTGTTACCAACACCTTGACATTCGAAGAATATCCCTGAATCTTGATCTATTCCCCAATTTTTGTTCCTTTGGTTCCTTGAAGATGTTACCTTATTGGAATTATTTTTTTCAAAATTTTTAAGTATATCAAATTTATTACATTTGAGAATATTCTTCAATGTCTCAGCCAAATTGGCTGAATACTCTTCTTGATCATCTGTTATGTGAGAATCGGAAGACTCAACCTTATGGGCTTTTAAAATAATTCCCTTCCACTCGGGAAGATAGTTTTCTAACTCAAAGGTTTTAATAGACCCTGGGGTCTCCTCTACCTTTATTTTATTTATACCTTATAGAAAGTTTAAGGGTGAGACATGTGGAAGAAAATTAGGTGAAAGCGGACTAAGGATTTTCCTAATAACCCTAGAGTCAGGATCTTCTCACTTAAATAAAAGTGAGAATTCACGATGTCATGGAGTTTTGCATAAAACTCATCAAATGTCTCATTTTATTACATCTTCAACAAATCAAAATGGGTGGCGAGATATTTTATCTTTGAGATCCAAACGGTATTGGTACCCTCATTACTGAGTTAAAAAATGCCCCACACTTTCTTGGACATAGTATGCGTAGAGATTCAGTGGAATCCTTCTGGGTGTCACCATATACAATTGAATTAACACCCATAGAGTTCAAGTTATTTATCCAATTTTCATCCTCATATCATGACTCTTTAGGTTTAAGGATAACAGTTTCTCCTGGAAAAGTCATTAGGCATTCCCACCCCTTAACTATGGTTAACCACACCCTTTCATCTTGGGACTTGAGGAAAAAAGGCATATGTGCCTTCTAGGATGCATAGTTACTACCATTAAAATTATGTGGACGTGTGACTGACTAACCCTCAACAGATATACCTACGAGATTCATATTAAAAACTTACTTTAATACCAGTTTAAAATAGGCATGTGCTTAAGGATATAATTCCAATTAATAAATTTCTTAATCATTTACCACATCAAGAAAATTACAACCTTTTTATTTTTAACCAAATTTTAATTTTACCGAATAAAATTAATTATTCCAATTACATGCAAGTGATGATTAGTAGCAAAAGAAATTAAAACAATCATAGTGGCACACGATTATTTAGAGTGAAAACCCTTGTTGAAAAAATAATTATCGCCCCAACCCACTTACAAATCCACTAGTACAAATATTAAGTTTTATAGGACTTAGAAGGACTCAAATATGACTTACATATACAATAATGATAATGTCCACGAAGTCGATTCCTTGTGCCATGCTCCTTGGTTTTGGCCCGTACTACCGAGTGTTGTTAAAGACTAGGAATCAGTTTCACAACCTCCAAAGCCTCAGTATCCACCGATGTTGGTTATATATAATCAGTCCACATGTAATAAAATATGTTATCTTCATTAACATGAATCCTTGTGCTCGAATATTTTTAGAGGTAGAAGATATCGAGGGATTTATAAACCAAGAATCTACATTAATAACAAGGAGGAAACAATATCGCACAAACACAAAGATCTCAAGCAAAAAAAAATTAGGGTTTTGAAAAAACTGGGCATCGTACTTAGGAAGATACATATAAAAGTATTTAAATTTAGCAGTTACAGAGACGCAATCAAATATGCTTTCCAAGATTGAAGACATCGTTCAAATCAAGGAAGGGTAATCATTTGACAAAAAATTCTTATGAGACTCAATTTTTGAAGATAGTGTTCCCTCATTTAAACTAACTTTGATTGAGAGAATCTCATTTGAAGCTTTTTACAATCGAGATTGACTGCCATAAAAATCAATCCCTCATTCGAAACCTTCTTTCATCGAGGGTTGTTTACAACCTATATTTTTCGATGCATAAAATATAGCCATGAAGAAGTTCAAGCGGTAATTACAATTGAAAAAGTGGTAAATCATCTTAAATGCAACTGACTTCAAAAGAATTTTACACTTATCAAGGCCTTGAACATGAACACTTAATTATTAGTTATATGGGAGTTAGTGCACCTAGGTATGAATATTTAATTAGGTAACCCCCCAACAATTTCAAATAGCAATTTTGTGACAATGAACTCTAAAAATAAGCAGCTAAAGAACGAATGAAAAGCGAATGCCCTCAAAAAATAACAACATTTACTTATGCTACCTCCTTTTCCATTTATTTCCTGTCGTTTATTTTCTTTTCATTTATTTAAAAGTTTTTCTTTCCTCTAAGTAGTTGGTAAGGTAGATTGTAATTCTCTTTACATTTTATGATAATTTTCTTTGCCTTTACATTTCCTAGTTTAACTGGCTTTACATTTCTTATTGTAACTTACTTACATTTCCTAGTGTTACTATTTATTTTACTTTGTTTATCTTACTTTACTATTTTACATAGTTTGAACATTGTTTTGTCTTTATTTCTTCACTTTATATCCTCATCTTTAGATTCTTGTCAAGTAAGCTTATATAGTATTGACAGTAAATTCTACCTTAAGGGAAGCACAAGTCTTTTTAATTGAAGCATCAAACGTTATATAAACGCATGATTATTGCAAGGATATTATAATTAATTTCTTGGCAAGACCAAAATATTTCCTAGCATTCTTACACACAACTGAATACACAAACCAATAAAGACTAGCCAAACATATTTTTGGCACATCCGGTGGGAACTTAGGTCTATATAATAATTCATTATGGTTAGAACAAGAATAAGAGAACATGGTACTGATAATGTTGGTAAAATTAGTTAACTAGCCAATATATCATGACTACAAAGCAAACAGTGGTTGTAACTACCCATGAGTTGAGATCAATTGCTCAAAACCAAGAATCTCAACGCGACACCTATTTTTTTGTGTCCTCAAATGCCAAAGAACTATTAATACACCAGTTAAACCTAGTAATTGATCATCTCGGGAAAATAATGCAAAATATTAGCACAGTGATCATGATAATAACTAGTAGGTTGTATACTCCAACTATTGCAGTGTCCAATGGTCAATGATATAAACCACAAATTTGTCACACCCCAAACCAAATATCCATACTAATCATTTGTTATTGGAATAATTGGATCATAATCTTGAGCCCATTGGAAAATATACTTCATTTATCAATATTTTTCTACACACAGTGTATAATGAACATAATATTATTATTATACCATAATATAATCAATATTAGAGTCATAATTAACCGGACATACAATACTATGATAAACTATGATAAAATTTCACAATCATCAACTCAATCCATACTAACGCAATATATACAATGTGTGAGTATATTAAAATCTTCAGTGTGACAATGATAAAATCCCCATATTTAAATCCCAGCTCTTTCCAACGGTGCAACTCTCAAAGTTACCGATCATATGATTTTCTAGCTGGCAGCATACAAACCTGAAATTGTTAAAATATAAACCGTAAACATTAAGCTTAGTGAGGTACTACTTACCTACAATGAAATAACAATTCTATATCGAATATGTGGATATAAAATCTAAACAATCCTGCCCATTGGCAATAACAATTCCTGGATCATAAGATCCAAATAATTCTGCCCATTGGCAATGGCAAATCCTGGAATATTAGTTCCAACAAATCATTGGATCTTTGTCCAATTCCAATCCTGGATCATAAGACCCAAATAAATCCTGGATATTTTAATATCCAAAAAAATCCTGAATACCAAAGTATTCAAACAAATCTTTCTCTTAGAGCTATATTCATATTTATATATGAAACAAATCATAAGTACACTCACCTTGATAGTTTAACTAGCTTTTCCCTTGCCTTTATCCGGTATTTGTTCAATCAACTCTTCTTCCCTTCCTATAATTATTACAATATTAGTATCATCATAAGAATATCAATAATCCAAAGAATAATTTAAACATAATTCAATCTATAAGCATCACATGATTGCATTCAAATCATTTATCACAAGTGAAGTTCCATCCAAATCCATGTTAATATATTTAACATATCCAAATCATAGACCAAATATAAATTCATTTATTCTTGGTAATTCAATCCTTATCATATTAGTATTCCAATACAAAAGGCGGTACATCATTTCAAGTCTCCTAGAGCAACATATGCCCATTTCTTTACCACATAACAAATCTTCCCTATAGGCTCTTTTATCGTTCATTCAACTTCCAGGAATTTTCATAATTTGTATACATCATAAATTTCTATGATATTTTACCCAACATCAGTAAACATATTTAACAATACAAAATTAAAGTTTCATAAATTTTAAGGTTCGTTTGCTATGTCAAGCAAAACTTCGAACACATGGCTGGCATACTTTCATGCTTACGGCAGATTTCATACCCGAACTTAAAACTCTCACCAAAGACTCATTTCTTGGTATTTTCACATGATATTCGGATATGGCATACATATATGAGTCCAGGTTAATCTCCAATTAGAATCAATCAATTCCAGTAAGAATAGAGAAATATATAGAAGTTTGAATAAACAAGGTTCCTAAACAAAACAATCTCAAGGGTTTACACATTCAAGTTTATTTAAACTTGCATCTATCCATAAGTACATATCAAGACATGGAATTTCAGTAAACAAATGATTATTTCAATCATTTAAATAACTAATACAAAAAAATAAACAAGATTTATGGATGGAAATACCTTAGGGGCTTTTACGTAATTTTTCTATGAATTTTTCTTCAATCTCTCCTCACACTTTCTTCCTAAACTTCAAAACTCTCTTTCCTTAGGTTAAAACTCTTCCATGGCTGAAATATGCTGAAGGAAGAGCTTAATTCAAGGGTTATAAGTCGGCATAAGGTCGGTCCAATCAAAATATAACATGTGGAATTATATAAAATAAAATATCATTTAAGGCTAAATGACTACTTTACCCCCTGTTCGTAAAAAGACAATATCTTCCCACTCGGATGTCCGTTCGATGAACCATTTATTTTGTTATAAACCTAACTCATATATCTACAAATATATAGTTACACCTCAAGTTCATTGTTATGTTATAAAGGTCAAAACTAGCCTCAACAGGAATATTCCTACCGTAAACTTTAAAATTTCACATTTGTAACTAATTCAACATTTCATGTTTTATGAAGGTAGGATTAAACTAAACATAATGAATTAACATTATATATACTAATAACATATTATCCATATCACACAAGCTAATCATGATATAAATATAATTTATCATAATTATATTCGGGTTGTCACAATTCTCCCCTAGTTAAGAATTTTCGTCCCCGAAATTGACATACCTTGGTTGTCTGAATCAAACAAATACGGATAACGCATCTTCATGCTATCTTCACTCTCCCATGTAGCTTCTTCCATGTAATGCCTTCTCCACACAACTTTCACAAGTGGGATCACTTTTGATCTCAATATTTGTTCCTTCCTATCCACGATAGCAAGTGGTTCTTCCACATAACTCAAGTCTTCCTTTAACTCAATAGGCTGTTCCATCAACACATGGGAAGGATCTGCTACATACTTTCTTAACATAGAAACATGAAAAACATCATGTAACCGAGCTAACTCTGGTGGTAACGCTAACTTGTAGGCAACCATCCCGACTTTTTCAAGAATTTCATAAGGTCCAATGTAGCGTGGACTTAATTTCCCTTTCTTTCCAAACCTCATAACTCCTTTCCATGGAGATATCCGAAGAAACACATAATCCCCTTTCTGTAATTCCAAATATTTTCATCGTTTATCCGCATAACTTTTCTGTCTGCTTTGAGCTGTTCTCATTCTATCTTAAATAATCTTCACTTTTTCAGTGGTGACTTCAATCAATTTTGGACCCTCTATCTTCCTTTCACCAACTTCACCCCAACATATCGGTGTACGACATCGTCTACCATATAATGCTTCATATGGAGCCATACCAATAGTAGACTGAATACTATTGTTATATGCAAATTCTATCAAAGGCAAATATTCATCCCAATTTCCTTTGAAATCAAGCACACAAGCTTTAAGCATATCTTCCAAAATCTGTATTATCCTTTCAGACTGCCCATCTGTCTGAGGATGAAAAGCCATACTAAACTTCAAGTTAGTACCCATAGCATACTGCAAGCTATCCCAAAATCTGGTTGTAAAAGTAGGATCCCTATATGAAACAATAGAAATAGGTGCTCCATGCAACCGAATAATTTCATTAACATACAATCTAGCATACCTATCAACTGTATACGTAGTCTTGACTGCTAGAAAATGAGCAGACTTCGTCAATCTATCCACCACTACCCAAATCGAATCTGTCCCCTTATGAGATCGAGAAAGCCCAACCACAAAATCCATCGTTACATGATCCCATTTCCACTCCGGCATTGGCGATGGCTGAAGTAGACCAGTAGGCTTCTGATGCTCCACTTTCACTTGTTGACATATAAGTCACCTAGCAACAAAATCAGCTATTTCCTTTTTCATATTATTCCACCAATAATGCTCCTTTAAATCCCTATACATTTTAGTACTACCAGGATGCATAGTATAAATGGAATTATGAGCCTCATCTAAAATTTCCTCTTTCAATCCACACACATTAGGCACGCATAATCGCTGCTTATACAATAAAGTGCCATTATTCACAATACAAAAATCTTCAGACTTACCATCTCGGACATCTTGTCGTTTCTTCTCAAGAAAAGGATCTTGACTTTGTAAATCACGAATACGGGTAGCTAACAAAGGCCTCACGCATACATGAGCAAATAACCTATCCCCATCTACTAGCTTCAATTCTACTCCCATCAATCTCAACTCCATGATGTGGGAAACTCTAGCCCACTGAATACAAGATAACATGCCCGAAGCCTTTCTACTCAGAGCATCTGCAACTACATTTGCCTACCCTGGGTGGTAGTGAATTGTACAATCATATTCTTTAATTAACTTCATCCATCGCCTTTGCCTCAAATTCAACTCCTTTTGAGTAAATAAATACTTAAGGCTTTGATGGTCAGTAAAAATTTCACATACCTCACCATACAGATAATGACGCCATATTTTCAAAGAAAACACAATAGCAGCAAGCTCCAAATCATGTGTAGGATAATTACGTTCATGTGTACTCAACTGCCTAGAAGCATAAGCAATAACTTTACCATGCTTCATAAAAACACAACCCAACCCCTGATGTGAAGCATCGGTATAAATAACAAAACCATCTCCACCGTGTGGAATAGTAAGAACAGGTGTAGTTACCAATCTCTTCTTCAATTCTTCTAAACTATTTTTGCAATCAGAATTCCATTCAAACTTAACATCTTTCCGGGTTAGTTTAGTCATCGGCAAGGCAATTGAAGAAAATCCCTTAATAAACCTTCTATGATACCCAGCTAAACCCAGAAAACTCCTCACCTCAGTCACGTTATTGGGACTCTCCCATTTTACAATAACTTCTACCTTTTTAGGATCAACACATATACCATCTCCAGAAACAACATGGTCTAAAAATACAACTTGTGATAGCCAAAATTCACATTTGCTAAACTTAGCATACAATTTCTTATCTTTCAACACACTCAAAGTAGTTCGGAGATGCTTTTCATGTCCAACCATATCATGTGAATAAATCAGAATATCATTAATAAAAACAATCACAAATGAATCAACGAAAGGACGCAGTTACCGGTTCATAAGATCCATAAATACAGTTGGAGCATTAGTCACCCCAAAAGGCATCACCAGAAATTCAAAATGACCATACCGAGTATGAAAAGAAGTTTTAGAAATATCACTTCCCTTCACCCTCAACTGATGATAACCTGATCGCAAGTTTATATTTGAAAACACTTTAGCACCCTGTAACTCATCAAACAAATCATCTATACGAGGTAAAGGATATTTTTTTCTTAATTGTAGCTTTATTCAGTTGCCTATAGTCAACACACAAACGCATAGTGCCATCTTTCTTTTTCACAAATAAAACTGGTGCACCCCATGGAGATACACTTGGCTGTATGAACCCTCTATCAAGTAAATCCTGTAACTGAATCTTGAGTTCTTTTAATTCAACAGGTTCCATTCTATACGGTGCCATAGAAATAGGGGTTGTTCCCAGTGCTAATTCAATACTAAATTCAACTTCTCTCTCTGGCGGTAATCCAGGTAATTCGCTAGGAAACACTTCTGGAAAATCTTGTACTATAGGAACATCAACTAATTGTAAAGCCCCCTTCACAGTGTCAAGAACATATGCAATAAAACCCTCACAACACTTACTCAATAATTTCCTTGCCTGAATAGAAGAAATAATGCAACTAGGAACAATTTTCCTTTCCCCCACAAATTTAAATTCAGACTCACCAGGTACTTTAAAAATAACTTCCTTACAGAAAAAATCCATGGATGCATGATATTTAGATAACCAATCCATTCCCAAAATTATGTCAAAATCAGAGATACCCAATGGAAGTAAGTCTATAACTGTATCTTTAACCCCCACAGTCAAAACATAATCACGAAAAATATATTCAACTATAATCATATCCCCCATAGGCATGGAAATACCCAACCCCACCTCTAAATGAGTACATGGTCTATTCAGATATATGGAAATGCATATGACGTAAAAGAATGTGTGGAACCAGGATCAATCAGAACATAAGCACTTCTATCAGTAATAGAAAGTGTACCTGTCACCACATCTGGAGTAATCTGAGATTCTTTCATTGTAAAAACTCGTCCACCTGGCCTGGAACTACTAGCTTGTCCTCTGCCCATACTTTTCGCTCCACTGCCTGGAGGTAACACTCTGCTTGTTGCTTCACTAGGTGCTGCTGGAGTCTCTGCCAACTGCGGACAATTCTTCTTAACATTCCCCACTTGATGACAATGGTATCATTCCACTCCTTTAAGCTTAGGACACTCGGATTTATAATGACCCACCTCTTTACAAAAGAAACATGTAACAACTTTTATCGGTGCCTTACCCTTTCCTGACCTCCTAACCAGACTAGAAGATTCTCCACCCCTAGTATCTCTGCCATTCTCCACTGACCTCTACCACTATCTCCACCACCTCTCTGAAATTAATGAGGTTCCATCTTAACACTTCCACCCTCACCTCCCTTAGAGTGAGATGCGTCAAATCTACTCTTCTTAAAACTCTCTCTACTTGCCACCCCTTGGTTCATTTGCCTTTCTGCTATCGTGGCTTTGTTTACCATAGAAGCATAATCTTCTAACTCATAAGCGGCCACTCTATTTTGAATAGGCCAAATCAGTCCATCTTGAAACTTACTACATTTATCTTCTTCATCCTGCACATACTTAGTAGCAAATCTAGACAAAGCAGTAAATTTAGCATCATACTCCCTCACAGACATGTTCCCTTGGGTTAAATTTATAAACTCCCTCAGCTTCTCCCTCCTATAAACTTTAGGGAAATACTCAACATACAAAGATTTAATAAATTCAGCCCAAGTAATAACATCAGTACCTTCCATCCTGGGCACCAAATGGTTGTTGGCTTCCCACCAATATTTTGCCTCTCCTTTGAGCTTAAACACAGCTAGATTCACTTTCTGGTTATCTGGAACCTTCATAACTGCAAATATAGTTTCTATATCCCTGACCCACATCTCAGCTTCTGTAGGTTCAATTAACCCTGAATATTCTGGAGGGTTGAACTTCAAAAACTTCTCATGCATGGAATCCTTTATTTCCTTCCTTGCCTCTTTCTCAATCCTGGCCACAGTCTTTGATTCTAGATATCTAGCTTGTTGCTCTGCCATTTGTGCCATATTTCTTTTTTGTTGCTCTGCCATCCTCATCATTGCTTGTGCTATTATTTGCATCTCTGTAGGCTGTTCTTGCTCTCTAGCCCTTTCAGCAACACTCTGCTCTACTTCAGTATTGTCTGTATGAGAAACCACTCCCTCTTCTCTATGTTGTCCATTCCCAGGTTCCATCTATAATTATATGTAATACAAAAAAGTTATAACAACCAATATAAACAGTTTATAATACTAAACTATCGGTTAGTACATAAATAATTCATAAATATCAAATCAACTCAATACTGCCATCTAACCGTCACACACGTCCAGAATTAGTAACCACGCTCTGATACCACCAACTGTCACACCCCAAACCAAATATCCATACTAATCATTTGTTATTAGAATAATTGGATCATAATCTTGATCCCATTGGAAAATATACTTCATTTATCAATATTTTTCTACACATAGTGTATAATGAACATAATATTATTATTATACCATAATAAAATCAATATCAGAGTCATAATTAACCGGACATACAATACTATGATTAACTATGATAAAATTTCACAATCATCAACTCAATCCATACTAACGCAATATATACAATGTGTGAGTATATTAAAATCTTCAGTGTGACAATGATAAAATCCCCATATTTAAACCCCAACTCTTTCCAACGGTGCAACTCTCAAAGTTACCGGTCATATGATTTTCTAGCTGGCAGCATACAAACCTGAAATTGTTAAAATATAAACCGTAAACATTAAGCTTAATGAGGTAATACTTACCTACAATGAAATAACAATTCTATATCAAATATGTGGATATAAAATCCAAACAATCCTGCCCATTGGCAATAACAATTCCTGGATCATAAGATCCAAATAATTCTGCCCATTGGCAATAACAAATCTTATAACATTAGTTCCAATCACTGCTCTAAAAAATCCGCATAGGCTCCGCCTAGGCACGCCTAGGCTTGAGGCTTGGGGGAAACGCCCCGCCTTAAGATTTTGACGCCTTATGCTTGGTAAAACCCTTAAGGTGTACTTTTTCTCTAAAAACAACAATGCTTTAGTTAAACGATATCCCCTTTTAAAGATTTTTTTACAAACCAAACCATTATCTCATCCAAAATAATCAAATAGTATTTTTATTTGCAAATATTCTGACATATTTTTATGATATGTACAATTTTAGTATTTTAATAGCCTTGTTATGGTTAAAAAATATTAAAAAGACTTAAACGCCTTTTCACGCCTTTTTACGCCAAGGCCCGCCTAGGCTTCTAAGGCTTAAGGCTTGGCCTCCACGCCTCGATCACGCCCCGCGTTTTTTAGAACCTTGGTTCCAATAAATTATTAGATCTTTGTCCAATTCCAATCCTGGATCATAAGACCCAAACAAATCCTGGATATTTTAATATCCAAAAAAATCCTGAATACCAAAGTATTCAAAAAAATCCTTCTCTTAGAGCTATATTCATATTTATATATGAAACAAATCATAAGTACACTCACCTTGATAGTTTAACTGGCTTTTCCCTTGCCTTTATCCGGTATTTTTTCAATCATCTCTTCTTCCCTTCCTATCATTCTTACAATATTAGTATCATCATAAGAATATCAATAATCCAAAGAATGATTTAAACATAATTCAATCTATAAGCATCACATGATTGCATTCAAATCATTTATCACAAGTAAAGTTCCATCCAAATCCATGTTAATATATTTAACATATCCAAATCATAGACCAAATATAAATTCATTTATTCTCGGTAATTCAATCCTTATCATATTAGTATTCCAATACAAAAGACGGTACATCATTTCAAGTTTCCTAGAGCAAGATATTCCCATTTGTTTACCACATAACAAATCTGCCCTATAGGCTCTTTTATCGTTCATTCTACTTCCAGGAATTTTCATAATTTTTGTACATCATAAATTTCTATGATATTTTACCCAATATCAGTAAAAATATTTAAAAATACAAAATTAATGTTTCATAATTATTGATGTAAAAAATTAGACTGTATCTAATTATTTAATCACAGATAAAATTAAATGAGACAAAGAAGTTTTAAAGTGGTTCAGCCTTATACGAATGGCCTACGTCCACTGTTTCTGTTATTGCTGACTTGATTGGGAATTCTCGATTACAGGTTTTTCAAGAAATTCCCCCGTCCCTTCCAATGAGGGTGATACAATGTATTTATAGCCCTTAGACTGTACATGTGAAAGGGTAATACACAGTTGTCCCTTAGGTGTGTACATCTGTATGTACTTAATGCGCAGTCTATCTGTTGGTTTTCCCGCTATTAATGCTTTGTACGAGGTGCAGATCGCACCGCTTGAGTATCTCGGTGCAGTGGAGTTCCTCGGAGTACTGGATTTCCTCGGAGCGTCTGAGTTAATCGGGGAAGCAGAGTTCCTCGTCGCTAAAGTAATTGCAGAAATGTCTGTAGGTGCCACATAAACTGACACGTGTCTTCTTGTCATTAATCCACGTCAGCAGGCTAAATTTGGTATCAACAGAAGCCCCCAAAGTTTTATAGTTCGAAATTTGAGGAGTGTGGAACATTCTTTCTCAGAATATGGCAGTTTTAAATGGTATTCCTGATTTTTAGGAGTGCTTCCTTTGTATTTATTTTTCCTTCCAAATTCGTAGAATCAGACTTTTTTGAATTTTTATAACCGCCTCGATCTCCGCGCACTTTTTATCCCTTTAGCCGCCGGTAGCGTAATCGTTTCTTTTTGTAATCATTACCTTTACCCTTTCCCAAGGCAAAGTATTTAAGCGTCGCAGACAATCCCATCGTCTTCTACTTTTTCAAATTCGTATCTTTCAGTTTTCCATTGTCTTTCTCTCTTGTACGTTCATCCTTTTCAACATTCGTTGTCAACAGATCCACTCTTTTCCTGTAAGATCTTTTTCCTTCTTCTTCATTTCCTTTATTCATCATGGTTTACCTTGTTGAATCTCTTGATAAGTTTCGTTCGAATTTTTCTATCCCTTCATGGGTTGTTCTGGAGGAACTTTCTGAACCTTCAGATTATTTCCGTTTGGCTGAGGGACATTGGTTCCCCAGCCTCTTTATTGCTGAATGTGGCTTTTCCTTTTCGCCAAAACCTTTATGTCTAGAATTTTATCAGTATTTTGACGTTGTTCCTGCAAGAATAGCCCCCAATACATGAAAAATAGTTAATGGGGTTCATAGACTAAATAAAATTCATGGAACTCGCATAGAAATTCCAGAAATCATGTTTTGTTATAGATGGGCAGTTTGTGATAATACGTTTTATTTAAAAACCAGATTTTTAAATAGGGCTTTAGTGGTCAATCTCCCAGATGCTAATAGGGACTATTTTGAGCACGGGGTTGTTATAAAAAATTGGCAACATGCTCCTTTAACTGGAGATGAAGTATATCAAGGTCCCAGATGCCCTCCCTATGGCAATGGGATAGGTTATTTTGATTTTATTTTGTTTTTGAAATTATGCTTTCATTGTGTTTGATAAAATGTGTGACTGATATTTTAATGTTTATTTATTTGCAGTTGACAGTAAGAGAAAATCTCCAAAAGAGACAGAAGTTAACATAAGGCATCTAAAACTTATCTGGAGTTTGCGTCAGACTGTTGCCGATGAGCATATAAGATCATCTTCGTATCTGCTGCAGTATAAGAGTTACACTACATCTTTTACTGCTCGTCCGGTGATAAGTGAAATAGAACCAGTACCAGCTTCTTCGAGTTCTTCGCCTGATTCACACATCCCTTTAAGTGAAAGGATGAAGAAAAGAATACCTCCTACTCTCTTTGAGAAACCTGAATCTGGTGCTGGAGAGGCAAAGAAGAGTAAGATTGATGTCCCAGGAGAAGGGACAAAGAAAATTGATACACCTCCTTCGGCTGCTCCTGCGAAGGTTGCCGAGAAGCATCCAGTGGCCCCGAGCAAAACTGTTGCTCCAAGTGAGGTGATTGTTATATCACCGACCAAGAGTTCTTCCTTGGTCGAAACTATTCCTGTTCCCCCGAGGAAGAAGAGCTCCTCGTTCAATTTGGCTGAAACCATCTCTCAGCCCCCAACTACTGGAACTGGTGTTCCTACTTTTGTTGCCCCGAGCTCTGCCATGAGCTCGGTGAAGACTTGGATCATTCCCGAGATTCAAGGTATTGAAGAAAACCTTTTTCCAGATATGGTCACCTCATTGGCTGCTCTCCATATTGCTTCTGTAAGTCTTATTGTTTTGAACTTTTCATCTTTCCCTTGTTATATCTGTCTCTGTAATGACTTGTCACTATTTTCTTTTTCCAGTTGGTGACCTATTTTAATACCATTTTGAAGAAAGACTAAGCTATCAAAGCTTCAAGCTCTTCGTCTAGCATAGAGGAAGCTTTGGTGGGCCTGACCCAGTCTCTGAAGGACTCTAGTCAGAAATATGACGATGATAAGACTGCCTGGGAGAAGAAACTTGACTCCACAGAGCAGGAGAAGAACCAAGTTGTTGAAGCCTCCAAGGGATTGGAGAATAAAATAAAGGACTTGAAGAGAAAAATAAAGAGCTCGACGAGAAGCTCAAAAATGCTGGAGAGCTTGAGAATAAGCTCAAGGTTGCTGAGGAAGAATTAATCCAACTTCGCGAAGTAAGTCGCCAGAAGGAGGAGACTGAGAATAAGTTGAAGGTTGCCGAGGATCTTCTATCCGAGAAGCTCTCCTCGGAGAAAGCAAAAAGAAAGCTGGCTGTGAAGAAGTCTTTCAGCGCTGGCTGGGACAAGGGATGGAACAAAGGCTTGACTGCCATGATGTCGCAAGTGGAGTACGGTAGCCATAAATATTTTAAGGATGGCTGGGTCGCTGCGCTGCAGGAAATGAAAGTCGATGAAAATTCTGACTTATTTCAGCGACACATCCCAGGCCCCCCTCCATCTCCCGAAGAAGAAGAAGAGGATGAAGCTGCCTCTGAGGAGTCTTCCATGGTGGTGGGGGATCAAGTCCCTACTCCCCCAGTTATCCAGTCAACCAGCGAGCAACTTTAACTTCTGCCTACCTCATCCGAGCAACTTCCAGCACTTCCCGATCAACTCTCTCTTCCATCCGAGCAACCCACCTCCTCGTCTCAACCTCCCGAGAATGTTTTGGGAGACAAGGAAAAGGTGTAGAGTTGTTAGGATCTTTCTCTATGTTTTCTTTTTTCTTTTTCCAATATAACTCTGACTTTGTACTTCTTCTCTATGATGTAATAAAACTTGAACTTTTGATTATGCAGACTGTTGATTCTTCTTTTTATGCTCTGCTTATATTCTTATTGATTCTTACCTTCTCCTGTTTTACTAGTTTATGGCCAGGATGGAGTTATTATCTGCTCATGATACAAAGCTATTGAGGCAATGTAATGAGTACTTCATATCGCTGGTCACACAGATCTGAGTGCAGCACAAATCGTCGACATCCTCGGCCAAGATGCTTCAGAGCAGGCAATCGAAGCTTACCAATATTTGAAGTGCCTGCTTGATCGTACGGTGGCCAAAAATATAGCCTATTATGAAATGATTGAAGATCTACAAGGCACTCTTGATGAGCTTCAACAACAATACAAAGAATCTACAGCCCTTTTGCACGAGGGGTATGAGAAGAAGTATCAACAACTCAGTGTTGACAAGGGTTTTGACAAGATGTTCACTGCTTAGGAAGTGAAGGAGAGAACTCTGAAAACTGAGGTCGAGGAGCACAGGCAGAGTTGTTGGAGCAGGAAAATAATAACCTGTAAAGGGAAGTAGCTCAATTGAAGTCTGCTGCATCTTCATCAAAATCTCTGATTCCCGTGAACGATGACGGATTCTCTTTCTTGGAGGTTGAAAACGCCAATCTGAGGGATGAACTAGAGACCTTGAAGAAAATTGGTCCGTCTACCTCTGCTCGAGGACGAGCAAGAGCTTCTCGGGGACGAGCAAGAGTTGCTCGGATTACTATCGAGGAACAGAGAACCCAATCAGCTCTGGAGAATCAGGCCTTTCAATTGATGGCAAAGAACCAGACATTGGCTGAAATGTCTAAGAAGTTCATAAATCTCGAGGAGCAACTTTCTTCCCAGAAGTCTGCCTTGGAGAATAAGGAGCTCTTTACAAAAAGTCTTCATGAGCAATTGGAAAGATTGATATATCAATTCCATAAGTAGCCCCGAGAATTTTGGATGGCAGGCTACAATGAAGCTCTCTACCATTTGGATGATCGTATCGAGAATGCCAATAATGAAGGTTATAAACAAGGCTGGTTGAATGCTTTGGGCGTACTGCAACTGGAACAGGGTCACTACCTGTGAGATTACCATAATCCTGGGCTTC
This sequence comes from Sambucus nigra, assembly GCA_949130495.1. Classification (NCBI taxonomy): domain Eukaryota; kingdom Viridiplantae; phylum Streptophyta; class Magnoliopsida; order Dipsacales; family Adoxaceae; genus Sambucus; species Sambucus nigra. The sequence goes on from OX422212.1 coordinate 377,564,294, forward strand.
TCGACCTACCAGTGCCACCATTCAAGCTTGATATGAGCTGGATCCCTTCTCGGGCCATCCCTCATTGTTTGATTTCTAAATACCTCGGTGATTACAATATCCATTCTAATGCCGAGATATCTCGTCCCGAGCACCTGCTAGATAGACCATCTGTTATGAACATTAGAATGCTCAAAGACCTTAACTTCATAAATTCCCCTTATGCTTTGGATGATCCTCCTGCTGGCGAGGAACCTGTTTCAAAAGCGGAGGGGAAGAAACCAGTAGAGTAGGAATCATGATGTAATAGTTAGTATACATTTCATTCTCAATGTATTTTGTTTTTTGAATTTAATGAAAGACATTTATTTTGTTTGCAAATGTTGATTGCCATTGTCTTGTAGTTGTAAAACACTTTACATATGTACATGCATATCTGTTAAAAAGATAACAACATTATCTATTTTGTCGACCAACTGTAGTTGATTAAAACTTATTGTCGACTAGCTTGAATTTGTGGTAATCATTTGACTGACCAAAATTAATGATGTTTTGCTTCTCGAACAATTTTGCCAGGAATTTTAAAAATCACAAGTAACAAAAATTGAACTTGATCTTTTTCTCATATACTCATAAAATGTCTCCGACCAACGATGATCAACATCTTTTAATTCTCGACCAACCTAAATTGGTGAATTTTTCTCTTTCCGGCCAACTTTGGTACTTTTGGAACATATTTTTTCTTCCTAACCAACCGAAGTTGGCATTTTTAGGAATATTTTGTTTCCTAACCAACCGAAGTTGGCATTTTTAGGAATATTTTGCTGAGTAGTCTGAGCCGAGTAGTGTGTAGCACTAGTATTCCTAAAAAAAAATTCAATAAAAGGAGAGAATCTGGCAGAATATCTTCATTTTATTCATACTGATGGAACTGCGTTACATGAGAGTTTACATCACTGATAATAGTTGCACAGGTGTTTTGCATTCCATGCATTCTTAAACTCCTCCCCCTCTAAAGTTGCTATTCGGTAAGTTACTGGTAGAACAACTTCTCTAACTCGGTATGGTCCATGCTAGTTTGCCCCCAGTTTGTTGTGCTTTTGAATCACTTTCTTTAGCACATAGTCTCCTTCTTTCAGGTCGCACTTCTTCACCCTCTTATTGTAGAACAAAGTTGTTCGTTGTTGGTAAGCAGCATTCCTGATGGCTTCTTCTTCTCTAACTTCCTCAAGCATGTCCAAATACAATCTTCTCATTAAGTCGCTGAGAGGGGAATTAAAATTCAGTACCCTGTGTGTTGGGAGGCCCAACTCGGCAGGCATAACATCTTCACTTCTAAACGCCAGCATATATGGTGATTCTCCAGTTGCTACTCGGGGAGTAGTACGATAAGCCCACAGTACTGACTGTAACTCGTTGATCCAATTTGCTTTTGCGTCACTTAGTCTTTTCTTCAAGCCATTTAGCAGTGTCATGTTCATCACTTCAGTCTGTCCATTGCTTTGGGGATGACCTGGTGTCGAGTGAAGCTTCAAAATATTGGACTGATGGCAGTAGGCAGCGAATTCCTCATTATCAAATTGCGTTCCATGGTCGTTGATGAATGCATGGGGAAGGCCATATCTACAAATGATATTTTTCCAGACAAATTGATATACCTTCTCGTACGTCATGTCGACAAGCGGCTCGATTTCTACCCACTTAGTAAAATAATCCACTGCTACGACAAGATATTTGAACCTTCCTCTGGTCGTTGGCAGTGGCCCGACCAAATCTATTCCCCACAGGGAAAATGGCCAAGGGGAAGTGATGGGTGTCAACAATGCTTGTGGAGTTCTTCGGATGGAGGAAAAACGCTGGCACTTGTCATATTTCTTGGCATAGGCTATATAATCAGCCCTCATCATTGGCCAGTAGTATCCTTGCATCATCACCCTTTGCAAAAGCGTCCGACCTGCTACATGGGCTCCACAGGACCCTTCATGGATCTCTTCAATCAATTCTTTCACCTCGGAGGGATGTACACATCTTTGCAAACCTGCCATAATTCCTCGTCTGTACAGAATACCATTACTCAGTATATAACGAGCAGCTTTAAACTTCAATTTCTTGGCTGCGATTTTGTCAGTTGGTAATTCCCCTTTCTCAATATATGCCCTGATGGGATCCATCCAAGATGGTCCTAAATCAAGGGTAATAAAATTCATCATCATATCTTCATCTATGCTTCGACTAGCCAATAGTTCAATTGGGACTGTTCTTCATAGCTCGGTACGAGTAGCTGATGCTAATCGGGATAGGGCGTCTGCTCTCACATTCTCCATTCTTGGTATTCTGACCAGTTGGACAACAACAAATTCTGATACTAACTCTATCACCTTTGCATGATACTTGATCATTAATTCTCCTTTGGCTGCATATATTCCCTACATTTAATTTACGATCAATTGAGAATCACTGAAGACAATTACATGATGTGCCTCCATAGTTTTTGCCAAATTAAGACCTGCAATCATGGCCTCATACTCAGCCTCATTATTGGAAGCTTTGAATTGGAATCGTAGGGCGTATTCCATGTCCACCTCGTCCGGGCTGTTCAAAACGATTCCTGCCCCACAGCCTGTAGCGCAAGATGAGCCATCTACATAGAGCCTCCATATAGGCAACTCGTCTTCTAATTTTTGATCTGACAGAGTTCCTCGGTGGAATATTTATTGCTTTTTTCACCCTCCCCTGATATTTCTTGTTCTTCGTCGATCATCTTTTCTTGCCCTTTTACCCACCTAAGCTGGTCTGGGCTCGAATTTGATGATCCACTTGCCCTTTTACCAACCTAAGTTGGTCTGGGCTAGTGTTTGTTGATCCTGTAACATCCACAGGTTGATCGGTGAGCAGCTTTTTCTCCTCGGGGTTATCAGGATAGGTGAACTCTGCTATAAAATATGCTACTGCTTGCCCTTTAAGCGATGATCTGGGTTCGTAAATTATATCATATTCGCCAAGCTCTATTGCCCAGTACATCAATCTTCCTGATTTTTTTGGTTTATGAAGGGCTTGTCTCAACGACATGTCAGTATATACCACTATAGTATGGGCCTGGAAGTATGGCCTCATTCTCCTACTCGCCTCAATCAGCGCCAGTGCTAATTTTTCCAGTTTTGGATATCTGATCTCTGCTCCTCGGAAGGCCTTAATCGTATCATAAATTGGTTTTTGCACTCCATTCTCCACTCTGAGCAATGCCGAGCTAACTGCATTCTCCGATAGTGCCAGATACAAGTACAATTTTTCTCCCATTACCGACCTGGACAACAGTGGAGGTGCTCCCAGATATTTCTTCATGTCTTGAAAAGCCTTCTCACATTCATCATTCCACTCAAAAGTCTTTCGGAGCTTTTTGAAGAATGGGAGGCATCTATCATTTGCTCGCGATACAAATCTGTTGAGTGCTGCTACTCGTCCTGTAAGACTTTGCACTTCTTTCTTCGTCGTTGGAGATCGTAGCCCTAATAGAGCTTTGATCTTTTCAGGGTTTGCCTCTATGCCTCGTTGATTGATAATGTACCCGAGAAACATGCCTTCTCGTACTCCAAATATGCACTTCGTCGGGTTCAGCTTCATTTGATATTTATCCAGTTGATCAAAGGTCTGGCCTAAGTCAACTATATGGTCGGCAGCTTTCTTTCTCTTTGTCAGCATATCGTCAACATAGACTTCCATATTGCAACTGATTTGTTCAGCAAATACCTTATTCATCACCTGCTGATATGTCGTACCTGCATTTTTCAAACCAAAAGGCATAACATTATAACAATAAGTTCCCCTAGGGGTAATAAAATAAGTACTCTCCCTGTTTTCAGGTTTCATTTTAATCTGGTTGTAACTAGAATAAGCATCCATGAAGCTCAGCAGCTCGTGTCCCGAGGTAGCATCGACTAGTTGATCAATACGGGGCAACGAAAAATGATCCTTTGGACATGCTTTGTTGAGGTCGGTGAAGTCTACACACATCCTCCATTTGTTGTTTTTCTTCTTTACCATCACCACATTGGCTAACCAGTCTGGATATTTAACATCTTCGATAAATCAAGCTTTCTGGAGCTTCTCGACCTCCTCTTCTATAGCTTGATTCTTCTCGGGACTGAATACTCTTCTTCTCTGCTTCACTGGCTTAATCTCCTTATTCACGTTGAGTTCGTGACATAGGAAATTTGGGTCTATTCCGGGCATATCCTCATGACTCCACGCAAAAGTTTTCTTTCTGCTTCTTAGGAAAGTTATCAATTCCTGTTTTACTGAGGCATCCAACGACGAACCTATTTGAGTTGTTCGTTCAGGGTGATCGTCGTCCAGAAGGATGTTTTCTGTAGCTTCCACCACCTGACCCTTCATGAGTTGCGATTCATCTCTAGGATCCAGTGTTTCAATTTATGTACCTTCATCCACTTGATAGGTAGTAGTCTTTTTCCTTGATTCCTCCAGCTCCTCTTGCTCGGCGGATGAATAATAGCATTCCCGAGCTACTTTTTGATCACATTTCACAACTCCTACTCCAAAATTTGTTGGGAACTTTAGGCATTGATGTACTGTAGATGGGACTGCTTCGAACTTCTTCAATTCGACCCTTCCCATGATGATGTTGTAGGCTGACTGAACATTCTTATCCATCACGAAGAAGCATATTCTTTCTGTTCGACAAGCAGTCCATGTACCAATGAATATATCCAACTTGATCGTCCCAAGTGGAAAAACTTTCTCGCCAGCAAAACCGAGGAGGGTTCTATGATAAGGCTCCAGTTGAGATAACTTTAGGTTCAAACTGTCGAAGGACGAGTAGAACATGATGTCTGCCGAGCTACCATTATCTACCAGAACTCTTGAAATCATCACTTCTTTCATCCTCATTTTGATTACCAACGGGTCATCATGAGGATATAGGACACCTGCAAGGTCGTTCTTTGAGAAACCAATGACTAATTTCTCTTTGTTTATCTTTCTCGAGCAATCGTCCTCATTTAGATTTATTCGTTGAATATACGAGCAAGCTTGAGCCTCACAAAGGTAAGCTTTTCTTTTTGCAGTAAGATCTCCTCCTCCTGCATCTCCACCTGTAATGACATTACAATCAAATGATCCAAAACATATTGAAAATACCTCACGTTCTGGATGCCTTGGTCTTTTGGGAAGATCGGGGTCATCTTCATGGTCTCTTTTTTAATTCTCCTCTGCTCGATGAGGAGATCTAGACCTCTCTCTTGGTCGGTCATCATTTCTTCTTTCATTTCTACGATCAACATACTTTGTTAATTTTCCTCGTCTAATGAGTGGTTCGATCTCATTCTGAAGAGCTATGCAATTTTTGGTCATATGGCCATGATCTTTGTGAAACTCATAATATTTTTCCTTATTTCTCCTGTCAGGTTCTACCTTCATTTTCTTTGGCCAGTTTAACTCCTCGTTATTCTTAATTTCTTCCAGGACGTGGTTGATACCTATCTTCAAAGGAGTATAATTATCAAATTTTTTCAACACCTCCCATGTCGACCTATTTTTGGATTGTTTGTCACCACCATTGTTCTTATGCTCTTTCTTCTTGGTCTTATCAACCTCCACCTTGGTTTCTTTATCCATATTCTTCTTCGCAGCCATAGCCTCTTCGGTATTCATGATTTTGGCCGCTTTTACCATCAGTTCTGACATGGTTGTGGGTGGATCTTTAGCCAAAGTGTAATACAACTTGTTGGGCAATAACCCACTCATCAAGCCGGTGATCGCTGTCTTTTCCTCATAATCTATGACTTCGAGTTTCTCGTTATTAAAACGAGTTATGTAATCTCTGGTGCTTTCACCAGCTTTTTGTCTAACACTTAACAAATGCGCTACTCGTTTTACTGGATTTGCCCCAAAACAGAAATTCCTAATGAATAACTCGGCCAGTTGAAAGAAAGTTGAGATCTTACCCCGATGAAGATTATTGTACCATATCTGAGCAGATCCGGTAAGAGTTCCCGAGAATGCTCTGCATCTCATCTCATCTGGGACAGCATAGATATCGGCTGCAGCTTGATATTGCTCTATATAAAGAACAGGATCGGTCTTTCCATCATATTTGGGGGTCACAACAGGTGCTTTGAACTTTGACGATGTGGGAAAATCCACAACGGCCTGGACAAAGGGTGGTCCTTGAACAAAAGTTCATTGGAAAGGGTTCTTGGCCTTAGCCATTTCTCCCAATCTATCCTCCAGTCTCTGAATAGAGCCTTTCCACGCATCATTTCCTTCCTAGGGCCTGTTGGTTCGAGCAACTGATCGTGTTGATGTGGCTTCCTGAGATCTATCTTGACGAGCAGCTGATCGCGATTTGGCAGATCCTTCCCTTAAATCTGTTGGTCTTCTAAAACTCTTCGATGCAGCCTTAGGGGGACTTTTGTTCCTCCTAGGGCCCAATCGATCAAAAGGAGACACCCTACTTAATCTTTCCAGTGCACTGGTCCTTTCTGGGGAGAGAGTGACTTTTTGTTCAGTATCTGTGGCTCGCACCGATAAAGTTCTTCCTGATTGGTAGGAAAAATCATCAGATTCATCAGCACGATATGATTCAGTACGCCTAGTACGCGAAGAAAGTAAATGGGTATGTCTTTGAACACTTCGTTGTCTTGAATGGGTTGGTGCACCGCCATGAAGGGTTTGTATGAGTTGCTGCATAGTTTCTTGCATGGCTGTCTGGCTTTGGGCCAGATTTGTCATTATTCCAGCCAGATCTGGAACATTCGGCGGAGCAGATGGATTTGGGGGATTTCCAGCATTTCGATTACTGGATTTAGGATTATCAACCATTGGTGATGAATTGTTTTTGATGAAAAATGAAATTACTAGTCGTTTCCCACAGATGGCGCCAATCTGTTGATGTAAAAAATTAGATCGTATCTAATTATTTAATCACAGATAAAATTAAATGAGACAAAGAAGTTTTAAAGTGGTTCAGCCTTATAAGAATGGCCTATATCCACTGTTTCTGTTATTGCTGACTTGTTTGGGAATTCTCGATTACAGGTTTTTCAAGAAATTCCCCGTCCCTTCCAATGAGGATGATACAATGTATTTATAGCCCTTAGGCTGTACATGTGAAAGGGTAATACACAGTTGTCCCTTAGGTGTGTACATCTTTATGTATTTAATGTGCAGTCTATCTGTTAGTTTTCCCGCTATTAATGCTTTGTACGAGGTGCAGCTCGGACCGCATGAGTATCTCGGTGCAGTGGAGTTCCTCGGAGCGTCTGAGTTAATTGCAGAAATGTCTGTAGGTGCCACATAAACTGACACGTGTCTTCTTGTGATTAATCCACATCATCAGGTTAAATTTGGTATCAACAATAATTTTTAAGATTCGTTTTCTATGTCAAGCAAAATATCGAACACATGGCGGGCATACTTTCATGCTTAGGGCAGATTTCATACCCGAACTTAAAACTCTCACCAAAGACTCATTTCTTGGTATTTTTACATGATTTTCGGAAATGTCATACATATATGAGTCCAGGTTAATCTCAAATTGGAATCAATCAATTCCAGTAAGTATAGAGAAATATATAGAAGTTTGAATAAACAAGGTTCCTAAACAAAACAATCTCAAGGGTTTACACATTCAAGTTTATTTAAACTTGCATCTATCCATAAGTACATATCAAGACATGGAATTTCAGTAAAAAAAATGATTATTTCAATCATTTAAATAACTAATACAAAAAAAATAAACAAGATTTATGGATGGAAATACCTTAGGGGCTTTTACGTAATTTTTCAATGATTTTTTCTTCAATTTCTCCTCACACTTTCTTCCTGAACTTCAAAACTCTCTTTCCTTAGGTTAAAACTCTTCCATGGCTGAAATATGTTGAAGGAAGAGCTTAATTCAAGGGTTATAAGTCGGCATAAGGTCACCCCCCTTGGTCCAATCAAAATATAACATGTGGAATTATATAAAACAAAATATCATTTAAGGCTAAATGACTACTTTACCCCCTGTTCGTAAAAAGGCAATATCTTCCCACTCGGATGTTCGTTCGATGAACCGTTTATTTTGTTATAAACCTAACTCATATATATACAAATATATAGTTTACACCTCAAGTTCATTGTTATGTTATAGAGGTCAAAACTAGCCTCCAACAGGAACATTCCTACAGAAAACTTTAAAATTTCACATTTGTAACTAATTCAACATTTCATGTTTTATGAAGGTAGGATTAAACTAAACATAGTGAATTAACATTATATATACTAATAACATATTATCCATATCACACAAGCTAATGATGATTTAAATATAATTTATCATAATTATATTCGGGTTGTCACAAAATTAGTGTGAATGCTACCACTCAACCCATTCCTCACACTGTGTATTAGAGATGGGAAAGTAGACAAACACTATTGGTTTAGGTGTAAATAAACCATTACAGGGTTTAAGAATATTTAACACTTTCCAATAAATGAGTTATAACAACCCAGTAGGAAGAATGTATATTTCAGAAGTAGAAAATACTAGGTTAAACAACAATAAAACTAGTTTAGACTTCTAGGAACTTCAAACTATGGTGTAGTTTGAAATACTATTTTGAATGTGAACTTAGAGGGTTGGGAACCAATATTATATTTGGTAATAAGCCCCACCAAAGGGAAGATATAACCGAATTCTCCAAGCTACACAACCAATTGTTTCCATAACACAACAAAATTCTCCTCTACAAATTCCACCACCTTTGGTACATCCAACACCCATGATAAACCAAAAAATTTCTCATCAAACATATATTTACTTGGTGGAGTTGGGAGAAAAGGAATTATGGATCTCATATGTGAGCTTTGTGAACCAATGGCTCAGAGGTGCAAACTCATAATTATAGGAAGTAATGCCCTGAATGGATAGATAGGACCTAACATCTAAATGGATTTAAGTTCCTAATATTTTATCTAATTTTAGGAGATGGTATTTGTATCCACCCATCCTATGACCCTTATAAGCACCTCCTTAGGTCCCTAGCACTCACGCACCCATCACAAATCCTAGGTCATACTCCGAGTATCGATCTAGAGGCTATCAGGCGCGCTCGGGACCCATTTGACTCCGGTTAACATTCTCGCCTGAATAAAATCTCAAGAAATCTTCAAAAGAATATAAATTCACTTTCCAATAGTCTTCCCCGTGCACGAATTAGCCTTACAGTTTAGGCGAACGAACCATTTTATTTTTAAAAATTAATTAGAGGTCGTCGGGTGCTCCCGAGCCCCATTTTTACCCCAATCAACTTCCTTGCTTGAGAGTAAGCTCAATGGAGCATCAAAGGTATATCAATACCCTATACAATGGTCCACCATGTATGCAAATTAGACTTACGATTAAGACAAATGATCTGTTTTACCCTGAAAACTGATCCGGAGGCCATCGGGTGCCCCTGGGCTCCGTTTGACTCCTGTCAACTCTTCATCTCGAACGAGACTAAATGAATCTTCAAAGGTCTCTGAATAACCTTTCCAACGGTTCATCTCGGGCATGAATGAACCTACGGTATGGACAAATGACCCATTTTAGTCCGAAGGATTGTCGTTCACTTATGGGCCCCATTTGACCAAGGTCAGCGCTTCGAACCATATGAAACTGAATGAATTTTTGAAGGGGTCTGAATACCCTTTTCAACGATTCGTCCCATGTGTGAATATACGCTAAGATTTGGATAAACAATCCATTTTCCTTCGAGAATTTCTTGTCCACTGACCAACGGGCGCTTCTGGGTCCCGTTTAATCTCAAACAATTTTCTAACCTGGGAGTGGCTTAATGGATTATTGAAGGACTATGAATACCCTTTATAATGATCTACCTCGTGCGCGATTCTAACTTAAAGTTCATGTTTTACAACCATTTTTCAAAAAACCTTCCCTGACTGCCAATTGGCAACCCGAAGACCTTGCTTATCGGTAGTGTGTCTAGGGTTCCATGCCAATAGGAAAGTCTAGGACCAAGCTGATCGGTAACCCCTTGGCCATATAGATAGAGCCCATGACCTCACTTTGAAAGGAACCCTTGAACACCCCTCTGAGTAATTTCGATTGAATTCCCTCAAATTGAGATTTTGTTCTTTCTTAAATAGCCCATATCCCACATTCCTTCCATCATTTACATAATCTTTTGAGTGAATTCCTACCCACCTCCTCAAACCACCATCACTTCAACTTAAGGCCAACACATCTATAAGGAAGATCTACTCCTAATCTTCATAAGTAGGTCCATTTCTTCCTTTCTGTCTTTAAATTCTCTTAATTTTGCATTAGTAACTCCATTTTCTCTTTAGTATTTTACTTCATTACATAACACATATTAATTCTAAATTTTTATTATTAGTATTCGCACATACTTTATTTTCATATAAAACCCCAAAAATAAGAAAAAGAAGGTCCGCTTTTACTCGTCCTCTGCCACAGATTCCTCACTAATCTACTCATCCTCTGCCACACTAGAGTGAGTGATTTGAAAGTCCTACTCATCCTTATCACTAGCTTTTTCTTCCTCATCTTCTCGATCCTTATACCAAAATATGCAAAAGATAAACACACAAAGTAAAGAAATGAAAGCGTTGAGGAAACTCACTCTCATGACGATATGATTTAACATACTGCCTGAGATCCTTCATTGATCTCTTTGCTCGGTTTGAGGCTACATAGGCATAGGATCCAGGCACAAGAAAATTAATAAAAGGTATGACAGTTTAATACTTGAGGCTCCACAGTTATAGAAACATGAGTAGTACTCACCTAGGAAAAAGGAAACAAGATGAGTGACTAATCGAACACTTTCAAAGTAAAAGAAAATAAATACAAGGATATGATAGTATAATAACCGAAGATCTCCACTCATAAGAGCACTCATAGAACTCACTTCAAAATAAAGAAACCGGATGAGTGATTACTCGAACATTTGCAACGTAAAAGAAAATAAATACAAGGGTATGCTAGTATAATACCTGAGACTCTACAGCTATAAGATCACTCGTAGTACTCACATAAAAACAAGGAAATAGGATAAGTGATTACCCGAACATTTGCAAAGTTAAAGAAAAGGTGTATAAGTATAATACCTCAGGCTCCACAACCATAGGAGAAATCGTAGTAGTTACCTGAAAATAAAGAAACAGGTTGAGTGACTACTTGAACATTTGCAAAGTAAAAGAAAATAAATATAAAGGCATGTCAATTTCAATACATGTGACTCCACTAGCATAGGAGCGCTTGAATCTAGTATATGAGTAACCTGAAAAATAATAAAATGGTTAGTCACATGAGAAAAACATATTAAAGGTAAGTGGAATTTGAGTAATAAGATAAGATCAAAATAATAAGAAAATAAATGAGATTGTTCACCTAAGCTCTCATATGAGGAGAAGTGCCCAAGTCAATCACAACACACATTCTAAATCCAATAGATTAAGTGATAGGAAGGGAAGGATCACTCATACCAACCTGTCAAAAAAAGAAATAAAATGTGTCAAAAATAGTTCACGTTGATGATTGCTATAAAGGCCATTTTCAGGGTACACCTCACGATAAACCATACGTACTAGAATAATTTCTCTAAAACGTAACAGTAAATGTAGGTCCAGTCGAAGCCACACTCAGAATAGTTTGCATGGAGAGGGAATGAGTTTGAGCCTTGTTATCCATCGGCAAACATACTCTTAGGATAGATATTATGCCTGATATGGTCAAATTGGTAATAATCAACCCATTAGGTAAAAAAATCCCTCCAGAGATAAGGGGGAACTCACTACAGGCCTCTAAAAGGGAAAGATATAAATCATTTAATGAGCAATCAAAAGTAGAAGTTGACCAAAGTTTCAAATAAATTACCTCGGCCGAGCAAGTTATTGTACTTGTTAGGGCTGGCCAGATGAATTGCTCCACCCTAAAGAAGCAATTGGGATATGAGTAGACAAGGATGCCACAACATATTTCTTTCATTGGAAGCAAAAGTGAATATAAATTTAGAAACTTATTTTTTAATGGAAGAGAATGAAAGCTTTCAAATACCTTCTAAGCACTTAGTGCGCAAATAGTAACACGAGTAGTTATAGAAGAACTCCCAACATTTGCAAGGAACACCGTTGAAAGTTTCAAGCAAGAAATTTAAAGTCAATTTACCAGCACTTATACAAACTCCATTTTTTTAGCATTTGCATATAAAAGATTTATTGGATGATACATACCTCTCATGATAAGCTTAGGGATGATACCAACTTTGAATTCATTTCCCTTTGAAATAGAGCACCAAGTGGATGAATGGGAGAAGGGGAAGGTGATGGAACATGCTTACTCTTAAAACCTCCCTCATCCCCCACAGAATAAACCTTCTCATAATATAAAAATAATAGCATTAGCTACAGAAGGAATACTAATGAGATAGACTTATAAAAGGATTTTGGCAAACACTTACAAGTTTTAAATGAGGAACTTTCCCATCAGGCAGCAGCACAATGGTTGGGCTAGTTAAGTAAGGATAATATATAATCATCTTGCCATGATTACAAGGGGAATGCTACATATTCAATATCACATTCCTCGTGGCTGATAAAAAAAGATGAAGTATCAATTGAGTGATCTTCATTATCGACAAGTAACCCATTGTCATTTGAAGATGAAATGTGGTAATCATAAGAAGGTGTGCTTCCATAATTAACAAGTTCTTGTTCAAATAAACATGGTGTCGGGTGAACACTCGCATCTCTATTATTTTTATTTTTATGATGTAAGTGAGAAGTTCTACTAATTGAGAAGTAAGTGAAGTAGATGATTATGGAAGATTGTCTTCAAAAACCTCATATCCTTGCCCATAAACAAATTGAAAATCTTCTTTAATATCGAAAGTGTCACTGTCAAAACTTTGGTCAACCAGATAGCAGCCTTAATTGCTCGCCTTTTTTGCTTGGCTGATAGAGTTTTGATAGCAGATGGGGGTAAGGAATGTACACTAAGATCAGCTGGAATAAAATTTAAAACATTGGTGTTCGGATGTTTTCTCTTTGAAGAATCTTTGGTCTTTCCATTGGCTTTAAATTTTGATGGCCGAGCCTTTGTTACCAAGTGCTTGGAATAAATACTTTCCTCATGGATATGATTAAATAATATTGGAATGATTATGTCAAGAGTAGCCCTCTCAACTTGGCTATAATGCCATACCTCTTTACGAGTGTATTAGGTTGAGTATTTATCTGACAAGGGGATTATCCCAATAAATTACTCATAAAGAAAGTCCTTAATGAAGGATTTTATAAGTTAAATTTTATGTTGCCACATAATGAACCACAAGAAACAAATGGATGGAAGATAGTCGCGAGCAGAAATAAAAAAAAATCATAAACTGGACAATCTTATGAACCATGCCCTTAGAAGTAAAATATGTATAAAATTCCAAGTATAATTATTCTAGTGAGCGGCTGGTTGGGAAATTAGGAGTATAAGTACCTTGGCCAAACCCAAACTGTCTCCTCACTCATTGATAATGATAGAATTCTACCCCGAGCACCAACTTAGTTAAAGAAGGAAGAATATTAGGAAGAATAAAGTCCATCATAAATATATGGCCACAATCATTCACAGAATGAGTGTTGGATGGAGGATTGAAAACTTGAGAAGTGGAAGGAAATAAACTCCATGAGAATATACTTCCCAATCTCCGTGAGTAGGAGAGACGAGGGAAATCATCAATGTTATCCAAAAATGTAATAATCTAGTGCTTAGGAACCTTCGTGTGCAACTGGGCTATCCAAGCAGTATTAGGAGGTAGTGAGAGAGGATTTGAGGCCCAATTTGGAGGCCACTCGAATGAAAAGAGTTGGCAAAATTAAACACATCAAAGAGATAATGTGATCTCCCCACATCTACATGTGTTTGATCCAAAAAAGTATATATGGAGCCAAGGGTCAAAGTAGTAAGTGGCACCTTTTTTCCCCTAGCAACTCTCACGTCCAAAAGAAATAGCAGCTCACGAGGGGAGTCATTGGGTCTCCCCTAGAACAAAAATCTAATATAAAAGTAATAAAAAATGATGAGATGGCCTTTAGCCTTCAATTTTGGTCCATATTATCTCCTTGGCACCTTTTTCCTATCCTCATCCCTCGAGATAAGCTCGAAATCTCAAAACCCAAATCTCTTCCATTTGGCAAATGAATGTTTGATCTCACCAGTTTGAATAAGTTCCACATATTGAATGCACTCTCCCAATGCCTTGTGTAATTCCTCACACAATTCCTTCTCCTCTAGATCTTCGCAACCATTCTCGAAGACATAATCTCCAAAAACAGTCAGGTATGTGAACTCGTAGATATCCTATAAAGTAATAGAAAAATCTACCCAGACACTAACAAAGGTATGAGTTTCTATGGTCCAATGAGACACTAGGAAATTGAGAGCGCTCGTGTTCTTACTAATTGCATAGTTCTTTAAACTTATAAGTTTTTTTTCAAAACCATGCCCTTTAATGATCATACGATAGTTGTCCATTGACGAAACATATCCAACCACTAGTTACCCCTACTCGGGCACTCTACCACAGACATCAAAGTTTATATTAGATAATTGAAATTCATATTTATCCACTTGATTAGGCACATATTCTTCATATTTATCCCCTTAATTTCGGTATTTTTATGATCCTGTGCAGTGTAAATAGCTTGGATTTGTCTCGTATTTATGCTACTAACCCCTTTTGGCAAGTATTTCATATTTTGTGTATTTCTCATGTGTTTTACAGGTATTTCATGTAAGTTAGTGCGAAGGAGAACTCAAAACAGTGAAAGAAACCAAGAAATGGAGAGTTGAAGGGCATTTTCGTAATTTTTCAGCCTTAGTCCGGAGGTGGGGCCAACTAGAAAATTGAAGATCTCTAAATTATAAGAATACTGGAAAAAACGGCACCTCAATCCGAGCTACGGTGAAGAAGTTACGATGTTTTGAAGTTGCGCGATAATGAAGAGAAACGGACCGGTCTGGCTGTGCGAATTATTGTCATTAATTATGCAGATTTTATGGTGATTGGTTGGAAAAAACTTGTGCCACAAGCGAAATTTGATGTCAAATTCGTGCAACTTGGTGCTATAAAAGACCAAGCCCTAATTCATTCAAAGGGGGACTCAAAATTAGAGAGAGAAAGTCAGTTTTTAGAAATCCTTTTTAGTTTTTCATATTTTTAGAGAAACCTTAGTTTATATGTTTGAAGAACAAGTAGTATTCTGGATTCAAGTTCATCTAGTGCAGATTTCAAGTATCAATTCTTCAATTCAATTCAAGTATCAAATTCCCTTCTCTTATTTAGTCTCAATTCTATTTTCAATTTTCAATTGTTTTGCAATTTGTTACCAATGTTTGTTAGATCCATAATTCCATGTATTGGTATGAATTTGTTTTCTAGAAAAATCATGTCTAGCTAAATTCTTAAGGGATGGGGTACATGAACTCATTCCGAGGTGAATTACCCATTTAGAAAATATAGGGTAAATTAAATATTGACTGAATCGTGTATGGAAATTATACAAACATAGCCAATCTTTTAATCTCTCTTGCCCTAGGTACTTGGGATGTTTAAGAACGCTATGCAAGTGTATTTTTTCCATTCACCGCTATGTATTTACCTTTGATTTCATATGATGCGGGCAAGATCCCCCATATATGTAATGCTTAGGATCTACAAAGATTGGATTTAGTCAAAATTTCAATTTACAATTCTAGTATTCTATACGGTAATTTACTAAGGTTTGAGGGATTGTACTCCACCCTATTTTCCCTCATTTGTCAAATCTAATTTCTTCACAATTTTTAGTTTATTTTTCTTAAGTAAAATTTTTAATTCATTAGAAATTTTCCCAATCATTAATCATCTTTTTATATTTATTTTGAGAAATCATTTCAAGATTTAATAACTTTCCCTATTAATATTTGGCAATTTCGATCCCTGTGGATACGATCCCGACTTACCGGGTTTATTACTTGAGCGACAGGGCTTGCACTTGAGCATAGAGAAAATGCACTTTTGACACAAATTCTTAGTCGCGTTAAGTTTTTGGCGCCGTTGCCGGGGATCATTAATTGTCATAGATTTAGGAAAGTAATTTTTATCTACAAGTGATTTCGAAAAAAAAAACATTTTTTTTCATTTCATCTCTTATGTGCTTATATGCAGAATTCATCTTCCACCCAAGTTCACGAAAATCCTATTGCCGATGCAAGTTCTGAAAATTCTCATACCACTGGGTCTCCTCATTTTTGGGTTCCACCTCCTTCGCCTAATAATTCAATCACAAGTCGTTCATTGAGTCAAACACTGAGTGAGAATTCTGAATCTTTCGGTAGCGATATGTCGGAGCATGGTAGTGTCGATGTTGGTGCTGGAGAGGATGAGATACCTTACCTTCCCATGAAAGATTTGTTATTTCCGGAGCAAACTTTTAACCCTGGTTTCATTTTACTCCCGTATAATGCCGGTCAGTTCCACTTTCGGAATGGTATGATCCAAATTCTTCCTACATTTCATGGGATGGATTCTGAAAAACCATATCTCCATCTTAGAGAGTTCGAGGAAGCGTGTGAGATGTTTGGTGACCAAGCTTGTCCACAAGATGTAATCCGGTTAAAGCTTTTCCCTTTTTTCTTAAAGGATAAAGCTAAAACTTGGTTATGATCCCTACCCCCAAATTCTGTGTTATCTTGGAGAGATATGCAAACCAAGTTTCTATCTAAATTCTTTCCACAACACAAAACAAATTCTGTTAAAGCCCAAATACAAGCTTTTCGACAAAATGAGAATGAGGCTTTTGACAAGTGTTGGGAGAGATTTTAGGAGTTAGTTAGTGCTTGCCCACATCATGGATTCAAAAAACATCATCTGATTTCATTTTTTCATCAAGGCCTTACTTTATCATCCAAACAACTTGTTCAAACCATGTGTGAGAGACCTTTTTGGGAGTTAGACTTAAGCGATGTTGAGGCTCATCTGAGATATGTAGCAGAGACTACCCAAGCATGGGATGTTTCTGATCCCAATAGTCAAAATAGCCATCAACAAGTGTCCAACTTGCCTGCTGCGTCCGGTATCTATCAATTGGACAAGGACACTTTGTTAGACCGTCGGCTTGATCAGTTTGAAAAGAGGATTAGAAACATCCTTGAGGTTCGGTTTAGAGAAGCTACTGGACATATCTCAGCCGAAAAATAAGAGGTGTGTGCCATTTGTGCGGCGGGTCATTCTACCAAAGGATGTCCGGCAATACCCGCTTACAAGGCAATGTACACTGAACAAGTTGAAGCTATAGGAGGGGTTAGCGGACATTTTAGTACACCCCAGGGAAATGCGTACAATTCATCTTGGAGGAATCATCCTGGTTTAACACATATGCAGCCCCCCATGCAATCACCATCTCCTGGTCCGTATGTTGCTCCACCGAGGCGATCTCTTGAGGACAACTTAAATCACCTCATCCAATCTCAAAAGGAGAACAGTGCTAAGTATGATCGAATGTTCAATGAAATACATACTAGCATCTCAAGGTTGCAAACTGCATCGAATGTCCAAGAGAAGGGCAAATTTCCTGCTCAAAGCCAACGACCTCCCGAAGGACAAACTAGTGTTGGCACTACATCCCACGACCATCGGGAGCAATGTAGCGCTATTACCACTCTCCGTAGTGGGAGAGTGGTTGATTTTTCACCTCCCCCATGCAATGCATCTAAAGATAAAGAGGTTTCACCTGGCATAAGAGAGGCCGAAGATGCCCCTTTAATTGAGAGTGAGGAGGAGGAAAACACTAGTGGACTCAAGGCCATCACCCCCACCGCTTCCCCATACCCTCAACGGTTGGCCTCTCACTCCAAAATGACCTCCCGTGATGAAGTTCTGGAAGTCCTTAAGCAAGTAAAAATTAATTTACCTTTTCTTGAGACTATACAGAGAATTCCCGCGTATGCTAAGTTTATTAAGGACTTACTCACGGTGAAACGCAAGCTAAAGGTAAACCAGAACGTCTTTTTGGCCCAAAATGTCAGCGCAGTCTTGTCGAGTGACTTTCCATTAAAATATAAAGATCCGGGTGCACCCACTATTTCGTGTATCATGGGGAAGAACCGAATTGAGAGAGTTCTAATAGATCTAGGGGCGAGTGTTAACATTATGCCCTATTCCATCTATAGGCAACTAGAACTGGGGGCCCTTAAGCCCACAAATATGACTCTACAGCTCGCGGATCGTTCTGTGAAGCTTCCTCGGGGAATTGTAGAGGATGTGATTGTACAAATACACACTTTCTACTTCCCGATGGATTTTGTCATTTGGGACGAAGAACCGTCCGTTTTCCCAAGTAATCATGTTCCTGTTATCCTTGGCCTCCCATTTTTAGCTACAGCTAATGCTCTTATCAATACCCGAAGTGGGCGTATGCAATTAACTTTTGAGAACATGACCCTCGAAACAAATATCTTTAATAATTCCAAGAGAGAGGGTGATGAAGGGGAAACGCGAGGGTTGGATCTTTTGGGGGAAGCACACGAGCAAGAAAGAACTTACAAGGAAGAGCCATTGGGGAAAGGTTGTGTTACGCACAGTGAGAGGAGTGGTTGCAACATTGAGAGCAAGGTAGGGGAGGTATGTTTAGTTAATGCATTCGAGAGCATGAGTGAGCCCATGAACAAGAGTGAAAGAGGAGATTCAGAGTGTGTCGGGAGAGGCTCGTCGAAATAATTAGAGGAAAGTGAATGGCAGGACACTATCGATACATTTCTCCTAGATTACCACCCACCCACACCACCCTATAATTTGACGAGTGAGCACGAAAGGCAGGTTGAGGACACCAAGCAAGAGAGAGAGCTCGAGGAGTTGAGCCTATCAGAGTTTGAGAGCGAGTTCGGACAGGTGGATGCACGCCTAAATGTTGAAGTCCAATCTTTCTGGTCCTCATTTTGTCATTTAGACGAAAGCGAGTGGGACAATAGAATTGATGCATTTCTCCTTACCAAACATCCACCCATACCATTTGAGTGTTCGGAGGTACTTGAAGATAAGAATCAACTCTCGTCTGACTTAGAGACCAACCCACGTGCTATGCAACATGAGGACCCTTTTTCGGTTTATCATAATACATCTCCCGGTCTTTCCTTTATCTATGGGCACGGGCCCAATTTGTTTTGGCTATTCACTTATGATGGTAAGACGGGAGAGACGAGGAGAGCATCGTACCCAGTAAAAGGGGTTGGGTGATTTGTGGAGAGAGAGATGAGAGGTCGTCGCACCCCCGACGCGTATGGGGTGATTTTTGTTGTATTTTTGAGTCATGTATAAGTGTTATATAATGTCTTGTTGCATTTTAATAATTTGCTTGTCGCACTTATTCTTTTTCTTCTTTAGATTTTAATCCTTTTGATTGAGGACAATGCAAAGTTCTAAGTTAGGGGGTGTGGTGATAAGTGCGTCTTTCTAAAACTTCACAAATTTTTAAAATGCCAAAAAAAAAAAATTGAAAAATGTTGAAAAGCCAAAAATATTTTTGTTCAAAATGAATAAAAATTGGAATTTAAATTTTTCAAAAATATCACCTTTATTCTATTTAAAGTCTCAAATTGTAAAAATCAAAATGCACTAAGCCAAAATTGACCGAAGATGGAAATTGAAAGAAAATTGACGACTTAACGAATAAGTGTGGAGATTGATCAAATCCGGTGAGATTTCGAGCCTATCGATCTTTTTGAGTTTTTAAATCAATCCGAGTTTATGATTAACTCAAAGTTCTTTTCAGTGTTTTAATAAGTCGTTGATGATCTCAATCCTTTGTTTTGATCGGTTATGGGAAATGTGTGAAATGTTATCTCGAAATTCGTGCTAAATATATCTCTAAACTTAATTAATCTCGAGATGCATACGGTAATGTGATTAGCAATTTGGACAATGAAGTAGGCCCTCGTTTGATACCCAAAAATATTAGCCATAATTAATTTGTGAAAAAATTATCCCGTTGCAACCCACTTTGAGCCTAATATAATCTTTCCCTTTGGTTTGATAACTCGAAAAACCCAAATAGCCTGGAATTGTGAAAATTGAGAAAATTCATCAATTAAGTCCAAATTGTGCGATAAAAAGGGGCAAGAGAAAAATAGGAAAAAAAATGCTCCAAAAAAAAATAGTGAGAAAAAAAATGAAAAGAAAAAAAAAAGAGAAAAATGAGCAAATGCCCGAAAAATCACTAATGGACGTCATAAGGATATTTTCCAATTCCGAACAGCCCATCCATTCCCATTTTTACCCTTTACACCTTTTAACCCAAAAATCCTAACCGAGTCCGAATTGCGAAATTAATTACGGCATGGAGAGCTAAGACATGAAAAGATAATATGAGAGATTAAATGGTGTGAACTAGAGGTGATGTTCCCGTTTCCTAATGACTGTATTCCGATGATGAGATCTTTTCACCGTATATTTCCTTCTTTTCAATTTTGTATGCGTGAATTTGTGTCCATTATATTTACTCTTTATATCATGCATACCGAGAGAAAATAACCACAATCCGAGTGATTCGTTTGTGAGTGCATCCGTAAGAATTTGACTCAAAACGAATTTTCGGAAAGTAACGTAATACTCAATCGGTGGAAATTTGAGGTTTAATTTCTGGCTTTGCACACACACACTATGGTTTGAAACATGTGAATATGAATTTATGGTGATTATTTTTCGAAAAGTCTAAATTGTACAATTTTTAAGTATTTTGATATTTATTTGAGTCAATAAAAAATTTTGTGGGTATATTCACTGCAAACCCTCACGAGACAAAACTCGTCCTACTAGGGTAACCTAGGGGTTTAAAGGCTTGTTGCATACGCTAAATGCAATCGCTTGCCCGCGAAAAAGGTATTTTATCCCAATAAAATGATTTTCAAGAGTTGATCCTTGATAGGATTCATTTACATTGCTCGGGACGCGCAAAGTTCTAAGTTAGGGGGTGTGATTAGGCACATATTCTTCATATTTATCCCCTTAATTTCGGTATTTTTATGATCCCGTGCAGTGTAAATAGCTTGGATTTGTCTCGTATTTATGCTACTAACCCCAATTGGCAAGTATTTCGTGTTTTGTGTATTTCTCATGTCTTCTACAGGTATTTCATGTAAGTTAGTGCGAAGGAGAACTCAAAACAGTGAAAGAAACCAAGAAATCGAGAGTTTAAGGGCATTTTCATAATTTTTCAGCCTTAGTCCTGAGGTAGGGCCAACTAGAAAGTTGAAGAGCTCTAAATTACAAGAATACTGGAAAAAATGGCACCTCAATCCGAGCTACGGTGAAGAAGTTACGATGTTTTGAAGTTGCGCAATAATGAAGAGAAATGGACCGGTCTAGCTGTGCGAATTGCTGTCATTAATTATGCAGATTTTATGGTGATTGGTTGGAAAAAACTTGTGCCACAAGCGAAATTTGATGTCAAGTTCGTGCAACTTGGTTCTATAAAAGACCAAGCCCAAATTCATTCAAAGGGGGACTCAAAATTAGAGAGAGAAAGTCATTTTTTAGAAATCCTTTTTAGTTTTTCATATTTTTAGAGAAACCTTAGTTTGTATGTTTGAAGAACAAGTAGTATTCTGGATTCAAGTTCATCTAGTGCAGATTTCAAGTATCAATTCTTCAATTCAATTCAAGTATCAAATTCCCTTCTCTTATTTAGTCTCAATTCTATTTTCAATTTTCAATTATTTTGCAATTTGTTACCAATGTTTGTTAGATCCATAATTCCATGTATTGGTATGAATTTGTTTTCTAGAAAAATCATGTCTAGCTAAATTCTTAAGGGATGGGGTACATGAACTCATTCCGAGGTGAATTACCCATTTAGAAAATAGAGGGTAAATTAAATATTGACCGAATCGTGTATGAAAATTATACAAACATAGCCAATCTTTTAATCTCTCTTGCCCTAGGTACTTGGGATGTTTAAGAACGCTATGCAAGTGTATTTGTCCATTCACCGCTTTGTATTTACCTTTGATTTCATATGATGCGGGCAAGATCCCCCATATATGTAATGCTTAGGATCTACAAAGATTGGATTTAGTCAAAATTTTAATTTACAATTCTAGTATTCTATACGGTAATTTACTAAGGTTTGAGGGATTGTACTCCACCCTATTTTCTCTCATTTGTCAAATCTAATTTCTTCACAATTTTTAGTTTATTTTTCTTAAGTAAAATTTTTAATTCATTAGAAATTTTCCCAATCATTAATCATCTTTTTATATTTATTTTGAGAAATCATTTCAAGATTTAATAACTTTTCCTATTAATATTTGGCAATTTCGATCCCTGTGGATACGATCCCGACTTACCGGGTTTATTACTTGAGCGACAAGGCTTGCACTTGAGCCTAGAGAAAATGCACTTTTGACAAAAATTCTTAGTCGCGTCACCACTTCATTCCTTAGAATGCTATCGGGAATAACAACAAAGGCTTCCTCAATCCAAAAGTGGTTTCTCGGTCACCTTAGCTAGACAATCTACCTCAAACCCCTTGAGCGAGGGCATGACATTACCACTATTCCCAAAAAAAGGAGTCAGTTTATAAGTTGTGAAATCTCTTTTTAACCTCATATCTACATATAACTGTTGAGACTTAGTGATCGTAATAGAAACACCAATACCTTTTTGATAAGTCTCAACACCACTGTCAGTGGCAAAAGCTAGTGAAGAAGCAAGAACCAAGTCGGTACTAACATTAGAGATACCAGTCATGTTCAATGTGGGCACTGTGATTTGGATAGGTAAGAAGCCTATCAACATCTCAGTGATAACGGTGGAAATAGTAGTCAAAACAACATTCGATGAAGAAACCACCAAAATAAAAAGGTTTTCAAGAAATAAACGGTAGAAAATCTTGACAAAAATAGAGAACAAATGAAAATAATAAAGGAAATTTCTCTCTCTAGAAACCTTAAAGTGAAGGTAAAGTTTTGGAAAAGAAGGAAAGGGGTTTTTATAGGTTGAGAGGAAAAAAAGCACTAACGGTTTAAAAAGTAATCCTGATGATTATCCAAATCGTGAAACGTCCCCCCAGTATGATGTGTGTCTCCTCGAGGTACTGAGAAGCGTACCCCATATAGTCACACATGTCAGCACATTAAATGTAACACAGATTAAATAATGATGAAAAATCCTTTGAAAATACCAAGAAAGATTTTTCATGCACAACTCTGTCTTTTCAAAATGAACGAGTGACTTTAGCACAAGGGGGAAAATATAGAGAGGTCCTCGAGTAACCCCACAACTATTGAAGGGTTTTGAAAGTAACATATAATCAAAAGGGATATGTGAGCAACCCCCAGTTCATAAAGAGAAAAGAAAAAAAATGATAAGTGTATGATAAATTTCAAGTCACCAGTGACCAACAAAGAATATTGGACGAGCAGGTCTAAATAATGAGTAATGCATGAGAGCAATGACTTGCAAGGGGGTTGCATGAGCAACCCCAAGTCACCAGTAAACCATATAATCAATGACTTGCAAGGGGATGCACAAGTAACCCCAAGTCACCAATAAGTTACGAGTTCAATGCTAAAGGAGAAGGGGAGTGAGAAATTCCAGATAAAAAATCTCTCAAATAAGAGCAAGCACACGAGTAGTCCATTGGCTTCCAAGTAAAGGGAATCGTGACGAGTCACTCAAGTGACTTACAAACAAGCAGATGATCACTTCCCTCACTAACATTTATATTTTTTGTCTTGTACATAGTTACTTAGCAAGAAGCCTTAGCTGAGCTAGCAGGGCTTGAGCAAAGAGCCAGTTGGGACCTCTTGAGAGTATTGGTTTGGAGACTGGGAGGTAATTCATGTTGAGAAGACTAAGGTTCAATCACATCAATATCTTAGGAAATAAGGAATACTAAAGAGAGATACCCAATAGGCCACTCGCACTCACTCATACTACACAGTCAACATTTACTTAAATAGCAAGCAGTTATTAACTACTCGTAAGACATTTTAATAAAGAAAATGGCCAATGACCCTCAAGATCACTCACAAGTTTTCAAAATTGTTCACCTAGAAACCGTTTATAAATAGAGAAAATAGTACTTTTTGGCTTTATAGCCGACAATATTACTTTATATCCAATATTATATCCGATGTCACTCCACAACAGAGAATTCGTGGTAGACAGTGTAATATAGTAATGTGGATAAGTATTTTTATATTTTTTTCACAAAGGAATATCCTTTTAGCGCGCAAGTGCCAACTCAGTCCTAATCTTTTCTATACATAGATCATTAGGGGCATATTTACCAATATATGTGAAAAATAGAATAAGCCATGTTACACTGCTCAAATTTCTACACATATATTATTTTCCTGATCTCTCCAAGATATTGATGTGGTTATCTCTCCACTCTCAGAGAATCATTACCCTCAAGTGGTCCGTTCCTTTATTTACTATTGAAACGTTGTGTTCATTCATTAGTTGATCATGATTGTAACTAGGAATATTATTATTATTTTGAAAAGTTATTTTTTGGCCTCTGCTTTTGTTCTTGAAATATTACTGCCATGAAGATAGTTTCCCTTCCAGTGGGTCATGCCTCACCCATTTACAAATATTCATAGACCCCAGTACCACTACCTTACTATATAAGACAAAAGCCAGATGAAAAAGAAACTAGTTTCATAAACAGGTTTAAAAGCACTAGAAATAAATTCAAGATAGTGCTACCTGAGTGTAAGTTTGTCAAATTAGCCCAAATGGACTTGAATTTAGGCCTCAAAACAAGTTCAATGCTATTGAATTAATAGATCTGGTGTAATTAACCGTCATAGTGCCCCTATATGAAATTGTTTTAGAAGGGGAGCATAAAGGAAACACTTAATATTTCAAAACATATTATCAAGACCTAAGATTAGAGATATATATTGTTGATATTATAAGAACTAAATTAATTGTTTGTGATCCTTTAGTTCGAAAAAACACAACAATAGTCTTATGCCCTAAAATCAAAGGAGATATATTATTTCGACATCTCTAATGAGGATGAAATTTTCGATTATCTATTAAGAGTCAAAATGTTACAACCCCATGATGTTGCAAAATGCCATATGAAGATAAAGGAAAAAATGATTGTAAATGGCATAATGTTTTCTCTCATTCAACTAATGCTTGCTCTGTTTTTCGTGACAGGATACAAGAGTTGATTATAGGAAGGGAAATTTCAAATATCCTGAAAAATTGGTAAACACTATGAGTTTAATGTAGACACATTTCCTAATGTGAATGAGATGGGGATACACATGTAATCCATTCAACTAACTCAAAATAAGGAGCATGTTGATTTCAAATTGAACACAAAGGCTGAGTCTAAGGCTTCAAGCTAATGCGATTGCTGACCTACATCAAAAACTCATGAAATACATGTGCATTATGTATGGACAACAATATGCTGAAATGTGTGGATTCATCACCATAAATAAGAAACAACAATTTAAGAGAAATGAGCATAATGTCTACGCTGTTAGGACCCAAGGGCTCCAAGACCATGAAGATCTCTAAGGGAATTTCTTATGGAAATGAAGTTATTTCAAATCCCGTATCACCCTTTAAGAAACACCAATACAACAAGAAACTACCAATACATCAAGTTGGGTTTCAACAAAGAAAAATTGCGCAAATATTTGGGAGTTTTAGGGCCTATGAGAATTCCAAACGCAGTCCCTATAGTGAAAGGGGTGGCTGAGTGGTTTATTAATAAAGACCCAAAGGTTGCCTAACGATTCAATGATATGCCTATGAGGACAAAATGGTGAAGCCCAAATGGGTAGATTCGTTGATGTGGAATTTCATGTAGCCACCAAAATCGAAGAAAAGAGAGACATATATTATGATCTCTCACATTCAATAAGGAGGATTCAAAGGAAGTACATATCCTGGAAAGAGGCCTCGAGAATTACGCATCCAAGTGGATTAGAAGGAATTACATCTTCATCTTCGAAAATAAATCCAAGGTTCCATAGGAGGAAAATGAAAGAAAAAATTCTTCAAACATGTTGCTCTAGCAGATTAAAGAACTTAAAAAGGTCATGGGTATAGATAGAGATTGCACATTTGGAGATAATTTCTCTAGGGAAGTGGAAAAGGAAAAATTGATGGATGTGGATGCAATAGGACCTTGTCAAGGGACTGCTCAATAGTAAAGCATCCAATTTAGATTCCTGCCATGGTTGTGATCCTCCCAAAAAGGTTTGAAGATGAAGAGGGACAATAGGTTCCAAAAATTTAGTTGGATGAAGATTCTAAATTAGAGGTAGATTGACTTGTTTTTGTCTGCTTTAGATTTAATATATGAGTTCTAGGAGCCTACAAATGATATAATCAATCATATCAAGGCTTTCTATATCAAGGTTTAGTTGAATAAAGTACTTATCAATAGAATATTGGTATATAACTCTATTACCGTTAATATAATGTCAGACTCTATGCTTATTGGTATATAACGCTGTTACCATTAATATAATGTTATACTTTATGCTTTGTAGGATAAATAAACATAATGGTAAATTTCTCCATACTCAAATTATAATTTCTAACTTTTCTGGAGATAAAAAGTCCACTAAAGGTGTACTACCAGCAGATATTGAAGTATGCACAAAAATTCTTAATATGATTTCTTGATCATTGATGGTAAACCAAGTTTCAATGCTTTACTTGGTGGAGATTAGATTCATTCTAATAAATGTATCCCCTTTTCCATGCATTGGAAATTATTATTAATTAAGGAGGATTGGAACTTGGAGGAGGTATAGCTAGATCCCTTGCCTATCCACAATGGATGTAATTGTGTTGAGGCTAAGCTCAACTAAGAAAATATGAGACATGTAAAGGTGGATGCATTGATACTAAAGGCATTGGAAAGAAAAGTCACATACGAGGCTTGGTAGGAATTATATTTTGGTCTAATGGGACAAATTGAAAACGACAAAATAGTTAGTTAATGGATAACACACCCCTTGTTATTGAAAAGGACAATGAAACTTTGGCCATTGTATTGTAAAAATTCAGAGAATTATATTTGAATACCAAGTCAATGAAGAAAGGACCATAAATTATGTCGATTATATGTTTAAAGAAAATGGAGATAATTCAATACCCCAGGACAGTGGTGACCTAACAAGTTCACTAATAGAATATGAAAACCTTGTGGTAATTCATTTAGATCGTTTGTTAGAAGTGAACTTAGGAACCGAACAAAATAATAAGGTGACATATATCAGTGCAAACCTTGGAAAGAAGACCAACAATGGGTTGTGGACCTTTTACATCAGTATAAGAACTATTTTGCTTAGGAAAATGATGAGTTACCTGGTTTTGATATGAAATTAGTGGAACATAGGCTACCAATCAAATGAGGCTACAATCCTATTAAACAACTGTAATGGAAATGGAATTTTAATCCATTTAAAGGTTTTCATCCATCATAGATAATACAACATGACCTTATGCACATCTTCTTTAGCTATGCATATTTGGTTGTAAACTCAGTGACCGTCCATCATAGACATGATAGCATGACAAGAGTATCTATTAACAAATGGTTTACCACTAGCATTGGATAATCATTATTTGGATTCCCCACATTTAAGTTTCTGAAGCTAATGCACACTCTTCATTTGTCAATTTTCTTAAAAACTGGCACTATGTTATAAAGGCTTTCAACATATCTGGAAACTTTAATTAATCATAAAATCAAAAGTAATGAGTGATTATATAACACATCTATAAAAATCCTTCGAACGAATGAAACTATCAACTTAAATGATTCCTTTAAAAGATGCCTTTGGAGTTTCAACGGGAAATTTCTAGGGGTATTTTGTACACAAAAAGGGGATTCAAGTTTATAAACAAGGCTAAGGTTATAATAGAAATTATAGTCCAAAAGAAAAAAAACTACAAAGGTCTATAGTACAAGTTAATTTCCTTCATAGAATTATATCTAATGCAACAGAAAAAAATTAAATTATCTTCTCCTTTCTTGAAGCAAAAATATCAAGAAGATTTGAATCGGAAAAAAGAGAATGAGATAGATTTCTAAACGCTCAATAGATACTTGGCTAACCTGCAAATTTTGGCATCTTTAAAGGAAGATAAGCCACTGAAGTTGTACATTTTTTCTTCTAATACCTCAATTGGAGTCTTGTTGCCACAAGACTATGAGAAGGACAAGGAGCATGTTCTATATTATATTAGAAGATTTTTAAATGATTGTGAATGTAGATATTTTGTAATGGAAAACTATATTTGATTTTATATTTTGCAGTAATGAAATTAAAATATTACTTATTGCCTAGAGAGTTATATATCATTTTAAAGTTTAATCTAAACAAATATAGGTTGACAATTACAATCAGTCCAAATTCACTTAGAGTGTTAGCCCAATGTACTAACTGTAGATGATACTATGCATATGGAGTTAGAAAGCATAAATGAGGATAGAGTTAGAGATTTAAATAATATTTTGGTCCAAAAAAAGAAAAGAACTGACAACTTTAACCAAACACTGAAAAAAGGACCTTTAATGAGGAGATTTGGCTTGGAAAGCCATTTTTCCTTCAGGATTAAGAGATCCATCCTAAGGAAAGTGATCCCTAAAATAAGGACTTTTCCACTTTTATAGGGCATTCAAAGGTGGATCATATTATTTGATAGACATGAGTGGTCATATACACATGAGCAAAATAAATATTAGATTCTTAAAGGAATATTACTCAACTATTTGGGAAGCAAGACAATGAAAACAAAAAAGGCATAATGATATATATTAGAAATTATGTGTAAAATTTGTAAATACAAAGGACTAAAAACCGGTTCAGAAATTTTAATACATGACCATTCTGGTTTTTAATTAAACCAACCGATCTTCAAATAATTCTGCATTACTAGCAGATATCTACATGTCTCCTACCAGTATTCAGCCTTAATTGGAAGTCAGTCTCCTCCATAGAAGTCACTTTTAGATTAGCATTGACTTAACCTAGACTCTTCTTTAATTCATCTTTTTCTGTAAAAGTGTCAGCCCTTTTTGTCTGAACAATTTTCAATTCTTGTAAGACCCTGGTTGCTTTAACCTTTTGGTGAGAAAATTGGGTTTAGTCTGTAGACAAATCACTTTTTTTTGCATCCATCTAGGACTTTATTTCCAAAAATAATGGGAGAGCAAAGACACGAGTTATTAATTCTTACATAACATTTACCCCTAAGACATTAAGTTGGGGAATGCAAGAATAGGTTGTCTTAAGCCCACTATGGAAAGAAAATTTAATTAGAGCCTCAAATGGCACCCTAGAAAAGTTTCAAAGACATTTTAAAGCGTGAGAGGCCTCCAATTACCAACAAGAAGATGTTGGTTAAGACTGGAGAAGATAATATAGTTTTTTATCCACACTAGAGTATGAGATATTTGACGTTCAAATAGGAGCTTGAGACATCATTTATTAAAATTATTATTGGAAAGCATTTATATCCCTTGGGATCATCAATTGAGGAAGATTCACAATATGTTGGATAGCCTCAACTGGTGGTGGAGATTCCCTCAAACGTAAATCCCTTAACTCTGGAATAGCTTCGGGAGAATTAGGCATAGCAGGCGACTTGGGATTACCCTCACTATAATTATTTTTTTTATTGGGCTCCTCAACCAGAAATCTTAAATTAACAGCAACCTCTTATTTATAATGGAGCGGAGTCAAGATAATTATTGTTGATAGGAGTTGATTCCACTCCAAGAATCAAGTTCGAAGTTAGGGTACATTATTGAGAAGGGATATCAACTCGATCCATCATTGGAGATGAAAGGGGAGGAGTCTTAGGATCCTCAGCTGGAAAAGGTTCCTTCCTAATAGTTAAAGTCTCAGCTAGATCTGGGATAAGATAAAAGAAGTTCCAAGTTAGGATTGTTGTTATGATAATACCAAAATAAAAGATTTCGTTACAGGATAAGATATTAGTATACCTGCTAACTTGACCTTATGAAAAGGCTAACTAGATTTTGATTTCATTCTTTTCTCCCTTTTCATGTTGAACATGACTAATATAGGAGGCTTAATGGGCTCAGGAGTACTAAAAGAAGTATTAGCTGGATCATCAGAAGGATATTTATCCTTTGATTGCCGAACAAGAGGACATTTATCCTCATCCTTTTCTTCCACTAGATCCTCTACTTCCTCAAGGAATAGTTTCCTCTTTTGAGAAAAAGCAACAGCAGGTTGGGAACCTATAACACAAATTGGCTAAGTAAAGGCCATAAAGCTAAAGATAAGTTATGAAAAGTGAAAGGAGCCTTACCTGTGACACCCCACCTATTTTAACCACGAGTGTTCAGTCCTTCATTAAAACAAATAGGAATCTCATCTAGTTCATTTTTAGCGTCAATGTCGATAACTTTTTAAATTAAAAAACACTTATGTTAAATTAAGTCGGTGTAAAAATTTTATCTTTCATTAACCACACAACAATAAGTGAAATAAAAGAATCTAAACCCATCCTAATAATAACATAGTCTAAAACATCACATGATAAATAACTAAGGAAAATATTACCAATTAAACCATCAGTTCCAAAAATAAAATCCAACTACAAATCTAAAGAAAATAAAACCAAGTTTGATACATACTGAATAAATGAAATACTGAATAGTCTGAAGGGATAACACTCCCTAACTGAAATATTGAAATGAAATCCAATCTAGGAATGAATAACTGAAGCGTCTATATCAAATCTCGCAAGTCTCCACAATGCTACAGCTACGCATCTCCTAAATGAGTCATCAGGCTTGGCATCTCTGGGGATGGACACTTAAAATATTTTGGAAAAATAGGAAAATAGAATTTACATGGATCAGAGCCCGAGAAAAACTTTTTGAAAATATTTAGCAGGTATTTAAGTCATAACTTAAAAACAGTTATTAGATACAAATGTTAGTTCCACGTAAACTCCCTTGAGTTCCTCACCTTTTCTCTAATTTGAATGCCTAACGCTTCCTGCCTAGTTATGCTATCCAGCCAACCTAAAAATTCATATCTAACTAACCACAAAAGGTTCATCTCTCCCATAATGCCCATGCAATACGCTACCGTACTACAAATACTAATATTTTTCGCACAATGTTAATGAATCATATTGATTAAGTTTTCCATTCTTAATTCACTTTTAGATATCCACTATCTATCTTCCTACTGTCACACAAGTAGAATAATCATTCTTGTTATAACACCATTAATTAAGTTTCATCACACTTAAGTTGCTTTTAGATATACACTATCCATTTATTCTACTATCACACATAAGTATATAAATCACACTTGTATATATTCATCTCACATATAATATATACAACTATAGAATCCCCAGAATGGACCCTCGTGATGCTGGAATACTTTACTATCAAGTACATGTACCTTTCTTACCAAATCAAGGACTAATGGTTTGGCATGTCTCCTCGAACCCAAAATCAATCAACACATAATGGAGGCAAACATGGTTCTAAGCCTTTGGGATACACACATACCTCGCGTACCCAAAGGACACGTCGGTCCCAATAATACACACACATAGTGATCCGCCCTAGTTCCATGTTCTGGGTCACATATCCAGACCTCACTGGAATAGTCAAGTTGGGATCTCCCTCTGCGCAAAAACCTCCGGATAGCAAGCAGCGTAGGTATGTTGATACATATAGCGAATCAAATCAAAGGCATTCACACAACCTATATATATATATATATATATATACACACACAACCTATAAATATGCCCAGTATAGCTATACACACAATCAATTAATAAAGGCAGTATAGGTATACACACAACATATAATATATTCCATACATAATGTGTGTGTGTGTGTGTGTGTGTATATATATATATATATAATACTTAATGTACTATCAATCTACCATTATAACCTCTCATATATATATTTTCGAGTATCGCTCACTACACGAAGGGTCCTAGTTACCCCTTAATGAATATCACTAGATAATTCACTCATATCCTACTGGTTTAAATCATAGGTTCACTCCCATTTTTCGTAACCCGTTCTAAGTGTCACGAATTCCTCAAATATCAAAGCATGCACGATAATTCGTAGCCTTAATTCTTCTCGCTTGGTAACCCTCAACACTACCATAGGCCAACTGAGATCCATTATATCCCACAGTATAGTTTTATTAATATCCCAAAAGTCTCCCCATTAATTATTCTAAATTTCAGGGCTTAAAAAGGAAAATTTCTCATTTCTGGGCAAACTGAATCGATTCTCCAAAAGGCCGAATCGATTCAAAAAGCGTCAGGTCATCTCCTTCCTTACGCAGTTGCATTTTTCACCATTTTTCAGTCAAAACTTCATGATTCTTCACCAAAGTTTCAAACAACGCTAGTAAACATTCTTTAAGTATATAGGGGTGATTTCTAACGTAAATCTAACATTGAACCATCAAAAACTTGGTCCAATAACCAATTATCTTTCATTATCCATAAAAAAACCTAATTTTATTCTTCTTCCTTCATATTCAAGCATATTCCCAGATTTCTTCAAAGTTATTCACCATAAATCTCTGATTTCGTCATATTAAACTAAAGGAATTATTTCTGGATTACACCAACTCAGATCCCAATAATTATTCTAAAACATATAATTAAAACCCTACACTACATGGGTATTATAACGCGCTCAAATAAATGGTAAGATAAATGCTTGCCTGAGTCCAGAAGGTCTGATTCTCGTTAATGGATGATGGAGTTTATCTTCTCTTTCTCCAATCTCGATTCCAGCGATGCCCGTGGTGTAAAACGGTGTAGGAAAACCTAGTTTCCTTCTTATCTTCCTCTCATATGGCCTCCTATCTCTATAAGGTGTTATAACCCTAGTCTCCCACTCCAATGGGTTTATATACTTCTCCAATGTTTGGATTTCCATCTACCACAAACCCCCAAATGGTCAAAATGTCCATATTTGGTGTCAATTTGGTCTAAAATCGCCCCATGACCCAATTAGCACACCTAGGTACACTACCGACTATTTCAACCCTTTCAAAATTAACAGTGACCTCCAAATCACCATCCGAGTCATTATACCATAATTTCCCATCTTGACCTCATATCGTCTACACTCGACTCCCGATTGAGATTTAACACAGTCTCGTCACTTTTACTCGCTATGACGTAAAATAAAAAATCACTAGTCACCTAGTAATTATATTCTATAAACATTAATCATCACCTCTCCCGATTGATATTTTACTCAACGCGAATAATTAATCCCAATAAATTACAGCAAACATGAAATTTCCAATAATCACCGAATTAATAATTTCTAATTTCTCAAAAATACGGGGTGTTACATTACCATTATAATAGGGAATTGAAAGTTATATTGCTAAATGTTGTGGCTTTAAATGAATCCAAACATGGCATGACCACCACTTCTCTTAGGACTCGGTTACTCCATAATCAAACTTAACACCAACTATTCTAAAAGTTCTTCAAACTTCTACATTTCTTACAATCCCTATCAAAATATACGTTTTAAGGATTTGACAAGATCTGAAAAATAAAGGGGGATTGGCACCACTTCTCTTTAGAACTAGACTAGTTTGATGAAGTCCAAATTTCCTAGAAAATTAGGTAGGCAAATAAATTTCCTCAAAACACTTGGAATTGGTGGCATTGGTGGGGGGAGTACCATTGTACAAGTCTCTGGGAATCACGAAGCTTCCTCAGCAAAGGTTTGTTTCAATAATAGAAAAAGAATTATTTAAAATCAGAACACGCCAATGAGGGGTTTGAGATGTTGCCAATAAAAATTAGTTTGTCAGATTTCAAACCATTAAACATACCGATAAAAGATTCGAAGCTCTTATTACTTGGCTTTTTGTGATAAAGGGTGCTGAGATGGATAAACTCGGTGTTGCCTTTGGCATGCCCAATATTGGGAAAATAGGCATGGAGACACATTTAGAGGACGCACAATAGACCACCTTGATTGCATTGAAAGGTTCGCCTTGAATCTCATAATAACTTCTATAAAGATAGGCCAAATGGTAAAGGGTAAGCGATTTCTCTACCGTTCTCAAGAATAGAAGCTAAAAAAGAATACTCCAGTATGACTCGTTGAGATTTGATATAAAAAAATAATTTGATAAATAGAGTTCAAGAAAAATATTAGTAATCCTTGCCATGCACAACCTTTGTTTATTCATGAGTTTATTCATGAAAATAGAGTAAGACAAAAGGGTATTTTCATTCTTTAATCCCATGGACATTTCAGCTCACATTATGTTAGGATGAACATCCTCCCCAACATATTTGAAGCCAATCAAACGGAAGATATCTAATAGGTGGGGCTGATCATCCCAAAATTAAACTCAAATTAACTAAATATTGGATTCCAAAATCGAATGGCACTAGAAATGACAAATGGATCACGCTTGATGTTTGTCAAGCTGAGTCTAACAACATCAAAAGTGCCAGCTCCTTCCATTTCCCTTGATTTAGCTATGAGCATCTCGTTCACTTGTTTGGGCCATGCGGTATTGTCCAATCATTTGGGACAAAAATGAAACTTAAAAGAATATGGTGCTCTAAGATAAGTGGAGTCGTGGATAGGAAGGATTTGACCCCAAAACCTTGGATATAAAGTAGAGAAATACAGTGGGAGTTCATCCTAGAAAGTGGGCCAACAGTTACTACAGCAAAATGTGCTTTTAGTAACAGACTTTTTTTAGATTAGTAACAATATTAAACCATTATTATTGCTTACAGTTCATTACCGTTAGTAATCTAGTATATATGTTGCTAATTTTAGTTCAATACTTAAAAGTGACTATTAAATAGAGAAAAATAAAATTTTCCCTCTCAACTAAAACAAAAGCCCCCCCCCCCCCCCCAACTCCCACAAACCCAATAGAAAAAGACCCACACCTAGGGTTTCCCATACCATGGCTCAAATCTCTTCAACTTCGATCAGTTAACCTTATCAATAGAAATTCCCAACCTCATCAATAGATAACAATAGAGGGTGGAGGAGTTGAATCGAAACAAACTTAGATAATATTAAGAGTAAACAAATCGAAGATCAAAGGGTATACACACACTTTAATTAGTAGTAAAGGAACTTTGGACTGGATTCAATAAAATCATTCGAACTAACACTTTTGCTTTTAAGCTCCTCTTCCTTCACACCTAAGAACCTAATGAGGAGGATCATCTCTCTATTTCTCTACATATACACACTCATTTGTGTGCATAATTAATGACATTCAAGTTGATAAATGTATGTTCAACTTCATAGTTTATTATTTAAAGATTTCAAACTCTATTTTGGACTATGATATATCTAAACGCGCATCCTTTAGAAATTGACTGAGTTGACATGATAGATAGGTATGAAAATTTTATTTAAAAAATCGTATATTATATCACATTTTCATCATATATTTTTACTCACTTTATTCGCATATTGCATTTTTATGTTAATTCGAGCGGGGTATTTATGAATCGTGTTACTTGTATGGGATCGTGTTTCAAATGAGTTGTGATCGGATTGTATCATGTCATCAACATATATTGGCATGTTTTGTCAAGTCAAAATAGGATTTCACTCACCTACGTATAGCATATAATTTTCTTTGGACCTAATAGTTGGGCAAACAAAATTAAATGGCTTGTTAATTTATTTTCATGAAGCATTCATGTTTAACCTATTTTCAAACATTCTTGTGTTAGCTTTGAGCCTATCTGTTTAGGAGCATATATATATATATATATATATATATATGTGTGTGTGTGTGTGTGTGTGTGTGAAAAATTGTATTGCGAAGTTTCATGAATTGGACATGTTTACATAACTTTCTACCCAAATTTGTGCATAATATTAGTAGAATTAAGGCCCGTAAAGTTAGCAAAGTGAAATTAATCGGTCAATTCTTATTCTGATATACTCCCCCCATATGTGTGAGGGCATTTGTAATTGTTTGTGAATGTATGCATATATTTGATCCAGATGTGTTTAGAACAAGCTTTAGATCCAAGAATAATTATGTTTGTCTTTTGGATTTCTATGGCTAAAGCAAATATATTATTATGAATTTCATTTTACTTTATTTTATTTTAATCTTAAATTGTTTTTTTATTTCATTTTAATCAGAATATCAAGATAATTTTATCAACTCCTTAAAGTGTATCACTTTTTATGTTGTCACCATATATTATAAATAAGTTTCATTTGTACTAAGTATGAGATTACAAATTATGAAGTTGTTAAAATTTATACCAAGTTTGTATAACAAGGTTAGAAAAGTGTGAAATAAAGTGTGTGTGTGTGTGTGTGTGTGTGTGTGTGTATTAGTTTTTTATCTATTAATTGGATGATATCAAGTTTTCAGTTTGAAGAAAATGGTGATGTGAAGGTTTTTCATGTGGAAACTAGCCCTATCGATGGAAAAAAACCAGGCACTTCTGGTCTCAGAAAGAAGGTGAATTTTTAATTTACGTACAATAACTATTTCGTTTTATTTCATTACACTTTGCTTTATCTTATCTATTTTTTTCACCCATCAGTTAATTATTTTTATTTAATTAACCAAATTAATTTCACACTGGAGCTTTGTACATTTTGCTTATTGTTATTGATCGCGATCTGATTCTTTGTATCATATTATTGATTGAAATTCACATTTTCCAAGCAATATCTATTTTTAATGGATAAATATTTTGGATGTATACTTAAGAACTCAGATTTTGTCTATAATCATAAATGACTACGAGAAAAAGTTTACGGATCAATGAGACTATCTCAATTATAATTTAAAGAAAAATCACATATTTTTTTAAGTGTATGCAGTCATTTTTCTAAGGAGTGAAGATTTATTTTTACTTTTATTATTTTATTAGTGTATTTTTATATTTATGAGCTAAAGTTGTGTCTATCTTAAGGCAATTTTTTAATTTTGAACTCAAACTATTTTTCATCTTTGGAGTCGATTTTATTCTTTCTGATTACATGTTGCCAGATGTTCTTTCACTCCTCAATTCAGATACGTTTTAGTAAATATTCACAAGCTCCATGGGTAATCACTAGCTTGTTATCATCGTATGTGGATAACACTAGACCCACATGAAAATTTTCACATTCAAGTTCGTTTATAACTCTGAAATATGTTATCACTATCATCTTCAAAAATTAAAAAGTGTATATGAAGTTCTGAGATACTTCAATCTTAACAATAATTTTGGAGCCAGCAAAATTTAGATTGGAATCCAACATTTTCTATTTTTGTCTTCTCAAATAAAAATCAGACTCCTAGCAATAACTCAAAACTATAAAATTTTCAAATTGGTTCAAAATAATAATTTCATGCAGTAAAACTATTAGTTGAGCATAGCTAATGGAATAAATTATTTTTTTCAAATTATGTAGTTTTTACCAGAAACTCGTCTGAACTATTGTTAATGAAAAAAAACACCCCTAGCCTATGCTTTAGGTTATAAAGACCCCTTAGGGAAAAAAACATTTTTGCCACACACTGAATAATTTTGGAATTTTTTTTATATTGAAACCAATTTGTTATGTTTGTTGTAAAATTGGCATAGCAGTGGGGGGGTCCCCTGTAAAAAATTCAATGAATATGGCAAAAATACTCGAAAATCACTTAGATAGTGTATAATGATGGGCATAAGAGTGTTATGTTCCTTGGCTTAATTATGACAGGAAAAAATTCAATAGTGGGCATATAGTGTTTGATGATGAACTTTAGAATTAATTTTCTTCATTGTTGAATATGTCTTACATCTTTGATTTGATTTAATTTGATTTAATTTCACTTGTACAAGCCATCAATAATCAAGAAAAGTAAATAAATACATTATATCATAATTAATCTATCTTCTGCAGTATTATGAAACTAATCATAAGCTAAGCTTTTCAACCATTTTTTGCAGGGGTAGAAGGAAAAAGTCACTATACATTACATACCTATCAACTACATAACTATGCTTGAAAATAAATTTTTTAAACGGTTACATTACATTTCATCATAAAGAGTCCTTAAGACATTGATTATTACCCCGCTAGCTTTTTATTATCAGAAGAATAACTTTATTAGTTTGTTTCATCCAACTACGTTTATGGGTCAGTGTCTCTAAAGATTCATTAAAATTTACTTTTGTTTCATATAACTTTTTTATACCAGATGTTTCACATTTTTCACCAGTCCATATATTAAGAAAAGGGGAAGATGAAGAGAATGATCCTGATCCATATTAACCTTGTTTTGTTTCTTTTCTTTGGGAGCAAGCTGAAGACAGTTGGTATTATTCGCACTCCACTTGTCGAATTTGTGGGGATTTTGTCAAAGGTAATAAGGCCTCGAAATTCCATGGTTTATTGACATGTTTGCAGTATGGGCATAAATGTAATTTTATTCTCTTAACTTATTGTAGATTAATTTATTGGATTTACGTATCATTAATGCCAAGCAATGATTTAACCTATATGTTGTTAGGGGCTTATTTGTACTAGTTATGTTGTGTAGGGTACTTATATATAATTTTTTAAACTTCTTATTGTAAATAGAATGAGAGAGATTGGAGAATGATATAATATATTCATTAGTTATAACTTTAAAGCATCTCATTTTCGATGTTATTGTATTAGGATGTTATGTTGGATGCATTTTATGAAAATATAATATTAAGAGGGAGGGCTCATATAAAAGGTAAATGTTAAATATAGTGTCCTTGTTTTTATGGACTATTTTGTAAACGTTTTAGGGATTTAAATAGTGTGGTAAGTACAATTAAATTTGTTTAAATTCCATATAGGATATGGAATCTTGAATATATATATATATATATATATATATATATATATATATATATATACAACTACAAAATCAGACAAAAGTATTACAAAACATGTGTAATAAGGTAACAATGGTAATAGAAAAGTCCGCTACTAAATTAGAATTAGTAACGGTAAAGTACCATTACTGAATCCAGAATTAGTAACGATAAATATATGTTACTAATTTTATTCCCCGCACCTTTTTTAAAATAAAAAATTACCGTTAGTAATATTTTTTGTAACGCTAAAATACAGTTACTAAATGCACGTTTTGATGAGTGTGTGAAGTGAGTTACTCCATATGGAAGTCCAATTGGGCACACAATATCCCCAATAATAAATAGAGGTACTGTCCATAAAATTGTTAATAATATCTTTAAACTGGGAGTAAAAGTTAGGGTTTTCAAATCAATAATCCTTTGACAATGAAAAGTTGAGAAGAGAGAGAAAATAAATTAAAGAGTTGAAAATATTCTCGGAGAGAAAGTAAATAGTAAAGAAGAAGAACAGCAACAAGAAAACAAGAGAGAAGCTTAAGTAAGATCAAATAGAGTGTTTGAAATGCAAAATAGCACCAAGAAGAAATCAACACGTGTCTCAAAAGGTTTCCCTCCAAAAGGAAAAAGTTATGGCAAAGTGGAGAGACAAAAAAGTGCCTTTTGGGTGCAATCAATTAAAATGCTCTCCTGAAAATATTTGCGACTTTTTAACAGCCCAAGAAATTAAAAGAAGTGTTGGGAGTCCCAAGGCATCCATATATTTTGGATGAAGGGAATAATTTAAGTTTTTACATTTATGGCAATGATTTATTCCAGCAAAGAACAAAAGGCTATTATTATTCCCACATGCAATTGGATTTGGTAGGACCACTACATTTGATAAAACATGCAAATTGAATAGACAAAATTTGAAATATTTTTGGGTCTAAAAGTACAAAAATAGTTACAAATACATGTAACATACCAAATTTGGTTATATCATAAAACATTCATCAAATGTCTAAAATAAACACTAAGCATAATGACAAAATTGGTTTAATCTAAAATTAACATTGTAAGGAAAATAGTTCCAAATGAGTCCGTTTGTATGTATTTGACTTATTCCCGAAAGAAAACTTATTTTTTATTCATAGATAGATTTTTTATTTGTCACAATTCCCACACGGTCTATGATATAAAATTTATTGAAGACGTTGCAGCCAAGCTTCAAAGATTTATTATGCCGAGATTAATTTGGTGCATATTTCGCATCTTCATTGCATTCCAATCTTTCAGGAATGAATGCGTAATATTTATGGGACTCGAAAAATATTTTTAGGATGTTATTTTTATTCAAAAAATGATTTTAAAATGTTTTAACTTCATTTATTCTGAGATAACTATTGTTTAGAGTCGTGTAAATTCTTCCCTTGTGTTTATAAGGATCAAACAACATTAGTAGTCATTCAAATGACATTGGAGTGTCGTTCAAGCGAGATGAACATGTCGTTCTAGTGACATGGCCATTTCATTCGAGCGACAAAGTGATCTCGTTCGAGCAATTCCACTGATTCAAGTTTTCTATTTAAGGCATGTTTTTCTCACAATTTCGAAGGTGCAGAACTAGAAAAATAGTTTACAATCAATTCTTTTTCTGCACAAATTTTTCTAAGGTTTTCAAAGTCTAAAAACATCTGTAGAGTTTCAAGATCCAAGATTTCATATTCTTATGCTATAGAGATCTTGGTTTGCACCATTGGAGTATGTTCATCACCTGAACACTTGTTTCGTTGGGTTTTGCAGTGAAGAATCGTATTCTGAATCCGTAGACATTGCCAAGATGTATCGGTGGACACCGAGGCATTCATTAATGCGTGTGATGTGGGCGGGTATTGTGGAAGGACTTCTGCGTGGGCACTGTGAAAGCATGGTTTAAGGATCAAAAGAGCGTCAAGGCATGTGGGGACCGAATCGTTGAGTAAGTATATGATTTGAACTTTGTAATACCACATCACTGTGATTGTCTGGCTTGGGTCGTCCGAGGTCTTTTCCCTTAGTGGTTTTCCTATACATCCGACGTCGCTTTTGTGAACTTATTTATTTTACTTGCTTTAAATCCCCTAGCTGCATGTTAGCATTAAACAAGATAAAATTGGGCTTAACTAAAATTGGTTCACATCCTTGGTGCATATAAAATTTGGAAAAAAAATAAAAAAGAAAGTTGTTTTTAACATCCTTGAAGCACATTCGAAAGAAACATGGCCTACAAATTGGTATCAAATCTAGAAACATTTTTGTGTGTGTTGATCCTTTGTATTTCGAAGGATAAATTTTAAAAGTTTTAGAGCTCCTGCTTTTGACGGCACAAATTATGCTTGCGAGAAAATAAGAATGATAAGTTCTTTAAAATCAATTGATGAACGTGTGTGGTTAGTAGTTCAAAAGGGTTGGATTCCACGGGTCACACGAGAGGGTGAGGCAACTACTTTAAAACTCATTGAGTCATGGACCAAATCCGAACATAGAATTGCACTTTACCAACTCTAAAGGTCATCACGTAATTTCCTCACATTTCACACTAGAAGATTATGATAGAATCATGACATGTGAAACTTTGAAAGAGGCTTGAGATATACGTTCACTTACTCATGAGGACACTAGCACGGTTAGGGAGTCTAAACTCCAAAACTTCACTACATAGTTTGAAACAATTAAGATGTTAGAGAGTGAGCCGTTTGATGAGTTTTACACTTAATTATCGAATATTGTCAACTTGTCTTTTAACTTGGGAGAGAAAATACTCAACAATCGAGTCATAAAGAAAAGGTTAAGATCATTGTCGAGTAGATTTGATTCTAAAGTGACCGATTTGATCTCCTTGGGTATGCTTGAATCGGAAAAAATTTAAGAGATTATAGGTGACCTACAAACCTATGAACTCGATATGTTAACCTCTAAATAAGTGCCAAAGAAAGAAAAGGGAATTTCTTCAAAAGCCCGAAAGGAGGTGACTAAAGTTTCAGATGATAATTTTGATTCTGATTTTGAGGATGTATCCTTGTTGTCAAATAAGTTTAAAATTTTTCTTAAGTTTCAAAAGCAATACTAAGATGAAAAAAGACTTGAGAAATTCAAGAACATCAAGGTCGATCCCTCCCCTAAGGATAAGAGTGATAAAGTTAAAAGGGATGAGTCGAATAGGTGTTTTGGGGGTGGGGGTTATGGTCACAAGGTTGTCAAGTGTCCCACTAGACTTAAGAAGGAAGGAAAGAAACTAAGAGCGTATAACGCCACCTTAAGTGATAGTGAATCGAAAGAGGGAGAGAGTTACCCGATTAAGCGTAACTTTATAGCATTAATGGCATGTCATGTGAGTAACAATGATAAATCTTCCCATGAACATTCTCATATGCATGACACATTTAAGGACGTTGAGTGTGAATCCTAAGTGAGTGAGGGAGCAGCTAGTGAGGATGAGGAGATCAGTGTAGGAGAGTTACAAGTTGCCTTTAGTGAGTTGTATAAGTAAGCGGTAAAGGTGAAAAAGGCCAACTTGAAATTGCAAGCTAGGTTTAATGAGTGTGACATAGAAAATAATGATGCCTTGATTGAGGATCTTAGGTCACGGGAGAAGACTCTTAGGGAGAAACTAGAATACATTGAGAAAGAGAGAGATAGTCTTCATAGTTTGATAAAGGCTTTAAAGAAAGATATTCTAGAGTTTGAGGAGTCTAGGCGTGTGCTTGAGTCTAGGATTAGTGAGTTAGAGGAGAGATTGAAATGCTCGAGTAAGGTGAAGTTTGATTTGGAGGCTAGATCGGAGAAGTTGGATAGGATGTTAGGCATCTTCCAAATCAAGGGAAACAGTTTTTGTATAGACTACGATGATAGTGTTGTTCCCATTCCCAAAGACAACACCAATCGTGTGAGAGAGACGACTAGGAACGTGAGGAGAGGTTCACATTTAGGTCAAATTCCTCGTTGTGTTTACACTTGTTCTCATTGCATTAGGAAGGGTCACCTTAGACGTTATTGTTATGACCTAAGAAATGCTCTTAGGAAGTTAAAGAATAAAGTTGTTTCAGTTCCCAAAACCCCCATGTGCCATTCCACACCTACTTGCGTTAGAAAATTGGACTTATAGGCTTGAGGAATTAAACTTCATGGTTCTTATTTGGTTGCACTTTTTGTGTTGTCATGTTTGTCATACACTAGTCTTTGCATCATGATTTATATATTTCTAGTGTTATGACATGTGTCTCTCTTTGTATTATATTTTTTCATTTATTGAGTCTTATTTGAAAAAAATAAAAAGATTTTGTTTTGATAAAGTTTTTGAAAAATACAGAAAGATTTTTGGTTTTAAATTTTTTTGAGAAAAATACAAAAAGATTTTATTTTGGGGGCAAAATTATTTTATAATAACACAAAAAGATTTTCAGTTTATTTTTGTGTCTTGAATTTTTCATGTTTGATATGGCAAATTGGTGTGCTCCGTCATTTCATTATCCATGTGGCTAGGATATTTGGTCATACTTATTGATCTATTGAATGATCTTAACCATTGTCTAAATGGGCCTGTTTCGAAGTTGATATGAACTTCAATTCGACTTTGTATATATGTCATCTTTGCACACATGCACGAGTTTATATGAATGTTTGACATCTCATGCATATTTGAGTTTAGTGAGACGTTCTTATCTCAATTTTGTCATCTATGCATAAGTAGACATAGGAAGATGTGTGCATATAAGAACCATTTACCATGACGATTAATATTGTATATATTAAAATTGATGAGTGTTCACAGGAAAGGACTGCGAGAAGATAATAACTTTGTCGTGAAAGCCACCGTTTAAAAGAGCTCGAGAAAGGTATTAAGGCAATAAAAAGCAACATACGCCAAAATGGTCAAATTAGTTTAAGTTCATTCCAAAAGAAGATAAATATATATATATATATATATATATATGAGGGAGTTTTCATGAATATATAAACGGGTTTGCACCAGGAATCCTTATGCTCAAAATCGTGTCATGATGTTATTATTTGTAGAATCATCAAAATTTCGAATTTGTGTGTATGTTAATTATTTAGTTCATTTAGCTTAATATATAAATTGTCACATATGGCTAAAACTAAGTTTGATGACATTTAGCTATCAATGAAAGCATCTCGAACGTTTCAATGTGTCGGAGTTGTGATTCATTTGTTGTAGTTCACGCCCATACATTCCATATCCATGTTTGAGCACACTGATACTTTGTTATAATGAAACTCACCTTGTTTTACTTGATTTAATTTTTCAGTTTTGAGTCTGTTTTGCTATTATTTGGTATTTCCAGGAAAAAATTTCACTGGGCAAAACTTTAACATTTTTAAAATTGGAATACAGAATCTTTGATGTCCTTCAAATGGCATTTGGATCTCATTCAAGAGACAAGTCCATGCCGCTTGAAGTTTTGCTCTCGCGAGGTTCAAGTGAGCTAAAGAAAAATTTCAGGTATGGGACGCAAGACAGGTCGTGCGAAATTTTCTTGAAGTGTTTCATCACGTGAGAGCCTACTATTTTACATTTTTTGATATCGCTTGATGCACGGTTCAAACGACAAGTGATG
The DNA here is from genome assembly GCA_949130495.1 of Sambucus nigra. Taxonomy (NCBI): domain Eukaryota; kingdom Viridiplantae; phylum Streptophyta; class Magnoliopsida; order Dipsacales; family Adoxaceae; genus Sambucus; species Sambucus nigra. The sequence continues at coordinate 377,608,812 of OX422212.1, forward strand.
TCGTTCAAACGAAAGTGCATAGTCTTTCGAGCGACCTCTGGGAGAAATTTTTTATTCTTATGATTTCGTACCTACTTCATTTTAATGATTATACCATACTATATTTGTACTTATAAGGTGTTTATATGCAGTGTATGTTGATTATGCATGTTGAAGTTCTATAATGCATTGATTTTAGTCACATCATTACTGATTTAGATGATTCAATACTTTGTGACTTTTTGCTAACTACGATTTGTTACTTTGTGATCATTTTTAGCTGGCAATTTATGTTTATCTAGATATGCTTTACTGATTATTTCATTCTACGTATTTTATGTCTGTTTATCTTTTTCACTTATTATCTATTCGAGACAAAAAAGAGGAGAGATCTATGTGATGTAGGGGGGAGTTTATTTTAGTTGATGAGCACATAGTTTATGTTAAATTAAAAATTGATATCATATGCTTTCATGCGTATATATTGGTATTAATTATTTTGCACAAATTGATATCCTGATTTCAAATTACTTCTCAATAATTCTGCACTGAGGAGGGAATTGATATGATGGTGGTCATTTCCTTCTTTCTATATGATATCCCTGGAATTGGACATAGGGGTGACTAAAGAGGCATTCTGTCTTTAGCATTAGTACCTCAGCACTTTCTGGTTACCGATACTACTTAAGTTGTTATTCGCCTGGCTGATATAGTTTCGTATATGAAGGTTGGAAAAATCTTGATGCCCATTATTCTGGGTGTGACCATTAATGTTATTTTTGGCTTTTATTCTTGTAGATGTCCCTTTCTATGGGGAAGCCCCTTATTTCTGTACATGTGGCTTTTGGAGAGGCCTGAATAAAGACCCTTTGTCTCTCCCTTATGGATTAAATGAGTATGTTTTTTGAGATCCTCTCATCCTTATGAGGGAGACTGAAAGAGAGTGGGTACACTGGCTCTTTGAGACTAGGCATTCTTATAACCGTTCGTACATCCCCTGGAGATCGATTATGACACCTCATTTGTCTTTGGAGACATTCCCCTACATTCACTTTTTTTCTCTGCGTGTTACCTCTTTTTACCTTTCGAGATGGGTAATGCATCAATTTTCAAGAAAGTGGGAGATTCCACCCCCTTTGAGTAAGCTTTATCTGATCGGGCCACTGTCTCCGTATCTTGGGAATATGATCTCTGATCTTTGGAGGAGGAGGATCCACTGTTCCTCCCTATTCTTCCTGGTCTGTTAAGAATCCCAATGATCATATCTGAGGATTACCTCCTCTGGCTCTGGGAGAAGTTAAGGTATGCATTTATTTTTTGTAAGACTAAACTCCATTGGCTTTTTGGATTAGTTCTTCTAAGAACTATGGATGTTCATGGGATTGCCTTGTTGCGGGATAGGGATACTTTGATGACTTTGAGAGGGGAAAAGGTTCCCAAGACATCAGAATTTCAAAAAAACAAGTTAATGGATCTAAGTCCTTTGATAACATAGGTAGTAAATCACCTTGAGTATCTCTATGTAGTCTTTATATTTCATGATGTTAAGTGTGCACTTTGTAATGAAAGTATTTTACTTTTTTAATCAAAAACTAGTCCCTTATGGTATCCAAACCTTCCCTTGTAATCCTTATGACTCAGTGTACGGTTCTTAGGAATTTAAAAAGCAACATAAATTATAAAGACTTCACCCCCCCAAACGGGTGTGGTTTGGTTGAATGAACCCCCATTATGTGACAAGATTGACATGGTAATGAATTTGAAGTATTTATTTATTTTTTGGAGGATCAAGTCGTACATGATTCTTTTGCTATGATCGATGCCTTTCTTTTACATAATATTTCTTGAGACTATCTAGATTTATTAGCTTGACCAACTTGATTCCATCAATATCGATTAGGAAGGTCATGCCTCCTGAAAGGAACTTCTTTACCACATATGGTCCCATCCAGTTGGGATAAAACTTGTCTCGAGGGACCCATATGGGTTCAATGACTTTTTTCAACACTAAGTCTCCGACTTTTACTCCTCAGTTCATGACTTTCTTATTAAAGGCCTTGGTGACCCGCTAGTGATACCCCTGCATATGATAACATGCTAGTAAGTGACGTTTGCCTAACAATGCAAGATCCTTGTATCTGTTGTTCACCTAATCTTCTTCAGATATTTGATTTCTTGATAGTACCATAAAGGAAGGGATTTTCATTTTAATTTGTAACATGGCTTATATCCCATATACGAGGGAGAATGATGTTTCCTTAGTAGGTGTTTTGATAGTAGTCATGTATCTCCATAGTGCCTATGAAATACGATCGACCTAATCTTGGTATTCCTCAATCATTTTGCTCAGTATTGCATTTATGTTTCGTATTTACTGATTTGGCACCAATGTTAGTTAGAGGGTGATATGGAGAAGATTTGTATCTTTAGATTCCATACTCTTCAATGAGATTTATGATTTCCATTTCAAAATGCATCCCAATATCAGATATTAGTTCAAATGGCACCCCATATCTGCAGATAATATTCTCTCGTATGAATTGATCCACCTTTTTCGCATTTGGCACAATGTATCATTTGGTGAAGTAGTCTATGGCACCAGGATGACTTCATGGTCTTTTAATTCTTCTAGCATTACTTTCCTGATGAAATCGATCTCCTATGTTTAAAAGGGCCACAATGATTTCATGTTGTATAGTTATTTCAGAGGCAGATGTTGCAAATTCATAAGTTGTTAGCACTTTGGGCATCTTTGGATGTATTTTCTATAGTCATGTTAAAGTGTTCTCCAATAGTACCTTTATGAACTAATTTTTTTCGCGATCATGTGGTCGTTCATATGGGGATCGCATTTTCCCCCTTTGATTTCTTCCATTATCATTTCTACTTCACCTTTTCCAAGGCACCGTAGATTGGTGTCGTTAGGATGTCTCATATACAGATGTCTGCCATATATGATGAATTGGGTGGCCCATTGTTGGAGTTCCATCGTGCTTTTTTTACTGAATCTGAATGGGTACCTGCCTTTTTAAAGAAGTTATTTTACATCTTGGTACTAGGGCCCTTCATTTATGGCCTTAGCCATACAGATTTCATATAAGAACACAGTTTGTTCTTGTTTGCGTACATCTATTTGTACTTTATCCATATCCTTCGGGATGAATACCACAGAGGCTAAGGTAGCCAACGCATCAGCGAAGCTATTCTCGGCCCTTAGGAGATAGAAGAATCAAACATAATCAAATCGGATGAAATTTCCTCTAAATACTCTTCATAAGGTAGAAGATTATATTTCCAAATCTTCCAATGTCCCAAGATTTGATAGATGATGAGGGCTCAGACTCCATGCATGTCGATCCTTTGGATTACTCTTTGTGAATTATTTCCATTCCTGTAATACAATCTTCATACTTGGTGATATTATTGGTGCAATCATAATTAAGCATCATGGACATAATATGGGGTCTCTTGTTTGGAAAAATTAGTAACACACCGATGCTCAACCCATTTTTATATGTGTCTCTATCAAAGTATAACTTCAATGTGTACTTTTCTTGACTTTTAGTTACTAGAATGTCTTCATCTCAAAATGGTCAGCGATTTTGTCATGTTACACCAAAGGGGATCCAATTAAGTAGTATGTGATGTCTTACCCATTTATGGTTTCTGATGCATATGCTTATTGACAAACTCTATAAGTAGGAATAACCACTTGGCCATTATGCTTATTAATGTCAGTTTTTCAAGTAGGTATTTTAAGGGATACATGTGGAAGATTATCTTGATTTCAAACGCGACCATGTAATCCCTTAGCTTATGTGTTTCACATACCAGTGATAGGCAAGATTTCTCCAAGGTTGTATTCCATTCTATGTAGGCATTGAGCTTTTGGCTAGCATAGTATATGTCTTGTCCTTTACCGAATTCTTCGACATGTTGGGTCGGGATGGATCCTATCGTTGTGTCCGTGATCATGAGATACAGGAGAATATGATGCCCAGGTCTTGGTGGCGCCAATATATACGGTTTAGTCAGATGCTTATTTATTATGTCGATGGCTTCTTATCAAGGGGATTTCCATATGTTGGTGGAGCCTTTTTGGAGCAACTTAAAAATTGGCTCACATACAAAGGTCATTTGAGAAATATAACATATTGATATATTGTAGTCTTCCCAGTAAACCCCTGACTTCATTCTTAGTGCATGGTTGTGGCATTTCTAAAATGGCCTTGACCTTGGTGGGGTCCATTTCAATTCCCCTTTCGCTGACCACGAATCCTATTAATTTCCCCTTTGTGACTCTAAAGATGCGCTTTTAGGGGTTTAAGTGCATTTGATACATCCTTAATCTTTTGAAGAACTTCCTTAATACCGAAATATGTCCTTCTCATGTCTTAGACTTGATAATCATGTCATCCACGTATACTTCAACCTCTTTGTTGATCATGTCATGTATCAAGGTGATAGCCCCTCATTGGTAAGTGGCACTGACGTTCTTGAGTCGAACGGATTTACTGTATAACATAAGGTCCTCCAAGGGGTAGTAAAACCCATTTTCCCTTGCTCTTCTTAGTGCATTTTGATTTGATTTTAATCATAAAATTTATCCACGAAGGACTTTACTGCATGGTCTATAGTGTTTTCAAAAATTGTGTCAATGTCCGATAGTGGGTAGTCTTTAGTACTAGTTTTGTTTAAATCTCCAAAATCGACACACATCCTCACCTTTCTTCTAATTTTTAAGACGGGTGTGATGTTGTTTAACTATGGGGGTTATTGGACTACCCTTAGAAAGATTAAGTAGAGTTGTTTCACAACTTCCTTTATGACCTTGAGGGACCATTCAGGCCTAAGCTTCCTTATCTTTTCTTGATAGGTTTTGATTCTACATTCATAGGCATACTGTGAACAAAAATATCGAGGCCAGTCCCTGGTATGTCAATTTAAGACTTAGTGAATACGTCGATATATTCTTTGAGGAGATGAATTAGTGCAGACCTTTCTAAGGTATAAGGATGTCAAGACTGCATTTTTAAATGGAAGTCTTGACGAGTGCATCTATATGTTGCAACCCATGAGATTCATAGCAAAGGGACAATAAATCAAGGTTTTCAAACTTAATAAATTCATTTATAAAATTAAAAAGGTGTCAACATCTTTGAACTTTCGATTTTATTAGGCAATCAAATCTTTTGGTTTTGATGAATAATTGAATGACTTGTGTGTATAACAAGAATAACCAAAATATGGTGGAATTTCTAGCAATATAGGTATATAATATTTTCTTAATCAAGAGAAATGGGTGTGTATTATCTAGTGTGAGATTTTGGTTAGCTAGTCGGTTCGATATTAAGTAATTAAGAGAAGCCAGTCACAACCAAGGGAAAAATAGGACGTTAGGATTATCTTATGCTACTTATATCAATACAGTTCTCATAAGGTTTAGCATGTAGGATTCCAAGAAAGGGTTTCTCCCTTCATGCATGAAATTATTTCATCTAAGGATCAATGTCATAAGAAAACTGATGAGATAGAGTGGATGAGGAATATACCAAATGACCAAGCAAATACTTTAAATTTCACATTTATTATCATCAATGTTTTGAACATATGGATACTCTAAGTTAAAGTTTATTTCATATGTAAATGGATTGGCATAATTAAGTACATCGATGTAGTTCGTCGTAATGGCATTCTCCTAAAAAAGGAGGTTACACACACTAGACATGTGATCTTATTGAAGCATGTAAGTGATTTAACCCTCTAAAGGGTTCTCAGTCTCTAAAAAGCGACCGAAGGTCCAGTTTTTTTCCCCTTCCTCCATCACTTCTCCAAACATTTCAATATTCCTCAAATCTTTGAGAAAATACCTATTAGAAGGGGGATTATCTAGTTTTCCAATAAGATCTGCTATCTTAGTACTTTTTCTTGTATCCATGTGGGGCATTCCTCAAAGAAAATCTCCCATCCTAATATCTTCCTTCCTTTCTTGGACTCTGCCCATGGATCTGAAAATTCGTAAAAAGGGAATTCAACCCCTTTCTTGATGAAATGTCCATTAAGACTGGAATTAATTATCATGGGGGCAGCCCTTAGATTTTTAAATTATATCTTCTTGATCTTTAATGATTTGGATATGAGATCCTCGATTTTTCTTTATATCTCAATGCCCAAGTGTTAACTGTTAATGTATTGTGATGGGTCACTAATTCCTTATTGATTTCTCCTAAGCCCCATTCCTAGAACGAACTTCATCCTCTTAATGATATGGGTGACATTTAATACGCCATACTTAGAATATGGAGGTGGAATCTCGATTACAAGATTTGACAAATGGATGTTAAGACTGCGTTCTTGAATGCTAGTCTTGGCGAGTGCATCTATATAGTGCAACCCACGGGATTCATAGCAAAAGGCCAAGAAAGCAAGGCATGGAAGCTTAAGAGATCCATTTATGTACTTAAAAAAGCATCATAGGAACATTTGATTTTATTAGGCAATCAAATCTTTTGGTTTCGATGAATAACTGGATGAGACTTGTGTGTATAAGAAATTTAACAAAAACGTGGGCTATTTCTAATACCATAAGTAAAAAAATATTTTCTTAATGAGGAACAATGTGGGTGTATTATCTAGTGTGAGATTGTGATTATCTCATCTGTTAAATATAAAGGACTTAAGAGAAGCCATTCACATCCTAAGGATCAAGATACTACGTGATCGAAAAAATAGGATGTTAGGATTATGCCACGCTACCTATATCGATACACTTCTCACAGGTTTAGCATATAGGATTCCAAGAAATAGTTTGTCCCTTTCAGGAATGGAATTCCTTTATCAAAGCATTAATGTCCTAAGACAACTGATGAGATAGAGAGGATGAGGAATATACCTTTTGACCAAGCAAGGACTTTGATTTGCATATTTATCATCATCAATGTTTTGCGCATAATAATACTCAAATTTAAAGTTTATTTTATCGCAAAATGGATTGACATGATTAAGTACATCAAAGTACTTTATTATAATGGCCTTATCCTCAAAAGGAAAATTTCACATAGTAATCGAGGGCTCTTCTTAAATTATGTAAGTGATTTTTTCCTCGAAAGGGTTCTCAGTCTTTGGTGGGTCACTTCTCTGAACATTTTAATATTCCTCAAATATTCAAAAGGATCCAAGTGGGAAAGGTCCTTGTCTAGTTTCCAATTAGATATTTTATCTCATATACTTATTAATGTATCCATGTGGGTCGATCCTCAAAGAAAATTTCTCATCCCAGCATTTTCCTTCTGGTGTTGGCGTCTACGTAGGGTCCTCGAAATCAGAAAAAGAAGAAGCCATCCCCTTTCTTAACGAAGTTCCCATTGAGACTAGAATGACTGGTCCCGGGTGTATCTCATGGAATTTTAAATGACCTTAAGCACTTTGGAGATGATATCCTCACTTTTCAATTTGTATCTGAATTCCTAGGTGTTACATTGTTGAGATACTGTGATGGGTTCACTGATTCCTTTTTTATTTCTATCAAGCCCCATCCCTGAAAGGAACTTAATCCTCTTCATAATATAGGTGACATTATCATACCCATACTTCGAATATGGCAATGGGATCTCTTCCTCTGTGTTAGCTGGGAAGTTTTGCACCAAAGGATCTATTGGAAATCGCTAATATATATGTCCCCACTTTTATGTTGGATCTCAAGGACTAGAGTGATGGGTCCTTCCCCTTTAAGTAGGATTGACTCTCTAAAAACTATGATCATACTTTCCCCACAAAAAATTTTGAGTTTTTGATGCAATTATAAAGAAACATCCCCATCCTCATGAAACCATGGCCTTCCTAGGAGGAGGTTAAAAGATGCATGTATATTAATTAATTGAAACTTGGTGATGCTTTCAAGCGAGCCAATTACACAACTGAGATTAATGGATCCCATCACTTATCGACGGGTATTTTCATAGACCCTCAAATCCTGGGTGGTTAGTGTGAAATGTTCATATTTGATTCCTAGACATTTGGAAGTTGTTAATGGGGCATATATTCAGGGGGTGTCCATTAATAATAAATCCCATGGGAATCATATGTCCCTGGATGTTCATAGTAATGTTTAGGGACATTTTTAACATGATCGTGTCTTTAGTATCTCGTATTGGAGAAGGAAATACGCTCTATGAAGTTTAGGCTACCGATTGTCTCCATGATATCTTCGAGACTGGCAAATATGGGTTCCACTTTCTAGGAAAACTTCTTGAGGATGAAATATCGGTGGGGTCGGGAATATATGAGAATCCCAAATATAGAAATGTTAGCTTGCCTCTTCTTTAGATGTTCCAAGACTTGATTTCCCTCGATATCCTATGTGGTGTCTTCCTTAAGTACCTAATTTACTTTGTTCTTCTCCATATCCCTAGAAAGATAGGGTTCAGGATAGGGTCTTTGTAAAATCTTCTAGAGCAAGTTACATAGTCAACTTCCATGGAATCCTATTCTGGAATGAGGAATTCGTCCATTATTTCATCAAAATTTAGAGTGAAAATGTAATCCTCATCTTCCTAGGGTGGGGACACAAGTAGATAACCAAAGTGGAATATCAAGTCGTCTTCGACAAATAGATTGGTTATTGAATCATCAGGAGATAACCATGGTCATGAGTCCTAGCTACCTTCAGTTTTAATTCTTCACTCCAAACGGATGGGGTGATTTCTCAATTTTCTTGTCCTCTGATATACCCTGCTACTTGTTGAGCATCGTCGTACATCACCTCACAATGCTTGTATAGGTTATCATAACTATGAACTATGTTTAACATAAAAAGATCAAAATGTTCTCAAAATATCAAGTACATCAGTTAGAATAGGCTTATTCTATAGGATCTAGCCAGTAGCCTTCAAAGCTCTGTGTGTTTAAAATATAAGATCCATATGGGTTTGTGTTGGTACCACATAATCTAAGTGTCGGTTGACAATGATCCCTAGACTAGGTTATTATGCTTCTATTATTGAGTTGATTGGTTCATTTAAAAGGGAGGTCTCCCTAGATTCTCGTTTTATAGTGAGGTCATTCACCCCATGCCATCGATGGTAGAGGGTTGTTAACGTTGAGTTTTGGCGTAGTTGGTGCACTAATTTTCCCTTGATCGATTAAATCTTGGATGATGAACCTCACAGCTTGACATCCCTCCAGGTTATGTCCTATCATCTGATGATATTCAGAATAAATATCATTATTGAAACCTTTTGAAAAGGGATCAAGTAAGGACCTAGGGTTTTAAGGATTTAAAAGCCCCTTCTTATTGAGGGCTTGATATACTGTACTTGTGGGAGTGTATAGAGGATGAAATATGTGTTGGACTCTCTAGGGGTTCCAAGGTGCCGGTGTTGGGATTTGAATAGCATTGATAGCAGCTTTTTCAAGCTTATCAATCCTCCTGTTTATAAATTGATGGACATTAGTCTATCTTTCTCACTTTTGGGTATTCGATTCATGATATCATCTTATAGTAGGGCTCCAACACCATCAAGACTTTCAAGTAAGGTAGGAGTTTAATTTTCAGTTGGTTTCGATAAGGTTGAATCAAATTTTACTTCATAATGGCCACTTCTCTTCCTCTAAGGGTCAGTTCACCATTTGGGTAGCATTATTTCTCTAACAGGAGATAAAAGTGCCTAGGTACTCGTTAATCTCTTTATTTTTCATTTTTAAGTCTCAAAAATTAATCTCGAACTCTTCATCGTACTTGTACTGCTTCATGAATTCTCGACAAATATCACTCCAACTAGTGATCCACCTTTTGTTAACGGATAAGAACCACTTGATCTCTTATGCCGATAAGTTGTGCCCAAAAATTTGTACAATGATCTCTTTAGAAGACCTCATGGCTTTCATAGCTCATATGTATAACTTGAGGTGGACTTTCGGTAGTCCCATCCTCAAGAATTTTTTGATATCTAGAATCTTGAACTTACCTGGTAGTCTAGTACTGAGGTAAACAGACATACGTTGGATGCCTATAAGATCACCGGAAGGTCGGAGGTGTCGAAAGTTTTGTTGGAGTGTTTGGAACTTTAATCTGAGGTGCCCAAGATCTTTTGGAACCTCTACTACATTTTCCACAACTATGATTTTAGTGGTTATAATTGGAGGGTTGTTGGTATCTTATACTATATCTAATGAGGGATGATGTTTTAAGGGTGTCAATTTTTTCCAAGACCCTTGGTATTTTCCAATCGGTTTCAAAGGGAGGCCTAATCTTGACCCAAGGTTGACATTTTTCCCCTAAAAGCAGTTAGGCTAGCGAGAATGTTAACCAATGCCATTATTTTTTCATTTTTTATGTTGTCAGGAATATGAGATATTAGAGTTCATGAGATGTGACTTTCGTCCCTTGTCCAAGATATGACTGCAAAGTTATATGAAATTGTGTAATTAAGATTCTTTGCCTTAGAGTTATTCTATGAGGAACAAATATGAGTTTGAAAATTCATGTTTTTGTCTTTGTTTTTTTAGGGGGTAATCTTGGGTGATGATCCATTTCCTATGGTAATCCTCACTTATCTCAAAGCCCCTGGTTCGGGGATGTGAAAAGTGAGTGGATTGTTCGAGTTATGAAGTCCCATCCTATATTAGGAAACTTTCTTGGGGATAACCCTTTTTTAGGAGATGTCACCGTTCAGGGAATCTCTTGGCTTATTTATTTGGTTGTCCTAAAATTCTAATTCAGGAGGTTATTTAAGTCTTTTCGTGAGGCAAAAGGATTCCTTTTTTGGCTATGACTCCTCATGATACACCTTGGAGGTATGTATGAGAGGATCATTTTAATATATCCGATTGTAAATGAATCAAGCATCCCTATATATCTCATGGGGATGGTACGTGGGAGAGTTAACTTGATATACTTGAGGTACGAGAGTGCTGTTTATCAAGAACATACCACTCTATATACATCGAGGGTACGAGGCCAAGAATAGTGGAAATTGTCGTTAAGGACTCGCGTAGGTTAGACCTAAGAACGTATCTAGGTTTCCTAGGGTAATGGGGTATGTAGTAATGTGAAAATAGTATGAGGTGAAGCAATGTTCCTCTTTTCGCAAAAAAAAATTAATTTTTTGGCAAGAGCCATTTTCACTTTATATTATTATGTATTTTGGCATATATGTCACAGACAAGGTCCAAGGGATGCCCAAGTTGTATCCTTATCTCTAGGGAACGTGCACTACTAGTGTTTATTGACTCAGTCACGTATCCAGTAAGAATAAGAATTAATAATTAAAAAAAGAAAGAACATACATGGATATATAGTAATAACATGCTGAAATATATAAGTATATACATTAAATTTAGTTTAGTCCTTTTAAAAAAATTCCCCAGATGAGTCGACACAGTGAAAGCCCATGGCTTTTTCCTCCACCGTCGGATTCTTGGTCGGCTGGCATGCGGTCACCAACTTGGTCGGGGTGAAAGATCTATTTTTTGGAGAAATGGATTAAATGAAAACATGAAGTGTCCAGTCTATTTTACACAAAAAAAAGAGGGGGCGGGCATCCGTGGAGACCTAGTGATGGAAATTGGTATGCGTATTTAACTAGTGAGTCAAAGGTTCGGGGACTAGATTATGAGTTGGGAAGGTGTTAGGCAACCGCTCCACCCTTTCGATCTCAAATGTACATATAAACATTTATTTTATCATGTTATTGTGTAAAAATAAATAATAAATTGAAAATATTTAACACATATCTAGACTATGAAGTGAAATGCGGAGCGTCTGTGTGTATGTGTTTAGATCATATTAGGAAAGGATAAATATGTACAAACTTGGACTTGTTCACTTGAACGAGTCTAAAGGGATTTCACCTCATATAGAAGATCGATGCGAGAGATCTAGTCTTTCGTTGGTCATTCGAGATATTGTTATAGTGAAATATAGCCAGATCTAAAAATATGCATGTATTAAGTTCATGAAATAACTTGAACTAGGTTTATTTACCGATAAAATCACTTGACAATGAAAGAATGACCAAACTTCCAACATTAAAAATGAAATAGTAGATAAAATTCATGGATCTAGTGATCCTATGGATTATATGAGATTATTCTATGACTGTAAAGCTTATTATTTAGTTTTTTAGAATGAAAATATAAGGATATGTACATGATGTGACTTGATTTTTAGAGATCGGGCTTCTCTAATATTCGTACCTATCCACTATAGTTGGAATCAAATTAAATGTAGTTCAAACATGACATTTGGAGAAAGACCAAGCCTCGTGGAACAAAGAAACACAGATAAGGTGGATTGAGGTCATGTTGTATCCGAACAACACCCTTTTTACATCAATGTTTCAAAATAAAAGAGTGGGATATTATGTACCTACAAAGTTACACATATTCCCCTTCTTTTCGGTAACGTTCTGGCTTGGAATCTAACTTTTTGGATGAATGAAAGGACTCTTTAGAGAAAACGTACCTTAAAGAAGAAAAAAATAAGAAAAATGGGATAAATGGGTTTTTTTGGTTTCAGTCGGGTTAAGATGACGAAAGGCAAGTTTGGGATAGAAGTTAGGACTCTAGATCTAAACCTAAAGAGGGCTTTTATGACAAATGGAAAGACGTTGGGGACTATTTAGAGAAAAACATACTTTTGGACCAAATGCTCATCATTTAAGAAAGTGGAGTTAGTGCCCTGAGTTGGTAGGTGAGGTCCTCCTTTTATAAGCGATATTTTAGGGCTGATGACCGATCGGTCAAATGTACTGTACGCCCATGACTGATTCGTCAAGCGTGTTTCACCCTGGGCCTTTGGGCCTCTTTTTGGGTTGGCTTGACTCTTTTGGGCAGTTTTATGTGTTGTTTCAGGTTTTTTGAACTTTTATGAAGATGTTTATGATTTTCGGATTACTTTTTGGACTTTAGAAGACCATGACAGGTATTACTACCTTTATGGAGTAGAATGGGATGTCTACACCAACACGAATAAAGCCTAAGAGAGTGTAAAATATGTCCTTACAAGTTCAGTGTGTTTTAAATATTCTTATAATTTTTATAAAACATCTTCGGCTATCTATAATATAAGCACATGAGGTGAAAACTAAATACATGTCCAAATAGTAACTTTTATAGTTGTTAAATGAAATTCTTGTAAGAGTTTGTAATCATTTATAATTAGAAAAAAATCCTTAAATTGCATCAATAAATTATTCAAAATGCCCTTTTATCAATAATAACTATTCTTATTTAAATATACAGAAAATCAACAAATCACCAACAATAACTTCTTTAAATTATTGTTACTTGTGGAGTAAAGGCTAACCTAATAGTCCCCCCATCCCCCCTAACCCCGCCCGTTGTCTTAACTATTGACCACCACCCCATTTTTGGATGCTTTTAATTGAATATGTATTTAAAACACCCACTAAATAGAAAAAAATATAATTGGTTCATTATTAAGGTTTACATTCAAATGAAAAAATCTAAACAAGTAGACTTCACTCAAACTAACATCATACATCAAATAATATCAGCCAAACAAAATAATATTAGGATGATATTATTAAAAGGTCCACACCAATATCCAAACAAATAAAGCACTTCCATTAAAAATAATTTAAATATTTCAAATAATCATATTTAAAATTTCTTAAACAGTGTCAATCCAAGCCCCTTCACGATCTTCACGTGCATAAATGAATTCAGATTCATCAATCACATCAACGAATTCAACATTTGGCAATATATTGGCACAAATTTCATTTATAATCATCCAGTCCCTAATCATAGCCTTCTTCATAATAATCCATTTGTGAATTTGATAATACAATTAACCATTTAATATTCAACTAGTTAGATACATAAAAAAAACTATTTAGCTTCATAACCCAAGACAAATAGTCAGATTTATGTCCAACTCTACCAAGCTCAATTGAGGATTCTTAACCATCTAAAACTCTTTAGTTACACCAAAAATGCCATATGTGTATTCACATGCTTGTTGTCCTTTGCACTCGCCACTTGCATCGTCTTGGCCACAATGCTTACTCCACTATTTTGGTTCACTTGTGCATTATTGCGACCCTTTGTTTGAAAGTGACATATATTAATAACACAAACATGACATTTTAGTACACTTCATTGATGTCCTTGAGCTATCTGACTTAATGCATCTTAAACACTAATGTTCGGGATATTTTGCTCAACTCCAACTAGGGGTGTGTTTTTCCCAACTTCCAATTTTTTCGATTTTCGATCCTATATTTTCTGAACTTGGATGAAATTTTAATTTTTTGATTTCCAAATTTTCAAATAAATCGGATCAAAAATCGAAAATAATTCTGAATTTTCAATTTATTAATTTTTCAAATTTGATTTTTCTGAAACTCTGTCGATCCAATTTTTTCGAATTATTTCCAAAAAATTTCAAATTATTTTTTGATTTTTTTGATTTTTGGACACTTTCCCATATTCCACATCGGTTGGGAGAGGATGAGGGCTCCAAAGTGTGCTCTATAAAAGGAGATTATCTTCCTAACTTCTACACAAATGAAAAAATGGGTCAAATCCTTATGCATTTACATATTGGGTTTAACAATTTTCTTCGTTTCCTTAAAATGAGAATTTTGAGTAATTGAAAATTCAAAAAAAAAAAATAATTTTGGAATTTTTGGATTTTTAACATATTTTGTGAATTTCCAATTTTATTCGATTTTTTTCGATTTTTTAGAATTCGGAAATTTTTTGAATTTTTCAAAAAAATTGGATAAAAAATCAAATTAATCTGATTTTTTCCAATATGATCCGATCGAAACACAAGCCTAACTCCAACCTAAAAAATTTGGTCGCATTTTGTGATAATGACTAAACAAAAAAAAGAGTAACCTTATACGTAACTAGTGAATAAATTTGCAATTATGCTCATCTTCTAACCATTTTTTTGCCCTGCGGTGGTTCGTTTTGCTCCGTGTGATCCTTATCAATTTATGAATGAGTAACTTCGAATATTAAAAAAATTGTATCCATATTGATAAATAATTCATTAAATAATTTTACTCAATATGAGATTGAACATCATTTTTGTTGTGCAAAACACAAAGATGTGCTTGGTCCAATAACACGCGGTTGACTTCAACGACAGCGCCGCACCTTAAAAGTTTTTCATCTTCTTTAACAAACGGAATTTGCTTCAACTCTAGATAAGAAATAAACTCAGTTGTTTCTTCTGTTAAACAACATTAAGCAATGCATCCGTCTCGACGATTTTGGTCTCTCATGTAACCTTTTAAACTTTCATGTATCTAAAACATCAGTAAGGATAGCGCTTAAGCTGTAATATTCATTTGAATACCATGAATAGATGTTTTAAATACAATCACCTCTCAGTTTGGTACATCCATTGAAAGAAAACCTGACCACAAAGTCCAACCTCTCTAACAAGATGCATTTTTAAAGGTATCACGATGTCAAAGAATGATGATGAAAAGTATTTTTCCAATAAACACAGTGTGACCACAAATCCTTCAGAATTTCTTTCAACATATGAACATGCACTACTTTTGCACAAAGATCATTAATGAAGGATAAGCATATTCTAATAATTGAATACCAAACATCTTTTGTCAATATACTTTCAAGTGTAATTTAGGTACGCATCAACACTATATGAACAAAAATTCATTCCTAGCTTCTTTTGAATCCAATCATTTTATCCTCGAAACGATCAAACTTCAAATAATATAAAACAACAATAGCAAAATAACCAATCTAGAAAAAAATAATGTACACACTTGATCCTCGGACCAGAAAATCATGGTCAATAAAGCTCTCCAACACCAAAGACTTCCCACAGGTCTACAAACCACAATATAAAAGGGAAAATTATAACAATTCAACAGAAAATCAATAAAAATAATAATAGCAAAATAACCAATAAGACCCCAACTCCCATCTATTTCGAGCATGAATAAAGCATTATCATCATAATGGAAGAGGGAACTCGTGTATTAATTCTAGAATAATCTCATTTAAACACACCCACCACCTTAATATAGTGAACATGATCCTAATTTAATATAAATAAATGCAGATATAACATATATAAGATATATAGGATGAGACTTCATTAACCTAATTTCGTAGTGATTACTTTTTTACACCCCACAAAGATAAACTTAATTGACTAAATAGACAACCCAAATTTTACTGCATGTCAACATTCAATTATAACATAAAGAATTAAACTTAAACGGAAAGTTATAGCCACATTTCACCACATAGCTACAACTTTTGAGAACCATTTAGCAATTTAGCCATCTAAATGGTAGTTCTGTCTAGTAAATTCATGAATGTGGATTTTATGGTAAAACTCCATCAGCTCAAGGAAGCAAAACAATAATTCCACAATCAAACCATTTTAAAACCCCTCACTATATCATTTTAAAGCCCAGTTCCACAATCAATCCATTTAAAATCCCTATCACTACACCGTTTTAAATCCATATTTCCACAATCAAGTCGCCTTAAAACCCTATTAATAAACCATTGTAGCATCAAAAAGTCATCTCATTCTTTAAAAAAAATACTTTTGCCAAACACTTGTATAAATTGACAGCAAACTAATTGGTTTCAAATCTTATAACCTTAAAGATAAAACTTTTCTTAAGTATCGAGCATTTATAATTGGCATTAATGCAGGAATTAACCCGTCATTCCAATAAATTTCCTTAAACACTTTAATAACATCCATTTGGATAAAAACCTAACATTCTTTTAGGGTAGTTCTGTTAAACAGGCGCGACCCTGAGCATGTGCGCAGTGGGTGATCGCACAAGGCCCCATTCTAGTCTATTTGTTATTACTTATATGTTGAGGGCCCATTTTTTATATCAATACGCATAAAACGTACCTATTTTAAAATTTTTTAATGGGGTCTTGTTAATTTTTATCAATCTCAGAACCGACACTATAGGAAAATTCATCTGTACACAACGCATAATACAATCAATTTGTCCCAAAGCTATGGTCTTCTTTTTTAGAAAAAAGATTACCAAAATGCAAACATGTGTGTGTGTTAACCTAACAATGTTCATGTATGTGTATGTGTTTCAATATTGAAGAATAAGATAAAGATAAATATGGGGAGAGAGAGAGAGAGAGAGAGAGAGAGAGAGAGAGAGAGAGAGAGCGAGAGAAAGAGACTTAGATTTAACCTCAATGTAAATCTTGCGATGACGATGATGTAATGGCAACACTATGTGACGACAATGTTTGAGAGGAGGCTTTGGGGCTTGAGGGTTTGAACTAAGAGAGATAAGGAGTTTTTTAGTCTTCATAGAGTTTTTATTTTGAGAGAGATAGAGTGAAAACAAGGCTTAGTTTTGTTACGATAACTAAAAAGATCAAATACGTCATTTTTAAATATGGATATGTATAAAATGACTAAAAAGTAAAAACTTAATTTTAGACATCGTCTTAAACTCACATCATGGGAGAAGACGGAGTGAGGTCATCCATAGGAATGTTCCCAAAATAAATTTAAAAAGATGATATGCGCACTTATCAAGATAATGTTCGTTATGATGAAATGATAATATGTGCTAGATAATACACAAACATGACTCGCAAGTATGATATATATGAATGATATATCGACAAAATAGGAAAAAGAGAGAAATAGGACTCCAGTCTTGGGTTTTAGCCCGAGATGCCTACGTAGCCTATAAAGGAATCAAAGTTCACGTAGTTCGCATTCAACACGAGGGTGGGGTTTATCCCATAAATTCAAGCGGGGATTTTATTAAATGTCTAGGTAAGAAAAATGTGTTTTTAGTTTTGAGAAAGAGTGGTGAAAAATCCCGTTAGAATTTATAGGTGTAACCCTCTTTTTCTTATTTTGGATTTTTTATAAAAAATATATTATGCGCAATGTTACTAATAAAGGATTGAAGACTAATATGTATATGATCTAAAGTAAAAGCTAAATTAAGAACTTATATAACTAATGCAAAAATAAAGAAATTTTAAAAAAAAGAGAAGAATGTTTGGAGCTTCTTTGGAGACTTGGAGATTGATCTTGATTATTGATGAGATTCCTTGAAAGTGGATGAAGAATGTAGGGGGTTTTGCTAAATTGGGTGTGATGAAAATAAAAGGTGGAGAATGTTGACTTAACGAAACGTCGCTGACTTAAGGAGAATGTTGTTGAGATCACTGAAGTTGATGTTTTTGTGGTTCCATTTTGAGGTTAGATCATTATCTCCTTATATAGGGTTAGAGGATTGCCGATAGGCATTGTTCTTATCATGCCTATTAGCAGGTAACCCTAGACACACTGCCAATAAGTAGGGAGATGGACCGGTCAATTGGCAGTCTTGTGTAGATATTTTAACAAAATGGTCCTAAACTGAAATACGTAAGTCCAAATTGTGCATGGGGCATACCGTTAAAAAGATTATTCATATATATTTTAGAATCCTTTGGGCTACTCCTGGGTCCAGGAGTTAACTGTGGGTCAAAGGGGGCTCGAAAATGTTCATCGGTCCTTTGAGCAAGAGATCATCGGATAACGATAGATCATTTGTCCAAATAGTAAGTTTGAATCATGCACGGGGAAGACCATTGGAAAGGTTATGCGAGGTATTTTGATGTTCCAAAGAGCTTCCTTTGATTCGAAGAGTTAACTTTTGTCAAACGGGGCCCGAAAGCTCCCAGTGTCCCTTTAGAGTAAAACGGGTTGTTCGTCCATACCATAAGGCTGATTCACGCACGGGGTGGACTATAGGAAAAGTTATTAAATGAAATTTAATGACTCATTCATTCTTGTTCGAGTTGAAGAGTTGACTTTGATCAAACGGATCCTAAGAGCGCCCGCTGAGCTCATGATCAGTTTTTGAGGGAAAATGAGTCGTTCGTCTGAACAGTTATGTCATTTCATGCATAGGGTGGACCGTTCAAATGGGGATTCGGTTCCCTTTGAAGATTTATTGAGATTTTACTCTGACGATGAAGTTTACCAGAGTTAAATGGGGTTTGATAGCGCCCAGTGACCTCTAAATCGATACTCGGAGTATAATCTAGGGTTTATGGTAAATGGAGAGGTGCTAGGACCTAAGGAGAGACTTAGGCGGGGGCCTAAAATATGGTGTCTATATAGCCCATTGATGTTGAGCTTGAAACAACTGAAAGCCATCGAATAGACACCACGAGATGTTTTAGGAAATAGGTCAATTCTACGAACCGAAGGGATGGGGATGACCGTTTAAGAGGGCCAAGGATGGATAAGGTCAATTATGAGGAGCTAAGTTAATGCTAAGGATAATCGATTCTGTAGATTCAGGTCAATTCTGAGGACCTAAAGTTAGAGCAGCCAATTCTTCAAGTCAAGATCAATTTTGAGAACCTAAATTTGTGAGGATCAATTTTAAAGATTGAGGTCAATTTTTAGGACCTAAAGTTGGGGTGACTTATTCTATGAGTCAAGGTCAATTTTCAAGACCTAAAGTTGTGGCAACTAATTCTGCGAGCCGAGGTCAATTCTAAGGACCTAAAGGTGGGGCAACAAATTCTGCGAGTCGAGCTCAATTTTGAGGACCTAAAGTTGTGGAAACCAATTATGTGGCACAAAGTCGATTCTAAGGAGCTAAAGTTGTGGTGACCAATTCGAGATCAATTTTGATGACCTGCTGTGGTGACCAATTCTGCGAGTTAAGGTCAATTCTGAGGACCTAAAGTTGTGGAGACCAATTCTACGGGATGAGGTCAATTCTGAGGACCTAATGTTATGGCGACAAATTTTGCGGGTCAAGGCCAATTATGTGGACCTAAAGTTATGGCGACAAATTATGCGGGTAGAGGTTAATTATGAGGACCTAAATTTTTAATGTGGGGGTTTTCTCTCTGGGGAGTCTTATCATTGAAAGTTTGGATGCACTTATGGTTTCGCAGGAAGAGATGTGTTTCGCTAAGAACTGTCGGGGGGAGATATCTGACTAGGGTTTTTAGCGCTATTGGGGGAAAGTTTAACAGGGAAATTTAGTTGGGGAAATGGGTAGGATATTACGCACTCTTACTGGGGAAACATTTGATTTTGAGGTTTTGAGTTTCGTTGGGGCATTATAATGGACTCTGGGTCACGGGTGCTCCGCTTTAGGGTTTAAATTGGAGGTAGGATGTAGTTTTAATCTAGCTGGGGTTAATGAGAAGTTAAAATATGGTTTTATTAGTGCAGAAATGTTCCAACATTTACTTGTTTATTTTAGGAAATTTTTGGAGAATTTTCTGGCATTTTTTGTACAAAATTTTTAAGTGGTTGCCGATCGACATATTATAGGCGGCGTCGTTAGGCAAGGGCATGGTCTTCTGGGATGCTTTAGTGAGGGGAAGAGAGAGGTGTCGATCAGTGGGTGTCATGGGACTATCGATCAGCATGCCCCTAGTCTTCAATAAAATGGGTGAGTTATACTTATTTTTCACAGCTCCTAGCATTCAGATGTTTTTCCTTTTCTTGCAAAGATCTGTTTCAAAGCTTTTTTCCTTCTTCCAGTCTTAAAAATGGTGTATTTTGGGGGTAGCATGACCCACATGGTGAGGTTGTGTGTCGACTATTAGGCAAACCTAGAGTAGTGAGCGAGGGTACCCTGGCATTGGAAATTGAAAATGCCTTCGAGTTGTTCGAACCAGTTGTCGACGACCATTTTCTACTACGTGAGCCTTCACATCATCGGTCATCTAGGCGGAGGAACCCTGGTGGATATGTAAGTATTTAATGACCTTTGGAATTCATTTCCTATTTTTCTTCTTTTTGTTTCCTTGAGTTGAAAAAAGGTTTCTTCATTGACTTTTTTACTTTGTAAGACTGACATAGCATCTACGAGCTTTCGTTCCCGGGGAATGATGGGGTTTAAGGATGTCTGGGAGCATCTTTCGACGGTGGTGTGCTGGGTAGTTTCCTTTGTTGGTTCTGGTGGCCTGGCATCTGCTTTGGACGAGACACCGCGCTCTACTGATGTTTTGTGCACAATGGGGGAGAGATGGTGGGACACTTCCCAACCTTTCATTTGGGATTTGGGGATATGATGGTAACTCCCATAAACATCCAGCAGCTGTTAGGGATTGACTGCGAGGCATGTAGACTGAGGTGGACCGATCTTTGAGGGTGACACCTGAGATTATTGATGTTGCGTTGGGAGAAGTGGAGAGGGTAGTTTTGGGGGATTCGATATGCATTTCTTCTCTTTGGGATCTACTATTGAGCTAAAGGATCGATGAGACACATGTTTTGTTTATTCATAATTTTTTTATTGGGGGGTTTCTTGGTGGCGTCAAGTGGCGATGTCGTCCACCTATGATTTTTAACATTTTTTAAGGTATTTTCGAATATATCTCTTTATGACTCGAGGAGCCTAACCATGGTGACCCTTTATTATTATCTAGATGCTTTCAACTGGTGCAGTCGACAGACCTTTATGGAATTTTGCCCTCGAAATTCACCGAATGCCTAACTCTCAAACATCATGCCAACAATCTCCAAAAAATAAACTCGTCACCAAAAATAAATTCCTCACATCTAATCTAGATGTCTAACACGGAACGATCTTCTAAAGATTCTATCTCCAAAAATACGCACCACAAAAACGCAACAGACCCAAAATCCAAGACCCGAGGGTTGTCGTATACCTAAGCTCTGATACCATTCTGTAACACCCCGCCCGCCCGGGGAGAGCGAACAGAGCACTACTACGATAAACTAAATCAATTCCATAATATAACAAGGTATAGAGCATCTAAAAATCCCACAATACAATAAAATAATCCACTAATCTCAATTTCTTCAAATAAATACCAAGTCTCTCGAAATAATTACAACAATCTAACTATCTCGAAAATAAATAAATCTCCAAATGCTCTATACATCAAAATAAATACAATCTTCTCTCTTGTGTTAAAAATCTTCCCAAATTAATCCTCGCTAAAAATCAATCTCCATAGCACCCCAAAATCCGCGCTAACCTGCCACTAAAAGAAAAGATGGGGAAGTACACAATACGACAGGAAAGATGCTCAACAAATATGTTAGCGATGAATAAAACGTCACAATACGAATACGAATATTCAAATCAAATGTGAATCTGATAAGCAATTATATCAATATAATTTCTCAATAACACATTAACCGGGTCACCAGGCCTCACCATCGTACTGCGCCTATGCATTTTTTTTAGCATATCCGGAAAAAGGAATATTGGCGGGTGCCCAACCTCAGTGCCATATTAAAATCTCATGACAACATGCTCAACACCAAATATAATACCCCATGAATCGAAATTAGATTCCAACAAATATTTCCATATTTCCAAATGAATTTATCAATTCAAATATGAGTCAATAATCACAAGAAAACAACGAGAATAATACTCGCGAGATTAAGGAGCATATTGTGTAAAACCCCATACCTTAAACAATCAAAAAGAACCAACATGAATCATCACATAATTTCAACCTCAAAGTCTAATCACACCATCACGTTCTTCTCGCGAAAATAATCAAATCTCGTTCTAGCCCATACTCGAGAAAACACCAAATAAGCCTTCTAATCTAAGGTGGAAATCTTGAATAAGTTTGGAGCTATGGTTTGTATATGAAAGGGAGTAATTTTGGAGAGGTCTTCTGATTGAAAAGTTTGAGAAAAAGTGAATTGAAAAGCCAAGCCACGAATTTGTTGATATATAAAGGATTAAGAGTTTGATTAAGAAAAGAGTTCTAATGAGATACAAGTACTAAAAAAGACATTCCGGACGATCGGAGGGTTAGAATTGGATGAAATTTTATAGAGAATTAGCGGAAGATGAGGGGAAGCTGTCAACAAAAATTCAACTCGATCAGACCGTTCAATATTTTGAAATATTTTTTTTTCTAGAGAGTTTTATGCTCCGAGGACTCTTAGAGAGTTTTATGTTTTGAGGACTCTTCTATAGAATAAAAATGCAATTAAAACTCCATTTTAATTCCGATTCCAATTCCGTTTAAAATTCTCATCTTTAAAAATAATAACCAGCATATTTGAGCAATAAAAATAATTTTATCTCAAAATTTATTTTTCCTCTTAATTTCGAAAATACCCCAAAAAGTACACGGGTTGTTACACTTCCCCACTAACAATGGAATTTTGCCCTCGAAATTCACCAAATGCCTTACTCTCAAAAATCATGCCAACAATCTCCAAAAAATAAACTCGTCACCAAAAATAAATTCCTCACATCTAATCTAGATGTCTAACACGAAACGATCTTCTAAAGATTCTATCTCCAAAAATACGCGCCACAAAAACGCAACAGACCCAAAATTCAAGACCCGAGGGTTGTCGTATACCTAAGCTCTAATACCATTCTGTAACACCCCGCCCGCCCGGATAGAGCGAACGGAGCGCTACTACGTTAAACTAAATCAATTCCATAATATAACAAGGTATAGAGCATCTAAAAATCCCACAATACAATAAAAGAATCCACTAATCTCAATTTCTTCAAATAAATACCAAGTCTCTCGAAATAATTACAACAATCTAACTATCTCGAAAACAAATAAATCTTCAAATGCTCTATACATCAAAATAAATACAATCTTCTCTCTTGTATTAAAAATCTTCCCAAATGAATCCTCGCTAAAAATCAATCTCCATAGCACCCCAAAATCCGCGCTAACCTGCCACTAAAAGAAAAGATGGGGAAGTACACAATACGACAGGAAAGATGCTCAACAAATATGTTAGCGATGAATAAAACATCACAATACGAATACGAATATTCAAATCAAATGTGAATCTCATAAGCAATTATATCAATATAATTTCTCAACAACACATTAACCGGGTCACCAGGCCTCACCACCGTACCGCGCCTATGCATTTTTTTAGCATATTCGGAAAAACGAATATTGGCGGGTGCCCAACCTCAGTGCCATATTAAAATCTCATGACAACATGCTCAACACCAAATATAATACCACATGAATTGAAATTAGATTCCAACAAATATTTCTAGATTTCCAAATGAATTTATCAATTCAAATATGAGTCAATAATCACAAGAAAACAACGAGAATAATACTCGCGAGATTAAGGAGCATATTGTGTAAAACCCCATACCTTAAATAATCAAAAAGAACTAACATGAATCATCACATAATTTCAACCTCAAAGTCTAATCACACCATCACGTTCTTCTCGCGAAAATAATCAAATCTCGTTCTAGCCCATACTCGAGAAAACACCAAATAAGCCTTCTAATCTAAGGTTGAAATCTTGAATAAGTTTGGAGCTATGGTTTGTATATGAAAGGGAGTAATTTTGGAGAGGTCTTCTAATTGAAAAGTTTGAGAAAAAGTGAATTGAAAAGCCAAGCCACGAATTTGTTGATATATAAAGGATTAAGAGTTTGATTAAGAAAATAGTTCTAATGAGATACAAGTACTAAAAAAGACATTCCGGATGATCGGACCGTTAGAATTGGATGAAATTTTACAGAGAATTAGCTGAAGATGAGAGGAATCGGTCAAAAAAATTCAGCTCGATCGGACCAGTCAATATTTTTAAATATTTTTTTTCTAGAGAGTTTTGTGCTCCGAGGACTCTTAGAGAGTTTTATGTTTTGAGGACTCTTCTATATAATAAAAATGCAATTAAAATTCCATTTTAATTCCGATTCCAATTCCGTTTGAAATTATCATCTTTAAAAATAATAACCAACATATTTGAGCAATAAAAATAATTTTATCTCAAAATTTATTTTTCCTCTTAATTTCGAAAATACCCCAAAAAGTACGCGGGTTGTTGCACACATAACTTCTGGAGGTAATTCTCGCATTTCTCTTTATGTATTTTCTTACATTTTTCCTTTACATTTCTTCTCTTGTTGATTCCTATCTTTCTGCAGATGTGGTTTTATGAGGTGAACGGTATGAATGTTCGTTTCATAGGTTTGCATGATGAGAAGATGAGGGACTTCTGTCGACTGTACCGTTGGCAAAAGTCCAACAGGCGATCAATGCAGTCTATTTCTCTGTCGACAGTGTGTCAGGCCTTGAACATCCTGACGAGAGACAAGGTTATTCCTTTTTGAATTGAATCCTTTTTCGTCAGTTTCTTTGTTTGCATAAACATTGATCCTTATTGGATATTACAGGTGACTTTCTACTCCTGGGGGATGGTTGTTTAGTACACGGGGGTGACTGGGGTGCATGCGTAGATGCGTTGGCTATTAGCGGACAAGTTTGGCTACTCTTGGTATTTAGGGGAGAGAGTGGTCTGACATATTTGTGGAGGATGAGGTGGTGGTCCCACTGATAGATACCCCAAAGTACATAAGGCGGGTGCGGAAGATGTCCGAGGAGGCTAGGACGGCAGTTATGTTTGGCGAGCCTTATTTTCTCTATACGGATACGGTGGAGACCTATGACTATCTCGACTTTGCGACGAGCTGGTTGATGCCTTCTTGTATCTATGATGTGGTGAACATGCATCAGCCTCCTATGGCCTTGGACAGGGGTACGGGTAGGTCGGTGAGGTCTGCCCACAGCACAGGTGGAGCTTCATCATCGGTAGCGACAACGTACGTTCCATTCATTCATTTTGATCCGACTTCCTATAATTTCCGATTGACTGGAGGGGGATCACTGTGTATGTCACATTTCCCTAACGCGATGGATCCGGGGGTGTTGGGGTTGACGAAGGATATCCTTTATCCATATTTATATCTTTTCTCTTTTTTTGTCCTTGTCTGGCTTTTTCTTCAATTTAGACGGACTTATTTGCCTTTTGTTTCTATTTCTTTGTTCGAAGTATGTCCGGTTGTCGACTACTTAGCTTCAAAACAGCCAGGACTGGGTGCCCTACATGACAGCCTATATCATAGACTTGGTTCCTATTCCTTCTTGTTTAGTTTCATCTAACACCTCGGAGGAGGGATCAGGATTGGGGAGTGTAGGTTCCACAGTTCACCGTCAGGGGAAGCGCACTCGTCGTAGGGATGGGGGGTCTTATAGGAAAAGAGAGAGGGAGAGAAGGATTGAGAATGGGGGTTTCGGGTTGAGTCCCGCTGTTCTTTATTTTTTCTGCTTTTCTTTTTTTCCTAAAAAAATGTAACAATGCAAATGGCAATAAATATGAAATGAATGAGATTTTTATTTACTTATCTTTGATTAAATGACTTATTCTACGTGCACTTTTTATTTTGTTGATGAGATCGTAAAAATGATGGAATATTTTATTAAATAACTTGAGAGAAGATTTATTTTTAGAAAGGATGAAAAAAATAGATAATATAGGAAGAAATAACGCGGGGGGTTTTGAAATAGAGATTCATTTTTTGAGTTTTTGATTTTGACAAAAAAGAAAAGACTAAATTTTCTAAAATAAGGGGGTACCGATCGGCATACCCCTTGTCCTGCCTATTGGCAAATGAGTCGAATCAAATCACCTGGAAGCTTTGATAGCACTTTTCGCAAATTCAAAGCACTTGGTGGGGCAGGAATTTATTTGAGTTTCTTAGATTCCTTGTTGTTTAGATAATATTTTCATGTATAAAAGGGGGTGTGGTTTTCCACCCGTTCACATTTTTCTTTTTTCTTATTTATTTCTTGCATTTTGTCTCATTATTTCGCCAATGGTCCATCCCATGAGTGCAAAATCCGCTTTGTATCTTAAGAGCCTGGAAGATATGTGTTTGTACAATGTAGATTATGATACTTTTAACTTGCATCGGGTCTCTTTATGGCGCAATCGTCCCATCGATTGGAACATATTGGTGACAGCAGCATAATTTTGGTATTTCGAGGATTATGTTTTTCACTTTGGCTTGAACGAGGTTTGTCCGACTTGTGAGGAATTTTCATCCATGTTGGGGATTAATCCCAGCATGGCGACGGCTATGCCCAAATTTTCTCGATCTCTTAGGGAGCTTTTAGTGAGATTTCTCCATATCTCTCCTTCGGAGGCTTGGACATTGGTCACTAGGGAAATGATTTCTCTTTCAGCTATCATGTATTATGTGCATCTAAGAGATTTCAACGATGTGGGCCATGCCAAAGCTATTGTCATGGGCTTAACTTCAAAGCTACTGCTGGTGATTGGGAACCGAATGGTTGACCCTCAACTAGCTGCTATTACAGCGTGAATTTCATACCGTCCCAATCATGCACAAGGATATTGGCGGAGACCCTAGATGCTTGGCAAGAAGGTCGTTCTAATTTTCTGAGAGGAAGCCAGGTCACACTGTTCATTTGGTTGGCTGAGAGATTCTGTTTTGCGATACCCCTGAATATCCCTTAACAGCTGTACCAAATTTCTTCACTCGTTATTTCATTAACTTTAACCCATCCATAGTGAACTCGGTAAACTGGTTCGTGGAGCACGGAGCTCAATGCCTACACTGGTAGGTGCCATGGTGGGGGGGAGTTGAAGCCCTTTTGGAATTAAGGGAATATCGGTACATTTCTCTAGTTAGCCTTCGGTAGGCCTCATTCTATTTCTCCTGGAGGCTCATGCACCAAGTCTGATTAGAGAAATTTGTTTTTTCCCGTACCCTGGATTTCTTTCCCAAAAAGGATTTGATTGAAGGCCTGTGTATGCGATTAGGTTTTTTGCAGGAGAATCGTCGGTCATCAACTCGTCCTTTTTAATCTATAGATAGTGTTTGGCATGTTTCTAGAGATTATTTGAAATGGATATGGAAGCAGGTGGTGGCACAGATCTTGGCAGAGGAGACCGAACATAGATCATTCATCTTGTTTGATACTATGGAGGGGGCCTAGTTTTTCCTCTAAGTTAGTCTGAGCTTATTATTCTGCATAACTTCTTCGGAATACCAATCAGGTTAGGGACATTTGGGGGCTTCAAGGAGCAGATGATGATGGGGCTGGGTCTTTCGGTAACTGCAGATAGGATCTTTGTGAAGCTGGTGTTCATTTCTTGTGAAGATTTTATGAGTGAGATGTGTTTGGTTGTTTTTGGTTTATGGGAATAATTTGGGGAAGGTTGGGTTAGGTTTATTTTAAGGGTAATTTGGTTGGCAGGGGAAGTTGTTTTGACTCCCTACGCTAATATTTCATGTAATTGTACCGAATCCTCCCATTATGGAATAAAAAATAATTTTGATCATACT
Source organism: Sambucus nigra (assembly GCA_949130495.1). NCBI lineage: Eukaryota > Viridiplantae > Streptophyta > Magnoliopsida > Dipsacales > Adoxaceae > Sambucus > Sambucus nigra. Next base: position 377,636,930 of record OX422212.1, read on the forward strand.
GTTATGCCTCTTTATGAGTTTTACATTTGAATTATATATACCAAACGCTAAGGCATACGTAATCCTTTTGTTCATGTAAATGATAAAATGAACCATCGTTCTCGGAGATAAAAAAAAGAATAGCATTTTCTTAAAAAGAAGGCGACCGTCCACATGTAAAGTGTATGAGCTGCATATGTACCGCTAGGGGGTTTTGAAAATTTTCTGAGCTTCATTTTGAAAGCAAAAAGATTTGTTTAGAGGATCATGCTCCACGTAGTTTTGAGTAGAGAGAAATGAAGAAAAAAATTCAGAATAGAAGGGAGATTAGAGGAGTCATAGTGTGTCGAGATATCGGACAAAGGGTAAAATTTCTTGAGATGGTCCATGTTAACTAGACGTACCATCTCTTCTCCATTAAGGTTAGTGAGCATAGTGGCACCACCGGTTTGGCTTGAATTTCCCTCTGGGGTCCCAGACAGGTTCTATGATTTTTTTGAGGGATAAGTCTCCTTCTTGGACCCCATAATCCTTAATTCTTCAATTTAACGGTTGCGTTATCCGACAATGATATCCTTCTATATGATATAGAGCCTTTAGCCTCCTTTCGTCTAAGAGCGATAACTCACCAAAACGGCTCGAATGCCATTCTTCCTTGATGACTTTGCTTTTCATCATAATGCGCAATAAAGGTATTTCCAGTTCAACAAGTAGGAATGCTTCCATAGCGACTGAAGTGCGATAACCTTATAGGGTATAAGGGATTCGATCGGCTGAATCTCGATGACTCTCGATCATCTTGCTGATGATTACTTTGAGGTTTTTATTGGTGTCTCCAATTGAATCGTTGGTTTGTGGTTAGTAAAGAAAATTTTTATCTTTGAATACCGTACTTGTCAACCAATTCTGTATCCTAAGCCTCGAAATGTAACTAGTTATCTGACACTAACTCATGGGGAACTCTGTATCAGCAGATGTTCTTTCGGATGAACTAAGATACTTTTTTGTCATTCAGCACTACGTATAACTCAGTTTTTACCCATTTGGTGATGTAATCAATGACAACCCAGATGAACTCGTGCCCATTGGAGGCTTTGGGTGTGACTTTCCCTATGATGTCAATGCCTCAGGTAAAGAACGTCCAAAAGAGGTCATGTTGTATAATTCTCATGGGGGTAAATATTGGAGGTTAGCAAACTGTTGGCATTTAAGACATCTCTGGACATAGGCAGTGCAATACTGAACCATGGTGGTCCAATAGTAACCATGCCCGATAATCCTCTTAGCGGGCATACGGGCATTCATGTGAGGTTCGCATTCCCCGGTGTGGATCTTTTGCATTATTTCTTCAGTGTTAGCCCCTGCGATGCAGTGGCAGTGAGTTCCATTGAATTGATTCTTAAATATTGCCTTATCATAGATAATGTATTGGGCAGTCAATTTGCAAATGGTCTCTTGATCTTTATTATTAGTGTCCTAGGGATACCTACCGTGCTTGAGGAGGTACCAAATATAGTAGTACCATCACTCAGCTATGGAAAAATCCTCTTCAATGACGATCTCCATATAGTAAGAATAAATTAGCATATCTTATTTTTGGACTAGGAAAGGGGCCATGGTTGTTCCCTCGAGCATGTCGACTATGGAGGCTAAGATGGTAAGGGCATCTGCTAAGTTGTTCCTTACTCAGGGCAAGTAGTGGACTGTGATATCTCGAAACTAAGCAGCCAGCTCTTTTAGGTGGTCATAAAAGGGTAAGAGTTTTTCATCTTTGACTTTCCATCTTCTAAGGACTTACCCGATGATGAGGGCAGAGTCCCCGTAGACATCTAGGCATTGGATACCTTTCTTGAGAGTGACCTTAAGACCTACGGTGCACGCCTCGTATTCGATCATATTATTGGTATAGGGAAAATCCATCTTAATGGTAATGGGAGTGTGAGAATCATCAGGGGCGATTAGGAATATCCTAATATCGTATCCTTTCTTGTTGACAGTGCTTCAAAGAACATTTTCCACCGGAGGTCTTCCTGAGAGGTGCAAAGAATGTCTTCGTCCGGGAATTCAGAGACCCAAACATCAACCTCTTTCATAGGGTAGTCCATAAGGTAGTCAGATATATCTCTCACTTTCATGGCCTTCTGTGCGACATACATAATATGGAACTTGGCTAGAAGCATTAACCATCGAGGTATTCGGCTAGACTAGGAAGGATTATCGAGTAGGTATTTGATAGGTGCCATTAGGGACAAACGTTTGATGGGAAAAGCAATCATGTAGTGTCATAATTTTTTAGTGACCCAGACAAGGGCGACACATGCTTTCTCCAAAGTAGTGTAGTTGACTTTTTACCCAGCTGACTTGTAACTGGCATAATAGATTTCTCGTTCTTTATAGGATCCTTCAATGTATTGGGCTAGCAAATCCCCAGCAGTATTATCTGTCACAATTAAGTATAGGAATAGAGGGAGAACACGTTGCGATGGCAAGAGTATCGTAGGTCGGGTAAGATATATCTTTATTTAGTCAAAGGCTTCCTGATAGGCCTCATTCCAGACTTTGGTGGAATCCTTTCAGAGGATTTTGTCACAATAGAAGTCAACTCGTTGATGCATCGACTAACATAATGTAATTTTCCTAAGATTTCCCAAACTTCTTTCTCTATTCGAGGTGGTTACATTTTGAGTGTGGCTTTCAATTGATAGGGTCTACTTCAATTCCCTTCTTGCTAACCATGAATCCTAAAAGCTTTCCATTTATGTGGTCGAAAATGCATTTCTACAGGTCAAGTAGCGTATGGTATCGTTGTAGTCGTTTGAAGAACTATTGGAGGGCGAGAACATGACCTCCCTAAGTCTTAGACTTAACGATCATATCATCCACATATACCTCGACCTCTTTGTGTATTATATCATGCAAGATGGTTATGGCAGCCTTTTGTTAGGCAACCCCTGCGTTTTTCATCCTGAATGGCATAACTATGTAACCAAAAGTTCCCCAAGGGGTGATGAATGCATTTTTTTCTTGATGATCAGGGTGCATCTTGATCTAATTGTATTCGACAAACCCATCAACGGATGGATTGAGAGCGTGACCAGATGTATTGTCCATAATTATGTCAATATTGGGCAGTGGGTAATTATTTTTAGAATACGCCTTGTTCAAATCCCGGTAGTCAAGGCACATGCAGACTTTCACTCTTGATTTTAACACAGGTACAATGTTGGCTAGCTGTGTGGGATATACGATCACTTGGATGAAGCCTGTGTTTAACTATTTGCTTACCTCTTCCTTGGCCTTGAGTGACCATTCGATACAGATCTTTTCTAGTTTCTATTTGATCGGTTAGAATTCTAGGAGAGTTGGGATCACGAGCTGAGCTATTTCGGGATCGATGTCGATCATGTCGTCATAGGACCATGAAAATACGTCCACGAATTACTTCAGAATCTTTTTAAATCGCATGCGCCCATGCTCGTCAAAGGTGGAACTAATCCTAATCTCGCGCAGTTGGTTACTAGAACCGAGATTAATAACAATAATTTCATTCTCATTGATTTGGACACGGTTATAATATTTTTTATTAACCTTATTAATATCAGTTAAGAATTTTTCATATGAAAAATCATTACCATCAAAAGTTTGATTAGATTCAAGGCAATTAATGTAAGGCAGAATAAGATACTCAAAATCTCCGTTTATTTCATTCTCGGGAAAAACAACGCTGGAAACCTCATCAAAGGAGGTCTCGATTGCATTATTTTCAGAAAAAGGAGGAATAACTAAAGAGAAAGAGATAGGATAAACATCTTAGTTGGGTTCTATTATAGCAGGCGAAACTGGTATATCATTCCAGTCGAGGAGGGATTCATCAGTGACTGTGATTAGAGTGGATGGGTCTAATGATGTAGATCTTGAGTAGATCATGCAGAGTTTCAGTCTAGTGTCTACAAATTAAATGACTCCTCGGGCTCACTTCCCTGAAAAACCTCTGCAACAGCTATAGCTTTCTCAACGATAGGTTGCACATGATGTCGTGAATCTTCAGCCTAGGTGTACTTATCTTGAAGAAAGATCTTCATCCCTGGATTTATCTTCTTATTTACATGATCATACCATGGTTTCGAAAATCCACTGAGGGGAAAATCTTCACCCTCTTGAAGAATCTTTCGTTCAAGTAATTTCCTAAAATAGTCTTGGCTCTTTCCATACTTCTTTTCAACCAGGGTTGTTGGACCATTCTGAGTTTCTCTGATGATGGTTGATAACCCAAGACATATAGAGGAAAGGCCTTCTTCAGGACTATGGGTTCTAGTATCCCTTATTGTCGTCATCCCAGCCCCAGTCCAGGCATGAAATGCATATTCTTGAATAAATATATTACGTTGGCATTGTCGTGAGGGTTGTTCTTTGGACAGACTATGTCTTTTAAATCATCCCCTACTAGGAGAGAAAGTGGTGCGACCATGAAGATGGAAAGAAGCATGTCATTCGCACCATGTTGTATTTCAGGTACCGCATTATTGGTGCTTGCATTCTCATTATTACTATCATCACCCAAGATGGTGATGACCTGCCCAATGGCAAAGAAGATACCCTTTTGATATTGTGAAGCAACGGTCGACCAAGAAATATATTAAAATAAGTGGGTATGTCGATAACTTGGAACTCGGTAATGAGATTGATAGGGACATCCTCAACTGTGATTGTTATAGATCCCATCACCTCTTAGCGAGTGTTGCATAGGCATGCACTGCAGAGAAAGTTGGAGCAAGGTCTCCTATTTTCAAACCCAGGCAATTGAATGTTATTAACGGTAAAACATTGAGCGATGACTTATTGTAGATGAGTGAGAGTGAGACTACCTTCCCCATCACCTCAACGGAGTTGTTGAGATCATAGTTATGATTAGGACCTAACTTTGAGATTTCTTCTTCAGAGAAGGAAAGCAATTTGGTAGAGGTCAAGGACCCAACCAAGTTCACGACTTCTTCTATAGTGGTGGAAGGATGGACTATGGGCCCAATAAGTAATCTTTCCAAAGCATTACGGTGTACCTGGGAAAACATTAAGAGTCCTCATAAGGTAATATTAGCCCGAGTTTTCTTAAGATGGTCGAGGATCTTGCTTTCCTCGATGGTCATTTCTGGCAAGGGAGGTTTTTTGATAACTCCCTTTCCTTTATCTATCCCAGCTGACTAAGAATTCAGACTCTAGTAGTGTCTCCAAGATCTTGCCCTATAGTTCATGGTGGAGGGAAAGAAGAGAAACCCCTTTTTCATCTATTTTTAGTTGTGTGGCAACTTTATTTATTTTCCCTAATAGATCTTCAAAAGATATCTTCCCGCAAATATTGATTAACGGCTAACATTTTTTTAGATTGGTTCTTCATCTGAGCTATCAAACTCATCCCCCCATCATGGGGCAATGATGTCATCTTACCATGAGAACTCAATGCACTCCATAACTTCAATGATTTATTCAAATAGATTCTCCCACTCAACGAGGAGGTGCAAAACTGAAGGGACCAACCTCCCTAATAGCTTTAAGGCATCGAGTAACTCAGATATACTGCAAATCTCATTGGTCTGTCGAAACAAGCCTGACACAATCTGTAGTGCATCATCTAAATTGACTTCGTCAATGAGTACCACCCAATTATCTGACACTCGAGCCACTTTTGGGCGTCATGAACAAGATGCTGAACTTCTGGCATTCAATGGTCATTTCAGAGGGAAATTTCAACCCAAACCCTAGAATATGGTTCAGTACTGCTGGAAATTCCATATCTTTCCCTCTGGACCGGGTATGAATGGCAATACATGTTCTTATGAAAAGTGATAGAGCTTTATGAGAAAAATAGGTATGGTGTAGGAGAAAATATGGGAAAACATAAAGGGATTTGGGTGAAAATATGGGTATGATAGGTTCTTTACTAGGTACAATCTAGGTAGACGGGTCGAATTATGGGTCATTCTCTGGAGAAATCCCATTTTTATGGTTTGGAAGTGGATTGCGAGAAGTGTTGGGTTTGGGATTGGCTGGTGGGGTGATGATACCCCAGTCAGTTAGACCTTGGATTACATTTTGGATATCGAAGCACTAATTAGTGGTATGGCGGGCAGTTTGGTGAAAATCACAATGGGCATCGAGTTTGATATTTTTGGGAAGAAGGTTTGGTTAAGGACGAGGGTCCAAAGGTTTGATGAGATTTTGGCTCAACAACGCTTGGTAGACTTTAAATAGGGGAGAATGGCGCTCGATGTATTCTTTTCTGACGAACTAGCACGACTTTCTGGCGCCCAAGAGGTGATAGGCTGAGAGATATTGTTGATGGTCGAGATCGTAGCAAGCTTCTTATATTTTCTAGGAGTGAACTGTCTGGATACGTTCTTTGGCTTAGCTTCTGTGTTGGCAATACTTTCCTCAATCTCCATTCTTGCCTTAGGGAGAGCTCAAAAATGTGGGTAATACTATCCTCCCATCGTGTCTAGGACATGGTGTAAGAAATTTTTCTTCACAATAGTAACTTGTTCCTCTTTGGAAGGCCGATTGGTCATAATGACAGATTTCTCCCTCCACCAAACTATGAAATTTCTGACAGTTTCTTCGAGGTTCTATTTTGATAAATTCAAGATCATGTGTAACCTTCAACTCCTCATTGTATTTGTACTGCGACTTGAATTCACAGGCAACATTCTCCCATATGCAAGTTTTGGATTCCTCTATAGATAGAAACCAACGAAGAGAGCTATCCTTCAAATTCCATTGGAACATACGGGCCATTATTTCCTCAGAAGTACCTAATAGATTTGTGGCCCAGTGTTAGCTTTGAAGATGAACAATTGGGGGTCCGCTTCCACCAAACATCTCAATGTTAGGCATCTTGAACTTTTTCGATAACCTTCTTTTAGGGTAGGGAGACATATGGGTGTAATCCATTTAGTTCTCGAATATTTGGACTCAATTCAACTTGTCGGTTAATATATGAAGGTCCTTTTTTACCTTATTTAACTCTTCTTCTTTTGGATCGATGGGTACTGGTAGGTTAGCCTCTGGCTGGTCAAGATTCTGCATAAGGAGCTGAGCTGGTTGTGGCGCATTGGCAAGAGGCACACGTGGAATATACAGATATTCTTCTGAGACCCAAATAGGCATAGGAATGGTTGAACTCATAGAATGAAAGAAAAGGACCTTGGCATCCTCGAGAACTGGGGTTCAGTTTCTCGGTATTTTGTGAAAATAGAACTGAAGGTTATCAATTTTGGCAGTAAATTAGACTAAGATTTTCATCAAATCAGATTGCACATTCGGTACTTTTTCTTCATTCTCCATGGAAGGTTGGGGAAGGTAGATTTTAGACTCCGAGGAAGTAGAGGGATAACTAAAAGATCTTCGGGATGGTTCAATGACAGACCAAAGATAAGAGGGAGCCAGAGCAAGGGTTGGGTATGCGATCAACTTGAGAAGGAAAATGATTCGAACCTATTTTTGTAAATAGAAAAGGAAGAATTATCTTTATTTAAGAGTGGAAAAAATTTTGAATTTTTTTTATAAGGGAAGGACAAAATGTTTTGGTATTTTTTACAAAAATCAGGGGGAAATGTTTATAACATTCATGACAGAAGGAAGAAAAATGTTTATGATATTTTGATGATGTGGCCAACCCGAGATCTCCCCCCTCCTCGGGATGCTTTAGGGGGAAAAGAGGGAGAGATAAAGGTCTCATACCCCTCTCTACATCGTGGGGTGCTTCGGTCATCGTCGATTTTGGGATGATGTGAAAAGATAGAGTTGCCAGCTTATTTTGCAAAAAATAGGTAAAAGAACATGTCGTCGCCTTGAGAGAGCGGCAGCAACGACAGACTCATGCTTGCGAAACCAATTAAATCAAAGGTTCGGTAGCTAAGTTATGGTATGGGAAGGTGTTAGGCACCCATCCCGCCCTTTCGGCCTCTCATGGCTTATGTTACGATTTTCCTCAATTTCTCCATGAAGTGTGTGTGAATGTATATATAAGGGGAGATCGGAATCACTAGACTCCCATCATGAAAAAAATGATGGAAGGCCATCCACAGGAATGTTCCCAAAAAAATAATTAGAAACTGTGATGTGTGAGCTTATCAAGATATCGATCGTTATGATGAAATGATAATATATATTAGATAAGGCATAAGTATGACGTGTATGAATAATATGTGGATAAAATAGGAAAAAGATGAAAATATGAAAACTAGACTCGAGTCTCAAGCTTTTTCCTGAAATGCCTTTGTTGCCTACAAAGGCATCAAAGTCCAAATAGTTCACATGCAGCACAAGAATGGGGTTTATCCCACAGATTAAAATGGGAGTTTATTATATGTGTATGTGTAGAAAAAGATAATTTCAATTTTGAGAATATGTGATGAAGAATCTTTTCGGAATTTATACGTGAAACCCTCTTTTTCTTTGTTTTGGATTTTTTACAGAAAATAAATTACGTGCAATATAAGTAATAAAGGATGATATGTTAATGTGTATGATTTAAAGTAAAAGCTAAATTGAGAATTTATATAACTAATGTGAAAATAAAGAAATTTAAAGAGAGAATGCTGTTTGAACCTTAGTTGGAGACTTGAAGCTTACCTTGATCCTTGATGAGCTTCCTTGCAAATTGGGATGAATGTAAGATGAGAGAGAAGGAGATTTTTGCTAAATTGGGTATGAGAATGATGGGAATGAAATGTGGAGAAGAATTTCACATAAGGAAACTTCATTGATTATAGAATAATGTTGCTGAGATCATTGATACTAATGGATCTGGGGTGCCTTTCGAAGTGAGATCATTATTTCCTTATATAGGGTAGGGGGACTGCTGATCATCACTATCCTTGTCCTGCCTATCATAAGGTAACCCAAGACATACTGCTGATAGGAAGGGAAGTTGGTCTGGCAATTGGCAATCTAGTGCAGTTCTTTTGAAAAAATGATCATAAAACACAATTTGTAAGTCCAAATCGTGCACGGGGCATACTGTTAAAAAGGAAATTTAGGGACCTTTGATAATCCTTTAGGCCTATTTCGATTTCGCGAGTTAACTACAGTCCAAGCGGGGCTTAGAAGTGTTTGTCGGGCCTTTGAACAAGAGATCATCGAATGACGATGGATCATTTATCCAAATCGTAAGTTCTAATCAAACACGAGGTGGACTATTGAAAAGGTCATGTTAGGCACTTCGATGTTCCAATGATCTGTGCTCGATTCGAAGAGTTGAGTTTGGTCAAACAAGGCCCAAAAGCTCCCGATAACCTTTCGAAGTAAAAGAAATCGTTCATCCGTATTGTAGGGCTAATTCAAGCATGGGATAGACCGTTGGAAAGGGTGTTCTTTGAACTTCAAAGATTCATTCAGTCTTATTCAAGATAAAGAGTTAATTTTCATCAAATGGAGCCCAAGAGTTCCCGATGGCCTCTAGATCAGTTTTGGGAGAAAATGAAATGGTTATGTCATTTAATGCATGTAACAGACCTTTGGAAAGGGGTTTCAGATCTCTTTGAGGATCCATTGAGCTTTCGCTCTGACGGTGAATTTAATTCGGGCCAAATCGGGGCTCAGGAGTGCCCGGTGACCTCGAGATCGGTTTTTGAAAGTAAAATCATTCGTTCCTCCAAGTCGTTATGCTAATTCGTGCATGAGGTAGACCTTTGGAAAGAGAATTTAGATCCTTTCAAAGATTCATTAAGTTTTCTCTCTAACGATGGAGTTGATCAGAGTCAAATGGGGCCTAAGAACGCTCGATGGCCTCCAGATTTGTACTCGGAGTAAGACCTAGGGTTTGTAGTGAATGAGGAGGTGTTGGGGACCTAAGGGGAGACTTAGGGGGTCCTCGAATGTGGTGTCCATAGAGCCCCTTGATAGGTGATCTTGTAACAAGTGAAAGACGTCAAATAGACATCACATGATGTTTTGGGAAAAAAGTCAATTTTATGAATCTAAAGGGATGAGGATAACCAATTCAGAGGTTCGATATTAATTCTGAGGACTTGAAGTTAGGATGACCTATTCTCAGGCTCGACATAAATTATAAGGACCTTAAGTGGGAGCAACCAATTCTAAGGGTTGCGGTCAATTTGGAGGACCTTAAGTGGGAGTGACCAATTCTGAGGGTCGAGGTCAATTTTGAGTACCTTAAGTGGCGAGATACCAATTTTTAGGGTCAAGATCAATTCTAAGGACCTTAAGTTCGAGCGAGCAATTCTGAGGTTCGAGGTCGATTTTGAGGACCTTAAGTAGGAATGACTAATTCTGAGGGTGGAGGTTAATTCTAAGGACCTGAAGCAAAGGCGAACAATCATGAGGGTCGAGGTCAATTCTGAGGACCTTAAATGGGAAGTGACCAATTATGAGGGCCGATTTCAATTTTGAGGACCTTAGGTTGGAGCGACCAATTCTGAGGGACGAGGTCAATTCTAAGGACCTAAAGTGGGGAGCGACCAATTCTACGAGTCGAGGTCAATTCTCAAGACCTTAAGTGGGAGCGACCGATTCTTAAAGTCGAGGTCTATTCTGAGGACCTTGAGTAGGGAGAGACCAATTCTGAGGTTCAAAGTCAATTATGAGGACCTTAAATAGGAGCGACCAATTCTTAGGGTCGAGGTCAATTCTGAGGACCTTAAGTAGAGGTGACCAATTATGAGGGTCGAAGTCAATTCTGAGGACCTTAAATAGAGGCGACGAATTCTGAAGGTCGAGGTCAACTCTGAGGACCTTAAGCAGGGGTAGCCAATTCTGCGGATCAAGGTGAATTCCTAGAATCTTAAGTAGGCGCGACCAATTCTATGTGTTGAGATCAATTTTGAGGACCTGAAGTGGAAGCGACCAATTCTGAAGGTCGAGTTCAATTTCGAGGAACTTAAGTAGAGGCGTGGGGAATATATTTCCTGGGGAATTTTAATTTTACATTTTTTTAAACTCTATTGGGTAAGAGACTTCTGTCTGGGAATTATGTCTTTTGAGAAGAGCTAAAAATCTCAGTCTAGAAATTCCACTTGGGGAAATAGTTGATAACTTGAGGTTTTAAGATTCCACTGGGGAATGTGTTATTGAAGAAAGATGTTCAATTAGGGCTTCTATCTCTTACTGGAGAAATTGTAATTATTCGAGAAAGAGTTTAATTCCGAAATTCCTTCTAGGGATACGGGTAGGATATTACGTAGCTATGCCGAGGAAGCATTTTAATACTGCTGAGTATAAGTTTTTTGAGATTCCGTTAGGGAGTTGTAGTGGGCTTTACGGGGGCATTGATTTTTAGGGTTTGTGGTATTAATCTTCTTGGGGATTTTGGATCTTGAAAAATGGTTTTCTTGGTGAAGAAATGTTCCAATATTTACTTGGCAATTTTAGGAATTTTTCAAGAAATTTCTGGCATTTTTAGGGATTTATTTGTACAAAATTTCAGGGGGTTGCCGACCGATATATTGTAGGGGTGCCAACCAAAAGTGGCACGATCTTTTAGGTTTCCTTGGGCTGAGGAACAGCCAGGTGTCGATCAGTATGGGATTTAACAGATGTTGGGGATTGATTTTGAGGGTTTTTAGATAAAGATGGATCATATGTTGAGGGTGAAGCTAGAGGGGGTAGTCAGTGTTAGGTAGGATTATTGAATCTATATTAGGGATGTAGGTGATCTTTTACCCTTGAGGTATGGATATGCAAGGTACTAGGGTAGATGCGACGGTTGATTGCGCTTGAGTTTGGGTACTCCTAGTATCTAAGAGATGGGTTATAGGGAAAATGAGGTAACATCCAATTCTAGTTATTTTCCTTTGGTATTTTCTTGAAGATTCATCATTGACTGTGGGATCTTGGTGTTAACCACATTGCATGCTTAATGTAGCGGCATTACACCTAAAAAGAGACTCAAAAAAGGCAAAAAGAGATGCATATTTTGTTTGATTATCTTGGTTTAGTGGATTACTTTACATGCACTTTAATTTGCTGCTGAGTTTTTATTTTGAGAAAAATTAGGAGAATGTGTTTTTGGAATAAACAGAGGCCTTGGAGGCATAGTGGCAAAGAGTTTCCCATTAAGGGATTTATTTTACTGAAAAGTGGGAAAATGAGTTTTTAACAATTTTTTGAGTAGAGGAAGGCCTTGGAAGCTTAGTTGGAATATGGAATAGGGGAAATTTGGTTAGTAAAGTGGGGTTTGTCGCCTTCGTTGGAATTATCTGAATCTGATGCATTGAACAGAGTGTAATGATGCTAGTTTTACTGGAGCTTCTGCATTGGGCCTAACTTCGAAGCTACTACTGGTGATCGGGGACCTGACGGTGGCCCCTCAACTGGTTATCATTACAACGTGGATGTCATATCGTCACAATCCTATGGCGGTAATACTCGCAGAGACTTTGAATGGTCTGGATGATTATAATGTTCATGTGGATGTCTAAGAGATTCTGTTTGGCAGCCCACTGAATATCCTTTAATCAGCTTTGGCACGACTATAGGGAACTGGATAAACTAGTTTATGGAGCACGGAGATCGATGTTTATGTTGGTCAATGCCTTGGTGGGGGAGTTGTATCCCATTTTAGAACTGGGAGAATATTGGTATGTTTGGTTAGTTAACCTCCGGCAGACTTCCTTTTATTTCCCCTGATGGCTCCTGTATCATGTTAGATGGGAGCAGATTTTGCTTCCCGTACCCTGGATTTCTTTCATTTAGAGAATTTGACAGAAGGCATGTGTATGTGGTTGGGTTCTCTATGGGAGAACTATCGACCATCAACCCGTGCTTCCCAATGTGTTGGCAGGGTTTGGCATGTTTTTAGAGACCATATGGAGTGGTTGTCGAAGAGGGTAGTGGATAAGATCTTGGTAGAGGAGACCAAGAAAATATGGTTTGCCATGTTTGACACTATGGAGGGGGCTCAGTTGTTTTCTTAAGGCTAGTCTGGGCATATCGTTCCATGGAGAGCCTTCGGCATACCTACCACGCAAGGGGAGTTTGGTGGCCTCTTGGAGAAGATAATAATGGGGCTGGATCTTCAAGAATCTGAGGGTAGGATCTTTTGTGAAGCTGGGGATTATTTGTGAATCTTTTATGATGGTTATGTGTTTGGTTATTTTTTATTTAATGATGGTTATGTTTGGTTTGATTTGTTTTTAGGAAAGTCAGGTTGGGGATAGTTATTCAACTCCCTACGCTGATATTTCATTTAATCGTGCCAAATTTTCCTTTAATGAAATAAAAAAGTATTTTAATTATATTGGTGTGCCTCTTGATGAGTTTTACATTTGAATTATCTATATCAATCGATAAGCCATACATAATCCTTTTGTTCATGTAAATGATAAAATGAATTTTCGTTCTCGGACACAAAAAAATAATAGAATTTCGAGATAAAGAAGGGGATCGTGCCCATGTAAAGCGTATAAGCTGCCTATGTACCTATGAGGGTTTAAAAAAAATGTGTTTAATTTTTGAAAGAAAAAAGTGGTTGAAAGGATCAGGCCCCACGTAGTTCTGAGTAGAGGGAAATGAAGAGTTTTTTTTAAGAATAGAAGAGGGATGAGAGGAGTCGTAGCATGCTAAGATTTTGGACTAAGGGTAGAATTTCTTAAGACGGTCCAGGTTGACTGAATGAGCCATCTCTTCTTCGTCAAGGTCAATGATCATAGCGGCGCCACCGGATAGGATCTTTTTCACGATGTATGGGCCACTCCAATTGGGCTTGAATTTTCCTCTGGGGTCCCAGACTGGTCTATGATTTCTTTATAGGATAAATTATTTTCTCGAACACAATGTTCCTTGACTCTCCTATTAAAACATCATGTTATCCGGTGATGGTACCCATGTATATGATATAGATCCTTTAGCCTCCTTTCGTTTAAGAGAGACAATTCATCAAGACGGCTCTGGTGCGAGTCTTCTCCGTTTACTTTTGCTTTCAAGCATAACGCGCAGTGAAGGTATTCTAGTTCAACGAGTAGGAATGCTTCCATGCCATATACCTAAGAGTAAGGGCTAGACCGAGTAGATACCTAGACTGAAGTGCGATAGCCCCAGAGGGCGTAAGGCATCCGATCGATCTAATCTCGGTAACTCCTAGTCATCTTACAGATGATTGCTTTGAGGTTCTTACTAGCGGCTTCAACTGCACTATTGGCTTACAGTCAGTAAGGAAAAGATTTGTGTCTCTAAATCCCATACTCATCGACCAATTATGTGACTTTTGCCTCGAAATGTAACCTGTTGTCAGACATTAGCTCATGTGGGACCCCGTATCGGCAGAAAATATTCTTTCAGATGAACTTGGATACCTTTTTAGCCTTCAACACTGTGCATGACCCAATTTTGACCCATTTGGTGAAGTAATCAATGGCAACCAAGATGAACTCATTCCCATTAGAGGCTTTGGGTGTGACTTTTCCTTTGATATCGATGCCCTATGTGGAGAACGGCCAGGGAGAAGTCATGTTGTATAATTCTCACGAAGGTAAGTATTGGAGATTAGAAATCCATTGGTATTAAAGGCATCTACGAACATAGGCAGTGCAATCATGAACCATGGTAGTCCAATAGTAACCTTTTCGGATAATCTTCTTGGCGAGCATATGGCCATTCATGTGGGGTCTGCATTCCTCATTGTGGATCTCTTGCATCATCTCTTTAATGGCAGTCCCTGTGATGCACTGTAAGTGGGTTCCATCTAAGTTTCTCTTGAAGAGTGCTTTATCAAAGATAATGTATTGGGAAACCAATTTACTGAGGGTTGTTCGGTCTTTCTTATTGGCTTCTTAGGGGTACCTATCGTGGTTGAAGAGGTTCCAAGTTTCGTAATACCAGCACTCTGCCATATTTGGATTCTCTTTTGTGATGAGTTCAATGTGGTAGCAGTGGGTCAATTTAGTTTCTTTTTTTACTAAGAAAGGGACCATCGCTATTCCCTCGGGAAAATCGACCATGGAGGCGAAGGTAGCAAGGGCATCAGCCAAGTTGTTCCTTACTCGGGACAAGTAGTGGAAGGTGATATCCCAAACTGGGAGGCCAACACTTCTAGGTGGGCATGGAAGGGTAAGAATATTTTGTCTTTGACTTTCCATCTTCTAAGGACATGGATGATGATGAGGGAAGAATCCCTATAGACATCTAGGCATTAGATTACTTTCTTGATAGAGACTCTAATGCCTATGATGCATGCCTCATATTTGGTCATGTTATTGGTGCAGGGAAGATCTAGCTTGATGACAATTGGAGTATGAGAGTCATCAGGGTCGATCAGGAGTATCCCAATGTCGTATCCTTTTTAATTGGCAGTGTCATCAAAGAACATTTACCATCGGTGGTCTTACTGAGAGGTGTAAAGGATATCTTCATTCGATAACTCAGAGATCCAAATGTTGACTTCTTCTATAGGGTAGTCAGCAAGGCAGCCAGAGATGGCTCTCCTTTTCATGGCTTTTTGTGTGATATACACAATATTTAACTCGACTAGTAGCATCACCTGTCAATCCATTCGACTAAATAGGGCAGGTTTCTTGAGCAGGTATTTGATAGGATCCATTCGGGATACAAGTATAATGGGAAAAGCAATCATGTAGTGCCGTAATTTTTTAGTGACCCAAATAAGGGCAACACATGCTTTATCCAATGCATTGTAGTTGACTCTATACCTAGCCAAGTTATGACTGTCGTAGTAGATGGCCCTTTCTGTATGGGTGTTGGGATAGCAAAGCCCTAGTTGTGGTATCTGTTGTGGTCAAGTATAGGAGTAGATGAAGACCTGGCTGCAGTAGCATAAGTACCGGAGGTTGGGTTAGGTATATCTTAATTCTGTCAAAGGCTTCTTGACAAACCTCATTCCAGACTTTGGTTGAATCATTTTGGAGGAATTTGAATAAGTGTTCATAAATATATTTCAATTGGCTGATGAACCGACATATATACCGTGACTTTACTAAGAATACCCGCATTTCCTTCCCCATTTGGGGTGGTTGCATTTTGATTATGGCATTCAATTTGGCATGGTCTGCTTCAATCCCCTTTCCCGCTAACCATGAATCCCAAATTTTTTCCTTTGGTAATGTCAAAAACATATTTTTGTGAGTTAAGTCTCATATGGTATCAACGCAGCCATTCAAATAACTTTCGAAGAGCGAGAACATGACCTTCTCGAGTCTTAGACTTGGTGATCATATTATCCATATATACCTTAACCTCTTTGTGTATCAGATCAGCAGCCTTTTGATAGGTAGCTCCTATATTTTTTAGAACGAATGGCATAACTATGTAACAAAAGGTTCCCCAAGGGGTGATGAATGCGACTTTTTCTTAATGATCAGGGTGCATCTTGATCTGATTGTATCTGCAAAACCCATCAATAAATGACTTGAGAGAGGACTGTTCTTGTTGTCTACAATCATATCGATATTGGGCAGTGGGTAATCGTATTTCGAGAAGCTTTGTTCAAAACTCTATAGTCAACGCACATGTGAACCTTTCCTCTTAATTTCGACATGGGTTTAATATTAGCTAACCATGTGGGATATTCGATCACCCGGATAATGCCCGTGTTTAACTGTTTGATCACTTCCTCCTTAACCTTGAGTGACCATTCAGTGCAGAGCTTTTGTAATTTTTATTTGACTGGTTTACATTTTGGGAAAGTTAGAATCTTATGTTGAGCTATTTCGAGATCGAAGTCGAGCAAGTCTTCGTAAGACCATTCAAAGATGTCCACAAATTCCTTCGACAATTCTTCAAGTTGTGTGTGCTCATGCTCGTCAAGTTGGCTACTAGAAGCGAGATTAATAATAACAGTTTCATCCTCATTAATTTGAGCCCAGTTATGTTGTTTGTTATTAATCTTATTCAAATCAGTTAAGAATTATTCAGTTGCAAAATCATCATCATCAAGAATTTGATTAGAATCAAAATAATTAATATAAGGCAAAGCAAGAAACTCAAAATCTTTATTTATTTCATTCTTACAAAAAATAGCATCGAGAGCCTCATCGAAGGAGGTCTCGATTCAATTGTGATCCGAACAAGGAGAAATAATAAAAGAAGAAGAAATAGGATAAACATATGGGTTGGTTGCATCTCAATAGGTGGAACTGGTATAGCATTCCAGTTAAGGAGGGGTTCATCTAATGCACCAAATCCTGCAAATGGTCACGGGCTTGGGTTATGGCCATTGAAGGTAGGTCACATATTTGGTCCATGACCATTTTGGGCGTGACCATTTTGGGTGGTTACAGCCCAAGTCCCTTACCATCTCCTTAGTCATGGCCCAGGCTGGTCATGGCCCAAGTCCATAACCATTTTCACGATTCACGACCCAGCTCCTTGGTCGCTGCTTACAAATTTACATTGTGTTCTCAAATCGATAGTCTCGTGACTATGCGATCGGTTCATGTGGGTTACAATGATCCCGTGTGGGGTGTTCGTGCCTCTTACGGGGCCGTTTCGTGGCTGTTTTATGTTTTCACCCTTTGACGGCATATTTTTAAGCCTAAGTCTAGGAGTTTACAAATTTTCATCGTGTTCTCAAATCGGGAGTTCTGTGACTACGCGATAGGTTCCTATGGGTGACATTGTACCGTGAGGGGTGTTTGTGCCTCTTACGTGGCCGTTTTGGGTATGTTTTACGTTTTCTCCCTTTGATGCTATGATTTTAAGCCTAAGTCTAACAGTTTGCATTTTTTTATCGTGTTCTCAAATAGGGAGTCCCGTGAATACGCGATCGGCCTCTTCGGGTTATATTATCCCATACGAGGTGTTCGTACCTCTTACAGGGCCATTTTGTGATTTTTTTAAATTTTCAACCTTTGACGGTGTGCTTTTAAGCATAACTCTAAAACTTTTCAAATTATCAATGTGTTGTCAAATCGGGAGTCCCGTGACTACGTGATCGGTTCTTGTGAGTTACATTGGTCCCGTGCGGGGTGTTCATGCCTCTTACGGGGCCATTCTGATATTGTTTTACGTTTTCACCCTTTGACGGAATGTTTTTAAGCCTAAGTCTAAAACTTTGCAAATTTTCGTTGTGTTCTGAAACCAAGAGTTTCGTGACTATGCGATCGGTTCCTGTAGGTAACATTGGTCCCGTGTTGGGTGTTCGTGTCTCTTACGGGGCCATTCTGCTGTTATTTTACATTTTCACCCATTGCCGGTAAGTTTTTAATCCTAAGTCTAATAATTTGCAAATTTTCGTCGTGTTTTCAAACCAGGAGTCCCGTGACTACGCGGTCAGTTCCTAAGGGTTACAAGAATCCCGTGCGAGGTGTTCATGCCTCTTATGGGGCCTTTTCGTGTCTATTTTACATTTTCATCCTTTGACGGGATTTTTTAAGCCTAAGTCTAATAGTTTGTAAATTGGAAATCCCGTGACTATGCAGTCAGCTCCTGTAGATTATATTGGTCCTATGCGGGATGTTCTTACCTCTCACGGAGTTGTTTTATAGTTGTTTTACATTTTCACACTTTGATGACTTATTTTTAAGCCCAGTTCTAACATATTGCAAATTTTCATCGTGTTCTCAAACTTGGAGTCCCTTGACTACGCAGTTGGTTCCAACGAGTTAGATTGTTCCTATGTGGGGTGTTCGTACCTTTTATGGGTTGCTTTGTGGTTGTTTTATGTTTTCATCCTTTGACGGCATGTTTTTAACCCTACATCTAATAATTTGCAAATTTTCATCGTGTTCTCAAACCAGGAGTCATGTGGCTACGCAGTCGGTTCCTACGGGTTACATTGGTCCTGCGTGGGGTTTGAGGACCTCTTACGGGTCCGTTTTGTGGTTGTTTTACATTTTCACCCTTTGATGGTATGTTTTTAAGCCTATGTCTAATAGTTTATAAATTTTCATCGTGTTCTCAAATCGGGATTCCCATCACTATGCGATCGATTCCTGTGGATTACATTGGTCACGTGTGGGGTGTTCGTGCCTCTTACGGGGCCATTTTGTGGCTATTTTATATTTTCACTCTTGGACGTCACGTTTTTAAGCCTAAGTCTATTAGTTTGTAAATTTTCATAGTGTTATCAAGCCGGGAGTGCCGAGACTTCGCGATCGGTTCCTATGGGTTACATTGATCCCATGCGGGGTGTTCATACCTCTTACGGGGACGTTTTATGGTTGTTTTACGTTTTCACCATTTGACGGTATGTTATTAAGCTTAAGTCTAACAATGTGTAAATTTTCATCATGTTCTCTAATCGGGAGTCCCGTGACTACGCGATCGATTCTTGCGGGTTGCATTGGTCCCGTGCGGGGTGCTCGTGCCTCTTACGGGTCCATTTTTTGGTTGTTTTACTTTTCACCCTTAGACAACATGTTTTAAGCCTAAGTTTAACAGTTTGCATATTTTCATTGTGTTTTCAAATCAGGAGTTTCGTGACTACGCGATCGGTTCTTGCGGGTCACATTGATCCCGTGCGGGGTGTTCGTGCCTCTTACAGGGCCATTTGTGGTTGTTTTAATTTTTTACCCTTTGACAGCATGTTTTTTAGCCTAATTTTTATCATGTTCTCAAACCGGGACTCCCGTGACTATGCGGTAGGTTCTTTCGGGTTACATTATTCCCTTGTGAGGTGTTCGTACACCTTATGGTCCCGTTTTGTGGCTATTTTACATTCTCACCCTTTGACGGCATGTTTTTAAGCCTAAGTGTAACAATTTGCAAATTTTCATCGTGTTCTCAAATTGGGTGTCCCGTGACTACGCGATCGATTCCTGTGAGTTACATTGGTCCCTTGTGGGGTGTTCGTGGCCATTTTGTGGTTATTTTGCGTTTGCTCCCTTTAACGGCATGTTATTGAGCCTAAGTCTAATAATTTGAAAATTTTTGTTGTGTTCTCAAATCGAGAGTCCCATGACTATGCGGCCAGTTCCTGCATGTTACATTGTCCTATGTGGGGTGCTTGTTCCTCTTACGGTAGCCATTTTGTTACCGTTTTACGTTTTCGCCCTTTGACGACATGTTTTTAAGCCTAAGTCTAACAAGTTGTAAATTTTTATTGTGTTCTCAAATCGGGAGTCCCGAAACTATGTGGTCAATTCTTGCGGGTTATATTGGAACGGTGCGGGTTGTTCGTACCTCCTACGGGGCCATTTTGTGGTTGTTTTATATTTTCCCCCTTTGATAGCATGTTTTTAAGCCTATGTCTAACGGTTTGCAAATTTCCATCATGTTCTCAAATTGGGTGTCCCGTGACTACGCGATGAGTTCCTGCGGGTTATATTTGTCCCGTAAGAGGTGTTCATGCTTCTTACGGGGCCGTGTTCTGATTATTTTATGTTTTCACTATATAACGGCAAGTTTATAAGCCAAAGTCTAAAAGTTTGCAAATTTTCATCGCGTTCTCAAGTCGGGAGTCCCGTGACTGCGCGATCAGTTTCTTTAGGTTATATTGGTCCCGTGCAGCATGTTCGTGCCTCTTATGGGGCTGTTTTGTGGTTGTTCTACATTTTCACCCATTGATGGCATGTTTTTAATACTAAGTCTAACAGTTTGCAATTTTTTGTCGTGTTCTAAAATCGAGAGTCTTGTGACTACGCGGTCTATTCATGCGGGATACATTGGTCCCGTGCGGGGTGTTCGTGCCTCTTACGGGGCCGTTTTGTGGCTCCTTTCATTTTCATCCCTTGACGGCATATTTTTAAGCCTAGGTCTAAAAGTTTGCAACTTTTTATCGTGTTCTCTAATTGGGAGTCCCATGACTGCGCGATTGATTCCTATGGGCAACATTGGTCCTGTGCGGGGAGTTCATTCCTCTTACGGTGTCGTCTTATGGTTGTTTTACATTTTTACCCTTTGATGGCATGTTTTTAAGCCTAAGTCTAACAGTTTATAAATTTTTATCGTGTTCTCAAACTGGGAGTCCCGTGACTACATAGTCAGTACCTACGGGTAACATTGGTCCCGTGTGGGCTGTCCATACCTCTTATGGGGCCTTTTTGTGGTTTTTTCGGATTTTCATCCTTTGACGGTATGTTTTTAAGCTTAAGTCTAACAGTTTGTAAATTTCTGTCGTGTTCTCAAATTGGGAGTCCCGTGATTACTTGATCGGTTCCTATAGATTACATTGATCTCGTGTGGGGCGTTCATGCCCCTTACGGGGCCATTTTGTGGCTATTTTACATTTTTGCCATTTGACAACATGTTTTTAAGCTTAAGTCTAACATCTTGGATATTTTCATTGTATTATCAAATTGAGAGTACCGTGACTATGCGGTTGGTCCTTTCGGGTTACATTGGTCCTGTTCGATGTATTCTTGCCTCTTACGATGCCATTTTGTGACTTCTTTATGTTTTCACCCTTTGACGGCATGTTTTTAAGCCTTAGTCTAACATTTTACAAATTTTCATTATGTTCTCAAACCGGGAGTCTCGGGACTACGCGGTCGGTTCCTGCAGGTTACATTTCTCCCATACGGGGTGTTCCTACCTCTTACGGGGGCCATTTTGGGATTGTTTTATGTTTTCATCCTTTGACGGTAAGTTTTTAAGCCTAAGTTTAATAGTTTGAAAAATTTTGAGTGTTCTCAAATCGGTAGTCCCATGACTGCGCGGCTGATTCTTGTGGGTTACATTGGTCCCGTGCGGGGTGTTCGTGCCTTTTACGGGGCCATTTTATGGTTGTTTTAGGTTTTCACTCTTTGACAGCATGTTTTTAAGCCTAAGTTTAACAGTTTGTAGATTTTCATCGTGTTCTCAAACTGGGAGTCCCGTGACTATGCGGTCGTTTCCTACAGGTTACATTGGTCCCCTGTGGGTGTTCGTGCATTTTATGGGACTATTTTACAGTTTCATGAAAATTTGTTACTAAAGCCGTTTAATATAAAATTAAACTATTTAAGTAACTCCGAACTTTTTTTTGAGTAAACTCTTTTCTTAAAATCAAATCAAATTAATCACAAGAAGTGTTTATCAAAATATGTATGAGATATGTTCAAGATTTGTTAACAGGTTTGATAAATCAGTTTAAAAAACTTTAAACACAGCACAACCAAGAATTAGATGAGTAGATATAGAAAGATTAAGAACAAAGATTTTTAACGTGGTAAAACCTCACCCAACTAAGGAAACATCCACGATTCCCTCTACGAAGTAAACCAAAAATTCCACTAAAATAAATTATAACAATTACAAACTATATAACACACATGCACACAAATCAGACCTATACAAGTTTAGGAATGTACCCACCTGTGTCCTTATAACTTCTCTACAGTTCTGTTTGTTGATGTTGTTCTCCCAGTTTGCTAACTTCCAATTTGTTCAAGTTCTTTACATCGACTCTTGTTCTTGAGATCTTATTACCAACACTTTTAGTGTGGCAGGGTGATATTGTTTGTGAATGTGCTTTCTAACACATGCATGCACACACACACACACTTATTTTATACAAACAGTCCTATCAAATTACATATAAGATCTATATGCAATGATTTTCTATTACTCTCTTCTTAGAAAACTTAACCTTATTTGACCTTTGTTATAATCCCAGAATCCACGGCTATCTTGCTCAGAAGGCGTATCAAGATCTTAACCAATCTCAAGTTCTGAAAATGCTTTTGAGATTGAAAATCACCAAGTGCGACTCCAACTAGGTCGAAGGTCTTGTTTTAAAA
The DNA here is from genome assembly GCA_949130495.1 of Sambucus nigra. Taxonomy (NCBI): domain Eukaryota; kingdom Viridiplantae; phylum Streptophyta; class Magnoliopsida; order Dipsacales; family Adoxaceae; genus Sambucus; species Sambucus nigra. The sequence goes on from OX422212.1 coordinate 377,659,531, forward strand.
GAACTAGAAACAGAAAATATTTTTGTTGATTTTTTAGATAAAAACATTTACAGAAACAAATCAACAAATATTTTCTCAAGGTGAGAAACTAAATATGCAGATTTATGTGAAATATAACATGAAGTGACTTAGATCTAAGATTTCTATAAAATTAGAAACACGGATCTAAACAGGTGTTTAAGTTGATAACAAGATCTGAGAACGAAGAGGTAACAGCAACAAAACTAACAAACAATCACTCAAAATCTCACAACCACTCAAGGTTGTGTTTGGGATAAACTGGTTTTGAAAGAGGTTATGGTTTGAATATAGTTTTAGAAGATTTAGGGTTAGGGTTTCCTAACTCTGGTTTCTCTCTCTCTCTCTTCTCTCTTCTTTCTTATCTCTTCTATCTTTTCTCTCTTCTCTCTTTCTCACTCGAATGAACAAAGTGGCAAAAGTCTCAGATGGCAGAGGGTAGGGGTCCTTTTATAGGAGGCTGAGATTTCGAGAATACAGACCAAAATCAAGGTCTAGGGTCTAGTCTAGGAGGATTGACTTTGATCCAATAGTTTAAACAGAGGCGGTGATTAAAACGCTTATGAATGGCTCAAATTGGTTCACCGGGATTGTATAAGAACGCATGCAAGTCGTCGATTAAATATAACCCATGGGTTGAAATAACACACAGCAATCGTCTCACAGAGAAAACACAATTTAGGTCGTTTATAACTTGACAGGTGTAGGCAATTGATTGGTTGTTACACGCGCGTCTAAACTAATTACCCAGCATGCCTTATAGTCTCTGGCGCTTTTAGTTTCTACCCAAGTGAATTTTCAGCCAATAAACCAACAATCCGAAATAGCATATTCATCCCAATATTTTTAAAACCAAATTTTAATTAATAAAAACCTTATTTTAAAAGTTTATAAAATTTCCAAAAAATATTAAAAATCAATTTTAGGGATTTAAACACACTCAACATATATACACACACTTATATGCACTATGAAATGTATAAATGCAATTCTAATGTGTGTGAGTGTTGGTAAAGGTATCTAGATTAATCAAGCAAGAGAAATAAAATAGCAAACCAATCTCTGAGGTTCTTTGGTTTCTAGGATAGACACAATTTTGTCACAATTTCCAAACTAGATGAACACTTATACAATACAGACTCAAGTGAGTCAAGGGTATAAGGTGCTTCATTTCACCCTTTGAGGAAATATTTTTAAGCCTAAATCTAACAGTTTGAAAATTTCCGTTGTGTTCTCAAACGAGGAGTTTCGCGACAATGTGGTTTGTTACTGCAGGTTACATTGGTCCGGTGTGGGGTGTTCGTGCCTCTTACGGGGCCATTTTTTTGTTTTTTTACATTTTCACCCTTTGGCGATAAGTTTTTAAGCCTAAGTCTAACTGTTTGCAAATTTTGGTCGTGTTCTTAAACCAAGAGTCCCGTGACTACGCGGTCGGTACTTGTGAGTTACATTGGTCCCGTGTGGGGTGTTCATGCCTCTTACGGGGTCGTTTTTTATTTCTTTTACATTTGACCCTTTGATGGCATATTTTTAAGCCTAAGTGTAACAGTATGCAAATTTTTATCGTGTCCTCAAACCTGGAGTCCTGTGACTATACGATTGGTTCTTGTGGGTGACATTAGTCCCGTGCAGGGTGTTAGTGCGTCTTATGAAGCCTTTTTATTGTTGATTTACGTTTTCATCTGTTGACGGCATTTTTTAGGCCTAAGCCTAGTAGTTTGTAAATTTTCATCGTGTTCTCAAATCAGGAGTCTCGTGACTATGCGGTCGGTTCTTGCGAGTTATATTTGTCCCATAGAGGGTGTTCGTGCCTTTTAAGGGGTCGTTTTGTGATAGTTTTACGTTTTCACCCTTTGACGACATATTTTTAAGCCTAAATGTAACAAATTGAAATTTTTCATCGTGTTCTCAAATCAAGAGTCTCGTGACTATGCGGTCAATTTTTACGGTTTATATTGGTCCCGTGAGGGGTGTTCGTGCCTCTTATAGGGCCTTTTCTGGTTGTTTTACATTTTCACCCTTTAACAGCTTATTCTTAAGACTTAATATGACAGTTTGAAAATCTTCGTCGTGTTCTCAAATCGAGAACCCGTAACTACGTTATCGGTTCCTATAGGTTATATTGGTCTCGTGCAGGGGGTTCATGCCACTTACAATGCAGTCAATGTCGCAGTTGCCTCCTTCTCCTCAATCTGTTAACTATAAAGTCGAGTAAGTGGCATCCGGCGCTCGTGACCAATAGGATAAAAGTTAGACTTGTCATTCCTGAATAGGTGACTGGTCGATAAAAATCAACGATGACCCGCGTAACTCATCTTACTACAATGTTATAGCCAAATAGATTCAGTCTCCTCCCCACATATGGAACATCCATAATAACCGTGAACATTACAACCGGACAAGGTCCCATAAGCAGGAAGGTTGTGGATCTCCCATATCTCCCTTGTTTTAAGTGTTAACTCTTCACCCTTGTGAGAGTCGAACTCCGTCACACCCTTATCCCATAACTCTTTAAGTTCTTTGATTAATGGGAGCTAAGAATATATCAATATCATTAGTTAGAGCATTCTACCTGGGTATTAACGAGGATAACAATATGAACTCATTTCTCATGCACAGTGTCAGAAAGATACTTAAAGATGCCATGAGAACTGGCCAATAACTCTTACTAGTACTGAAATTATCAAAAGGGTTAAACCCATCGATTGATATTGCAAGACGAACATTGAGCGGTTTCTTTACAAATTCATGGTGTCGTTCGTTTGAAATTTTCCAGATGAGCGAATCAACCGGATGACGCTTTAGATTCCCACCCACCTCGTATCAAGCGTTCCATGTTATGGCCTCTTCCATCCATAATACAGTAAATAAATCGTTTTAATTGTGGCCCAAGTGGAAAATCCTTCAAAACCTTTTTTGGGACCTGCGATTACTTTCGATATTTTATAGCATTGTCCTTTCTATTATCACAAACGACATATCTAGGCTCACCACATACTAGACATTCATCCTTCTCTTCATTCTCATTGCAATATAATATGCAAGCATACTTGCATGCATGAATAGATTTGTATGCCAATCCGAAACCCTTTGAGCTCTTCTCCATGGTAGGATAATTGTCTAGTAACATGTTCTCCTTTGGGAGAATTTCTTTAACCCACTTAAGAATTTTGGTTACGCTATTCCCATACAAACTAAATTGACTCTTCAAATTATGCAAAATAATCATTGCAAATAATATCGAGTGATTTTCATCGCAATATTTATACAACGGTCTAGTTGCATCGACTTTCAACCGTATATATTCCTGGTCTCCTGGTAGTTTAGTATCAAATTGTTCATTGTGCGCATTATTTCTATCCATATGTTGGTGATTTGGTCGTGGTGGACTCCATAAGCATCGTCAATTAGGTCGGTCAATGGATGATGTGTTGGCGAATCATTTACCACTTCCACTCTTTGGAGTTCTATTACGCGGTCGGTTATCGATTATTCTTTGGGAACATAAGGTACATATGCTTTCACCATGGTATGTCCATTTGTTATAATCTTAAAAAATTCCCAACTTTATTAAATGTAACTCAACATCCTCTAAAGATTTATATTTTTTGTTCAATAAATTGGTGCATGGACACAAAATCTTCACACTTTTAAGGTTATTAAAAGCGTAGATAATAAATTCTTAAACGCCTTTAACATAACAATTAGTTATTCGGTCAGTCTCCCCCATCCACTCTTTGTATTGTGGAAAATTCATTTAATAATCTTCAAATTGCAGTCCTACGTTAACATGATAAAATAAATATAGTGTCAATAACGCACCAATCAATAAAAGTAAAGCACTAATATAGTGTCAACAATGCAGAAATCAATCAAACTATGCAATAACTTAAATAAAATAACACATCAATCAACAATACTACACAACCACTTAAACTCAAATTAAATAAATTTGTCTAATGATATTATGACAACATAAAAAAATATTACTACATCTTCATCAAATGATAAATTGGCCAAATGATACAAGAGTTTATATAATTATTCAACCCATTACCTTCTCCAGTGTCGATGTGCACAGGCCCATCTTCGAAACAGCAATACTTTTATATTCTATCAACCATGATTGGACACTCACCCTCCTATAAAGGTCGACTATGTACTAAAGTTCCTAGTTGAGTGGATATGAGCGTGCACACCCCAACGATATTTTTTCGTTCAGGTCCTTCATAGAGTATTTCTTACCACAGTCACCGTGGGTTGTTGACGGTAATCCAAGACTGGTGACATACTGAGGTGCTAAGAAGGGGAATGTTGTGGCATCTGTGAAGGGAATGGAGAAGGAGGAAAATTTTGAGGAGGTAAAGGGAAACTGGGATACATTGGGGGCTACAAGAGCGTACGACCAGTTAAAAGGGATGCAATTTGTGCAAGTTTTTCATTCACACCTCCCAATTCATTTTGAAGCCCCATTACTTCCCCTTCAGTCCTAGAATGGCGTTCATCATTGGACGAGAAACGCTTATTAATAGAAGAAAGCTCATCCACGAGAGGTGCTGGGTATTTGGATTTTATTTTTGGTATATGCGAACCAAAACCTCTCGTCCTCCCTATATTATCCTTACCCAAGGTCTGTACGAGGGCATCATTGTCAAGGTTGTCGAATGAACATGAAGTTGACTGATTACTCATAGACTCTATTGATTCTAGAGTCTTAGCCAAGTTAGAAAGAAATTTAGTATCTTTGTCTCATCTTACTTGCACGTGCAAGTTGGCCCGATTCAGTATCTTTCCTTCATCTGGGCTGCCTTTTATCTTGCTCGACCACTCGTTATTCAAATCCTCATAAGATTTGGTGGGCATTAATTTTTTGGTCCCAATTCTACTTATTTTTCTCTTTGGCAGCATTTTTAAGTCCTTCGCCTTGTTGTCCAGAAAATCATTCCATTGACCTACTGTCGTCTCAACGTTTGAAGGGACTGCATCTTTGAGATCCAAGATATTGGATCTTGATGCCCCCTATGGTAAATGATTCTGCCTAAGGTTTCTCCGATATGTTCGGAGTTATTCAGCAACCCAAGAAAGAACCTTATATTTTGAGTTTGCTAAAAATAAAAATCATTTGTTGATTTTCTCGTAGATATCATCTTTAACAGCTTGATCTACGAGGTTCCAATTGTCAGCTCCTCCCACTCCCACATTCATTTTTGCCAAGGACAAAGATTGGGCTTTAAATTGTTGAACTTGATTATTATCCCCTATGGGGTTATTTCCCAATAAAGAGAACCCAATGAGCCTCTTCTCAACTGACTCGGAAATTTCAAGAGCATTGGGCGTGTCTGTTGGATTAATGGGAGTACCTTTCTTACTGCAACTCGAAGTAGTGGAGTGAACCATTAGTGGAGTTTAGTATTGCTCACCAATTGGTGATGAGAATTCTCCTTGGGGTGATTTCCTCTCGTCGGTTGGAGCGTTGTGTCCATTACCACCCGAAATTATCTACAAAAATAATAAAAGTTCAATATGTATCTATAATAAATGCATAATTTCAAAGTTCAATATGAAATTATAAATAACACAATAAATTTTATAACCATATATTATAATCTACCTTTTTATGGTAAGACTTTAATAAAAGTTCAATGTGTCTGATCTCTATCCAATTAGCATTTTTTTCAAATACCTATGGATTTTTGCACGTGGCTAATTAGGAGGAAGCGTATATATAATAGATTCATAGATTTCAGTGACATGAACTCGAAATCTCATCCTCTTCATCCTATTGGCAAGATTGAGTTTGATGTGTATTTGTCATGAGACATCACAATCTTCGTCATTGCTCTTTGTACGTAATTGTATCCATAATGGGAGAAGGTTTTTTTCTTCCTTCTTTAACAGCGCAAGTAAGGTCAGTGCTCTATCGGGGTTATGTATGTAAAATATATATTGTACATCTTCATCCCAGCATTCTGGTAGGGAAAACAAAATACGATTGAACAAGTACTCTTATCAGAGATGAACTCCACAGTTTACAAGGTAGTTAAATTATTCGATCTTCCTATTCCCATACTAATAAATCGGAGTTCCCTCTAAATAGGCCTCATTAATGAAAGAGGTACTAGTGAAGTCTAATTTCAACCTTTCATAATCTTGTTTCCATTGATTATCACTGTGACTCATTTTTCTTAAGAAAAAGGAACGAGGACGTGAATATGATTCCTATAAATAATTTCTCTAATGAATCATTAACTGGTTAGATTAGTTTGATTTAGGTTTTGAGCAATCACTAGCCTTCTCTTCACCCGGTGAAATTTTAATTTATTAGTTAATATGTATGAGGACGTGAATCCCATGCATGTTGGATCTCACCGATGTGAAATCCAAATAATAACTCGTCATATAAGACACAAAATTGAACCATATGATTTGTTCCATGCTTATGTGGATAGATGGAAGACGGTTATTATTACTTTATTTACATGCTAAGATTTCAAAATGACAACTCAATATACACACAGACACAATATGTACAAATATTATATTAATAATTATCCCTAAAAATAATAGCATATCAAACCTCACACATATAAAATTCTAATAAACCAAATAATAATATATACCTACATTTATATATTTTTTGAAAGAATTGTCCCTTACACACACACTACACATTCATAAAACATAAACACACGCAATATATACAATGTGTGTGTATTACTACTTTTGTATTTATTTTAATTTTTAGCCAAATAATTATATATACATACTTTTCTCTTCTTTTTTTAAAAAAATTATCTCTTACACACAATACACACATGCACAGTATACAATACACACACACATACACAGTATACACACGTATATACACAATACACACACATACATGTTATACACATATATACACACATGTATACACATATATACACATATGCATAGAAATACACACATACACACAGAAATACACACATATATGCAAATTCACAAATACCCGAATACAAAATATTAGGGTTTAAGTGTTACCGTTGAGATTAAGAGAGAGATTGAGTGAAAATCTTAAGATTGTGTGAAGGATAGCCGAAATCGCATAAGAGAGCGAAAGGGTTTAAGGTTTTCAAAATTTTCGACTGAAAATGAAAACTGGTCTAGGTTTTTAGTATAAATATCCTGGTCACAGCTTTGAACCGTAACCACATGTCGTAGCCCCTTTAAATTTTAACACGACAATATGGAAATAAGAAGATGGTCCCGGTTTAAAGTCAGGACTCCTAAATTCGGATAGACACAACCCCAAGTCGTGACCATTTCAGTGTGTATTTTGGTTAGTGGTCACAAACTTGGACCGTGTTCCCATTCGCGATCGCACTTGGAGGGAACATTGGTAAGAAATTGGCTTCATAATCATCACGCGCGTGTCATGGCTATGATCTGTGACACATAGTGGTCACTAACTAGGGCTGTGACCACATTCAAGAGGATCCATGACCATACTGGGTTATGGACTTGGTCATGCCAACATTTGATGTGGTCAAGGCTTAACCGTGACCAGCTGGTCACAAATATGGGTCGTGACCCCCAGGCCATGACTATTCAAAGGATTTGTTGTACTGATCAGCATCTCTAATCAAAATGGATGGATTCGATGATGTATCACCTGAGTAGATCATGTAGAGTGTCAGCCCCAGTGTTTTCAGATTGAATGAGTCCTTGGAGTCACTTCCCTCAAAAACCTCGATAACATCCATAGTCTGCTCAATAAGTGGTTGCGCATGATGCTGGGAAATTTAGGCCCATGAGTAACTGTCTTGTAATAATATCTACATACCTGACTTCATCTTCTTTCCCATATTATCATACCATGGTTCGAGAAAGCCACAAAATAGAAAATAGTCCCCCTCTTTGATGAATCTTTCGTCTAAGGAATCTCTCGAAACAGTCTTGGCACTTTCTAACCTTATTTTCACTCGTGGTTGGCAAAGCTTTCTGAGTTCCTCTGATGATGGCTAATAACCCAGGCCACATGGAGGAAAGACCTTTTTTAGGACTATGGGTTCTAGTATCCCCTATTGTCATCGTGCTAACCCCAGTCCGGGCATGAAGTGCATATTTTTGAACATTTATATCATGTTGGCATTATTGTGAGGGTTGTCTTCTGGACAAACTCTGTCTTTGAAATCATTCCTTACTAGGAGTGGAAGCGGTTTGATTCGGAAGCTAGAAATAAGGATATCACTCTCCCTATATTATATCTCTAGTACCTAGTTAGTTGTGCTTGCATTTTAAGTATTATCATCATTGCTCAAGATGGTGATGATCCACCCCTTAGCCAAGAACTTCAGTTTCTAATGAAGAGAGGAGGATACCCCCTGATGTTGTGAAGCCACAGTCGACTGCCGAGCAATTGGTCAAAATAAACCAGTATTTCGATAATTTGGAACTCAATAATGGGATTTATAGGATCAGCCCCTATTATAAGCTTTACGGATCATATCACCTCTCGACGAGTGTTGTCATAAGCACGCACTGCAGTGGAAGTTGGAGCAAGGTCGCTTACTTTCAAACCCAAGCAGTTGAAGATTCTTAACGGGAAAATATTAAGTGTTGATTTTTTGTCGACGAGTGAGAGCGGGAATGTCTTCCCCATTACTTCAATGGACATATTGAGAGCATAGTTATAATTATGACCAAACTTTGGGATTTATTCTTCATAGAAGGAAAGAATTATAGTAGAGGTTAAGGACCAGACCAGGTTCACGGTTTCTTTTGGAGTGGTGGAAGGAGGGATTGTGGTCCCGATGAGAAATTTTATCAAAGCATTTTGGTGTAGCTGGGAAGATATCAAAAGCCCCATAAGGTGATGTTAGCCTAAGTTTTCTTTAACTCGTCTCTCCTCGATGGTATTTCTTGCATGGGGAGTTCCTCGATAACTCCCTTTCGTTTATCTATCCCTACTAACTGAGGATTCAGACTCTAGTAGTGCCTCCCAGATCATCACCCATACGATATTTTTGGATTTCATCCCTGAAAACCCTCATGAGACAACACTCGTCCACAAGGATAACCTAGGGGTATAACGGCTTATTGCATACGCTAAATGCAATTGCTCGCCCGCGAAAGTGGCTTTTATCTTTTTTCCCTCTTTTGTATATGTCTCCCATTTTGTGATTTTCATATAGTTCTTCTTGCTTTGAATATCATTACTAGGTACTAGCAATGTGTAAGTTAGAGGGTGTGATTCGTATTGAATATTGCACTTTATACCCTTTTAACTGATGCATTTTAACTCCCGCGGGTACTTTAATGCCTATAATTATGCTCATTAATCACAGAACCTTCGTTTTATACGCTAACATGTTATTTGAGGTATAATTGAGCAGTTATAGGTTTTAAAGTGCTTAGTATGAAGTTTGGACACGTTCGGGTAAAGTTCCGTCGCGATTTGCACGTTCAGGGGTAAAATAGTAATTTCACACTTGGGATTTTTTCCCGGAGTGTTCATAGATATTGTATCTCTCAGGCCAAGCTTTGTGTGTCCCTGAACAGTGTTCGAATTGGAGTCCGAACGAAGGAAACACAGACCTTTAATCGGGAAAGAAATATAAGACTTTATTTAATTATTATTTATTAATATATTAACAATTGGTTTAATACCCTCCATGTCACTTTCTTCACTTTTGTAGAAAACTCCAAATATATGAATGGCGATTTGGCTCTAGGCTCGGGCTTTGGTTTGCATCACAAATTGAGGACTTTGGTTAGAAATTGGAGTGTGATTTTTTACCACACACGCAAATGGGCCTTGTGTGCCATTTTGAAATGGGTTTTGATTTGGTGTTTACCATCATATATGGGTTTTTGATCTTGGATATTAATGGAGATTTGGGAGAGGGTTTTTGGAATGTATTGTGAAATACACACTCAAACTATTGCTGGTATCGCAAATTTGTGCTCGGGTCCCATTTCGACTTGGGGGTTGCTGTGATGTGCAAAATGGGTCGGGTTTTTAGCTGTTGTTGCTTGGTTTTGATTTTGGGTTTTACACGAAGTGGGTATTGGGTTTTCATAGCGATCGTAGCAGCTCCGATCCATGGACGTGGGCAGCCGTGGGTTGTGCACCCATTAGAGGTCTCAACAAGTTGCTGATCCATGGCGGGTTGCTGGTGCGCGATGTGGGTTGTCCTAGTTGGGCCGGTGGACCGCGCCCCTACCGCCGATCGACTGGTGATCCGATTTTATTCCTAAGTCCAGGACAGTGTATGCTAGGAGCTGCTACTTGCCCACTTCCTTTTCATTTTTCTTTTTCTTTTTTCTTTTATCCCCTAATTCTAACTTATCCACCCTTTTTCTTTTGTTTTTTCCTTTTCCCAACTTAGTATAAATATAACAGTTTGTTTGTTTTAGGGAATTTCTTCTATTTTCTCGCTTATTAGTTTAGACCTAGGGTTTGGAGATATATTGGGTGTGCCATTTTCTCCCTCCTAGGGTTTGCTCATATAGAGGGGTTTGCCCATCGCGGTTGTGTAAAAACACTAGCCTTCATCTTCTTCATCAATCCATGTTCCATTGTTTGTATTTCTTGCTTTATTTAAATGCTTTATTTATGTGCTTTGTAATGTAGATTTGCTGCTTTCTTTACATACGTACTTTCACCATGCTTTCTAGCTAATTTAGTCTAGGTTGTGTTGGATTGAACTCATCTAATGGTTGATTGGTTGCTTTGCTTTGGTGATGTAGTTTTACGTGTTTATTTCGAGTGGGTTGTCCTAGTTATTAAGCCTTGGAGATTTGACGGGGTATATCATGTATGCTCCGTATTTACAACCTTGCGTGTGTAATTTTCGAGTATTTGTTGACGCCAAAATCTTATTAGACTTTTATGGGAATTTAGGGGTATGACAACTCTGGGTTTAATTAACTGTCGAAACGAGACGCAATCTTAGGGATATCCGATACAACCTATAGTTTTTATTCGCTTTGTTAATCATAGTTTAATTTATCCATGACTAGATTAATCTTTTTCTTTTATTATCTTTTCTTTTTAGTTAGAAGAATTATCTTTTACACTTTTTTTAGATTTTTGATACCCGGATTGGCCGTTATACTCCCTTAAATGAGTGTAGTCATAGTTTAGGTTTTTGTATTGAGGAGGTGAACAGAAAATAATGATCGGCGTTTTAACACGCACTACTTTTCACCCTTAATCATTCACGGAGTAGGGGAAGAATAGAAACCCCATTTCTTCATCTACTTGGGGCTGTACGGCCACTTTGTTAATCTCTCCTAGCAGATCTTCAAATGGTATCATCCCACACACACTAATCATTGGGACAAACCTTTCCTGGCTTGACTTTTTATCTGAACAATCAAGCCTATCCCCCATCCAGTGGCAACGATATTGTCTTGCCACGATAAGTCAATGCACTCCTCATGTTCCACAGCTTCTTCAGATATGTCCTCCAACTCAATGGGGAAAAGCATAAGTGAAGGGACCAATTTCCCTTGTAGTTTGGAAGCATCGAGTAACTCGTACATACTATAAATCTCACTGGCCTATTAGAACATGTCGTCCATAATCTGGACTACATCATCTAAACTGACTTCGTCAATGGGTACCACCCAATTACCTGACTCGTGAGCCCACTTTCGGGATTCTATGAACATTGTGTTGAACTTCTGGCAGTCAATGGTCATTTCAGAGGGCAATTTTAACCCAAACTCTAGAAGTTGGTTCAGTACTACTGGAAATTCCATATCTTTTCCCCGAAACGATTACGAACGGCAATACATGGTCTTATAAGGAGAAATAGGGCTTGGTTGACAAAATAGGTAGAGTGTAGAAGGAAATATGGGTAAACTTTAAGTGGTTTAGCTAAAGATACAGGTATAATGGGTGATTTACTGGGTACAGTCTGGGTAGACGGGTCAAATTTCTGATCATTTTCTAAGAAGATGGTATTTGCATGATTTGGGAATGGATTATGAGTGGTATTGGGTTTAGGATTGGTTGGTGGGGCGATGACACCTCGGTCAATCAGACCTTGGATTACATTCCAGAGGTGGAAGCATTGATCAATGGTATGGCCTACATTTTTATGGAAATCACAATTGGCCTCGAGTTTGAAATTTTTAGGAAGTGGGTTTGGTAATGGATGAGTGTTTAACGTCTTGATGAGATTCCGGCTCAATAAGGCTTGGTAGACTTTAGAGAGGGGATCATGAAGCTTGGTGTATTCTTTTTTTACTGGGGTAGCCCAACTTTCTGTCACCCAAGAGGTAGCAGGTTGTGAGATGTTATTGATGGTCGAGATTGTAGCTAGCTTCTTATATTTTCTTGGAGTAAACTGTTCGGATACTTTCCTTGGCTCAACTTCTGTCTTGGCAAGACTTACATCAATCTCCACTCCTACTTCTCAAAGGGATAAAAAAATGTGGGTAATAGTGTCCTCCCATCATCGCTCGTACATGGGGTAAGAATTTTTTCTTCGCAATACTAACTTGCTCCTCTCCGAAAGGTTGGTTGGTCATGGTGGTCACTTTCTCCCTCCATCTTGTTATGAAATCACTGACAGTTTCTCTAAGATTCTGCTTGATAAGTTCTAAATCATGGAGTGTAACCACTAACTCCTCATTGTATTTACAATGTGACATGAATTCACGGGAAACATCCTCCCAACTGCGAATTTCGGATTCCTCGAGGGATAGGAACCAACGAAGAGAGTTGTCCTTCAAAGTCTGTTCGAACATCTAGGCTATTATTTTCTCGGAGGCTCCTAGGAGAGTCATGGCTTCGAACATCAAAGTCTGTTTGAAAATGAACAATTGGGGGCCCGTTAACCCTAAACTTCTCAATGTTAGGCATCTTGAATTTTTTCGGTAGCCTTGCTTTAGGGTAAGGAGACATATGGGTATAATCCATATAGTTCTTAGTGATTCGAACCTCGTCAAACTTATTGGCCAACATCTTAAGGTCCTACTTAACTTTGTTCAACTTTTTTTCCTTCAAATCAGTAGGCACTGGCAGGTTAGTCCGTGGCTGGGAAGATTCGGCATAGGGAGCTGAGCTGGCAGTGGCTCATAGCAGTAGGGGCACGTGTAGGGTGAGAATATTCTTTAGGACCCAAATAGGCTTAGGAGCGAGCAGATCCACAGCATAAGGAAAGAGGACCTCATGCTTTTCAGGAATAGGGACCTAGTTTTGCTGCATCTCATGAACCTCGGATTGAAGGTTGTCAATCCTGGCGGTAAGTTAAACTAGGACCATCATCGAATCAGGTTGAACATTTGGTACTTGGTCTGTGTTCTCCATAGCGAGTGGGTGAAAGGGGATTCTGGACTCTTAGGAAGTTGTAGGAGAATTAACAGAGCCTTGGAGCGACTCGACGAAAGATCAAAGCCAGTAGGGATCCAGACTAAGGGTCGCATTTGCAATCAACATGAGAAGGAAAATGATCAAAATTTATCTTGAAAGAGAAAGGGAAGAATTATTTTAGGAAAAGAGGAAAATGTTTTTGATATTTTTTGGAAAGAGGAAAACAAAATGTTTTTGGTATATTGTTAAAAGATGAGGAAAAATATTTTTTGGTATTTTAATAAAAGAGGAGGGAAATGTTTTTTGACACTTTTGGAAAGGAATGAGGAAAAATGAGAGAAAAGTCTCAGTATCATTATTTTATTATTATGTTTTCACTTGTATTAGGTTTACCTAAATGAAAAAGAAATGTCGGATGGGACCCGAGCCTAGAAATATTGGGTTTGAAAAACATCTAAAACATGGTTTGACTTGTTGTCGGGTTTATGGACAGGGTTTCGTTTTGAAATAAGATGAAATCATGCGAAAATTTGCGTGGCATGCCAACCGGCATTTCGATAGAGTTTCAGGTAGTAACCGGCAAATTTAATATGAGTGCCTTAGGTTTGACGCCTATATGAGGGTATGCACTTGTTGGGTTAGTGGAAAGGTTACCCCTTTTGGCATGACTTCCATGATATAAATCTTGCTTTTGAGGGCAATCAATAGGTGTGCACAAGCCATTTGATATATGAGTGTACGTGAATTGCCTCACTATGTACCTCGTAGGGACAATGCATGTGAGAGAGAATTTGATGTACTCGACATACGTGAACGAGTTCCCTGCTATATACATCCCGTCATGACTTCAGACAAGTTGTACTATGCGGGGGACCGTTTGATATACGTCGAAGGTACTTAGCCAAAGGAAGGTTGGAGTTATATTGCTTAGGCTAACTACGCCCTGCCGGACTAGCGCCTATCACAAAGTGACCCCATAAAATTTTGGTCAATATCCATGCTCTTGGTGATGTAGTGTTCAAAATGCATGATTCTTGATTAGTATATTATGGAGAGAGCATTTTATTTGGCATGAGTACTATACCAATAAGGAAGAATGTACAAGTATTATAAAAAGTAAATCTAATATGGAGATTATACTAAGCATGGATATGTGAGAGTAAGTGATGTGTGAATATCTATAAGTGAGTGTGTGGTAGTGAACCTAAGAATGGATCAACTACAAGTGGTGTGTGATAAGTGTGAGTGAGCATGGATATATATAAGTGTGATAAGTGGAGGTGTGCGTTAGTTTCACCTAGGAATGGATATATGTGACACCCCGACTAATTAAATACCGGGTAGCTACTCCTTTATTCAAATTAATACAAAATGTCAAGTTGGTTCAGTTCATAGCATCACTGTCGAAAAACATTTTAACAATTACTAGCCACCTAATATTTAAAAAGTGAGTTGTCAATTTTAATTAAATACGATTTACATACAACTAAAGTAAATTAAGAAATACTGATACCACAACCACATCACAGTCGCAATAAGATAACAATGTAATAAACTGAATCTGGAGGAATACACCTCACAACAATCCGAATACTGAAATAAACAAAATACAAAGTCTGAACCATTAATTAATTACAACCCAAAATCTGAAATAGAACTGAATAAGTAAGATGTCTCTAAAAGGAAAGGGCAACATGCCCTACAGATGAGTAAATCTGAAGTAGAGTCAACATAAAAAGTGGAGGCGTCTACTATCGAGGTCCTGTAACTTCCACAGCAGCTACAGCACGTCACTGGGATGGAACTCCTATACTTGGTGTCCTTATGGCTGGGCACCTAAAAAAGTTTTTACAAAAAATAGATTTGAAAGCAAATGGGTCAAAGCCCGATTGTGAAAACAGTTTAAAATACAACAAGTGTTTAATATCATTAAACAGTGAATATAAAATACATGATAGTGCGTGCACTCACATGAATTCCTCACCTCTCAACTAAGTGTGCACTCCTATCGTACCCATACCCGTTCCAGTTATTCCCATATCTAACTAGTCCAATACACAATCTAACATTACTATATGATTACCGATTTAATTCCCGGCATCTTAATTCAAACAGAGAGTTGTACTTTTCTTGTTAGTTCTCAAAATCAGTAATACTCGACAGTAGGGATTTTTCCATTTTTAACTCTACAAAAATATTGCTATTATTCACTTACATTTATACATGACAGTTCATTTCAATTAACATTATATTATTCTCATCATAGATATACAATACTGGCACCCTGAGGCTAAGCTGCGGTGCACACATACTCTGCTATCGAATCCCAGTACATCACGTACATAAGGATCACGTATTCTGAATCTCTCAGGAATCGTTCCGACAAGTAACAAACACACACAATGGAGGCGAACATAGTTCACATCACATGGGTCACGCACATACCTATGCTCCCATGATCAGCAGACTTATTAACTTCTCAATAAGTCCTTCTCTGACCTATGTCCTCGAGGTACCAATCTAAATCCCCCGTAGGCACACAAAGATTAGATGGCCCTGATCGAACGCCGACCTCCCGTGATAGAAAGTATGGTAGGTATGTTATACACAATTGACTACATATACCAAGAATTCACACATCTTAGATATTCTATAATATTAATAGAGGTATATTTCTCGTCTTTATACCGTCATTTAATGTTGTACATTTACAAGTCCCCTATTAATACACATTAAAGTTGTCAACTCTTCTCACGTCGTAATTTTAGGTACTCATTTCCTAATCCATAAATGTCATCCGATTTACTACACAATTCTAAGTTTTACTCCTCAACGTACTCCAATCTCACAATTATACCCACTAGTCAATAAGGGAAGGTTAGTGCTCCATTAAATAAGTCTACGGGAAGTTTGAAATAAAATCAGGCCTAAAAAGGCCGTCAACTCGTTAGAAGTCTCGTTCGAACGAGGTCGTTCGAATGAGTGTCGTTCGAATGAATGGATTCGAACGAATTACCAACTCGTTAGAAGGGGTACTGTCATCTCATTAGAAGTCCAGTTCGAATGACCTGGGCAGGTCTTCTAACGAAATGGCAGACTACGCCCAGAATTCTCCCAATTCGTTTTTCTTCATTCTTCTCTTCTCTAAATCCACCCTAAGACCATCCAAATTACATTTTTATGTTTGTAAACTATTTTTAGTCACCCGAGGTCATTCCTTACCATACTTTTGGGGCCGAATATTACAAATCAACAAGTCAAAATCATAAATCCCTAAATTTTACCCCAAACCCTATGAACATGAACCCAGAATTTTATTATGCCAAAATACTCATCATAAATACGTTTCTAAATCATCAAAGTTAAGTTTTAAATACCATATTTCGTCCATAATCATTCTACATGCAATTCCTAACCAAGATCAAGGGTTTCTACAACAATTCCATTGGGTTTTCTCCCAAATATACACAGCATAAGTTTTCTACACTAAACATGGAGGACATATTCATTGCAATTAAAAATATCAAATCACTTGCTTTAGATTTGTTCTTCAGATTTGTTGTCGGTGTTTCAAGGTTGATTCTTCTCTTTTTTTGGTCACAATCTCTTCCAAAATGATGGTGGAGAGATGGTTTTTGGTTTGGAACCCTATGATAACTTCTCTCTAACTCTCGTAGCCCAATTCTAATGCTTTTGGCTAGTAATGGCCTTAGTGGCCTCTTTAACATTATAAAAATAAACTCTAAAATTCGTGGGTTTTAATTCCTCCATTTTTAAAATTACTAAAATACCCTTCTAGGTTGCGGGTTTGGCCTAAAAATGCCCCGGGACCCAAACTAAACCCCCGGCTAGTGTTTTCTGACTATTTCGACCCTTCCGGACACATTGGCGCACTCAAAATGACCATTCGGTTTATAAAATATAATTCACTTTTTAATTTAAATAATTTCATTCCTGACGCGACTGACACACGCGTCCCAACTAAATTTCCAAATTGTCGTATTTCTGCCTCGCAACAATTTCTGATATTCAATACTCATATATTACCATATATACACAGATATATTCAAATTTAACATCGTAATCAAATACCAACTCATATCTCGCTAGTATTTATATCATAATTAATTCTCAATTAGTTCCCATTTAATTCAATTAATCCCTTAAATAAAAATCAATAAAATTACGGGGTATTACAATATACTAAGTGATGTGTACAACATGTGGATATAAGTGAACTTATATAAACGTGTAAGTAGTGTGAGGTGTACAAGGAGATTATTGACAAGTGTGTGAAGTGAAAAGTGAGTGAGAGGTGATATAAATATGAGGTAGATATATACAAGAAGTAATAGAGGAGACAAAAGGAAACATACAGGTTGGTGCATATGCACATAAGTAGAAATGACAACACCCATGCAAATAGAGCATAGCCCTCTTAAGTCAGTCCCCAACGGAGTCGTATGGTGCTTCAACCGTCGTCGGTTTCGAGGTGATGTAAAGAGACAGAGTCTCCATCCTATTTTGCACAAAATAGGCAAATGAACATGTCGTCTCCTTGGGAGATCGGCATTAAAGACAAACTGATGCTTGCGAAACCAATTATATCAGAGGTTCAGGGGCTAAGTTACGGAATGGGAAGGTGGTAGTCAACCATCCCGCCCTTTCGGTCTCTCATAGGCTTATGTTACTATTTTCCTTAATTTCTCAGTGAAGTGTGTGTGTGTGTGTGTGTGCATGTATATATAAGTGAAAATTAGAATCTCTCGACTCGCATCATGGAAAAAGACAGAGCAAGGTCATCCATAGGAACGTACCCAAAATAATAATTAGAAAATATGATATGTGCTCTTATCAAGATATTTATCGTTATGATGAAACTATAATATGTGTTAGGTAAGTCTCAAGTATGAAATCACAAGTATGATACATATTAATAATATGTGGACAAAATAGGAAAAAGATGAAAATATGAAAATAGGAATCGAGTCTCGAGTTTTAGCCCGGAATGCCTATGTTGCCTATAAAGGCATCAAAGTCCACGTAGTTATCATGCGGAAAAAGGGTGGGGTTTATCCCATAGATTCAAACGGGAGTTTATTACATGTGAATGTGTAAAAAATATATTTTTTGTTTTGAGAAAATATGATGAAAAATCCCACCGAAATTTATAAGTGTAACCCCTTTTTTCTTTGTTTTGGGTTTTTTTATAGAAAATAAATTATGTGAAATATAACTAATAAAGGATGAGATGTTAATGTGTATGATCTAAAGCAAAAGCTAAATTGAGAATTTATATACCTAATGCCAATATAAAGAAATTTAAAAAGAGAAGGATGTTTGGACCTTATTTGGAGACTCAAAGCTTGCCCTTGATACTTGATGAGCTTCCTTACAAATTGGGATGAATGTAGGATGAGAGAGAAAGATATTTTTGCTAAATTGGGTATGAGAATGATGGGAATGAAAGGTGGAGAGGAATTTCACACAAGGAAAATTCATTAATTGCAGAAGAATGTTATTGAGATCACTGATATTGATGGATCTGGGGTGCCTTTCGAAATAAGCTCATGCTCTCCTTATATACGGTAGGGGTAATGTCGATCAGCACTTCCATTGTCCTGCCTATCGACAGATAACCCAAGACACATTAGCGATAGGCATGGAAATGGGACTTGGAATTGGCAGTCTCATGCAAATTTTCTAGAAAAATGGTCGTAAAACGCAATCTGTAAGTCCCAATCGTTCTCGGGTCACACTGTTATATAGATAATTCAGAGACCTCTGATAATCCTTTAGGGCGCTCCCGTCTCCGGGAGTTGACTATTGGTCAAACGGGGCTCGAAAGCGTCCGTCAATTTTTTGGACAGAAGATCATCGGATGACGATGGATCGTTCTTCCAAACCGAAAGTCTAAATAGAGCACGGGGTGGACTTTTGGAAACGTAATGTGAGGCACTTAGATGTTCCAAAGATCTTTGCTCGGTTCAGAGAGTTGACTTTGGTCAAATGAGGCTCGAAAGTGCCCGGCGACCTTTTAGTGTAAAACAAATCATTCATCCGCACCTTAAGGATGATTAGTGCACTAGATGGACCATTCGAAAGGGTATTCAGTGCACTTAAAATATTCATTCAGTCTCATTCGAGCTGAAGAGTTAACTTTGGTCAAACTAAGCCCGAGAGCTCCCGGTGGCCTATGGATCAATTTTCGAGGAAAAACTGATCGTTCGTCCAAACAGTTATGTCATTTAATGCTGGGAGAGAAAATTTTTAAAGGGGTTTTAGCACCCTTTGAGGATCCATTGAGCTTTATCTATGACGGTGAAGTTGATTGAGGTCAAATCGGGGCTCGGGAGCACCCGGTGGCCTCCAGATCAGTTTTCAAAAGTAAAATTATCTGTTTATCCGAGTCGTTATGCCGATTCACGCACGGGGTGAACCATTGGAAAGGGGATTCAAAGACCTTCAAATATTCATTGAGATTTCTCTCTGATGATAGAGTTTACCAGAGTCAACGAGGCTCGAGAGCACTCGATAGCCACTAGATTGGTACTCGGAGTATGACCTAGGTTTTGTTGTGAATGAGGAGGTACTGGGGACCTAAGGGGAGACTTAGGGGGTCCTATAATGTGGTGTCTACATATGAGGATGAGGAAAAATATTTTTGACACTTTTGGTAAAGAAGGAGGGGAAAACGAGAGAAGAGTCTCAACATCATTATTATTATATTTATACTTTCACTTGTAATAGGTACCTAAATGTAAAAAAGAAATGTCGGGTGGGACCCAAGCTCGGGAAAATTAAGTTTGAAAAATATATAAAACATGGTTTGACTTTTTTCTAGGCCCATGGACAGGGGCCCACTTTGAAAAAGAGGAAATCGCACTAAATTTGGCAGCATGCCGACCCGACATTTCTACAGAGTTTCGTGTAGTATTCGAAAAACTAAATATGACTGCCCAAGGTTTGACGCCTAGATTAGGTTATGTAGTTGTTGGGTTAGTGGAAAGGTTCCCCCCTTTGGCACGACTTCCACGATATACGTCTTGCTTTTGAGGGCAATCGGTATGTGTGGACAAACCATTTGATATACATGAGTGTACGTGAATTGCCTCACTATATACCTCGTGAGGATAGTACGTGTGAGAGAGAATTTGATATACTCGATGTACGTGAACAAGCTCCCTGCTATATTGTTGAATTTAAGAAATTTTCTAAATTTACGAGCAAATAAAGCCATATCTTCCGAGTCACTATCACTATCGCTCTCTACTACTTGTTTAACCTCTTTGCGGGCTTTTAAAGCAACGCCCTTTTCAATTTTCTTTTCATTTTTAGAGGGAAACATATCAAGTTCATAGGTTTGTAAATCGCCTACAAGCTCTTCTAATTTCGTAGAGGCTAAAGTGGGTAAAGAATTTAAAACGGTCACCTTTGGAATAAATCTATCGGGTAGGGACCTTAAAATTTTCTTTACTACACGGTCGTCAGGTATTTTCTCTCCCAAGTTAAAGGATGAATTAACAATGTCAGAAAGTCTAGCATAAAATTTATCAAAAGTTTCTGATTCATCCATTTTGATAGTTTCAAATTGAGTGGTGAGGTTTTGAAGTTTAGAAGCTTTAACGACACTAGTTCCTTCATGAGTTAATTGTAAAATATCCCAAGCTTCTTTAGTGGTCTCACACGTCATAATGCGTCGGAATTCATCCGGTGTGACAGCGCTAAACAAGGCATTTAAACCACGGGAATTAAAATTTGCAAGCTTAAACTCATTTTCGGTCCATCTATCGACGGGTTTGGGAACTTGTTCATTTTCAATTAAATGTGTTGGTGGAGTCCAACCGTTAACAACAGACATCCAAACACGTTCATCGATAGATTTAAGTGCCGATTTCATGCGCGTTTTCCAATACGCGTAGTTTGAACCATCAAAAATAGGAAATTTTGAAAATGGGGAAAAATCCATTTTAGCCAAAAATTAAAGGATCTTTAACGAAATAATTTATCGTTTTTGGCTCTGATACCAATTTGAAAAGCCAAGGTAATTTCCTTTTGTTATTAAATGCGGAAGCGTTGAATGATGGTTCACAAATAAATAAAGCCAAGGTTATGAAAATTTAGATAGGGACGAGTCTGATAAGTGTTTTGGTTGTCAAGGTTATGGCCATAGGGCTTATGAATGCCCCACTAAACTAAGTAAAGAGGGTAAACGACCCACTGCATATAATGCAACCCTTAGTGATAGTGATAAGGAAGAAAAGCCCGATTCCCCCACTAAGAAAAATTTTGTGGCTTTCATGGCTCGACATGTGAGTGATAATGAGAACTCATCGAATGATGAAATTATAGCACATGCCACTTCCAAGGTCATTGTACATGATTCTCTTATTTTTTATGATAGTGAGAGTGAAGAAGAAAGAGAGAGTGAAAATGAAGAAGAGGTTGATGAGAGTGAACTTCAAAATGCTTTTCATGAATTATATAAAGAATCTATTAAATTGAAAAAAGCTAATTTGAAGTTAGAAGCGAGTTTAAGAGAGAGTGTCAAGGTCATTGATGAAAGTGCCTTAATAGAAGAGCTTAGGACACATGAGAGGACTCTTCAAGAGAAGCTTAACTATGTAGAAGGAGAGAGAGATAGCCTTAGGGGTTTAATGGAATCCTTGAAAAAGGAGCTTCTTGCTTTTGAAGAGCGAAATGTTTTACTAGAATCTAAAATTTTAGAATTGGAAAATAAATTAAAAGATTCTAGCAATGTCAAATTTGATTAGGAATGTCGTTCAGAAAAAATTGATAAAATGTTAGGAACGGTTCAAGTTAAAAATGACACTTTTGGTTTAGGCTTCAATACTTGTAATGAATTTAACCCTAAAGTCAAAACCAACATTTTAGGAGAATCTACTAGGAATGCATTTCAAGATCACTCCTTAGGTAAATCTTTTCGACATGTTTTCACTTGTTCACATTGTGGTCGAAAAGGTCATCTTAAGAAATTTTGTTTTTATCTTAAATGAATTCCTAGAAAATCCCATAGTAAAGCAACCACGATAGCTAACGTTCCTACACTCCAAGATAGTAATTCTTCATTAATTTGGTTTAGGAAATCCGACTTGGTTGCCTTACAAAATAGGGTTGTTGATTCTCATTTACTTACACATGCCTCCTCCCTTGCTAAATCTAAAGGATAAATGTGTTAGTGTTTGCATACTTTAGCGTTTGTACTTCATGCTATATTCATATGCTATGGAAAAGTTATGGAAATGTTAAGTAAGAAAATGTCATTCCCGCACCTATTAAAGTCAGTAAAAGTTGGTTAAAAACCAAGTGGGGAAAGTGGGGAAAAACTGCCAAAAACTGCTCAAAACTGTTCCCGCCTGACGTCTCGTTCGAACGAACTTGACTCTCGTTCGAACGAGACTTCTAACGAGCGACCAGCCTGGGCTCGTTAGAATCTCGTTAGATATCTCGTTAGAACGAAAACTCGTTCGAACGACATATCGAAGGACATATCGAACGACGGACCAGATTAGGGTCGTTGGCAAAACTCGTTCGAACGAACCTGGTTCGAACGACAAAACTCGTTCGAACGAAATCTGGTTCGAACGACATTTCTAACGAACGTCCAGAAAGTTTGTAAAATTCGATTTTGGCCCAGAAACTTTTATAAACTTTTATATACTTATTTTTTAAGTTTCTAATTGATTCGTTCTGAAAAATAAAATGCAGTTTTTATTAACCTAACACCCAATACAAATTGTTCCAAGCTCCTATATAAATATAATTACATTCATACCTTGGGAGCATGGAACCTTAGTTGATGACGTAGAAACGAGGCACGCAAACCGGCATTTTGATGAAGCTTTAAATTCTTTGCCGCTACGTCTTCAACACACACTTCATAGGCTTGAGAATATTACAATAAATTACTAACCTATGAATAAATGTTTTTGTCCGGAATTGAGCCAAAACTATATATGAACTCAATTGGAAATTTGTGTCCTTACATATATACCTCCCGTTGTGAGTTTGGTCAAGCGGTACGTTGCAGAGGAAACTGTTCGATATACGTCAAAGGTAGTAGGCCAATTAAAAGGTGAGAGTCATATTGCTTAGGCGAACTGCGCCCTACCGGACCAGTGCCCATCACAAAATGACTCCCCAATACGGGATAAAATTTTGGTCCATAGTCATGCTCTTGGTGATGTAGTGTGAAAATGCATGATACTTTATTAGTATATTATGGAGAGAGTGTTTTATTTGGCATGATGAGCGTTATACTAATAAGTAAGAATGTAGAAGTATCATGAAAAGTCAATCTAGCATGGAGCATGAAGATTACAGTAAGCATCGATACGTGAGAGTAAGTGATGCGTGAATATCTATAAGTGAGTGTGTGGTGGTGAAAATAATCATGGATAAACTTCAAGTGGTGTGTGATAAGTTCAAGTGAGCTTGGATATATATAAGTGTGATAAGTGGAGGTGTGTGCTAGTGAAGTCTAAACATGGATATTCAAAGTGACGGGTGAAACATGTGGGTATAAGTGACCCTATATACAAGTGTAGGTAGTGTGAGGTATATATGGAGAGTATTTATAAGTGTGTGAAGTGAAAAGTGAGTGAGAGGTGATATAAACATGAGGTAGATGTATACAAGAAGTAATAGATGAAAAGAGGGAACATACAGATAAGTGCATACGCACACATTCAGAAAATAGTAACACTTATGAAAACAGAGTATAGCCCTCTTATGACAAGTCAATCCCTAGTAGAGTCGCCGCTGTGGCCATCCCTCCGGTTTTTTCCTCTTTCTTGAGGTCGGTGCTCGTGCGCACGCGGTGGAGAAGGAGAGAAGGTATTGCGCCGTTTCTAAGAACGCTTCGCCCATCGCCAATGTGGGGTAATATAAAGAGATAGATTCACAAGCGTATTTTGCACAAAACATGTAAAAGAACATGTTGTCACTTCGAGAGAAGGGAATCAAAGATAAACTAATGCTTGCAAAACCGATTAAATCAGAGTTTCGAGGGCTAAGTTACAGAATGGGAAGGTGTTAGGCACCCATCCCGCCCTTTCGGTCCCTCATGGGCTTATGTTACTATTTTTCTTAATTTCTCCGTAAAGTGTGTGTGCGTGTATATATAAATGGAGATGGGAATCGCTCAACTAGCATCATGGGAGAAGACGGATTGAGGTCATCCACAAGAATGTTCCCAAAATAATAATTAAAAACATGATATGTGCACTTATCAATATATTTATTGTTATGATGAAACGATAAAATGTGTTAGATAAGACTCAAATATGAATCACAAGTATGATATATATGACTGATATATGGATAAAATAGGAAAAAGAGGAAATTAGGAAAATAGGACTCGAGTCTTGGATTTTAGCCTGAGATGGCTACGTAGCCTATAAACGCATCAAAGTCCACATAGTTCGCATACGACATGAGGGTGGGGTTTATCCCATAAATTCAAACGGAGATTTTATTATGTGTGTGTGTGTGTGTGTGTAAGAAAAGGGTGTTCTTAGTTTTAAGAAAGTGTGGTGAAAAGTCCCGTTAGAATTTATAGGTGTAACCCTCTTTTTCTTGTTTTTGATTTT
This sequence comes from Sambucus nigra, assembly GCA_949130495.1. Taxonomy (NCBI): domain Eukaryota; kingdom Viridiplantae; phylum Streptophyta; class Magnoliopsida; order Dipsacales; family Adoxaceae; genus Sambucus; species Sambucus nigra. The sequence continues at coordinate 377,684,467 of OX422212.1, forward strand.
TTTATAGAAAATATATTATGTGCAATATTGCTAATAGAGAAGTGAAGATTAATATGTGTATGATCTAAAGTAAAAGATAAATTAAGAACTTATATAACTAATGCGAAAATAAAGAAATTTTGAAGAGAAGGAAGAATATTTGGACCTTCTTTAGAGACTTGGAGATTGATCTTGATTGTTGATGAGCTTCCTTGCAAGTGGTTAAAGAATATAGGGGGATTTTGCTAAATTGGGTGTGAAAGTGATGGAATGAAAGGTGGAGAAAGGTTTCAAATAAGGAAACCTCGCTAACTAAAGGAAAATATTGCTGAGATCACTAAAGTTGATGTTTATGTGGTTCTCTTTTGAGGTGAGCTCATGCTCTCTTTATACAGGTTCAGGGCACTGCCAATCGGCATTGTCCTTATCCTTGTCCTATCTATCAACAGGTAACCCTAAACACACTGCCGATAGGCACGAAAATGGACCTGCCAATTGGTACTCTTGTGCAGATTTGTTGGAAAAATGGTCATAAAATGCAATCCATAAGTCCAAATCACGCACGGGGTGTCATGACCCCGACCCAAATTAATAGTAAGGAACGAATGTCGTGACATGCCACCAAGGCAACATATACTCTGACTTAAATTATTTCATTAAATAAGTGCAACGAAAATACAATCACATAGTTATGAATCGTAAAATACTGAAATTAAAGGAATTACGTCATCAGAGCTTTATTAAAGGAAACTTCATTTATATTACAAGTAACAACGAGTTACAACTTAAAATGAAATTTAAAAGTTATTACAAGAGAGCCAAAGATGCTCTATATGATATAACAAACTTTTTACTTAAAATAACAAAAATAGATCTAAAAGCTGAATCTTACGTATAGTCCTTTCCGTTCCCTCCAAGCCTACTTATTTCCTGAAAAATGGTTAGTTATACAACATCAGCTAAAATCCAAGTGAGGTGCAATCTCTAGACATTCCAAGGTTTTGTTCAGAAAATTGATACCTATTCAAATCCAAATAGTAGACATATACATATATGGATAAGAATTTGTTGTATAAAATTTGAGATGACAGTATATAAAAATGAATAGTACACAATAGAACAGATACGACAAATCAATTGAAATATCTTTTTCTTTCAATCATATCATTTTAATGTCCAAGTACACACTAATACCGTATTCTTCTACCGTATTATTCCCCGGTATTTGAGGGTCAATCGAACTTGTTTGTCAAAACGCCTTATTTAGGGCACACTAGCGATAACCAGCTGAGAAGGTACCACCAAAATATTTTCACCCGGTAGTCAAGGACAACATAGTAAAAGAGTTTCCATAAGCCGAATCAATAATTTCAGAATTCAAGTCAGATGTATATATCGAGAAATTTACACATATAACAAACGACGGAAACATCGGTATCAGATGTATTTTGAGGATAAAAATATTTCACAAAATAGATATTGTTCGCATAAAATCATATAATCAAAATACGTAAGGAATGTGATAGAGTACTCACCTAGAACAGAAGTTCGAAGTTAGAGATATCGAGTCTTGGATCACTCGCTAATTCTGAAGACGAAACTTCTTCTTAACATTCTCATATTTTCTCTCACTATTTCTCTCTGATCTTTGGAATCAACTCCGTGTAAGAACTGACCCTAAAGCCTCTATTTATAATTTCACAAAGTTATTAGGGTGTTGACATGTGTCCCAATGAATAAGCGTCCATTTTGGTGAGTCGACGTTTGATGTGTCGCGTAACGAGACTATCTTACAATCTTTATTCACCAAATGGTGACACATGTTTTAGCTTCTTCTAAATGGATGACATGTGTTTTTATCCTTATTTATATGTATGACACGTGTAAGGTGTGGTGGCAAGAATACATCATGAGGTGTCAAGTTATTAAAGGTGTAAGGATCATTTTACACATGAGGGGTATTTTAGTAATTTTACACCATACATTTTCCATATTTCTTAGAGGCCCTTGAAAATAATTTATTTAAATAATGGTCGTTTATATATTTTTATTTTAGTCCCTGAAACTTTTTTAATTAAAATCAAGTCCCCAAAGTTTTATAAAATTATATTTTCTACCCCAAAACTTATCATTTAGCTTAGGATATGCTATAAGACTTTGATTTAATCCATTTTGATGAAGAAGAAGAAGGTTATTTAAAAGTGTTTAAGTCGTCTAAACCAGCCTCCCCTTCCAACCAATCAAAACATAACACATGGTGTGGTAATAAGACAAAATACAACTTAAAGGATGGACAAATTTGCCCTTATTTCGTAATTTCAGTATAATTTCTTGCTCGTACCTCCTTTTATCACACCGTTTGTTGTGTTACATACCTAATTCATATATCTACAAATTTTTAGTTTTTTTACCTCAAGTCAATTGTTATATTATAATAGTCAAAACTAGTCTCCAACATGAACCTTCCTACCGAAAACTTTAAAATTTTATGTTTGTAACTAATTTGATATTTCATGATTTATGAAGGTAGGTTTAGACTAATAATAAATTAACATTATCCATATCACATATGAAATAATACAACATTTGAAATGATATATGAACATATAAAAGTGGGGTCATTACATCCTATCCTCCTTATAAAAAGTTTGGTCCCCAAACTTTACTAACATTAATTTTCAAACAGGTATGGATATCGCTCCTTTATTTCATATTCCCGCTCCCATGTTTCTTCTTCAACAGTGTGATTATGACATAATACTTTGACCAATGGAATTACCTTGGTTCGTAATGTTTGATCTTTATGGTCCCAAATTTCTATTGGATGCTCAATGTATGACAAATCTTCTCTAATTTGAAAAGTTCCGTGACTTAGGATATGTGTTGGATTTGGGACGTATTTCTTCATCATTGACACATGAAACACATTATGCACACTAGATATTTTAGAGGGTAAGGATATTCTATACGCAACAGCTCCTATCCTTTTAAGGATTTCAAAAGGTCTTATGTATCTTGGACTTAACTACCCTTTCCTCCCAAATCGGATTACTCAGTTTGCTGGTGATACTCGTAAGAACACATAATCTCCTCTTTGGAATTCTAACTGTCGGTGTCTATTGGGGAACGACACCTTCTACCATAGAGTGACTTATACAGATCCATTTGAATACTCGCTTGATAACTATTATTATATGCAAATTCCACTAATGGTAAATGATCATCCCAATTCCCTTTCGGATTAAGTACACATGCCCTAAGCATATCCTCTAAGGTTTGAATGGTTCTCTCAGATTGTCCATCTGTTTGAGGATGAAAAGCGGTGATGAAATTCAATTGTGCTCCCATGGATGCTTGTAGGCTTTTCCAAAAGCGAGACACAAATCCAGGGTCACGATCAGAAACAATTGAAATTGGGGTTCCATGAAACCTAATAATTTCTCACACGTACAACTTAGCTAACTTTTCTAAAGAATGGGTAATATTAATGGCAAGAAAATGAGAAGATTTAGTTAACCTATCAATAATTACCCAAATAGAATCATTACCATTTGAACACCTTGGTAAACCTGTCACAAAATCCATAGTGATATGTTCCCACTTCCACTCAGGGATAGGTAGGGGTTGTAGTAATCCTGATGGTTTCTGATGTTCAGTTTTTACTTGTTGACAAATCAAACACCGAGATACAAATTTGGCTATCTCCCTTTTCATGTTATTCCACTAAAATACTTCCAGAAGATCCCTATATATCTTTGTACATCCGGGATGAAATGTGAATCTTGAGTAATGACTTTCCTCTAAAATTTGCCTATTTAGTTGGGCATCACATGGCACACACATTATTTTTGAACCTCAATATATCATCTCATATCCCAAATTCAATCATCTTCCCTTCAATAACTTCTTCTCTAATCTTCTTCAGTTGTGGGTCATTTACTTGTGCAATTTTGATCATTTCCATCAACATGGGTTGTACTTGTAAGTTTGCTGTTATTCCTCCTTTACTATAAATATGTACATCTATTTCCATACTTCTCAAATCCTTTAACAAGGCTTCCTGGCTAGTAATAATATATGCTAAATTTGGTGTAGACCTCCTACTTAAATCATCAGCTACTATATTTTCTTTCCCTGGGTGATAATGAATATTTAAATCATAATCCTTCATCAATTTTAACCACCTCATTTGTCTCATGTTCAACTCTTTCTGAGTAAAGATATATTTCAAACTCTTATAATCGGTATAAATCTCACATGTCTCACCATACAAATAATGTCTCCAAATCTTAAGAGCAAAAATTACAGCTGCTAATTCTAGGTCATAGGTTGGATAATTTTGCTCATGTGGTTTTAACTGTCTTAAGGCATAAGCTACTATTTTTTAATTTTGCATTATCACACATCCCAAACCATTTTTTGAAGCATCACTATAAATCACAAATCCCCCTGTACTGGAAGGAACAGCTAAAATTGGGGCAGTTACTAATTGATTCTTAAGCTCTTGAAAACTATTCTCAACTTCCTCGGACCATTCATATTTCACCTTCTTTGGGGTTAACCTAGATAGAGGTTTGGCAATACTAGAAAATCCTTCAATAAATCTTCGATAATAACCTGTTAATCTAAGAAAACTACGAATCTCCGTCACATTAGTTGGTCTAGGGCAATCCACTATTGCTTTGATCTTTTGAGGGTCAACCGACACTCCCTCCTTAGAAATGACATGTCCTAAAAAGAGACACTAGGAAACCAAAACTCAAACTTCTTTAATTTCGCATATAATTTCTCCTCCTAAGGATTTGCAACACTATCTCTAAATGTTTTTCGTGTTCTTCAATTCTCTTGGAATAAATAAGGATGTCATCAATGAAAATAACCACACATTTATCCAAATATTTCCTAAACACTCTATTCATCATATCCATAAAATCGACTGGTGCATTAGTTAGTCCAAATGGCATCACAAGAAATTCATAGTGACCATATCTAGTATGAAAAGCTGATTTCGAATCATATTCCTTAATCTTCAATTGGTGATAGCCTGATCTAAGGTCAATCTTAGAAAATACTTGCGCACCTTACAGTTGGTCAAACAAATCATCTATACGAGGTAAGGGGTATTTATTCTTAATGGTCATCTTATTTAGTTCATGATAATCTATACATAACCTCATTGTCCCATCCTTCTTTTTAACAAATAACGTAGGAGCACCCTAAGGATATACACTTGGTCTAATAAAACCCTTGTCTAAAAGATCTTGTAATTGAACTTTTAATTCCCTTAATTCTAAAGGTGCCATGCGATAAGGTGGTTTTGAGATTGGTATAGTTCCAGGAATAATGTCAATCGTAAACTCTATTCCTCTACTAGGAGGAAGAATGGGTAAATCATCTAGAAAAACATCTGGAAAATATTTAGCTATGGAAATATCTTCTAAACTAAGCTCTTTTGTTTTCAAATCAATAACACTTGCAAGGAGTCCTTGACATTTCTTCTTAAGAAAACTACAAGCTTGCATTGCAGAGATAATACGTATGGGAGATAGGATTCCAGCTCCTTCAAAACTAAACTCTCTTCTCAAAACAATCTACCTTAGCATGATATGATGATAACCAATCCCTCCCCATAATGACTTCAAAGTCTCTTATGTCTAAAACTATTAAATCGGAGAATAGTTTATGACTACTAACATCTACAGGGCAAGACTTATATACTAATGTTCCCATCAATAACTCACCCGAAGGAGTAGAAATGTGTATGTTATGATTCAAGGATTCAGGAATATTAGGAAAGTGATTAACAAAACGTATAGACACAAATGAATGGGTAGAACCAGGATCAATTAAAACTTAAAAAGGTTGTGCACATATAGAAAGTGTACCTAACACTACTGCATTAGAAGCTTTTGCATCATAAAGATTAAAAACTCTACCTTGTTTACCATGATCCTTATTGTCATTAAAAGTCTTTGTTGACGCCTTTCCTTTGTTTGGGCAATCTCTCATTTTATGTCCCTTTTGCCACACCCAAAGAAACTTCCTATCTCCAGGTAACATGGTTGCCCTCTATGAATATTACCACACCATTGGCATCTATCAACATTAAAGGGTTTATTTACAAAAGGTCCCTTTATATTGGGTATATTCCTCAAGGGTTTATTATTGGTTTTCCTTCCTCTTTGTTCTCCAAACTTCATTTTCCCCTCTCTAACATTATTATATTCTTCACTATCCCTCTCAGCTATTGTTGCCCTAATCACCACGTCATTATATGATGTCAATTTCAAGATGGAAATTCGACTACGAATATTCAACCTCAACCCACGTTCAAACTTCTTAGCTTTTAAAACATTGGTTATCACAACATGAGGTGCAAAACGGGATAACTCAGTAAACTTTGCCTCATATTGACTAACCGTTATATTTCCTTGAACTAAACTCATGAAGTTAGTTGATTTTTTATCTTGCATCATTTAGAGAAAGTATTTGTCGTAGAAGATCACCAAGAAGTCATTCCAACCTATGGGATTATTCCTTTCCCCGTGTATTCTCTTAGTCATTCTCTACCAATGTTCGTCTTCACCTTCTTACATGAACTCTCCAAATGAAACCCTTTGTTCATCTGTACACTTAAGAACATCGAAGATCTTTTCCATTTGCATCACCCAACTTTTTGCTTCAGTGGGGTTAGGGGTACCTTTAAAAGATGGCGGATTCAACTTCTTGAATTGTTCAATAGTACAACTACTTAGTTCAAGATTCCTTGGTGCTCCATTATTCACCTGATGCTCCACAATCCTTGCTAGACTTTCAAATTCCTTGTATGCACCTTCCAGTCCTTCAATGCTTGAACCACTACTTCCCGCAGTTGATCTCATCTTGGTCATTTTCTACAGTCATGGCCAAACATAAGACGTATTATACTATCTCAAGATTGCAAATTAGAAGAAAAATTATACATAAACAATTCTATGTAGACTGTAAGACACATGGTGGATTATCACATAAGTCGGATATTTAATCATATATCCTATGTATGGAAAATTAAAATCGATAACGTTCGAAACTTATGTTCAGTAGTCTACAGGTTCATAACCTTTCTCTGATACCACCTCTGTCACGACCCCGATCCAAATTAGTAGTAGCGAACGAGTGTCTTGACATGCCACCAAGGCAACATATATTCTGACTTAAATTGTTTCCTTAAATAAGTGCAACGAAAATACAATCACATGGTTATGAATCGCAAAATACTGAAATTAAAGGATTTACGTCATCAGAGCTTTCTAAAAGGAAACTTCATCTATATTACTAGTAACAACGATTTATAGCTTAAAATGAAATTTAAAACTTATTAAAATAGAGCCAAACATTCTCTATATGATATAACAAACTTTTTACTTAACATAACAAAAAGATCTCTAAAAGCTTAGTCTTCCATATAGTCCTTTTATGTTCCCTCCAAGCCTACTTATTTCCTGAAAAATGGTTAGTTATATACAACATCATCTAAAAGCCGAGTGAGATTCAATCTCCAGACATTCTAAGGTTTTGTTTAGAAAATTAATATCTATTTAAATCCAAAGAGTAGACATATACATATATGGATAGGAATTTGCTATATAAAATATGAGATGACAATATATAGAAATGAATAACACAGAATAGAATGGATATGACAAATCAATGTAAATATCTTTTTCTTTCAATCATATCATTTTAATGGCCAAGTACACTCTAATATCGTATTCTTCTACCGTATTATTCCCCAGTAGTTGAGGGTCAATCAAATTTGTTCGTCACAACGCCTTATTCAAAGCACACCAGCGATAACCATCTCGGAAGGTACCACCCAAATATTTCCACCCGGTAATCAAGGCCAACATGGTAAAAGAGTTTCCATAGGCCGAATCAATAATTTCAGAATTCAAATCAAATATATATATTGAGAGATATACACATATAACAAACGACGAAATCATCGGTAACAGATGAATTTTGAGGATAAAAACATTTCACAAAATAGATATAGTTAGCACAATATCATATAATAAAATACTAAAAAAATGTCACAGAGTACTCACCAAGAACAGAAGTTTGAAGTTACAGATACCGAATCTTGGATCACTTGTTAATTCTGAAGACGAAACTTCTTTTTAACTTTCTCGTATTTTCTCTCACTATTTCTCTCTGATATTTGGAATGAATTCCGTGTAAAAACTTACCCTAAGGCCTCTATTAATAATTTCACAAATTTATTAGGGTATTGGCATGTGTCCCAATAACTAAGCCTCCATTTTGGTGAGTCGACGTTTGACGTGTCACGTAACGAAACTATCTTGCAATCTTTATTCACCAAACGGCGACACGTGTTTTAGCTTCTTCTAAATGGAGGGCACGTGTTTTATCCTTATTTATATGGATGACACGCGTAAGGTGTGGTGGTAAGAATACAGCACGAGGTGTCAAGTTATTAAGGGTATAAGGGTCATTTTACACAAGAAGGGTATTTTAGTAATTTTACACCATACATTTTCAATATTTCTTAGAGGTCCTTGAAAATATTTTATTTACATAATGGTCATTTATATATTTTCATTTTAGTCCCTGAAACTTTCTTAATTAAAATCAAGTCCCTAAAGTTTCACAAAATTACATTTTTTACCCAAAAACTTATCATTTAGCTTAGGATATGATATATTTAATCCATTTTGATGAAGAAAAAGGTTATTTAAAAGTGTTTAAGTTGGCCAAACCAGCCTCCCCTTCCAGCCAATAAAAATATAACACATGGTGTGGTAATAAGACAAAATACAACTTAAAATATGGACAGATTTGCCCTTATTTCGTAATTTTGGTATAACTTCTTGCTCGGACCTCCGTTTATCACACCGTTTGTTGTGTTACATACCTAATTCATATATCTACAACTTTTAGTTTTTTTTACCTCCAGTCAATTGTTATATTATAATAGTCAAAACTAGTCTCCAACATGAACATTCCTATCGAAAACTTCAAAATTTTATGTTTGTAACTAATTTTATATTTCATGATTTATAAAGGTAGGTTTAGACAAATAATAAATTAACATTATCCATATCACATATGAAATAATACAACATTTAAAACTATATATGAACATATAAAAGTGGGGTCATTACACGGGGCATACCGTTGAAAAGGTTACTCAGAGACCTTTGAGAATTCTTGGGCCTCTCCGGGGTCCAAAAGTTTACTTTGGGTCAAACGAAGCTCGGAAGCACCCGTCAGTCCTTTGGACAATAGATCGTCAAATGATGATGGATCGTTCGTTCAAATCATAAGTCCAAATCGGGCACGTGGTAAACCGTTGGAAAGGTTATGTGAGGCACTTCGATGTGACAAAGAGCTTCGCTCAGTTCAGAGAGTTGACTTTGGCCAAACGGGGCCCGAAAGTGCCCGGTGAACCTTCAAAGTAAAACGGGTCGTTCGTCCGTACCGTGAGGATGATTAGCGCACGGGGGGGGCGTTGAAAAGGTTATGTAGTGCCCTTCGAAGATTCATTCAATCTTGTTTGGCTTAAGAGTTGACTTTGGTCAAACGGAGCCCCGGAGCACCCAGTGGCCTCCGAATCAATTTTCAAGAGAAAACGGATCGTTCGTCTAAACGGTTATGCCGTTTCAAGCACAGGGCGGAGCATTGGAAAGGGGATTCATTGCCCTTCTAAGATTCATTAAGCTTTCATTCTGACGATGAAGTTGACCAGAGTCAAACGGGGCCCAAAGCACCCGGTGGCCTCTAGATCGGTGCTCGAAGTCTGACCTAGGGTTTATGGTAAACGAGGAGGTGTTAGGGACCTAAGAAGAGACTTAGGGGGTCCTAGAATGTGGTGTCTACACGTATCAAGTTTATATTCCAAGTATATTAAATGATCGTACATACATATGGGGTACAATATTTTAATGTACTTGGGATATACACTTGTAAAATAATTGGTACGTATAGATTATTTCATTAGAAAAAGATTTTGTTGACTTGGGTCAAATGTGACTACAATAACAATTTTAGCCAAACATTTAGGGCATGTTTGGTTATCAATTATAATATTATTTTCTTACCTGTTTTTAAATAATGAATTATAATATTTATGTGTTATAATCAAGTTTTTCAGAAATGATAAAAGGGTGTTTTCTAAATACTATTTTTTATTTTTCAACTCAGAAATATTCATTCTCAATATTTTTATTCATTAATACCTTAATATATAATATACATACATAATACATTAATATGTGTGTAATTCTAATAAATAAAAATATATCTGTACATGTACACAAAACTACATATATGTATGTTTTATTATATTATATAATATATTAAGATTCATATGATAAATATTATTATCAATACATGCATGATACTTATTATGGGTCAAAAAATATATCACTAATAATAGCGTGACACGTGACAAGCTGGCCGGTCAAGATGACAACCTGTACCCAATCTAGCAAGATAAGGACGACTAGAGTCCTTGATAAAGTAGAAACTAATTACACTAAGAAGCACTATTTTATTATAACTAAAACTCTAACAAGATATGATTTATCCAATTATAACCCCTAACTCTATATAAAAGGAGATCGTCTATTGTAACAGGGGGTTCAGAGGCTAGAGACACACTCTCATATAAATTCTCTCAATTTTATAGTGAAACACTGTTAAAGTCGTGAGGACATAAACCATCAATGGCCGAACCATGTAAATTTTTGTCTCTCTCTTATTTATTTTTATACTCTCATCATAATTGTTGGAACCTCCCCCCCCCCCCCCCCCCCCCCGAGGGAATTTTTTAACTGCACAATTGGTGTCCGAGAAGAAGATTTATGTTACAAGACAATGATTTATGCGCATAATAATCGAGACTAAGTTTTCTTTCTCTAGGTTTTTTGGCATTAGTCCCAACCACAAAGATGTATTTTGGCTCCACTCCCATGTGTTTTTAAAATTGTAAAAAGTCCCATAACCACCAAAAACCGCCTATAACTTCTCTGTAACTATCCATTCTTCTTTTTGTAGACAATGACACTTGTCCCATATAGGACCAATAACTAAAAAACTAAAAATATGGGAGTGGTGACAAATAAATCACTATTAATAGGACTAAATACTTGAGATCCCTTCTTTCTCTATCCGTACGCATATAATTATAAGTTTTATATGTAAAGATGTATTTAGGCTCCACTCCCATATATTTTTCGAATTGTAAAAAGTCTCATAACTATCAAAAATCGCCTATAACTTTTCTGTAACCGCCCATCCCTCTTTGTGTTGGACACTTGTCTCATATAGGAGCAACAACTAGAAAAATAAAAACATAAAAGTGAAGACATATACCCATCGTTTGAGTGACGCATAATTCTCATACATATATGCTCATGAACGTTGCATCCTACTTTTATTTGGAGTTTTTTATCAATTAGTCTCGTTTAATAAGTATATAATTCAATAGGTCCTAATAATTTATTTATTTTTTGCTTCATCAGGTCCCATGAAAAAGGATTTGGGAAAAGTACTCTTAGGTCCCTCACAAACAAATTTTAAACACTAATAGTCCGTTTGGCAACTCAATTCCAAGCCATGAAAATGGAATTCGAAGGCCAATTTTAATTCCACGGAATTGAAATTGGCCTTCCAATTTCAATTCCAAGCCTTGGAATTGGGTTGCCAAACGGCCCCTAAAGGAATTTTGACAAATTTTAATCACTTAGGTCCAATAATTCTCTTTTTATAGAAGTCCACGTTAGTGGCATAACAAGTGGACCTAATTGTAAATTATCGTTAAATGTTTAAAAATTATTACCAAGCGACCTAATTGTAAATTGTCCAAAAAAATTTTGGTCCAATAGATTATATTTATAAACGTACAGTGAATATTCGTTATATATATATATAAATAGAACCTATTAAAAGAAATTATTACTTTAAAATCTATTAATAAAATGTCCCATGTAACAAAAACATCATCTTATTTATCTGAAAATGTGCATAACAGTTATTATTTTAGATGAATCCCATTATCGGAGGTCTGTGACGACTTCCCAAACAATTGAGTCTCATACAGTTATTGGCCTTACTTTTCTCTAAGTAACTGGGGAAAAAAAAGGAACAGACATGACATACATCAAAATATGAACACACCCTCTCTCCTCTGATATTTTTTGATGATGAAAGATTTGGTACTCCATGACCCAGAAATTGGGTTTGGTAAAACCCCACTGAATCATCAGCAAGAGTTTATTTAATGTCCATTTGTTGAATATTCCATTGTTAAATTTGAGGTGATGTTACTTGGATTTATATCACTCCTATTGGCCGTAGCTCAGAAACCCACATCAACTTTTGATGCCGCAGAGGCAGAACTGAAAGCACAACAGGTGCGGAGCAATTGGGTCATTAGATTTGGTGCCCATATTCTCAAATACAAGTGTAAATCTCTCAAATTCTGCAAGAGGAACCAGTCAGGAGAAAATAGGGTCGGCGGACCAGCCATGTGCGAAGAAGAGAACCTCAGCGACGTCAACGGAGAAGCGAACCCCTACTCGGGTTGTAAGCCGATAATCATGATCCTACCTATCGTCCGGTCCTTCCAGGCAGATGTTGTGGTCGGGCGACAACCAACCAAATCAATACCCATTGGGGTTTGGATTTGGAACGTGTTGAACCTTTTTGGAACACTCAAACTTTCTTATAGCATACGCGCAAGATGCGAAGAAAATTTGTAAATTTATAAAATGAGACGTCTGTATTAGGGGTGCACAGCTAGCTTGAAAATCCGAATCAAACCGATATCATCGGTTCGGTTTTTTTATCAATGGTTTGGTTCTGATTCTAAAAAAAAAAAAACGATACGTTGGTTCGGTTATCGATTCCAAAGGAAAAAAAAAACAATCGGATCTGAATTGGACCCAGAATCAAACTCGACACCGAATCCGAACCGATTATATAATATAAATATAAATATATATATATATATATATATATATATATATATAAGAATAAAAACTAAAAAAAAAACTAGGGCCGATTTTTTCAACTCTTAAACCCTAAGCATATAAATATTTCCCTTTTCTCATTAAGTCTCCAAATCTTATTCATTCAATCGCCCCCTCTCTTTCTTTGCCAAGCTTGCTCTTCATCGCTAAAAATGAGAAAACTCTGAAGCCAAAGCTTGCTCTCCATCACTAAAAATGAAATCGGTATGTCCTCTGATCTTAGTTTTTTTCCTCTGCTCTCCATCGCTCAGGTCCGAAGTTATTTTATTTTTCATTTTCGAACTCAGGTCCATCCTCTGATCTTAGTTGTTATTTTTCGTTAGTTAACTCAGGGCCGAAGCTTTTAAAATTTTCGAACTCAGATCTTAGTTTTTGTTTCATTGGTTACGAACTCAAATTTTCGGTCCGAAGCTGTAGATTTACAAATTCAGATCTTAGTTTTTTTTCATTGGTCAGAAGCTGTAGATTTTTTCTCCGAAACTGTAGATTTTTTGTCCGAAGCTGTAGATTTACGAACTCAGATATTAGTTTTTTTCATTGGTCCGAAGATGTAGATTTTTGGTCCTGATTCATTACAGTAGATTTATGAAAATTTGTAGATTTTTGGAACTCATTTCAGTGTAATATCTCCATTTTCAGACCCGATCCATTTTCGGGCCTCAGTTACATATTTTTTTTTCATTTTCTGAGTTGCAAACTTTTTACCATTGAGTTACATACCTTTAAACATTCTGGATACTTTTAAAATTATATTTGAGTTACCGACTTTTTTCAGTATAAAACTCATTTGTTTTCATTATTTGTCTAAACTCATTTGATTTCATTATTTTTTTCAGATGTCAAGTATGGGTGATAATCCAAATACATCTCATAATGCACCTGCTTCAACTGACCAAACAAATGCAACACTTCATGTTATATCCCAAGCACCATCATCAGCTCAGGTAGCTTCTAAAAAACCCTATAAATCTGATATTTAGGACCATTTTAATAAGGTTGAAAATGAAGATGGAAGTAAACCCAATAAGATTTTGTGTACTTATTGTTCAAGTGAATATGCATATTCTAGTCAAAATGGAACTAGCACTTTGTGAAAACACTTGTCAAAATGTAAGGAGTATCCTTTAAATGATAAGAAACAAAAGATCTTGGCTTTTCAAAAGGATAAGAATGAAGGGCGAGAAGAAGAAAGCAAACTCATTTCTTGAAAATTTTACCAACAATTATGTCGTGATGCACTTGCTAAAATGATTATCATAGATGAGCTACCGTTTAAGTTTGTTGAGCAAGAGGGTTTTCGAATTTTTATGGCCGTTTGCCAACCTAAGTTTCAAAATGTGTCACGTACTACAATTGCTAGGGATTGTTTGGATTTGTATGTTGGTTTAAAAAAGGATATGAAAAAAGCTTTGAGCATTGCAACAAATCGAATTTGTCTCACCACCGACACATGGACTTCTTTACAAAAACATGAGTTATATGGTACTTACGGCCCATTTTATTTATTTCAATTGAAAATTGCATAAAAAAATTCTGAATTTTACCGTCATTCATAGTTATAAGGGTATTGCAATAGGACAAGCCATTGAGTCGTGCTTACTTCAATAGGGCATAGAAAAAAAATTTCATTGACCGTTGATAATGCTTCTTCAAATGAAATCGCAATTGGTCACTTGAAAAAGAAACTTTAAAAAAAAATGCTTTTGTTTTAAATGGAGAGTTTTTTCATAGGAGGTGTTGTGCCCACATTTTAAACTTGATGGTGAGAGATGGGATGAAAGAGGTGGAGTCATCCATCGCTAGAATTCGTGGAGCCGTGAGGTACATTAGGAGTTCACCCCAAAGGGCAACACAATTTCAGACTCTATATTGGTGCGCATAACTGAACAAATTTCGTAAGTTGATTTGCAGTGAATTTGTAAAAATACAAAACGGGTGCAGAATTTGTAAAGGGTTCCTATGAATTTTATTTGTTCGTAGGATTTCCTACGAAGAAATAAAGTTTGTAGAAAATATAAATAACGAACAACAAAAGTTCGTAAGGTTTATATTTTCTATGAACAACATTTGTTCATAGAAAATTAGATTACAAATTTCCTTCTCCCACCACTGTAAAGCGTGTGTTGAACGAATGGTAGTTTTGACTTTACATTTTATATATTTACCGTTCATCCCAGTTCACCACTACTCATGCTCTTAGTGGAAAGTCCATGTTGTAAACAACAAGACCCATTTGGGTTTGAGCAACCGGCCATTCGGACATAAAACTCGGAGTTGCCACGTGATTAATATGCCATTTACTTTTATTTAATCTCATCATACCCAAAACAAAAATGACCTCTGATGCTTCTCAATAAAAAAAATGCATTCCCAAACAAAAATCACTTTCTATAAAAAAAACATATATTTATTTTCTATAAAAAAATTATGCTGCATTTATAAAAAAAAATAAACCATTTTCTATGAATAAAAATTCGAAAGAGGACATATACATACCGTTGACGCAAACCATTTAATTTAAATAGTAAAATAAGTTTTTATGGGTCTTCTGAAATATTTAAATATCACACAAAAAAACTCAACTCAAAGATATTTTTTTTGGTATTTAAAAAAAAATGATCCGTGTACCGCTAGCGCGGATCATTTTTATAATAGTAGAAAAATAGTTCACACAAGTGGTAAGTAAAAATGGTCCGATCACCTATACATACCGTTAGCGCAGACCAATTTTTCTAAAATGGTAGAAAGATTATTTTTTAGTTGAGTTTTTTTTGTGTGGTATTTAAAAAAATGACAGGCCATTTTTTCTAAAATAGTATAAAGGTTTTTTTTTAGTTGAGTTTTTTTGTGTGGTATTTAAAAAAAACAATCCGTGCCAGCGTTATGTATAGGTTGTCAGATCGTCTATACGTACCTCTAGCACGGACCATTTCTTTTTAAATAGTAAAAAAATTATTTTTAAAATAGTAAAAAATGGTCTGCCCCAGCGGTTTGAAAAAAAATACAACTCCATTCCACATCACGTTTTATTTGGGTCGTGATCGTGTTACTTAGAAAATAAAAGATTCATAATCACATTGTGAAATTTTGTAAATAGGTTTCTGTTAATTAAAAAAATACGATTTTGTGTCTTGTCTTATTAGGTTTTAATAAATATAATTTTAACATATATTTTTTCACATATATTTTTATATAGCGTGTATTTATATATTTTTATTGGACTTTTTTTTAACTTGAAAGTTATATGTTGAGGAAAAAAATTATAAGATGAGATGACAAAGCACACAAGTGGGTAACTTAATGATGCGGCAACTGCCACATCATTAAGTTTGAGTTTTAAGTCACAATGGCAGGTCGCTCTAGTATATGTCTTTGGGTTTTGACCATTTCGAACCCCTCAGTTGAACTCTTTACATAAATTTATAATTAGACCTATACCTTACATCAGTTATGGATTTGGCAATGATCTACTTATCTAATACAAATATTTATATAGCAATAATTAATGTTCGGTATAAAATTTATTATTTTGTGTTCGTTATAAAATGTAATTATGTTGTGTTTGGTATAAACTTTATTATTTTGTGTTCTCAAATTTTCATTGATCGATGGTCGAGCGGATGCATATCATATATTTTGTTTCCGATTCAATTTGGTCTCATTGAAATTATTTTACTCAACCCCGAAAGGTTAGTAGGGCAGATCTATGCATTGTTCAACAATTTCAATTTGAAGTTTATTAATTAATTATTACAATTAGACCCGATGGATGGTCCGGAAATATTATGTATATTTGTCTTTCTCAACAAAGCCTCGACAGTTGCTCGGCGCATTAATTTTAATTCAATTTCATTACCGATTCTTCAACTATGAAATTCTTAACCTGACAGATAGTCAGATATATTCAGGATTTAGCCCGACAGATAGTCGACAAAATATTTATCGTCATATATTCCGAGCTTATTTTCGAACGACGATTGGCACAATATCTGCCACACAAGTTGCATTTTATCCCCAACGAATGGCTGGTTAGGATAATTCTTATTTATATTTAGCCTCAACGTATGATCGATTGTTAGTCGACATTACATTTACTATTGTGATTCAGCTCTGATGGATGGTCTGAAATTTTATTTTTCTCTAGCAATGTAGGATCATTCGGAACATTTATTCATTCATATATACTTCTCCTCGATGCAAGCTTATGCATCATCTTCTCTTCTTGGAAATCTTATCAATTCTTCGATAGATGGTCGGTAGTCAAGTTAATTCTCTATATATCTTATTAGCTTGATGCATAATCGACACAATGTATTTTATGTGAAGATTGTAATTTAACCCCAGCGGATGGTTGGGCAATATGGCTCTCATTTAACTCAACCTCGACTAATGATTGCGTGGTCATTCATTATTCAGCGTTATATTTATTATTGTGACTCAGTTCAGATGGTCGTATAATTATTTGTTATTTGACCTCATTTACTAAGCCCAACAGGTAGCTGGGCGAGATAAATCTTATTTGTATCCAGCTCGACGAATGATCGGCGATATATTTTTCATTACAACAAAACCCTGATAGACGGTTACGCGTACTTATTTGATCTTCTTGTCTCGGTTATTCCAGATAATCGGCATCATATTTATAGTGCAACAGAGTCCTAATGGATGGTCGGGCCTCATCATTATATGTTCTTCTGATCTAGGCCCGATGGATGGTTGGGCATAATGATCATTGGATCTTCTCATTTCAGCGCTCGGCGAATGGTCAACATGATTCGTAACAAAGTACCGATGGATGGTCGGGTGTTATAATTCTTCAATTTTCTCTTTACGGTCGTAATGTTTATAAGTAAACAAACTCACTGCAACCCTAGTCAAGTAAGAGAGCAAATTAGACATCAAGATGAAAAATCATAAGATTGGTTTTCCCATGATGAGTGGGTCCTTACTGATAACAGGCATTTAAAAGAGCCTTGGCGTATGAGTGCTTAATAGGCCTGTGGTCAACCTCTCGAACTGGGCCATAAAAAAACTTACTATATGGAGATTCCCTAGACTAGGTGCATGTCCGAGCAAGCCCCGGTGCATGAGTGCTTATAGGCATGTGGTCAGCCTCTTTAATTGGACCAAAAAAATCCTAATACAAGGCAATGCTCTAGACTAGGTGCACTATAGAGCAAGCCTTAGTGCATGAGTGCTTAAAGGCATGTGGTCGGTCTCTCCAATTAGACCATAAAAATCTTAATACATGGATATAGCCTAGACTAGGTGCACGTACGAGTAAGCCTTAGCGCATGAGTGTTTATAGCCATGTAGTCAGCCTCTTTAATTGGACCATAAAAAATACAAACACAGGGCGATACTCTATACTGGGTTCACACCGAAACAAGCCTCAGCGCATGAGTTCTTAAAGTCTTGTGGTTGTCCTCTCCAATTAGACCATACAATAATACAGAAAAACGAACTACGATCGACTTGATCCCACGAGGGTACGTAGGCAGCTCGACACGTTCGAGTTTGGTTCACATATCGATTGAACATCTCTTAACTCAAGTAAAGTTTGTTTGAATCATGGTGATAATGTTTAGAAATGTGAGAATAGTTGTTGGTTACGTTCAGGTATTAGTTAGGCTTGTCTTGAAGCAGTTTTAAGTAATTTAGGGAGCAGTTACAAGGCTAAACAGGTGGCTACACGAGTTTGCTTGAGTTTTGGAAGGAGAAATTATTGATAACCACCTGGTAACTTCCCTAGACACCTGTTCACATGACAATGCAGCAGATACTTGGAGCAGTTTCGTGGTAAATGTTAGCAGTTTAATTTTTAGAGACATGTACCTAGCAGTTGGTGTTATTAACTGCTCATTACTTGTATTAAAGCATTGTAACCTGATAATCTGGGTAGAGAGAATTACATAGACGATTTTGTAAGGGTCCTTATATTTTGTGAGTAATAAAATATTGGGTTGAAGAGTTTTTCCCTGTAAATATTGTGTTGCCTTACTTGTTGTGATTGTGTGTATTGTTGTTCGGATTATTGCTAGTTTACTTAGTTGTAAACGCATCACAAGTGTGTGATTTCTGAAGAAAAAAAATTCAGTCCTGATCCAACATGGGCATGATTCAGGAAGATTTCCCTATAACGACCCAATAACCATACACTACCAATCCCACGTTAGTCTTAGGGAAATCCCACATATCCCACGAATAATACATAAGCTTAGGAGCAACTATGGATGAACTACCAGTTCTTCCTCGGAGGAAACCCCCCCACCCCCACCCCACCTTATATATGTTCTTAACGAAAATTCTTAAGTGGTAGCAGTAGACATCAACTGCTAAATGATCGTAAGCTGGCATAAACAGTCAACCTGACTTCATTTCTCTCCATCACTTCTTTTCAGCTCACTTACCATAGCAAAGTGTGACTAAGGCAAGTTTGTTTCCGTATCCAAAACTCAAGTAAGTTTGGAGTGTGACAAACCCTCCCCCACTCGAATCGATGACTTCCTCGTCGAAACACAATCTAAGTAACGGCGAATCATATTCTCAAACTTCCACAACATTATATCCTTTTCCCAAGTAGCCTCCTCGACTGCCTTCCCTTTCCACTTCACAAGGTGAAAAGTTCTTCTATCCTTTCTACTTGCTCCCTCCGTGCAGTGGTCTAGAATCCTTTCGGAAACCTCAAAATATTGCTTTCTTATCATCGGTGGCGCCCTAACCTGACATGCGCAGTTAGGATTTGAGTTGTCTTCATTACATCGCTTCAAGAAGCTAACATGAAAAAAAAGGTGTAACTTCAACCGTGAAGGTAAATCCAACTTATAAGCTAGCCTTCCAATTCACCTTGTGATTTTAAACGGGCCATCATACCGCTAAATAAGACCCTTGTGCTCTGTTTTTCGTCTCACTTTCTTCCAAACCTACAAAGTGAGTTTCAGCACCCGTACCCGATCTAGCAAGATAAGGATGACTAGAGTCCTTAATAAAGTAAAAGACTAATTACACCAAGAAGCACTATTTTCTTGTAAATAAAACTCTAAGAGGATAGGACTTATCCAATTGTAACTCCTAACTTTATATAAAGGGGAGACTCCCCATTGTGAAGGGGAGGGGTTCAGAGGCCAGATAAACACTCTCGTATAAATTATCTCAAGTTTATAGTGAAACATTGTTCAAGCCCCATGGAAGTAGGCCATCAACGGTCAAACCATGTGAATCTTTGTCTCTCTATTATTTATTTTTATACTCTCATCATTATTGTTGGGCACCCCCCTTCGGATGAATTTTTCAACCGTACACTTATATATAGTACTATACATGTATTATTAATGTATGAAATAATATAAAATATACATGTAGTAAACATGTATTAAATAATATTAGCAATTCGTGTATGTATATAATTTTATTGTGGATTATATATCTAATATCAAAATACAAACATCATCATTATCCTTGCCTAAAATCCCATCATATGGGGTCAACCACATGGATTATATTTTTCCTTTCTAATATATTATGTGCATTATTATCATTCAAGTTTAATTTCTTAAGGTCTCTCCTAATAATTTCTTCCCACAATAGCTTAGGACGACCTCTTTTTCTTTTACCTTCTATTTCCAACAATCTTCCTCTTGATATAGGGGCATTCACAGGTCTACGCAATACATGTTCGTTATACCTAAGTCTTCTTTTTTCTAATTTATAGACAATGGGAGCTACTCATAACTTTTCTCTCACGTGTTGATTTTTAATTTTGTCCTTTCTAGTCATTCATATCATCCACCGGAGCATCGTCATCTCACCAACACGGAGACTTTGTTCATGTTTTTTCTTTAATGCCCAACACTTCTCTCCATGCAAGATCGCTGGCCTAACAACAGTTCTATAAAATTTTCCTTTTAATTTATTAGTTATCCTCTTATCGCATAACACCCCACTCACTTATCTCCATTTCATCCAAGCAGTTGATATTCTACTCGTAACATCCTCATTACTTTGTAACATTAAACCTAGATAACGAAATTTATTAGTTTGATTCATCATTTTTTCTTCAATCTTTAACATTATGTTACTCGACGCCTCATTATTAAATTTATATTCCATAAATTTTGTCTTATTTCTACTGATTTTTAATCCCTTAGACTCTAAGGCTTTTCTTCAAGTATCAACTCTCATCGCTAAGATTTCCTTTGAAGTGTCCGATAAATCTATATCATCCGCAAATAACATACACCATGGGACATCTTCTTGTATGTTCTTAGTAATCTCATCCAAAACTATGGCAAATAAATAAGGACTTGAGATTAATCCTTGATATAAATCCACTTTAATCGTAAAGTCGTTAGTTTCTCCACATATAGTCCTTACTCTAGTATTTGTGTTATCATACATATCTTCAATAACTTTAATACAACTCATAGGGATTATTTTCTTCCTTAAAGCCCAGCAAATTATATCCATGGGTACTCTATTATAAGCTTTTCTTAAATCTATAAAGACCATATATAAATTTTTATTCTTACTTTTATATTTCTCCATTAATTGTTTTAATAAGTAAATAGATTTTGTGGTGAATCTCTATGGCATAAATCCAAATTGATTATCCGAGATAGTTGATTCATTTCTTAATCTTTATCCAATAACCTTTTCTCATAATTTCATAGTGTGATTCATCGGTTTGATTCCTCTATAATTACCGCAGTTTTGTATATCCCCTTTTATTTTTATACAACGGTATTATGGTGTTTTTCCTCCACTCATATGGCATGTCTCCTTCTCTTAAAATTTTATTATATAAGCTTGTTAATCATTATACCCCTAGACTTTCAAGGGTTCTCCACATTTCTATGGGTATTTTATCCAGGCCAATCGCTTTATTCTTTCCCATTTTCCTTATTAATAGATCCACATCCTTTACAGTAATCGAACATACCATTCTAAAATTTTGTTCAATGTTCTCAACATGTTTTTTCGAATATTCTTCATTCAATAATCCCTGAAAATACTCTTCCCATTTATCTAAAATTTCTTTATGTATGTACATATACATTTCTATTATGTAGGTATGTTTATGTATATATAGTCAAACTTTCCAACATACCTCATTAAATATACATAAAGAGTACATATTATATTTATGCATCTATGATGTGTATGTGTGTACGTGTGTGTGAGTGTCTATATATATATATATATATATATATATATATATATATATATATATGTGTGTGTGTGTGTGTGTGTGTGTGTGTGTGTGTGTGTGTGTGTGTGTGTGCACACCACTACACCAAAACTGTCGAGTTGTCACGGTCATTGACCGTGACAAGTCTTGGGGTGATAACTTTTTTTATCACGGACTTGTCACGGTTAAAGACCGTGACAAGTTCATTAGACTTGACACGCTCCTGTCACGGTCTTTGACCATGACAATTTTTGTCACGATTGTCATGGTCAAAGACCGTGACAAAATAAAAAAAAATTTGTCACGGTCTTTGACCATGATAAGTTCGTGACAAGTTTCTTTGTCACAGACTTGTCATGGTAAAAAACTGTGACAATTCTGGACAGAATTTAAAAAAATCTGTTGGGCAGTATGGCCACTGCCACTGTCCAGCAATATATTTGTACATGTTATAGTAAAATTATACATGTTCAAACAACATATATCCAAATAAAATAGAAGGAATGCACCAAATCATTGCATATATAATTCCATATTTAAATAAAATAGAAATATAATCCATATCCAAACAAAAATATAACAAATCAAAACAATACAAATATAATCCAAGTGTCCAAATAAAATAGATAAAAATAATGTTAATGTATTAGAGTCATCATTAGGTCGAAGGAGGAAGGAAGGCCAAATGATATACGCATTGAGACACCCCTCAATATGCGTCACACCGCATTGTTCGCGCAACCATAATGCAGAGTTCTCCATTCGGGGCATCGCACTGTTTAATCAATACAAAGCCCGTACGGCCATAAAAAAAATTAAAAATAAGAATCTCGCATATCAACAATTCTTTACAATTTTTAAAAAAATTCGACAGAGTCTCCTTTGTTTATACATGAAAACCAACTTGTTTAATCAACACAAAAGTCCGCACGACCATAAAAAAATTGAAAAATCTCCCATATCAATAATTCTTTATAATTTTTTAAAAAAATCGACAGGATCTCCTTTGTTTATACATGAAAACCAACCTGTTTACTCAACAGAAAACCCCGCACGGCCAAAAAAAAATTAAAACAACAATCTTGCATATCAATCACAATAATAAATAAACAATCTACCTGTCACAAACCATTGCTTTGTTCATGTGTTCCACGCGAATAAAATATAACCCTGAAATGTTATCCTGCAAAAAAATATAAGAAACAAAACAAAAAAGATATCAGTAATCAAATAATGTTTAAACTTAAAAGTCTAAATGTTGCAAATTCTCGTTGTATACTTAAATCGGGAGTTCCTTGACTACGTGGTCGGTTCGTACGAGTTACATTTCTCTCGTGCGAGGTGCTCGAGCCTCTCAATGGACCGTTTTGTGATTGTTTTATGTTTTTATCTCTTGACGCCATGTTTTTAAGCCTAATTCTAAATTTTACAAATTCTCGTCATATGCTCAAACCGGGAGGCCATGGACTACGCAACCGGTTCGTACGAGTTACATTGGTCCCATTCGAGGTGCTCATGCCTCTCACAGGACCATTTTGGGGTGGTTTTAGGTTTTCACCCTTTGACGCCATCTTTTTAACCTAAGTCTAGCATTTTGCATTCAAAATCTCGACGTATACTCGAACCGAGAGTCCAATGACTACACGGTTGGTTCATACGAGTTACATTAGTCCCATTCGAGATGTGTGTGCCTCTTAACCGCGTGTTTTAAAGCCTAAGTCTATGCGGTATACGTTTTTACCTTTTGACGTCATGTTTTTTAAGCCTAAGTCTAAATTTTACGAATTCTCGTCGTATACTCAAACAGAGAGTTCGGTGACTATGGGGTCGATTCTTACGAGTTACATTAGTACCGTGAGAGGTGCTCGTGCCTCTTACCGGACCGTTTCGTGGCTGCTTTACGTTTTCACACCTTAACCGCATGTTTTTAAGCCTAAATCTAAATTTTGCAAATTCTCATCATATACTCAAACTGAGAGTCCATTGACTACGCAGTCGGTTCGTACGAGTAACATTGTCCCGTGCGAGGTGCTCGTGCCTCATTCGGAACCATTTTGTGGTTGTTTTACGTTTTCACCTTTTGATGTCATATTTTTAAGCCTCAGTCTAAATTTTGCAAATTCTCGTTGTATACTCAAATCGAAAGTCCGGTGACTACGCGGTCGGTTCGTACGAGTTACATTGGTCCCGTGCGAGGTGGTCGAGCCTCATACGGGACCACTTTGTGACTATTTTACGTTTTCAACTTTTGACGCCACGGGACCGTTTTGTGGTTGTTTTACGTTTTCATCTTTTGACGCCATGTTTTTAAGCCTAAGTCTAAATTTTACGAATTCTCGTCATATACTCAAACTGGGAGTCCAGTGACTACGTTGTCGATTTGTACGAGTTACATTGGTCCCGTGCGAGGTGCCCGTACCTCATACGGGACCGTTTTGTGACTGTTTTACGTTTTCACCTTTTGACGTCATCTAAATTTTGTGAATTCTCATCTTATACTCAAACCGATAGTCCGGTGACTACGCGATCGGTTCGTATGAGTTATATTGGTCCAGTGCGAGGTGCTCGTGCCTCATACGGGACCGATTTGTGGTTGTTTTACCTTTTCCCCCCTTAACCGCATGTTTTTAAGCCTAAGTCTAAATTTTGCAAATTCTCATCGTATACTCAAACTGGGAGTCCGGTGACCACGCGATCGGTTCGTACGAGTTACATTGGTCCCGTGCGAGGTACTCGTGCCTTATACGGGACCGTTTTGTGGCTGTTTTACGTTTTTACCTTTTGATGCCATATTTTTAAGCCTAAGTATAAATTTTGCGAATTTTCGTCATATACTCAAACTGGGAGTCTGGTGACTACGGGGTCGGTTCGTACGAGTTATATTGGTACCGTGCGAGGTGCTCGTGCCTCTTACCGGGTCGTTTTGTGGCTGTTTTATGTTTTCACCCCTTAACCGGATGTTTTTAAGCCTAAGTCTAAATTTTACGAATTCTCGTCGTATACTCAAATCGGGAATCCAGTGACTACGCGGTCGGTTCGTACGAGTTACATTGGTCCCGTGCGAGGTGCTTGTGCCTCATACGGGACTATTTTGTGGTTGTTTTACTTTTTCACCTTTTGACGCCACAGGACCGTTTTGTGGCTATTTTACATTTTCATCTTTTGACGCCATGTTTTTAAGCCTAAGTCTAAATTTTGTGAATTCTCATCGTATACTCAAAATGGGAGTTCGGTGACTACGCGATCGGTTGGTACGAGTTATATTGGTCCCGTGCGAGGTGCATGCGCCTCATACGGGATCGTTTTGTGACCATTTTACGTTTTCACATTTTGACGTCATCAAAATTTTATGAATTCTCGTCTTATACTCAAACGGGGAGTCCGATGACTACGCAGTCGGTTTGTACGAGTTACATTAGTCCCGTGCGAGGTGCTCGTGCCTCATACGGGACCGTTTTGTGGTTGTTTTATGTTCACCCCTTAACCGCATGTTTTTAAGCCTAAGCCTAAATTTTGTGAATTCTCATCGTATACTCAAATTGGGAGTCCGGTGACGATCCGGTCAATTTGTACGATTTACATTGGTCCCGTGCTAGGTTCTCGTGCCTCATACGGGATCGTTTTGTGACTGTTTTCCATTTTTACCTTTTGACGCCATGTTTTTAAGCCTAAGTATAAATTTTGTTAATTTTCTCGTCGTATACTCAAATCAGGTGTCCGGTGACTACGGGGTCGGTTCGTACGAGTTACATTGGTACCGTGAGAGGTGCTCATGCCTCTTACCAGACCGTTCTGTGGGTGCTTTACGTTTTCACCCCTTAACCGCATATTTTTAAGCCTTCATCTAAATTTTTCGAATTCTCGTCGTATACTCAAATCGGGAGTCCAGTGACTACGCGATCGGTTCATACGAGTTACATTGGTTCCGTGCGAGGTGCTCGTGCCTCAAACGGGACCATTTTGTGTCCGTTTTACATTTTCACCCCTTAACCGCATGTTTTTAAGCTTAAGTCTAAATTTTACGAATTCTCATCGTGTACTCAAATCGAGAGTACGGTGACTACGCAATCGGTTCGTACAAGTTACATTGGTCCCGTGCGAGGTGCTCATGCCTCATACGGGACCGTTTTGTGGACATTTTACATTTTTACCTTTTGACGTCATATTTTTAAGCCTAAGTCTAAATTTTGCGCCTCTCACCGGACCGTTTTGTGGCTGCTTTACATTTTCACCCCTTAACCGCATGTTTTTAAGCCTAGGTCTAAATTTTGCAAATTCTCATCATATACTCAAATAGGGAGTTCGGTGACTACGCAATCGGTTCGTACGAGTTATATTGGTCCCGTGCGAGGTGCTCGTGCCTCATACGGGACCGTTTTGTTGTTGTTTTATATTTTCACCTTTTGACGCCATGTTTTTAAGCCTCAGTCTAAATTTTGCGAATTCTCATCGTATACTCAAATCGGGATTCCGGTGACTACGCGGTCGGTTCATACGAGTTACATTGGTTCCGTGCGCGGTGCCCGTACCTCATACGGGACTGTTTTGTGGCTGTTTTACGTTTTCACCTTTTGACGACATGTTTTTAAGCCTAAGTCTAAATTTTGTAAATTCTCGTCTTATACTCAAACCGGGAGTCCGGTGACTACGCGGTCAATTCATACGAGTTACATTGGTACCGTGTAAGGTGCGCATGCCTCTTACCGGACCATTTTGTGGTAGTTTTACGTTGTCACCCCTTAACGGTAGGTGTTTTAAGCCTAAGTCTAAATTTTGCAAATTCTCGTCGTATACTAAAACCAAGAGTCCGTAGACTATGTGGTCAGTTCCTATGAGTTACATTGGTCCCGTGTAAGGTGATCGTGCCTCTTACGTGACCGTTTTGTATTTCTTTTATGTTTTGACCCTTTCACGCCATGTTTTTAAATCCAAGTCTAATTTTTTGCAAATTCTCGTCGTATACTCAAATTGAGAGTCCAGTGACTACGCGGTCGATTCGTACGAGTTACATTGGTCCCGTGTGAGGTGCTCATGCCTCTAACCGGACCGTTTTGTTGTTGTTTTACATTTCCACCCTTTGACGCCATGATTTTAAGACCAAGTTTAAATTTTGCAAATTCTTGTCGTATACTCAAAAGGGGAGTCTGGTGACTACGCGGTCGATTCGTACGAGTATCATTGGTACCGTGTGAGGTGCTCATGCCTCTCACCAGACCGTTTTTTTGGTAGTTTTACGTTTTCACCCCTTGACGGCATGTTTTTAAGCCTAAGTCTAAATTTTGCAAATTCTCTTCGTATACTCAAACCGAGAGTCCTTAGACTATGCGGTCGGTTTCTACGAGTTACATTGGTCCCGTGCAAGGTGATCGTGCCTTTTGCATGACCGTTTTGTGTCTCTTTAACGTTTTGACCCTTTCACGCCATGTTCTTAAACCCAAGTCTAATTTTTTTAAATTCTCATCATATTCTCAAATCGAGAGTCCAGTGACTACACGGTCGAATCGTATGAGTTACATTGACGACAAGTTTTTAAGCGCAAGTCTAACCGTTTCCAAATTCTCGTCTTATACTCAAACGAGGAGTCCGATAACTATACGGTCAGTTCTCACGAGTTACATTGGTCCCGTGCAATGTGCTCGTGCCTCTTACGAGATCGTATTGTGGCTGTTTTACGTTTACACCCTTTAACGACACGTTTTTTAGTCCAAGTCTAACCGTTTACAAATTCTCATCGTATACTCAAACAGGGAGCCCAGTGGCAATGCAGTCGGTTCATATGAGTTAAATTGGTCCCGTGCGAGGTGCTCGTGCCTCTGACAGGACCGTTTTGTGACTTTTTACGTTTTCACCCTTTGGCGTCATGGTTTTAAGCCAAAGTCAAAGTTTTTGCAAATTCTTGTCGCATACTCAAACCAAAAATTCGGTGACTACACGGTCGCTTCGTACGAGTTACATTGATCCCGTGCAAGGAACTTGTGCCTCTTACAAAACCGTTTTGTGCACGTTTTATGCTTTCACACTTTGACGGCATGTTTTTAAGACTAAGTTTAAATTTTTGAAAATTCTCGTCGTATACCCAAATCGGGGGTTCGATGACTACGTGGTCGATTCGTACGAGTTACATTGGTCCAGTGCGAGGTGCTCGTGCCTCATACTGGACCGTTTTGTGGCTGTTTTACGTTTTCACATTTTGACGCCATGTTTTTAAGGTTAAGTCTAAATTTTGCAAATTCTCGTCGTATACTCAAACCGGGAGTCTGATGACTATGCGGTCGGTTCGTATCAGTTACATTGGTACCGTACGAGGTGCTCGTGCCTCTTACCGGACCATTTTATGGTTGATTTACGATTTCACCCCTTAACCGCATGTTTTTTTACCAAAGTCTAAATTGTGCGAATTCTCGTTGAATACTCAAATCGGGAGTTCGGTGACTACGTGATCGGTTAGTACGAGTTATATTGGTCCCGTGCGAGGTGCTCGTGCCTCATACGGGACCGTTTTGTGGTTGTTCTATGTTTTCACCTTTTGACGCCATGTTTTTAAGCCTAAGTCTAAATTTTGTGAATTCTCATCATATACTCAAATCGGGAGTCCGGTGACAACGCGATCAGTTCGTACGAGTTACATTGGTCCCGTGAAAGGTGCTCATGCCTTATACGGGATCGTTTTGTGCTTGTTTTATATTTTCACCTTTTGACGCCACGGGACCGTTTTGTGGTTGTTTTCTGTTTTTATCTTTTGACGCCATGTTTTTAAGCCTAAGTCTAAATTTTGCGAATTCTCGTCATATACTCGAACCGAAAGTCCGGTGAATACGCGGTATGTTCGTATGAGTTACATTGGTCCCGTGCGAGGTGCTCGTGCCTCATACGGGACCATTTTGTGGCTATTTTACTTTTTCACCTTTTGACGCCATGTATTTAAGCCTAAGTCTAAATTTTGTGAATTCTCATCGTATACTCAAACCGTGAGTCCGGTAATTACGTGATCGGTTCTTACGAGTTATATTGGTCCCGTACGAGGTACTCGTGCCTCATTCGGGACCGTTTTGTGGCTGTTTTACGTTTTCACCTTTTAACCGCATGTTTTTAAGCCTAAGTGTAAATTTTGTAAATTCTCGTCTTATACTCAAACCGGGAGTCCAGTGACTACGCAGTCAGTTCGTACGAGTTACATTGGTACCGTGTGAGGTTCTGATGCCTCTTACAGGACCAATTTGTGATAGTTTTATGTTTTCACCCCTTGACGACATGTTTTTAAGTTTAAGTCTAAATTTTACAAATTCTCGTCATGTACTCAAATCGGGAGTGTGTAGACTACGTGATCAGTTTCTACGAATTACATTAGTCCCGTGCATGGTGATCGTGCCTCTTACGTTACCGTTTTGTGTCTTTTTTACGTTTTGACCCTTTCACGCCTTGTTTTTAAACCCAAGTCTAATGTTTTTCAAATTCTCATCATATACTCAAATCGAGAGTCCAGTGACTATGTGGTCGATTCACACGAGTTACATTGGTCCCGTGCGAGGAGTTCATACCTCTTACCGGACCGTTTTGTGGTTGTTTTACATTTCCACCCTTTGATGCCATGATATTAAGCCCAAGTTAAAATTTTATAAATTCTCGCCGTATACTAAAAAGAGGAGTCTGGTGGCTATGCGGTCGATTCGTACGAGTTACATTGGTCCCCTGTGAGGTGTTCATGCCTCTAGCGGGACCGTGTTGAGGTTGTTTTATGTTTTAACCTTTGACGATAAATTGTTAAGCGCAAGTCTAACCGTTTCCAAATTCTCGTCTTATACTCAAACGAGGAGTCCGATGACTATGCGGTCTGTTCTCACGAGTTACATTGGTCCCGTGCAATGTGCTCGTGCCTCTTACGAGAACTTATTGTGGTTGTTTTACGTTTACACCCTTTAACGGCACGTTTTTTAGTCCAAGTCTAACCGTTTACAAATTCTCATTGTATACTCAAATGGGGAGCCCAATGGCAATGCAGTCGGTTCATATGAGTTAAATTGGTCCCGTACGAGGTACTCGTGCCTCCGACGGGACCGTTTTGTGACTTTTTACGTTTTCACCCTTTGACATAATGATTTTAAGCCAAACTCAAATTTTTTGAATTCTCGTTGCATACTCAAATCGAAAATTCGATGACTACGCGGTCGGTTCATAGGAGTTACCTTGATCCCATGCGAGGTGCTCGTGCCTCTTACGGAACTGTTTTGTGCATGTTTTACGCTTTCACACTTTGACGGCATGTTTTTAAGCCTAAGTTTAAATTTTTAAAAATTGTCGTCGTATACCTAAATCGGGAGTCCGGTGACTACGTGGTTAGTTCTTACGAGTTACATTGGTTCCGTGCAAGGTGCTCGTGCCTCTCATGGGACCGTTTTGTGTCTGTTTTTCATTTTTCACCCTTTGATGGCATGTTTTTAACCCTAAGTCTAATTTTTTACAAATTCTCATTATATACTCAAATCGGGAGTCCGATGACTACGCGGTCGATTTTTACGAGTTGCATTGATCCCGTGCGACGTTCGAGGTTCCTCTTATGGGACCATTTTCTGTCTATTTTACGTTTTCACCCTTTGACGACATGTTTTTAATCCTAATCCTAATTTTTTGCAAATTCTCGTCATATACTCAAATCGAGAGTCCGGTGACTACATGGTCGGTTCGTACGAGTTACATTGGTCCCGTGCGAGGTGCTCGTGCCTCTTACGGGACCGTTTTATAGTTGTTCTACATTCTTCACTCTATGACGGCATATTTTTAGGCCTCAGTCTAATCATTTGCATATTCTCGTCGTTTACTCAAATAGGGAGTTTGGTGACAACGCGGTCAATTCGTACGAGGCACATTAGTCCCATGCGAGGTGCTCGTGCCTCTTACGGGACTATTTTGTGGTTGTTTTATATTTTCACCCTTTAACGGCATGTTTTTAAGTTCAAGTCTAACCGTTTGCAAATTCTCGTCGTATACTCAAAAGAGGAGTCCAGTGACTACGCGATTAGTTCGTATGAGTTACATTGGTCCCGTGTGAGTCCCGTGACTATGGATTCAGTTCCTAAGTCTAACTGTTTGAAAATTTTGTAACTTTGAACGTTAAAATAGTTCTACCATAATTATATCTAAATTTCAAAACTATGCAAAGGAAGAGTAATGCTCCAAAGAAAAAGTTTAAATGATCAATATAAACTAGTCGGTGATTATCAATACAAGCACATACGAACAATAATTACAAGCCACGTCATCAATAATTTGAGGGACTTAAAATAACCTAGTCAAAATCGAAACTAAAGAACAATTGCGATGCAAGAGTACTCACATAATGAGCAACATTAATCTGCATAAAAATTTTCACCTCAATCTTCAAATCATGCATTTTAGGAGGCCCGTTAACACAGACATCACACCTTCATACGAGAAGAACCACTAGGAATTTTTTACAAGATGAACAACATAAATACGGATAATAGATTCTTGCTCACCAAATAACTATGAATAATATTCGCAAAATATTTTGGAAAAATAATCCAAATTGGACTATCGTAAGTGTGAATTAGGTATGATCTCAACAATTAAGTGATAAATTAGAAGAAAGTTCCCAACAAAAACAAGTGAACAAGATCAATAATAAAATTAAGCATCATTAGAAAACCACCAAAACTATACATATGAAAATAAGGTCAAATAAGTCTTCTCCAATGTGTGCCACAGTTAAGTTTGCATAAAAGAAAATACACAAAATCCATGCAATAACACTCCTAAATACACAAATACATACTCATTGACCACATACACAAAGAGTTCCTTTATCTTTTACCATAATGAGTTATCCGCTACATCCTTCATGTTACTCCCCTCCCCGGCCTATGCGTATAACTAATAAAGTAGGAAACTAAATAGAAATAATGGAAGACTTTAACCTTTTATACAGTTGAGATTGTGATAAATAATAAAAAAATAATTTAAAGACAATCAATGTTGGCATGTACAGACCTAAACACGGTGACCTTTATCATTTTTGCACATTGTTTAAAACAAAAAACTAATCAAATTAACGTGTGCATAAATAAGTATTTGGTGCATCAGAAATTATAGAATTTTATAAAATATATCATGGCATTAACTTTAGGAAAATTGAAGTACTATTATTGTTCTGATTTTTCAATCTACAAATCTTACCTAGATCCACAAAGTATGAAAAGGTGAGATGCAATTTGAGGTCACTTTCTCAAGGAAAATTGAACGGTAAATTGTTTGATATTTGAACTAAAATATGACTAAAATGAGGTAAATGATCTACGAATGAAGCTTCTAAAAGCTGTAATCAACTGGTATCATCCAAATGTGGTAATTATTATTTTCTTTCACGTATATAAGGATTACTACTGAGAAAAAAATAGGATGCACTATCTGTTGAGTCTAATTGTAATTACCATATAAGGTTTTCAATGGATGGCTGAGCGTGTTAGAAAACTGGGAAGGAAATAGAGTTGAAACTGCATTATTGATCGACTGGAAGGCAATAAAATAACAGTCAAAACTGTAAAGGTTTCCTGCTAAATCTTGAAAAAAAGTAAACTATTAAGCAGAATCAAAATCCCTTGTCTTGTTCAGGAATTATTATTTTCATTTGATTAGAAAGTATATATTAAATTGCAAAGTAATATTTACATGGAATAACCAACTTCTAAAGTGAGCCTAAAAGAGTGACTTGGGGGTGCGAGTATTCAATTTTCAGATTAACAGAGTGTGAGAAAGTAAGAAATTAAAGGTTGCGTTCAGTTATAGGGGGTCTATAAATTAACAGATAATAGATATTGATTCTACTTTCATACTCTAATTTTAAAAAATTTATCCTAAAAGGTGACCAGTAGAGCAATTGAGATCGCAGTTTTATATGCTCAGTAAATAGAGAATAATTTCACGTATTTGACATAGATAATTCATATCGATAGGGACTATTCATATGTACTGACTCTGCATTAACATATAGGTTAGTTTTATAATTATATAATTACACTGAAATTAATTAGGCCAATTAATAAAGTCCACCTGAGTCATTGTTTATATAAACAATAATAATAATAATAATAATAAATCAAAACATAAATCATTTGATCCCCTATCTCGTTTCTCACTGTCTTGAATTCATCTATGGCTCTGGCTCCCTGTCTCACTTCTAAAACCTTAGCAGCCAAAAATCACGACAACCACTACTTTCACTTCCTCTTGTCTTACTATCTTCATTTAATAATGTTTATTATAAGTAATGTCATTCAAATATTATATAAATGTATTTATACTGAGTAATAAACACGGACATGGAGATTATCCGAATATGGGTAAAGATTAGAATTGATTTTGATTACATTTCAAAATCTAATAGTAATTCAATTTCAACAACAATACAAAATAGCATAACAAGTATATCATAATATAACTTGGCACAAATCCAATACTAATTCAATTTCAACAACAATATAAAAATAGAAAATAGCATAACATGTATATCATAATATAATTGGCACTATTTGTTGTTGTTTCTGAAGGACAATCTATCTGAAAGAGGTATATATCTATTCTTTTTTTTCATATGGACAAATCTAATATCAAATTGAAAATACAAAAGGCCAAGAACAAAATTAAAACTTACAGAGTTCTTAAGTGACTGAGTTTTGCAAGCCCTGGTGTGGTGGTGGGGTGACGCAGGGACCACGGCGCATGGGTGGGGCGACACTGTCGCTCAGAGAGAGAGGAGGGCGCTATCGCTGAGAGAGAGAGAGAGAGGGGGGGCGTAACAGTGAGAAGGAGAGGGAGAGGAGGCAGTGCAGGGGGTGGGGGCGGCGGAGAGAGTGGGAGGGAAGAGAGATCGAGCTCTAAGAGAAGCGAGAGAGCTGCACCCGCGAGACAGGTCGTGTAAGAGAGAGAGAGAGAGAGAGAATCAGACCTAAATTTGGCTTAGGGTTGGAAAAATGTACGAAAAAATGAGGGAAAATACCAAAAGGGACGGATTTTAAAACTGTCCCATTTAGTATATCAAATAGGACGGATTTTAAAAATCGTCCCTTTTGATAGGTCACAAAAGCTAAAAATTCAAAGTATACCAAATAGGACGAATTTTTAAACTGTCCCTTTTGGTATACCAAAAAGGACGTTTTTTAAAATCAGTCCCATTTGATATACCAAAAGGGACAGTTTAAAAATTCGTCTCTTATATTAGCCCGCGAAAAAAAGAAGCGCTAAATTCTCATACACTTTAAAGGACGTATTTTTAAACCGTCCCTTATATTAGTTCGGGAAAAAAAAACGCTAAAAATTCGCATACACTTTAAGGGACAGTTTTTTTAACCGTCCCTTTTGATATACCAAAAGGGACGGTTTCTAATTACCTTCCCTTTTGATATACCAAAAGGGACAAAATGACACGGCCATCCCAAATACCCCTGCCCCTAATACTCATTTTTCTTGTAGTGTACCGTGCCCGTAAATTCTTCTTTCACGTCTTATGTTGTTCCCTCAACTGCTCCAACATGGGATCGCGGAGTTATTGGGGCAAGCCGAATTGTTCCTGTCAAACAAATACAAAACAAAAAGAAAGTAAGTGTTAGTTGCTAATGAATATAAATTAAAATTAAAATTAAAATTAAAATTAAAATCGAAATTGAAATTGAAATACATTACCTGTAGTGATGTACAAATAGCCAACTTGAGCTCATTTGGCACCTCCCCCCTCCAACTAGTGTACCCCGGGCCAATAATCGTCTTCACCAACTCGAGGGATCTAGCCAATAATCCAGTCTTATTCTCGACGGTCGATCCTAATTTGCCCCATTTTGGGAACCTAGGGGCTGAGGAGCCCTCGTCGCCTCTGTTTTCGCATAGGTGTACCAACAATTGAACACTTATGTCAAAGAATGATGGGGGCAAGTATTTCTTCAACACACAAATAGCTTCGGTAACCGCCAATTTTGCAACCACTATGTGTTCTCGATTGACTATATTTTCACATAAAAGTGAAGCATATACTTATTTTCATAATAGCCCTCCATAAATCCTTGTGCTTGGAGAAACAGTGCTTAAACAATAGAGGAACCAATTGCATGATCACATGCCAATCGTAGGACTTACACTTATGTAAATCATGGGGAACATAATTCACAATCCTTTGCAAGTTGGACGAAAAAATAGATGGTACCTTCAAATTATATATTGTGTCTAAAAGCACATTCCTTTCCTCAATCGTCAAAGTAAATGCACCATGTGGAATTATTATCCTTCCCCTATTATCTTCTTTCAACCATAGTTGTGGCTTAAGTTTCAACTATTTAAGATCTTTTCGTGCATTTTCTCCATCCTTCGAATGACCCCCCCCCCCCCCAAGGCATGTGCCCAAAATATATCCAGTGATATTCTTCTCTGCGTGCATCACATCTAATACATGGCGCACCCGGGTTATTCTTCCAATAAGGCAAGTGAAATAAAATTGACCTCCTAGACCATGCCTTTCTTGTGTCAGTTTTATTCCCAGTTGGGGTCTTCTTATGCTTGACATTCTTAAATTTAGGATTCTTACTTGGCATATTAGGTCCCAATCAGAAGATTTACTTTCAATTTCTGAACCTGAAAGTTTTCTCGGCGGTAGCCTATGTTCAACCCCCCCCCCCCCCCCAATAAAAAATTGAAACCTTTCTCAAATCTGAAACTATGAGCGATGGGTAAAAACCTCCTATGACAATGGTATACATTTTTTGAGCTAGCGGGGAGACGAAGAGATTCATTCTCCTCGCCATAAAAAGGACACCCCAAATAACCATGTACTACACAACCGGATAATGTGTCATAAGCTGAAAAATCATAAATTTCCCACATCAACATAGCTTTCAGGGTAAACTCTTATTTTCTAAAAGAGTCAAATGCTTGCACACCCTCTTCCCACAACTCATTTAATTCTTCTACCAAAGGAGCCAGGTAGACATCGATGTCATCACTTGGTGCCTTTGGCCCGTGTATCAACAAAGATAGCATCAAAAATTCATGCCTCATACACTGTGAAGGAGGGAGGTTGAATGGGGATAGGATCACTGGCCATACACTCTGATTGGTGCTTTGATTTCCAAATGGATTTAAACCATCTGTTGATATTTCCAAACGAATGTTACGCTGTTCTCGAACAAAATCGGGATACTCATAACTCATCTTCCTCCAAGCTGTAGAATCAATAGGATGACGTATGAGATTATCCCCTATTTCTTCCCTATCATGACAAGTCATTGCCTCCGCTATACATGGTACTGTAAAAAACCGCTTTAATCTAGGCCTAACGGCAAAATATTTCAACACCTTCTGAGGCACTTTTGAGCTTGTGCCTTTCTTACCAGTAGATTGGACATATCTAGGTTAATCGTATACTGGATACCGGTCAATATTTTCATACTCCTTTTGGTATAATATGCAGTCATACACACAAGCATGAATCGATTTATACTTCATTCCCAAACCTTTCAAATTGTTCTTCATAACAGGATAGCTATTTGAAAGCGTATTCTCCTTGGGTAGCAAGCCCTTAACCCAATTCAGAATTCCTATCATGCTATTACCAGACAAATCGTATTGGGTCTTCAAACTAAGAAAATCAACCATGGCATGTAAAGTTGTTTGATATTTCTCACAGCCAGAGTATAACGGTTGGGTTTTAATTTTAAACTTTGGTAATCATCGTCAAGGTTTATCCTGATATCTTCATGAGTACTTGAACCTTGTACATCATCAGTGACCTCATTCTCTTCCACTTCATGAACTCCGTATGCGTCATCAACTAAATCCTCTAACATATTATGATCTATGTCATCCACTTGTACATCTATCCTACTTGTTGAAGGTTATTATGAAGGTTGCTCGAGGACAAAAGGAATTTTTTATTCCCCTTGAAAATTCCAAAATCGATAACTATCTTGCATACCCCATCTTAACAAATGTAGTTCAACTGTTTTTCACTTAAACACCTTGCCATTTTTACACCTAACACATGGACACAAATATTCTTCATCATTATGACATCTCTTTGCGTATTTCACAAATTCATTAGCACATCTGCGAAACACATCTTTTTGTCTCACCCATCCACTCTTTGTATTTAGGATACCCCATCACAACTACTACAAATAATCACCTATTATAGGTAAGAAGCGTATATTCGTGGATTAGTATCAACATAAGTGTGAACATTTAGTTCACATTAGTATAAACAATCACCTATTACTTGTTGTATACAATATATAGTATGTTTCATTTAATTATGTCTTATTTATATTCGATTTTTAAATTTCAAATTCAAATTCAATTTATAATATTAATTCCTATTTCCTCCATATCCTCTAAAGGGTGAGTGGTCCTATCCCATTTAAGACCGCATATTTCTATAATATACTTAACAGCTCATGCATATTGTTCCAATTTGAGGAAAATTCGGTAGCATATCCAAATAGTTCTCCAAGTACACGACGTAGATTCGCAAGTGTGAGTGTTATTTCAATTGATAATTGAAATAACACTTAACATCGCATCATCTAGTACGATTGCAGAACTTCCTCCCAAAGTAACAAGTTTAAGCCACTAAGAATATTATTATACAGAAATTATGCAGTCCCAAACTATCCAAACGGAACAATTCGAGAGATCTCATTACTGGGGTAATGACTCTCGAATAGGTATAAGGGCTATTGAATGCGTACGCATAAGAACTACAAAGCTAGTATCTATGCGCACTATATGTAATTTCAAGTATGTTTCATTTAATTATCATAGGTCCGTGGTCGTGCCACTCTCGAACGGGTCGTGACACAGTAATTTTAGAAAAAAAATTGAAAAATCCCCCTCCCCTCCCCCCGGGGACAATAATCCAGTGGTCGTACCACTTCCAAAATTAACCAACCCAACAAATTAAAATAATATAATTATTTAAGGATTTATTAGTGTGAATTAAATTAAGGATTTTAAAAAAATTAAACAACCAACTTCCATATCCAACCACATCCATCCAATATAGTCCAACAACAACAACAAACCAACAAATGTGTATCCCGTAATCCTTCTAATTCATATACTCAATTAATTCATTTCCAACAACATAAGAAATTAAATACATATGACTAATTAGCTTCAATCCCTAAATAATAACACCCAATCAACATTAATAAATTCTAACCAATTTCAAACCTAAATAAGAATACACAAACAATATTTATAATGTCAAATTAATTTTATTCTCTAAACGATAAGATTCAATTAATATTAACAATACCTATTGATTTCATTATTAACTATACCTATTAGGTTTGAGTG
Source organism: Sambucus nigra (assembly GCA_949130495.1). NCBI lineage: Eukaryota > Viridiplantae > Streptophyta > Magnoliopsida > Dipsacales > Adoxaceae > Sambucus > Sambucus nigra. The sequence goes on from OX422212.1 coordinate 377,723,020, forward strand.
GTCAAATTAATAGAACCAAAAAAATTTGTGCACTTAAGGAGCATATAATTTTCTATAATTTATGTCAATAATTTAATAAATTTATAATTATAACCATTGCCCCCCCCCCCCCCCCCACACACACACATATACACACACACCCACCTACCCTCCCCCCCCCCCCCCCAACCCCCACACACCCCTAACCCCTCCACTGCCTCTTCGTCGCCACCCACCCACCCACCCATACACATGCACCCACCTGCACGTAGACACACACACATACACATAGGAGAGAGAGAGGGGGGGAATGGACTTGAAAGTAGAGAGAGAGAGAGAATTTGGGGGGAAACAAATCGGTGGTGGGAAAAAAAGAGGCGTGAGGTTTTTTTACTGAGAATGTTGTTATGGTCATGTCACGGTCTTTGACAGTGACAACTTTCTAATATTGTCACGGTCAATGACCATGACAAGTTCGTGACAATTGTACTTGTCACGGTCATTAACAGCGTTTTTTGTCACGATCATTGACCGTGACAAGTCCGTGACAAGGAATTGTTACGGTTAATGACTTTGACAAGTCTGACCGGAGGAAAGGTAACAATTTAGGGTCCGTTTGGTTGCATGTAGGCAAAAGAGTGGGCATGGCAAACTTTGCCTAGGCAAATTTTACCTAGTTTTTTTCACATGACGCTATCAAACAACCATTAGGCGAAATTAAAGTCAATCCAATTAATTTATTTAAAAACAGTTTTTATATTATATTCAAAAATGTTAAAAATAGTTTTTACAATATTTTAATATTAAGGTTTTTTTAAAAAATTGTAAAACATTTTCTTAACAATTTTTTATAATATTAAAAACAGTTTTTAAAATATTACAAAACAATTTTTAAATATTCACAACAGTTTTTTTTAACTATTTAAAATATTTTTTAATTTCGTTTTTAAACTTTAAAACTGTTTTTATATTATATTCAAAACAGTTTTTAAAAATGTTGAAAACTATTTTTATATTACGGTTTTTCAAAAAATTTGTAAAACATTCTCTTAACAAATTTTTATAATATTAAAAACAGTTTTTAAAATATTACAAAACAATTTTTAAACATTCACAACAGTTTTTTTAAACTATTTAAAACAGTTTTAAAAAATATTTTTTAAAACTTTAAAACAGTTTTTATAATATATTCAAAACAGTTTTTAAAAATGTTAAAAACTGTTTTTACAATATTTTTATAATACGGTTTTTAAACAAATTTGTAAAACATTTTCTTAACATTTTTTTCTAATATTAAAAGCAGTTTTCAAAACATTACAAAACAGTTTTTAAATATTTATAACAATTTTTTAAAGTATTTAAAACAGTTTTTAAAATTATTTGTTAAAAATTTAAAACTGTTTTTATAATATATTCACAACAGTTTTTAAAAATGTTAAAAACAGTTTTTACAATATTTTGTTAATACAGTTTTTAAAAAAAGTTGTAAAACATTTTCTTAACAATTTTTTATAATATTAAAAACAGTTTTTAAAACATTGCAAAATATTTTTTAAATATTCATAACAGTTATTTAATTATTTAAAACAGTTTTTAAAACATTAAAACCGTTTAAGAAGTTGGCAAATTTGTTGACAAATATTTCCTACTCAAATAGGTAAGCAAAATTTGCGCACGGATTGTGCATAGGAAGTGTTGTACATTGGCAAATAATGCCTAGGCAAATTATGCAACCAAACAGCCAAAATGTGGGCAAATTTTCATATTTGTCAACTTTTTAACATTTGTCTAGGCAAATTTGGCCAACCCAACGGACCCTTAGTCTTTTTGGTGTAGTGCACACATATGTATAATATAAATATACATGCTTGCAAATTTTGTCAAATTTTCTGAAAAATTGTATTTAAAAGTAAATTTATTAAATGCATACCAATATTAAAACGCAAAATTAAATTTTAAAACTATATTTAAAAATAATATTTGAATTAAATTTTCTTAATAAATAGCCAAATCGTCCTTAATATTTTACAATGAATTTTACCTATTTTTTCAAGGATTGATGGGCTTTGGGCCGTTTAGCCAAAAGTTTAGAGTTGGTGAAGTATCTAATTGGTAATTCGAGTGGCTCTTACTTTTTTTTTCCTGTTATCGTAATAAATTCCATAGTGGACAGACTTTAATTTTGATCATTAATATTTCATTCAATGTCCAAGTAGTTTTGAGCTTATCTTGTACAGGATTAGAGTTATTAGAGCATAATGCATTGTCTTGAGCTTTATATGCTCTTCAAATAACTTTTGAATCTTTGAACAATGATGAATTTATGATCAAACAACCTCGAGCTCCGTGAAGGTAATCCAATGAAATCTTTTCTTCCCACGCTGTAATCCACACCACCCTTTATAAACGGCCCCACCACTATTTCTCCTTTTCTTTATTTTGCGGAAAGACATATACATGAAATGAAAGCCTTGAAACAAGGAGATAAATGATTGCATATATATTATGGTTATATATACCTACTGAACACCTCTAAAAATAAAAAAAACTCCTCTACTTTAGTGATGAACAAATGATTATATTTTTCTTCTTTCGGAACAACTTGAATTAAACCCACCTCGTTTCATGATTTGCAACAAGTGGATTGTTTAATATTTATAATCAAATATATGATCAAGTGCATAAAAAAAGTCTAAAACTATTTGTCAAGTTATATAAAAAAATTCCCTTCAACCATAATTATTGAAAAAAAAACATTGTAACTATATATTTGCTACAATTGCATCTTAAAGCATAAGAATATTTTTAGCAGGAACAGGAGAAAATTGTAATGTTTTCTTAGTTTAGAAGAGCTTGTTGTACCATAAGATTATATATAGTTTGCAACACAATAATAGTTTAAAGGATTTTTTTTAGTTAACCATTAAATATATTAGTAGTTTTCAAGGCTTGATTGCCTCATTTCTCAATAATGGCATCCTGATTAAAGAATGGGTCATTTTAAAGAGACATATTTATTGACACAGTTTTAATGTCACAATTGGGTTGTTCATAATTAACAAAGTTTGACCCACTAATACATTAAAAACACAGCTTCGTATTAGAAGGGTGTCAATAAACTGTCGCCCTCTAATTATTGTTAATGAAAATCCACAGTACTTAAGCATAACCATCCGTTACCTCCAAAATTTAAAGGATATAGTTTTTAGAGAATGTTAAAAGGATGATTATTCATATGATGCGATATTTTAAGCATAGAAGAAGCTTTGTGAAATGGCAGTCAACAAAATGAAAAGGGAAATACTGCTGCTGTTGCTTAAACATGATTGTCAGGTAACCAAATTTTCATATAAATTGCTTTTGCAGATTCCAATGATCAAGTTTTGATAGATATTTGGGGATTCTCATGTTACTTTGATCAATCCACGCCAAAACATTGCACCAAAATCAATGATTGGATCATCTAATAGCAATAACTTTGGGATCAAAGACCCAAATTTGATGACATAACTTTAAGCTAGTTCCCACCAAAAGGAACTCGTCTTCCTTAAAAAAATCAAAAGAAAGTAAAAGAAAGCAAAATTGCAGAAGGAAAGAAGTAAAAGTGTATGTATAAGTAATTATAACTATTTATGATGAACTTGTTCATATTTCACAATTAAGAGAGTGAGAGATACATTGAAAAAAGAAACACTTGATTCAAATAAACGGTACAAGCCATTAAATTTCTCTAATTTTAAGTGTGGGTGGTAGTCCTATTACGAACTTAAAATATATTTTTTTGCCAAAACAATGTCATTTAGAAAGGAGGGTGCGGTTTGACGTATTAATAAATGGGTAACACTAGGGTTATCTTTTTTTGTTACTCTCGACTTCAAAGTATTGTACCTTGCTTTGGGGTAGCCCTAACTTTATTCTTAATAAATTTGTTTCATTTTAGGCATCACATATTTGAGTTGCAAGAATAGACTTTAAGTCTATTTGGAAGAAAGTGGGAAAAGTGAAAGAAAAGAAAGTTGAAAATATATTTATAAGAGAAGGAAATCTCTCCTTTTTTTCGGTAGGAAGGGTGAAAGTATAAGAAATATTTTTTTTGGTTTAGTCACATTTGAGATTTTTTTTGTTCGCATTGGTCTAAGGGTGGTTATGGTACAGTTTTTAACCGTATCGTTTTGGTCCAAAAAAATATGAGTTTGGTTTACTACTTTTCAGTATCGCAAATTGAAATTATCGAAATAAAATACTAAAACTACCGTCCCAAAATACCAGTTTAATTAGCCTAAAATACCAAATTTATATTAAATACGTATACATTTATATCATTATTTGAACTCATTCATCACAAACGCTAATTTTCTTTCTCATATCGAAGCTCTCGGTTAATTTTTCTCTATCATTTAGTTTTTAACAAAGTAAATGTTGTAATTTTTCAAATTAAGAATCCGTACTTATTCATATGTTTTGTCTCTAATATGAGATTTTTTTCAATTATTTTATGGGAAAATTGTATTTAACTAGTTAATTGATAACTATGATATAACGTATAGACAAATATATAGGTTATTTAGTAGTTTATGTGTTAGTTTAGTTAATCCATTAATAATTGAAAGGCCAAAAAACGACTAAAAACATAAGAAAATCGAATTTTAAATATTGAAAAACCTAAAATTACAGAAAATACCGACATACATATGGTTTGATATTGATAAATGATTTTTAGAAATTGACCATTGAAATTACCAAAACGGAACTTACCAAAAATAATTGGTATGGTATTGATACAGGGTAAATACCAACCAAACCGACCGATAATCACCCATACACCGATCTCATAACTTTGTCATTTTTTCATAAGTAGGATAACCGTTTTGATTTTAAGTAGTTATCTTTGTGTGATACATTTTATGACTGAAGACGTAAATTTTTAGAATGACATATGTCTAATATATGACCAACAATAAATAATAAAATATGTGTAATTGGATGTAAATAATTATGTTCATATAAGGCTAAATACATGCGCTCCTTATAATTAATGCAATTTCCTTTTTTGGTATGAAAGGAAAAGAGAAAGGAAAGAAAAGTAATAAATGCCTCTGTTACAAATTATACCCTCGAGGCTGAAGCCAAAATGTTTTATTTATTAACTCTTGATTTGTATAAACAAAAAATTTAGTCTCGGAACTTCAATTTCACTCGAGCTAATATAGCGCACAATAAACTTAGGCCCTGTTTGGTTGTTCCAAAATTGTAAATTGGATCATTAATAAATTGATCAATTTACAAATTGACCCATTAATTGTGTTTGGTTTCATTAATGAAAGGATTCATTAATTGCCCCATTTTAGCTCATGTGCAAAATCTAAAATTAGATCATTTCACAAAAAATGTTAAATGAATTCATTTGAAATAGGAGCCACATAAAGTACATGTCCCCTCTCTCCCTCCCCCTCCCCCTCTCTCTTTCCCTCTCCCTCTCTCTCTTGATTTGTTTTTATCTTTTTTTCATATAACGTTAACATCAATTTCAAATTACCAAACATTGTGTAAAATTGGATTTAACTCATTTACAATTCACTAATTCACAACGAACCAATTTACATAGTCAAACAATTTGTGCAACCAAACTAGGCCTTAGTCAATTTACTACTCTCTATTTTGGCATTATATATCCCTGCAGATATCATAAAATTAGTTTATGTTTTTTTTAGAAAATAAAATAAAACTATGTTACTTGGCATCATACCTTCGGTTCACCTCACACAAAATTGCTAGGAATCTAATTCCTTATTTGAATTTTCATGCGTATTTAAGTATCCAATTCTTTGGTTGGCTGATATCAGAACTGAAGCTACACCAGGTGCATGTAGACTAAAGTCATTAATTTTTTCCTTTTTTTTTCGCTTATTTTCTCTTGATTATTCGTTTAATAAAATGTTCTGCCTTTGGGATTATATTCTGAAAGATAGTATCAAGGGACGATGTTGTTAATAAAAACTGTTTTGTTAATCATAAAACCGGATATAAACCATAATGTTACATCGTGTTTAAAACAGTTTTGTCATGAATCCAAGATGTTTAATCTTCATGCAATCACAAAATCATAAGTTCTTTATAACTATGATCAAAACTAACATTTGTCCATTGCAATTAATTAGAATAAGGTGACTTGAATGCTCCTATTAAAGCTTCCTTCGAATATCTTGTTGAATAATCCAGAATAACTTTATTATGTGCCCAGAATTGTTTGTGAGAAAATACGAATAAAGGGAATTTCGGATTTTCTCTCCCTCCTTAGAAACAGTGTGTTATGAGATGACTCTAGATGGTATATATGTCTCTATTTATAAGGGGAAGACAGCCGAAATCCTAGTGGAGGTGAGACTCTTTTCAAGTCTCCCACTAATGTCACTAACCATCATGTGACTAACGGATAAGATTTACCCAATCTTTTAATATCTTTATTTATCACATTCCCAATTAATTATCTGACATTTATCAAGACCACATAAATGGAAAATTCAAAATTTAACATAATTGAAATTAAATAATTAATTTTGACACTTAATATTAATTTTCAACAGTCTCCCACTTGGTCTTAATAATTCGTATAATTAGATTAGGTATCATAAGGTGCACAATCATTGATAAATATAGTTTGCTAAATCAAATGATTCACGGATGCGAGTCATGGTTGTTCCATGTTATTCAAGAGTATGGTTCCTTCCATGTACCACAACACCAATATTTTATTCAACTAAGCCTTTAATATTGGATATCATAATGGCATCATAATGTCCTTTTGATTAAGGACTATTTCTGTCAACAATATTCATAATTATATGCATGCATTCACAAAAGATAGAAATAATAGAAATCAGAAACACTTTTATTGAATTCAAGTAATAGTATCAAACTACTATGCCAAATAGCAATCATAATCTAACTAATCGAAACCCATCTCTTTGCACTACACCAAAATGGTCAAATTGGCACCCTTCAACCGGTCAACCTTGTCACGGTCATTGACCGTGACAAAAAAAACACGCATTTTTTTATCACGGCCAATGACCGTGACAAGGCCGCGGTAAAGGCTTGTCATGGTCATTGACCGTGACAAGTCCGTGACAACTGGACTTGTCACGATCAAGGATCGTGACATGCCCTTGACAATTCTATCAGTAAAAAAACCATCCCTCTTCTTTTTTCCCACCGATTCTAATTCCTTTCATTTTCTCTCTCTCTCTACAATTTTGGTTCATTTTATCTCTCTATTTCTCCTCCACTTATGTATATGTGTACGTATATGTGCGTGTGTGTATATATGTGTGTGTAAGTGTGCATGTGTGTGTGTGTGTGTGGTGTATATATGCGTGGGGGGGGCTGGGGGAGGGGAGGGGTGCATATGTGCGTGTGTGTGTTTTTTGTGTGTGTATATGTGTGTGTGTGTGTGTGTGTGCGTGTGTGGTGGGCAGTGGCAATGGGGGGAGGGGGCACGGGGTGTGGGGTTATATGTGTATCTGTGCGTGTGTGTGTATTTTTTTAATTAAATTTTTATTGGTTTATTAGATATTGCCCCTCATATTGTAGTGCCCCTTGTAAAAGAATTGATTGATTAAATATTGATTGGTTGTTAATTTTTTTAGTAAATTAATAATTAGTGTCCCTTTCATATGCAAGTAGGATTTTCCCTCATTGTAAATTAGTAAATTAATAATTGTATACTTTAATTGTTAGTTTAATTTATGAAAAGAATTAATTGCATAGATAAATTAGAAGGAGTACGGGATACACATTTGTTGTTGCCATTACGGGTAGATTATATATAGTAGATCGATGTTGGGTTGGTTAATTTTAAAAGTAGCATGACCACTGGATTATTAACAATGAGATTGGGGAGCGACAATTGGTATCTCACCAATCGGAGAGGGAAAATCGGGCGAAAAAGACGGACGTGCACTATTCCGGCCGGACGTCTTACACCGAGGTGGAGCATAGGATGATGGTATGATTTAATTTTTCTATAATTACATAAATACATTATTCTGCATTATTTTACTTTGCGGGGCCGATACTAATTTTGCATTATTTTATTTCAGGGGACAGGGAGTGGCCGTGGGGGTAGGCCACATAGGCTCGATATTTATGTGGCTATTCGGACAAAAAAGGGGAAGGATAAGGAGGTGTCCCCGAGCGTTGCGTCCACGATTGTAAGTAATTCGACAGTTTACTTTTTGTTAATTACGTTATAATTTTTTTATTTACTTATTTAACTAATCATGTGCTTTTTGTCATTTCAGGCAAAGCTTAAGGAAGTGCATGAGTCGCAGTCTGAAGTCAACAAGGCATCTTTATCCACAGACACACTCAGCCAAGTGTTTGACGCTGATCGCAAGGGGAGGACAAGGGGGTGAGCTCGCGGGTGGCCAAATCTAGGATCATCGAATTGGAGACGAGCGACACCGGGTTAGCTCGAACGGTGGACTCGCATGACGCGAAGTTGTCTCGTTTGGAGGCGACGGTTCAAGATATGTTCTCATTCATGAAGCGTTCATTGGGCGAAAACTGTAAGGGGAAAGGGAAGGAGAAGGTGGTGAAGGAGGAGGTCGTGGAGGATGAGGTGCAGGAGGACGAGGATGTGGACCTCGCTGCTTCATCGCCGACACGTGCGGACTTTGATGATCCAGTCCCCTATTTGGCTCCCTTCGACCGACCGATATCGACACTTGTTGACCGAGTGTGTTTATACTGGACATATTTAATGGCCAGCGGATAGGGCAGGGGTTGAAAGACCCGAATACCGCCCAGGTTATGCCAGTTCATGGACGTTTGCTTCAAGACATCGAGTCTAAGGTACTCGCCATGCATGTGATACCCAGGAATGAGAACTCCCCATTGTGGTTGCGCGAACAATGCGGCACGATGTATATTACTGGGTGTGTCAATTCATATATCGTGTGGCCTACTCACTTCCTCAGAGCTACCCCTACCCCAGACATGTAGTGACATTATTTGAATTGAATTGTTTTAAGTTGTTACATTTGAATTATATTTGGATTATATCGTGATGCATATTGTTTTGAATGTTTGAATTATCTCTATTTTATTTGGATATATGATGTTTGAATAGGTACGACGTTGCAATAACAGGTACAAATATACTGCTGGGCAGTGGCAGTGGCCATACTGCCCAGTAGATTTTTTTTCAATTCAGTCCAGAATTGTCAAGGTCATTGACCGTGACAAAGGATAGTTGTCACTGACTTGTCACGGTCATTGACCGTGATAATTTTTTAAATATTGTCACGTGTTTTTCATGGTCCTTAATCGTGACAAAACTCGTCAAGGTCAAAGATCATCGTGACAAGTCTAATGAACTTATCACGATCAAAGATCGTGATAAGTTCGTGGCAACAAATGTTGTCACCCCCAGAATTATCACGGTCTTTGACCTTGACAATCCGACAGATTTGGTGTAGTGTTGACATGTTCCATAAAGGTCTTCGAAGATAGTCCTTTCGTAAGAGGATCTGCTATGTTATCACGCGTACTAATGTGATCAATTGACACTCTTTATTTCTGAATTTCTTCTTTCACTGATAAGTATTTCATCTCTATATGCTTAGCTACCTTAGTATACCTATCGTTCTTCGAGAAGAAGACTCCTGCGATATTATCACAATAAATCTTCAGCGGCTTAGATATTGACCCCATAATTCTAAGTCCTGAAATAAAGTTCCGCAGCCATAATCTATGATTTGTAGCTTCGAAGCAAGCTATGTATTCAGCCTCCTTAGTAGACGATGCAATGACGCTTTGCTTAGCACTTTTCTATGAAACGGCTCCTCCATCCATAATGAAGACATAACCCAAAGTGCTCTTCCTACTGTCAAGGCATCCCCCAAAATATGAGTCTGAATAACCAATCACCTCAAGGTGATTAGTCTTTCGATATGTGAGCATGTAATCCTTGGTCCCTTGCAGGTACCTCAGCACTTTCTTTGTATCTTTCCAATGGTAAATCTCCGGATTGCTTTGATATCTGCCTAGCATCCCAACGACAAAACTCGTATCCGAGCTGGTGCAAACTTGTGCATACAACAAGCTCCCTACGAGCGAATCATAAGGCATGCCTTTCATGTGCTCCCTTTCTAAATCACTTTCAGGGCATTGACTTAAGCTGAACTTATCCCCTTTCTGAAGTGGAACATTAACGGGATTGCAATCTTTGCAGGATAAATCTTTCTAAAATTTTGTTAATGCAAGCTTTCTGAGACAATCCCAACGTTTCTCATGATCTATCCCGAGATATTTCTATCCCGATCACGAAGGATGCCTCACCTAAATCTTTCATTTTAAAGTTTTTAGAAAGTTACTTTTTGGTTTCACTTAACAATCCAAGATCACTGCTGGCGATAAGTAAGTCATCAACATATAGTACTAAAAATACAAACTTACTCCCACTGATCTTTAGGTATATACACCGATCAATAGTGTTTTCCTTAAATCCAAAGGATGTAATGGTATCGTGAAACATAATATATCATTGATGAGAAGCTTGTTTTAGACCATATATTGACTTCTTTAACATATAGACCATGTTTTTCTTTCCTTCCTTTATGAAGCCTTGTGGTTGTGCCATGTAGACTTCTTCTTCTAAAATCCCATTTAGAAAAGATATTTTTACGTCCATTTGGTGAAACTCTAAATCATAATGAGCCACCAATGCTAATATGATTCTTAATGAGTCTTTCTTTGAAACTGGAGAGAAGGTCTCATTATAATCAATGCCTTCTCGTTAATTAAAACCTTTGGCAACAAGTCTAGCTTTATGTCATTCGATATTGCATTTTGAGTCAAGTTTGGTCTTAAAAATCCACTTGTACCCAACTCGTTTTTATCCTACCGGCAATTCGACCAACTCCCAAACTTTATTATCATTCATAGATTTTATTTCTTCATTCATGGCATTAATCCATTTATCGAAATCATCACTATTTATAGCTTTTTCATAAGAAACTGGATCATTAATATTTTCTATGTTAAATTCGGTCTCTTGAAGGTATACCACATAATCATCCGGAATTGTCGATCTCCTTTCTCTTTGAGATCTTCTTAATGGCACATCCTGTAGTGCTTCAAAAGTTTTATTGGTTATAATCTCATTATGTGGTTGTTCAGTTGGTTGATCATTCACTTGTTGTTCATTATTATTGATTGGGTCAATGACCGGTTCAACAACTACATTAGGAACAACAGGTATGTTATGAACTCTGGGTATAGGAATTTGTACCCTGACTTCTCGAATGATTACCTCCCTTTCTTTTATACTCCCACTTACTTCACCTTCTTCAATGAATTTAGCATTTCCAGTTTCTATGATTCTAGTTATATGATTAGGACAGTAGAATCTATATCCCTTTGACTTTTCTGGATACCCGATGAAATGACAAGATAATGTCCTAGGATCCAATTTCTTTTCATGAGGGTTATAGATTCTAGCTTTCGCTGGGCAGCCCCACATACGTAAATACCTTAAATCGGGTTTTCATCATTTTCAAAGTTCAAATGGGGTTTTTTAAACTGACTTACTAGGAACCCTATTTAAGATATGTACAACGGTCTTTAATGCATGTGTCCACAAAAATATAGGCAATTGGGTCCTACTTATCATACTTCTAACCATTTCTATAAGGGTACGATTATGCCTTTCAGCTGCACTATTCTGCCAAGGTGATCCTAGCATTGTTTATTGGGCGTAAATACCTAATTTTTCAAGGAGTTAAGCAAATGGACCAGGGCGTTGCCCTGACTCATCATATCTATCATAATATTCACCACCTCTATCAGACCTAATAATTTTCACCTTTTTACCTAGTTGCCTCTCAACCTCATTAATGTATATTTCAACGACATTCGCAGACTGAGATTTATCATACAACATGTACAAAATGCAATAACGTGAAAAATCATCTATAAAGGTGATGAAGTATTTCTCTCCACCAATGGATGGAATATCAAAAGGTCCGCATATGTCTGTATGTATTATTTTAAGTAGTTGAGTGCTTCGTGTGGCTCCTTTCTTTGTATGTTTGGTCTGTTTTCCTTTAATACAGTCCACACATACATCATAATTGGCCCAATCCAGGTTATGGAGTATTCCATCTTTAATGAGTCTTTCAATTCTCGACCTGGATATGTGCCCTAATTTTTTATGCCACAAGTAAGAAGATTTTTTATCATTAAGTGTACGTTTCGTACAAACATTCACTACACCAAATCTGCCCATTTGTCAAGGTCATTGACCTTGACAAATCCAACTTGTCAAGGTCAATGATCGTGACATTTCGAGGCGAGACAACTTTTTTTGTCACGGTCGTGTCACGGTCATTGACCTTGACACAAAACTCGCGTTTTATGTCACGGTCGTGTCGCGGTCAATGACCGTGACACGTTTGTCACGGTTTATAACCGTGACAAAGCCGTGGCCCTTTTTAAAAAAATTATCACGGTCAATAACCGTGACAATTCTGGACAAAATTTAAAAAAAATCTGCTGGGCAGTATGGCCACTACCACTGCCCAGCAGTATATTTGTACCTGTTATAGCAACGTTGTACCTCTTCCAAATATCATATATCCAACACAATCTAAAGATAATGCAAATATATATTCATGACGATATAATCCAAATATAATTAAAATGGACAAACTTAAAAATAATGTTACTACATGTCTTGGATAAAACTGAGGAGGTGAGTAGGCCACACGACATACGAATTGACGGACCCACTAATATACGTCGTGCTGCATTGTTCGCGCAACCACAATAGGGAGTTCTCCTTCCCGGGTATAACATGTGTGACGAGCACCCTGGACTCCATCTCTTGAAGCACACGTTCATGGACTATTCCACCCTCGACGATATTCGGGTCCCTCAACCCCCGCCATATCCGTTGGCCATCAAATACGTCCAATATGAACACGCTCGGCCAACCAAGTGTCGACAATGGTCTGTTGAAGGGCGCCAAATAGGGAAGTGGATCATCGAAGTACGAATGTGTCGGTGATGAAGCAGCGATGTCCACATCCTCGTCATCCTGCGCCTCGTCCTCTCGCACCTCCTCCTCCACCGCCTTCTCCTTCTCCTTCCCTTTCCCTTTCCCTTTACGGTCTCCACCCAACGTACGCTTCATGAATGCGTACATATCTTGGACCGTCGCCTCCAAACGGGACAGCTTCGCGTCGTGTGAATCCACCGTTCGAGCCAACCCGGTGTCACTTGTCTCCAATCCGATGATCCTAGATTTGGCCACCCGCGAGCTCACCCCCTTGTCCTCCCCTTGCAATCAGAGTCAAGCACTTGGCTGAGTGCGTCTGTGGACAAAGATGCCTTGTCGGCATCAGACTGCGACTCATGCACTTCCTTAAGCTTTGCCTGAAACGACAAAAAGCACATGATTAGTAAAATAAGTAAACTAAAAAATTATAACGTAATTAACAATAATTAAACTGTCGGATTACTTACAATCGTGGCCGCGACGCTCGGGGAAACCTCCTTGTCCTTCCCCTTCTTCGTCCGAAGAGCCACATAAGTATCGAGTCTATGTGGCTTACCCCCTGGCCCACTCCCTACCCTCTGAAATAAAATAAAGTAAAGTAAAATTAGTATCGGCCCCGCAAAGTAAAATAATGAAGAATAATATATTTCTGTAGTTATAGATAAATTAAATCTTACCTGCATCCTATGCTCCACCTCATCGTAAGAGGTCCGGCCGGAGTAGTGCACGTCCGTCTTTTTTGCTCGATTTTTCCTCCCCGATTGGCGAGATGCCAATTGTCGATCCTCGATCTCATTGTCAATGAACTTTTGCCATTGTGCCAATGAGATCGGCTCCTTGGGCGGGACGGATCCGCGCCATTGTATAATGGACTCTCGTATTTTCCGAAAGTACCGTGTCTGCATATTTTTCTTCCACGTCTTGTGTTGCTCCCTCAACTGCTCCAAGACGGAATCGCGTAGCTTTGGATCCAAGTTGAATTGTTCCTGTCCAACAAATACAATGTTAGTTGCGAATAAATATAAATATAAATATAAATATAAATATAAATATAAATATGAAATTGAAATTGAAATTGAAATTGAAATTGAAATTGAAATTGAAATTGAAATTGAAATTGAAATTGAAATATTCATATAAATATAAATATAAATATATTACCTGTAGTGTCGCCCAAACAGCTAACTTGAGCTCATATGGCACCTCCTTCCAACTCATAAACCCCGGGCCGATGACCGTCTTTAACAGCTCGAGAGATCTCGCTAATAGCTCCGACTTGTTCTCGACGGTAATCCCAAATTTTCCATATTTGGGGAGCCTAGGGGCGGAGGAGCCCTCGTCGCCTCCGCAACCACCGAACCCAGACGACATCATCATAAACAGCATCATCATCTTCGCCTTAATATCTGAAGGAGACATTTTTGCTGTAAAAAAAATGTTATTAGTACAGATAAAAAAAAATGTTAATAGAACACATACACACACCCCTACCCCACCCGCCACGCACACACGCACACACCCCACCCCCACCCCCTACAAAATATTATCAGCTCCCCCACCACACCCCACCCCCACTACCCCCTCCCCCACCACACACCACCATACACACAGATATACACATACCCCACCCCCTCCCCCTCCCCCCTCCCCCCGCCACACACACACGCACACCTACGCACCTACGCACACACACACACACACCCCCCACCCCCTCCCCCCACCACGACCGTGACAACTACATATATTGTTTATCAATAAAATTATGACATGAGATAATTATAATTGGAGCATAAATTTCATTATCATAAAGGGATAAATCCAACCAAGTACAGAGATTCTACAAATTAAAGTGAGAATTAAATTTAAGACTTTCTAACAACATGCATGTGTATGGATTCTAACTAATGATATTCCTAAAAACATACAATTGGCAACATTTTGTGAATTTACTAAACTTTATATAATATTATCAAATTCTGTTAAAAAATTATCTAGGGTTTTACCTAATTGAATTAATTTCATGAATAAAATTATTATCAATTTAAATGAAAATATCAATTATTATCCAATATTTTTGAATGAAATATTTATTTTGAATGAAAATATCAATTATTATCCAATTATTATCCAACTATTATCAATTATTTATTTTGAATGTAAATAATATTCAAAAATGTAAATGTAAATAATATTCAAAACCCCACCCACCCCCACCCCCACACCCTGCCCCCCTCCCGATGTTTATTATTTTCACAATGTTCTTACAATATTTGTTGATGAACTATGTGGGAGTATAACCCATATTGAATTATAAAGTAAAAATCTATATAATTGATGTCTACTTTTAGTGTTGTGTATATATGTTAGTTGATGCCATTATATTTTTAGCCTAATTAGATTCTAAGGTTATCTCAATTTATATTTTTCTTTTTCTATCTAATAATTTTCAACGTAAGAGCACAGTACATAATTCCAAACACGTCCTTTATTTTTTTTTTATTTCGTATCAATTTGGAGTTTTACTGTACATTTTTTTATCTTGGGATTCTATATTATAACGTATGTGTAAGTTCCATCAATACCATTTCGTTTCAATTTTGTAATATTATGTTTTTTTCAAATATTTTAAAAGTTATTAAATGGGTGCCCCACCCCCACCCCCACCCCCTGCCCCCCTCCCCCCGCCACACACATACGCACACACCTACACACACACCTCACCCCACCCCCTGCCCCCCTCCACCACCCCCTCCCCCACCACACACATATATACACACACATACACACACATATATACACACACATATACACATACATATACACACGCACACACCCCGCCCTGCCCCCACCCTGCCCCACCCCCCACACACGCACACACATACACACATATATATATACACATACACACATAAATATACACACAAACATATATATAAATGGAAGAGAGAGAGAGAGAGAGAGAAAATCGACCTGAAAGTAGAGAGAGAGAGAGAGCAGCGTCGAGAGAGAGAGAGAGGGAGGGAACGGCGGTAGGGAAAAAAGAAGGGGATAGGGTTTTTGCTGCAAATATTGTCACGGTCGTGTCAAGGTCATTGACCGTGACAAGTATTTAAAGAATTGTCACGGTCAATGACCGTGACAATTAGTTGTCACGGTCGTGTCAAGGTCAATGACCGTGACATAAAAAGCGTATTTTTTGTCACGGTCAATGACCTTGACAAGGCTGGCGGGCTGAAAGGTGACAATTTGCCCATTTTGGTGTAGTGATTAGGATGCAGGGTCACAAGGGTTTCAGAAAAATTATTTTCAAGATTCAATTGATATAAACCATCTAATAAAAATCCAGAACCAACATTATTAGAATTTTTAATCAAACCAAAACCATTGTACTTAAATTCAATTGCAAAACCATCTAAAGCAAGTTTGGAAACATAAATTAAATTCCTAGAAACTGTGGGAACATAAAAAGTTTCTTGCAAATCTAAAATAAATCTAGTGCTCAAAATCAGGCGAAAGACACCAACAGCTTCTATTTTAGCCTTCGCTTTATTGCCCATGAAGAGAAAATGCTCATTTGGATTTGTTTTGAGGATCGAAGTGAAGCCCTGCATCGAATTAGAAACATGACACATAGAACCAAAATCAATCCACCAAGTGTTAGAAGGAGCGTCAATAAGGCTTGATTCGAAACAAACATAAATAAAGGGCTTACCCTTTTTCTCGAACCAGGCCTTTCGTTTATGACAATCCCTCTGGAAATGGCCCTTCTTTTTACAGAAGTGACACTTGTCGTTCTTTTCCTTCTTCACAACAGCAGTTGATGGTTCAGCTTGATGAGACGGCCCAAGACCTTTCTTAATGCCCTTGCCGAAGTTCTTCTTAAAGCCAACTCCTTTGACTGTAAGATTTTCCACATGTCCCTTAGTCACATGGCCATTTTGTTGCTTAAGTCTTCCTTCATCCTGTACCAACATGCTTTGCAAATCATTTACATTCTACTTATCTTTTATAGTGTTGTAATTGATTTGAAAAGGCCCATACTCAGGAGGTAGGGAGTTTAGGACAAATTGGATGAGAAAAGACTCATCTAGTGTCATGCCCAAAACTCTAAGTCTAGCAACCAGATTGGTCATCTCTATAATGTGCACATTCATGGTTCGAGTACCATCGAACCTCATAGTGGTCATGTCAACCATAAGTTTTCCAGCAAGGGATTTATCAGCAGTGCAAAAGCGTACCTTAATGTTGTTCAAATACTCTTTCGCTTTCGTAGTTTCAGGTAGGGAGGTCTTAATATTAGCGGTAACGCACGTTCGTATAAAGATAAGGGCCAGCCTATTAGATCGAGACCATGCTTTATGGACAACAATTTCATCCACGCTACTGGCATCAGTAATAGCAGTGGGTTCATCACACATAATTACTATATCCGGGTCAAGAACCCCTAGGCTGAACTCAATTTGCTCATTCCATTCAGAAAAATTAGTTCCATCGAATTTGGAATAGGACTGAGCTTGCGAATACAGGTTAAGGGGAACTGCAATTAATAACAATGTTCACAAATTAAATTTTTACACACAACAAAAATTGCAACGGTCGAATATTGAATTGTTGACTAAAAATTTTGGCAGATTTCATTTACAATCTGAATATCATGGAATCTGTGTTAATCATCACATAATGTTTAGATTGTAAAGATATACTACCCTATAATTCATTTATCATGGTTCTATAATTTTGGCATCTGTGTTTGTTCCTAAACATTTAATACCATGATTAACGGACTTAATGTCAACTATTCTGTTTTCACAAAATCAGTTCTAATGTTGTTTAATTCAGATATTAGCATGTGTTGCGTCTCAATCTAATTTTATAACTAACATTAGAATAAACCTTTAATGAATGTAAGTGTATTATTCGTACATGCAGTCTCAACCTTTGTTTGGCCTTTGACTTAACTCAAATGAATAATTGCTTAGATGTCCCAACTTAAATACAGTTAATCATACATTAAATATTAACTATAATATGTAATCTACAATTAATCACCAAGATATCAATAGCAGCTTAAATGCCTCAAAAACATAATTGCTCAGGTATAGTAAAAACACATAATACATGAATTTTGTTAAAAATGAGTTTTCACCATAGAATCGAATTAAAACATGCCATAAAACCAAAACCTTTTGCGGAACGTTAATATCAATTTTCTATAAAGAGTTATAAGCCCCGAGATTATTTCCTAAAATGATAAAAACAGGGTTTTGAGGGCCTTAACGGACTCGGATTGCCGAAAAACACATTACATCACGGCTGAAGGCGGTGAAATTCAATCGTTGGCCCGTTTTCAGCCAACCCACCAAGTTTCAAGTCAATCGGACACCAAAATTTTCAAAAAACACTATTCATTGTGCCAAAAAAAATTTCCCGAAAATCCATTTTGCGACAAATCACAGTTTTCACTTAATTAATCTTAAAAACAGATTCGTTTTCTTATCATAATTAATAAAAGTATTTTCCAGAACGCTTGCACAAACTTGAAACAATAAAAAAATCATGCTAACGGCATATTAGGGTAATAACACAAAAAGGGATTGAACAATAATGAGAAAGTTATCATAAGATTAAGGACTGTATACAGCAATTTCGTTCTTAATATCATACATAACAAAAATTCGAATTACTAATTCCAGATTAGTGTATGATTACCAGATTGCTTAAAATTCCAGATTTTCAGATTTTCCAAAAATTTCAGATTTCCAGATTCATCAAACAAAAAAATTTCAGATTTTCAGATTTATCAAAAGAAGAAAAAAAATCCAGATTTCCAAATGCAAAAGATCAAAAATCAGAACTGTTATAAGGGAATTTTCATTAAAGGAAAGCGTGAGATTATAAACCGAAAGCTCTGATACCACATGTTAATCAATACTGTTTTGTTAATCATAAAATCGGATATAAACCATAATGTTACATTGAGTTTAAAACAGTTTTGTCATAAATGCAGGATGTTTAATCTTCATGCAATCATAAAATCATAAGTTCTTTATAACTATGATCATAACTAACATTTGTCCATTGCAATTAATTGAAATAAGGTGACTTGAATGCTCCTATTAAAGCTTCCTTCGAATCTCTTGTTGAACAGCCGAGAATAGCTTTCTTATGTCCCCAGAATTGTTTGTGAGAAAATACGAATAAAGGGAATTTCGGATTTTCTCTCCCTCCTTAGAAACAGTGTGTTATGAGATGACTCTAGATGGAGTAGATGTCTCTATTTATAAGGGGAAGACGGCTGAAATTCTAGTGGAGGTGAGACTCTTTTCAAGTCTCCCACTAATGTCACTAACCATCATGTGACTAACGGATAAGATTTACCCAATCTTTTAATATCTTTATTTATCACATTCCTAATTAATTATCTGAAATTTATCAAGACCACATAAATGGAAAATTCAAAATTTAATATAATTGAAATTAAATAATTAATTTGGACACTTAATATTAATTTCCATCATACATATATTGATGCAATACAAAATCAACTTATGTTAGAGAGATAAATGATAAAGAAAGGTGGGAGATTAATTTTGTCGTTCCAAACTTTTACAAGTAATAAAGGGTATATTTGTAAATTGTATAATTGATACACTAGTTTTCATATTTCCCTTAAATTTTCCTACTTTTTTGGAGAAATAAATTTAGTGCTCAAGGGAAAACTTATTCTTTCACTTTTGATTATTTCTGCATGTACCAAACAAAAAAAATGTTATCATTCTTTTCCTTTCTCCCGTTACCTTCTTCATGCTTTTTTGTGTATTAAACGGAGTGTTGGTGTCGATAATAACCTTGCATCTGTTTAATCTTTCCCAAAATCTTGTAACAGCGAGAGCCTTGTGTAGCGAACCACAATTGTATTGCAAAACTATTTTTTTTTCACAATATTGCAACCTAAATTAAATGACATTCTTGATAGGAATACGATTGCTGTTAATATATTTTTATAACATTTCGATACATCACGTCGGTCATGCCGAATAAGAATGTGAGAAGGATATACCATTTTAAAATGGCCTCTAGTAAATCTTTAAGAGCCGCACCAATCCCCAACCCATACACGCCCACACCGACACCCATGGATGTGGCATTATTTCCTTTCAATTTGTGTTGTCATTTTTTTTTTGTGGTCGGGGGAAGAAAAATCCATATTGACAAGAATTATCGTGGAAGAGCCTGATCAGAATATAGGCTCATCTCATAAAACAAAATAAATGACTTGGATTAAGTGAGAAAATATAGGCTTGTACTGATAATTAAATATATTCCATTTGACCATATAAACTTTGAGGTACAATAAACCCCACTTTCCATTTCTATAGAAAAGAAAAAGTAAAAGAAAAATTGGAGAGAACAAGATCTGAGAGTTCTTGAAACATTCCACAGCAAAAGCAGTATAATCAGTTTACCCATTCTACAGTCCTAAAAAACAAAAGTAGAAACAAAAAAAAATGAAAATAAAACCAAGCCGGGCATCAGACTCACGATGGCTGGTCCTGCTTAAACCCGGAGCAAGTAGACACTAAGTTCAGGAGCTCCATTGCTATCAGGGTTCGTCATGTAAAACGCCTCTGAATCTCTAGACCCCACAACTCTCTCAAACTTAGCTCTCATGTACATTATCTCACCCTCACTCTCACCCTCACCCTCCGCTGGCAATACACCCGCCCCCATGGAAATTGGTTCCACAGCTTTCAATACCCTCCAATCTCTCGGACCACATTCCCTTCTTGTTGCAAAACCACACTTCTTCCCATTACAAAAAGTCCTCCAAACAGGCTCTTCTAGCAATCTCGTCGCCTTTCTCTCTTCTTCTTTGTCACATTCCAATGCAATCCGAACCAAACCGGACGCCATTTCCTTCACCAATCCGGTTATTGGAGTGGCAAGTTCAATCAACAAGGTTGGTTGCGAGTTTGGATCCCTCTGAAAAGCTAAATGGACGTGTCCGCGTCGGTTCCCAAAGAGGGTGCCTATCACTCGAGGCCCAAGTCCGAGTGACAAGTGGTCTCGGTTTTTACCTAACGCGATAAGAACCGAGCGCCATCTAGAAACTGCTATTGCTTGCAGTTTCTTCTTTGTTGCTGGCAAAGAAGAAGCTGCTGGTGGAAGTTTGCTATCTTTCTTTGCTTGATCAATACTAGTGTTTGAAGAAGGGTTGAAGGCTAGGGATTCTTCATCTTCACTGCTAACCTTATTTGTCCAATGGAAGTGCCTCTTGGATGATAAGTCTTGGGAACTCTTTGCCATAATTGTTTTCTAATGAGAAAGCATATCAAAGGGAAGGCTAGTCCTTAAAAGAGTGCGGAGAGAGAGAGAGAGAGATTCTGACGTGCTCTTATTTATGGAATTGTGGGTTTTCAATTTATTTTTTGTTTCTACTGATTTGTTGTAGTAGTGTAAAAGAATCCTGACCAAGGAAACACAAGCTACCCCACAAACTGTATTTAATAACATAGAACAACAGGTACAGCCACGTACACAAACAGGTTTTGAAACGAAGGAATCTAAGGAGACAATGTTATGTGTTATATCACTTTCTTGTGGGGTAGGGAGTGAAAGAAGTTGCTTGATTAACTCTGTTTTTGCCTTACATCTCAAATCCGATACCGATTTTGTGTGTACTAGAAACAGCGCATATTAATTCGTACTGGATTTTTTCCTCAAAAATCTCTTAGATATGTAAGAATAAAACCATGTGTATAAATATAACCTTAATTGTTGAAAATGACTGAAAACAAATAATATAAATTGGAATTAATCTGAAAGTAGTATGTAGATGTAACCTAAAAGTGTATTCAACAATATAACTTATTTATTGGAAACAAAAATAGGCACAATGTCAAAAACATGAAATATTAGACTTAAATACCTGCATAATGTGAGTTTTTAGACCTTAATACCTCTCACAAATTTTTGTCTTCCTTAGAACCTTTTTTCATAAATTTCCAGCTTAACTTAACAATCACATGTCAAGTACAGGATCTTTTAAGACCTATATAATAAAAAATAAATTTTTAAAAAAATACAAACTTTCCAACCATTCATCAAACACCTAAAAAACTAAACCCACGATTATTGTACCCAAAAATTCCAACCTAAACTACTTCATTCCCCATCAAAACACCACCGGACAACCCTCTCTCTCCTCCCCCGCGCCCTTAAATGACTCCCTCCCCACCCCACCCCACCCAACCACCAAGTGACATATATGCATATATATGTGCACAAATTGAGAATTGATTGGTTCGAACCAGATCTCCACACACACACAAACATATATATATGGGTCATTCTACGCTGACACAAAATTGGACACATTTGACGTGTCGCACCCTCATTCGCTCGTGTTCGAACTCCACAAGGCTACACTCTTAGTGGGACCCGGACACGAGCGAATGAAGGTGCAACACTTCAATTGTGTTGCACTTTTGTGTCGGCCTAACATATATAGCGCTCTCCTGTAAGGACTCCTTATGGTGTAAACTCCGGTACATATCATTTTTTTACAATAGTAAAAAAAATGATTTTTTTTATGAAACTTCATGGACATGATCTCCACGGTGGGAAGATCATCTCCAATTTTTTTTGTCAAAAAATTCAAGAAAAAACCGTTGAGATAAGGTAATATGAAAAAAAAATTGTATAAATATGCATTTTTTACCGTTGAAATGTTGGCGATCATCTCACCCACTTTTTGATTGAATTTTTTTATGAAACTCTACATGGATATGATCTTGATAGTGAAAAGATCATATCCATGAAGTTTCATCAAAAAATTCAATCAATAAAGTGACTGTCGCCAACCCAACATTTCAACGGTTGAAAATGCATATTTATACCATTTTTTTCATACCACCTCATCTCAAAGGTTTTTTTATTGAATTTTTTGACGAAATAAATTGGAGATGATCCTCTCAACGTAGAGATTATATCCATGAAGTTTCATAAAAAAATCATTATTTTACTATTTTAAAAAAACGGTATGTACCGGGGTCTGTACCATAAGGAGTCCTTACAGAAGACTTTCTGTATATATATATATGTGCAGACCGATCCGCATTTTAAGAGTGCGAACCGGACATGTGTCACCTGACGGTGATCCCAGAAAAGAGAGAGAGAGTGCCTATAATTTAAGCAATAATTTCTATGCTCACCGTCTGGTGACACTGGTCCAGTCCGTACTCTTAAAATGTAGATCGATCCGCACAAGAGCAGTACTGTGTGTGTATATATATATATATATATATATATATATATATAGAGAGAGAGAGAGAGAGGGGCAGACTCTCATACATACCAAGTTTACATACTTGCTGGCGCAAACCTATTTTAATAAAATATTAAAAAAATTATTTTTGAGTTGAATTTTTTTATATGGTATTTAAATATTTCAAGGGACACATTTAAAAAAATCAACTCTTTAAAAGCTATGAAAGTTTGACCGATTTTTTAAAGATAGCAAAAAATGTTATCTTGAGTTGATTTTTTTTTATATGGGTCCCTTGAAATGTTTAAATATCATATAAAAAAAATTCAACTCAAAAATAATTTTTTTACTATTTTAAAAATATCGGCATATAAACATGGTATGTATGAGAGTATCTCTCTCTCTCTCTCTATATATATATATATATATATATATATATATATACAATAATGCTCTTGTGCGGACTAGTCCGCATTTTAAGAATGCGGACCGGACATGTGTCACCTAACGGTGCGCCTAGACTTCATCGCCTAAATTATAGGCACACTCTCTCTCTTTTCTAGGCTCACCGCCAGGTGACACATGTCCGGTCCGCACTCTTAAAATGCGGACTAGTCCGCACAAGAGCATGACTGTATATATATATATATATATATATATATATATATATATACACAGTCATGCTCTTGTGCTGATTAGTCCGCATTTTAAGAATGCGGGCCGAACATGTGTCACCTAAACGTGCGCTTAGTAATTATCGCATAAATTATAGGCACACTCTCTCTCTTTTCTGGGTCACCGTCAGGTGACACATGTCCGGTCCGCATTCTTAAAATGCGGAGTAGTCCGCACAAGAGCAGGACTGTGTGTGTGTGTGTGTGTGTGTGTGTGTGTGTGTGTGTGTATATATATATATATATATATATATATAGAGAGAGAGAGAGAGAGAGAGACTCCTGTGCACACTAAGTTTGCACAGTGCTGACGCACACCGATTTTTTTAAATCATTAAAACAAAAATTGAGTTTATTTTTTTTATGTGATATTTAAACATTTCAACGGACCCATGTAAAAAAAATCAACTCAAAAAAAAAATTTGCTATTTTTAAAAAATCGGACAAACTTTCGCATCTTTTAAAGTGCTTAAATGGAGCGAAAGTTTGACCGATTTTTCAAAAAATAGCAAAAAAAAAAAAATTGATGATTTTTTT
Source organism: Sambucus nigra (assembly GCA_949130495.1). NCBI lineage: Eukaryota > Viridiplantae > Streptophyta > Magnoliopsida > Dipsacales > Adoxaceae > Sambucus > Sambucus nigra. The sequence continues at coordinate 377,747,537 of OX422212.1, forward strand.
TACATGGTCCATTGAAATGTTTAAATATTACACCAAAAAAATCAACTCAAAAATATTTTTTTTTACTATTTTAAAAAAATGATGTGCAAACTTAGTGTGCACATGAGCCTGACTATATATATATATATATATATACTCTTTTGCGGACTAGTCCGCATTTTAAGAATGCGGACTGGACATGTGTCATCTAACGGTGCGCTTAAAAATTATCGCCTAAATTATAGGCACACTCTCCCTCTCTTTTCTGGGTCACTGTCAGGTGACACATGTTCGGTCCGCATTCTTAAAATGCGAACCAGTCCGCACAATAACAAGACTGTATATATATATATATATATATATATATATATATATATATATATAGGGAGAGGTTCACAAGTGGACCAAAAGAATTGACTTTTTAATGGACCTTAATAAAAAACACATAATAACACATTAATTTTAATTCCTATAATGTAATTGGTCCGCGTCAGCGGCACCCGAGACCACACCTTCACCCCACTACCCCTACCCCACCCCCACCCACCCCCACCGCTCCCCAACCACCGCCATCACCATAGCAGCCCTTGTGGCAGCCCTTATGACAGCAGGGCTGCCATGGGGGTGGGGGTGGGGGTGGGGGTGGGGGTGGGGGTGGGAGGTGGGAGGTGGGGGGCGTGTGGGGGGTGGGGAATCGATCGATACGCGTATTTGGTGCAACTGGCGCGGACCAATTACACTATAGGAATTAAAATTAATGTGTTATTATGTGTTTTTTGTTAAGGTCATTAAAAAGTCTATTCTTTTGGTCCACTTGTGAATCTCTCCCTATATATATATATATATATATATCTATATAATATGGGACAATGGTGTTATGAATAGTAACTCATGTATGATAAGACATACATGATAAACATGCATGGCATTTTATGTGTTGCATGCTTGCATGCATACACATGCATACATACTTACGTACATTATTATTTTTTTATTAAAATATTTTAAAAAATAATAATTTTTTTAAATATTTTTTAAAAATATTATTTTTTTATTTTTTTTTTAAAGTTTTTTTTTCTAAAAAATGACGGGTTATTATAGGCTGGATTTTATCACGGGAACAAATTTATCACCGTGCCCTCGGGCACGGGCATCCGCTAGTATATATATATGGGACAATGGTGTTATGAATAGTAACTCATGCATGATAAGACATGCATGATAAACATGTATGGCATTTTATGTGTTACATGCTTGCATGTATGTACATACATTATTATTTTATTATCTTTTTATTAAAATATTTATAAAAAATATTTTTTTTTAATATTATTTTTGAAATATTTTTTTTAAAAAATATTTTATTTTATTTTATTTTATTAAGTTTTTTAAAAGTTTTTTTTAATTTTAAAAAGGCGGGTTATTATGCGCTGAATTTTATCACGGGAGCAAATTTATCCCGGTGCCTTCGGGCACAGGCATCCGCTAGTATATATATATATATATATATATATATATATATATATATAAGAGAGACAGAGATTTTGATGAGATGGCGTTAAGTGAATGGTTAAACAGGTGGTGGTGGTGGGCTTAAAGGTGGAGAAATGGAAGATGTTCCTCTCTCTCTCCCTAAATTGACATGTTGATAAACCCTTGTCAATTGAGATTACAGGGGATCGGTTGTGTTGTGGTGGTGATGGTGTTTCGTTGGTTGGTGTAATTGTGTAGGTTTGGGTGGTGGCTGCATTGCGGTTTGGTGGTAGCGAACTAATTGGTCGATGTTTTGGGATCATTGTCTATTTAATAATTTTTTAAAATTTTAGAATGCTTTTTACATGCGACTATCAAGTCAACTGGGTATTAATAATACACACGCACACACTAAAATCAATTCATTTGTGAAAAGTAGAGAAGTTTAAAAGTCCATATGGACCTATGCTAACAACATGAAGACTCACCACTTGGGGTTAGTTCGCCTAGGATCTCCAGATCTCACGGCTGACCCTAAATTCAAATAAAGGGGTGGTCATAACAGTCACCAGAGAAGAGACACTCTTAACACTAGGGGCCCTTTGAAGTTCAAACACAATGTCCTGTGTCATATCTGGCTAGTGTTAACGAGCGCCAGGGTTCAACAATTCTCATGTGCCCATATTACCTTTCAAACTTAACTGTTGCAAATAACATGAAATGGACGAAAGATCATGTGAGGTTCAAGAGCAACAGCATCCTCATGAGAGTTCAACAATTTAAATGACCAGATTTAAGTCACGTACAAAAGTTGGATTTCAAATGTCACAGTTAGCATATTTTATTTAATGAAAGCGGCAGTTTCTCTGAATGTTATCATATTGTAATTATTTAAAAAATAAAAATAAACTCTAAACCGTAGAGTAGAGTAGAGGAAAACTTCTGGAACCCCATTTGTAGAAGTCCCCTTTTCACCAACCAACAAATGACACCTCCCACCAAGTACCCTATATTTCAGTGGTGCAATAAGCACAGATCGGGAGAGAGAGAGGAATCACTAACCACTTATGATATGATGGTCAGATGATATTAACAATCAACATACACCTACTTTGACATCCTAAGAAACTTTTGGGGAAGTTGCACAATCTGACAATGCTCAAATGATAATCCATGTCATGACCAATATATTCAGCATTCCTATCAGTTGATCATTTACCAGTAGCCAACTAAGTTCTAAAGTAGAGGTATATTTGAACAAACTCATACTAATTACAACAATATATAAACATTACCCATGGAATACAGATTCAACTAGAGTAAACATATGCCAGTCCACTAGCGAAGGGCTTTTGTACAAGATAAGAGAAGCACAGCTAAAAGAGTTGAGAAAGCTTGCCTATGGTTCAAAAACTAAAGGCCCTAAAGTTAGCTATCCAAACTTGGTTCAGCGTCCGGTTGTTTGACTATCGTTGACCCACCATTCATTCTCGCACGTGCCTCAGCAAACATCCTCTGCTGCTCAGCCAACGCTTCTTCTTCAGTCATCTCAGCTGCACTGCTCCACTTCCCTGTTCTCACCATGTCCTGTTCCAAAGCATAACCCACAGACAGAAATCAATAATTTTTCTGCTTTGTATGGCAACCAAAACATGGTAAACTCAACTAGTACAAAATCAATATGTAGTGATAGGGTATTATATATATATACATATATATATATATATATATATATATATGTATGTATGTATGTATATGCATGTTCATGAATATAAGAAACCTCTATTCAAATAACATCATGATGAAAAGAAAAAGGGAAGTATATAGAAACAAGTGCATGAATATTTTGAAGGGAGAATAGAGGGTAATTAACTGCTGGATCCATAACAGATACCCACCACCGCAGACACACACAACACACAGGCACCCCCCACCCACCCCACCCCAACCCCCACCACCAAATAAAAAGAATAAAATTAAGCCATCTCTTCTCTTGTGAAACAAATGGGCCTGCATGTAGCTAAAAGCATGGAGAAATGAACCATTACCACTGTCTCAAGCTTGTGCTGTTCGTATGCAGCATAAACATCTTCAATGTATTCCCCAAAACCAAGAACCTGACAGACCATTACATACATAAATTATCATGTAAGAAATTTAAAAACAAAAAGTTTAAACATGGAAGATAGGACTGGATCCAAAACCTCTAATGCCTTGAGTACATGCTCTGGCGCAATTGTTCTTTTCTCTACCCTGCTACAAACTTCATTTGACTCTGATGAAATAAGATTAATGAACTCTGCAAGAATACATACCAAAGACAATAAAAATAAATAAAAGTCATTAGCAAAGTAAAAGAGGTCTAGTAAAACATAAAGAAATTAATTGACTGCAATGTTAAAACTATACAGGTTCAAGCGCTAAGGTAAACAACCACAGTATGACTACCCACATCAGTGTGAACATGTGTTCAGAACAGGGTTTTCTAAACCAGAAGCATTGCCTTTCAATCCTGAAACTGGAATCCAGTTTAGTTTCCACTTCTCAAGATGTCTTTGGACATAAGAAGTGCAAGGTCAAGCTTGGCCAGTCTTGGTTTTGGGGAAACTCAAACTCAAAAGTCAAGGCGCACACCTTTAAGGTGGAATTATGAAAAAGTGGAACTAAAAGAAAGGTGAATTTATGAAACTAGAAAATGTGGCTCTCAAAGTTGTGAGATAAATTCATATATTGTTGTCATTAGCTACAGATACGAAGACAAGAAGAAATGTACACTCTCGCATATCGAAGGCATGTGCAAAGATGATGGTAGGAAATGATAAATTAGTTTGAGAAAAAAACATCAGTTGTTCTCTGGTGGAAAAACCTTCTTCGAGAACAATGCAGCCTCTGCCAGGTTCAAAACTTCGGATAACCATATTTACAAGAAGTTGAAAGTTGTGAAGATGTACACTTTAGCATATAAATTACCCCTCTATTTAAGGACCAAGTAAGCTGGTGCAATGTTGTCCAAGTTCAGCTCAGCCTCAGTCCAGTAGCAAGTATACAAGCTCAATTTTGAGCTTAATTCAGCTAGACAAGTACTCCCTCCGTTCCAAATTAAGAGTCCATGTTTTTATTTTGTATAGATTAAGGATACACACAATCATCGATCAAGATTAACTCGTCACCAACATTGAACTTTGTTCATTGATTATGTCCAAAAAAGGAAAGTGGATTCTTAATTTGCAACAACCCAAAAAGGAATAGTAGGCTCTTAATTTGGGCCTGAGGGAATATATTCACTGCAAGAGGATCAATTTAAAGCGATAAATAACAACCCTATTATTTACTTTTCCTAATCTTACTGACGTGTATGAGCACCAAATTCGTCTACAGGTTACAGCACCCTCAATTTGCATTGAACTGCATGACTTTCCCACCAATAGTGCTTATCTTCCACACTTACTAACCCAACATGCATTCAACAATTATTACCTATTAAAGGGTGCTATTCCTTTTTTTTACCAGATAAGAAGTTAAATCCCGCGTGCGTTCGACAGTTAGTAATCTCACATAAAGCCTCCATAATTGAAATGCTTACAACTACCACCCAACACCCCTTGTATATGTAATATTCACTGCAAGAGGATCAATTTAAAGCGATAAATAACAACCCTATTATTTACTTTTCCTAATCTTACTGACGTGTATGAGCACCAAATTCGTCTACAGGTTACAGCACCCTCAATTTGCATTGAACTGCATGACTTTCCCACCAATAGTGCTTATCTTCCACACTTACTAACCCAACATGCATTCAACAATTATTACCTATTAAAGGGTGCTATTCCTTTTTTTTACCAGATAAGAAGTTAAATCCCGCGTGCGTTCGACAGTTAGTAATCTCACATAAAGCCTCCATAATTGAAATGCTTACAACTACCACCCAACACCCCTTGTATATGTATACACACACATGCACACACACATATATATATAAGAAACCTCTAGAGAGAGAGAGAAATGAAATACTTTAGGGAGTATCAGTTACACGAATGAGTCTAATTTAATAGAATAGCCACCTTATCCTCAATCAAAGGGACATTTACAACCTTTTACATTAGAAGCAACAATTGTAAAAGGCTGGTTTATGTTGACATTAATAAAAGGCTGAAATGTATTATAACTATCCTCACCAACACAGCATTCGATTAAAAGATCTTGAGCATCTCTTGCAACACGAACATCTGGAGGCAACATCTCCTTAATGATCTTTGTCATAGTCGCTGAAAATAAATCACAATATGCATTTAGAAAAAACAATTTGAGAAGTATAGCATGAAATAAATTCTTTACCAACCAAACTGAAATCTCCTCAAAATTAAATTGTTTGTGTATATTTATGAGAAGAGGAGGCTGGTGAATCTATAGGCCATAAACGACGCTCCTGTTAAGCCACAAAACGATTTTAGCATGAACTACACACAACTACCCTATAATTTAAAAAATTAGATCAACCTCCTCTATAACTGAAGTTTTGGTAAGAAATTCGCAACTTTTTTGCAAAAATTAAAGTTTAACCCCAGTCAAGGATTTTCTTTATCATAAATTTCTTCAATATATTATTATAAATCCCAATTTTCTTTCAAATCTATAACTCCGTGTAAATATTTTTATCAACTAAATTATAACGGTTCAACATATAGATTTTTAAACACTTCAAATAATTTGGTCTTTTCATACATATCATAAATCAAATTCATGTTGAAAATTGTTTACTCAGTGACTATTGTTGATATTGGTTGGATATTGTTATTTAGGGACTAGAATTAATTGGGTATTGTTAATATTGATTGGTTATTGTTATTTATGACTTGAAATTAACTGGGCAACAAATATATGATTTGTTTCTTTGTTTGTGCTATAAAAACACCCAGGATCCTTTTGTTTTGGTTTAGGTTTATGAATGTTGGTCTTAATACAATATGATAGTATAATGGAAATTTTTTAGCATATACAACCCCCAATATCATTAAAACTGGAATTGAAATTTTTGGTTATACCCGCTTGGTGTTTGGGGATATCTATTTAAGTAACTGAGTTTACATTCTAAATATATATTTATGATAAAAAAAAAAATAACCATAATAACCTGCCGCCCAAACCCCCGGCAATTAATCGTCCACTGACCGAAAGTTCTGCGTAGGTCAATGGCCACTGCAAGTAGATTTTCACCAATGAGGAAGACATTATGACTTTCAAGTGTTGGAGAAACACTTCTGAGGATTATGGAGAGAATAGGCATGACTTTTAACATGCAGATTCCACTCATCTGATGTGAATCGAGGGCATCATTGTCTTTTTGGGTATATTAGTAGTTTTATTTTCTTTTTGTTATTTTTCTTTATTTTTATTAATTTTGTTTTGTTGTTTATTTGTAAGTTGGGACATAGGTGAGCACAAATGGGTATTGGGCTTATTTATAAAGTGGGAGTCCCACATTGGCTAGAGACCCATTTAGTGCTCCCCTTCCTCACTTATAAATAGACCCCTTGTAGCCTCATTTGAGATATACCTTGATTTTGAATATAGAAAAGAGTAATTCTCACCCTGATATTTTTAGGAGCCTTTGACCGGGTGGTTTACGTCAAATTGGTATCAGAGCGGGTGAAGCTCCACATTGGTGTTAGTGTATCGGTGTTATTTTATCAAAATCGCATTCTACATTTCAAATGGCTCTGGAACTAGCACACATTCATGAGGTTAGCTTTTCTATCCCAAATCTCCCCAAACCTAGCTACCCCCTTCACCCTACGCCTAAAAGCCGCCACCCTTGCCGCTGAGTACCAAACCCTAGGGTGGCGCACCAACCAAACCCTCCCACTACCACAATCACCTTCCCCAAGAATCCCCCACCCTTGCATTGCTGCCGAAAACCTTCCCCCACCTATACCCACCACCACGCATCACACCCTAGCCCCAAACAGCAGCCCCACCCCTGTCCCGCCCACCTCCCCACCCGCCGACCCTTCCCCTACCCTAAACCAACCCCCTCGCCCCTCCTCCAACCCATCCCCCTACTAGCCGGACTCCAAAAAAACCTCCAAACAGTCCGCCCTTGCTACTGACCCACCCAACCCAAAAGAAAAAACTCCCGCCCTACTTCCGCCACTAATCCCTACCCTCCCACCACCGAAAAGCCCTTAAAATACCCAAAACCCCGTCCCCGATCCCGTAAACACCACCGGAACACTCTAACCCCCAAAAGCCCCGCCAGAAGCCCCATGCCCCTACCGAGCCCTGCCGAAAACCCCCTAACCTTTTTTTTCACCACCCGATCAACCCCAACCCACTCGGACACACTGCTGGCCACTTTTTCTCTTCTAAATACATGGTTTTTTACCCGGGAGGAATCTAGGGTTTGTTTGGAAGAAAGAAGAAAGAAGAAAGAAGAGAGAAAAAATAAAGAAATTGCGGGATGGGCACCTTCAAGTTTTAGAAATTGCTTTTGGTCCCCCACAAAGTTTGGTACCCTTTTTTTTTTTAATTTACTCGTGAATCCCCGAAATTTTTCAATGCTTGAGAACGAGCTTGGTTTTAATAGGAGGAGATTGATGTGAATCGAGGGCATCATTGTCTTTTTGGGTATAATAGTAGTTTTATTTTCTTTTTGTTATTTTTCTTTATTTTTTTTAATTTTGTTTTGTTGTTTATTTGTAAATTGGGACATAGGTGAGCACAAATAGGTATTAGGGTTATTTGTAAAGTGGGACTCCCACATTGGTTAGATACCCATTTAGTGCTCTCCTTCCCCACTTATAAATAGACCCTTTATAGTCTCATTTGAGGTAGACATTGATTTTGAATATAGAAAAGAGTATTTCTCTCTAGAAATTGTGTGTTAGATATTTTTAGGAGCCTTTGACGGGTGGTTTACGTCATCATCAGTTTCGGAAGGTGGAGGGCGGATGACAATACCACATTTTGTGACATCCATGGCCAGTTGGACAAAATCTGAAGAGTGGGCGCTAAATTGATGGCCAATGCAAACCAATAAATATAGATTGATTCAACATTGAATGTCGCAACAAATTCTAAGATCTATCCTGCGAACCGACTAAAAGTATTCATTTGCTAATGTGTCGGCGCGAACAACGACGACTCTGCCTTTAACTAGCCTAGGGTCGTGCGGCCAATCAGAAGGAATCCTGCGAAGGATAAGAGAAAGGCACCGACAGACAACTCTTTCTATACCGCATAACATGCAAACACCACCAATTGAATCTCAAAAAAAGAGAGAAGACCATCACAAATCTGATTTTTTATTAACAAGCCAAAGATTATCCCAATTGAGAATGGTACATTTATATAGCTTGGTAGAGGTTTCTAGCGTTGTCATGAGCAGTTGTCCTTGTAACTTCTAGAATCTATTAAGCTAAATATCAAATCTAGATAATAAAAGCAAGAAAGTAAAACGAGTCATACTCCCTCCAATCTACATCACTCTCCCTTCCTCACTCTGAAAGAGTTCATACTCAAACTCAAAGGGGTTCTCCTTGGGTATCAGGTCAAGTTGCAGAATCGACTGCACTCGTAGCAATTGATTTGGGGAAAGCAGTGTTCAAAAAATCGCGTAAGGCTTACACCTCAAGGCAAGGCGAAGAAAAATCGCCTTAATGGCCAAGAAAGACGCCTCGAGACAAGGCATTGAGGCTTAAGCCTTAATGGATAAAGAAGGTCCCAATGCACACGGCTTCATATAAGGTCCCAATGCACACAGCTTTAAATAAGGTCCCAATGCACACGGATTCCTATCCCCAACATGAGCACAAGGCAACTAAAAATTCCCTCGAACTTGGGCCTCGGTTTATTTGATTAGGCCTCAAGTGGAGCAATCAATTTTGAGGTGTTCTTGCCAAAGAAACAACTTTGATTTTCCAATGGAACAACATAGGGGTTAGCCTTGGGTTAGAATAGAGAGGGAAATTCAAAAACATGTCATTGATGTCGGAACATTGAAGGGTGAAGTAATCGGATTGACATGCCCTTGGTTGCCCGATTTTGAATTTAGCCATAATTCCCTAAATTGCGGGGCAAGAAGGATTACAAAAAATTTGGGGAGACAGTTAAAAGATTGTATATTGAACTCGTGGAAGCTTCAATGGCACCCAACCCACCATCAAATACACATGAACTGTGGAGGTGGAGTGTTCCCGACGAAGTAAGTGAGGCGAGTATTTTGATCGGGGTGGTGGACCCTTACGACAAGGTCATTTTTGTTTGTTTTGGTAAGGTAAAGGTAAAGGTAAAGGGATTAGGGTGAAGTTGCAGCCAACAGTGGGAAAGGGTATATGCTTGAAAGTTGAAATGAGTTTTCCAAATGTTGGCACCCTAAGGTAGGGTCGCAGGCCTGATCGGAGGTCGATGTAGGCTGGTGGTGGGGTGTCGCAACCCTAGTGTCTGGGGTGCCTAGGGTTTGCGAAGGTCTAGCATGTTTCGAGGATTAGGTTTGCAGCGGATTGTTAAAAAGAGTGTGGTGGTTGGTTACGACCCCAAATGATGGTTGGTTAGGGTTATAGGGTAATTATGGAAAAATCAAAGCCCTCGAGTTTTGGGAAAATGGTGCTTGCGAGAGTTTTGGGAGCTTAAGAAAATCAATAGTTAGAGGTGGGTGAAATTAGGGTACTGTTGAAAACCCATTGATTACAAACACTAACCCTAATTTCAAAAACAATTTAAAAAATAAAGAAAATTTTTAAAATGAAATGAAAAATTGATTCTAAGATGTCACCCCGATAATCACGATGAAAAATTGATTCCGTTGAAACATTTTGAAGGCTGAATCAATAGAAGAATAAGCGAAATGGGTATTCAAGAATCAAAAGCAATTAATTAAAGGTGACCCAGCTTTGCTTTCCGCTACTCACGATGACAATTGTTGTTGTTTAACGCATTCTAACTCACAGTCTTTGTGGGTAATGACTTGGGTTAGGTGTTATGTAATCACTTTGCTTCATTGAGCAATCTTCCAAATTCTTTACTTTGTGCTTTCCTAGTGATTGTCCATCTGTTGCAACTAAAAAGCCATTTATGAAGTATAGAAAAAAATTGGGGCACCTTAAATTTGAGCTTTCCTATTTACCCCTAATTCATGAATATTTCATCTAGAAACAAGTTGATTATTCTATCCGGCCTCAATCTTTCAATGTTTATGTTGTTGATCATGATCCTTTTGTTTAATCTTCATATTAAAATAAATAAATAAAACTGGCACCTCCTCTGATTTGCAATGTATGTGTTTGATTTATATTGTTGGATTTGGTTTGATTTTTAACGTTAACATTTAAGGCAATTTAGGTATTCAAAATTAGGGTTAGGGTTTTGGAAAATGCGGAAGAAGATGAAGTGCAGAAGAAGAGGATATTTTCGTCCAGCAAGGGTTAAGTCAAAACACACATTAGCGGGGGGTTCATGAACACTTACGTTCCTTTGGGGGGCTATGCCTAATTATGGCATTGATACACGAGAAGTCTGATTTTTCATCTTTGACGGGATTATGTCTAAATACGACACTAATACGTGGGGGTTAAGTAAAAATAACATAGATTTAAGCGCAACATCTTCATTGCAGTTGAGCAATCGAACAACATCCGTCTCGTCTTCAAAGAAATCTGATTGCCACTATTTAAGATCTTCATCCCGATCATTTTCTACAATCACGTTGTGCAGAACTATGGGCCCTAGATTGTCACAGTACCAAAAGTGAGTCCAGGCCTTTAGAACAATGGAAAAGTGAGCTTGTAAAACAGCGAAATTTCGTTCCACGTCATTCTCACTAAGCAACATAAATCTGTTTTGCAGTCTGTGACTGTATGTGATTTTTTGGACAGAAGCGGACCACTTCAAGTATATGTCGTAAGGAAGGTAATAACCATGTCAAACGAACGTCCATTGACAATATAATTGTAGCAAGGAACACTGTCGTGTGAGCTCGTTGACAACGTCCGACTAGTGAAAACGTTCAAAACGCTATTTGACCCTGATATATGCCAAGAATATTAGGAGAGACCTTAGGAATTAAACTTGAATGATAATAATGCATATAATAGATTAGAATGGAAAAGGAGAATCCATGTGGCCGACCCCATATGATGGGATTAAGGCAAGGAGGATGATGATATGCCAAGAATATGCATGTCAAAACCATATCAGCCACTAGTATAATTGTAGCATTTTTGTGGTGCCCATAATGTGGCCATTGCAATGAATTTTTTCAATCCTAATGCATACAATCTATGTTATCTAGCATTCTCAGAAAACCCGATTGATGGGGAACGAAAAGGAATTGGATGAAAATATATTTAATATAATGTTATTTAATGATTACTAATGATTTATTTATTATGTTTAGGATATTAGGATATTTGCGTTATTATCCCTTAGTAATTATCTTTTAGTATTTATCTTTAAAATTTGTCCTCAAGTATTTTAGTTCTAGTAAAACTATGAACTTATAAATAATTGTAACCCTCATTATTTGAGGGCAGACTTGAATGAATGAAAATTGATTATTATTGAGATTAGTTGTTAATTATTAGTTTGGTAGATTTCTCATTTATGATAATTGCTCATTCTTGGAGCATTTCTTCATCCTCATCATCAATCTAGTGTAGGGCTAACTTCTTAATAGTTGACGTGAATCATTTTGGTATCAAAGCATTAACATCAATCGCCAACCTAGCTGCCATCTCAATTCATTATCTTTGCATTGCCATTTTGTTACGGTTTACCATTGCAATTCAACACCTCGTCTTCATAAACACCTTAACACCACTAAACCCTAATCTCAGGCCATATACCACCTGTCCACCCTCCGTCTTCACCAGAAAACACCAATACCAAAACCATCATCATCCTTGGTCTGCCAGTGCAAAAAACCCGACATCACAAACCCTAACTCATCGCAAACCCACCACCATGATCAGTTGTCGCATACATCCTATTCTCCACCCTAGCCGTCAATACCACCAAAACCCTTCATTCTTCAACATTAACACCGGAAAAATAAAGGAAAGAGAAAAATGAAAAGTAAGAGCAGTAGAGGTCTTCTACTAGAAGAAGAAAAATTCACAGGCATCCCTTGACCATCGGCGTCCGATCACCGGCACATCAAGAGTGCACCGCTGCTGTCTTCGTGTGCAACAATGTAAACCCTAGTCCGTTGCAAAGTGGTGTTCACAGAAAGCAAAGTTTTGCGTGTCCTTTAAGGAACCCTGTTTTTCCAACCCGGTCCAGATAATATTTAATCTCATTGCTCTTACCTTGGACTAACTCTGTTTCAGGCCATCACTTATCCAAGCCCATAATTTAATTTTAGCCCATCACACATAGACCAATGCCCTTGTCCCCATCTTATTTCATTAGGTTACCCGCATTAGCTAAACTAAGCCATTTTCCCCACCTAATCCAGACGAGCGATATCATACATTTTCCCACATCACCACTATCCAAACTATGATGTGTTATTCCCACTACACCCACTCCACATGAACATTGCCATTAATTTACCCCCCATAAGCAAACTATATAGACCATCATACCTATGCTTCTTACGACTCAATAAACGAGACCAGTTCGAGTACCTTCTACTCATGATGGTGATCCTAATGTGTTTTTAGAATGGCTAGAGGAGATGGACGATTATTTTTCTTGGATAGATGAAACTGACTCCAAATTCGCTTATATTGCCAAAATACAATTAGTGGGTCCTAAAAAACGTCATTGGCAATCATTTCGTCAAGGTAGAGAAATTTGGTAAAAAATGTCTATCACCAAATGGACTAAAATGAAATAACACTTAAAGATGAGGCATTTGCCCAATTCTTATAAAAATCATTTGTATGCCCAATGGAATGAAATTCTACAAAACTCCTATATCGTGTCTCATTATTTTTACACAAATCAAAAATCTAATTCAACTGTGTGACATAAGGGAGAACGCGAAGGATACAATAGATAAAATTATTATAGGATTGGATTCTAATATAATAGTGAAACTTGTGAAACTTAAACGGTCCAATCAAAAAACTTTAAAACAAGCCTATTTTATTGCCTTAGGGGTTGAAAACTCCTATAAGTGGTACAATGGTAGAAAAATGTCTTCTCAAGCTAGTGAGAGAGAGGTACTATTATAAAACAATTCCTAATGAAAGATTTAATGAAGTTGCACCATTTGTTGTTAGCGATATAAATATTCTTAACTATGACCATATTTCTAGTCAATCAATGCGGGCCACTAGTTATGACGGAGAAAACAACTAAACCTCTGAACAAGACATTCAAGACCTTCAACAGAACTTAGCCAGATTACATGACTTTCTTGATCAAAGTTGTCATGCTCTTCGACTTCAGACGGAGTGTCTTAAAGAAGAGATTGAACAAATTAATAGTAACTTTGTCTATCAAATGTAATATCCCAAATGGGGTAGGTACAAGAGTTTATATACCATGAGGAGTGGGCATAGGGTAACGCATAAAAGAGGCAAAAGGACACTAAATGACAAAAAGAAGACTCTAGATATTAAACCTTTATAGCAAAGGGATTACATTGTACTAAAAGGTAAAAAAATAATTCTACTACTAATAAGGTAAAAACAATTGAAAAACCGCAAAAGAAATAAATCCACAAATAGCTCATATGTGCAATCACTCGCCTCCACCCATCAAATACGTCACTCCCCGACCACAAGCTCAAAGGGGATACCACCCTTATTAGGCGAAATCCTAAACGTGCGAGCCACATGTGCCTTTGCGTAATGCCTTACGTAACTCCCCTCAAGGGGTCTCTAGGTGTATCTGTCTCATACTCCTCGACCTCAGCTATTAAGACCAGTCATCTCTTATTCTCGGACACTAGGATGCTTTGTGACCTGCCGAGTGACACTCATAACACTTGAAGGGCCCACAACATTGAATGAATGCCTCTTATGATCCTTCAAAGGACCTGCAAAAATCAACTAAGTAAATGAGGCGGGATGCGGGATGGATCAAATACCCTTAGCGGGCATACTCAATGGCTTTCGCCATTAATGGGGTATGAGCAGAAGGTCTTGTCGAATAAGTAGTTGAAGGCCCCGAAGATATCTCTTCATCCTCGTCCAAGCTGAAACTTCTCTGTATAATCGGATACGGAGAAGGAAAATGACTGAAGGCGGGTGAATAGGTCCCGCTGGGATGAAGGTCTAGCAAAATAGTTGCCCCATCACCATTCATGTACTCACGGGATCTAAAGTCTGGGATGAAGGTCTCCCGAATACTGTAGTGGAGGTTCTTGGCCAAAAGTTGCAAGACCTAGGCTAAGTGATTCTGGACAACATCATCACCCCCAAGCTCATCATCATCATCCAACTCTACCCACTTAAAGCACATGGCCTCATACCACCCAAATAGGAATGCAAAGCCTCACTAGGATGCCTCCGACCCCAGATGTCCCACAAAGGGCAATCGTCCATCCCATGACCGATCCTCAAACAGGGAACGATCCGTCGTTCACTCCTCTCTATCAGGACACCCTATATTCTCGTGGGTCAAGCGACATATCAATGGCACTAGATGTCACATAAGGCGCTAAAAATGGGGATTTGGTAAAAAGAGAACCCTAGGGAGTTTAATCAGAGCACCTCCCTCCAACAAAATGATGTCAAAACAAGGGACGAGAGGGACTGAGTTGTCTGTCGGCAGCTAGAGGCGTACGTGGCCCTCAACTGTCACGCCGATTTCTTAATTCGTGCCCACCTTGTGGTTTACAACGTGTGGCTAGGCGACCATGAACCTACATTATGTCATTATCCAAACCTAAACGACAGTCCAACAGGGATTTTTCATTGGCGGTTGTTGATATCAGTACCCCCCATGGATTTTTCCCTTTTGCAAAGGCCTTTGCCTCGTCACTTTGGCTCCACCTAGGGCTAAAGAAGGTTGTCAACCCCTTTGGTGTGTTGCGATGGCCATTAAAGAGGAGGGAAGGGTCTGCAGCGTTCGTTTGAGCCCAGGTTGGTCCCAACGATGGCGTGAGGTGAAGCTAAGGGTTATAGCGCGGTGCTTGTGATGTGGAGATTGGAAACTTGCCTCATTTCTGCTAAAAAAAAAACTCATTTACTACTCTTGAATTGTTACTCAGCATTCCATTCCAATCTTATGTGATTTTTTGGGTACCACTGAATTTGCTACGATATGTGTTTTACAACAACAACGGTGAGAGTTAATGACTATGATACCAATTTGACGTAACTCGATAATTGGCATATCAAATGTAATATCATTTGGGAATAGTATATATATATATATATATATATATATATATATATATATAGAGAGAGAGAGAGAGAGAGAGATCAAATGTATTATCATTTGCGAAGATTACTATAATTTATATAGCCTAAGTAAGTGTGCCTAGAGAACACTTTAAAAGGTACAAAGACAGTAAAGGACAAAAAGAAGACTTTAAAACCTAACTCTTCATAGGAATTACAACAAACTAAAACGTGAAAGGAAAATAACTCTACTACTAATATGGTATATATAATAGACAGAAGAACCACAAAGGGAATCAAACTCACACAAAAGACAAAAATACCCTAGCCTCAACCCATCAAATACGTTACCGGTCAATTGAATCGGCTAAACACCCATATACGAGCATTCGGAAGCCGAAATAATTTTTTACACAATGAAAAAACTCCCAACTTCTATGTGCGTCAAGTTTCTTTAAAATATAATTGTAGTAAGAAGAAATCCTCAACGGGATAAGGACGAATAATGAACATCTCAAGCGGAATCAATGGTGGTAGATCTTCGCGTCATAAGTAGAATATACATCAAAATAATCTTTTATTAATCGGATGTGTTACAGCCAGACAAAGGAGAGAGTGTTATGTTCCTCTTCAAACTCTACCAGAGCAGGAACTGCGGCTGCCATTAAATAAACATGGCTTCTTCACAATAATTAGCGTCATCCAATTATGAGTCATTAAGAATTCTATAACCAGTGTCGTTGGAAGAAGTTCTTACGAAAATGGTAGGGACTGGTCGTTTGTGAGAGATTTAGAAATGGGTATAAATTTAATGTGAGGACTTTGTGAAATATATATATATATAGTTCACAAGTGGACCAAAAGAATGGACTTTTTAATGGACCTTAACAAAAAACACATATTAACACATTAATTTTAATTTCTATAGTGTAATTGGTCCGCGCCAGCGGCACCAAATACGCTTGTCGATCGATCCCCCACCCCCCACACGCCCCCCACCCTCCCACCCCCACCCCCCATGGCAGCCCTGCTGTCATAAGGGCTGCCACAAGGGCTGCTTTGGTGATGGTGGCGGTGGGGGTGGGTGGGGGGCGGTGGGGGGGGGGGGGGGGGGTAGTGGGGTGAAGGTGTGGTCTCGGGTGCCGCTGACGCGGACCAATTACACTATAGAAATTAAAATTAATGTGTTAATATGTGTTTTTTGTTAAGGTCCATTAAAAAGTCCATTCTTTTGGTCCACTTGTGAACCTCTCCCTATATATATATACTAGCGGATGCCCGTGCCCGAGGGCACGGTGATAAATTTGTCCCCGTGATAAAACCCCGCCCATAATAACCCGTCATTTTTTAGAAAAAAAAACTTTAAAAAAAATAAAAAAATAATTTTTTTTTAAAAAATATTTTAAAAAAAATTTTTTTTTTTTAATATTTTAATAAAAAAATAATAATGTATGTATGTATGTATGTATGTATGCATGCAAGCATGCAACACATAAAATGCCATGCATGTTTATCATGCATGTCTTATCATACATGAATTACTATTCATAACACCATTGTCTTATATTATATAGATATATATATATATATATATATATATATATATAAAATTTAAAAAATGACCGCACATGTCGCAGGAGAATCCTTCACGCAGCAAAGCATACCAATAGCTAAAGCCGTGCTTCAGACCCTTTTTGGTGTGGCAAACTAACATGACAAAATGCCGAAATGCTCTAGAAATGATCTAAGCATCCTATTCAAAGACTGAATTATTTCATGGTAAAAAAAAAAAATCATTCTTGCTTATACCTCTCCCTCCTTTTTCTGTAAATAATCACCAGTATCACTTGTAAATATTTATTTCCTTCTCAAGGTGCATATTTGAATAGATACACGTCATTTATGCAAGAAAAATGAATTAATCAATAATACGAAGAAGCGATCCCCTGTAAAATGAGTCCATGAATTAGCCCTAAAAAAGCGCTAGTATTGTTTTGATATTGATTCTGTAAATAGAATGAAAACACTCTCCAATTCGTGCATATATAGATACAACGATTTGTAAGGAAACAGATAACAAATAACAAACCTTTTGGAAGCGAAGCATCCTCTTTTGTCCTCCCAACGATGTCCATTGGTTCCATTCCCTATCAATTAAAACCATAGATCTTCTCCTTATATCATTTCTTATATCATATATGCAAGACGAAACAATCATAGATCTAAACGATAAAAAGGAAAAAGAAAAATTTATTAAAACTCACTGCGATAGCGAAAATAGTGAACCTTGACGATATAAGAGAGCTATTGACGGCGAATAAACCGATCCGATTGGATTAAGTTCGATTGAATTGGAGGATCGGAGTTGCAGACGATATAGAGAGGAGAGGGGGTTCCCATGCGACTAGGGCAAAATTCTCCAAAGCGCGTTCACGGTATGTCCACGCGCCCCAGGCGAGTGCTATCTCTGCACGAGTGGGACCTATTAGGATGCTGGCCTTGCTATACTTCCGTGATTCATCTGCGCGTGGGGGTTATTTCCGATGACAATGTTGATTTATTATTATGTATTTATATTTGTCTCGAAAGCAGGAAAAAGGTCAACCGAGAGGTGAGGTGGGTGGTTGATGAATTGCCAAGGTAGTAGAAAGAGACAAGTACTAGCTCGCTCCTTGCCAACCGAGTGGGCCTAAAACAGCGTAAGTATGCGTTTGTGCTAAACAAAATACTCATTGCGAGACATGACATCATAACGATTAGTCAATAAATAGTCCTTTAATATTTCGGATTATATTATAAAACAGTTGTTAGGGAGGTGATTCTGTATGAAGCATACTGAAAAAAATCTCTATAGGATTTCAGGAATTATTAGAATGAAGAAAATTAAAAAATCTCTATAGGTTTTAACGGGTGAATACAACATGACACAATAAAAAAATCACTCGTTTAGACACGCACCCGATAAGAGTTGTAACACAAAAAAATGATATGAACGCGACTCAACACAGCACATTATCAGGTTTATTCATGGCTTAATTGTGATGGACGATTGGAGGTCCGAATATGAACCAATCAATCTACTTATGGGTGTGAACCCATTTAGGATTGATTATAATCTCAGCTTTTCATCGGTACCCAAAGTAACAAAACAACCTATGACAATGAACCAAATTAAATCATATTTGAACCAAATTGATATAAGAGTAGCTTTATTGGGACACCATTTATTAACATCAAATTATTGACATCTCAATGTGCTTTGAATGCATTGGTTTATGTGTGACTTACTCATCTTTAGTATATAACGAAAGTTATAGGTTTTATATTGACTTGTCACGTGTATTGATAAATGAACCCTCTAATTTTTAGACTTAGACAGTGTTTACTTCCCACTAATTCGCTCTCAAAATCAATTATTGACACTTGTCATGTTTATGTGGATGGTAAATGAAGTAGTTTTAAGCTTTTTCCCATATCTCTCACATCACCTTTGACAAACCACTACTAGACCTTTGACATTTTTCATCCCAGACGTTTCCCATCCCATAAAAAGTCACGAGTCCGTCAAGTATTTTTCATTTCTCTTTGTGTTACGGTCTTGTCACTTTATCATGTTTTCTTTTTACTCCTTTATCCTCTCTCTAGAAAAACCTAACACATTCTCATCTCATTTATGTGAAAAAATCTAAACACATTCACATCTCATCAATGGCTTCATGCAAGCTCTTATCCATCGTACTCTGTTCCTCAACTTGTCGCTCCCCTTTTAACCCCTCACTCGCAAACTGTGACACCCCGCTTATTTCAATAATGGATGATCAGTCCTCTACTAAAGTAAAATAGGAATCTCATTTGGTTCATTCTTAGCATCACTGTCGAAAATATTTTAAATTACTAACCACATATTAATTAAATAAAGCGGCACCAAATTTTATCTTTCATTAACATATAACAATATATACCAAACCACAATAATTTCATACACAGTAATCAATATAAATGAAACCACGATATAAAGTGTTTAGCCGAGATAAATGAATAATAAAGTCCCCAAATAAACCATCGGGTAAAAATCCAATACATCCAATCCATCTGACTAAAATAATCTGAAATACATAAGTCTAAATGAAAAGGGGCAACACGCCCAACCAATATCGGAATAGAGAACCTTATCTAGAATGTCAATGATAGAATTTGCTACTCAAAAATCCTGTAAGCCTCCACATCCGCTATAGCTACATATCTATGAAAAGAATAATCATCATTAGCGTCACTGTGGCTGGACACTTAGAAGTTTTGAAAAATAATTTGACACAAGTCAGAGTCCAAAACCGTTTTAAAATATTTACAAGTAATCAAGATGCATTAATAAATATGTAGTATAACTTTTCATGTTTAAGTTGATGTCGCATACACATGAGATACCCCTCACCTCTCAACTATAGTGCGCACCTAACGTATGCTCCTAACTCTCCTAGTTATTCTACCCCGCCTAACTAGCCTCCATATAACCATATGTACATACACTATCATGTGTTACGCATATATTATATAATTAGCTTTCATATCCGCTTAACAATTATAATTCTCAATTATAATTAAATCAATTATTCTCAAATAACTTTCACTAGTTACTAATTTAATATTCACAAACTAATATCACCTAATTCGTTTCCAATAACTTTCACTAGTTATCAAACCATTTGCCACACTTAATGTCTTAAGTCCGTATATAGTTTATTTCACACACATATATATACGTATATTCCATATCACAACACACACACACATACACATAAATATATATATAGATTATGTACTTTTAGGACTTATAATATTGATTATGCATATAGGACAACAAACATTTTGTTTCCATTTTTAGTCCCTATTTTCAAATTAAAGGGACACGTGGCATGCTGTGATTGGTTGACGTTTTATGAATATGGGTCCGCGCCAACGACTTTATTCAAAAATAGTGACTAAAACTATAAATAAAATGTTTATTGTCCTATTTCCAAAATACATATTACAATAGGTCCTAAATTTACAAATCTATATATATATATATATA